>CM077792.1:23057924-24534899 GCA_039737535.1 Lagodon rhomboides | reverse complement strand
GAAACACTGTTACACATGAATGCAGTAGAGGTTGGACGGAGGCATTTTATTGAGTGAGTAGATCGGTAGGTGTGACTGTGGCTTGACTTAAAAGCACGCCACATATCTGCCATCAGGGGAGAAAATTGCCTTAAATACAGGGTAAGTAGACAGTAAATGGTTGTAATGTGCGACAGAGGAAAAGAGTCTGTCAGAGCTGACATCAAGAGACCTCAAATACCCCCTGTCTGCCCAGAGATTGCAGCAATATTAGCAAAAGGATTTAAGATAAAAGCTGCAGGTGAGAGGTTTTCCCGAAGCCGGTATACGATTTAGTTTCAGTCAGACTTGTGCACCGGATCTATTTTCTCACAAGGTATTGTCGACGCTTGTCAAGCGTGAATACGTGAAATATCGACAAGGTACATCGACGACAGCCATTCTCGTCTGCAGCTCTTTGCTTTATGTTAGCCTTCATTTCTTCACTCTCCCCCGAAGGTGTGCCACATTCGGGCCGTTTGCATTCGACGGTATGCAGTCGGTGTAAAGCTCACCCCAGCAGATACCTTCTGCCGTCTGTCAGCGACCGTATTCGAATGTGACATTATCCCAGGTAATGTTAATCTTATCTGGGACAAGGCATTACATGGGTGACTTAAGCTTTTATTTGAACAAATCTCTGTATCTTTACAAAACAGAGCTTTTTTTTTTTTTTGCCTGACAGGATTTTTTTTATTATCTATTCTTATTATTTAACACAGTACATGTTTAGTTGAGTCAAATCTAAGAATCTTAGAGTCCTTTTCCCTCAGTGCAAGCGATTTCAAAGCAAATATCTCATCCCATGCAACCCTTAGTAGTAAAATCCAGATATTTTCACTCTTTATCCGCTAAAATACTCACCGTCGACACATGAAGGTCTGTTTCTGGTGGTTCCAGCCACCTTCCCTGGCAGACAGGAACATTTGACTGTCTGTGACCGCTCCTCTATACGATTCTTATTACAGCATCTGTGAGCAGCGATTACTTCACATGTGCCCCCCTCTGATAAGGAAGAAGAAGAAAACAGAGAAGAAAAGACATTAAGTCTACATCTCAGGGGTGATCAGACAGAGCCACATTTTGCTCTCTGAAAACATCTGAACACGTCACTGTACGGACATTTTCTCCGGCTAAAGATAGACGGTCGTCAGTGGCGGAAAGTAACTTTGCACATTCATTGAAGCACTTGTACTTTTCCATTTATGCTACTTTATACATTTATACATAGTACTTTTAACTCCGCTAACTACAAGCTGGAATGACTAGTCCATTAATCATTATTTGAAAATGTACTGAACGGTACTTCAACGATAATTATCTGCTTCTCATGGTCACACATGGTTCACATCATTTTTTTATTTTTAAAGTTCATAGTTTATGCACATTTGACGGGGAGAAAGGCTGAAGTGTAGCGAGCAAAGATGGATGATTTAATATTCTGTAGCTCTAATAAGATTTGTTGTGTTAGAACGTTTTCCCTCCTCTCTTCATCATCATCATCATCATCAGCTACAATTTCTTTATCATAAGAGTGGATCACATAAATTCCCCATTTTCAGGCTGAGAATTCATTGGCCTTATTCTTAACAGGCCTCCCTGGTGAATATCTTTGAGTTTTTTCGTTGGTTGGGTAAAACATGAAGACATTTGAAGATGTCACGCTGTTTTCTGAGAAACTTGACGGACATTTTTCACAATTTTAGCAGCATTTTACATAAAACTTTACAGATGAAGATTTCCCATGTGATAACCATCGTAGAGATTAAACCAGTGGTTCTCAGCCTTTTCGGCGTATAACCACTGGTTTAATCTCTAACGATGGTTATTAAATGTGAAATCTAACCAAAAAACAGCGTTTGCTGTTGGGGGCCCCTTGAAACGTTTTCCCCCCAAGGAGACACTTTCCATCTAACCTTTTCAGATGGTTTCAAGATTAGATAAACACACAGTATGTAATTTCCATCGCTCGGGGTCGACAAACAAAACAATAACTAAAGACATACACTACTCAAAATTGGTGTGAGATATCGGGATATGATAGTGTTTCACTTGATTGTTTATTCTGTGATATAGCTGAATTTTTATTTAGGTCCCCAAAAATACTTGACATTTAATTCATATCCATGCAAACGCGTATACGCACCCATATCCCAATATCCCTAACTAATTTTTAGTAGCATGTAGTGTTTATACACACTTATACATTTATAATATACATATACACATTATGACATATTAGACTGAAATAACCACAAGTAGTAGTTAGCTAACGTAATTTTAACGCACTTTCTGATATATGATCTGGTATTTGCTTGGATGTTATAGCAGCTACATGTTTACTGACAGGGTAGCGGATTCAATTTTTATTCAGAACATGTCTATACACATTATGTCATTTCATACGAATGAAATAGGCACAAGTAACGTAAGCCAACGTAACATTACTCACTCTCGGGTGTATCATCTGGCGTTTTGCCTGTTTCCCTGGAAGTTATAGCAACTACGGGGTGTAAAAGATGATACGACGCCACTGACAATCGACCAAAAGAAACACACAGTTGCCTTGAATAAATTGACAGATTTCTCTGGGTTTCAACATATTTGGAAACATTTGGGATAATGTCAGTTTACATCTGACCTATTGTCCAATATACCCCAAGATTAGAGAAAAGTTCAAAACAAATATGTCGCAGAACTAAGTTTTACATTTAGCTGACGGTTTTGTCCAGAGCAACTTACAGTAGTTCATACATACATTCATACACTGATGGCGGTGGCTGCCATGCAAGGTGCCGACCGGCACATCAGGAGCAGTTTGGGGTTCAGTATCTTGCCCAAGGACACATTGACATGCATTCTAGGGGAATCGAACCAGCGACCCTCCAATAACAAGATGCTGGCTCTACCCCTGAGCCACAGCCGCCTGTTTTTTCTCCCATAACGAATCTCACAAGCCTTTTATCTTAGAAGAGAACCACTGAACTAAACCACCACATGGAACTAGCTTGTTGTCGACACACTACAACAGTGAAATGCTGCCTACAAATTGATGCATTGGTACAATTTAATAACTGTCAGATACATCAATACCGCTCACAGTGGAAATTCTATGGCCAAACCAGGACTTCTGCTTTGTTACTGTAAGCACATTTAACTGATTACACTTCAGTCGGGTTTTGAATGAAGGACTGTTATGTGAAGAGGAGTCTTTTCATTGTAATACTTCCCCCACCGCTGACAGTCAGATTCATGTTTCGGTTTCTAATTTTGAATAATTGAAAAACAAATCTCAAAGGTGCCATAATGGCCTCACATCTCATGCTTAATCTAAAACCTCCATAAATTCTTTATCCTCACAGGTTTATTTTAAAAGGGGACGATAACGATAAAAACATCGCGCGAGTTTGCTGTAAACAAGAATAATTGTGCTTTACATGCTTTGAGCAAAGTGAGGACCCCGCAGCTCGTTGAATGCGAAATGATGATGAAGAGTTGTGTGAGAGCGGGCGGAAAAAACAGACATCTTGTCGCAGGAGGGGAGACCTGCTTCAGGGTTATCATGAATATGAACAGTGTCTCCACCATGCAATTATCACCAAGCGGCTGCCTGCGCCCCGAAGCATGAGAGGACCGGACCGAGCGGACTCGACCCACCTCAACCGCTGGCCTCTCCCACCCACTGCGCTCAGACTCTCCACATATGAGAGGTGTGCGGCAAAGGACCATCTGACAATTACACCCGTCAGCATGACACAAGATCAAGGAGGTTGTAGAGAGAAAGAGCGGAGAGAGGGGCCAAAAGTATCCAGTATTTTGCCAGCAAAGTGATTTGAAGTAATGTTTGACAATGAGCTGAGGGTATGTGGAATGGTGGCTTGATTTGCATATATCACTTTACTACATTTGAATTTTTTCGGTTTGTGAGGCCGTCCCGATGCAGAGCAGCCTTTTAGGACGGCAGTGGACACTGTGGAGTTCAGAAAACCGTCGTTGAAAAAGTCAATAAAATAGTCTTTGTATCAGCACTCCCTCTTAACATTTCACACAATAACATAGTTGTAAGCTGATTTTTACATGATAAATACCATAATGCCTCTTTCATACTGATTTCTGTGATTTGTACACACAGTGCCCAAGACAGCAAAAGCATTTTTGCAGCTTGGTAGAACAAACAAACTCTACAACAAGAAAAGTCAAATTTTTCACAACTAATTAGCCAAAATCAGCATAAATAGAGGACGTTATAGTAAAAAAAACAAGGACATCCCTTATGTACGGAAGCCCTGAGGGGCAAGTTAGACAATTTGCCAGGATTCTTTCAAATTTACTTTTTTTTCCATCTTTGAAAACATGTGAGAAAAAAGGATTTTTTATGAGGAAAAATTAATGTGTGAAACCAACTTTTTTTTTTTGTCATGTGTGGAATGTTTTTTGTTCAAACCTCTGTGGGCTCTTCTTTTTTTGGAAGGATGCTTTGTTTGTAAAACATCAGAAAGAGTAACAGTATATTGATTAATCGTTTTATCAGTCCAAAACTGATGATTTGTTATGTGTTCTTTTACAAAAGTAAAGTAAAGTAAAGTTTGGGCTTTAAATCTAAAACCTCAACAGATCATTTGGTGTGGACACAGCAATTTTCAGCAGTTGATATTGCTGCATCATATAGATTATTTTTCAGGCGTGCAACTTCAAACCAGCCGAACGAAACCATTAAATAGTTGTAATTCTAAAAAAAGTGCAGAGAGTGAAGGAGGGAGAGAGAGTTGTGTGTCAATTTCTGGATATAATTGAGCCATCATGTGAGTGCCTGAGGGGATTAATCAACACAGCCCCACTTGACCCGCTGGATAGAAGTAGATCAGTGGCCTCATCTCACACTTGATTCTCTCATTTCTGAACACGTTGCTTTATAGAAAAAAAAAAAAAAGATCATCATCTTCTTTTATGAGCATTTAAACCTCGGTAGAAGTCGGAATTAGATTGTGATTAGGTTGTTTGCACTTCATTCAGGATTCAGGAGTTTTACTCCTGAGTGCCTCTAAAGTAATATGTGCAGTGCAGGATTCGAATCTGCTGAGGTAAGTGACAAGTATTAATTAAACAGAACTAATGTCAAGTTGTTGATTGGGTAAAGTGAGTTCTAATAAACTAAATTAACAGCCAGATTTCGGTGCAGGGGCAGAAAATAATCGAGAAAAGCTTGTCTTTTTCCTGCTTCTCGCCAAGTGGGTTGAGTTTTCTTGGGGTTATCATGACCCCTGGCCCTGTATTTCAGAAAACATCAACAGCCTTTGGTTTAAATGAAAAATATCCAGATCTTGTACGCCGGTCTGGGAGAATGTTGCCGGCTGTCTGATGCACTCAACAAAAGGGCATGTCTGCACAACGTTAATCGTGATGTACCAGTGGAAGCAGTGGGGCATCATTTGAAAACAACAGCCCACAGGGGTTTGTTCTTCTTAATGCATCTCCTTAATTGCATAAGACAGCCCCAGATTTCCTCTTTGATCTATTAAAAACACACTACTCAACAGAATTAACTTGCATTGCTCGTTTGCTCGCGAACGGCGCAAAGAATCGGGATACTCTATATTTGGAAATCATCACCTCAGAAGAATACATTAAAATCAAATAAAAATGCAAATCGGCGTGGTATTTCCAGCTGGCAGGTGTAGTGGGTACCTTTATACAAAAGCCATGCAACGCTGATGAGCACTCTTCAAGTTCAACCCATGGTTTCAGCCCGTGAGTACAACACGCTGCATGCTCCCAGACCCCATCTTTCGCATTATAAATATTTCAGACAGAGACGGAGAACAACATGGCTGGAGATGAGCGCTCTCATCAGGTGAAGGCTGGAGCCATGCAAGGGTATAATTGTTTTCTGTATTTCCATTTCCCCCCATTATTAGCGACTAGGAACAAAGTCAGTCTCCCAAATGACAAACAGCTTCAGGCTGTGAGCATGTGTGTGTGTGTGTGGGTGTGGGTTGGTGTGTGAGTGTGTGTGTGTGTGTGCTGGTGTTGTCTTCTTGCAGCCACAGATTGATTGACAGGTAACAAGGGTCAGACTGGAATTGTCATTTGTGGGATCAGAGGTCAGGCGGGAGCAGAGGGTCTCAACTGGAACTGCCCTGTTTTTGTTGCCATGCTCGCTGCTCCCGTCTCTTCATTACTCCGAGCTGGGAAAATGAGGTGGCCACCTACAACCTGCACACAACAGGGCACGGCTCATTTTTAGGTTCTGGAGGAGGTGGAAAAGTCATAACTTTGTGCGCTGTGAGGTGGAGGTTCTGTTGTGGTTTATGGGATTAATTGCTCCATGTTACTTTTGATTATATATTTCCTGCGTTTTTGCTGGTCGGTTCTAGTTTAAGAAGAAAAAAACGATGGTGAACATTTAATGTGTTGGTGTCAAGTTTTGGCACTGTACCCCTCTCTGCAAACCACAGACATGCTGCAACTTTACTTGAGGTTACATTTTCAATTGGATGATGTGACAACGTCGTCCTTATGATCCGGTTAGGTTTCAGGAACAAAACCCCTTTTGTTAGAGTTCGGAAAAGATCATGATTTGGCTTAAAATACCTGCTTTGTCTGTCACAAACACAGCTGGAGATGTGCCAAGGTCAGACACGCTTGAGACATCTCGACTTCTCATCGAAAAACATTCTGCTTTTTGTTGCCACAAAAACAAGGTTCCCTTTGCCAATATGCATTTGTGTCGCGCTTACAAGTGTGACAAAAGGCCAGGGGTATTCTATTTGATTTTATTTGTATTTTATGTTGAATGGTACTATGATAATGCAAATACACAAAGCCCTGAGAGGTTAATATGCTTTTCACTTTTCTTATTGCCGCAGCACACACAACAATTTGAAATAACAAAACAAGGACGATGATATTAGAGGTTTAACGCAAAGAATGAATTGCACACATAACAGTATAGCCTATATTATTAGGTGCAGCTTGTCTGTCACTGGTTCCCTTTCCTCTAAATTCCCGAGTGCTAGCCGGGTGAGACATAACACGGTTGTCAGATGAAGAATCACACATCTGTCTTTCATCAAGACCCATGCATTATTTCCTGAGGAAGTAACAAGGCAGAGAGTGTCAGAGACTAGTCTATCTTGCAGTGTTAAAGAAAGTGAGAATAGTTTCCTGGACGCGTCCCTTTATCCTGATCTGCACCAAAAGGTGATGCAGTCTATTCTGTGTCTAGACCCAAACTTCACCCAAGTTTCATGGAAACTAAAGGTGGCGGAGTTAAAAACACGATCTGCTCAGGTGTGATTGTTAGACTGAACCAGCGGTTCTCACAGCGGGTCCTTGAGAGGGTTCCAGCAAAAAGGAGAAATAAATATTTTCACAACAATTCTCAAATATAAGTAACACGATGACAGAATGTGCGAGTATTGTCCAAGGAATTTATACACTTTTTGTAGCAAAGTTCTTATAAAGTCTTAGGGTTTATGGGGTTTTAGTTCAGGGGCTCTTGACCTGAAAAAGTTTGAGAACCACTAGATTAATGTTCCATTGTGTAAAATATTTAATTAAGCTCCACTTCTGAAACAAAACATTATGGAAGGGGCCATTATGCATAATGAGTACTTTTACTTTTAATGCACAATTCAGTAAATAATGCTGAATCAGCGTTTCCATCTATTATCACTACAGCAATGGTTCTATGAAATTCAAGTTGAGTACATTTACTCGAGTACTGTACTTAAGGGTTAGGTACTTGTACATTACCTGAGTGTTTCCATTCCATGATGCTTCTTCTTCATTACATTTCAAATCGTGCTCTAAGATTTCTCTTAAAAAACATATAATCAAGTCATTTTACTTTATATTTTAGTCCTAAACCTTTTTTTTTTAATTTGACTTTTGCTGCAAAACAGTTGTCATGGTTTTAGTTTTTAGTCTTGTGATTTCCTGTTTTATTTTGTAAGGTTCACCGCCATGTGTCATGGTTCACTTTCCGCGTCCTCCCTTTGTCTGTTTTCCCGCCCTTTTTGTGTTCACCTGTGTCTCATTAGTTGATCACCCCCTGTGTTGTAAAGCCACACTGCGTTTCTCTGCATTTGCTTCCTAATTCCTTGTGTTATTCTGGTCTCTACTTTGTTCTGTTTTCTGCTCTTGGATTTCGCTCATTTGTTGTCTACCTTTTGTTGTTCGTGTTTTGGATTTTAGCTCCCTTTTATTTTCAGTCTGCCTCTCTCTGTGTCTGTGTTTGTGTCCCCTTTGTGTCGACTTCACAACAATTAGTTTCATGTATCAGTAAAATCAAATCTTTCATTATTCTAGCGCAGCAACATCCCTTCAAGAACAGTCAGTTCAGTAGACAGTTTCATTCAAAATTTAAAAGGTTGGAATTAACTGGTTGAAATACTAAATTCTTATAGATTTATTCACTTGTTATAGAAAAATAAGGTTTTTACGACCCAGTTATAGTCAGAATAGTCTTTTTAAGACTCTGACTTTTGCACTGTTTGAGCTGCCCAACAGTGTATAACAAAGTCTATATACTCTGGAACCTGGCAGCGTCCTTCAGAATTGGCTTGACAATGCACACTGTCCTCATATGTACTGTTATGCCATCCGCCTCCGTCGAGTTTCATGAAATTTTTCTGCGTGATACATCCAGCCTGCTGAAACATCCTCTTCTTCCTCAGACCACCAGATTTACTTCACAAAAAGAAGCTCTAATCTTGATCGCTTGCAGCAGAAAAATGCTACTTAAACAATAATAATAATAATCTAATAAAATAATTAGTAAAACTACATAATGGTTAAACTAACTGTACCTCTAAAGGTCCTATATACAGGACTTCTGTAAGGTTGTGATGTCACCACCCCTCACCCTGAGGTACAGTGCCAACACTTGACACCAACACATTAAATGTTCACCATCATTTTTTTCTTCTTAAACTAGAACCGACCAACAAAAACACAGGAAATATATAATCAAAAGTAACATGGAACAATTAATCCCGTAAACCACAACAGAACCTCCACCTCATATCGCACGCTCACTCCTGTGGTGGCAAAAACACTGGCAGAGCTGATGCAGAAACACGGTGGGCGAAGCCTGCTCAGGTCTGTGAGAGCTGACCAATCAGTGAAGACTGGGCTTAAAATATGGGACCTTTAACATTCATATTGTAATGTTTGCTGAAAATACCTTTTTTCATATTTTATTGCACTTCTTGTCTGTGTTGGCTTTGAAGCTGAGGTTCTTTGGTCTTTTGATTATTATGTTTTACTTTTAATTCAACATGTGCAAGTCCATGATAACTGGGCTTATTCCATCTGCTGGCCGTAATATGATATGATATCAAGCCCCAGACCTTCGTCCGCGAAACAGGCCGAGTGGTTAGACTGATTTCACGACCACAACACTGCTGTAGATATATTGCTCGTAGAAAAACAACAATTTAACTCATAAATGCAGAGTGAGAAGAAGCTCCCAGCCGTACGTAAAGTGGAAATATGACAAAGAAAACTTGCGGTGAGGTTGTTTTCTCAACTGCTGTTATTCAAGGTCAAAAATGCACAACTCTTTAGTGGCAGTCATTATATAGTGTGAATTGTACAGCAGGCCTGTTTCATGATGTCCTCATCCCCTGAGGCTATAGCAATGCCGTCAGACTCTTTTATGTTACTGTTCAACTTTTTCAACGGCGACATAAATGTAATCACGGAGTTTCACTTTCAAGGGCCTGATTGCCTGCTGTCGCATAGCAACAGGGGTTGTATGTCCACTTTTGTTTTACAAACTTTTCTTCTTCTTCTCTCTTTCACATTAAGTATAATATCTGATATCACTGAACTCAACTTGAACCCATTTTCTAGTCTATCTGGGACTCCTAGTCTCCTCTAATTAATTATATTCTTTCTTCTTTTTGTCTGAAAATCCAGATGGAACAGTGTATTGACAGTAACTGTAAAATAAATTTAACACTCAGAGTGAAAGGGCTTTTTTTTTAAACCTAACTAGCCCAGTGGCACTCTACCCAACTTCCCACAGAGGGACCTGCTTTGTTCAAGTTAATCACGTGGAAATTTGCTGGAGCACTTAACTGCGATGCTATTATCTACACAAATGACAACACCTGGCACGAGCAGCGTCTCAGCTGCTGCGCGGAGAGCGAGGAGTGCCGCTGAGTCGACGGTCGACGGCCCGATGAGTCACGCCGGAAAGCCAACGACACTGCATCAAAAATCCGATGAGTTATGGACAGCAAGCCTGGATGAAGGCGAATGCCGTCAAATCGTGCATGACATGAACGTGTACGGTGTCAATTCTGAATTTCTGCGGATCCGCGGTTCTGCCTGCCTAATGAATGTGAGCACAGTTCATGTGGGACCAGTAAATGGTTCTTCAAACGTGATGAAACAGCCATTCCGCAGAGGAAAATGGCCAGTCTGTCTCAATAGAAATGTCAGTATGCAATAAGTATGCAATGACTCGCTGTCTACTGTAATGAGCCCAGACTGTGTGGTTGTCTCTGGAGACGGCGATAGCGAGTATACCGTCTGAATGGCAACACTCCGCTGCCCTCTGTTCCACACAGTGTGTACATGAGAAAATACTCTGTATTGTGCAGTTCTGAACATGGACGGTCATTTGTAAAAACCTAATAATCCGAGTGAAATATGAGTTTAATGAATGCAGCGTGTGAGTGTGAGGATAGCAGTGAGAGCAGCCACTGTCACACTCCATATACAAACTGGAAAGCCTAGGGGATTCAATTTAGCAGGTAACCTGTCTCTCTCCCGGGGCTTTGGATTCCAGTGACTGGCAGCAAGTGACACTAGCGTACTGAATGCACACGCTCAAGCACACATTTAAGTGCTGTGTGACGATATATATTGATAACCGGGTGACAACTAAAAACTCGGAGTCTGTATCACCTGTGGTTAATTATTTTGTAGTTTAAAAGTCATTTATAAGAGACAGCGGGCCCTGATCTCTAAACCGCGGCAGGCCGTGTTGTCGAGCAGCACGCCTGTCACCTTTTAATGGGAAATGCATTCAAGGTGACCCATAATAGGCTCCACTTTCTGTGTGCACGCTCTCTGCAGACACCGAAGCCAGCAGGCTACAGCAGTTCTGTCTGTGACAGGAAATGGGAGCGGCAGATTAGAGAATGTCAAATTAATGCAGATGGAAGACAGTGAGAGGCAGAAAAACATGTGACTGCATGGTGTCAAATTGAGTGACTATTTTGTTTCCCTGCCTTCTGTGAGAACATCTGAAGTCCCTGTAGTACTGTTGTTATTCTAGACATAAATGCCGGGGTGAGAGTGAGTGACATATTGCTCGATGAACTGCGAGACAAATGTTTCAGGGCTGGAGAAAATGCAGGACTTGCGTGTTGTTGTAAATGATTTTAAAAAAACGCTCGGGAATTTAAAATGTTTCGAGAATTAACAGCTTTCTGAAAGGTGTCAAGACACGAGGGTGTTTTCTTTTTACTTAACAAACTCAATTTGATTGATGGCCCAAGTTTCCACTTGCGAGTGCATGTGCTTGCTGGAGAGAAAAATCAAAAACAATTTGCAAGCAAATAAATCTACGACTTGCTACCCTGAAAAAAAAAAAAAAAAACAGAAACACACTGTCCATGACAAACAAAAACAGAGAAATTCATGAAATATGGCTGGCGGATTTGACAGGGTGTCGCACGAGGAGGCCGAAAAATTGGTCCTGTGCAGTGGGCCAAAGATGGGTGATACTTTATTGAAATGCAAAATGACTCCTCGCAGAGCAGAGCTGGTGTTGTTTTAAGATGCATGAAAACTGCATGGAACAGAGGAAGCAGCGAGTACCAGGGAATGGGTTTCCCATTTGCATGTGAGCCTCAAAGCCTGTCGTCTCCGTTGTCACACACACACAACACAGGCCCAGGACACCGCAAGACGGGCCCCTGATCAAGGGCATTAAATGCTTTCCTGACTCTCAGTGAGCAGGACCCGCACATGAAAAACGCCAGTGGTTATTTGGTTTTTTTTTACGGTGGAGATGTGTGGCTTGTCGAGCATGACAGCGGCGTAACTGTACAACAGCAATCACACAGCAGCTTTCATGTCCATTGAACACACATAAACAAAGCGAAGGCACTCGATCTCCGTTATCCTCCTGCTAGGACGCGTTAACTCCTCGTTTCTTCTGAAAATGTGCAAACAGAAGTGGGTGCAACATAAAAAAAAATATGTGTCTTCTCTCTGTCAGTTAGATGTCATTCATTTTATAAATGTCAAGCTGTCCCTGTCCTTTATTCTCGCCCCTTTTCCCCAACTGGCAAATGTCCAGAGCTGGTGTTTCATACGGTTAGATCGCCCGCTCTGATGAAAGACTTATATTCAGGGAGAACAAAAGGAGGCAGAGATAGAGACGAGTCAGAGAGCCTTTAGAGAACAGCTGCTCGCCTCTGATGTGACGGCTGGCCCCTCTCAATGCCGGCCAGATAATCTCTGCAGTGTGACTGCAATATGTAAACTGTGTAATAATGCATAATATAAAGGCTAAATGACCTTCCACGCTGTATAACATGTACTCTGAAGGGACGGGAGGCGATGCTTACGCAACACCTGCGGGCCACAATTGGCGCGATGGTCCTTTACTTATTCAGTCGGACACAACAGAGTAGATCGCGTCGCGCGATCGTCATTTTCCTCACGTCTCGCCGCAATCAAGGAAAAAGGTATGGAGCACGTGCTGTCGTATGGATAAATATTTTCTCAGAACCTATACAACATGATTCAATTAGATATCATGTGTGTTTACTCTACAGAGCGCCTCATTCAGTTAAAGGACACAGTCTCAGATCCTAGAAACCACATACAGCTTTGTATTTTATTTCGATTCCATCTCGTGACAGATCAGGAAATGTTTCAGTCAATCCTTTCATCATGTTGTTCATATTTGACTTAGTTTTTCTATTTTTTCCCCCCTCTTTCGTCGCCCATTCTCACACATGCCTACTCCAGTCTAACCAGGAAAGGTAATTGGATATGTAGTGTAAATATGCCAGAAGACTTGTGGCACGCAGAGGAGATATTAGAGCAGGGAAAAAAAAAAGCTGCAATAGAGTCTGATAAACCCAATATTAATTACTTTGCTTATTTCTCCCACTACCCTCCGCCTTGGAACCAATTAGTAAGTTGAGATGCTTCTTCTGCTTTAATGAGGTCTAAGTAATGATAATGAATTTCATATTCCTGCCAAGCATTTAAAATAGGCAAGTGGAGCCACAAAGACGACGCCATATGAAATGATCTGTCAAGCGTAATTCCCAATTCTTTCCCTGAGAAAATCAAAAAATGAGGAATGAGGTCCCTTTGTCACCACTACAAATACAGAGGGGGATTTAATAGAGGTAGTCTTTTTTTCCTTCACACTGTCGCCGTTCGGGGATGGCGGGGCGTTAGTCACATGAAATCACTCAGGATCCCCACAGACCCAGTTTTAACTGGATTTAAATAAAGTATGTGTCTCACAACTGGGTCACCAAATCTTCAAAATCACATCGAAATTCCACCACGAGTGGCCGGCAGTGAAGTGACAAAAACCCTGTTCATCGTCTAAAGAGCAGGGAGAGCCCGAGGGCTGCCACACCTTGAAAATTCATAAAAAACAATAAGCCAGAGAGGGACAGAAGCACCCTGTGACCAACTTGTAACATCTCTGCACTTCCCTGTGAGGTTGGTTTACATGAAAACTAAACAGCAGGGTGGTCTTTTTACCCTGGCAGCGAGCATCTCCCGTCCTCAATCCCCCGGTAAACATAAGAAAAGAAGGTCTGAACTCTCTGACGTGAGATTTAAGAGACAGAGGGGGAAACAAAGCTATCATTATTTTTTCCCAGCAGACTTTATTTCACGGGGGAAAATGTTGTATTAAAAGAGGAACAGCGCTCACACATGAACCCACACAGGCTTGTGCAGCCACTGGCATCAGCAATTAGTGTGAAGTGTGCCGATGGTGGGATCCTCCTCCATTGTGAGGGCTTGTTTTTATTCTCTGGCATGGGAACAAAAGATAAAAGGTTGGATTGATATTTTTTCCATGTTATTTATCAAGAGAAATTGGAAGTGCTGTCACTGTGTCGGGGTACAACAGGGTGTGACTCCAAATAGGGCAACCCGTGGCTAAAAAATAATGAGTTCAGTTATGGCGCTGCACCGTGCTTTAGATTAGTTGCGTTCACTTTCCTATCATTGTTCAATTTTGGGGGCCGGGCCAGAGGGGTGGCCCTGTTTCCCCATTGGGTCCTGGAATCAGAAGGTGATAGGTTGCAGACTTGTTAGCATTGTTAATTAGACCTGCAGGGTACAGGGCCCAGCACTCCTGGACCAGAACCTCCGTATGAAGTGACTCGTGAGGGATGTTAAAATTATGACAGAGAGACGCAAAACACGACAGAGATGAAAAAAACAAATGCAAAATGAGACGGAAAATGACAGACCAAACAGAGGCGACCACAAAGCGAGCGATCGATCACAGAAATACACGACGAACACACAAAACTAATGAGAGAGAGGCAAAGTGACCACAGAGAAAGACAAGCTCCTAAAAAAAGAGATTCAAAATGAGAAAAAATAGAAAAAGAGCAGCCAGTCCTCATCAGAAAAACAACCATATAGGTCAACTATGAAAGCAGCTTATTGCAACATTGTAAGGCAGTGACCTCTATCAGCCGCAGGAAGAGGAGGAAGTGGGGAGAAGTAGTATACAGAGTGAAAAAGTCAGTATAGGAAGGAGGTCGGGTATGGACGACTGAGTTAAACACATACAGGGCTTTCATTCAGTCTGTTTGAAGTGTGAAATCAGAAGTAAACTGTTATTTGAACTTACTTATGCCACAAACACAACATAATGTAAGCTGCTTAGATAATGTAGGGATTTTGACCCAAAACACAATGTTTTCCTGAACCTAACCAAGTCGTTTTAGTGCCTTGATTTAACCAAACAGCGACCGTACGACAAAGTACCAGTTAGGGCTTTGGCTGTTACGTTTTGGATTACCTCAGTACCAAACATATGCAAATAAAGACGAGAGAAAATAAGTGTCAACAAGATGACTTTTATTTAATCCTAATAATGAGTGTGTTTTCTGTAAGAATACACACTTTATTTGGTTTCACTCAAGACCTGTGTGATGTTGTATGAGACTAGTGAGGCGTTGCATGGTTACAGACTAGTATATCATTCATTATTTCAAAAATGTAACCCTATTAGTAATCCCCGTTCTACTGAATGTATCTGTAATCTAATTAATTTAAATTTTCTGTAATTATACAAGAACAAATTAGCTTTCTTTACTTAATCCTGTTACACGTATTCCATTACTACCCAAGCCTGGCAACTGTCATGTTGTTTTGGCAGCTGTGATATATGTAATTTTGGGAGTCGCTGTAAATCATTTTCATATGAGCATTAGTTGAAAAAGAGACTTTAAAACAACCTCAAAGAGACACAACAGGTCAAAACAACCATAAAAGGAAGGAAAATGAGTTATCATTGTCTCATTATCTGTCTATGGGCTCTGGGCTAGTTAGGGTTCCAAACAGCAGCAGTTCGTTGACATTAAAATATTTAAAGTTCATTTATAACAATGAATAAATGACAAACTATTAATAATGTACAGTTTGTTAACGCCAGGAACGGAAGCTTCTCACCAGCAGAACATTTCTTTTTTACAAATGTGCTTCCCTTCTTTATAACCGTGGCTCTGTCTGCCCCCAGTTTCTAAACCTGCTAATGCAGATGCATAATTCACATTAATGAAAGTTTCAAAACTGATTACACCTAACATCCCCGTCGCACATTAATTAATATGAAACATTAATGTGATGCAGAAAATCCTTTAAGAAGCCACTGATTCATTTTTTCCGCTACAGACGGTTTAAAATGTTCGGCGGGCCCGGGAAATCTTTGCACAGCATTGTTTAATAGTGGCAAAAAGCACTTATTTGGCTCTGCTGCTTGCACACACACACACACACACACACACACACACACACACACACACACACAACACAAAGAGCAGCGTCTGTAATAGCGGAGCTTTGTTTTGGTCTATTTCTGGATTAAAGCAAACTGAACGTTTTTTTATCAGGACTCAGGGTTTCAGAGTCAACTATCCCTCAGCTATGTCAGCTGTCACAGCAACATATTTAGAAAACCGCTGCGAACGCCAAAACAAAACAAGGGGTCCTAAAATCTCGTTAATGACCCCGAGACGATGCTCCGCTTTTTTCTACTTTTTTATACACAACACGGGCAAAGTGGTTTAAAATGTTCAACTAATAATGCAAAATGTGCCGCTCTCTTCTCGGTGGTTATTAAACAGCAAATGTCTCTTAACCACAAACCTCCTTTATGTGCTGTCTGGATGATTTTTCTTCGGAGGAATAATTGGCCAGGGGCTGCAATTCGTGGCGGCACTTCTCTAAAATAAATATACTTATTAATTTGGGGTTCGAACAATATGTATCCCTCATGAGCGGTTTGGTGCAGGATGTTCAGTTTAGCGCACAAACTGTTTTCAAATCACTCTCTCGAAAAATTATTCAAAGCTTATTAGGATAATGCACCCTGCTGACAGTTTGCATCATTCAAACTGCAGGAGATTTATTTGAAAAGTCTGAATTTGAAACATTAAATTTGGCAGTGTGTCTGTTGTTCACTGTGATGTTTGTCCGTCCGGCTCATACAGCTCTGCTTGTCTTTTCTTTAATCCCTCAATGAATACTTCAGCTCCGTAGAGGTCGATATTACACCCTAACTAATTGATGGATTGTGTTCAATTAAGCCCCCTAAGTCCCCGTTATTTCTCACATCATTTGTTTTAAAAAGAATTTCTGGCGTCAGAATGATGAAATTATTGGAAATCCTCTTTTGTTGCCAATCAGAACCCCAATGAGCGGATGGAGAGGCAGCCTTGGCTAAATGGTGACTGTTAGCATCAAGCTAAACTGAGATGGCGACTGTGGTAAACACCACTACACCTGCTACATCACAGAAACAACGAAAGCCAAACACCTGCTGAACATCAGCTTTTGCTTTATTGTATTTTAAAAGTGGGTTTCAAGGTACGATAGCAGATAGCAGATAGCAGATACAGATGTGCTCGGAAGTTTACATACCATTTAGCTTTATACATTTGAACTCAGTTTCCTAAACTTCCTGACATTTAATCCCACGTGCTTCATGGTTGTGAATGACTTCTCAGATTGCAAGCCTGCCCCTGTTTTCCTCCTCATTATCAGGGCTCAAATGTCAATGTTCATGGTTCCTTTATTTGTCATTTTAAAACACCAGGGTTGCAAAAACGAAACCGAGTTTGAGTCCCTTAGTGCTACATCACAGAAAGCCAAACAAATCATTTCATAGAGTTGAGGTCAGGAAGATGAATCGAGGAGTCTCAGCCTGAAGAATGAAGCTTCTCCGTAGTCGGGTGGTGCAGCAGCTTCTACTTCTGTATCTTTCCCCAAACAGGATATTTCTCTGAAATGTAAAATGTTTGTCTGTTTGTTTTCTTATGGCGGTTTCAGATCAGTGACTTCTTCCTTGCATACTGACGTCCACGTGGATGAACGAGGTACCTTCAGGCCTTTTGGAAATATAAATAAAAAAAATATAAAAATGTTGACGTTATGTCAAAGGAGTCCTGTGCTGTAGAGATGACTGACGTTAGCATGCTAATTTAGGTAACTAGCTAATGGTAGCTACAGTTAGCAGCAGTTAGCGTTTTTTTTGGTGATATGCTGCTCCCTATTTGTTTGGCGTATGAATTCAAGAGGTGACCAATTCTTACATATTGCACCTCTACAGATACAGTCAACTTACTGTATATGGCAAAATGAATTGTACGTGAAATAATATGTCTGTAAAACAATTGACGCATTAATTACTTGTGTCATACGTGGAGTAGATGCCTGAACAGACTTGCCAGAGCCTATAGTTTGCTTTCCCTTCGGTAACTGATACCATGAATGAATGCGGACGCGAGGATAAGAAACAAGTGTGTTTATGTTACTCGTCACTTGTCACAGCAGCATGGTGCTGACACGACTCCACATTTGTTTTTGATGACAGTCGTTGTCTAAAAATGAAGACGTGCCTGGTGATGGGGATTATATTGTGCTAGCTCAGGGGTCATTGTCTTGACAGCAGAATAGCAGACTGCTCACAGGGGTGTGCACAGTCGTGTCGCGCTGACCACGAGACAGTGACAATGATTTGCGGCGACTGCGCTTGCTAATTTGTGTTTGGTATCTGCCAGGCATTAAGTGCTTACAATGACCTATGTGTAACATAGTTTAATTAACATAAACATAGAGACTGTAAAGAGATCAATACAGTCTAAAACTATAATTATCTAGCATCTAAAACTGAGTGGAAAAGAAACAAGAACACGTTTTGGGGTCAAGTTTTCAATTAGCACATTCTAAAAAAAATTTAAAGCTATGATTTGTGTAAAGTAAGTAATCGTTCGAACGTAGGAATGCTTGCAAAAGCACAACTCTCATCCACGACAGGATTAAAATAACTAGAAAGAAATGTAGTTTTTCAATCCCTCCCCCCACACACACACACACACTCCACTCAAAAACAACCGTGACCTAAACACTGCCATATGTATTGAGCTGTGAACTTTGTCTGCTGTTAACACCCTTTTTATTAATGCTTGGGGATTCTGGCTAAGACAAGCAACAGCTGGTGGAGTCTTGAGAGAGCGAAAGCTGGCTAATTAATTAAGCTGTGGGCCACAGAAATTCATTTTGCATATAAGCGTTGTGACCACAAACCATAGCCCCTGCACAGAATTGGCTGAAAGACTTCAATTAAACATGCTGTTTAAACAAATATCCACAAGCTTAGAGGAGCTCTCTCCTATGAATAATTCATGGCTGAAAGAGGAAATAAATGGGAAATATTGAAATATGCAAAACCTATTTGTAGCTGTGAGCATACAGTAATAATTAGGGCAGTGATTGTCCATAGATTCATTTACTTAAGAACATATTTTTCTTTCAGGGCTAACCAAGAAACTAGCACAGATAGCTTGCTTCTGGTAAAATATAAGATACTGCGCTGGTTGTACAAGCGTCGCCTCTCAGAGCTACAAGAGCCAATAAAGCAAAAATAAAATCACTGCGAAAGGCTTTGGAGGAGGTTTTCTGGTGTTTTACAGAGTGGTCAGAGGAGCCTCGGCATCACAGTGGCATGTATAACAACATCAGAACAAAGTGGGTTTGCCGAGCTCCAGATGTGGGGAGGCCTCGGGGCTGAGGCTGCACGCCACTTCCCATTGGCGCTGCGGCGGAGCAGCGATGACACTAGTGAGAGCATGGTTGAAAGGAGGTCTAGGGGAGGGGAAGAGGAAGATGCATGTCAAAATAATGTGCCTCCAGGATGCATTATATAAGGCTATTAAATTGTCAGTGTCTAAAACAGTGCATGGAGGATACGACCTTTGTTTGTGACAGCCGAAAATCCATTTTTCATGTTTGTTTCATTGTGAGCTTTACCAGTGAGTGGTTTCCTTTGTTGGAGTGCATAGAAGAAAAAAAAGAAAAAGCCCTGATCCCCACTAAAGCTCCTGAAAGGGAGACAAGAGGGAATTTAATGGTATTTTCACTCTGGAAAGAAATGATACTATGGGTTCTCCATGTATGAGAAGACCACTGATATCTAAGTTGCTTCACATAGATGTTACATAAATGTAGATCTCTTATAGAAGGACTGACAGGGCTGAGAAGCGGACTTAACATCAGCTGCTTTAGAGGATTTTCATCGTAACAGAGGGAGACAATGAAACGGATATCACACAGAGTTAAGTATTTATGACTTAAGTCTGAATTAATTATAATATACAGTGGATACTTACAAGTGAGTTACTTCTGCCTGCATCCTCAGTTTCACTGCTCTGCATAGCTTATCTCATTATGCCCGCTAAGTTGCAGCTCCACTTTTTCACAGCAACCGGGAGTTTAGAGACGATCCGCGCAGCGTTGAGAATCGATGACCTTTTCGTTATGAACAGTTTGACCCCGCGAAAGCTGACAGTTGGTGGGAGTGAGTTCATAAGGGAGCAAGGCCACCCCAGGCAGCCGCTATCTACTCTTTGTCGTGCTCTCTGCTAACACCTCCACATGATGCACTGCATCACCAATGGCGCTATTCATTCCACTGGTAATAGACTGCTGCTTGAAAACATTCAATGCACCTTTGTTCTTTTTTTGCAGTGAGCACATATCACATATTATCATTCTTTTAACAAATACAATGCAAGAGCTGAGATGAGGGGGGATTCGCCACAGCTGCAGTGCATGTTGACAGGGTTTCACACGCGATTAAAGGTCCAGTGTGGAGGATTTCGTGTCATATGCTGGTGGTGAAGATGCCATTAATAATGTATTCAATTCAAAAGCAAAGAGAAGCAGAATTGCATTCAAGCTTTTGCTTGCAACTGTATAAAGATTGTCCAATATTTTACAGAAGTGCTATGAGTTGACAAGGCAGTTCAACTTGTCTCAGCGTGGTAAAAGGGAAACTTTCAGAGGGAATTCAGAAGTTATTTGGTTGTTTTCTTCTGCTTTGGGAAAATAGGTGTCAGAATATTTCCTGTCTTGACACTCTGTGAGTTTAATTTGTTTGCTCATTGAGCGTGTAAGAACCTGGCGAAGTGCGGGAGCCACCTGTGTTTGTATTTGTGTAATCTTAGCATCGATATTTTTCTACCAAACAAGAAAAAAAAAGGTAGATGTTGATGTGTTTCTCTCAACCATGCTGTTGTTATTTGCGCTTTCTTAGTATAGCTAGCCGGCTATCTTTGTTTCAAGCTTCTGAGGCTGAACACAGCTGAGTTGCGGACGTGTGGTGTGGTGAGGAAGATGCTGTTAAACCCTGTTATGTGGATGTAAGTCAGTGGTGACGGGAGACTCTGTGAGATTGGTGGGTCAGACCAACAGCGGGAAGCATCGGTGACTACAGTAGTATGCTAATGAGAAATACAATGCTTTACGGGAACTCTGGTGGGACACGCTGCCTCAAATTCAAACACGTAGTACCTCCACCCCATCCCACAACGTTGTCACCCACGATGTTTCACTGTCAAATGCCAATTCAGAAGACATCACCCAACACCTCACAAGGATTCTTAGTTCTCAAACAGTTATGCAATAATCAAAACAGAACAATGAATATAAATGTCCGTATCTGCCAGTGGTTGCCCTTAAATCCTACACAGGACCTCTAAGTTTAATAATCGAAGAAAGTTGGCTGAGCAAGTCGATGTTCGGAAGAAGAAAAAAAAAATCCTCTGCAGTTTCCTCTGGACATGTTCAGGGGTCGAGGAGCGCATGACCCCGAAAGCAACATCTCTCCCCGGCACATTACGGATGCACGACAAACACAATCTGTTCTGTTTAGTGCACAGTTCACGCTCTTTGCACCAAATAAATACAGCACCTTATGAATCATACCGCAGAGAGCAAAACTGCCTGCACCAGGAAGGCAGAGAACAGCCCTGAGCGTATCTGAGAGAGTGGCAGGCAGCAATCTGTAAGTAGAGCTGTAGGCTGAGAAGCAGGCTGCCTTGTCCGAATCACTGAGCACACACAAGCACCTACTCAAGGGTCATCCAGCTAATGGACTTCTGGACACGCATTCCTCGCACAAAGACTGGCAATATCTCGGCGCACGAGTGGAGCAGCTGCATATTTGCTGTCAAAAAGAAATTATTACCGAGAAACACATTTGCAGTGAGCAACACAAAGCTGCTGATAAATCTGTAATCATCCTGTCCATCCTTTTCACGCTACAGGTGCTTTTTATTTACAACCAGTAATTTATTTAGAGTTCGCTGGCGTTGAAAGCGCATGAAGTCACCATTCCACGAGCCGTTTCCAAAGTCGCTACACGCGATTGACTTTTTTCTGAACAACATCCTCCCGCCGATCTAAATTTCTATTGGCAAGGACACAACTGATCCCCCGCCCTCTGTAATCTCGATTTCCTCTGGTAATACCGCTCACCGTGAACTTGTGGCATTTCGCTGCCTTTAATGATTGGCCCAGTGGTCTGCAACCAATGGCCTTCTTGCCACCAATTCATGACCCGTCAACCCCAATCCTCCCACCAATCCAACAGGCACACAACACACAGCACCGAACAAATGTCCCGGTGTCAGAATCAATCCAGACAGGCTTCCCATCCTCCTCTCATAAAACTGGCATCTCATTTATCCAGGAGTGAAGACTGGCCATACTAAGGTAAATGGAATGACAGGGCATTTACACTTTTAGAGGCAGAGAGTCCTGGAGGAGGAGTGGAATTGTTCACTTTGAACTTGTTTCTCCCCGAAAAAAGGCACCTGAATGAATGCACATTTGAAATATTAATTCCATTTCCCCTTTTGTTGACACGAGACCACTTTACGGGAAGATATCCTATTTGCGAGCGCATTTTCCTCTCCTGCCTTCAACCCTCTTTTTCTCCTCCGATACACATCGTGCAGACGTGAGTAATGAAATGAAGGTGTCAGAACAGGAAGTCTTCTGACTCACAATATTGAGAGTATTGAAAAGACCCCTTGCTGATATGCTTGAGGTGCACCGACGCATAGAGAGGGAAATAACAGACGCCGAGGACCTGCACGCTCATGCAGCTACTTCTCCCTTTGAAGTTCTGACAGCATTCGGCTTCCTCTCCTCTGTCAAAAAAAAAATCCTGAGATCATAATTATTTACCCTAACCGCGGCTCACATCTGCCTGACGGAAAAACAAAAGTTCGGCCGCGGTGTTACGGTCATATTCTATTCATTGCAATTTCTCTGGGACCACAGACGCGCACGGATGAAATTGAGAAGGAGCAGTGTAGCATGAATATCAACTGTAATAGCTCAAGAAGGAAAAAGTGCAAAGGCGTACATCGTCTGTCTTTGAAACTCTCACGCTATCAAGGCCGAATCTTAATGAAACACAGCCATTGTGCGAGGCGCTTGCTCAATAATTGGTTGCTAGTCCAACCTCATGTATCAGTGGATGCAGTGATGATTAATCAAGATGGAAATATAAACCCAGAGCGAAAAATAAAGAGATGTTATTTTCTCCAAGCTTGTGACAATCTAATTAAAAACACAAGAGCGACCAAAACCCAGGGTGCTGCTGCGGCGACAGCACACAGATGTCACTTAGGGGAAAACATTTGCTTTGGTTTTTATCAGAAGAAATCCGCGGTCCGCTCACCGATCATGTGGATGGTGGTCCGTCCAGGCCGCGTCCCAGGATGCTGTTGGATGGTGTCGTAGAAAGTGGCCTGACACAGCTGAATGGCAGTCACACTGACCCAGAGGCACAGGCAGAGCAGCCAGGACATGACAGGACACATCTGCTAAGGACCAGCAGAGGTGGAGTCAAAAAAAAAAAGAAATACATCATGTTCCTCGACCTGTGACCTCAACACACTTACGCAGTCATGAGCGAGATAGAATTAATAAAAGCAAACATTTCAAGATTTGCACAGGGTTTATAATTGGCCTCCTCGGCGAAGACTTTTAGTCATCGGCATTTATCATTAGCATGATTATATAAGTATGAGTTCTTCACTGTTTCGTCTTCCTAGTTTGCCCTGTCTTGTCCCTGAGCCACAGTGCTGCAAATGTGGAGTGATCCCTGGGGAGTTTTTCCCATGCAGCAGAGATTTCCCCTGACAGGCTGACTCCCTTCAACTCCTGAGCTATGCTCCTGCCTCAAAACCAGAAATCAAACTTAAAGAAAGATACGATTTTTTTTTCTCTTTTTTTTTTTTGCGAGCAGCTGGCTGCCAAGGCTTTTCTGTGTCTGTCAGAATAATGTGACAGTGACACAGCAGTAATAGGAATCAAAAGCCCTGTAATGTTTCACCACGCTGTTTAGATAAGAAAAAAAAAAAAACTGAACAACAGCGAGGAATGCTCCTGGTCATGGGAGAAGAGTGGCTGTGAAGGAAATCTATGAAGGGGAAAATGGAAAATGTTTCAGCCCTGGCATCGTTTCACAACAGTTTTATTCGCAGAAGCAAACTGCCAACAAGCATTAGATTATTAATTATCTTTTCCACGGCATTCATTCACAACATAGTCCAATTATCACATTAATGAGGGACATTTTAATTTAATTCTTTATGGTATGGTGAGTTCAATACCACACTGAGGAAAAAAAACAAACTTTTATCAAACCTCACGAAGGAAAACGTGTGCGTGCGTTGCTAGGGTTATAAATGGTTAAGGATATAAATGAAGTGGATTCTGCTCAGTGAAGAACACTTCTCAGCCCTCTCACATCTGTGAAATACTTCAGATTAAAATAAATGGCTGGATGGTTAAATAAACACGTCAGTAATCGAAAATAAAACCATATCATGGAACAGAGAAAAAAGGCATTATGTTTATCTGATACAGACGACAGTGATGTGTGCAGATTTTTTTTAACCATTCACATTTAAATCCAAATTTCACAGTGAATGCAGTGATTTTCTGGTCTTCATGCAAGAAAAAGCTAAATCTCCTCACAATGACATGATTCATTTTTTTTTTTTTACCCACAGTAGAAAAAAGAGGAAAAAAATCTTACCTGAGCAACCCGACAAAGAGTATATAAATATCTCAACAGAGTGACATAAATCCATCCATAACGCCGCTCATGTTGATCCCATCCAATAACTCTGAATTTTAGCTCGAGGAGGGAACTCCACTGACTCTGCCTCCCTTTGCTCCACACTTTGATGGCAACAGTCCGGTGATTCAGAAATGACCGTCAAGCCGGAGTCAGGAAATAGATTTACAGCTCTTTCAATTCCACCTTTGAAATATCACTGCCTCCCCTTGAGGAGCTGCTCCCACTAACACTGAATTCATTTGCCCCTTCGCATTTATAGGCACGTGCGGAGTGCTCCTTAATTAACTGTAGTGGAATCTCTTCTTTCACCGTCTGCATCCTTCCAGTGAGAGGCAGCCTCTGAGCAGCGGCTCTCGCTGAGTCCCCCCTCAGCGAGCTCTAAGAAACAAATGTTCCCGTACAGCCGGGCTGAGTGTAAAGACTGTATCACATGTCTTAAAGCTAGACTGCCTCTGGATTAGATGGCACAGCGGAGCTGCACCTGATTATGTGCCTCTTCTGACAAATGCAAATCAGGGGGAAAACTGGCGCCACTCATGTTGCTGTGACCACATGATTAATAATTATTTACATTTAGAATGGATTCCTCTTCTCCGGAGGCAACATCTCCTTTTATTCCTCTTGCTTTTTCTTGGTTGTCAATTTCTGCTCTGCCCTACATAAGGGGAGCCCGAGATTCTACCTTTTTAAGATTTCCAAGAAACTTAACCAGAAAAGTCGGGATGTTATATTACCAGATACAAGCAAGCGAGACAAGTAGGGGGGAGAAGTAAACTCTCGGTCCTTCGCGTACCTTGGTGTTGTTAGAGGGGAGCGCATAAAAGAAGATTAGGTAAGAAGATGTTTTCACAAGCAGAGCAGAAAGGAAAATTGAAAGCGGATTGTGTTGAGAAGTAATAATGTCCATTCAGCTCAAGGTAATCTTCACCCACAGTGGGGGAGCTCTTCAGTCGATGATGGAGACGTAATGGTGATCGCAGCAAAGGCAAGGGAGGTGAGCTCTGTTTCTGGTGCAAATCAGCATTGATCTGTACGTGCGGGAAACCGCCACAACCTCTCCGCTCCACGCCACCGTCACTGTACATGGTGAGCTCCACTTTTTGCATTGTGTCTGGATTTTGTTTTTCTTTTTTTTTTGTTTTTATCACTGGCATGCAGAACATGCCCAAGGCCTGCAGCTCTCGTTGCCATCTCGACTGCATAAAGACTTCACATCTTATTTTGATGCTTGCTCAGGAAAGACAGGGTGCATTCCCAGTTCAGGGAGGAGTGAGAAATACCCAGAGTGAGAGGGAGCAGCAAGAAACTGCTTGAGAAAGTAGGCTCGCTACACCACGGCATTAATGTCTGAGGCTTTGGCAGAGTCAACTCTGTGCAAGAGGGGATTTGGGACGTATAGGGGAAGCCAAACACCATAAATTGCTGAGTTGTTCTGTGCAGAAGAATAGTTTTTGAAGACGGGGCGCCGGTTAATTGTTCATAAAGGACTTCCTGTGTTAACACTGTGCTTTGACCCACTAGGACTGAAGTTTGAGTTTGTTGTGAAATTCGTAGGATTCTTTGAGCACACGGTAGGTCTTGTATCCGAAACACAGAGCCTTGAAATCAATCATTGGTCGTTATTCCTGCGGCACAAAGACAGTTATCCAGAAAGCATGTCTATTATACTGTATACGGTCAAACATATCATTCTGAAGTAAATACTGACTGCACAGTGTAATGGCTGCAGAAAATTACACCCTCCGCATTTAGATTACCTCCCTATAAACCTCGTCTTTCACAATGCTTAAACCGTCATTCTTTCAACTAGATCAGTAGGTTACAAAACCTGCATACTTATCAGTACAACCGGGGGTAATACTCCAGCACTTTTCACAGCACTGAGACCAGGATTTCTAGGTCAATATGGGATTCCTACGGTTAGCCACGTTGCTAACTCTGTCTTTGCAGCAGCGGCGCCAACAAAAGTTTCGGCTTTAACACCAGGGTCAGAATCACATGTTGATACTGATACCAGCAGTTTTTATTAGAAACGGGCAGCTAATATACTTTTATATAAAGCAATGAGTAGTGATTCCTAAGGTGGATGATTAATCTGCTTCTCAATGCATTTTCATTAGCCTACCACTGAATGATCCGTCAATCACTTAGCATTTTCATTTTACTTTTCTCAGTCGTCTATTCAGATGCACGGTGAAGCACAAGAGAGTTTCTAACAGTAAAACAGCACAATTTCTTTTAAGTCCTTGAATTAAGCGATGCCTGAATTCAACGGCATGAAAAAATGAAATAGAAATATGTAAGTTTAGGTAATCCAGCAGCTCCTGAATCATGTCCGTTTCTTTTCATTCTCGCATTGTCATAGTAGCTGGCGGTTATGCATCTTAACAGTGACTGCGACGCACTGAAAAATGTAGACAATGCAGAAACTAGCTAGCTACTAACACTGTGTGTGGCTTCTTATGTCGCACAAAATCGTGCCAGAGGAGATGACAAGCAGGAGTGAGACAATCTACCTGCAGTGTGGACAGATATCGCAATAATATCGACATTCATTCATACAATCATGTAGCAAAAGTCTGATATCAAGACAGCCGTGATACCGACAAATTTGACATTTCTACAAGAGGTGTCATATCACGTTAACATAACACGTATATGAGCTGACTTTCATATCGGGAGGTGGAGGAGATGGTGGAGTTTCAACATGTGTAAGTGCGACACCGCTGGATAATTTTAAGGATACCTCAAGCCATGTTTCTGCTGACAAAACTAGGTATTTTGGGCCAAAGAAAGATGTTTTCCGAGCTGGAACCTAGTACGTTTTTGTGCCAAAACATAACCATACCACAGGCACAGTGTGTGAAATGTAAGGTTGCAAAAAATCTGTGATTTGCAGAAAAATGCATTGCCAACATTTATTCTGGCAATTGGATTGGCACAGGAACAGAGTGAGAGTGTTTGTGTATCAAGGCAGGGTTTGTTTTTTTGTCTGGCGTTGATCCTATTGAAGCTTGTGCTGACACGCAAAACAACTCCGCATCGGTAGTGGTGAGAATTTAAGAATCGAGCCGCCCCATCCCTAACGGGCACCAACCTACAGCCTTTATGAATGGCTAGATTACAGTTTGGTTAGAGCTGTAATGAAGAAAGACACAATTAAACAGAAAATAAAGCCGCTGGAAACAAATGACTGTCAAAAACTTGAAAGAGGTTGGAACGACAGTGAAGTGTTGTCAAGGTTCTTTGCTGCTTGTTCAGAAATAATGAGCCTTTTTTTTCTCATCTTTTTGGGAAATGACAAATGTGGTTGCCTGATGAAGCCACGTCATCCCAGAATTCACAAAGCTTAAACTCAGTCTTGCGTGATCTCCCAGCGCATTGAAAAAGTTTCATTCATTTTCCTTGTCTTTAAAGGTTAAGTCTGATGTACTATACTATATTCTTCATGTTTATCTCGTTGCAAATAAATCTCATGAAAAGAACAAAACAGTCAGTCGCACTCAACCCAGTGAGTCCAACTGGAACGAAAAATCGTTAAACTGGTCCCAAATTCTTTTTTTCTATTCTTGAAAAAAAAAAGGCTAATTAACAGCTGGGCACTGTAGTTTTTATCAAAAATTACTATAAAGGAGTAAATAGTGTATTTTTTAAGGACTATTTTCTATCGCGGATTGATACACATTTTAATGCCTTATTGAGTTTTTACACCCAGCAGGTTCATGGATGCATTCAGCCTCAGCAAGTGAGAGGGATCAATTCATTGGTGGTTTTGGTCTCATGTAATTTGTTGATAGTAAGAAAAATATAGCATAAAAAACATTAGCAATTAGCAACAATACAATTTGTAGAATATAGCCAGAACATTAGTTTAACATAAAAGAAATGAACTAACATTATCAGCGGCGTGTGAAGAAACAACGGTTGACGATATGACATCTGTGTACTGTGTTGCAGAGACGTCTACTGAAGTTAGCATCACCAGCTAGCCACGGCCTGTCCTGTCTCGTTAGACCACACAGTGCCTGCAAGAGCCCCCGTAGTGCTAGCTGGCCGATATATGGTAGCTGTTAGCGTGATAGGCGAACAAAATCAACTTTAAAAAAAGGTCACGTATCTGTCTTTTTCTGAACTAAGATGAGCTTAACTTATGGTAAAACACACTTCATTTGAACTCAACGTACACGAAACGAAACTCACCAACGGTCATGTTTGGATTCATTCAATGTTTTGTTGTGTTCACCGGGAGGCTGCTGAACCAGGATGAGCTGAGCCCCGTCAGCCCCCCGTGGTCCAAGGTCCCAGTCCAGGTAATCTCTGTGGTCACCCGCTCCACAGCTAACTGGGCTAACTGCGCCATTAGCGGTAACAGGGCTAATCTAGTGAATACCAGTCACTCCATCATTTGCTCGTTCTGTGTGATGTCAGTTGAAACTAAAACGTTTCTGTAAAAATAAGTGTTTTTCAGTCTCGACAGGAGCAACAAGGGGAAGTAAAACAGACACTTCCTTTGTGAATACTGTAAATACTAAAGCATACTGAACTCTGTCAAGGTTGAGTGTTCTTTCTTATGAAACCCTCGTACCAGTCTGAAAACATATTAACAAGTTCGAATTTTTTCACAAATCCAAGTTTCAGTGAATCATAATCACTCAGCTCAGCTTAAAGAAAAAAATTCTGAATGTGAACAATTGCCCCCGACTGCATATATATAATTTCTGCAGCGCAACAAATCAATCATAAAGAGTTTTTTCCTGACCTGCAGACCACCCGTTTCTGTCTGAAGAACGTTCATGCACTGCTGATTCAATGGATTCTTCCTTGAGAGGTTCTGACGGCTGCTCTCAGAAAAGTTACCCTGAAAAGAGGACGATTCTTTTGTAAGAATGTTCACATGAGTTGTCTCCTAAATCTAAAAAAGGGTCGGTACAGATATGGCCGGGAAGCAGACAGCACATGAGCTCCCACGGGCATTCTGACCTGAATGGTACATACGTACAGTGACGAGATTCTCGGGGACACATCCGAAGCATTGTGCTCCCTCTTACATCTGCAGAGAGACAATACAAGTCATGTATTTTACAAATAATGGCAGCAATATGGGTCGACTCTTCATGCCTGTCTGATTCCATGTCAAATTTCCTTTCCAAATGGCATGCCCACAAGATAAGGTGTTGGTTGCTACTTTATGCAGAGGGTGGCTAAGCAGAGCAAAAATGCCAATAAATCGTTGTGTTTTGCTCGGGGTGGAGGAGCCGGAGACGTCTCCGGAAGAACCACGGTCCAGTTTTTCTATTTAGCTTCCCCCCTCAGCTGTGCCTCCTCCCATCGTAACAGGGATCACTAAATGTTTAGCCGCCCTAAAAAACATGTGACATTTGAAGATGATATCACTGTTGATTACAACGACTCCAATCCCCAGAGGGCCTGTTTGCAATAGACATAGGGAACATGTCATACTGTAGATCATGTCATGCATCCCCACGCAATGCCTTATGAACTGTAAAGCCGAAGAAGGAGGAGGTGGAGGAGTTGTTCGTGGATAAAAGTCATATATTCCTACAGGCATTCCCCGCTATAATATCATGAAAACCCTCACGTTCGCTCTCCGTTCACACGTGCCGTTTGGATGCAAAGCTGCGACGCCAAAAGACAAGTGGTGTGAATGTGGCTTTGAAGCTTCGACAATAGAGGAAGATATTATCTGGCTGTTGGTTTAACAACTCATATCTTTTCTCGGAGATCAATAAATCACTGCCAGCAAATTACTTACAGTGGAGTAGTGAGGGATGCCTTTCAAGTGATTCATTTGCATTTTCATTGAGTGTTTTTGTTTTCTGAAGCATTCTCGGCTCCCTTTCTGGAAAGGTCAATGGGAAACGGTTGGTGTCTACTTTATCTGCATGAGCCAACTCTCAAGTTCAGCCAAGTAAGAAATAAGATTATCTTTATAGAAGGGAGTGTGAGAATCTGGCCTTTGAATCTTATTCGGGAGAGTATTAATGTCTTAGTGGCTAGAATCAGTCCAAACTGCTATTAAAATCTCGAGTTTTCAATCTGCCGGGCCCCTTCATGTTTAATGGAAATTGAGTGTCTCACCTTTTTTACATCAGTCGATCTTAACATTTAATAGATTCTTTTAAGGATATTAATCTTTTCCATTATGTCTTTGTTGTGGATAAGAGTGAGGCATATTCCTCTCAGGCGAAACAACTCATTAGCTTCCCAGACACAAACCTTTCCACGCCTGAGGTGTGATATGAGAAAGCTAAGGTGAAAAAGCAGAATAAGAAATCCACCAGTTTTGCAGACGTAATGCACGCCTCAGCTCTGTTAGTCTTTCTTAAAGCGTATAATTAATCGCTGGAAATGCCTTTTTTTCCTCTGTTATTTCCTGAGTCCGATTGACATTTACTGAGAGCTACACTATTTGATCCCACCATTAAGTCAAATGTCATTGCATGCGCGTTATGAAGTTTTTCAAATTAACAAAGAGAACAAGGGGTACTGCGGTGTCAGGTGGAGAAAAATAGAGCCTGCACGCAGACATTTCAACATAAGTAGCCATTCTTTTAGCCCAAACTGCTGATGACAGTCTCCAGAGAGAGCAGATGCTGTTGCCTTCTGGCTCGGCTTCACCGTTCCATTCCAGTAACTGCCTCTGTGCCTCCTGAGATTTGCTACTGTAAAACCTGCTCTCTCCCTCTCATGGCATCCAGGTGAAGAAAAAACATTAATACAATAGGTGGCTTTAAAAAAAAAAAAAAGTCTGGCTTAAGTTCGCAGGGCTGTGTTAATAATTGAGATTGAATGTACAATATATGCCAAGCTGATGTACGTGTCTTTCATCTGCTGCCCCTGAATCAGATATGAAAACATTAAACAGGCAGATTACAGCTTCTTTGAGGGATTTTTTTAAAAAAAAGGAGGAATACGTTTTCCCCCTAAAGTCATACAATCAATCATTTCCATCGCTGTAATGTGTCCTCCTCAGCTCGCATGACTGACACGGTGCATTGAAGCCATGTTGGCTCCATCACATCACACGACAACCCCCCCCCCCACAAAAAAATGTGTATGTTCGTGTAATTGAACTTGCTAGCCCTCCTCTGATGCCTCCATTGGTCTCCTGAGATGAAACCACATTTGCCCTTCAGATGTTTACATTAGCACCTGAACGGCATGAACATAATGATTCGGTCATGTCCCTGTAACAGCCATATGTTACACATCGTGGATCCACACACCGGATCGGACTGGTGGTGGAGGTGTTGTGTCTGAAAACTGTATTGACACGGGCAGAAAAATGGTTATGCGCTTTTGTGAATATCAGATGGCTGTTACAGCAATGTAAAGATGCACGATTCTGGAAGAAGTCGGTGTGAGACATGTCAAATCTCTACCGGGCTCCTTGGCGGACTTAAAGGGATTCAGGAGAGATCCCAGTCTAACCCCCTTGACAAGGTCAGAGTGCCTCATGCAACCTTTTGTGGAAAGCACTCAGCACAACAAATGGACTCTAAACTGTTTGATACCTGCTGGTTGCACTCTAAAGGCAGCTCACTGGAGTTGATTATGGAGACCCACCCCGGCACTCTCCATCCCAGTATTTGTTCTGGGCCACTGCTGACTGGATATGACTTGGAACAGCTGGAGGTGCCTCGGCGGAAGAGGTCAGCTAAAAACCTTTCTATAAGTGATGATGCAATTTCTGTTATGTGACGGTTGGCTGGACAAAAATTAATAAATGGTACAGTATGACACAACGCTGCTACAGGAGGAGAAGGACATCCTGTCGTCGCTGACCGTGAGGACCATACGATGCTTCTTCGCTCAAGGGGATATCCAAGAACAAACTGTACTTAAAGTCAAACTTAAATTTAAGTTTATGTATTAAAAAGTTTTCAAAAAAATCCATAAATATACCCTTAGTATTTGTCTTGACTTGTGCACTTGTCCACCCCAGAGAAGAAGCCAAGTTTTATGTAGTTTTCTGCAGTGTTCCCCTGAAGCGGGGGATATTTGGTAGTAGCTGGATGTGTTTATAGGAACTAAGTTGTTAAAATGACACGAAAAGTAAATGCTAATATAGGTTAGCTAGGAGCTATGAACTGGTTAAGCTGCTTCTAATTCTGCTCCTTGGCCACTTACAGTATAGTCGCCAAAAATACCTTGAAGCCCACAAAGCATCTTCCCCATAGAGACATCATTATAAGAGATGTAAATCCGTTGACAGGACACCTGAAACTGCAAACAAGGTCAATTATGACTCTTTTTATTATGAAATTTGGATTTATATTGTAAGAATGTCTTTGAGCTGGTATAAGCAATGTAAAAACAATGCGGCAAAAGGAAACTCACGAGTGGAGGCAGAAGAAGTAAGGAAGTAAGAAAACCCAGGTGCTAGAAGCTTTTTTGGTGGTGCTTGAATCCAGAAAAACGTTCGACTTCCTGGTTTGCACCAGATCTTCCGCATATCTTTTGCATTGCAGAGCAGCTAACCTGTGGTTTAGCCCCTCTGCTAACTTTAATGGAAATAAAACAATTTATTGGCGCGGCTCAGTTGGTCTTCCGAAATGTTATAAGACTGAATGGTTCAAATTCTGATAGTGAAACAAGTACATTCGCGAGGGGACTCTCAATAAAATGCATCCAACTGCAATTTCACAATGGAAGCTTACGGGATGTCTTTTGGGCAAGTGTCCACTATTTCAAACTGGCTTCAAAGCCCGAAGCTGTTCCCGGTGGCTCTATATATGCCAGTCGAGCTATCCTCTTGGAGTCCAGTCAGCTCATGAGCTCGAATTAATACATTCATGGGGGAAGCTAGTTAGCCTAGCTTGTGGTATAGTGGTACACAAACTGAACAGCGTGATGCGTCATCCAAAATATTGAATCATGTAAAAGAGATAGCTTCCTCTAAGTTAGTTTGACATAAAAAACGCTCATATCTTTACAGTAAATATGAAACTGTTTAGCTTAGCTTAGCACATAGACTGAAGTTCTGTCTAAAACCACAACATTTTAAACTTTTTGTATTCATGAGCCAGGCTAGCTGATTCCAGACAAGCTGTCTGCAGGAGCCTCCTATGAGAGCGGTATCGGTCTTCTCCCATCATTTTCAAACCATTCATTTAATATGACTTTCCTAAAGATGTGAGGGAGCTCTCCACTTTGCAGTAGATGTCAAGTTTGGTATTTGAATAATAAAAACGACATGGTAAAAAAAAAAAAAAAAAAAAAAAAAACCCCAGCAGGATTAGAAGATGGTGGAAGTAAAAGAGTTACTGGAACTCTTTATCGGCATATTTCCCAACCTGTTCGAGTGAATTTCTTCTCACCATTACTGCGCTCACAATCTCTGCCCACCTCTACAGGCATAATAGGAAAGCAGCTAATATGAAAAACTGAAATTGTATTCTTTCCTCTGTAAAGAGAGATGATTGCATATCAAGTTGGCTGGTTGAAGCACCTCCTGTGTACGACTCCTGTGTGGTGGGAGAGGAGGCATTTTTCTTCCAACCAATGGAAGAGTAAGTCAGGTTTATGACTATGGGGAGCAGAGGGTGGCCTTTATTTCCCTGAGAAGAGTCATTATTATTGCCCTGCAAATTTATGGCTTGCTTCAAGAGAGAACCTACCAGCAGAGTGCCTGTCATTTCTCTTACTATCTTATGCATTATTGATAAGTCTATGGTCCCATCATCCATTGTGTGCTATTGCCATAACTCAACAGCGGAAAACAACATATACAGTATACTGTAGGTGTGTAGCATGAGTCTCTCTTTTCTTCTCTCTACTGTATTTCACGAGGACTTTCACTGGTTAAACACGAGTTACGACAATAACAGGCACAACATCAACAAGTTTGACCCCTTTTTTTTTTTAAAAGAAAATACTTCTGCTTGTCTTGTGATAAACCATTTTGTTAAGCAGTCATGACTGGGAAGCAGCTAACAGACACACTTTAGGGAAAGATTCCCTCTGCAGAAAAAAAATAAAATAATTGGCTTATCAAATTAAAATCAGTGTCACGAACCCGTTTACACAGGTCTGACTGAATAGATGTGGGCTGTAATGAGCATGCTAATCCACAGCAAGAAGTAAGCTCCGGATCCGGCACAAGGGACAAGGGTGGCACAAAAAAACAGAAAAAAAACGTTCATTAAAGCATCTCTTTGAATTATAAAGAAATGAGACATTTTAAATCTGAAGCTTTTGCAAGGAAACAGCTGCTGTAGCGGGCTGGGCAAAGGTAACACATCACATGACAATCGCCAGAACAACTGACTAATTGAGGCAGTCTGCTTCAATTAATATGCCCTGATAAATGGTTGCTATTAGTGATATGCTCAGCAGTCTCACGGGGAGATAATTAGATCATCACGTTGTTGAAAGATAATAAGGATCAGCCTAGTGCAACAAAGGATACCCTCCTTTGACTCTGTCCTTCACCTGTCCGTGAACGCAGCCACTGCGGTTCAAAGAGAAGACAAGAAGGAAAAAAAAGAGAGAGAATCCAGTGCCAGACATCTTTCATTTTTCTCTTAGGGACACAGCTAGTAGACGTGTGGATGGATGTGCACAATCTGTGGCTGCATGCATAGGCTGCAAGTGCAAACCACACATATCACACATCCCAACACTAAACAAGTTAATCAGCGATGTTTTATTTGGCACCTCCCACATGTGCTACCTCTTCCTCTCTGTCTCTTTCCTCCTGAGCTCCTCTCACTGAAGGACCCTTCAGACCAGCAGCAATCATCCTATTTAGACAGCTGAGAGGGCTGCCTTTTGAAACATGGTATTGTGTAATGCTGCCGGTGTTTGCAATCATGCTCTTCACTCTGTGCTGATGAGGTTAATTTCAGTCTTTTGTGTATGTTTTTGCCTATTCGTTTGTTTGTATAAGCAGTTTAATTCAACTGCAAAAAACAAGCCTGTCTTTTTCATTTTAAACTGTCAACCTCCAGCGTGTTTTCAAATGTATCTCAAAAAAAAAAACGACACATTTATCACATCGGCCTTGTTTGTAATTTAGGTTTTATGCTGCTTTGTTGCCAACGCGTGCTGTATGAATCATCTTTTAAGTAATTTTTACATATCACACGCCACCTTATTAGATATTTTTATTTGCTCGCCTCTTCATTCGATTGTAAAAATGTGTCTGCGTGACATATTTGAGGCTGTGCGCGTGGTTATGCATCCTGAGCTGCAACAGTGAAGGAAGATAAAGACTTAACAAATTTGTTTATTAGGTTCCCACTTTCTGAAGCTTAGCCAATCCATCAACACTGAACGACCTTATGAATATATTACAATACATTAAAGCTGATTGGCTGCACAGGAGTCAGTTTGTGAGTTATGTTGTTTGTCACATTGTTGCATTAGCTCCTCTCCTCTACAAAGATAGGTGCTGCTGCAGCTGTTCACTCAAATCTCTGAAAAATCCACGTCAAGTGATTCTTTGAGGTGTAATTTTCTACATGGAAGGAATAGGGAAGGGAAATAATTATTAATTCTCAGTTCAGGCTTCAGTGGAGCCTACACACATATTGCAAAACCAACAAATACTTGGTAACCAAATGCAATTTTAAGCATTTTAAGGTTGATCATTGATTTGTCCTGCCTGGCAGGAAGAGGAAGACTGGATTGATTTAAGAGGGGGGAAACCAAACAAAAACTGCAGAGTTGTTGAAGTGATGTGGACTGAGGATAGTTTGAGGACAGGAAGCTGCTTTAGCAAACCTATACATATTCATGCATAAGCATAGTGTTCTCATTAATAATGAAAGGAAACCAAAGTACAAAAAAACCAAACGAGCTTGCTGGAAACGAAAAGCAGCCCATGTCCAACATTTCGGTTGACCCATCCATCTAACATAATCGGTCTCCTGACTTCCTCCTTTGCTCTTGTCATAACAACCATGACCACTAGAGGGTTTTGTTACTTGAATGCAAATGTGGGAGAATGGTCCAATAATATCCAGCTGCAGTACGAACGTAAAAGAAGTTAAAGGAGGTTGATCTCCCAAATATGGTTCCTCGGCCAAAAAAACTACATTTTCATGTAAATAAATATTGTAGCCAAGGGTTATAAATCGCACCTAGACTTGTAAAGATTTAAAAGAAAATAAGGCAGACTATTATTCCACTCACAACTGCAGTGCTTACAGACTTGTTCTGTTTTTGTACCTTTCACAATAAAAGCCCTAGAGAGTATATGCAGTAACAGCCCAGTGGGGGAAATTACAGAAAGGCCACTCAATAAAAATACTTTGCAATATCAACCTTTGTTTATATTTTTAAGCTAGGCTAGCACAAATTATAGTCTATCAAATTATGTTGTTTTCCTAAGCCATCTTTGTTTGCATAATTCATTGATTAAGAGGAAGAAGAACATCAAGACATACTTTATTAACCCTCGCTGGGAAATCAATTTTCTTTTTTGATTAGAGCGCGTTATTTGAAGTCAAAGTCATATATTGATGTGCTCGAAACACAGACTAGGTTATCATTATTTCTTTGCCCCATAGTTGCTAAAATTGCCGCCTTTAATTACATTCTCAATTTATTTTTCGTCCGTCATGGTCTATTGTCTTCCACAGCGTCTGTAGCACCGTGAACATGTGGGCATGTTTTTGGACTCTTAATGTTCTTGACTGCTGAGAAATGGGTTTCGTATAGTCTGCAAACACTTGGAGTGACAGTAAGTTTCTATATGCATGAAATAAGACCACTGTAAATAGCATTTCCAGCTGCTGTAGATGTTGAATTTGGACAGCATGGGGGTGCAGTTTCACCGTCTCTTGGAGCAGTGCACTTGCTGAGAGGTAAAGGGTGGACTGGGAAAACACAGGAAGTAAACACAACATGCTATTTTGGCGGTAATGGCTGCTGCTGCTGCCATCGACGGTGAGAAAACATATAAATAATGCTATGTTTTGTTGAAATATTTAACACAATACCAAAACATGTATGTTCCTTTGTGTATGAAGTACAGAACATTATATGTGGGTCACCAGAGCTCCAGAGGAGGAAACTGATGAACTGAAGAAGCTTCTCAGAACTGTTAGCTCTAGCACTGTGATTTTACAGGACAGAAGTATACGTGTAGATTTTTAAAAAGGGGGCACTGCTGTATTTTACTGTATTTGTACTGTAGTTGTACAGTTTTTTTTGTTGTTGTTGTTGCTTTGAGACATACCAGTTTATTTTTGTAAATTGCAAATCAGTGGGACTAAGTTTTATTCTACTTTAAGATTCTATTTAAAGAAATCAACCCTCAAGTTTGGGAAGACAATAAAAGAAACCCATAAAAAGCGTACAGGGAGCAGAAGTCACGCCGTTCCGGTTTGCCCCACGGGACCTTATTTCGGAAAAAAAAAATGTACGGTATTGATTGGAGCGAAACAAATAATTTTTTGATCCTGCTTGAGTTGTGCCATGAACTACACATATGATGTTCATCAATTTAAAAGATATTTTTTCAAGTCAAGAAAGTCGTTATATAAGTAAAACATCATCTAGTTTTGTGTTCAACCGCTCGGTGAGCTACATTGTCTTGCTCAACACTGGTCACCAACACCAACATGGCCGCTAACTCGGCACAGAAAAGATACAAAAAAATGGTAAAACTGATATATTGACAACTGCAGTTATGTGAAAGGGTAGTTTGTAAGTTCTGTAAGCTGCTAGCATAGAGGAGCAGCTCTACAATGTTTAAGTTACGGGTTTTGGTGACCGTTCAACGAGACGACGCTGTGTAGTCTTTATAATTACATTTTCTTTAGTTAGTTTTATGACAAACTGCGACTTTCTCAAGGTGAAAAGTTATATTTTAATATGTGTAATTAATGACACAATTCAGACTGGATCAAAAAAAGGGGGGGGGGGCATGACTTAGGCTCTCTATGGAAGTTATGACAAGTTGTCCATCACTTTAAATGTCTCGGTTTTAAATTCAACTCCACCTTATCCTTTAAAAGCAGAAGTGAAGAGAGAAATGCAAATAACTGCGTATAACCTGACATCCAGGGCAGCGAAAAAATTTGAAAATGCAATATACAACCCTGAAGCCCTTTGTCTCTCCGTGCAAGCCAGCTCTCGCATCTTAGACAGAAAGCTCAATGTTTACCATCACGGCAATATTTTCTATTGGCAAATACGACATCCTTAACTAGAAATAACTCATGAAATGCAGTGACAATGACACCTGTCTGACGATAAACAACATGGCAAGGCTCCTCAACCGCTTAGTACTTTAATTAAGCAGAAAAAAAAGACGGATCAAGAGCAAAGCTACAAGGTCCAGCTCCGACCGAAGCTTCTCTGTACAATAGCGTCTCCATTGTAGGATGCCGGAAAAATTTGAAAACCGTACCACCTACACACCTTCATATGAAATCTCAAGGCCCCTTCCTTGGAAATGTCAGACCTGCAAATTTCCAATCTACATAGTTCATTACTCATTTCATTATTATCATTGTTACATTGTTATTATTGGCTGAACTGCTGCCGGCTCGGCTCAAGCCCTTTGCCAGTCAATTAGCTTTACATGGTTGGAGTGCGTTATGAAATATCGACTAGTATTTTATTAAATATATTCTTTAGTTGTGTCTTACAACTCTGTGATGCTGTAACTGCATCTTTTGACTTTATCAAGATCAACATAATCATTGCTGTTTTCTTTATGTATGTGTTCTGCCGCTGCTTTGTTGTGTCCTGTCGCTCTGAGTGGCTTGTTTTTCCGTCTTGAGGATTCTTGTTTTGTCGTCTTTGTTCTGTACATTTTTGTCACTTTGTAATTGTTCCAAACATCTCAAGGTCTGCAGCTGAAAATTTGCCAGCTGCCTACTACTGGCACGATGAAGGGAAAAGTTAATTAGCATGTGCTGTGCTAAACATTAACAAATTAAATTAAACGAAATGAAATGTGGTCCATCGGGAGCAAAGGGAGGAAACAGCGTGATGTTGTTGTAGAGATTGGGTCAATAAAATGTTAAGTCGATGTTGGTTTAACTCGTAACGACCATTGTTCCCTTACCTCAACCAATTAATTCTAACTCAAACCGTGATCTTTCCGAAACAATAAACACGTTCTCTTTATGCGTAAGCCTTGCCGAACCTTTGCAGTTGGAGAAAGAACGGTTTTAGTTTTGCAATTTCCACTGATAGATATGTCTTTGCCCCTCTTGAAAACACATCCTTGAAAGGACAACAATGGAGATTTCTCAAGACTCTCAAGAATGCAGCATCATTATCCTCTCTATGGCCTTCAACCAGCAAACTATCTGTTCTTAAGGAGGATGTAAACATTTGAATTAGGTATATAGTGTATTTTTTTCTTATTTTTTTAAGTTCCAGTGATTTCATTAAATAGCTCGGCACCGCAGTTTTTTTTAGGTTTTGAATTGGGGTTTAACCGATATGGCTTTTTCAGGGCCGATACAGATTATTAGAAATCAAGGAGAATGAAAACCGATATTTGGGACATACATTTATTTCCAGTAAAGATGAAAACCGGTGCTGAAACAAACCTACTTTGTCTGCACTACATTTATTTGATGAATTTAGTCACTAGTTACTTCGAAGATTGGGATTATTCAGTGGTTATAGGCTGTTAATTGTGACGTGTTACCAACTAGATATTGTTGTAGGCAGGACATTGTGTGAGAGGATGTTGAATCAATAGCACATTTTTTGATGATGCTGTTTTTTTTTAATCGGCAATCTGGTAAAAAATCACAGATACCGATTATCGGAACATGCTGAATATCGGCCCTGATAATTGGCCGAGGTGGATAATCCGTCTACCGCTAATTTTGTACGACTTTCTTTCCACTTGTGTAGCTACTGAAAAGTAATTTAAAACAGCTTCAAATACATCAAATAAGAAAAAAAAGAATCTATTGTGTTCATACATACTGTGTGCAGCACACAAAGCCAGTTTGTATTGTCATTTCCTCCTAGGAGAATCGATAGGCTCTACTGTAAAGACATTTTAGTGACTTGTCCATATGGTTTATAGGTTTTAAACTGGCTCCAGGTCTCTTTAGGAAAAGAATGGAAATTTAATCACACACTTTTGGCTGGCTTAGCGAGGCAGCTGTGACAGTCAACAACCTCGTCATGTCAGCCTGAGACTCAGGAGAGACTGTCCTTGAAACACAAAGAGCGCCTGATGACATTGATTCAATTCAGCCAGTGTAGTTCTCATCCGCGGTACAAAGGCCAGTATACTAAAAAAACCTTTTCAGCACAGACAAGCGACAATAAACCAACACAGTGTGCCCTGGGTTTTAAAATAAGTCTCCAATGCCATGCACATTCTCAGACAGAGCTTCCATCATCACTGCTCCCTGCTCATCAAAAAAAAAATTTGATTCAGGGTAATGATACACTTAATTATTTTTGGATCCTAGCCAGAGATGCGCAGATGACACAATTTGGTGAGAAAATCCCAGTATTACAAGGATCCTGATGTGTAATTACACAGATGTTAGGAGTGGATCAGGTACTGTACATGGGCTTGCAGTTGATTTGCGCCATCATGTTTCATCCTGCTTTTCATTTTGAGGCAAGGACAAGCTGATACGCCTCAGTTGCTCTTATAATTATTTCTGCTCCTCTCCCTTTTCCATGCCCAGTCTCTCTCTGTCATGCTCTCAGCCTCAACCCAGGGCAGCCAGGGTGTCGATCCCCGAGGACACGATGCTGGAATGCCTATCTCAGGCATCTGCAGATGCCTGAGATAGGGGATTGGGAACTATCTTAGATTCAATACAATTTTCCAAATCAAACTGAGGAATTAAATGAAATCTTACAATGTTATCTTGCAGGTCGAATTGGTCGCTCAAGTGTGCTGAGCTGATAGACCGATAACACAACCCACTTACTTTTTTTATCACCCGCATGCCACAGAATGCACAATGTGCCGATGCGAGAGTGCCCGTGCGTCATCCATCCAGCCCTCTTCAATCATAAGTGTTCACATGGCAGTGTAATTCAGTGTGGTATTCAAATGATAGATTATAATCCGCAGGACAATCCCTGTATTCTTCCTGTAACATGCGCACAACAGGCGCCGCCGTCCCCAGACATGCAGGCTTCAGTGGTTGTCTGTGTTCGCCAGATAAAGAAGAACAATAGTTCTAATAGGCAGCAGAGAGTCTCCACAAGCAGTGTTTCAGACGCGCACATTTGTTCTCACAAAGGCTAAATGTATTTTGAGTGGCAGATTAAGGATATTGGTCAGAGGCTCTGCATTGTCAACTGCGAAAAGTGGGGTAAATGTGTGTTGGGATGATAATTCACACATTCTTCGGCTCCACGGCGGACAATGAAGACGCACTGTTCCCCGGTTTTGGGAAATGTGTTTCACAGATTGTTAATTATGGGTAACATAATCTCATTAAGTCCTTTTGCTTTGCGACTCAATTTCTTTTTACAAGCATTAGTCATGATTGAGTAGTTTAAGGGTTTAAGTTCCTCCATTGTCTGAGTTCAAAAAAATGTCCGTCTTCATAAGGGCTCTGCTTTGTCCCATTTGTATTCCACGAGGAAGCCTGGTGTCCAGCAGAAGCAACAGCACGGTTTGGCTGGTTGAGCGTCTGTAATGCCAAACTGTCTTGGCCCGGACACAAACAAACAAAAATTATATTCACATGGCATTCATTCAAATATATTCGAGATGGAGTCTGCTGTTAGAATCCTTTTCACTACAAAACCTCTTATTAATTCTCAGTTCAATACGCAAGTGTGAATAGAAGCATTCAGATTCTTTACTTAAAGCTATAATCAATATTTCATAATAAAATGAAATCATTGAGAATGTGAAAGCACTAACACAAAGTTATTAATCTACAGAGAGCGTAATCACCTAAATCTGCAGCTTCCCTCTGCTTGTAGGAGCTTTATAGCGAGTGTCAGCTCATTGTTTGGCTGTTAGCTACAACTCTTCTGTTTTTGTTCACTCTCACTGCTCTCATAATGTTTTCAGCTGCTGCAGGCAGCTATATTAAGAGAACAAGCTTTAAAAACCACATTGTTCACTACCTGCTCAGCAGCAAATGGCATACAAACATAGTTAACAGAGAAGCTGGGGAACATAATGGAGCATTGAGTACCTAAAGAGTTAAATATTTTTCTGAGGAGTTGGTGGAGACCAAACACAGAGCCAAAAGAGATTCATTATTGGACTTCCAAGACAAAAAACGACCACAAATAAATGATCAGCCCGGTCGCTGGGATACAATGTTAGCAGTTCATGTTTCTGCAAACCACAGAAACATCCAAGGTTGACATTTGTAGCAAACGTGGCATATCACGTTCCGACTATACACTTATTAACCGACTCTCACATCAGGAGGTGGAGGGGACGGAGGTGGCATTATTACAAGCGAACCAGGCGGGCAAATGGTCACCTTAACCAAGCGTTTCTTGTGGAAATCTAACTAGAGCATAAGCGCTGCGTTGTGACGAGACAGAAAACCTAACCTAGTTCAGTTTGAATTCACCTGTGATTTTGTAGAAACGTACTTAGCTAACATTTATTCTGGCGATGGGGTTGAAATAATGATGTTGCTCTGTATCTGCTGGATGTGTAAACAAACAACTGTTTGCTTACAACTTTGTGTTCTCAACTTTAAGGGTCATGATGTGTCAGTGTCAAAAAAACAACTTGTTTCAGGTGCACAGAAGTGGCAAGAAAGATTATCGCAGGTTTAATTCAAAGTAACAATATTACATGATATAAGCCAAGCAATTATGCAGACTCGCCCCTTTCATAATGTTATAGCATCATATTTTTGTATTATATTATTAGGTGCACCCAAGTATAATAAAATGACAAAATTTACTGTTAGGTAGTTTAATTTGGGACTGAAACAGTGAATTAATTAATCATACATTTTAAATGAGTTTCGGTGTGTCAGATTTAAGGATTTGCTTCTCGCTGTTTCATAATCATTATAAACTGAATATGTTTAGTTTTTTGGACTGTTGGTTGGACAAAACAAGACATGATGAATCTAAAACGATTTAATTTGACACCTTGGACTGATGGAAACTGGGACGGCAATCTTTCAATGTTTTTCTGACATTTTGAAAGCTAAATGAAAAATAATCATAACATTTCATTCAACTATTCATTCGTTTCAGTGGGGATGGTGGAAACTTACAAGTTTATCAGCGGATTTTATTTAGGTATATTAGTACCTTGAAAAGTCACTATACACACACAGAAAAATAAAGGTGCTAACTGGAACCAAAAATGGTTCTAGGTGTCTCAGCAATCAGACACAAAAACCTTTATATAACTAACATTACTGTCTACAACAAGCAAGAAAATACCTTTAAAAATAGAACTTTGCTTTTCAAGACATGTATATACCTGAACAAGTGCACACAAATTCATATATCCAAACCTTAAAAATAGGCAGATCATACGGACGGTGCGCACATTTTAGTTCCCGCCCCCCATAGTCATGAGGTTAGGGAGAAAATCAGGTATCTCTTTGCAACTTATCTCAGACTAGATCGCAGATTGGATGTTGGCTTAATATTTAACTCTTGAATAAAAAGACACCTAAATGAACATAACATTATTATTAACCTGTTTGGTGGGTTTTAAACTATGCTACGCTTATCACATGAAGTGCATGAAGTGGTACATAAACCAACGTTTTTTACTTTTTTGTGACATTTTCAACTCCTCGGTGTGTGTGTGTGTGTGTGCGTGCGCACGCGTCCACGCGAGTGAGGGAGAAAAAGAACAGAAATTCTTTGAAATTATCATCAGTGTAACTGGACAATAAATAAGTAGATCTAGGTCAAAGAACACATTAGATAGTCATAAATTCATGATTGATATTCATTGTATTTATTTATCTGTTGGGCATTTTTTGCATTCATTTGTTTCCACAATCAGTCAGCCAACCACCTCAAACAATCAAGAGGTGTTTGGAGCTACAACGATTAGTTGATCAACAGAAAATATATTGACAACTATTTTGATAATAGGACTTAATAATCATTTAAGTAATATTTAAGCAAAAAAAGTAAAATGCAAGAATTTGCTGCATTTCTGGGTCTTAATTGAGAAAATAATCTGCAGATTAATCGATTAATGAAAATAGTTAGTTGCAGCCCTAATTTCACGCTATTACATGCCAGCAAATAACTCCAAGAAAAATAAAGAACCTTTAGTACTTTATAGAACCACATAAAGTATGCGAAGAACCATCCCCTATATAAAAAGGTTCTTCAATTGGTGATGGTTCTTTAAAGAACCAGAGAGCCTTTTGAAGAACCATTTAAGAACCATTATTTTTCTGTGTGTAGCCGCTCTATAAATCTAGAAAAGTTCAATGTAAATTTCCTCTAACATTTAGAGGACTAGAAGCTTAACATAGTAGCATGTAAACACACTGAAGTATTGTACAAGTACATCACAGTACCTGAGTACGAGGGTGTCACTTTTTGATTGGTCTGCAACATACGCTGTTTTAGACGATGTAATGTGGGGGGATCACAGGAGGACACAGTAGACAATTATGGCATGAGACAAATTGCATAATGGAGCATCAAAATTAATTTAATCCCATTTGTTAGTTAACATTTCGTGGTGCGGGCTATCTGTTTTAGCTCATTTCTAACTCATCGCTCTTTTAAAACGTGATGGGGACAAAAACGGTCATTTCAAAAAGTTGGTCCCCACTGTTGAGTGCTTACGCAGCTTACTGCACTTTTATATGTGTACAAATGTCCCCTCAAGATGAACAATAACAAGTGTAACCAGTTATCGCCACGTTTTGTAGAACACATATCTTTCATCTGTTTCAGGCTGCCCCCCTCCCCGAGGGACTGGGGAAGGTGAAACAAACTCTTCATCTGCTTTTCCTTCCTAAATGTTCAGATGTCGGCCGCTTGTGCTAGAGGAAAAACACATTTGTAAAAAGCATCTGAGAAAATACGGATGATTTTAGTCTACATATCAAGGTGACTTTCATGGATGTTAAGGTAGCTGCGAAGACTATTGATTTTGAGACTAGGGTGCTCTGTGCCTTGTTTTCACCAAATGATCTCAGTAAATCTTGTGTCTCATCAGGGACGACAGTCAGTTAAAGACACACTGCAGGACATGGTGTCTCTAGTCTCGGTGAGGTGTGATTGAGTCCTTGAGAGCTCCTTGGATAGACTGACATGGCAATTGCTCCTCCGTCTGCGAGAAGATGTCAGGATGCCCTAAGTATCTATGTTAGCAGGCCGGGGCTATCGATGTTTATTTTAGACCAGCGATGTGTCATTAATAGCTCCGTCCACAGGGCTGATGAATAAACTCTTAAGTCTCTGGTATTCGCATGACGTTGCCCTCCCTCGGAGTGTAAACATTGTGAAGACAGATTAGTTCTGCCGCTGTGGTTAAAGGAGATTAGCAGAGATTATTAACAAACATGCTGGATTAAATAGACAGTATCACTCCCGTCTTTGCACACACCCCGACCGCGCGGTTCTAACAGAACTCGGGGTGCAGCTGCTCAAAACCGGCGGCGTGGCTAAAACATCATGTCTCAGCACGGCGGCAGTCGTCACAGGGATTGGACGCAGAGCTGCGTGGATTCAATCTTCCTGGTCCCAATTAAAATCAGATTTGCTGACATCAGTCACAGTCCATCACAGTGATTATGCTCAAGCTGTTCACTGCGAAGATGATGGAGTTTACGGGAACTGCCACTTAATTGGAGGTCTTCACTCTCTCACTTTACGTCCACGTATTAACCTTTCTTTTCTGGTGCAGTATGTGATACATTCACCGCATATCTGGATAATCACATTGAAACCTTTTATTTTTTTTAAGCAGCTTTAAATAATGTATGAACACTTCCCTCTACACACTAAAATCACTGAGTCAACATTGACCCAATTTTGGTTTACCCAGTTAAATACAGTCATTTACTGACATGATATTATCCGCGTCTGGCCAATAACATCCTCTGCAGTTTTACACAGCGTGGATACCCTGATGAAAATGAACTGTGTACATCTACAGTTGTCTATGCTCCAAGTTTTCCCAGTTTGTGAAACCTAATACACGTACTCCACAACCTTTATCTGACAGCTATAGTTTACTACTTACCCCATAAATTGAGATTTTACATTCAAAACACAAGAAGAACTTTAAGACAATGGTGCATTGTCAAAGTTTGAAGCAATTTTACACGCATTATTTGCTTTTTTATTGTCCATGTATGAGTGGATTGTAATGTAACATGAGAAATTAGACCCTGTCTCTCTCTCTCTCTCTCTCTCTCTCTGTAAGGGATAGCCTTATCCCCTACACACATGACGCAGCCGACTCGCTGTGTGTAGCAACACACAAGCGGCGAGCCTGAAAGGCACAGGCGAAAGCAAAGACAGCATATTGGGTGACAAAAACATCGTTTCTGATACGGGACTGCTGTGTGTTAGCAGCTAATGCTACTACACAGACACAAACAAACCGTTAGCCTGTGGCTACAGCCAGCTGCTAACGTCACCTCCCGGATAACAGGTTTGGCTTTCGGTCCCATATATAAAGGGACATATTTCTTACTATTCGGTTTCAGACTAAAGGACCGTGGAAAATGCGCAGTCTCTAACTATTCAGTGTTACACAGCGGTGGACTAAGCTACATGTTAGCAGCTAACGCTACTTTGCACGTTAGGTCACTCCGAGTCCTCGGTAATCTCATATGATTTTCAAATCAAGCTCTAAACATGACCTGTAATGTTTTCTTACCTGGTCACTAGGAAATGAGCCATGTCAGCATCTGTTTTCAGTCCCAATTCAAGTTGAAGCTGCCTCCATGAGTCAAACGCGTATCCGATGTTTATTCTGGTGCAGGCTGGCTTTGGTCGTAATTTCCTTTCGACTCACGACTTGCCGCTGATAAACCCTTCGTTTTCTTCTTAGTATGACTTTTTAGTGGACTTCGTGTGGTGGTGGGTCGTTTTCTGGCCGTAGCAGAATCCATTACTACCCAAACACTAGTTTGGGTCCACCGGCGCTTGTCTTCTTCCTGTTTTCAAGCCGTCGAGGACGCGCATTCAGCGTCATCTGACGTCACGTCCGCATGACTGCACGGGAAATTCGGCCCGAATTGCAGTACATTATGCAGCACACAGCCTGTTCAAGGCAGCGGAGAAATGCGTGGGTGGGCTCATAATTTTTGGTTAGGACGCCTCATCACCCATTAGCATTAAAAAACTTAAAATGCCTGTTTATTTTTTCACAAATCCTGCCCAGTATTGACGTTCCGCAGAGCCCCGTTTTAATGTGTCACTGATAAATCGTTGATAACTAGCTATTATTTAAAATAATTATGTGTGCCTCTTGATTTATTATTTGAGTAATTGTCCTTGTAAAAATGCCAAACATTTTTCGGTTTAAACATGTCAAAGCTGGTGATTTTTTTTCCCTTCTTTTAGAATATTACAGTGAACTGAAGAGTTTTGAGGTTTTGGACTGTTTGTCCGGCAAAAAAAGACATTTGAAGATGTCTCAACTCTAAAACTGTGATCAGCATTTGTCACTGTTGTCCTACATTTTACAAAAAAAAAAACATGAAAACAAACAAACACACACACTGTGGCTCCCTTAAATCCAATTTATTAGCACATTCGTAAGTGACGTTTTCGAGCTAATGCTCTTCTTCAGACTTACATTTAACAAACCACACAATAAAATTAATCGTGTGCAAGTGAATCCATAACAAAATAATCACTAGCTGCAACCCAATGTTAAATAGTTAAAAAATTAGCTTCACTTTAAAGAAGAGTGAAGTACTTGCACATTAAAGCATGATAATAACATCCTAATGGACTAAATAATAGCTTATATATATCATCACTGAGGTTCCTTAAGCAATGAGTACTATTACCCCTGATATTTTACATACATTTTGCTGATAATGCCGACATGCTTTTACTTGAGTAACACTTTTATTGCATTTCTACTTATAATGGAGTATTTTCACAGTGTGGTATTGATACCTTTACTTATCTGCTGACTTCCAACATATGCACATCCGACAGGTTTAAGAAAAAAGGCTAGAATGTCTAACACCAGCTCAAAATAACCAGTTACGGTAGATAAACCAACAGTAATATAAAATAATTCACTACCGCTGGGTCTAAACAAGCCTTTGTTTAACATCAACCCAGTGTTGCATTTGTGCAGTATTGACTCAAACCAGAATCCACAGACAACACCGCCCACACATAAGCCATGGACTTACACTGTTTATCTGATTTTTCAGATAATGTTATCTAAGGATATAAATAAACATATTGATTTGCTCACTTAAGCAATTTTCATCCATCTGAAAAAAAAGGAAAGTCAATATGCACCTTGCAGGGACATGATAAGAATGGACCATTTAAGCATGCATCTGTTATAATGGCATTGTTCTGTCCCTGAATGGCTTCGCCATGTATCTTGTATTGCAGGTGCTCAAGGTCTGGCACTCAGGGGCTGTAATCACGCGGCATGTTAGAAAAGAGAGTTTGACCTGTGGGTGGATGATGTGACCTGACATAATCATCACAAATTTTATCTGCTGCCATGTATTTTCTCTCTGTGGTGCAGTAGACGAGTCAGAATCTTTGATCTCGTGTTATTAGGTTCCTCACATTTGCAGACATTTCAGCCCCTCACCTACACATGCAAATTACATCTTGTTATAAAATGCACACAAGGTTCACCGCACTTATCTGAAAGTTCGGCGCTAAAACATTCCATAACTTCGTGCTGAATTTTTATGACTGTGCTAAAGCGAATGCCCCGGTGAAACATCTCCAGCAGATCCCCAAGACACTGGAAATGTATTTTACTGTAGACTAGAAACTTGAAGAGTGAATAAAGAATTTTTTCTCTAAAAGTGGGAAGTAAATTTACGGGCAGCTTGAGGGGATTTCAGGGAAGGTATTTTAAGAGAGATTTTGTTTAATCTTTACAACGGGTTTCTCATTTTTTAATTGCTGTGCCCTTGGCGATCAATTCATAATATCTGGCGCCCCCTGGGAGGGTCAGGACCCAGACATTTGGAAAGCAATGATCAAAAAAAACAAACATCCATTGAAGATTCCTGTTATTTATTTGCAATTTAATAGGAGGTATTTGCTGCTGTTGAGTTCTCACATGATAGTGTCCAGTGCCATCTAGTGGTAAGAAGATAATAAACAGACTCTGGCCCTCCCTCCCTCTCTCTCCCTCCCTCTCTCTCTCTGTGTTGTGGGTTTTGACTTGTCATTTTATATCAGTCCCTCAGGAAAATTACTTTTGATTCACCCACTGCAGAAACAAAGAGGACCCATATTAGTTCACGGAGCCATTAAGATAATTGCAGTGGAGCAAACAGAGGTATTTCTGGCTGATTAATAAACAAAGGCCATTAGAGCTGCAGTTGTCACCTAATGTACTGTAATAATATATAAAACAACCATTAAAATACCAAATTGTTGTTGTGCAGATATGTAGCAAAGAGTCCAACAACCTTATCCAAAGTGGAAAAACAACTTTTATCCATAATAATGTATATACTGTGCGTCCTGCTATATTAAAGCTTATGCCGTGTTGTCTTTCTGCCCCCACTAAAACAAAATCACAGTCATCCGTCTGTTTTATCATCCTGACTCATTTTGAGCTGGACGGCCTCTTCGCAAGTCCTCATCTCCGCAGCCACACTCTGCCTCCGCTCCTCGTCCAGTCTCTTGTAGTTGAAGTAATGCATGATGAAGAAAAATATGCCAGGCACCAGCATAAACACGCCGCATGCGTAGTACATGTATTTGTAGTCTCCAAAGACGTCAACCAGAGCTCCTGCCAGAGAAGACGCACACTTTGTTAGTCATCATTTTAGAATTTTCTACATTTCGCTCATGCATTTGTAATCTGACGTAGGGCTCTCTCGATATCAGATTTTCGCTACAGGATTGTCGTGGCCAAACAAATTCACAAGAACGATATCATCGCAATATCTATAGAAATTTGAACAAAAAAAATGCAAGCAATGAAATCTGTCCTTGACTTCGTTTACTGTATGTTTTGTCACATTTTTGGAAAATAAGTTACCCTCAAAATGCGACCTTAGGGAGGTGGAGAGAGTCTGTAATCTTAACTATCAAAAAAGGTATACAAATTACTAATGAAAAGCCGATCAGGTTCACTAACAAAGAAAACCTGCGCAAGGACGAACATATCAAAATATCGGGAATATCGCGACAACCCTAATCTGTAATGAAAAATCGATTCACAAACCTGAAATTGGAGGTCCAAGGAGCACTGGTCCACACTCGATGATGGTGACCAGTCCAACTGCACTGGAGAAGCGATGAGCTCCAACAAGGTCCATCAAAACTTCAAACAGCAGTGCAGACACCATCCCAAACGCCAAACCAAAGAAGACAGCGTAAACAACCAGGCCCGAATATCCAGACGCCAGCGGGCACAAAAGATGACACACACCATTGTATGAAACGGCAAAACTGAAAAAGTACTGGATCCGAGGCCTTATCCACTTGGAGTTGCCTAAGAGGCCAGTTACTGGTCTGATAAACATGTCCACCAGAGCAAAAATGGAGAGCAAGAAAGCTGCTGAATATTCATCAATCCCTTGATGTTTGGCGTACGGAGCCAGAAAAACCACAGGCGCGAAAAAGCCAAAAAACATGACCACATTACCAGTGAGATAAATGAGGAAGCCCCGGTGTCTGAAAAGCGAGACGTCAATGAATCTGTGCACACAGCCCTGACTCTTGCCCTCACTCTGGTTTTCTTCAGTCAGGAGGTTATCTGACTGTGCACTGGTGTCCACAGTGGCAGCTTCCTCAGTGGCTGCCCCGTTACACTCTGCTGGTTCAGTCTTCGGTTTCTGTCCGGCGGTTTTGTTGACTGGTCGCATCAAAGAACCAGCCACACAGCAGTTCAAAACAATGGCTCCCAGGATGAGGAAGCTTCCTCTCCAGCCAAAACAATCAAACAGAAATTGATTGAGAGGAGCCAGAGTGAAGAGGACGACTGGACTTCCCGTCATGGCGAGCCCGTTCGCCATGGGCCTTTTGACCTGGAAGTAGGTGCCTATGATCGTCAGGGCCGGCTGGAGGTTGAAGGCCAGGCCGAAACCTGTTGAAATAATAAAGTAGTTCATTATTATTGCAACACTGGGTTTTACTTGGATCACATGAATACAGACTGAAACTTGTGATGCTGATGTCTCAGTAAGGTTTAAAAGACGGCTGAAGAAACATGGAGGTCAAGATCAAGTAAAAGTACCAATACCACATTGTTGGGTAGTTAATTCTACAGCAATGCATCATATTCTATAACAAAACAATACATATTCTATAACAGTACAAGACATTTGTAGCAGTGCTGTCCTGTGAGAACCACATGCTGCATTGTTAAGAAGTCAAGTTTTAATGAGGTCAGAAAAACAGCCTGTTTTCGGCTTTGTGACAAGGTGTTTTCCAGCTAATCTAGTGGGGGTTTGAAATAGTTTATTAGGCTTAAGAAGTCCGAGAAGTTTCACAACTCGTAGTGGAACATTTAATCCCTCACAACAACAAACGTTCGCATTCAAATGACAACGTTTGAAGGTTTTCGCTGGAAAGGAAGATATGAAAAAATCGTAGTGTGAAAAGTAACTAGTAACTAAAGCTGTCAAACAAATGCGGCCCTCTGAGATGTGGTGGAGTAGATGTATAAAGTTGTAGGTACTCAAGTGACCCTCAGAATTGCACTTGAGTAAATATACTCGCTGCTACGTCATCTGCAAAATTTAATAACAAAAGAAATGTTTAGTGAGGAAAACATGTGGAGTCTTCATCAGCATCTTTATGAGAATTATTCTTTAACATTCATTATCTGGTTTTTATTACAAAATACTGTACATCATAAAACCTTCCCATGACATCACCAGGGCAATTTGGGCAGTGGGTTAGGATAATGCCATTTATAATCCTAATGGTCAAATCAATTCTATCATTAACTAAAATACTGAATACTATTTCTATTACAATCAGAGCTGATATGAACAGCCGACTGTTCAAAAATGTAGCGGTAAATATTATAATGATCAACTACAAAGTGTTTTTAAGAAAAAATGCCAAATGTTTTGTCACCAGCATCTAATTTATGGGGATCTCCTCCTTTGCTTGTCTATGTAACAGTACACTAAAATGTTTCGGTTGACACAAGAAATTGTGACTTTTTGCACCAGTTTTGATATTTTATGCACCAAATGATTTATTGATGAATGTACAAAAATAATCTGCAGATTACTCAGTAATAAACACCAGGCACTTCACTCATGCACAGGTCTTTTCAGAGCCGCTGCAGGTAGATCATCTCCACTAGATTAAAGTTTAAAGTCTGAGAGGTTTGTTTGCTCGCCGCCAGAAACCTGATCATGTGGTCTGGCAAACATCACACCCCTGTAGCCATTCATTGATGTAGTACGCCATTCTCAAAAAGAACAAGGTGTAATAGTACCATTTTAACATGGCCTGGACATTTCATTGTGATTAGAAAAAATATTTATACATTCCACAGAAGGGATGGCCCGCGTTAGCCCGACACAGGTGCACAAACAGCGCAAGTGGACTGGCACTGACAATCACAGAACTCCTCCTGAGTCTCAACCAGCATCCCCCTGTTCCAGCCAGTCGCAACCGGGCAACGTAAAGCAAACATTAGAAAAGAGCAGCAGCAACCTTACATGTAAAAACAACTCAAAATCTAAATGAACACTTGCTTATCTGACATGATCATTAATGAAACGACAAAATATTTACCTCCAATTACTCCAACGCAAAGATACAGATGCACAATGGTTTTGCCAAAAGAAGCGAGCACCATGCCAGTGCAGACCATGACCCCACCGACCATAACGACGGGTCTGCTGCCATAGCGGTTGACAAGTATGCTGCTCACAGGTCCTGCACAGACGAGAGAGAGAGAAATCATTTTTTTTTTTGGTAGTTACCTTCTCCTTTCACAGAAAGTTTGCAGCACGGAGGCTGAGTCTGCCACTGACCTGCTGCATACATAGAAGCGAGCATGACCGAGGACACCCAGGCAATCTGACTGTAGGAGACCGAAAAGTATTCCTGAATCTCCTTAAAGTAGATGGTGAGGGACTTGGGAAAGGCATAAGAGAATCCAATGGAGATGAAAGCCCCGAAGACGACAGCCCAGCCCCAGCCTCCGTCCGGCGGGGTGTACCCGAGTTTGGTTGCTGCTGCAGGGGGCATGTTCCTTTTCAGCAGCTGGGGAACAGGTGGGAGAAACGAGCAGAGTCTAAAAGAACATTTTCAAAGTGACAGTAATGATCGCACAACGCTTACACTAATGCACAGACTCTGCTTGTCACAGAGGGCTTACCTCTGCTCAGTCCTCGAAAGTGTGTTACCCAGTCTGAACCTTGTTGTTGTACTAGGCTGTGGCTGTCTCCCGCAGAAAGACCCCGCTCTGAGGCCTTTGATCTCATCACGCATGCTTGCACGAGAAATACAAGTGGCCACACACACACGCACACACGCGCACACACGCACACACACACACGCACACACACAAAAGCAATTTCACTGCTAGAGCCTGTGATTTTAGGGCATACAGTGTAACTATGAACAGAAAAGCTAAAGTCAACGGGGATAAGGAGGACAAGGATGATATCAAAAGTAAAAACACAACTTTCTGTTTTTAATCCGTTTAAAAGTTTTGTATTTGTATTCTGTCTGTGTTTGTATGTTTTTCTGAGAAAGTGTTAATAGAGAATAAAAAAAAATTAAAAAAAACAGATTGGAGTGTCTTAATTTAACACCTGACATTAGAAGGTATTTGACTGCATTGCCGTCGAAATCTTGTGAATCCCATATAGGGTAATGCTTTAAGATTAATGTCCTCGTAATATGTGTCAGTTGAGAGTTTGTAAGGTCCTTCTAAGTCCTTACAATATGCTTGTTATCTTTCATAAGTGTATCTCAGTGTTAATAATGGAGAAAGAAAAAGTTTATCTTGTAAGAAGCTTTAATAAATGTGTTAACAGTCTCAAGAATGCTTAAGAATGTAAGTGTTTATAATCGCATTACAAACAGATTTATTCAGTTTAACCTTGTACAGTAGCTGTAGTAGTTTTTAATCCTCCACTGAGCTCTTGTTGTTGCTTCATTGAGAAAATTAAATACTTTATTACGCATTTATTATAAGTTAATGCCACACTCATTAACAATATTATTTTTGCAGACAGACAGATAGATAGATAGATAGATAGATAGATAGATAGATAGATAGATAGATAGATAGATAGATAGATAGATAGATAGATAGATATCCTTCTCACAGTTGTTTGATAACTACATTTGGTGGATTGTTGCAAAAACTGCGTGCATATCGGCCAATATATTGACAACAGATTTTTTTTATTGTACCTCTTGATATCAGTATCAGGATCGCTCCCAGATATCAAGGGCCCAAGTCATTGTTATGTTATTTGATCTCAGACATTCAACAATTCAACCAGGAAAGCCTGATATTGGTGTTGGATATGACTTAAAAATTGGGAAAAACAATTTCCATTGTGTCTCTGAAGTGCCTCCTGAATCAAATCATGCGTTAGCTATTCAATGTGACCTCCTTTTAATAACAAATATAACTTGTGAAGTATTTATTTCACTTCCATTCACTGAGCCTCCCCTGAGCCCTCCTGAGGAGGCCCAACCCTCCCACTTTGAAAACCTGTTGCCTGACCTGAGGCGTTCACACATGCACAGCTGGAAACCGGCAAAGGACCCCCTCCTGAATCTAAGACAAATTTCTTCTCTGTTTGTTAGCGTTCAAAAACAGCTGTATCCCCTGAGTCTTTACCACACATGTGGCATCAGAGCCTCGTGGGACATGTGGTTGTTGGAGGCAAACGAATTAAGATGTCTTTTATCATCATTTAAAATAATGAGGCGCTCAAATTAAATTTGTCATTACAGAAGAGACACATTCAGTTGAACTATGAATTGGAAACCCAAGTATCATGTTCTCACTGTTCAGAAAGCCTAGTGAAAAGTTCTTTGAGAAATTACACAAGACTAATTTCTCTTGGTAAATGAGGACATGATCAAACACTGATGGATAGTACATTTACTCATCTGCAATACTTACATTTTGAAGTACCTGCACAGCCTAATTCCATCTTGTAACCAAAGGGAAATACTTTTAACTTTAAGTTTAGGTACTTATTACTTTGCAGATTCAGATTAAAGAGGTCATATTATGATAATTTTCAGGTTCATACTTTTATTTGAGGGTCCAATTGGAATAGGTTTATATACTTTAATTTTCAAAAAACACATTATTTTTCTCATATGGTCCATCGCTGCAGCACTCTTTTCACACTGTGTCTTGAACGCTCTGTTTTAGCCACAGAGTGAGACATCTCACCTCTCAATCTTTGGTGAGAGTTGCACAGGTGCATTACTTAACGTCCAAGATGAAGCCAATCAGAAGCACAGGGGGGCAGGTCATGCCGAGCAAGGTAGTGTGATCTAAATTAACTCTGCTGACTGACTGGAGTGTATATATTTTATAATAAATATATAAAAATATATATATTTCTATAACGCCTGTCACATAGTGATGCACATAAGTTACGGAAGTAAAGGCTCGACTCCAAACCAGGCGTTTCAGGCAGTGCGCCCAATAACCCACAAAGCATAATATGACCTCCTGAATGATAAAAATACAATCAAGGACGTTATTGATGCTTTCATGGGTGGGTAGAGGGCTTCATAAGCTACCCAGCAGTGTATACAGAAATTAAAGGATAAATTCAACAAAAAATTATAATTCAGTCATTATCTACTTACCCTCATGCTGATGGAAAATCAGGGGAATTTTGTAGTCCACAAAGCACGTGTGGAGCCTCACAGCAGAACAGCGTTTAAGTATTCTCCTTAACAACTGAAGAACATGGGGACTGGTTTTAAAATATAAATAAATCATAAAATGGCTTGATACAGCTTGTCCAGTGTAATCCAAGTCTCTGGAAGCCCCAGTGTCCCAAATTGATTTGGAAAGACGTAATTTACACCCTTTTACAAGCCAAAATCTTCACTGTATCTGCTAGACTAAAAGTGTTAGTGTACACCCCATGTGGAGAGGGTGCATAAGCTTGACGCGAGTTGAGGGTATAAATAACATCTCTTGAGTCTTCATCGGCATGAGGCTGACACATAAAATGGCTTGATACAGCTGGTCCAGTGTAATCCAAGTCTCTGGAAGCCCCAGTGTCACAAATGGCGTGGACTTTGAGATTTTCCACTTTGCAGACCTTTGACATGCACAAAAATACAATATAACACAATAAAAGGAAAGGCAAAAACCCCAAAAGCATGATATGACCTCTTGAAGTTAATTTTCCAAGCCAAGAAAGTTGCAGTGTGTCGTTAATAAAGTGTTATACCATCTAGTTTTGTGTTAAACCGCTCAGTGAACTACATCATCTCGCTCAACACATGTCACCAGCGCCAACATGGCCGCCAACTCGGCACAGAAAAACTATTAAAAAGGTGAAAATAACAATAAATCTGGCCACATTGACAACCACAGTTATTTGAAAGGGTAGTTTGTCAGATTTGCAACTCTTCATTGTTAAAGAGGTCATATTATGCTTTGGGGTTTTTTTTGTCTTTCCTTAATTGTGTTATGTAGCATTTTTGTGCATGTAAAAGGTCCACAAAGTGAAAAGGCCCAAAGTCCATTACAAACGGAGTTACTCTCTCCCACAGAAAACACTACTCCTGCACTGCCTGACACGCCTTGTTTAGAGTCGAGCCTTTGCTTCCATAACTTATGTGCGCCACTATGTAACAGGCATTATATAAACATATATTTTTATGTGTTTAGTATAAAGTCAGCAGAAATACAGTTACTACAACTGTAGCAGCGTTATTTTTGATCACACTACCTTGCTCGGCCTGACCCCTGGCTGACTGGTTACATCTGCCCGTTAAGTAACGTGCACTCTCACCAAAGATTGACCAGAGGTAAGATGTCTCACTCTGTAGCTAAAATAAAGCATTCAAGACACAGTGTGAAAAGAGGGCGCTGCAGCAATGCATCATACGAGAAAAATAACTTGCTTTTTGAAAGTGTGTAAACCTATTCCACTAGTACCCCCAAATTAAAGTATGAACCCGAAATTAGCACAATATGACTGATTTATATTCACAAGCATCTTATGTGTAATTCAAGGCATAATTCAAACGGGACCAAAAAATTATTATTATTATTATTATTATTATTATTGTATTACCATACAAGGTTTTTCTAAAATAAGGCCCCATGCGGTCCATTGGAAGGGGCGTGACTACCGCTTTCTATTACTCCAACATTCGGCTCGAGAAAACGCAGCAGAGTGAGACCTCCTCCCGCGGACAGAGAGGAGTCTACACTGCTCACCACGCCTCCATGACTCTGTCAGCTGGGACGCTGTTATCAAACCGTATAGATTCATACACATTGTGTATGAATTCAACTTTCTCCTACTGAATGGGAACATGTGAGGGAGCGAGATAATCTTGCCGTAAAGTCAGAGCTTCTCTGTGTCCGTGGTTTGTCTGTTGGACACCACCAGCGACCTCTGTTTACGTTATTCAACCGCTTGTGTAACACGTGAGTTGCTGGCTTCCCTTCGCGTTAGCTTAGCTGCTGTCTGACACACTGAAGTCAGACACTTAGCTCATGCATTCATAGCTGGACAGTTTGTCTCCTGTCTAGCTCTTCGCAAAGGTTCGTGGTCGTGGTGCGTTCAGGGTATGCAGATGTTTTCCAGCGTGAGAACATGTCTGGTGTCGGGTTTGACCAGGCTGCCCAGCTGTGTGAACTCAAGGGCGGCTGTAAGAGCGACACCTGCCCTCTGTAGACATCAACACAGGACCTTCAGCTCTGGATCTGCAGATGTCAAGGTAAACTTCCCTGTGTGTCACAGTCAAACTATACAGAAACAGGGTTTGAGATTATTAATGGCTGATTTAGTTACTGACATAACTGCTGGTGAGTTAGTCAACCTTCTGGCAATGTCACAAAAAAACACAAACATTAAAGGGGCACTATGTAGTTTTGGAGAGGGAATTCAAACTCAGAATAAAGATATCTATGGTATTAATGAGGTAATAATACAAATCAGAGATAGTTCCACATTTCCATAACTGAACAAACAAGCTGTTCCCAGGAGAAATTAAGCTCCCCAGAACACTGTCCGAAGCTAGCCGGATTAACAGCACTTTTTCCTCAATAACTTCTAAATAAATACCAAGTCAATATTTAAAACGTCTTATTTGTAAGAAAATTGATGTTTTAGTTGAATTCCCAACTCATCACATACTGGGATGCTGGCCGGCCCGTCCTACAATCCCAAAACATCAGTATTTGCCGAGTCGGGAATGAGAATCCAAAATGTACTTTTCTTACAAATAGGACCTGTTCAAAGTGTGTCATTTTTAAAAGTTTGAGCAGCAGCGTGTCCTGTCATTTGACACTAGCAGTTAGCTCAGAAGCAAAAGCTCTCACTGAGAACTGCCATATCATTTACAGTAGCCAACTGTTACTGCTGGGAGATAAGATTTTACTGTGGATCGTAATAAAAAAACACTGAGGATAAGATGATGGTGCTGAATTTCCAGTAATGGATTATCGTAAATTGGGATAATCGAGAATATCATCACATCAAGGGCTGAGAAGGGTTGTAATTTTCATTTTTTCTCGATTTTGTAATTCCTACAAGTTCTCCTCAGAGCAGATGACTCTTACTTTAATAATAAGTCGAGTTTCATATACCGAGTTTTTATATGAACTCCACGGGTGTACAGTTTTTACAGTGTTACTTATTTTCCGACTTGGATAAAACAGTTGTCCAGAAAAAGTGGCTCGAAAACGTATCCCATATTCAAGCATAACGATACAGGGTAACATTACAGAAACATCAGTAAACACTCCGGTAAATATTGATATGGCATCGACTGACGATAAGTTTAATGCCTCAAGGTGTCATTGACCCATAAAAGCATGAAGTGCCAAGTGGAAATCTTCTTTTCTCCACTATTGATCATTTCCCGGTTGTGCACTTGAATCACTGAAACAGAAAATTGAATACAGCAGTGATTTAATCATCTAATACCCTCTCTCTCTCTCTCTCTCTCTCAGGTGCTGTACGATGGACTTTGTCCTGTGTGCGTGACGGAGATCCGGTTCCTCGAGTTTCTGCAGAAAAACCGGCCTGGAAAAGTAGATTTCGTCGATATCTCCCTGCCGGCCTACGATGGAGCGAAATACAAGGACGTCAGCTACGAGATGGCCATGGAGGAGATGCATGTGATCGATGAGACAGGAAAGGTAAGATTGCATCTCGCAAACGTTCAAAGAGCTGTAATGTAAAGATTTTTCAGATCAGTGTAAATATTATATAATATAGTTGGCTAACCTGCTGTGTGTTGGCAGGTTCACCGCGGGGTCCCGGCGTTTGCGGTCATGTACGGCGCAGTAGGCCTCGGCTGGCTGGGTCGCTTCATGATGTGGTCGCCTGTGAGACCGTTCATGGACAAGTCCTACGCCATCTTTGCCCGGAATCGCTTAAAGTGGACCGGACGCGGGGAGGAGTGCAACACAGGACGCTGTGAAAAGAAATCACCCTGACCCTGACCATTGAAAAAAAAAATGAAGTATGTTTTAGCCCTTCTATTTGATTGTGAAGAAGAACTGGAGAAATACAACATGGTTTTACGATCCTGTCTGGAAGAGTTCCAAGATGTTGAAGGGAAATATCGGCTGCCTGATGAAATAAAAGTTGTGAAGCCACTATTTGATGCAGATTTCCTTTATCACCTTTAAGTGTGATTAAAACCTACTTCTGTTAGATCAGTTCGAGCAATGGTTCTCAACCTTTTTTCTGAGCCAGCACTCCTGTTCATATGATTAAAAAGCATTTCACTGAGTGCCAGACATCTGATTTGATTCACCTGGACAGCTGGAATGTCATTGGGCCTATCATTAGTCTCCCAGCGAGGTCCAAAGAAGTCTGAACAATGTCTAAAACTGTGTTTTTCTTCCTTAGCTTCTAACGTGGCATGTCACTGAACATTTTTTATCAGCCTCCTCAGAAACCTTGATAGAATGAATTTGCGCCTGAGTCAGTGGCACCTGACAGCAGAAACTTGAAATACATCACATCGTCCTGTCACCTCAGAGGTGCAAAAAGCGTTTCTGGAGAAAGAACGTCAATTATCGAGTCTCATTCTTCTGCGAGTTGTTGCAAGTTTCAACTCTTATGGTTGTGAATCTTTGGTGTAAACTCACCAGAACAACCCCAAAGAACACCTCAACGCCCCCCTTTTTCAAAAATATTGCCTTCAGTGTTAGTTAAAGCAATGAAGAATAACCAAAAATGAAATTGTTTCAGTAAAAGAAATTATGGTATTGCGATATTAAAGCATAAATAAGATTGTCCAATCCACAGGAAAATGCCTGACTATTAAAAATTTCTCTGTACAGTAATGTTAAATTTCATGTAGGTATCAAAAAAAAAGAGCAAAAACTAGTGATTTGGGGAAAAAAGACGTTCAAACGCAGCTCCCTCTCACTAATAACACCATTTGTCACATCACTGGTAAACCTGACAGATGAGCAGACGACATAAACTTCGGATATTGAATAAAATATTAAGCCTAACCATGACTAACATGAAGTTTCAGAGGAATGAGACTGGAGGACAGAGAGAAGACAGAGAGTAATGGTGTACTGTATATAAGCAACACTTGTCACACTATGACAAATAAACAGCACAGAGAAAATCACTGAGGCAAAATGCAATTTCCTGCTGCACACAGCGTGTCAGACCGATGTTCATTCAACAGCAGACGGGGAACCAAACGGTCAGGAAGCTGCCACTAGATGTCATTGTAAGTCTAGAATAATATCAGCTGTGAGCGTGACATGTGCCATAAGAATTCAGTTATACGTCAGATTATTGACCAGATCACGGTTGTTAACTTTCATCATTTCAGTAGCAGATATAAAAAAAAATAAGCAGTTAATGATTCTTTTTTGGTCAAATCAACATGTAATGTGTCTGACAATAAAGAAAAAACTCAGAAAAAAAACAAAGATGACTGAAGCGGCTTATTTTTAACTTGAATGAGTCTTTGTAGGTAATGTGGGAGTGCGAGGCGGACAGATATGGCGCCGACTGTCAGGAGCCTCTCCTGTTCTGAGCGTGTTTCATCAACACACTGCCAGGCAGAACAGCGTGTGCTCGTCAGAGGTTATGTGCTGACATTTACAAAGCATTCTGTGTTAAGAAAGGCGCACAAGACACATTTCAGCATGAATTAAATACTTTAGTATCCCTTTCTTGTCTCGTCCAAGTAATCTAAATAATCTAAATGCATTTTTAGATCAGGGTTGAGATGACAGCCAGCGACTTACTGGGTAGTTATTTCTCGACGAGGTAGAAATAGATTACATATTGGGTGAAGACAACTTTGTGTTCAAGAGTGATGTGGAAATAAATGTTTTTATGTCTAGTTTGCTTCTTTAATGATTACAGGGTAAAGCTGTGTTTTACTGGGTAACAAAGCAGGAACAGTCGGGTGACAGTGTTGGTGTAACATTTATGACATTTATTTATTTTAGTCCATTTCATGACATAGCTGATACAATATGGTTTCATAGGTTATGGTTATGTTTTTTTAAAATCATTCATTAATTAATTCATATTTGGTTTATTTTGCTCACATCAGTGTATAATTTCCCAAAAAATGACTATTGAACAAAACATGTTTATCTTTATTTTCTGGATTCTTGTTTTGGTTTTTAGTGTATGTGCCTTTTAATGCCATTACTGGACATATAGGCTCTCTCTGCTGTTAAGGCAATTTAAAATACATTAAAAACAAGTAGGAAGACATCAAGAAACAAAACATTGAAACAAGTAAAGAAATAGGAAAGTGGGCTAAAATAGAATAGATTTAAAAGAGACAAGAATAGAAAATAGAAGTCACGGTGCAGTTCAAATCCTTGAAATTGCTTCTGTGAAAGGCAGCGACAAACACAAAGGTCTTCAGCCTTGATTTAAAAGAGGTGAGAGTTGGAGCAGACCTGCAGTTTTCAGGGAGTTTGTTCCAGATATGTGGCGCAGAATAACTGAAGGCTGCTTCTCCATGTGTAGTTCTGACTCTAGAGACTGAAAGCAGACCTGTACCTGACCTTTCTCTCTCTGTATATGTGTGATTGTATTTTATTTGCACACACATAAGCTTTCATGAAATCAGATAATTCAAAGGTAACAGATGTGTCAAGAGAGGTCAAGAAGCCATCAGGCTTTTACAAAAATCCCAAGAAAAAACTCCAATGAAAATGAATGTGACATAATTTGAGGAAAACAATAAACAAACAAAAACGGATCACAGTTATAGATCCCCCCCCCCCCCTTAAAGCCAAATATGCAAATTTTCTCTGTATCCCCAATGTGCAAAGTACTTACGCTGTAACTTGTGGGCTGTAATCTAAAGCTGTATCACAGTTCATTGTTTCTATGAATCACTACAGGCTTGGAATTGTTATGTGTCACATGCTACCGCCTGTGCAGAGCTTGTGACCAGTTTTACAGCTCTGTCTGTTTTGGGGGGAGGTGTGTGTCTGTGTGTGTGCGTGTGTGTGTGTTCTGCTGTGACGTACGAAGCAGCTAACATCAGCTCCCTGAGACCCTTAAGTTGTCACCCCCCCTCCCTAATTTTAGATCTGTGCTTCCAGTCCTGCAGCGACACACATGACCTTAAGCTTGTGTTGTCTTACAAAGCATTGGTCCTGCTGGTCCACCCCCCCGGCCCAGCTCAACCAATAAGATTAAAGCACTGCAGGGTGCTTTAAGTATCAAAACACAGAAAGAAATAGTGTTCCTGACTGGTGTGTCAAAAGTTGTGTACTGGATTTCAAAGAACAGGAAATAACTTAAAGAGGAACTGGGAAGACAGAAGAAGTGGGTGCTGACTTTCAGGTAAATCCTCAGTGAATGATTTCATCAGACATTTCCTGTCAAGGTTACCGTGGCCATAAGCTACTTTGGTTCATGACCTTCCTGCACTTAAGTGGAAAGCAACCATAGATAGTAGATGTTCAACTACTGCACACCCAAGCTGTTTGCTTTTCTCTTATATCAAGACACAGGAAGTGTCTGTGAAGGCGCTTTGTTTTACGCAGTAATACAGCACACTCTGATTTACTCTGAGAGCAACTAAGGGCAAAGCTTTCTGTGTTCTCATATTTCTCTGTCACACTGCAGGCATACATGCATTAGCAGAACGTAGAGAGAGTTATTTACAGGTTGTGCACACTGACGTATTTGCTCTGTGGTTTCATGTAACATTCATGAACAGAACAGTACCAGGAAAATGTGGAAGTGCAAGGCTATTGTGGAACATGAAGTCTGTACACAATCAGCTCACGTTGAACCTGTTTATAGAGGTGAAGGTACCTCTGCTCTGAACAGACAGGCAGCAAAATATTGATGAGAAAGATTTATCTGAGGCTTGAACACTTTATTTTTTATCAAGTTTTTCCTTCTTCTGCAAGGTAATTCATTTGTTTTTATGCAATAGTACAGCTAGCGATAACTATCATTAATAAATGTTACATTTTTTAGTTAATTAAACTTTAGTTAATAATTATTTCACTGTTAAAAAGCCATTAAATGCTTTATAAACCCTTTATTAAGCAATTGGAAAGGTTTATAAATATCCATAATAGCCATCTAAATGTCTACAGATGAACTACATAGTATTTATTAACCATTTATAAGGTTACTAAATGATTTATGAAGCATTTGTTCATTGTTTGTTCACAGTGAGATAACTATTAACTCAAGTTTTATTAACTATGAATCAAACATTTATCAATGAAGTAATGATGTTCTTAGTGTTACCCATACAGTTGATACAGGACATCTTTCAGCCACGTTAGCCGTTTGGCCCTAGAGATGAACATTACTTCCACCTGGCCATGGCTCTGTAAATAACTGTCTTCTGTATCACACTTGTATTTACTTTAGGTAGCATGAATCTTCTTTCTTTTCGTGCTCGAAAATTGTGTTCAGCGAACTGAGAGAATAACCTTTTCTATAAGGTCTTTGGGGATCGTGACACCCGTATGTTTATATTGCATTAGTTTAGACTGCTAACATACTAAACTAAGATGGAGAACATGGTAAACATAACACCTGCTAAATGTACACATTCCAACATTTGTCACACTCTGTGCGCAGTCTTGTTCTCACGTGCTTGTTTTGCGTATTTTCCCAGACTCCTGTTGGAAATGCTGCGACAGCCCGGATCTATGAAAGCTCAAGAGTGACATTTGGACTTTGATTGATCGCTGCTCACAACGCCAGGTCAAAACATGGGTCGCTACCTCAGCGCCAACTTGTGTTCAAGTTCTGTGAACAAGACTTTGAGGTCGTACTGCAAGATTAGGTACCTGATGAGCCTTCTCAGAAAGTACCCTCGTCTGGCCAAAGCACCACTCTGCCTGGACCTGCACAGAAACGCACTGCTGTCACCTCCTCATCCTGCCAGATTTACAAGAAAACCTAAGAGTTTAAACCACATTGATACAAGCTCTACCTCTTACCACTTCCACAGAGATTTCAGCAAAGAAGTAAAACATCCCCAGTTTGTGCGTTTTTACTCATCCTCCAACAGGAATACATTCAAAGCTGAAGCTCCAATTGGGATCTTTGAGGAGGCTCAGAGCGGCGTAAACCTCGGTTCACTGGGAGGTCGTCTCGGTCAATCATTTAATCGATGGTCCAGACACATCAACGTTTATTTCAAGAGACAGGACGTTGCACCTCTGGCTGAAAATGCCTGTCTTGTTGTCACAACTCCAGACTATCTTGGCAGGTCACAGAGGCGAAGTCAAAGTCAACGGGCAGCCAGAGAGCGAAAAATAACTGAGGGCAAAGACACGACGGAGACTTTGACATCCAAAGACAGACAGGAACTCTCAGAAACAAGTGCTACAGCACAGGGGGCCTCTAAGATCCAACTATTTCACATCAGCTCTTTGGCGACAACGTTTGGCGAGAGCTACAGCTACGTTGCTAATCACATCAACTCAGTCTTCTCTCGCGGCTCTTCCAAAGCTCAAATGCAGGAGAATTTGGAAACCATGCCTTCCACCAGAGAAACAAACAGAAGGCATATTAGGAGAATATTGCACAACACTTCCATCTTCCAAGAGGCTGAAATACCTCAAGTAAAATCAGCAGCAGTGGAAGCTGACAGTGTCTCCAGCAGCTGGGAGGAGGGATACCTCCACTTTGCAAGACACATCAATAAATACTTCGGTGCAAAGGTTACAGATGACGTTGACCAAAATCAGCACAGGAGAGAAAACAATACAAGTTACAAAAAACACCTTTCAACACAGTCTACCTCACAAGAACCTCTCACCCCCGAAACTGGAGGTCTTTTCCACAGCAGCCGTAATACCACTAACTTTGGGGAGAACTATTTCCAAACGGCCGGACACATTAATCAGTATTTCAAGGGACAGAGTGGATCAGATGAGGACACTGATCAAAATGTCTTCATAGAGGTAGATGCCGGGTCTGCTACCTCTGTGAAGACTGTATCATTTATGGACTACCTTCGCCGCCCCACAAGTGCCATCCCTGACCTGCTGGGTTCTTATCTAAATCTGGGCCCCTTGACTCAGACTGGGAAGCCCAAACCGGCCATGGCATCAACAGCAATATTGAATAAAAAGGTGAGTTTATGTTTAATGATGTCAAATTAAGCAAGAATACAAGAAACTCATAATATAAAAAGGAATAAGTCGTAAGTCTAGAAACCTGCACAGAGAGCTGACGATGTGTTGTATCAGGCTACCTACAGGTAGCAGAATCACTGCTGTCACGGAAAACGCATCAAATTAAATCAAAACTGTTGTGCAAATCTTTACAAGTAATTTCTGGTCCCTGTGTTCTCAGCTTGTCTTGAGCCAGAGGAAGGCAGAGGAAATAACAAAAGGGTTGATTGGCAGTCTGGCACAGGCTTCATCTCCCGGAGCCCTGACTGCCTGCGTGGAGGCTCTCAATGAACACCTCATCCGCTACCCGTCATGTAAAGCTTTAATGTGGCAGGTCTGTCGGGAGTGGAGAAACGATCACTTTCACAAATGTTCAACAAGCTGATTTCATCTCAGCGGAAATTATAAGAAGCTGTTTCTGTCTGCAGGAGAGAACCGGGGTGACGTTGCTGAGAAAGCGGCGGACCTACAGAAATGACCAGGAGCTTCAGAGAGCCTTGAGAGAAACTTTGGCTCTTATTGGCTACATGGATCCAGTCAAAGGTCGTGGCATTAGAGTGCTATCGATTGACGGTGGAGGCACAAGGTAACTGTAAGAATTAGAGCTGCAACTAATGATAGTTTCTATTATCACTGAAGCTAGATCAGCTATCGAGGATATATAGTTTTGGTTTGACTATTTTTGCTTGAAAAGGATACCAGAAAATGTCTTTTCTCTTTCACGTGCATGAGCAGGAGGAGGAGATACATGAGAGACATTGTCTAACTGTATTCAGCCTACTGTTTTGCGCCCTTTGCTGCTAGCGTTAGCAGGTACTGTGGGCGCTCCGGCGGTGCTGCTTAAGTAGCCACCCGCACTCGTGCTCGGTTCACTGTCGTCAACTTCAGTTTTAAAAAGGCTTCTCAAAATATTCTCCTCCAGCATCGCACTTCTTGACCTGATACTTCCCGTTTGGAGCCACGTTTGTTGTGTTTTTGAACCTTTAATTTTACCTCCACTTACTATCTTGCCATCACAGTTTGAGTTAAGCTCGCAACTAGATGACGTATGTGTAAGCGATGAACAGGCAGACACAAAAATCTTGCTGGAAAAACAAAATGACATCTCTGTCAAGTATTTTAATTTAAAAAATTGCAGTAATGATAGTATTAGATTTTGAATTAACTTAAATTCTGGGATTCCTCCACGTCTCCTTTTCAATTATCTTAAAAGTTGCTTATTATTTTCCATCTATCAAGACATTAGTTTATCAAATAATTGATTCAGCTCAACCCAGAACTCTTTTGTAAGACCGTCTCTGTCCGGTGTTCTGTAATCGAATGCATATTTAATAATCAGGATCAAACCCCCTTCTGGTAAATCTTATTACAGCTCATGGTGATATATGTATCTCCCTCATTTAACCCTCAATTTGTCCTCATCTTTTCCAGAGGTGTGGTGCCTTTGCAGGTGTTAAAGCTGCTGGAAGCTGAGACAGGCAAGAAGATCTACCAGCTGTTTGACTACATCTGTGGAGTGAGCACAGGTGACAAACAGCAGAACTGAGAGTGACTAAAAATAACAATGTAACATATTCTCAGCAACGTCTCTACGCCTTTTTTCGTCAGAATCTATAATTTCATGTGCGTCTCTGCCTGTTTTTTTTATGAAAGGCGCCGTTCTTGCCTTCATGCTGGGTCTGGCCCATTTTTCTCTGGAGGAGTGTGCTGACATGTATCGTCGCTTTGGCTCTGAAGTGTTTCGGCAGAACCCGCTGGTTGGCACCGTGAAGATGGGCTGGAGCCACTCGTACTATGACACTCAGATCTGGGAGACAATACTGCAGTATGCACGGAGTAGATTCTGATATAAAATGCTCCAGTGAAGGAAGTGAATACTGAGTGTGTTAATAAGAGCGCAATAAAATCTGTTCTGATAGAATTTTTTTGGTTTTTATCCTTTTTAGGGAGAAGCTGGGAAATAGATTACTTATCAAAACAGCAAGAGATGAGTTGAGTCCAAAGGTAAGAATACAGCGATCACCATGGCAGCATTCACCATCAGACTCACAGAAGTGATAAAATACTGTGGTACTGATGAAGCTACAGCTGCTAAAGAGCTCCCTCCCGTGGTCAGAATACAACTGGCACCATTCTTTTGTTTCAAGCATCGAAATGAAAGTTTGTATAAGTTATGTTGTTGTTGTTATCTTCTCAGGTTTCAGCAGTCAGCACGGTGGTAAACTGGGGCACCGGTCCAAAGGCCTTTGTCTTCCGCAACTACAACCACAAGCCAGGCTCTCTCAGCCGCTACGCAGGAGTCTCAGGCTGCCAGATGTGGCAGGCAGTGCGAGCATCATCAGCTGCCCCAGGATACTTCCAGGAGTTCCCCTTACAGAGTGACATTCATCAGGTAGGCGTACATAAAACAGCTGAAGTAAACACAGGGGATGCAGAAACTCAGCTGTACACAGAAAAAGGGCGGAAAACAGACAAAGACAGGAAGTGGGTGACAATCGAACAACAACAGTACTTGTTGTGTAAATGTACTTTTTTCTTTGTGTCTTTGTAGGATGGAGGAATTATCATGAACAATCCTTGTGCCCTGGCCGTCCACGAGAGCCGGCTATTGTGGCCCAATCAGCCCTTCCAGTGCGTCCTGTCCCTTGGCACCGGCCGCTATGACAACGCTAAGAGGGCACCCGGCACCTCCACCAGCCTCAGGGCCAAAATCAGCAGCCTGATCTGCAGCGCTACCGACACCGAAGGGGTCCACACCCTTCTGGACGACCTGCTGGCTCCAGACGTCTACTTCCGCTTCAACCCCATGTTGAGTGCCGTTGTGTCTCTGGACGAGAGCCGGCCCCGGGCCATGGAGCAGCTGCAGAGAGACACCCAGTACTACCTGGAGAGAAATCGGCCCAAACTGGCCAGGCTGTGTTTGGTGCTCGGGGCAGAGCGCTCGGCTGTCAGCAGAACTAAGGACTGGATGAGCGAGCGGGCCTGGGAGATGAAGCAGAGATGGGTGTGAGAAGGTAGAATAATGCGTAGAAGCAATCCTACTGGCTATTGGATGTTTCTGCTGTTTTGTCCACTTCCTGTGATACATAACCTTAATGCTGAATTAATATAATGTTGTCAACATGACTTATTCACATATATCGTTTTGACTGATGATTTCCTGACACAGCCCTACTGAACAAATACGCACATTCATAAACTAGGCACTTTTTTATGCACTTTACATGAAAAGCTTTGTGAAACGTGACTTCATTCTCTATGAATGTAACTGAAGCTTTATATTGTACTTACACGTGACACATCTGATGTAGTATATTATTGTACTATTTGGAGTATTTATTTTGAATAAATTAATATTTATGAGAACCTTCCTTTCTTTCCCTTTCATTTTACTCCTTTACTGAAACCCACCATCACTGAATAACCCTGCTCTTGACAAATGATGCAAGACTTTATCAATGGGTGAGGAGCCATCCAATCACTTGTGAATGTGACGGGTTAAATCCCCCCCATGTGTCTGGAAGCTGTGCCCTCCCTGTCCACAATAGACTGACTTTGTTCCCAGACAGAAACGCTTTGTGTCAGAGAGTGTGCGTTCGTGCCAGCCACAGTGAAGATACGAGGTCAGTATGCCACCCCCAATCTAACACACTGAAAATCAACAGCACACATGAACAAATACAGAAAAAAAATATTTGATCTCTTAAACAGGCCGTAGCTAATTGTTGCCTCGGTGGGAGCTGGATGACACCTAATCTACCAGCTAGTGCAGGACGTGTCAGTTCTGTTTAACTCTACTCTCCCCTCACGGTGGAGATGACGTTATGTTTATGTGTGGATTTCACAATGGATTTATTATAATAGGCTCTCAGGCCCTGTTTGCCAGGCGTGTGACCCAGGCTCCGGTTAGCCATCCCGATCGGCCACATGAGCCTCTGTTATCTGGCCTGTCACCTGCTTTGAGATGATGGAGTGACAAGATAACATGAAAAACCAGATGCTGCTGAAAAAGGGGGAATCTCACTGTGAAGATCATGTTGTGAATCTGCTGTGACAGAAGATGAGAGGAAAGTAGGAGTCTGCCTTCAGTGCGACGAGGGACAGAGAAAACACTTGAACTGCACTCAGAGGTAAGACTTTCCAAACAGTCGCCAATTATATTTGAATCAGCTTATTTCATGTGACGCTTGTTTTTGGTTGTAAAGGACACAGTGTTGGAACGCAGTAAGATTAGCATTGAGCACCAGCATGTGAAGGAGTGCTGTAGTCCTCGTAGCAGTCATTCAAGAAGACCGTCGAAGGAAGTCAAGGTTTTAATGATGTCATAGCCCGAGTTGAGAAGTGGGTTGGGTCTACAACCGCATCAGCAGATTTTTTTGAGAGCTCACACAAGATCGTTCAGCTCTCACACCTGCCGCCGAGACGACTGACGAGAATTTGTATCAGTTGTTCTCTGTTACAAGTGAAATGTGAATGTATGAACTAAATATCCTGTTTCAGAAGAGTGAGAAGAGTAAAGTTTACGATGACATCGCACATTTACGGCATTAAATATCAATCTGTCTTTATATTTGAGTCACGCTAACAGCTTGGTTGCGTGGATGCAAATGTGCCGTAGATCTGAAGATGTACCACTTTGGTCCTGGCTGAAACATCTCGACAGCTATTTAATCGATTTTTATGAGAGTTTGTACAAATTCATAGTCCCCAGATGATTAATCCTACTGACTTCGGTGACCCACTGACTTTTCCTGCCACCACGAGGTTGACATTTGCAACTAGTAAACAAATGTCAGCAACTTTTAGTTGAATTGTCATAAAATTTGGTTCCGAAATATATTTTTCCCTCAGGATCAGTTGATATAACTCTGGTGATAACTTAGCATTCCCTATAGCGCCGCCACCATAACATATAATAATGACTAATACTTGAGCATGTTGTACAAGACGTTTATATTAGCGTGAACATCTACGAAAGTTAAGCTCAAGGTGCTGGACTAAATCAAAAGTCAAAGATTTGAACATTTATTCCCTCCACATGTGAAGTTTCAAGCTCAAGCCCTTCTTCAGACAGTGTGTGTCACATGCGGAGGTGATAAGTGTTTCTTTGGAGCATTATAGTGTGCTGACTCTATTTTCTGTATAATGATGAACATGTTAGCTTAATAGTTCTCATGTTTATGAAACAATAATGTTCTGAGTGTACAGAGGTGATGACTGACTGGAGGACGGTGTCCTGCTCAGCTGGATTTTTATCTCCGACCTCTCCTTGTGCTCTCGCTGATGCAGTGACGTCAAAGTGCAAATGATAGGTGCTCTGGGTCTGAACAGGCAGCTTGTGCGGTCGAACCCTGCCTCCCACATGCCATCTGCTCTTACCCGAGCCCTGGGCACACGTGCCAAAGGAGACCCGCGGGCATAGAGACCTTCTTGTCGTCACTGAGCTGGCTCTGTCCGCCTCTCGGCCTCTTCACTGTGCAATCTGGTGCATGGCACTGATCACTGCTCACTGCCAGGCCTGCTTCAGTCCAATGTATGGGCAGAAAAAGCCCATTCTGAGAGCCAAGAAGCTCAACATACCCTTCTCTGCTTTTGTTATCTGTGTGAGGCAAGTTGTGTTTCAGCTGTGAACACGGAGGATGGGATCAGGGCCAGAGAACGCAGAGCTGTCAGAGTCTTCGTGGCTTACGTCACAAGCGCTCTGACAAATATGAATGAATCGATGTTAGGATGAGTAATGTCGTTTCTACAAACCCTTGAGTCAACTTTATGATTAGACATGCAGATTTGAATCTTAATTGCAAGTCTTAACTTGTTCACCTCATTTACTCCAGCCACCCCCCCGCCACCGAGCTATTGTTTGGTCCAGTCAGTGCTGGTTTGTATATGCAACCCTGTGTGGATTCCTGAAAGCCTACACAGGTCAGGACTCTGTCGACAGCCGTGAGATGGCTTTTGTTTAACACAAATGAAGCTTCTCCTGCATATTTGGCACCGCTTCCAGAAAAAGGATTTTCTCAGCTGAACGGTAATGACCTTTTCCTCCTCGGAGGAAACGCATGTGAATGGCTGAGTGAGTGTAATTGGCGAAATGGAAAAATTGGGGATATATTGAAAGGACAGGATGTGTGCGGAGGGTGTTTAAGGCGTATTATTTCACATCACAGAGAAGTAACAATGAAAGGAGTTAGTCAAAGTGATACTGAGAACATTATGAACGTTGGATGTCTCCATCCTCGGCGCTGGAGTCACGTGACTTGAGAATTGTCACATGTAAAATTCATGGTGGGAAACAAACATCGCTTTCATGCTCTGTTCCCCTTTTTCTCTCCCCCGCCCCCATTTTGATGTCATCAAAACCAACAAGAATGCAAATTGCACAGAATATGAATTGGTTCGTGCTTCCAGTCACTCAACCAGGCTGATTTTTGTTAAGGTCAGAGCTTATTCAACCACGGGAGAGAGAAATCAGGCTGCAGAATAATATCGGTGTCATAAATCCAAACATTTATTTAGTTTCTTGTTCATCATGCGGACGAACTTTGCGTCCGCGTTGTGTGGATGGATTGAATTATGAGCGCCCGGTCAGAACAGTGAGGCTGAGTGGGTGATGAGTAGGTGGTGTGGATGGTGCTCATTCATTATTCATGACATGGGTGGGCAGAGTGTAAGTGGCAGCGACAGACAGAAACTCCATTACTGAAGTGTATCAACTCCTCAAGGGTTCTTGACCTGATATTTGAAGGACTGAGACATTAATTGGTATACCGCACAAACAGGAATAATTTTCGTGGAGAAAAGTCATTGGGATTATCGGGGGAATTGGGGAAACCACAGAAATGGGGGAGGAGAGAGCCCTGATTTGACTTTACATGAGAGAGGTAGGTACTGTCACATTTTTGTTTTGATTGTATTAACATGACTTATAGTTTTATACATATTTATAGCGATAACATGAGGAAGAGAGGCATCGAATTAAAACACTTTCTGATGCGGCAGTGCGATCTGAGAAGTGGAGATGTCAGTGGTGGAACAATATTAATAAATGTACCTTGATAAGGCATTTTAATTTAATGCTTTTTAACACTTCTACTCACACAAATGAAAAGATTGATCCAGCTTTTTCCCAAGAATTTTGTCATGTGAATGCTTTTTTGTGTCAAATGTTGTAATGTTAGAAGACTGTGAGTTGTCACTGAGGGGAGTAACTTCTCATCTAAGATGATTTCATTCAAATATCCAATGTTGTGTAGAGTTACTTTTGAAAATACCTTTTTGCATTACAAGATTACTGCCATTAAAAGTAACTTATTACATTACAACATCTGGGATTTTCTTTTCCTTTTTTTGTGTCCGCAGTCCACCTAACCCTAAGCAGGGAAATCAGAGAAATTCTCATAGTAGTGATTTACCTTTTTGAAAACTAAATAAATGAATACTTGAACTGAAAAACTAATGACATACCTTACTCATTTAAATAATTGTAATATTCTAAGTTCAGTTTTCTGACAATACTTTTACTTGTAACAGAGTTTTTGCAGTGTGGTATTAGTACTTTTGCTGAAATGAATGCTTTCTTCCACTTCAGTCATTGGCTGCTGAAGTAAGAGTTGTAGTTGCCAGTTAATAAACTATTGATTTCAGATGTACTTGTTTAAACAGTTGGTTATTTTAGTTTACAAAGGCATTATATCTTATAAGCTCTTCATATGTTTTGTATACAGAAGTCTTGTTCACTAACTACTAACTAATGCTGTCAGATAGTTGTTGTAAATTGAAAAGTATATTTTCCTCTTAAATGTTGAAGAAATCAAGTAGAAGTAGAAAATGTAAAAAAAAAATAATAAAAAAATTAAAAAGTACAAAGGAAGGAATATGTTTTGAAGGAAGGATTTTGCAGTGTGGTTTTTACTATTTTTAAGGATCTGAGTACTTTTTCCACCTTTGTGAGACGTTCAGTAAAATCTGTAGAAATAAGTTTCATATACACTCATTTGTTCGCAACTTTAGCTGCATTCAATGGATGTATTGTACAGCAGATGTTCTCTATTGTTCATTATTTAATTTGAGAGCAGGAGATCCGGTGAAGTGTCGCTGGTTTCCATGCACTGTAAAGATGGGGACACTGGTCGAACCAGCGCTGCTGCTACTCGCTTGGCAGAGTGTTTGGGCTTTGGACATCCCTCTGGAAGGTGAGTCGGTAACCTAAATCATATTTGTGATATTATCTCATCGCATTTGCCACTAAGCTTGATTTATTTCTCTGCCTGCAGTCCGGCAGCCCCCAACCATCATAAAGCAGTCAATGAAGGAGCATATTGTTGACCCCAAAGACACCATGGTCATAGAATGTGAAGCCAAAGGAAACCCACATCCCATGTAAGAGCTGATGTCGCCCACTGGACAGCTTTGTTAAAAACTTGATTATCATCTGCAAAAAACTTCACTGTTTCTTTCTGCCTTCCTTCACTTTATGCTCATTCATGAAGTTTCTCATGGAGGAAGAATGGGAAGTATTTCAACGTGGCACGTGACTCTCAAGCATCAATGCGCAGGCGCTCGGGGACGCTGGACATCTACGCCTGGAACAATCCAGAACAGTATGAGGCAGAGTATCAGTGCATCGCCTCCAATGAGTATGGATCGGCATACTCCCACAAGATCAGACTACGACTATACAGTAAGACCAGCGTTGGGACTGTTAGAGAATCAATGGCTTGTTTTTAATCCATTGACAGAAGCTGTACAGGGACTCTTTACATCAGTATTCCAACATGCAGCAGCAGCATTTTAACATATTTTCTACACAATATGTTGTGTAGTAATTTGAAATGACTCACAAAGATCCACATCGCATAGAAGTCAACAAATGTTGTTGGTTAAGATTTTTTGTTTCTTTTCCTCAGTACTTTAAAATGATTTTTAATTAGAATTCAACTGTATTATTCTTTTGACCTACTGAATGGTTCATGTTGCCTTAAAATTCATGTGGAATCATACCAAAATAATTAAAACATTAAAAGAGCAGGACATTTTTCTTGGCCACAACTTATATCAGGTTTTGGTTACATGCAATACACGTCTATAAGATACATGTGCTGTTGGTTTTTAGGTTTCTTCATGAGATTTATCGACAATAAGAAAAATATTATGGTAAAACTTGGTACTTAAAATGTAGATAATATGTATATCTGATCAGGTAGTTGGTTGTATTTGTGTATAACATGTATATTAACATGTATGTCATACTTCTGTGTTGTAAAGGAGCCCCTGTGTGGCCGAGGGAGATTCTGGAGCCGGTGGTGATCAGCGCCGGCTTGCCTCTGGTCCTGTCCTGTGACCCCCCACCTGGCCCGCCGAGACCTGAAACCTACTGGATGACCAGCTGTAAGTGTCCCATATCTGAGTCTGTAACAGTTCAGGATCATTAAGCATAAAAAGGAGGCATTTTAATTATTCTAAGTATTTATTTCAAGTATTATAGCTGTTTAAATGTATCTTCTGTGAACTGGCCGTGTTTCATTTCAGGCTCGTACGCGAGACCCTTCAACTGGCCCATCCAGACAGCTTTCCCCACCATGCAGCCTGTGCGGCAGGACCGCAGGGTATCCATGGGGGTCAACGGAGATCTGTACTTCTCCAACGTCCTCGTCAACGACTCTGCTGCTGATTTCTGCTGTAGCGCCCGCTTCCCCTACAAGAATGTCATCCAGCAGAAGATGCCCGTGGTTGTCAAAGTGCTTACGAGTGAGTGTTAATGAGTGTTCTAGTTTTTTAGCCATCATCGGATCTTCTTCTTGGCCTTAAAGACTGAGACACATTTCAGGTGTTTACACAACCTGCAGCAGTGGACAGTCAAAATATGTTATATCTGTTCATCACTACTAATTTCTAACCAAACACATACACTAATAAGTATTTCTAATGTGTTGTTTCCATTAACTTCCCTGTTTTTTCTGTGATTACTATACCAACAAACTGGAGCATTTGTTTCATTTCAGACCTTAAAAAGACTCACCACTTTCTCCAGCTAAACCTACTTATTGTGGTGAGTGTGTGTTCTGTCTCACACAGCTCTCTTTTCTCCTATTTTCTGAGTGAATTTGCGCCGGACTCGCTTCTGTTGCCTCTGATCCTGTTTGATTTGGTGTGCTTGGGTTTGTTTCCTCTGCAGCTCGTACGGTGGCCGAGGCTGCCCCCACCTGGCTGTCTCCCACAGGCTCGTCCAGCACCATAGTGGTCCTGCAAGGGGAGGAACTGCTCCTGGAGTGTATCGCTGCAGGAATGTGAGTGTGTTTTTTTTTCTGTGTAATTATGACTTGTGACTAATTTCATGCAAGTCGTCTTGTGTAAAGCCTTGTTTATCATCATCATCAAGGCCGACTCCTCGTATCACGTGGACCAAGGACGGTGACGACCTGGTGGTGATCTCACCCATGAGAGTGAAGAACTTCAACAAGATGATTCAGATCCCAAGGGCCTCTTACGATGATGCGGGTGAATACGCCTGCACTGCCACCAATAAGATCGGCTACATTGAGCACACGATAACCGTCAGGGTCAAAGGTGAGACACGCTCTCAGACAAGTGGCCTTTTTTTCACTGCACAAGAATGTTGAAGCAACTAACACGCTTTAATCCGACAGCGGCCCCGTTCTGGTTGGAGAAGCCCTCTGATTTGGTTTTGGCCCCTGAGGAAAATGGACGCTTAGTGTGTCGCTCTGATGGCATTCCTCGTCCCACAGTCAGCTGGTTCCTCAATGGGGAACCGATTGAAAGTAAGTTTTTGGAGATCATAACCACCAGCCGTAAAAGTAAATCTAAATCATGTCAACCGCTTCTCTGTTTTGTCGTTTTTTTTTTTTTTACCCCACAGCTGCTACACCGCAGCCGAACAGACAGGTGTCAGGAGAGACGCTGACTTTGCGCGGTGTGACCACTGTAAACAACGGCGTCTACCAGTGCAATGCCTCCAATCAATACGGATACTTATACGCCAATGCTTTTGTCATTGTGCTGCGTAAGTTCACACACTCTCAGCCATAAAACCTGTTTTGTTGTTTTCACAGTCATGACCCAGACATGAGTTGTGGTTTCGATTGTTGTCGCATATTGGGGTTTTTTTTTTTGTTTTTTCAGAATTATTCACATTTTAGTCAATAAACTCCAAACATTTTCAGACTCAAGGCACCTGTAAAAATTTAAGTGACAGTCAGCTGAAAACTGTCACTGGTATAAGTCATCATCATGTATCTTTTAGTCAATCAGACTTTCAGAAAAAGGCATTTTTACAATACACAAAACAAAACACTGACATACAACTCAAAGGTGATGCTGAAATGAAAATGGTTTGATTTTCATTTTCTTGTTTGTATAATAAAAAAAAACAAAATCGCATAAAAAAAACAGAAATAAAAAGCCTGTTTTTTTCCATTGCGTTAACCGGATGTGTTGATATACAAGACAAGAGCGCCAAGTGCAGGATTGCATATGTGCCACACAGTGTTGCTAAAGCTCAGGCTGATATGTCTTAGGAAGTCTACTCCTATGTGATTTTATATATGGCAAAAGAAGTCAGCGTGTAAAGCATCAAATGCCATAAAAGTAATAGCCGATCTATGCTTTTTTTCACTATAGCAATAAATATTCTTGACTAAATAAGCAACAAACTAAAATAATTAATTATAAAACACCTTTAGGTACTATCTATCATGTATTTAACCCTAAAAAACTCATCTTATCTGTTCTATCAGGAGCGTGTGGGTGTAGTTGACAGTGACCAAACAACACATCGACTGTCATCACATTTGAGGTCAAAGAGTAAAAAGAACATGTTATGACCTCCAAACCATTGTGAAAAACAAACTGAACAAAAAATATGGAAATATGTAAAATAACCAAAACTATAACAACTTATAACTTATATCACATACTGTGTAAATGAATGTGCTCATGTAGGACCTCAGTAATCATATTAAGTGATATAGAAATTATCGTGTGTTCAGGGCCTTTAAAGAGAAAAAAATGAACACTTTTAAAAGTGAAAAAAGATTAATTTGCTGTTTTGAGTCAGAGTACATCAAGATTTTGGCGACTGATTACCAAAACTGGCGTGAGGAATCCTTCATGGCCGAGATTCTTCACTGAGAGTAGCCTCAGAACACCATCATATTAACGATACCAAAAGATAATCTGTATTTTCAGTGTTGAGCGTTTGTTTGTTTTGCTCCACGACCTTTCTACCCACAGAAGGCAGAAACTGAGAAATCAGTAACAACACTAGACTTACAGGGGGCAAGCAGGTCAAGGGAGAGTGCACCAAGAATATCGATTCAATAGTCCATAATGAAATGAATTATTAACTATCAATGTTTCCCTAGATGCAACTCCTCGTATTCTCAGCCCCAGGAATGAACTCATCAAGGTGACAGAGGGCAGCAACAGCTTCTTAGAGTGCCGCTACTTTGGTTCTCCAGTGCCAGACCTGCGATGGTGAGATAATGCAGTTTGACAATTTTACTGTAAAGGGTGTGTTCAGGCATCAGCTCACAGTTTGTGTGTGTGTTTGTCCCACACAGGTCCAAATATGGACAAGGGACTCTTGAAGGAAACCGTTTTAAGACCCACAGTAATGGGACTCTGGAGATAAAGCGCATACGGATAGAAGACCAGGGAACATACCTGTGTGTAATCAGCAACGTCGCAGGAAGAGATGAGAGCCAAGTCCGTATAGAGGTCAAAGGTGAGAGTCGCACTGAGACCTGTCAGAAGCAGACAGCTCTAAGTCCATCAGTTAACACCTCACATTTACGTGCTTCTTGACATGTGCCTTGAGTGAGCACTTGCGTACAGATCTTTACATGCAAACATCACTGGGACACGGACACAGTGTATGTTACACAAAGAAATAAATATCTTTACGTGTAACATTTGCCGAATTAACAAGAAGGCCAATTTTTTTTTCTTTTGGGAAGAACTTTTTTTCTAACTCTACAACTCGCAAAAATTTGCAATTTTTTAAAGGGAGTCTGGGGACTTTCAAACACGTAGCCAATATTGGTAACTGTTTAACAAAAAATCTTTGACTTAGACGCACGATTTTACACAAATACTTTCTGATTGCTGTATAATTCATCCCTCACAGAGCCCACTGTAATCGTCACAAGACCACAGAGTATGAAAGTCATTCGTGGAACAGATGTGCGCTTGGAGTGTGCTGTAAAAGCAGATATCACTACTCCCGCCACAACCACCTGGATGAAAGGCAAAAAGCTGGTCACTCTTGGCTGGAGGTGTGTCCTTCTATAGAAATATACGCTATAAACACAAACATTTTTGTACTTGAATTAAAAGTTTTAGCATCTTGATCCAACCAGTTTTATTCAATCCTCAGACTCTCTATGGATGAATCAAACCTGGTCATCACTAACGTGAACAGAGGCGATGAGGGCAATTATACGTGTGTCGCTAAGAGCGAACTGGAACAGAAGTCCGCCTCAGCACGCCTAATGGTGATGGGTATGACACGTTTAAAATAAATCACATTTCATCAGACACACAGCGTGTTAGGCATTTTAATCGTACATGTTTCTTTTGTGTGTAGACCGCCCAGAGCCTCCCACTAACTTGGAGTTGTCAGATCCATATGAACGAAGTGTAAGACTCAGTTGGGTTCCTGGAGACAGCAACCACAACCCTGTCACAGGTAAGAGCCAGTCAAACTGAATAAACTCCAAAACATTTGTAGCCAAAATTTCAGAGGAATTCTTCTCCGTTTATTTCCCTCTCACACAGAGTACTTAGTGCAATATGATGACGATGACTGGTTGCCCGGCAAGTGGAAAAACCTGTCGACGTACCCAGGGAACCTCAACTCTGTCATTCTGCATCTTTCGCCGTTCACCTACTACGAGTTCCGGGTCATCGCTATCAATGAAATTGGAATGAGTCGCCCAAGTCGCCCATCAATGCGCTTTCAGAGCAGTGGTGCACGTAGGTTTGATACATACTTGTTGACAGAGACAGATACTTCAGCCGGTAGACTGAGACAAGAAAACTGAAACCACTCAAATGTCTGTACACTAAATATGAAGCTATCAGAGAAGATGTTAGCTTAGCATAAAGACTGGACTGGATTTACATGGAAGTTGTATCAATCCTTCATCTAACATAATGCTGAACTTTTCCTTTAAAGTTAATGATCTGCTTTGGTTTTCCTTCACAGCGCCAGATGTCATCCCGAAGAACGTAAAGGGTGTGGGTACATGGAGGAATAACATGGAGATCAGCTGGGAGGTAAGTGTGATTAAACCAATCAAAAATCATACAACTTTTATATCAATATTGGCTGTTGAATATCTTAATTTCCGCCACAATGGTCACTGTGAAGCATGCTTTCAGCCTCTGACCTGGAGAGAGTGGAACGGGCCTCACTTGAAGTATCTAGTGTGGTGGAGGAGGAGAGATTCCAGAGAGGAGTGGAAGAATGCGACCACCAAATGGCTGAAATACTACATCTACGATGCAGATACCTTCACTCCTTATGAGATAAAAGTCCAGGCTGTCAACGACTTTGGTCTAGGTCCAGAGTCTCCCGTTGTCATTGGTTACTCTGGAGAAGACCGTAAGTATCAGCATCATAACCCTCAGTGTGTACTGAACATGTTCTCTTCTTGTTTTTAGTGTGTTTTTCTAAATCTTTAGACAACCTCTGATTTCCCCAGGTCCCTTAACTGCACCCCTGAACCTGAGAATATCCGACATCGAGGCCACTCAGGTGACTGTGCACTGGGACCCAGTGTCACGCAACTCTATCATGGGAGAACTGAAAGAATACAAGGTGTGTCTGTTGTTAATTCAAGGTTGGATAATGGATTTTGATAATAGCTCCCATACTCATACTATACTCACTCAATAATTTGTCAAGCATCAAACAAAAACTTGTTTATACTAAAGCCCAAAAAGCAATTACAAATCAATCACAAGAGCCAAACTTATGAGCCGATTATCACATCAGTAGTTTATAAAACAAAAGGGATAATGGAAGCAGATCAGACAGTTACAAGTCCAACTTGCAAGAGAATAAAAAAGAAATACATGGCCTCACATATTGTTTTGTTGGAATTACTTAAACAATTATCTCCACTGTTACTTGTCTTCATTATTAGTGCATTATAGTATTGATCATACAACCCAGATCTCTAAACTCAGTTTGTTTGCAGATGACTGCATTCTGTTTTTAGTTAATGTTTTACACAGCACCCACCTTTTTTGGAATCCGGGTTGTACGGTGTGTTGCATCAGAGTTGTTATTTGAAAGGTTTGTTTCTTCATATTAATCTTCAGAAAGAATATACATACAATATATAATTTGTTTTACTTTAAGGTTGTGGATATATTCCCAGACGGACTGGTTGTCTGATCTGCCTCCCTTTATTTTCCACTGCACATGGAATCTTTCATAAAATCCATAAGACAGAGTCAAGGTAACCCTTGACTGAAACTCTTACAACCTTGGTGCTGACAGTGTTACTGGTTAAATTTGCTCAATGATGAATCATTTGGTGACGTGCTTTATGCACAAAGACAACAACAACCCATTCTGCATCCTCCTAATAAAAGCTCCTTCTTCCTCCCACCATATGTACATTCTCATACAGACAGTTATTTAAAACCAGTACAGAAATATAAATAAATGGATATTAATACCTGAAACTAAACAAAGTGCAGGAACTCTAACCCCTAACCCGAACATTTCTTGAAAAATTCTTACCAAAAATAATAATCCAGTGTTGGCAGCAAAATCAAAATGCTGAGAATATGTTGCTTCTCATCTGTTAGGTCTACTACTGGAGGGACAGCAGCCAGCTGAGGTGGCTGTGGGTCAACAGAGGGATGAAGTCCAAAACATTTCCAGACGATGAAGCAGAGCCCTCTGGGGTTCTCACTGGGCTCATCCCCTACAGCAACTATAAGATGTATATAGTTGTGACAAACAATCGATATGAAGGGCCGCCCAGTAACAATATACACTTCTCAACACCCGAAGGAGGTAAGACAAGTATATAATTATCTATAAAAAGTAAAAAGATAATGCCTGTGTCCTAGTGGGCAAATCACTAGTTAAAACGGAAGTTTGGTATTTTCAAACTGGGCATGATTTTCCCAGGTTTCCTTTCCTTAATGTTTTGGAACAGTAAACATAACAGTCTGAGGCCATCCGTGACAAAAACAAACTGTGTGCAGTGGGCGTCTGTACTTTGATGGTGCACAATTGCTCAATACTACCAATGTGAAAAACCTTTTCCAGTCCATTTGACACAAAAACATGGGGAAAAAGATCCAAGTTAAAAAAAATACACCAGTTACCCTTTAAAACCCTTTAATTCCAAATCTTATGTGTGTTGTTTCCTGTTTCACCTTTGTCTGCAGTACCGTCTGCTCCAACATCCTTCAGGATCCAACAGCGGCATCTGGACAGTATTTATGTCGACTGGGACCTACCAGCAGAGCCCAACGGTATCATTACCGGGTATTCCCTCAAGTACCAGACAGGTAAGCTACCCCAATCTCTGGAACACTCTCAAACACCTCTTGAGATGTTTCTTTCCTCACAGGCTACACTTTCGAAGCGTAATGTGCAGTCCTCCGAGGAGAAACAGCAAAGCTTTAATAATGGAAAAGGAAATGGTTCTTTTCACTAAAGCAGGTAAAGGCGTCCACATGACACTCAAGTTTGCATCCCGGTTGCACATAATAGCGCACCTGAATATGCACTCAAAAACCAAAATACCACTGAAGTGTTTTCTCGAGAGGGTAATGAACACTTGTGTAGGCACTCTCCCGGCAGTAAGGTGCTTAACGGCTCAGTTGTGTGCACTCTACCGGCATCGAGAGTCCTCCTAACGCACTGAAATTTCCACTCTCTCCACAGTGAACGCCACCAGGGGAGAGGAGCTGCGAGTCGAGGAGTTCCCTCCGAATGTAACAAGTTTCTCAATCCGGCGATTAGACCGCTACACTCGATACAGGTTCTCCGTGGCGGCACGAACTCAGATAGGGATAGGGGAATGGCACACGGAGGAGTCACCCCACTACACCACTGAGAGTAATTAACTGCTTTTTTTTTTTTGTGCATCAACACATTTGGTGGTCTGCAAAATTAACACTCCGAATTGGTTGGTTGACTTTGATGATGATGAGTGTGTGTGTGTATGTTTTAGTTTACGCTCAGGACCAGGTGGACATCTCCACGCAGGGCTGGTTCATCGGGATCATGTGTGCCGTGGCTCTCATCGTGCTCATCCTACTGATAGTCTGCTTCATCAAGAGGAGCCGAGGGGGGAAGTACCCAGGTATAGCTGGCGATTCCCCATATTCAAGATGTCCATTAACACCCGACTGTATCTCTTTCTAACAGTGTCGCTTGATTCAATTTCAGTACGGGATAAAAAAGACATTTCATTGGAGCCGGTGGATGACAAAGATCAGGAGGGGTCGTTTGACTACAGGTAAGCGTTAAAGCAGACAGCTGGTTGAAAATAAATAAGAAAAGCACACTCACTGCAAAATTTACTGCTACAACTAGAGAGAACGTGGACACTTGTTATTATCAAGTTATTTGTCTGTATTTCTAATCTTTGAAAATGTTTTACAAAGTTGTATTTTAGTTTTCTTAGGTGTTTTACGTCATGTGCTAGTATTTTTATGATGGCACAGTAATAATACTCAACACTAGATCACTATGTTTCCCATAACACTGTACAGCGCTATCGTTATTGTGAACTATAACAACAGTAGCTTTTTATTTACATTGATTTGCTCTGTAGCTGTGCATTAGTATTCTGTTTGGTGAATTAAAGCTGCTCTGTGGAGTTTTTATTTTGTCTACAAGCAAATCCTATGTTTACATGATCAAGGTGTAATCAACATCTCTGCTCAGACGAGTGTTTTAGCACCATTTCAGAAAATAATCTCTGCCCGTACTAACATACCTGAAAATGCGTATCACGTGACCATCCACCTGCCATTGTTAATAATAGGAAGCAGATTATAAACTCTATGTTTGGTTGATCCATTACAGAAAATACTATGACTGATTTATTTGCAAAGTTGATTTTTTGGGAAATATTTTAAATCATGCATTGTTGAGATCCACGCTGGCTGGCTGGAAATCTTCTTCACTGCCTTTTCTGCTGGCACATTACCACAACCAACTATCAATAAGTGACAGAGGAGGAAACCGTACACATGAATGTTTATCGCATCACATGCATGTAGACAAAACAAACAAAATGGAAGCCACTCTTAAAAACATTGCTCCCTAGCGCTTCTAGTGGTCAAAAACTCCACAGGGTGCCTTTAATTTTGATCAAATTCTAGCTTGGTGCTGCACCGCTACAAATCAAATCTGTTTACAGTGTTGTGGCCTTATTTATGATAACTCCTTGACTGCATTTACATTATTTTCTTTTTTTTTCTATTTATCCTACCTTTTCTATCTAAACCTTTATTCCCCCCCAAACCTCAACCCTGTTCTTTTCCAACTGAACCACTCAAGGTCTCTTGAAAGGTATGAAAAGACTAAATATATTGACAGTCAAACTGTACAGTCATTGTTTATTAATTTGTTAATACAATATGTGACCAACAGAAGTTTATAGCTGTAAAAAGTTAATTTACAAAGTAAATAAAAAAAAGTATCTGCATTTTATAAGAGAACAACCAATGAAATATGATAAAATCATCGATCCTAGATGTTCATCTTAAACAAATTCTCTTCATATTTTAGGATAGCACGTGTCTCCACTCTGCCTTACCCCCGCCGGTATGTACATGTACATTCAAATGTATTGAAACAGGTTGAGTTTTTTTTCCACCATCCTGTCTCTCTTCTAGTGCTGACATAATGTGCCACAAATATTAACTTTTTGTTGTTTCTATTATTTTGTAGAGATGAGGAAAGAGGGCTTCAAAGAGGCCAGTCTTCCATGGAGGCAATGATGAAGCGATCAGACAGTGATGACAGTCTGGTGGATTACGGTGAAGGAGGAGAGATACCGTTCAACGAGGACGGCTCGTTCATCGGCCAGTACACCGGGACCAGGAGAGACGTCAGGGAGTTAGACTTTGGTGGAGGTCTGGAGCTCCACTCTCCGATGAACACCATCTACTCTATCGCATAAAACTCAAAAATTCAATTCCTGACTTCAGCTCAACTATCTGCCAAGAGACTCCACTGTGCTTGTACCTTCCACCCTGAATTAAGAATCTGTGGCGCTTGCCTGCAGGAGGGAACAGCTGGACCCTGAGCTGCTGTGACCCTCTGAGTTCTTGCAGTTATAGAAGAAAATGGTGGAATAGTTGGGACAGTACTCGAAGTGAGAAGCTCACTCATCTGACAGAAAGCAAGCTTTACCTTTCGTGTCTGGTAATGCATTGCCTGTAAATAAAAATGCTGTGTGGTTGTGCGCACTGAGTACACGTACGTGTTCAATTATCCTGTCAGTGGAGGTCAGAAAAGATAGAAGTGGATCAGTTTATCATGTTGATAAAAGCCGTTGCAAGGACCAATTTAACCACAGTTATTTAAGTCTTTTTCTTTCAGCTAATTCCAATAATGACATTTGTGTTATTTTTACATCTTGGCTGTTTTGAAATAAGGGCTGCATATACTTTCGCCATCAGGGAGCCTTTATATAATCCCTGAACTTTGGCCAACAGTTGAGCTATCCACTTGTGTTACAGGAACAATGGCGAAGGATAGTAAATTATCTATATCAGACTAATGATTCATCTATATGATCATTGTCCTGATTGTTCATCAATTGTCCTTTGATGGGAGGCAAGATGAGAAAACCCTTTGGGGAATCAGAAAGCAGCCATAAACCAGCTGATAAATCATTGCCTTAACTGTGTCTCCAATTCACCCAGTCTGGAGTTGGATAGAATCATTAATCTTTATGTAACAGCTTAAGTGTATTTGACCCCTAACGTCATCTGTGTGTTACCAGTTATTATGTCCTAAATGTAAATAAAGTGGAAATATTTATTTCTAGTATGCCTGACATGTCTCCGTATGTTGAATTCAGCTTTTCTGTTTCCTGATTTTTAAAGCGGTGGTTTATTCTTTGACTATAATTCTTAGAATTACTTTTAAGCCATCAAGAGCACAGTTTAAAAGAAATGTGTCTGAATTATCAGAATATATTCTGTACTTAAACTTAAACTTTAACTTTGACTTCAAACATTTGAAGAAAACATTTTGGGAAACATATTTTCTTGTTATAGAACTAACTTAGTGTAGCATACAGACAAACTTTAGCATCTTAGTTACAAAAGTGCATGTACTGTATGTGGTACAAACCTCTTTTCTAACTCTCATCAAATAAGCAGTTTTACCCCATATGTCAAACTGTTCCTTTAACTCAGAATTATCAAAAGTGAGGCCTGAGGGCCAAAGTTGGCCCATCATATTGTTCAGAAAAATTCTTTTCAACATATTTCTTGAGCCATAAACACAGAAGAGAAAATGTATATCAGAAAATGTGTCCCCAGAATGGTTTTCTCACTTGACTTCAAGGCTTCTGTTTAGTTCCAATTTGCATGTTAACACAACTTAACACAGTGCTTGTTTTTGGGCTGTGGTCCACCATTACATTTTAATTTTGGCCCTCCAAGAGAAAAAAAATTGGGCACCCCTGCTTTAACTGTTGAAGCGGAACCTAAAACATATTACAATCCCTTTGAACTCTGGCCAAATTGCTGCTTGATATGATAACTCATATCATCGAAGGATTCTACAGCGTATTGGAAAGGGACATCTTATCAAAAACCTTTTAAGTTTATCAGGCCTCTGATATGATACTGTACTGCATTGTGTAATTTGACTTGTGTGTATGTCTTAGTTTTTACGAGGGCACCCCTCTGATTACAGATCTTATATCTCATACAACAAGTCAAGACATGCCTAGAGTAAACAATGGTATCTCAGACCAAAACATGAGGAAAAAAGATCAACTGAGAAATATATCGATACTCATGAGCTTTGTGCCCCATCTATCTATATTCATTCAGCTTATAAAAGGCGCTATTTGTAAGACAAGCTGATTTTTGAGTCTCATTCCCAACTCGTCAAAATCTGATGCTTCGGGATTGTAGGATGGGCCACCATCCCAAAGGGTCAGTTATTGACAAGTTTAGAAACCGAGAGAATTATTATTTGACGAGTTGGGAATGAGACTCAAAAATCAACATCTCTTTACACATAGCACGTTTAAGGTCTCGTTAAGTGTAATGCTTCAAATTGTAGATTAAAATGAAAGTCTGGATTGTCAAAATGCCAAATATTTGCCGTTCCAGTTTTTCAAATGTGACCATTTGCTGCTTTTCTTTGTTTGAACTTATAGTAAATTGAATATTGTTGGGTTTTCAACTGGTGATCTAACAAAACCTAATTTCAAGACATCAGATTTCTGTGCGATATTATGATGGCCATTTTATCACAATTGTTGGACATTTTATAGACAAACCCATCAATTAAAAATCCCCCAAAAAACTCCAAGACAGTCTCCTTTGAGCCATTAAAATGCTTTTTCTATCCTGGCAGGATGTTAAACCTTGAAAACAAACTGACACATTTCGGCATCAAGTCCTTGTTGGGGAGTTAAAACTCCCCTGGCGAAGGCTTGACGATGTCAGATTTTGACTTGACAATGCCATGACAAGAAGGCATTTAAATATTTTAAAAGAGAATGCAGAATACATGTATCCCTATTAGAAAAGCACCTTTAATAAACCCAATCAGAGTCCAGGGAACCATTCCAACCCTGACATTGATTAATTGAGAAAATAATCAGCAGATTAACTGACAAGAGAAATACTTTTAGTTAGCAGCCATACTGTATTTGGATGCCAAAAATTCTGACAACAAGTCAACAAGATCAGTTCAACTCAATTTCAACGCCAATCCAAGAGTTTTCTTCAACCCTGCGTCTCACACAAAGACATACTACAGGACCTGCAACCATAAAATGTATGATACAAAATAGAATCATCGAAGGCGACTGCACAAGAGTTGTGTTTTTTGTTTGCACCATGGTAACCAAGTACAAAATACAATGCACCGATTGACACATTTATCAGGATTTTCCTATCTGCATGACTTGTTCAGCTACAGTGGCATGTTTCCATAACCTCATGCTCTCAACAAGGTTTATCTGGTCATAAAAACAGCTGTCGTCACCTGTCACCTTCTGACCACTCACAGCAGATAACAAACAATTATCTTATTCTGACGTATCCATGTCACCTCACTGGCCTTCATCCACAGCCTTTGTCCCTGTCTTATCACGTCTATAAAAAGGATGCTCAGGTGGACCACAGCAGCATCTTACCAAACAACTGGGAATAGGTAAGTCATCAGTGTGCAGAGGTTTTACCAGCCTGCACTTTACAGTTAAACTCTTTTTTTATTACCGACAGTTCAGCCTGCAAAATTATTTGCAGTTTTCAAAACTACAATGCAAGAATGCAAAACATGAATAAAAATTCATGACCCAACATTTTTTTATTGTTGCAGGTGGCTCAGCTGATCAAACATGGCTCGACTTACAATCTTGGCTGGTAAGTTACATTATTTGAGTCATTTCATTCAATTCATTTATTGGCACTAAAATAAATGAAAATGTCTATTTATTTTTTTTTTTTTTTAGGACTGGCTCTTTTGCTATGTCTTCAGACAGGTGAGCATTAATTTAACTTATTAATATGTCATTTATGTCTTAACCACTATGACCTAAAATAGAAACTTAATTCACATAATTTGTCATCCTTTCTCCAAAAGTGTCTTCTACCAAACTGGTGTGCTACTTCACTAACTGGTCCCAGTATAGACCGGGCACTGGCAGATTTCTGCCTTCCAATGTGGACCCCAACCTCTGCACACACTTGATCTACGCCTTTGCAATAATCAGCCCTTCCAGCGAGCTCTCAACTTATGAGTGGAACGACGATGTTCTCTATAAATCCTTCAATGAACTCAAGCATAGGTGAGTGTTTCCTGCCTGCAGTATCGATTTAGTTCAGTAAGGTTTTGTGATTTTTTAAATGGTTTTCCACTAGTTTTATATATCAATACCTGTGTAGGCCGTAAGCAAATATACATATACTGTATATAAGTATGAAGTATTCTTAGTCTGCATTGCTGAAATGCTACTGTACTTTTACATCATTATAGTGAATAAATTCGGTTATATCTCTATTTATAAATTGTAAATCTACATGTTTTTGCAGAAACCCCCAGCTGAAGACTCTGTTGGCCGTTGGCGGCTGGAACTTTGGTACTACACAGTAAGTCCACACAGCTTCGACAGCAAGGACGCATGAGGCTTTTGTGTTACATTATCTCTTGTTATAATAGCATCATCAGCAGTGTAGCTTAATTGTTCTTACATGTTTACAGATTTACCACCATGGTGAGTAACACTGCCAACCGCCAGAGATTCATCCAGTCTACCATCAGATTCCTTAGACTGCATGGCTTCGACGGACTGGACCTGGACTGGGAGTATCCTGGAGCCAGAGGAAGCCCGCCAGAGGACAAGCAGAGGTACACGGTGCTCGTCCAGGTCAGTGTGGAAACCGACTCCTTCTCTAGTCAGCAGCATTGACAGAATCCAACACAGCATCTTGATTTAAGATATATCAGCAGCAATGTCCTTCAACATTCTCACATACTACACACAATTATCCTCAATGATTTCCGCCTTACACTCAGGAATTACTCGCTGCCTATGAAAAAGAAGCCTCTGACAACAGAAGACCACGACTGCTGATCACAGCTGCAGTGCCTGCTGGGAAGGGAAACATTGACAATGGATTTGAGGTTGCTGAAGTCTCAAAGTGAGTTTCCTGTGACAGGAAGTCGTTTAGCTTTAAAGTTGCATAAAATGTGTCTTTCTTCATTGTTTTCTTATTCTTGTGTGTGTCACCTGTGTCTATCAGATACTTGGACTTTATGAACGTCATGACCTACGATCTCCACGGAGCATGGGACCCGTTCACCGGTCACAACAGCCCTCTGTACCGCAGCTCTTTCGATCAGGGCGAAAACATCTACTACAATGTGGTGAGTAAATCTCTCGACAAAACCAAGTTATCACCCTCAAAGTCCAAGACGTGGAATACTTAACTTGTATTTGTTTTTAAAATTAGGACTTTGCTATTAAATACTGGAGAGACAAAGGAGCTCCACTTGAGAAACTCATACTGGGTTTCCCCACATTTGGACGCACATTTCGCCTGTCATCAGGAGCTTCCGATATTGGAGCACCAGCCAGTGGACCGGCCACTGCTGGAACCTACACCCGTGAACCTGGGTTTTGGTCCTACTACGAGGTCAGTAAATGTTCAACGCGAGAACTATAATGCATCACACAATTTGAAATTAATGCAAGAGCAGAGGGATGTTTCAAACTAAGACTTCAAAAATCATGCTGAGGATGTTTACGTATGATTTTCTTCCATTCTACAGATTTGCACTTTCCTCCAAAGAGCCACTCTCCGCTGGAATGATGAGCAAATGGTGCCCTATGCCACTAATGGAAACGAGTGGGTTGGGTTTGATAACTGGCAGAGCTATGAAATCAAGGTAATAAATAATAAATTACCCTTCACATCTATTTTTATGGTGGTGATATAAACAAGATAGAGGTAGAATATCACTATCACTATCTGTGCTTTCTAAACTAGGTCTAGCAACGGCTGTAGCTAATCACATCACCCCATGTCATGACAAGATTTTTGCATGTGTGGCATTAAATAACTGCAGCAGTATCCATCATTCGAACTGTTAACTGTGCTGCATAAATGGTCCAATCTCAGTAATATGATGTGAACATAACACAACCTATGAAATCACAGCCGTCACAGAGAGTCTTGGAAATCCAAAGCAGGCGCAATAAACAAACAGACCTTAAAGACAATGAACTGTGACTTCACGTATGATGTAATTTGGTTGTAGTTGTTTGCAATGTGACATGTGAATTCTGGTAATAATACAGTTGAAGATGTACATAAAAGGAGGAAGGCATTGTCTGACAAACTTAAAGCAGAAAAACTTAACATGTGCTGGATCAAAAACATTTCAGAATGAATCCTAAATTGGCTTTGACCAAACTAGCCTGTTTTATATTTGGGGAATCTTTCATGTGTTCAGACACTTTTGGACTTAAATAAAAACAAAGCTTTTTATTCTAATTTATTTCAACATTAATACTTGATAAAGGTGCTGGAGTTTGTTAAGAAGAATGTGTTACATTTGTACTGGTTATATTTATTAAAACAAAAACTATAACTGATATTCCACAGACACAATATCTGAAGGAAAACAAATTTGGAGGAGCCTTCATCTGGTCTCTGGATCTGGATGATTTTGCTGGACAGTTCTGTGGACAGGGAAGCTATCCCCTCATTAGACGTCTACGCACTCTTCTAGAATCAGGTAAACAAAAATTGCTGTAGATCCCAACACTGCACAGCAATAACTACACTTTTATTTGCATAAACTCATTAATTTTATCTTGCTGCATTTTCCACTTCCCCCTGTAACAGGACATCCACCAATAAACAGCACTAACGCTCCTATCACAACTACCCGGCCCAGCCCGTCCATCAACACCACTGCTGCTACCAAACCTACAACTACCCGGCCCAGCCCGTCCATCAACACCACTGCTGCTACCAAACCTACAACTACCACTGCCAAGCCTCCCACCACAACTGCTGGTTCTGCAGCATCTTTCTGTGTTGGAAAGCCTGACGGCATCTACAAAAATGAAAACAATTCCAACACCTTTATTCAGTGTGTCAACGGACAGACATACATCCAGAGATGTCCAGTTTATCTTATTTACAATGAGCATTGCCAGTGCTGCGTCTATCCTTACTAAATATCTCTTCATGGAACAAAATGTGGTTTGATTTTTAAAATGTTTTGCTTAATGTAAATCATTACATTTGTATACATCAAACTTGTACACATGTGTATGCATTCATATTAAAAAAAAGTCTAAATAAATTCTTTCTTACATGTTGCTTATTTGTACATGGTGCATATGATGACATATTAGGGATTATTTTTTAGATGAATGCTCTAAAGGTTTTGTTACCATATTAGTTTTACCTTTTACTATGTCATATTGAGACAAACTATAGGCCTGTCTGGTTTGAAGTCTGTAAGAGTATTAGTCTTTTTCTCACTGGTCAGTAACCCTAGACATGCACTGAAGCTATGGCAAGTCTGTCTGAAGCCAAAAGAAACAGAAGATTACCTCATTATCCCCAATTATCTGAGCTCAAGGCCATTAAAATTCTCCAGAAACATTAAAAAATGAAATAGCAAATGTACTTTAACGCCATAAGACAAACTCTGGAGTGTTTTTTTCAAAAGTTTAAAAAGTACAGATAGAGGTTTTTTTGAAGGAACTGTAGAATTGATGCCCATCAGTGTAAGACAGGATCAATTTTAATGTCAGACAGACCAAGTAGTGAAAAGAAATTGACAAATTAAGTTTTAGGTAATGATCACAAGTTGGTTTGTTCCTGTGCAGCCAATGGAGACCCAGTGTCTTCTGCACATGTCCTGAGAGATTTCTTAAAAGAACAATATATGATAAAATTAAGTTTTCCTTTGTAAGGTCTTTTTTTTTCTTTTACAGTTTCTGTTATTTGGTTAACGATGATGCAACAGCTTAGTGTGCTAACCTTTGGGTTAGACCATATTTATTCCTGGTTAATGATTGTCATGGTTTGATTATTTATTCATCAGTAAGACGAAGACATTCAATGGATTTTATTCATTTTTTGACGTGACAAGAGCTCATCCAGGTACAGCCACCATGAACAAGCTAATTCTAATTGCAGGTAAGGCACAAAGAAAAGTTTTAAAATGATTTCATAAAATCAGTTTTTATCTGGTTTACTAACTAAACCTGTAACTTTGAAGGTCTCTGTCTTTGTCTTAGCAGTTTGGGTGAGTCATTACTCTACAATTGAGCAAAAAACAATTGTTAAATGTCAAGTCATTGTTCATTCCTCAAAGATGAATGAAATAATTGTCATTCCAACAATTAGTCTCATCCTCCAGACTGCTGTGTTATTTCACCAACTGGTCACAGTACCGACCTGGCAGGGGGAAGTTTATGCCTCTAAACATTGAGCCAAACCTGTGTACCCACCTGATCTATGCCTTTTCTGGTATTAACGGGGCAAATGAGCTGGTCACCATAGAGTGGAACGATGAGGATCTCTATAAATCCTTTAATGGACTCAAACAGAGGTCTGTCCACAACTTTCAAGCATTATCTCTGAAATAATCATCACAGCTGGATACTTAATTTGGATATTCCCACAGGAATCCAAATCTAAAAACACTCTTGGCAGTCGGAGGTTGGAACTTTGGATCACAAAAGTAAGATATGTATCATAAAATAATCAATAAAGATCAATGTACTGTATGTACAATCTTCTTTAGAACGCCTTTCTTTCCCTGAATGCTATCCAGATTCACTACAATGGTGTCAACACAAGCCAACAGAAACACGTTTGTCCAGTCTTCTATCAAACTGCTGAGAAAACATGGTTTTGATGGACTTGACCTGGACTGGGAATACCCCGCTGCAAGAGGAAGTCCTCTGGAGGACAAGCAGAAATTCACATTGCTATGCAAGGTCAGATTCAAAATTACTGTCCTGGTGCTCAACTTACGTTTAACAGAACCATGAGGTGACTTTCCCATGATTCTACAGGAACTCCTAGAGGCTTATACAGCTGAAGGAACAGCAACTGGCCGGCCCAGATTAATGATCTCTGCTGCTGTGTCTGCCGGGAAAGGAACCATTGATGCTGGTTATGAAATCGCAGAGATTTCAAAGTACACTGAATTATTAATCCACACATGATCCCAATGATATGCTCTCATATCAAGTTTTGTTGAATTTGATCTAACATGCATTTCATCAGGTACATGGACTTTATTAATGTCATGACGTATGACTTTCATGGTACCTGGGAGAGTGTGACAGGACATCATAGCCCTTTATACAACGGATCCCAAGACGTTGGGGATCATGTTTACTTGAATACTGTGAGTACCGGGATTTGTTTTTTTAGTTGGATTATCTCATTTGAACTCTGTCTTTTGGTTTCTTTCCCAGTAAATACATTTCCATCCACCTGTTTTTAAATGTATTTTCAATTGGCACAAAAAATGACTGGAAACACTGGGAAAGTAAAGACAATGAAATATCGCACATTTTTGGCAATTAATCCTGACAATCTCATAAAGCATGGGAATTAATCATCCACTGAACTTTCTGCTCCACTGGAGCAATGTAAAGTGAAATACTGACAATTTGTTGCATTGTTTGTATTAATCCTTTTTGTTTGTCATATGTGAGCATATTGTAACGTGACCTGAGAAGATGAGACCTTCCCGTCTCTCTCAGTCTCAGTTGCTTATACAGGCCCATACAGTTGTTTAATGCTGCTGTACTGTGGATTTCTGTCTGAAGGACTCAGGTCCTGAAGTTCAGATTTTCCACAATAGTCCAAAGGATGTGACTTTCTCAAGTACCTCTCTCTGCTCCACTAACAGAGAGCAACAGTAGCAAATGTTAGAATAGAAATAAACTAACATACACTAACATAAACTATCAACCGACTTTCAGCACATCGCAAAAGTTCCACACTGCCTCTTTAATCAATATAATATTTACATCCCGTTTTCCTTAATTTTACATTTATTGGCCGTTCTTTTAATTTACATCATCTCATTGTGCCATCTTAATCCACAATGGCTTAATGGACCACATCTGGAGAACAATCACCACCAACTGTCACATAAACGTTGCAGACAGAAAGACAAACATTTCTGATTTTCTTTGGCTGACTTAAAATTTGCGCTACATTTGAAATTTGACCTCTGCGTAACTCTTTCTATTCACATTTCAGGACTTTGCCATGAGGTATTGGCGTGACAAGGGAGCACCTGTAGAAAAACTAAACATGGGCTTTGCCACATACGGGAGAGCATTTCGATTGTCTACCCAATCCAGTCAGGTTGGAGCACCAGCCAGTGGTCCTGCTTCTGCTGGAACTTTTACCAGGGAGGCCGGCATCTTGTCCTTTTATGAGGTGAAACTGGCAACGGTTCTTTGAGTTTAACTGTCAGTCTCATTTTCTTATGAGTAACTATGTTGCTGATAAATATAAAAAGTGGTTTTATTATGAAGTCATCACAGAGAGCATTAATACATTGATTTGAACTTTAAAATGTAACTCTCTTTTCAGATTTGTGGTTTTCTTCAAGGCGCCACTGTCCACCTGATTGCGGACCAGAAAGTTCCATATGCCGTCAAACAAAATGAGTGGGTTGGATATGACAACAAAGAAAGTTTTGCAACTAAGGTAGTCAAAGTCAATAAAAGTGTTGCTCAATTATTTTGCAAGACAAGCCTACCTGATGTCAAGGTCATATTAGATAAATGATTATGTGAGCGTTGTAAAGTCAATACAATGTTAAAGTGCATATGTACATCATTGTTTAGAATTTTCTATTGTTATTTGTTCAGGTCAGTTACTTAAAAGACAACAGATTTGGAGGAGCTTTTGTCTGGGCTCTTGATATGGATGATTTTAATGGACAGTCCTGTGGACAGGGAAACTATCCCCTCATCAGCCACCTACGCTCTCTTTTAGCTCCAAGTAAGAAAGAATTACACACTGATGTGAAGTGAATAACACTGATAATCTTGTTAGGTGGAAACCTTGGGTTCAAGCATTCATGTGGATGCCACTTGACATTAACACCTACATAAACACCATTGCAGACCCATTACACCTCCTGACATCAACATAATGCAGTGGCACCCCCAGCAGCACAACTGCTGTAAAAAGGGCTCAGAACTAGCCTAAAAAGAACAAAGAACTTCAGGATCTGACCTGGCCTCCAAATTCAAATCCACTCGAGCAATCATTGGACATGCTGGATCTTTGAAAACCTAACCATAGACTGCTCTTGGTTCTGACCGGTCCAGACATGGACACAGGACCTCTGGGGTTTTCTGAGGTGTCTGGTACCAGGGCGTTGGCGGTGGGTCCTTTGAGTTCTGTGGATTGCAAAGTGCGGCCCCAATTGATTGGACTTGTTCGGGTACATCCCAGAGACTTTCATTCCAATCTGGATCTGGAGAATTTGGAAGTCAGGTCATTGCCTTGAACTCTAACCCCTTACGACTAAAGCAAACCAAATGCTGGTTCAGAGCTGGCTCAACCTGTGAACCTTCAAAGAACGGGTTTGCTTTTTTCATGGTACAGAGACAGTCTTTTGGCTGTTGAAAAGTGGATCATTGCCATTTTGTGAGTGCTGTTGAGTGCTGTTACCATAAGGGGATTTACTTGTCTGCTACAGTTTTTGGTGCGTGTCAAGTAGTACACATACGGTATATTCCAGACCCCAAGGTTTCTAGTAGTACATTGCATTGTAACAAGATGATCAATGTGGTCTCCTCACCAGATAGTTTGTTAAATTTGACTGTGTAGACTGCTAATGATATACAATTTATTTCACAGATCTTCCTCCCCTTCCCACATCAGACACCCCCACAATTCTAGGGACCCCGTCGACCAACAAAGATCCACCTCAAACCACACCTCGTCCTAGACCTACAATCACTCCATCAAAAACCCCAGACAATCCCAACAACTTCTGTGCAACAAAGCCTGGTGGGGTTTATGCCAAACCTGATGCCCCAGGTTCCTATTACAATTGCGCCAATGGCATCACCTGGATCCAAGACTGCCCAGCTACTTTGGTCTTCCGAGATAGCTGCAAGTGCTGTGGCCGGCCCTAAAAGCTTGCTCATCATTTCATATTCCACGAGCTTCTATATCTGTCAGTAATCAGCAGAGATCACCATTCTTTTTATTTACAATTTCATGAGTGTTTTTTGTGTTAAGTTAATTTACCAATGGGAATGTAGTACTTGCAGGAATTTCTTTTTTCTAAATGCAACTCTTTAGCTTCAAATTGGAACTTTTTTCCACCTAAAGACAGCTAATTAAACCATATCAATTGCATTAAACACACAGTGATCCTTATAAGAGTATAAGCTTTTAGTTGTCTTTCCATTACAGTGCAACACAAATTTTACATAAAATATACTATGATCATAATGGGCTATAATGTATACTATAATAAAAAACATATGGTTGATATCTCCACTGTTATGACTCGTGTCCATTTGTTAGTTTGTTTGTTGATCGGTTTGTCAGTGGGATAACACAAACTATTATATAGACTTCCACAAACTTTGGATGTAGTATGGGTCTCTGCCCAGAACAGACCCCATTAAGTTTTGGTGTGGATAAAGGGACAGACAGTTAAATTTTGTCCAGGGAATAGTCCAGTGTTTAGGCCTTCTATGAGGAAGGTTGACTGAAATATTTAATCTTGTCTAGATCATTTTTGGGTAAACTGTTGTCAAACTGTTAAAACTGAGTGTTAACAGGCAGTTTCGGCCAAGTCATCTGTGGCAAATAGGCTTGATTGCAGGGCGGAGCCAAGCCTGCATGAGGTAACTAACATAGAAACAAATGGACATGAGTGACAACAGCAGAGGTGTCAACCTTGGAAGTGTTTTATTATAGTATACATTATAGCCCATTACTCTATTTCTATTTATTGTAGGCTAGTTCTTTTGTTTCATAAATGCACCAAAACATGGTGTGATGGAAATTTTGTATATAACTGTTTAAAATGTGACCTGTGCCCTGTGACCCTTTGTATTGTTTTGTAACTCATTGGTATTGAATAATCACTCAAGGTGTTGAATAGTCAGTCATGGTTATCACTTCCTGCTCTATGATAGATTCCTTTGGGTACAGGAAGGCACGAATTAAGTAACTGTCAGGGTAAAAACACACCCACAGAGACAGATAAATACCATGCTTTTCTGTAAGAATTTGAGTCTTCACTTTGTAACAGACCTGCGTGTTGCTCTGTGAATGCTCCTCTTGTAGCTACAAGATTAAAACCTTGTTTGAACTCTGAGCTGATTCCGATCTCCTTCCTCCAGTTCTAAATTATCGCAGAATTATTTTAACAACTTGGCGCAACCAACGTGGGGCTCCAATATCTGTCTCTCTCTCCACATCAGTGGAGCTGAAGACCTTGCAAGGCGGAGGTAAGAACTCCTGAAAAGACCTCCACCAATGGGAAATTGTAATAGATGTTATAAATGTTGTGAACCTGACGAGGTTCAATATGTAGGAGATGCAAAACGAATGGGCCAGAAAGCACTAGATAATGTAAAGTATATAAAGAAGTGGGAAAAGAAATACAAATTTAGAGGAAGATTACAGGCAGAAGAATGCAAAGAACTGGTAGAAAAGATAGCGGCAAAGTCAAAGGGAAATAAGAGGCAGAACAAAGGAGGATACACACAGGCAAAGGCATGGTTAGACGAGGCAGAAGCAAGGAAGAGAGGAATGCAGAAGCAGAAAGAAAAGGAAATGAGACAACATAAAGAAGAAATTGAGAAAAGAGAGGTTGAAGAAAGGAAAAATCAGGAAGAAAAAGAAAAAGATTCAGGAGGTAATAAACTTTATCCTGTTTTGTACTCCAATCGAGATAAACAGGAGGATGATGATCATGTGCCTCTGGGTCCCCATCCCGATCCTCCCCCGTACATCAACCTTCAACAACCGCAGCCTCCTGCCTAGGCCTCCGCTCCACTCTCTCACCCTCCTTCTCACTCTGCACCTACTCTCTCCGCTCCTACACCGACAGAAAAAGCTGTAGAAAGTCCAAAAACAACAAGGTCTGGTAAGTGGTATGACTTTTATAACCCTTCTGCCATGCCTATACTCTCTCCTCCAAAGAAGTCAGTAAGTTTAGAAGAAATATATCCGATGATAGAAATGCCTAACCCAAGAGCTGGGGATGGGCAAGACGCAACAATTAGAGTGTATAGAGCTTGGACAGAGGGTGACGTGAAAGACGCAGCATGCGGAGTCCCACACCCTAGAGAAAACACAGGAGAGTTTAGAGAACAATTTCAAGATTGTGTAACAGTTTGCTTTGTCAAGCAAGACTGGTGTTTGATTAAGGGAACATGGGACCCATTCCACAACAATGTCACCATACCACATGCGGACACTCAGTGGACTGTCCGAGTTGATGCTTTCAACCGTGGAGGCTGGAGAGGAAGAGGGAGAGGAGGAGGAGGGTTAGGGTTTAGAGAGGAGAGAGATTTGGAGGAGATGAGAGCTGCCACAAGTGTGGTAAATTTGGACATTGGGCTCGAGAGTGTAGAGCTCCAAAGGGCAGAGGTCAAGGAGGATGGCGGGGAAGAGGAGGAGGAAGGAGACCCAGACGAGTTGATGATTCATCAGGAGGAAGAAGAAGCATGTTTGATAGAAAGTGCTGAGGTATTTTTAAGTATGAACCAAAAACTGATAGTCACCCTGTTGGTTAATAATCACAAAACTCATTTTCTATGTGATACGGGAGCATGCAGAACAATAATCAGAAAAGATGAAGGCGGTAGTAGATTACCACTCCAAAATGGTAAAGGCATGAAGGTACGATCTGCAACTGGACACATAGTCACGAGCCACTTAGTCGACCTGTGTCAATTACAGATCCAAAGACAAATAAAACAGTCTCAGCAGTGGTTGCAATCTCAAATTTGTGTCCAGTGAATCTGTTAGGGAGAGACTTAATGGAAGAATTAGGAATAGGAGTAATTCCAACCCCATTAGGTATGAAAGCCTGCAGGATGACAAAAACAACATACGCCAGTGACGAAGAAATAGAAGAAGCAAACCAGTATGTGTTTGAGGGAGAGGAATTGCATTACTGTTACGGTCTGGACTTGGTTACAAGTGGACCTAGTTCAGTAACAGACAAATTGATAGCAGAAGCAAAAGCGAAAATACCGCTGTCACACCCCGCCTCGGGTGAAGGTAATGTAACCTTATTAAACCGGACTTTCAAACCCAAAGGATGGCAAGGCACACAGTTGCAAATCGGTTTTTAACAACATTTATTCTCCCAAAGTGTCAGATAAGTGCAGAACATACAGAGGAGGCCAGAACCCAAACATCTGAAAATAGTAAAAAAGTAAAAACATATTCAAATCCAATTCCAAAATCAAATAATTCAATCAATTCAAATATTAAAATAATCAATAATCAAATATTCTCTATAATAAATCAAGCTTATTCAAAATCAAATACCGGTACTTCAAATAATCAATGTCAATAAATCAAATAAGCCATTAGCAAAATAAATGCAAATTAAACTCAATTACTCAATGCATTTAACCATAATTTACAACATAATAGAATAGTCACCTCAGTAGATATTTAGTATCTCATGGAGAGCTGAGCACCCTGCACCACACAGACAACCTCTTCTGGCAACAGCATACAACAGACTGTCAGAAGGACAGCAGCTCACCCCTTTTTTATACCCCATGGCCCCTCCCACTAGACAGGTCCAATCAACAGGGGGATTATAATAATGTGGCATTTCACAAAACAACCATGAATAAACTCATCAAAATACGGCATGCATGTTAAAGTTCAGTTCATCTTGCAGATCAGTGATTTTCACTAGTACATTTAGGATTGTTGCTCATTAATGTCCAATGTCAATGTCCAGTGTCCTCCTTTGACACAAGGGAAAATGGTTTGGCCCAAACTGGGCCAATTAGTGGCAGCAGGTGTTTCCTGACACCATATTTAAAGCCCTCAGCCCTACCCTGACTCTTTTAGTCTGCAGTACAGAGCCATGGTGAGAGGGAGAGACTGTGAGTACGTGTTTGTTGCTTGAATATACTGTATGCTTGAAGGTGAAGGTTTGCTGTTCATACACTGTCCATCAATGCGCGCTATTGATCGGCAGTTAAACAGACAGGGACAGTGGTCAAACTGTCACATCCGCCAGGTACGATAGTACAAAATCCAAAAGAGCTGCACTGTACAATGTACTATGATCATTATCAGGGCCGAGATACACTCTATGAAAGCAAATTTTTCAAAGAACCAAACATATGCTTGACGCTCACAAACCTATATTGGGATAAAACGGGAAACTGTGCAGCAGCAGTAAAATTACCTGAACCTGACCGACGAATGTTTCAAAAGTTCAGCACACCGCATGTGTCATGTGCCGTAAGCGCAGTTACACGGTGGACAGATTTAGGTCGTATAGTACAACGCACGGAGGAGTCAGGCGAACCATGGCTTGACTTGGAAAGGGTAGTACAATACTCACCTTCCCTCAAAATGTACAGTATGAAACTCAACTGGGTAACACCAGCTAAAAAGGTAGTTCATTTAGGTGGCCGGCAAATGTCTCAAAAGACAGAATGATATTTACTGACTGATAAGGAAGAAGAGGGAATGAAAGATGTTCCTGAAAGACTGTGGTCTAAATAAACAGCAGATGTAGGGTTAATATGAGGTATAAAACTAGTACATTTATACCCCGAGATTATGCCTACACATATAGACCACACAAACAGGAATTTGGCAGAGCCTAGAAGGAAAACTTACACACAAAAAAACAAAAAAAAAGAAAACAATTTGATTTTGATTTGCTGCAATATTGAGTCATGGGAATATCCATGTCTCAACAGGAGGGATGGTATCCATAATAGAACATATTTACATATTTACTTCATATGGATCCCAAAACTATTAAAAAAGAAATTGTGGCTCATGATTAATATGCTCCAAGCACAATGCTCAAGGTAGACTACGTCCATCTGAAACATTTTCAATCCAACTCAGGTTCCATTGCAGCTATCATCCACAGTCAGCAGGACTGGTGGAAAGAAACTATTAAAGCAAAACTAAGAAAGGCTATGGAAGAAACTGGGAAAAGTTGGGTAACATGTCTACCAGCTGTAGCATTAGGTTTATACATTCAACCCAACAGTACAGGATTATCATCATCATTTGAAATATTATACGGAAGGCCATTCAGGGTACCGCTAATAGACGAAGGGAGATGATACAGGATTGACTGAAACAATCGTTGACTATATGTCAAAAATGATGAAGATAAGGACACCACGGTTTAAGGGATAATTGCTGTTTATGTGTTTATTCTACTGATTATGATGATACTACAGAAAATCTAACTGAAGTTGTAGTTTTCTGAATTGGCCAACTAGAGCCACTTAGGAGAAAAAATACTCACAGCATTTGTACATATTGAAAGTGACCCCATTTCTTTTGTTCTTTTTACGTGCAAGGGATAGTTTGGATAGGTAAGGATAGGTCCGTAGCCAAGCCGGATAGGTCGACTAGTTTGGTGATTTTTATGTTTTGTTTTCGGGGTAACAATGTAATTAAAATGCTTTTGAATTTATGCTTATTTTATATAACTTCTGTGCCTTGATAAATGGAGTACCTGCGTGTGGTTGCCGAGGCAGCGGGACCGTGAGAGAGTTTCCCTATCTAGAAAGATAATGGATAATTCGAATGTTTTGAACTGCCTGATAGGGTTTTCACTCTCACACTCTACAAAATGTACGTTATAATTATGCTTGAAATCAGCATAAACAGGAGGGATATGTGATGGAAATTTTGTATGTAACTGTTTAAAATGTGACCTGTGCCCTGTGACCCTTTGTATTGTTTTGTAACTCATTGGTATTGAATAATCACTCAAGGTGTTGAATAGCCACTCATGGTTATCACTTCCTGCTCTATGATAGATTCCTTTGGGTACAGGAGGGCACGAATTAAGTAACTGTCAGGGTAAAAACACACCCACAGAGACAGATAAATACCATGCTTTTCTGTAAGAATTTGAGTCTTCACTTTGTAACAGACCTGCGTGTTGCTCTGTGAATGCTCCTCTTGTAGCTACAAGATTAAAACCTTGTTTGAACTCTGAGCTGATTCCAATCTCCTTCCTCCAGTTCTAAATTATCGCAGAATTATTTTAACACATGGCACCATGGAAATGCAAAGTTCAAGTACCTTTATACTGTAGGCACATAAGTAGCCCACTGCAGAGTTGCCACATCTTGTGAAGATATGAATGCTCATTTAGGCCTATTAATAATCTTGAACGGCTAATTTAGACTTTCTAGGCTGTGTTACCTTCATTATAAGACACAAATATGTTTGTGGCTCAAGACAGATTCTTTGGGCGAGAGACGGGGGAAAAAATGGCTCTTTTGATAGTAAAGGTTGCTGTCCCCTGGGTTAGACCATATTTGCTCATGGTTAATAATTGTCATTGTCATTTGTTTGTTTTTCATCAGTAAGACAAAGACAAACCATAAAGCAGTCACTGGATTTTTTTTTCTGACAGGACAAGAGCTCATCCAGGTACAACCACCATGAACAAGCTAATTCTAATTGCAGGTAAGGCACAAAGAAAAGTTTTAAAATGGTTTCATAAAATCAGTTTTTGCCTGATATTGACTCACTAAACCTGTAACTTTGAAGGTCTCTGTCTTTGTCTTGGCAGTTTGGGTGAGTCATTACTCTACAATTGAGCAAAAAAATAATTGTTAATGTTAAGTCATTGTTCATTCCTCAAAGATTAATGAAATAATTGTCATTCCAACAATTAGTCTCATCCTCCAGACTGCTGTGTTATTTCACCAACTGGTCCCAGTACCGACCTGGCAGGGGGAAGTTTATGCCTCTAAACATTGAGCCAAACCTGTGTACCCACCTGATCTATGCCTTTTCTGGTATTAACGGGGCAAATGAGCTGGTCACCATAGAGTGGAACGATGAGGATCTCTATAAATCCTTTAATGGACTCAAACAGAGGTCTGTCCACAACTTTCAAGCATTATCTCTGAAATAATCATCACAGCTGGATACTTAATTTGGATATTTCCACAGGAATTCAAATCTAAAAACACTCTTGGCAGTCGGAGGTTGGAACTTTGGGACACAAAAGTAAGATATGTATCATAAAATAATCAATAAAGATCAATGTACTGTATGTACAATCTTCTTTAGAACACCTTCCTTTCCCTGAATGCTATCCAGATTCACTACAATGGTGTCAACACAAGCCAACAGAAACACGTTTGTCCAGTCTTCTATCAAACTGCTGAGAAAACATGGTTTTGATGGACTTGACCTAGACTGGGAATACCCCGCTGCAAGAGGAAGTCCTCTGGAGGACAAGCAGAAATTCACATTGCTATGCAAGGTCAGATTCAAAATTACTGTCCTGGTAATCAAATTACATTTAACAGAACCATGAAGTGACTTTCCCATGATTCTACAGGAACTCCTAGAGGCTTATACAGCTGAAGGAACAGCAACTGGCCGGCCCAGATTAATGATCTCTGCTGCTGTGTCTGCTGGGAAAGGAACAACTGATGCTGGTTATGAAATCGCAGAGATTTCAAAGTACACTGAATTGTTAATCCACACATGATCCCAATGATATGCTCTCATGATGTTTTGTTGAATTTGATCTAACATGCATTTCATCAGGTACGTGGACTTTATTAATGTCATGACGTATGACCTTCATGGCACCTGGGAGAGTGTGACAGGACATCAAAGCCCTTTATACAACGGATCCCAAGACGTTGGGGATCATGTTTACTTGAATACTGTGAGTACCGGGATTTGTTTTTTTAGTTGGATCATCTAATTTGAACTCTGTCTTTTGGTTTCTTTCCCAGTAAATACCTTTCCATCCACCTGTTTTCAATTTGCACTTAAACAAAAATGACTGGAAACACTGGGAAAGTAAAGACAATGAAATATTGCACATTTGTGGCAATTAATCCTGACAGTGACATAAAGCATGGGAATTAATCATCCACTGAACTTTCTGCTCCACTGGAGCAATGTAAAGTGAAATACTGACAATCATTAAGGAGGTTTTTATATTCCTCAAATACATTTCAGGGCCTATATGTAACAATTTGTAGCAGTGTATGTATTAATCCTTTTTGTTTGTCATATGTGAGCATATTATAACATGACCTGAAAAGATGAGATCTTCCCATCTCTCTCAGTCTCAGTTGCTTATACAGGCACATACAGTTGTTCAATGCTGCTGTACTGTGGATTTCGGTCTGAAGGACTCAGGTCCTGAAATTCAGATTTTCCACAATAGTCCAAAGGATGTGACTTTCTCAAGTACCTCTCTCTGCTCCACTAACAGAGAGCAACAGTAGCAAATGTTAGCATAGAAACAGAGTCCACTAACATAAACTACCGACTTTCAGCACATTGCAAAAGTTCCACACTTTCTCTTTAATCAATATAATATTTACATCCCGTTTTCCTTCATTTTACATTTATTGGCCATTCTCTTAATTTACATCATCTCATTGCGCCATCTTAATCCACAATGGCTTAATGGACCACATCTGGAGAACAATTGCCACCAACTGTCACATAAACATTGCAGACAGAAAGACAAATATTTCTGATTTTCTTTGGCTGACTTAAAATTTGCGCTACATTTGAAATTTGACCTCTGCATAACTTTCTATTCACATTTCAGGACTTTGCCATGAGGTATTGGCGTGACAAGGGAGCACCTGTAGAAAAACTAAACATGGGCTTTGCCACATACGGGAGAGCATTTCGATTGTCTACCCAATCCAGTCAGGTTGGAGCACCAGCCAGTGGTCCTGCTTCTGCTGGAACTTTTACCAGGGAGGCCGGCATCTTGTCCTATTATGAGGTGAAACTGGCAACGGTTCTTTGAGTTTTACTGTCAGTCTCATTTTCTTATGAGTAACTATGTTGCTGATAAATATAAAAAGTGGTTTTATTATGAAGTCATCACAGAGAGCATTAATACATTGGTTTGAACTTTAAAATGTAACTCTCTTTTCAGATTTGTGGTTTTCTTCAAGGCGCCACTGTCCACCTGATTGCGGACCAGAAAGTTCCGTATGCAGTCAAACAAAACGAGTGGGTTGGATATGACAACAAAGAAAGTTTTGCAACTAAGGTAGTCAAAGTCAATAAAAGTGTTGCTCAGTTATTTTGGAAGATCGGCCTACCGGATGTCAAGGTCATATTAAATACAGTGTTAAAGTGCATAAGTACATGGTTGTTTAGGTTTTTCTATTATTTGTTCAGGTAAGTTACCTCAAAAACAACAGATTTGGAGGAGCTTTTGTCTGGACTCTGGATCTGGATGACTTTAATGGACAGTCCTGTGGACAGGGAAACTATCCCCTCATCAGCCACCTACGCTCTCTTTTAGCTTCAGGTGAGAGAATTACACACTGATTTGAGGTGAATAACACTGATCATCTTGTTGAGTGGAAACCTTGGGTTCTAGCATTCATGTGGATGTCATTTGACATTATGACTACTGCAAAAACAACTCAGAACTAACCTAAGAAAGACAACGAATTTCAGGATCTGACCTGGCCTCCAAATTCCCCAAATTCAAATCCACTCGAGCAATCATTGGACATGCTGGATCTTTGAATACCTTACTGTAGACTGGACTTGGTTCTGACCCGTCCAGACATGGACACAGGACCTCTGGGGTTCTCTGAGGTGTCTGGTACCAGGGCGTTGGCGGTGGGTCCTTTGAGTTCTGTGGATTGCAAAGTGGGGCCTCAATTGATTGGACTTGTTTGGGCACATCCCAGAGACTTCAATGCAATCTGGATCTGGAGAATTTGGAGGTCAGGTCATTGCCTTGAACTCTAACCCCTTACGACCAAAGCAAACCAAATGCTGGTTCAGAGCTGGCTCAACCTGTGAACCTTCTAAGAACAGGTTTGCTTTTCCATGGTCACAAGAGCAAATATATAGTCACACCATTACATAATTTGTTGCTTTCAGACCAGCAAAATGTTGGTGCCACTCTGGAACCTTTTGTTCATGGTACAGAGACAGTCTTTTGGCTGTTGAAAATTGGGTCATTGCCATTTTGTGAGTGCTGTTGCCATGAGGGGATGTACTTGTCGGCTGCAGTTTTTGGTGCTTGTCAAGTTGCACACATATATTCCAGACCCCAAGGTTTCTAGTAGGACATTGCGTTGTAACAAGATGATCAATGTGATCACTTCACCAGATAGTCTTTCTTCTTTTGGGAGTTAAAATATTTCCAGAGATGAATTTCTTGACTTCTGTTAACATTGAGTAGACTGCTCAATGCTTATATTTAACCATTTATTTCACAGATCGTCCTCCCATTCCCACACCAAAACCCCCCACAAATCCAGGGACCCCATCGACCAATAAAGATCCGCCTCAAACCACACCTCGCCCTAGACCTACAATCACTCCATCAAAAACCCCAGACAATCCCAACAACTTCTGTGCAACAAAGCCTGGTGGGGTTTATGCCAAACCTGATGCCCCAGGTTCCTTTTACAATTGCGCCAATGGCATCACCTGGATCCAACACTGCCCAGCTACTTTGGTCTTTCGAGATAGCTGCAAGTGCTGCGGCTGGCCCTAAAGGCTTGCATATCATTTTACATTCCACAAGCTCTTAGTGGGCAAAAAAAAACTCACCATTCTTTTATTTACAATTTCATTCGTGTTTTTGATAATTGCATTTGACAATGGGAATGGGGTCCTTAAATGCAACTGATTACCTCCAAATCTGAATTACGACTTACTAAGCACACAATGGTGATCCTTGTAAGAGCATTAGCTTTCGGGCGTCTTTCCTTTACAATGTAATACTGTATTGTATGTAAACTTATGATAATAAAAACATCCGAGGTTGATACCTCCATCAATGATGTTATGTTGTCAACTGTGTCCATTTGTTTGTTTGTCAATTTGTCACACTAACCTCCAGCTGATTTTTAAAACTCTTAAAGAGTTTTTCTGTACTGTAAATATGCTAATGTTAGAATCTGAAGAGTTTGTAAATGCAACTCATTCATTGTACTTTCACAGCAGTGAACTTAACCATTTGTCAACTACTGTGACCTGCCTTAAAACCTTATTGTCAAACTGCATTACTGTCAGTAGCAAGACTGTACTTGTACAGAGTTTCATGAATTGTTATGCCCTGCCTCCCTTTAGTTAGCATTACTGTAATGCTGCCAAGTATCTGAATTATAAGATTAAAAACTTGTCATCTTCACAAGGCAGGTATAGAATTGTGTCACACACTTGCTTTGACGTTCTTGTTGACCTTAAATTTAACAAGGTGGGTCTGTGTGACTTGTAGAGAGAGATGCATATCCAAGCTGCAGCAGAGTGATTCAGGACATTCTGCTCACTGGGCTTGAATTTGCATATCTTTGCTGGTATGCAAGGTAGCAAATTCCTTTTTGCATTACGATGCAATTCATGTATGTCGCCACACCGGCTTTTGACTATATAAATAGAGGCTAGCAAGGAATGTGAGATTAGAAAAAGCTTAGAGAGATAAAGGAGAACAAAACAAACAAAAGGCATAACACATTATTCTTAATGATCACACATCACTATCACCCAAAAATCAATTCCAGCGACTTTATAGTGTCAAGTAAACACAAACTAGAGTGTAAATTGAGTTTACTGTACAGTATGACTTTGGTCAGACAGTTAAATCGTATTACAACTTTTTAATACTTGTAACATCTCCTCAATGTATTAACTTCCTGTAAACTTTTTTTTTGTTCAATTACAGTATTTTTGCACAAGAACGCAAATGGGCGGTGGGGCCTCCATGGATCAGACCTGCTCCAGCACATCTTACAGATGCCTGATCAGATTGGGATCTGGGGAATTTGGAGGCCTGGTCAACACCTTAGGCCATTTATTGTGTTCCTCGAGCTATTCCTGAGCAGTGTTTGCAGTGTGTCAGGGCACATTGTCCTGCTGGGGGGCCACTGCCATCAGGTAGTGTTGTTGTGATGAGGGGGTGTACTTGGTCCATAACAGGTAAGATTAAGTCAGGTGCTTTAAAGGGTTTTAAGGGCTCAGGGCCATGGTAGAAAAAAGTGATATAAGTATGTTAATGTTGCCTAACCTAGTCAGCGTGTTACTGGTATGATTCAATGCTACTATATAAATACAGACTTGGCTCTATTAATAGCTGTAGCTGTGTTGTAAGGTGTTTTGATGTTTCTATAGGTAGGCAGGGTTTAAGAAACTTTCAATACAATGCAGTCCATTACAACAACACCACAATGTGTCGTAACGTAGCACAGAGGTGGAGGATCGTCTACAGTTTTAAGATGTAGACCATGTAATCGCAACATCCCTGGTTCAACTCTGCATTTAATTTCTCTCTGCTCTAAATTCCACAATAAAAAAAAACTTTCACAGTGAAATTATAATGTGAAATTTGACCACAGTCATTTTGTTGTTCTTGAACTACAAAGTCAGCTCAAACGTTTCCCCTTGAGAAATCTGAATGAGTTTTGCATATTAAACCTGATGACTGCAGGGTTCTCAGTCCCTGTCTTAGAAGGAAGACATTTAAACATGGTGGCATCATGCTATTTTCGTGAATACAAATGGAATTCAGGAGGACAAAGGGTCTGGCATTAGGTAACGTTAATCCTGGCCATGTATCATCGCCACACCCCATCAGCTGTCTACCCAATTCAAAGCTTCACAGAGACACAAAGACATTCATCACTCATCCATCAGAGTAGAGAGACAGTATACGCTTCTTTCACAGATATCATTGTAAGTATTCCTTTTAATTTGACACAGACTTATACAGACTTTTTATCTTTTTATTTTGTTGCACCTAATGTTACGGTTATTGCGTGTTCTCCCCATTATGCAAATGTTGTCATAGAAATTATAGGAAAACTTCAAGGCACTCTCTTTTAAAGTTTTAAAATGAGTTAATTGTCATGGCATTGGTCATATATGGCATCAAGCCTTCATCAGGGAGATTTTACATGACCATGGCATGATAATAAAGAAATTGTATTTTTATTTTTATGTCTATATGTATTATTATCCAAATATCACCTATGACAAATTCAATTTGATTCCAGTAGGCACTCATTCTTTACATTTTTAATGTTCATTTACATGCTTAAACCAGTGTTGCTGCAAGCCACAATTTAAAAACAAAACAAACAAAAAAAAACTTTATTTTTATTGATTCAGGGTTGGTTCCCTTTTTTACAGGAGCACCCTGATCACAGTCACACAGTTGCTTTTTTTTTTCTTCAATAACATCAATTTTTAAAGATTTGATTGTGACTTTTTAAGTTTTTACTGTGTTCTTCAATGATTCCAAAGGCTGTTTGATCAATGAGAAAATATTTTTGAAGCCAGTTCGACTATGTGATGGCAGAATTCCATTTTCCTGTCAGTGTTCTCACTTTACTTTCGAATTGCACAGAGCAAAATGTATTATTTTTCTGACTGGTCAAATGACTTGTGAAACAATGGAAATCAACATCAAATATGTAGACTACCATTGTTTGTTTTTTTTTTTGTTAGTTTTTTTGGGGGGGCGGGTGAGTAAAGCAAATCTACCAGCCACTTGCATATTTTACCTGCATTTGGTTAATTGCTGGTGTTAATGTTGAGCCCTGTATGTTTAGTATTAACCATTGTGCTATGCAACATTTTTTCACAAAACATGATCTGTTGTGGTATGAATATGGCCACAAATCTGACTTGAAATGCATTTTTTATTGTTTTGTTTTTGTTTGGGTTTTTGCTGCATATTAGACATTTATTTCTATTTCTGCTTATCCACATAGTGAAAAAAAAAGAGAGAGAGAGATGTGCAAGCTCACTCTAACTGCAGGTAAGGCCAGTCAGTCAATTACATTTTTTTCCCATTTCCCACCTACTATTACTATGACTGCTTATTAATAGTAAGTAAGCTGTTGTACATGATTTACAATCTTAATATGCTTTGCTTAGTATGGACCTTACTGGGTGGTATGAACACAAGAATAGTAGTTTTCCCTTAGTAACACACAATACACACAAATGCCTATTCTATGTAACAAAACACAAAACTACAAGTGTTAATAATGTCCAAATATATCTTAATTAGGGGGACCTAATTCAATTAATACGTTATTTAAAGTATTGGTTAATATGGGTACCTGCAATGCTAGAGACCAGAAGTAAATGAGAAAACCCTTTTTCCTTTTTTTTGTAGTTTGGATGAACTGACTTGTTAAGTTTTTTTTTTTTTTTTATCCCCACACTGATCAAATCTGTCTCTTTTGAAGGTTTCTGCTTGCTCATTGCCAGCGTGGGTAAGTTTATGACATGCTTTTCTCATAATCAAGAATACTTCTAGAGGTTATATAATGTCCCCAAGCCAATAATTGTTCTGAAACAAGGATCCTGATATAATTGATGTCCTGACAAAAATAAATTTAAATGCCATGATTTTCCTACATGCTTCAGCGTCCTCCACCAGGCTGGTGTGTTATTACAACAGCTTTGCTGAGAACAGAGCTGAGAATGGGAAGTTCCAGGTCTCAGATATCGATCCAAACATTTGTACCCATCTGATCTATGCCTTTTCTGAGATTAACGACCAACACGAGCTGGTTCCCAAAACTGAAGCTGACAGACAAAACTATGAATCTTTTAATGGACTCAAAACCAGGTCAGTGTTTTGACCTTTAAGTATGATGAAAATCATGTTGGATTTTGAGTTTTGTTGAATGCTCTTTTCTAAACATAATGCCCCTGCAGAAATCCACTGCTGAAAACCCTGTTAGTAGTTGGTGGCTGGACCTTTGGCTCAGGAAAGTAAGTTACTACAAGAACATTTATGCCTTAATTGTGCCATTGCAATGCAAAAATGTGAGATGCTGGTAACTGATAACAAAATAAACATAATTTCATGAGAAGGTGCAAACAAAATATGTGAGGTAAATATTTGGAAACTACATATTAATGGAAATGTTCACTTAAACATAATCCAACCAACAGAAATATTTATACCTAATAAATTCAATACATTATGTGAAACAAACCACGGTTGCTAGAAAATAATTGCACAAGCGTGTGAATATCTAAGTGGCCAGTTTTATTGGTAGCATTAAAAATTATTTTGTGATCCAGATTCACTACAATGGTGTCCACACAAGCCAACAGAAACACGTTTGTCCAGTCTTCTATCAAACTACTGAGAAAACATGGTTTTGATGGACTTGACCTGGACTGGGAATACCCCGCTGCAAGAGGAAGTCCTCTGGATGACAAACAGCGATTCACATTGTTATGCAAGGTCAGATTCAGAATTACTGTCCTGGTGCTCAACTTATGTTTGACAGAACCATGACGTGACTTTCCCATGATTCTACAGGAACTCCTAGAAGCTTATGCAGCTGAGGGAACAGCAACTAACCAGCCCAGATTGATGATCTCTGCTGCTGTGTCTGCTGCGATAAGAACTATTGATGCTGGTTATGAAATCACAGAGATGGCAAAGTACACTGACATATTGCTCCCAATATTTTCCCCATAATATCCTCTTATGATGATTTTCTGAATTTGATCTAACATGCATTTCATCAGGTACGTGGACTTTATTAATGTCATGACGTATGACTTTCATGGCGCCTGGGAGAGTGTGACAGGACATCATAGCCCCTTGTACAAGGGATCCCAAGATGTCTGGGACCATGCTTACTTCAATACTGTGAGTACGGGGATTAATTTCTTATCTGCATAATCTAATTCCAGTCAGTGCATTTCAAGCCATCTGTTTTTAGATGTATTTTCGGTTGCACAAACAAAAACATGAGTAGAATCACTGGTAATTTAAAAAGATCATTGAAACATTTCAAAAACTTACTATGCTTTGCTGAGGTGGAAATATGGTACAACAGAACATGGTGTACATGAAGCATGCGACTTTATGTGACTTTAGTTCGATTAAGTTTCTGTTTCAATAGAGAGGTAAAAAATATCAGTAGAGGAATACTAAGATCTATGATAAGCTATGAGGAGGCTGCAACATTTCTCAAATATTAAACGAATCTAACAAAAATGTCATATTTCCATCTTACCTTTTCCTTGTTTAAGGTTTGACTGCCATTATTTTAATTATGTCATGTTATTGCACCTTCTTCTTCCACAATGGTAGAGAATCAGTGCCACTTACTGTTTATTTTATCATCTAATATTTGTCCTTAAAGTTGTGAATGGAAAGATGTATTAATGTGTATTGTCTTTTGCTGATTTCTGAAAGTTAAGATAAAATTTGTCCTATATTTTAAATTTGACTGTTGCATATCTTTATTCACATTTCAGGACTTTGCCATGAGGTATTGGCGTGACAAGGGAGCACCTGTAGAAAAGCTAAACATGGGCATCGCTACATACGGGAGAGCATTTCAACTGTCAACTCTATCCAGTCAGGTTGGCGCACCAGCCAGTGGCCCTGCTTCTGCTGGTTATTTCACCAAGGAGGCCGGCATCTTGTCCTATTATGAGGTGAAACTGGAAACTGTCAGTCTTTGAGTTTTACTGTCAGTCTCACTTTCTTATGAGTAACTATGTTGCAGATTAATCTAAAAAGTGGTTTTATTATGAAGTCACCACAGAGGTTGAATCCATTGCTTTGAAATTTGAAATTTCACCTTCTTGTCAGATTTGCACTTTTCTTCAAGGGGCCACTGTCCACTTGATTGCAGACCAGAAAGTTCCGTATGCCGTCAAAGAAAATGAGTGGGTTGGATATGACAACAAAGAAAGTTTAACAACTAAGGTAGTCAAAATCAATAGAAGTGTTTATCAATTATTTTCAAAATACCAGATGTCTAAGTCATGCTAAATATGATGTTAAAGTGCATACAGTACATTGCTGTTTAAGTTTTTTCTCTTGTCATTTGTTTAGGTCAGTTACCTAAAAGACAACAGAATTGGAGGAGCTTTTGTCTGGTCTCTGGATCTGGATGACTTCAATGGACAGTTCTGTGGACAGGGCAACTATCCCCTCATCAGCCACCTACGCTCACTTTTAGTTCCAGGTAAGAAAAAAATTACACATCGATAAGGCAAACCCTGAGAAGGACTAGGATTGGAAGTCAATAACATTGACTATCTCGTTACACTACAATGTTCTGCTTTGAAACCTTGGGTTCTGGCATTCAAGTGGACCATACAAGCCCACCTACAAACCAAAACCAAACCACAGCCTCATACAAAGCACAACCTCTTATGGCTGGCAACATCACTATTTAATAGCAGTGGCATCCCAAGCAGGAAAGATGCTGCAGAAACTGCTCAGGACTAGCCCAAGAATGGTGGCAAAGAACTTAAGGCACTGACCTGGCCTTCCACTCTGTTTGAGTAATCATTGGACATGCTGGATCCATCGAAACCCAACCATTGGTTGGACTTGGTACTGACCTGTCAAGGTATGAAGACGTCTGGGGTCATTCTGTGGTACCAGAACATTGGCGGCAGATCCTCTGAGATCAATGGAATGCAAAGTGGGGCCTGTATTGATTGGACTTGTTTGGGTAAGACCTTCAATCAAATTTGGATTTGGGGAATTTGGAGGCCAGGTCAATGCCTCGACATCTTTGTCACGTTCCTCAGGCCATTCATGAGCAGTTTCCCTGCCATTCCTGCTCAAGGGGGGGCATTGCCACTTTGGTGCTTGTCAAGTGCCAGGCCGCAAGGTTTGTAGCAGAACATTGCATTGTAACACGATGACCATGATGTGTTTCCCTTAATCAGTTAGTCCTTTTAGTTTTGTGGCTTATAGGTGTATATTCCGAGTTAAAATATGTTTTTTATATTCCACAGAGCTTTAATCTCTTGACTTCTGCTGACTTGTCTTGACTGTGCAGACTGTTAACAGTTTACAATCTCTTTTACAGATCTTGCTCCCCTTCCCACCACAAACATTCCCACACCAGAATCCACCACCAACATTCCCACACAAGAAACCACCACAAACATTCCCACACCAGAAACCACCACAAACCTTCCCACACCAGAAACCACCACAAACAGTCCCACACCAGTAGCCACAACAAATCCAGGGACCCTGTCTACCACAAATGATCCACCTCAAACTACACTTGGTCCGACACCTACAACCACTCCATCAAAAACCACAGACAATCCCAACAACTTCTGTGCAACAAAGCCTGGTGGGGTTTATGCCAAACCTGATGCCCCAGGTTCCTATTACAATTGTGCCAATGGCATCACCTGGATCCAAAACTGCCCAACTAATTTGGTCTTTCAAGATAGCTGCAAGTGCTGTGGCTGGCCCTAAAAGCTTGCTCGTCATTTTATATTCTGCAAGCTCCTATATCTAACATAGCAATGAGCAAAGATCACCATTCTTTTTATTTACAATTTCATGAGTGTTTTTTGTGTTAAGTTCATTTAACAATGGGAATGTAGTACTTGCAGGAATTTCTTTTTTTCTAAATGCAACTCTTCAAATTGGAACTTTTTTCCACCTAATGACAGCTAATTAAACCATATCAATTGCATTAAACACATGGTGATCCTTACAAGAGTATAAGCTTTTGGTTGTCTTTTCATAACAATAAAACACAAATTATACATAAAATATACTATAATCATAATGGGCTACAGTGTATACTATAATAAAAAATATCTAAGGTTGATATATCCACTGTTGTCACTTGTGTCCTTTGTTTCTATGTTATTTTGTTTGTTGATTGGTTTGTCAGCGGAATAACACAAAAACTACTAAATGGACTTCCACAAAACTTGGATGTAGGATGAGTTTCTACCCAGAATAGACCCCATGAACTTTGGGTGCAAATAAAGGGACAGACTCAGATATTTTTTAGGTGACTGCTATCTATGAGTAAGTACATTTTGATGCGACCTAAGATATAGCTACTAGATATAGAAGCTAAGAACTTTATCTCAGAATCCTGGCTAAATAGCATTGTTTATGACCCAGATATTATTCTTCATGGTTATAATGTCTCTAGAATGGACAGAGTTAAACAGTGGGGGCAGCTATTTATGCTAGAAACAGTTTAAGTGCGTAAATTAAAGTTTGAGCTGTTAGCTATTATTGTTTAACTGGGTCATCATGGTTGCCCTCTGGTAATTGTGGGCGTATATCGCCCACTCTCCGTTCGTCCAAATGCATTATATAGTTTCTGAACTCTCTGATCAGTTCTGAAGCTGTCATATTAGATATTCCCAATAGATTTCAGCTCTATCAATTTTGGTTTAGAGCTGTGGTTGTAAATGACGTATTTTTTGCTCTTGATGGTAGGAAACACTGCAGCCTTGTTTACTGACGTGTCAAAGGCATTTGACTGTTTTGGGATAAACTGGTAATGCTGGGTTTTGATAGTGCATCTTTTAAATGGTTTTCGGACTACCTCTCTGATAGAACACAGTGTATAATGGTCTCAGGAATTACTTCAGAGATTCAGAACTTTGTGCCAGAAGGTTCAATTTTAGTCCCTTTGTTGTTTTCTTGAAATATAAATTATCTGTGCCCTAGTGTACAACTGCAAAACCCATTTTTACGCAGACGATACTTTTTTTTTTTACTGTTTCACGCCATCTATAGAGCAAGCTGTGTCAAAATTTCAGTGTGCATTTTACTGTGTTAGAGCTCAAAAGAAAAGTGAGGATTAAAATGGGTGCACTACAGAGGCTTCAGTCATGCTTCTCTCTAGAAATCAGAATTGCAATTATTCAGTCAAATACATTGTCAGTTTTAAATTATAGTGACATTCTTTATATGCACACAGACACTTCCACAACGAAATCACTAGACACAGTTTACCACAGTACTGTCAAAGAAATAGTCACACTAACCTCCAGTGGATATTAAAAGAACTCAAAAAGACATACAGTTGTGGTCAAAAGTTTACATACACTTGTACTACCACTACTACAAAATGTATATCATGGCAGTCTTGAGTTTGGTTCAATAATGAATTTATTGAGGGTCTTCCAAAGATGTGACCAAATCTGCTAGCTCAAAAATGTACATACATTAACTTTAATGATAATTTTCTTTGTAGCATGGCCTCTTAACTTCTTCTGAAGGATTTTGATTGATAACAGCTGGTAACTTTTCTGGGCCAAAAACACTACAATGGGAAAGTCTGAGGAGCTCAGCATTGATCTGAAAGGATAGTTATTGATTTGAACAAGTCAGGAAAGCACTAACAGGTCCCAAAACCAACTGTACAAACAACTGTTTGTAAGTATAAAGTGCATGGCACAATTGTGTCACTGCCACGATCAGAAAGAAAACGCAAACTATCATCTGCTGCTGAGAGATAACTGGTCAGGATGAAGAGTCAACCAAAAACCACCATAAAGCAAGTCTACAATGAATTAGAAGCTGTTGGAAGACAGGTGTCAGTGTCCACAAACAAGCGTGTTTTTCATCGCCAATCGGCGGAGAGCCCTTGCTCCAGACGCAGCACCTTAAAGCTCGACTGAAGTTTTTTTTCCTGATCACACGGACAAAGAAAAATTCTTCTGGAGGAAAACTCTGTGGTCAAATAAATATTGAGTTGTTTGGCCACAATGACCAGCAATATGTTTGGAGGCGAGAAGGTAAGGCCTTTCACCTCAAGAACACCATACCTAGTGTCAAACATGGTGGTGGTAGTATTATGCTGTGGAGCTGTTTTGCTGCCAGTTGAACTGGTGCTCAAAACAAAGTAAATGGAATAATGAAGGAGGAGGATTATTCTTCAAATTCTTCAGGAAAACCTAAAATCATCAGGCAGAAGATTGGGTCTTGGGTGCAGTTGGGTGTTGGGTGTTTGATCCCAAACACACATCAAAAATGGTAAAAGAATGCTAAATCAGGCTAGAATTGAGGTTTTGGATTGGCCCTCCCAAAGTCCTGACTTGAACCCCATCGAGAACATGTGGAATGTGCTAAAGAAACAAGTTCGTTCTATGTGTTCAATACAGCTTGCGGCTGTAAAATTGTTCATGTTGGAATTTGGGGATTTTGTAAACGTGCACCATTTATTTTACTTTCTTAAAAACAGTTGTTTTAACAGTAGTTAAAAACAACTATTTGTCAACTGTTGTCACATACCTGACCTTAAGCTTATTGTCACACCTTCCTTGTAGGAAGTTAACCTGAACTGGTAAGTCCTCAAAAGAATGTCACTTCACTTTAGTTACAGCTGTACTTTAATGCTGCCAATTATCTGAATTATGACACACGACAATAGTGTGTGTGTCAATCACTAGCTCTGACGTTACTGATGACCTTAGATTTAACAACAGGGTGCAGGTGTGCCGACATACATGAATGACATCTTACTTTCCTTTTGCAAAAAGGAATGCGCTTAATTATACACCCAGCCAAAATATATGATAAATCATCTGTGCAGAATGTCCTGAAACACTCTCTGCTGCACCTTTGGTATGTGTTCTCCTGCAAGCAACACACATGCTGAACATTCAGCACTTTGGCAAGGAAAGTGAGACAAAAAAAAAAGGAAAACAAAAAGATTAAAAATAGGCATTACACATATTATTCTTAATGATCACACACCACCGTCCCCCAAAATTAAATTCCAGATTTCAGCAAGTTAAGTTCAGCATACAGTATAAATTTAGTTAGGTGGTTAAATCCTGTTCCAACGTTTTGATACTTGTCACAACCCCTCATCAATGGACTGACTTCCTGTAAACTCTTTTTACATACACTTAGTAGGTTTATAAAATAACAGGCCTATGCCTATTGCAGGCAGATGAGATCAGCTGATTATGAGTATTTTAAACCTAAAGATTTAGAATATGTGTGATATTTGACTGCTGGGCCTTTTATGTGCTATCTAAATCAGAAAAACAACTAACCTCCTTGAGAGAGTCAGGCTGGTTTTTCATTGCACTTTTTTTATGCAAGACTATAAAAGATGTAGGTATCCGAATTTATTCGTATTGTTTTTCTTTAAGTTTAATTTATAATGCTGTTTTTGCAGTTCAGAACTTCCCACAAACACTAAAAACACCCCACCTGAGCTGCCCCTTGTACTTTTAACAGGATTGCCACACAATGATAACATATCTTTAACAAACAACACACATTTGTTTGTTTAACTTAGTTACAGCTAACCCAGCCCTGTATATCTGATTTCTCAGGTTCTTTTTTTTAAGAGGGATAAGGTTGTTAATTAACACCTTATTGTGTTGCATTTTTCACATAAAAGAAATTGGATTGTGCTGTTTTAACTCTGGTCATCTGCTGGTTTGAAGGGCTCAGGGCCCAGGTAGAAAAAAGGTGATGGTGAAACCATATGTAAATGTTACCTAACCTAGTATATATAGGTCTTTATTACAGTCAGGGTGCAGCAACATCTGATAAGCATTTCACAAAAAATTCCAGCAATATTGCTGAGCCACTGAGCCATGACTGAACTTGCAAGCTACAACTGGTTTAGAATCATGCTGCAAACCATTCTTTAAGTCAACATAGTTGTGTACTTGTCAGGTTTCCATTTTTGTCTGTCAGTTGAAGCCAAAACACACAAGATTTTAAGTACATTACACCTAACCTACAGATTAACAGATAAGTCACATGGCTCAATCCTGAAACTTCTAGAATGCCTATTCAAACAGAGGGAAAAGTAAGAACTAAAGCTGTTTTAATAACACAATACACAGTGCTGAAACAACACAAGCAAAAACAACAAGGTGGTAGGTGTGTGTACCAAAGTGGGTGTGTGTGCATTTTTTGTTGTGCTTTCGACCCTGTATTAGCACATGCCTTTTTAATTCCACTGTTGTTTATTACGTATCCGTCAATAATTTCTTCTTTTGTCACTGAAGCAAACCCTTTGTGGGGTGGGTCTTCTTTGTTATTTAACCACTGTGTAATTAGGTGTGCCTTACATGATGATACTGCTGTTGCTCATTTCTAACGACTTCCTCTGTTAATGTATTGTTGCTAACAATTATTGTAATTAGACAAACCTTACACTATATTGTGACGTTATAAACATGCTGAACTCAGTAAGTCTATTAGCAGCTATTCTGGATATACAGTGGAAAACTAGCCATGCCTTCGATACTGCTAACATAATTATGGACTTGGCTCTTGCTATAATTTCTCTCTGCTCTGTACCCCAGAATCATTCCACTGTCATTGTATTATATTGGGCAAATATTTACATCTTTCTGGTCACTCTGTACAGATATTTTGTCCCTGTTTCCATCGCTGTCTCATTGTGTTGGAAATTGCAGGGTTATCCTCCCTAACTGCTGCACCTGTCACCTATCAACGCCCTTTCCAATTTAAAAGCCACACAGCCATACAATTCTCATCCATCATCCATCAGAGTAGAGAGGCAACACTGTAAGTATTCCTTTTATTTTTGTTTTCTAGCCATTTTGTTCTTGGACGACATAGCTAACTCAAAACTTAGCTTTAGAGAAATCTGAATGAGTCTTGCATATTAAAACTGAAGACCTCAGGGTTCTCAGTCCCCCTGTAAGAGTAAAAGAATGGCTCTAACAGGAAGGAATTTTAACATGGTGGTGTCATGCTGTTTCAGTGAATACGATTGGATTCCATAATCAAAAGGGCCTGGCCATTAGGTGACTGTCAAACAAACACTGTTTGCATTATTGTCTAATTGCTTAATGGAGCATTCCATTAATTATCATCACCCTCTACTTACTGCTGCACCCTGTCAACTATCAACACCCTTCCCAGTTTAAAACCACACAGCAATACACGTCTCATCCATCATCCATCAGAGTAGAGAGACAGTATACACTTCTTTCACCACCAACATTGTAAGTATTCCTTTTAATCTGATTTTGCTTGACCACATTTTGCAGACTTCTTAGCTGATCCTGTGTACATTGCTATACCTGCTCCATTTCTAAGTAACTTGCTAGCCTAACTAAACACATCTGAAGGTTAATCCAGCAGGAATGTAAAGATTTTTTCTCTTTTCATTTTGTTGAACCTAATCCAATCCATCATAATGTTTTTACTGTCACAGCATGGTTAAGAAAGACCTTTACAAAAGACTGCAATGCATTCTGGCATCAAGATTTAAAAAAAAAAAAAAATTGTTGTTGTTGTTTTTGTTGTTTTTCTGAGTTTGTTTTTAAGGTCTAATATGACCATGAAAGTCTTTTTATGTTTACATGTATTCGTATCCAAAATGCACCTTTAACAAAATCAATTTGAGTGCAGGAAGCGCCTCTACTCTTACATTGATTTTAATCTACATTTTTTGAAATGCACATGTTGTGTTCATTTTCTGGCTTAAACAAGTGTTGTTACATGGGACAGGAAATTCCTTAATCAAACTTGACTGATTAGAAACACAGTAAACAACCTTTTCTGTCAGAGCACATCTAATCTTATCAAATATTCTGTGGGATTTAAAACACACGATAAAAAAAGAGTAATCTGATATATGGGCCAGAAATGTTCTGACAGTGTAGACATGTAACCAAGACTCAAAGTAATTTGCAATAAAAAAAGAGATGACTCACATGTTCGTGAGAGTTTGACAAACTAGTTTTGCCTCTGTCTCTTCCAATGCATGCCATCATTTAAACATCTGTAATTAAAGTTATAGTATATGTGTGGGTGTGCAGGGCATCACCTCCTGTCCTGTCTGACCTAGTTAAAAACGTTCCAAAGGAAACGAGTCAGGAGTTTTAAATAATCAATTAAGTTTACCATCTGTTCATCATGCACAAATGCGCATGTTAATGTAGAGATACCCATATAGTTTCTGCTGCTGCGTTAAGGACGTATTTCACCTTTTCATCACACCTGTTATTGATCAGGATGATCTGGTGATGGTGCTGTTGTTGAGGCCTGTATGCTAATGATAAACCATCATGCCATGCAACAGTTTTTATTATCTGTTGTGGTATTAACGTGTTTACATTTTTATTTTTTATTTGTATTTTTTTGCTGCATATTAACAACACATTTTTCTATTTCTGCTTAACCACAGCAACAAAATGTTCAAGCTCACTCTAACTGCAGGTAAGACACGCCAGTCAAGGAAATGTTTCCTTAAGGGTTCAGTTCACCCAAATTACATGAACACAAATGATCTCTCTTACCTCCACTGGTATCAAGCCACGCTGATGACTTTATTTTTTCATTTACCCATGTGTTTGTCTCTAAGAAAACAGTGCGGACACAGTGTTCATGAGTGGAATTTGATTTCTGGTGCTTAGGACTGTAAAATTGCATTCAAATTCTAATTCATATTAGGGTACATACTGTATAATAACCATTACTGGCATAAATATTATTAGCATATTTGCTCTTTATTTGTCATTAAAATAGAACTTATTAATGGTTTATTCTGCATTCTACTATGCCATCAAAGACTTTTCCCGAAATAACCCACTCAGTGTGGACCTTATAGCCATTCTGCTTTAAAAGCACTTATAATATAAATATGGTCTACTCTTACAAAACAAAACACATACACTGCAAGTGTAATCGTCTCAATATCTCTTAAAGCAACATTATGTAGAAATTGGCATTCTGTGTGATTTGGAGCCCCCCACAGTTTTTAAGTGCAACAGCACTGTCAAAAACACAAATCCCCGGGCGCCGTTTAGCTCACTTGGTAGAGCGGGCGTCCCATGTACAGAGGCTAAGTCCTCGCTGCAGCGGACCCGGGTTCGACTCCCGGCCTGGGACCCTTTGCTGCATGTCACTCCCCCTCTCTCTCCTCCCATTTCCTGTCATATCCTCAGCTTACCTATCAATAAAGCCATAAAAGGCCAAACAAAAAAAAAAAAACACAAATCCCAGGACTGTAAAATATTGTCAAACCTAATGTAGGTATTAACTGCAAACAAAACTCATTGAATCATGGCAATGTTATGTCTTGAAAAATTTTGTGTTGAAGTAAACATGTATGTAAAGCTGCAATCCTATTCTCTGAAGTTACATAGGGGGACGGACTGGTTGAGAAAGAGACACCATTCACCCTATTACATAACACTGTACCCTCAAAATGATTGAATTAATGATTTTGAAGCTGTTATTTTGAGGTAAAAAAAAAAAGACAAAAAAATGTTACGCTATGTTCATTAAATTTATTTATTTTCCTAACACTGACCAAATCTGTCTTTTTTGAAGGACTCTGCTTGATCATCGCCTGTCTGGGTAAGTTTACATGATAAGCATTAATCATAATCAAAAATATTTTCAGAGATTAAATAATTTCCCCAAGCCAATACCTGTTCATGAACAAGGATCATGACATAATTGATGTCTTCAAAAAAAGGCATTAAAATTCCATGATTTTCCTACATGCTGCAGCCTCCTCCACCAGGCTGGTGTGTTACTATGACAGCTCAGCTGAAAACAGAGCTGAGGACGGGGAGTTCCGGGTTTCAGATATCGATCCGAACCAGTGTACACATCTCATCTATGCCTTTTCTGACATTAACGACCAACATGAGCTGGTTCCCAAAACTGAAGCTGACATACAACGATATGAGTCCTTTAATGGGCTCAAAACCAGGTCAGTGTTTTTAGCCTTTAAGTCTGATGGAAATCATGTTGAATTTTGTGTTTTGTTACATTTTCTTTTCTAAACTTTATCTACCCGCAGAAATCCGCTGCTGAAAACACTGTTGGCAGTGGGTGGCATAACCTTTGACACAAGAAAGTAAGTTACTTACAAGAACATTTAACCCTTATCTGTGCCAGTCCACATACATCAAAGTGGTGGTTGGTAACAAAAACATTTTTATGAGCAGGCGCTTACAAAATAAGTAACATACATTTTTATACAGACACTATATAATTATGGAAATACAGACTCATTTAGGGAGGGTTGATTTGGCCCTGATCTGGCAATTTTATCACCGATCTAAAAAAACATCCAATCGGGGCTAAAGCCTGTAAAAAAAAGACTGAAATTAGCTTAAAATGGTGAATTTGATAAGTTAAACTTAACTAAGCCTACTTTATAGACTGGAACCCCACTGCTCATGCTGAACCCATTTGTCTCAAAGACATTTGTATCAAACTATGGGTACAAAGTCAATCTATCACACCCTACTCATCTTAAGGCTGGATATTTGTGTTTGTACACGTGCTTTGCGCTGCTCTATGCATTTATGTTATTCTACTTGAGAGCACTGTTTTGTTCAAATCTTTAACAGATTCAGTACAATGGTGTCAACACAACAAGACAGAACAAAGTTCATCCAGTCTGTCATCACACTACTGAGAGCAAATGGGTTTGATGGGATAAACCTTGACTGGAGGTACCCCGGAGGAGCTCGGAGCCAACCAGAGGACAAGCAGAGATTCACACTGCTGACAAAGGTCAGATCCTGAATTTCTCTTCAGTGAGAAACATGATGAGAAATATGTCAAAAATAAAAAATTGTATCCTTTACTCAGACTGAACCATGCTTCTGTGTTGTACAGGAGCTCAAAGACGCCTTTGAGGCTGAGGCAACTAACCGTGAGAGATTGATTGTCACTGCTAGTGTCTCTGCTGAGAGAGCCATCATCAATGCCAGTTATGAAGTTGCACAGATTGCAATGTAAAAATAAATTAATGTAATTCTTGACTTTATATCTATGATTACCTGTTGTCATGTTTTGGTGAGCACAATCTCTTCTACATTTTATCAGGCACCTGGATTTTATAAACGTGCTGACGTTTGACTTTCATGGCCCCTGGGAAAATGTCACAGGACACCACAGCCCGTTATATCGGGGAGCCCAAGACACCGGAGACAATATCTACTCAAACACTGCAAGTACAGGGATTCACACTTCAACTGCCTGGATACCTTTCTATTTAGAGAAGTTCTATCATTGTAAAAGTTACCTTCTTTTCAACATTTTAGGACTCTGCCATGCAGTACTGGCTGGACCAGGGAGCACCTTCACAAAAGCTAAACCTGGGGTTAGCAACATATGGACGCGCTTTTACCCTCTCCTCAGCATCCAGCAATGTTGGAGCATCAGCCAGTGGTGCTGGTGACGACGGCTGCTACACTGGTGTAGAAGGATTCTGGGCCTCTTATGAGGTAAAAACTGCATGATTGAATATATTTATATCAAAAGCCTTAATATAATATAATCTAACCACTTTTACTATTTTTCTTTCACCAAATTTCTGTTAATTTTAGAGGCATTCATTAGAGCTAAATATGTCATTTGACCCCTTCATTTCAGACTTGTCTTTACCTTGAAGACGTTACAATACTGGTGATTCCTGATCAGAAAGTTCCATATGCCACCACAGAAAACCAATGGGTTGGATTTGACAACAAAGACAGCCTTGACACTAAGGTAATCATTTGATTATTTCCAACTACAGCTCAGTATTTGCTTGACAAATGACTGGTTTAGCACAAATCTGGATATTTTTCCAACAGGACTTCAAATGTTGAATTGTTTTCTTTTTCATCATCTCAGGTCAGTTACTTAAAAACTAACAATTTTGGAGGAGCTTTGGTCTGGTCTCTGGACCTGGATGACTTTAGCGGAAAGTTTTGTAAACAGGGCAACTTTTCCTTGATCAGCCACCTGCATACTCTCCTGATTCCAGGTAACCAAAATGCAAAAAGTGTCTACATTGTCACTGTGGAGGGTTTCAGTAAGTCATGGCAGTGTGAACGAGTGATGGCCAAATATCTGAACCCCCTTTTTTTTTCAGATTTTCCTGACCTTACCACTCCAACGACAACCAGAACAACTCCCCTGACCACAGAAATGCCCACTAATACAACCACATCTGGCCCTACCACAACCACTATTTCCCCTCCTACTACAACCACTTCTTCCCCTACTACAACCACAACTGCCCCTATTACAACCACAACAGCTCCCCCTACCACAACAGCTACCTCTCCTATCGCAACCACTACTTCCCCTACTACAACCACAACTGCCCCTACCACAACCACTACAATGACCCCTACTACAACCACAACAGCTCCCCCTACTACTACCACTACAATCCCCCCTACCACAACCACTACAATGCCCCCTACCACAACCACAACAGCTACCCCCACCACAATCACAACTGCTACTACCACAACCACAACAGGCCCCCCTACTACTACCACTACAATGCCCCCTACCACAACCACAACAGCTCCCCCCACCACAACCACAACTGCTACTACCACAACCACAACTGCCCCCCTTACTACAACCACAACTGCCCCTACTACAACCACAAGTCCCCCTACTACTACCACTACAATGCCCCCTACCACAACCACAACAGCCCCCCCTACTACAACCACAACTGCCCCTACCACTACCACTACAACTGCCCCCACTACAACCACAACAGCTACCTCTCCTATCGCAACCACTACTTCCCCTACTACAACCACAACTGCCCCTACCACAACCACTATGATGACCCCTACTACAACCACAACAGCTCCCCCTACTACTACCACTACAATCCCCCCTACCACAACCACTACAATGCCCCCTACCACAACCACAACAGCTCCCCCCACCACAACCACAACTGCTACTACCACAACCACAACAGCCCCCCTTACTACAACCACAACTGCCCCTACTACAACCACAAGTCCCCCTACTACTACCACTACAATGCCCCCTACCACAACCACAACAGCCCCCTCTACTACAACCACAACTGCCCCTACCACAACCACAACAGCTCCCCCTACTACAACCACAACTGCCCCTACTACAACCACAAGTCCCCCTACTACTTCCACTACAATGCCCCCTACCACAACCACAACAGCCCCAACCACAACAGCCCCCCCTACTACAACCACAACTCCCCCTACTACTACCACTACAATGCCCCCTACCACGACCACAACAGCTCCCCCCACCACAACCACAGCTGCTACTACCACAACAGCTCCCCCTACCACAACCACAACAGCCCCCCCTACTACAACCACAACTGCCCCTACTACAACCACAACAGCTCCCCCTACCACAACCACAACTGCTACTACCACAACCACAACAGTCCCCCCTACTACAACCACAACTGCCCCTACTACAACCACAAGTCCCCCTACTACTACCACTACAATGCCCCCTACCACAACCACAACAGCCCCCCCTACTACAACCACAACTGCCCCTACCACTACCACTACAACTGCCCCCACTACAACCACAACAGCTCCCCCTACCACAACCACAACTGCTACTACCACAACCACAACAGCCCCCCCTACTACAACCACAACTGCCCCTACTACAACCACAACAGCTCCCCCTACCACAACCACAACTGCTACTACCACAACCACAACAGTCCCCCCTACTACAACCACAACTGCCCCTACTACAACCACAACTCCCCCTACTACTACCACTACAATGCCCCCTACCACAACCACAACAGCCCCATCTACTACAACCACAACTGCCCCTACAACAACCACAACAGCTCCCCCTACCACAACCACAACTGCTACTACCACAACCACAACAGCCCCCCTTACTACAACCACAACTGCCCCTACTACAACCACAAGTACCCCTACTACTACCACTACAATGCCCCCTACCACAACCACAACAGCCCCCTCTACTACAACCACAACTGCCCCTACCACAATCACAACAGCTCCCCCTACTACAACCACAACTGCCCCTACTACAACCACAAGTCCCCCTACTACCACTACAATGCCCCCTACAACAACCACAACAGCCCCCCCTACTACAACCACAACTGCCCCTACTACAACCACAACTCCCCCTACTACTACCACTACAATGCCCCCTACCACGACCACAACAGCTCCCCCCACCACAACCACAACTGCTACTACCACAACCACAACAGCTCCCCCTACTACAACCACAACTGCCCCTACAACAACCACAAGTCCCCCTACTACTACCACAACTGCTACTACCACAACCACAACAGCCCCCCTTTCTACAACCACAACTGCCCTTACTACAACCACAAGTCCCCCTACTACTACCACTACAATGCCCCCTACCACGACCACAACAGCTCCCCCCACCACAACCACAGCTGCTACTACCACAACCACAACAGCTCCCCCTACTACAACCACAACTGCCCCTACTACAACCACAAGTCCCCCTACTACTACCACTACAATGCCCCCTACCACAACCACAACAGCCCCAACCACAACAGCCCCCCCTACTACAACCACAACTGCCCCTACTACAACCACAACTCCCCCTACTACTACCACTACAATCCCCCCTACCACGACCACAACAGCTCCCCCCACCACAACCACAACTGCTGCTACCACAACCACAACAGCCCCCTCTACTACAACTACAACTGCCCCTACCACAACCACAACAGCTCCCCCTACCACAACCACAACTGCTACTACCACAACCACAACAGTCCCCCCTACTACAACCACAACTGCCCCTACTACAACCACAACAGCTCCCCCTACCACAACCACAACTGCTACTACCACAACCACAACAGTCCCCCCTACTACAACCACAACTGCCCCTACTACAACCACAAGTCCCCCTACTACTACCACTACAATGCCCCCTACCACAACCACAACAGCCCCCCCTACTACAACCACAACTGCCCCTACTACAACCACAACAGCTCCCCCTACCACAACCACAACTGCTACTACCACAACCACAACAGTCCCCCCTACTACAACCACAACTGCCCCTACCACTACCACTACAATGCCCCCTACCACAACCACAACAGCCCCCCTTACTACAACCACATCTGCCCCTACCACTACCACTACAACTGCCCCCACTACAACCACAACAGCTCCCCCTACCACAACCACAACTGCTACTACCACAACCACAACAGCCCCCCTTACTACAACCACAACTGCCCCTACTACAACCACAACAGCTCCCCCTACCACAACCACAACTGCTACTACCACAACCACAGCAGTCCCCCCTACTACAACCACAACTGCCCCTACTACAACCACAACTCCCCCTACTACTACCACTACAATGCCCCCTACCACAACCACAACAGCCCCATCTACTACAACCACAACTGCCCCTACAACAACCACAACAGCTCCCCCTACCACAACCACAACTGCTACTACCACAACCACAACAGCCCCCCCTACTACAACCACAACTGCCCCTACTACAACCACAAGTCCCCCTACTACAACCACTACAATCCCCCCTACCACTACTACTACAATGCCCCCTACCACAACCACAACAGCCTCCCCTACAACAACCACAACAGCTCCACAGACTACAACTACAGCTGCCACTACCACAACCACAAATCCCACAACAACAACCACTACAGTTGCTACGACTACTTCTGCAGGAATTCCTGGGACCCCCTGTGATGGCATTAGCGAACAGCGTTTCCCTGTCCCTAATGACCCAAATTCTTTTTACAACTGTGTGGGTCCGAGATTCTATATTCAACAATGCCAAACAGGATTGGTCTACAAAGTAAGCTGCGACTGCTGTGACTGGCCATGAAGAATTGCACGTGAAATCATTGAACTCTCCATAAGTGACAATATTTATTCTCATCAACAAATGGGTGCCATTGTAAAAAAAGAAAAGAAAAAAAGAAAAGAAAACAACCTGTTATTCACTGAGTTACATGTGAAAAATAATGGTTGTTCTTGCTTTTTTAGGCTTCAGTAATCTAGACTTAAATCTAATAAAAATAATTTGCTGAAAAATCTGCAATAGCATTTTGAGATGGATTTCCATAAATTCTATATTCCAACAGAAATGCCAGAAAAAAATTATTCAACCTATTTTATTTTATTAAATCTCTCAGTAAACAAACAAAAAATCTGTGCATTCAGGTCATCACACGTAATCTTTCAGCATTTAATTTCATTCACTTTGATCAATTGCAACTGTGTATACATGTGAAGTGTGACAACATTGTCTCATCTGTCTGTCAATATACAATATTTATTTTATTTATTATCAATATATAGCACATACAACATGTACTCTATACTTACAATTGTTATCCTGTCTGTGTCTGTTAATTTGACGTCTAGCTAAATCGTTGTTTATGTTCTGTTGTTGTTTTTCTCTGTCATCATTTAATCTGACGGTCTAAATGTAAAGACATATTAATTCATATAACAAAATGACTAAATAAATAATAATAAATTAATGAAATACCACAAGTATCAGCATATTTTGTTTTGTCCTGTTCTACAGTTGTTCTGTTTGTCTGTTTAAGCCTATCAGGTGTTAAATGACTTACCAGTGGCATAACTGCTCCAAGGGAAAACCTGGTGGATTTATATTATAAACCCTTTTTTTATAAACATTTGTACCGACTGACAGGACTGCATTGTCCTTATTGGTACTATTTGTTTATTCATTATCTATAATGGAAGAAAGTAATACATAAAGAGATTTGTAATTGACGTCAGTAAATTTGTAGAATATTGTCTTTTCTTTTCAATATCAATCATAAGCCTACTATTCATGGAGTCTGTCAGTTTCTTGATCTGTTGACGATAAACTTTTTGTGCTTTAGCAACCACAGCCTCCCAGACTCTGTTCAGAGAGGTGTACTGTTTTCCTTCACCATAAATCAACTGTTTAAGAAGGGACCACAATTTCTCAGTAGGGTTTGGGTCAGGTGAGGAATGGGGCCATATCATTATTCTTTCATCTTTAAGGCCTTTAGTGGCTAGCCGTGCAGTTGATTACTTCGATGCACACCATGGAGCATTGTCCTGCATAAAAATCATGGTCTTCTTGAAAGATGCAGACCTTTTCCTGTACCACTGCTTGATAGAGTGTCTTCTAAAAACTAGCAGTAGGTTTGGGAGTTTGAGTCCATCTTCAACCCGAAAAGGTCCAACTAGCTCATCTTTAATAATACCAGCCCATACCAGTACTCCACCTCCATCTTGCTGGCGTCTGAGTCAAAGTGGAGCTCTGTGCCTGTTGCTGATTAGGCCACACCCTCCCTTATTACATAAAATACACACCACCTGATGTGCTTAAATCCAATAAGCATTCCAGTTAATACAGCTTGGAGTTGGAAAATACGCATTATAATGATGATATGGTCAAAATACTGACTTGCCTAATAATTGTGCACACAGTGTATAATCTATTTCCACATGATGTATCTTCAGCATTGACATACATGATCAACACAACAAAGGCTTACCAAAAGTCACTTTTGATCTTGCTGTCTGTCTGCATGACAGAAGAAAAGACAGCGTACTGAGAGATCAAACATTTTTGAGCTTGCAAAGCGATGACCCTCAGCGACTGCAAGCATTGTGTCAGTCTTTAACGGGGTGAAAATACTGACAGAACACTATCTTCTGGACTTTTTGATGAAACTCCAACAAGGGAGCTAACTAAAAGGTACAATAGAGAGACAAAACCCAGAGATTTGGAATACTTACTTTTGGTTTATATTTGAGTCTAATATCAGAAACAATTTGTTATGTACTCAGAAAAAGGGAGAAGGACGTTCTGTCTTCTGTGCGTGTTTTGCTCTCGATATGTTAATTGTAATAAAGTGTAGTTGATTGTCTACTCCTTAGGTAGTACACGCCTGAAAGTAAACTAGTAACCTTTTATGCTGTCTGTCAATACCAGTATATGCTGTGATTTTGTAAGCATATTGTGTAATGTCCTGATTGATACTCATCACATGACAACAAGCACATCATTAAGTTATTTGCTGCATTTTTAAGGGGTGCCCCAAAAAGATGCCTTTTAGTCTTCCAAAAATTATTTTAGACGGGCAGTTTATCATAATGACCGCAGCAAGCTTCTCTGAGACTTTATTCAGTGTGAGACATATTAGATTCTTACCTTTGAGCATCATCTGGTTTAAACCAGACGGGTGCAAAGCGATAAATATCATTGGTCAGGTCTTTGAAGTGTCGGCTTGTGGAAAAACCTGTGGAAAACTTGGACATTCAAAACAAAAAACATTTTATAAAATTTAATCCATCTGGATTCTACCTGGAGCAACTGTAACTGTTGAAAACATGTCCAACACAGTTTTCTTAATGATCTGGAAGCCAAAGGATTTTTAATCAGTAGAGCTGACAGGCAGAGGGTCAAATCCATTAACAAGTGTGAGAAATTAAATAGTTTTGAATTCAGTAATCAGTGTATGGTAGAGAACACATCAGGATGTGAGAGGAGGGGAGATTCCGCGTCACCTGAGTTGTGGGGGTTTGTTGGTATTGGAACAGGTCAGAAAGGGGCAATTCTCTTCGCCTGAGGTATTTACAGGGAGATAGATAGGATGACATTTACATCCAAATGAAACAGTAAATGGCCACTGCCCTGAGAAAGGCAGTATCAACCTCTACAATGTCTATTAAAACAGAGGGGAAAAGTAAGAACTAAAGCTGTTTTAATATCACAATACACAGTGCTGTTTTTCAATAGAAAACAAAAACAACAAGGCGGTAGGTGTGTGTGCTAAAGTGGGTGTGTGTGCAATTTGTGTCGTGCTTTCAACCCTGTATTAGCACATTCCTTTTTGATTATGCTGTTGTTTATTACGTATCAGTCAATAATTTCTTCTTTTGTCACTAACCTTTTCTGAGGTGTGTTTCCTCTTTGTTATTCAACCACTGTGTAATTAGATGTGCCGTACATGATGATACTGCTGTTGCTCATTTCTAACGACTTGTGCTGTTAATGTCAGCTGTTCTGAATAAACAATGGAAAACTAGCCATGCTTTAGATGCTACTAACATAATTATAGACCTATAGTTTCTATTCATAGCTGTAGCTGTTGTGAGGTGTTTTTAATGTTTTTGCTAAAATTTCTCACTGCTCTGAAGAATAAAAGTACCCCAGGATCATTCAACTTTCATTGTATTAGATTGGGGAAGTATTTACATCTTTCTGGTCACTTTGTACAGATATTTTGTCCCTGTTTCCATCACTGTCTAATTATGTTGATAATTGCAGGGTTATCCTGACTCTTTATTAACTGCTGCACCCTGTCACCTATCAACACCCTTCCCAATTTAAAAGCCACACAGCCATACAATTCTCATCCATCATCCATCAGAGTAGAGAGACAGTATACACTTCTTTCACCACCAACATTGTAAGTATTCCTTTTAATCTGATTTTACTCAACGACATTTTGCAGACTGCTTAGTTGATCCTGTGTACATTGCTATACCTGCTCCATTTCTAACTAACTTGCTAGCCAAACTAAAAAGATCTGAAGGTTAATCCAGCAGGAATGTAGAGACTTTTTCTCTTTTCATTTTGTTGAACCTAATGTTACAATTATCGCACGTTGTGCCAATTATGTGAATGTTGTCATAAAAATCACAAGAAAACTCCAAGGCACTCATACATTTTGGCATCATGATTTAAAAAAATAATATTTTTTTTGTTGTTGTTGCTAATTCTCCGAAGAATTTTAGACTCAATGTGATGAATAAGATCTCTTTACACATGTAGCATGGAGAGAAGACCCACAGTGTTCTCTCCAGTCTTCCAAATGTTTCCGACTTAAATACAACAGAATAGTTTTTTTTTTAATACAAATGTGTTCATTTTCTGACTTTAACCAGTGTTGTTACATGAGACAGGAAATTCCTTGGAAACGCAGTAACCGACCTGTTCTGTCATCTGATCTAATCAGATCTTCTGTGGGATTTAAAACACACAATAAAAAAGAGTAATCTGATATCCAGGCAAGAAATTTTCTGACAGTATAGAGGTGATTATTTTTTTCAAATTCTTCAGGAAAACCTAAAATCATCAAGTTTGGGTCTTGGGTGCAGTTGGGTGTTTTATCCCAACAGACATGGAATGCTAAATCAGGCTAGAATTGAGGTTTTGGAATGGCCTTCCCAAAGTCCTGACTTGAACCCCATTGAGAACATGTGGAACATGCTGAAGAAACAAGTTTGTGCCAGAAAGCTGACAAATTTGGTTGAACTTCACTGATTCTGTCAGGAGAAGTGGTTAAAAATTCAGCCAGAGGACTACTAGAAGCTTGTGGACAGCTATGAAAAGCAACTAATTGAGGTGAAAATGGGGACATTTGACCAAACATTAGAATAACTGTATGTATATTTGGCCATATTTTCAGAAGACCGAAAATAAATTCATTACAGAACCAAACTTCATGAATATTTTTTGTTCTATACAGCTTATAGGTGTTAAATTGTTAATGTTGGAAGTTGAGGATTTTGTGAACATGCATAGTTTATTTTACTTTCTTAAAAACAGTAGTTTTACAGTAGTTAAAAACAACTATTTGTCAACTGTTGACAAATGCCTGACCTTAAGCTTAATGTCACACTTCATTTTAGGAAGTTAACCTGAGCTGGTATACTCTCAAAAGAATGTTGCTTCCCTTTAGTTACAGCTGTACTTTAATCCTGCCAATTATCTGATTTATGACACACAACATTTCAGACTTAAACCAGTGATGTTACATGACCAAGAAATTCCTTAATCAAACTTGACTGATTAGAAACACAGTAACCAACCTGCTCTGTCAGATCACATCTGATATCATCTAAATAGAGTCCTAAGAATACTTTTGGCTTGTGGCTGGTGCTGATGTTGAGGCCTGTATGCTAATAATCTACCCTTGTGCTATGCAACAGTTTTCTTATGTGTTGTGGTATTTTATCTTGTTTATATATATATTTTTTAATATTGCTGCATATTAAACACGATTTTCTATTTCTGCTTATCCACAGCACCAAAATGTTCAAGCTCACTCTAACTGCAGGTAAGACAAGCAATAAATGTTTCCTTAAGGGTTCAGTTCACCCAAATTACATGAACACTGTACTGTACTGTAAAATTGCATTCAAAATATTCAACCCAAAACACTTTATTTTAGGGTACATACTGTAAAATAACCATCATTGGCATACATATTAGTAGCATATTTGCTCTTTATTAGTCATTATAATAGAACTTATTACTGGTTATTCTGCATTCTACTCTGCCATCAAAGACTATTCCCTAATTAACCCACTCAGTTTGGACCTTACAGTATAAGTCAATCTGCTTCATTAGCATTTAATATAAATATGATCTAGTCTTATATAAGAAAACTCAAAACTACAAGTGTAATCGTCTCAATATCTCTTAAAGCCACATTATGTAGAAATTGGAATTTTGTGTGATTTGGAACCCCCAAAGTTTCTATGTGCAACACCACTGTCAAAAACACAAGAATTCCAGGACTGTAAAAAAATTCAAACTTAATGTAGGTATTAACTGCAAACAAAACTCATTGAGTCATGACAATTTTGCATCTTGAAAACATTTTTTATTTTTGTATTTTTGGATGAATTGACTTGTAACGCTGTGATTATTTTTTTCTGTTTTTTTTTATCCCTAACACTGAAAAAATCTGTCTTTTTTGAAGGACTCTGCTTGATCATCGCCTGTCTGGGTAAGTTAATGACAATCATTAATCATAATCAAAAATCCATCTAGAGCTTATATAATGTCCTGATTTTGTGGTATAATTGATGTCTTCAAATTATAATACCTTGATTTTCCTCTATGTCTCAGCCTCCACCAAGAGGCTGGTGTGTTACTATGACAGCTCAGCTGAAAACAGAGCTGAGGACGGGGAGTTCCGGGTTTCAGATATCGATCCGAACCAGTGTACACATCTCATCTATGCCTTTTCTGACATTAACGACCAACATAAGCTGGTTCCCAAAACTGAAGCTGACATACAACAATATGAATCCTTTAATGGACTCAAAACCAGGTCAGTGTTTTTAGCCTTTACGTATGATGGAAATCATGTTGAATTTTGTGTTTTGTTACATTTTCTTTTCTAAACTTTATCTACCCGCAGAAATCCGCTGCTGAAAACACTGTTGGCAGTGGGTGGCATAACCTTTGACACAAGAAAGTGAGTTACTTACAAGAACATTTAACCCTTATCTGTGCCAGTCCACATGCATCAAAGTAGTGGTTGATAACAAAAACATTTTTATGAGCAGGCGCTTACAAAATAAGTAACATACATTTTTATACAGACACTATATAATTATGGAAATACAGACTAATTTAGGGAGGGTTGATTTGGCTCTGATCTGGCGATTTTATCACTGATCTAAAAAAAACATCCAATCAGGGCTAAAGCCTGTAAAAAAAAAGACTGAAATTAGCTTAAAATGGTGAATTTAATGAGTTAAACTTAAATTAGCCTACTTTATAGACTGGAACCCCACTGCTCATGCTGAACCCATTTGTTTCAAAGACATTTGTATCAAACCATGGGTAGAAAGTCAATCTATCACGCCCTACTCATCTTAAGGCTGGATATTTGTGTTTGTACATGTGCTTTGCGCTGCTCTATGCATTTATGTTATTCTACTTGAGAGCACTGTTTTGTTCAAATCTTTAACAGATTCAGTACAATGGTGTCAACACAACAAGACAGAACAAAGTTCATCCAGTCTGTCATCACACTACTGAGAGCAAATGGGTTTGATGGGATAAACCTTGACTGGAGGTACCCCGGAGGAGCTCGGAGCCAACCAGAGGACAAGCAGAGATTCACACTGCTGACAAAGGTCAGATCCTGAATTTCTCTTCAGTGAGAAACATGATGAGAAATATGTCAAAAATAGAAAAAAGTGTATCCTTTACTCAGACTGAACCATGTTTCTGTGTTGTACAGGAGCTCAAAGACGCCTTTGAGGCTGAGGCAACTAACCGTGAGAGATTGATTGTCATTGCTAGTGTCTCTGCTGAGAGAGCCATCATCAATGCCAGTTATGAAGTCGCACAGATTGCAATGTAAAAATAAATTAATGTAATTCTTGACTTTATATCTATGATTACCTGTTGTCATGTTTTGGTGAGCACGATCTCTTCTACATGTTATCAGGCACCTGGATTTTATAAACGTGCTGACGTTTGACTTTCATGGCCCCTGGGAAAATGTCACAGGACACCACAGCCCGTTATATCGGGGAACCCAAGACACCGGAGACAATATCTACTCAAACACTGCAAGTACAGGGATTCACACTTCAACTGCCTGGATACCTTTCTATTTAGAGAAGTTCTATCATTGTCATAGTTACCTTCTTTTCAACATTTTAGGACTCTGCCATGCAGTACTGGCTGGACCAGGGAGCACCTTCACAAAAGCTAAACTTGGGGTTAGCAACATATGGACGCGCTTTTACCCTCTCCTCCGCATCCAGCAATGTTGGAGCATCAGCCAGTGGTGCTGGTGACGACGGCTGCTACACTGGTGTAGAAGGATTCTGGGCCTCTTATGAGGTAAAAACTGCATGATTGAATATATTTATATCAAAAGCCTTAATATAATATAATCTAACCACTTTTACTATTTTTCTTTCACCAAATTTCTGTTAATTTTAGAGGCATTCATTAGAGCTAAATATGTCATTTGACCCCTTCATTTCAGACTTGTCTTTACCTTGAAGACGTTACAATACTGGTGATTCCTGATCAGAAAGTTCCATATGCCACCACAGAAAACCAATGGGTTGGATTTGACAACAAAGACAGCCTTGACACTAAGGTAATCATTTGATTATTTCCAACTACAGCTCAGTAGGATTTCAATTGTTGAATTGTTTTCTTTTTCATCATCTCAGGTCAGTTACTTAAAAACTAACAATTTTGGAGGAGCTTTGGTCTGGTCTCTGGACCTGGATGACTTTAGTGGAAAGTTTTGTAAACAGGGCAACTTTTCCTTGATCAGCCACCTGCATACTCTCCTGATTCCAGGTAACCAAAATGCAAAAAGTGTCTACATTGTCGATAGGTGGAGGGTTTCAGTAACTTGTGGCAGTGTGAACAAGTGATGGACAAATATCTGACCCCCTATTTTTTTTTCAGATTTTCCTGACCTTACCACTCCAACGACAACCAGAACAACTCCCCTGACCACAGAAATGCCCACTACTACAACCACATCTGGCCTTACCACAACCACTACTTCCCCTCCTACGACAACCACAACTACCCCTATTACAACCACAACAGCTCCCCCTACCACAACAGCTACCTCTCCTATCGCAACGACTACTTCCCCTACTACAACCACAACTGCCCCAATCACAACAACAACTCCTCCTACCACAACCATGACTCCCCCTACCACAACCACAACGGCTCCCCCTACTACAACCACAACTGCCCCTACTACGTCCACAACTGCTACTACCACAACCACAACAGCCCCCCCTACTACAACCACAACTGCCCCTACTACGTCCACAACTGCTACTACCACAACCACAACAGCCCCCCCTACTACAACCACAACTGCCCCTACTACTACCACTACAATGCCCCCTACCACAACAACAACAGCCCCCCCTACAACAACCACAACTATCATTCCTATCACAACCACTACTTCCCCTATTACAACCACAACCACCTCAACCACTACCACTACAATGCCAACGACCGCAACCACTTCTCCCACTACCACAACCACACCGGCCCCAACTACAACCACAACTCCCCCTACCACAACAACAACAGCCTCCCCTACTACAACTACAACTACACCTCCTACCACAACCACTATTTCCCCTACTACAATCACAACCACCTCTACCACAGCCACTACAATGCCCCCCACCACAACAACAACAGCCCCTCCTACTACAACCACAACTACCCCTCCTCCCACAACCACTACTTCCCCTACTACAACCACAACCGATTCTACCACAACCACTACAATGCCCACAACCACAACCACTACTCCCACTACCACAACCACTACTTCCCCTACTACAACCACAACCGCCTCTACCACAACCACTACAATGCCCCCCTCCACAACAACAACAGCCCCCCCTTTTACGACCACAACTACCCCTCCTACCACAACCACTATTTCCCCTACTACAACCACAACTGATTCTACCACAACCACTACAATGCTCCCGACCACAACCACTACTCCCACTACCACAACGGCCCCCACTACAACCACAACTACCACTCCTACCACAACCACTACTTACCCTACTACAACCACAACTGCCTCTACCACAACCACTACAATGCCCCCGACCACAACCACGACTCCCACTACCACAACCACAACGGACCCTACTACAACAACAACAGCCCCCCTACCACAACCACTACTTCCCCTACTACAACCACAACTGCCTCTACCACAACCACTATAATGCCCCCTACCACAACAACAACAGCCCCTCCTACTACAACCACAACTCCCCCTACCACAACAACAGCCCCCCTACTACAACCACAACTAACCCTCCGACTACAACCACTACTTCCCCTACAACAACCACAACCGCCTCTACCACAACCACTACAATGCCGCCTACCACAACAACAACAGCCCCTCCTACTACTACCACAACTTCCCCTACCACAACAACATCTCCCCCTACCACAACCACAACAGCAGCCCCTACTACAACCACAACTACCCCTCCTACCACAACCACTACTTCCCCTACTACAACCACAACCGCCTCTACCACAACCACTACAATGCCCCCTACCACAACAACAGCTCCTCCTACTACGACCACAACAGCTCCTCCTACTACGACCACAACAGCCCCCCCTACTACAACCACAACTACCCCTCCTACCACAACCACAACAGCCCCCCCTACTACAACCACAACAGCCCCCCCAACTACAACCACAACCGCCTCTACCACAACCACTACAATGCCCCCTACCACAACAACAGCTCCTCCTACTACGACCACAACAGCCCCCCCTACTACAACCACAACTATCCCTCCTACCACGACCACAACAGCCCCCCCTACTACAACCACAACAGCCCCCCCTACTACAACCACAACTACCCCTCCTACCACAACCACTACTTCCCCTACTACAACCACAACCGCCTCTACCACAACCACTACAATGCCCCCTACCACAACAACAGCTCCTCCTACTACGACCACAACTGCCCCTACCACAACAACAGCTCCCCCTACCACAACCACAACAGCCCCCCCTACTACAACCACAACTATCCCTCCTACCACAACCACAACAGCCCCCCCTACTACAACCACAACAGCCCCCCCAACTACAACCACAACCGCCTCTACCACAACCACTACAATGCCGCCTACCACAACAACAACAGCCCCTCCTACTACAACCACAACTGCCCCTACCACAACAACAGCCCCCCCTACTACAACCACAACTACCCCTCCTACCACAACCACTACTTCCCCTACTACAACCACAACCGCCTCTACCACAACCACTACAATGCCCCCTACCACAACAACAGCTCCTCCTACTACGACCACAACTGCCCCTACCACAACAACAGCTCCCCCTACCACAACCACAACAGCCCCCCCTACTACAACCACAACTACCCCTCCTACCACAACCACAACAGCCCCCCTACTACAACCACAACAGCCCCCCCAACTACAACCACAACCGCCTCTACCACAACCACTACAATGCCCCCTACCACAACAACAACAGCCCCTCCTACTACAACCACAACTGCCCCTACCACAACAACAGCTCCCCCTACCACAACCACAACAGCCCCCCCTACTACAACCACAACAGCCCCCCCAACTACAACCACAACCGCCTCTACCACAACCACTACAATGCCCCCTACCACAACAACAACAGCCCCTCCTACTACAACCACAACTACCCCTCCTACCACAACCACTACTTCCCCAACTACAACCACAACCGCCTCTACCACAACCACTACAATGCCCCCTACCACAACAACAACAGCCCCTCCTACTACAACCACAACTGCCCCTACCACAACAACAGCTCCCCCTACCACAACCACAACAGCCCCCCCTACTACAACCACAACAGCCCCCCCTACCACAACCACAACAGCCCCCCCAACTACAACCACAACCGCCTCTACCACAACCACTACAATGCCGCCTACCACAACAACAACAGCCCCTCCTACTACAACCACAACTGCCCCTACCACAACAACAGCCCCCCCTACCACAACAACAGCCCCCCCTACCACAACAACAGCCCCCCCTACTACAACCACAACTACCCCTCCTACCACAACCACTACTTCCCCTACTACAACCACAACCGCCTCTACCACAACCACTACAATGCCCCCTACCACAACAACAGCTCCTCCTACTACGACCACAACTGCCCCTACCACAACAACAGCTCCCCCTACCACAACCACAACAGCCCCCCCTACTACAACCACAACTACCCCTCCTACCACAACCACAACAGCCCCCCCTACTACAACCACAACAGCCCCCCCAACTACAACCACAACCGCCTCTACCACAACCACTACAATGCCCCCTACCACAACAACAACAGCCCCTCCTACTACAACCACAACTGCCCCTACCACAACAACAGCTCCCCCTACCACAACCACAACAGCCCCCCCTACTACAACCACAACAGCCCCCCCAACTACAACCACAACCGCCTCTACCACAACCACTACAATGCCCCCTACCACAACAACAACAGCCCCTCCTACTACAACCACAACTACCCCTCCTACCACAACCACTACTTCCCCAACTACAACCACAACCGCCTCTACCACAACCACTACAATGCCCCCTACCACAACAACAACAGCCCCTCCTACTACAACCACAACTGCCCCTACCACAACAACAGCTCCCCCTACCACAACCACAACAGCCCCCCCTACTACAACCACAACAGCCCCCCCTACTACAACCACAACAGCCCCCCCAACTACAACCACAACCGCCTCTACCACAACCACTACAATGCCGCCTACCACAACAACAACAGCCCCTCCTACTACAACCACAACTGCCCCTACCACAACAACAGCCCCCCCTACTACAACCACAACTACCCCTCCTACCACAACCACTACTTCCCCTACTACAACCACAACCGCCTCTACCACAACCACTACAATGCCCCCTACCACAACAACAGCTCCTCCTACTACGACCACAACTGCCCCTACCACAACAACAGCTCCCCCTACCACAACCACAACAGCCCCCCCTACTACAACCACAACTACCCCTCCTACCACAACCACAACAGCCCCCCCTACTACAACCACAACAGCCCCCCCAACTACAACCACAACCGCCTCTACCACAACCACTACAATGCCCCCTACCACAACAACAACAGCCCCTCCTACTACAACCACAACTGCCCCTACCACAACAACAGCTCCCCCTACCACAACCACAACAGCCCCCCCTACTACAACCACAACAGCCCCCCCAACTACAACCACAACCGCCTCTACCACAACCACTACAATGCCCCCTACCACAACAACAACAGCCCCTCCTACTACAACCACAACTACCCCTCCTACCACAACCACTACTTCCCCTACCACAACCACTACTTCCCCAACTACAACCACAACCGCCTCTACCACAACCACTACAATGCCCCCTTCCACAACAACAACAGCCCCTCCTACTACAACCACAACTACCCCTCCTACCACAACCACTACTTCCCCAACTACAACCACAACCGCCTCTACCACAACCACTACAATGCCCCCTACCACAACAACAGCTCTTCCTACTACCACCACAACTGCCCCTACCACAACAACAGCTCCCCCTACCACAACCACAACAGCCCCCCTACTACAACCACAACTATCCCTCCTACCACAACCACAACAGCCCCCCCTACTACAACCACAACAGCCCCCCCAACTACAACCACAACCACCTCTACCACAACCACTACAATGCCCCCTACCACAACAACAACAGCCCCTCCTACTACAACCACAACTGCCCCTACCACAACAACAGCCCCCCCTACTACAACCACAACTACCCCTCCTACCACAACCACTACTTCCCCTACTACAACCACAACCGCCTCTACCACAACCACTACAATGCCCCCTACCACAACAACAGCTCCTCCTACTACGACCACAACTGCCCCTACCACAACAACAGCTCCCCCTACCACAACCACAACAGCCCCCCCTACTACAACCACAACTACCCCTCCTACCACAACCACAACAGCCCCCCCTACTACAACCACAACAGCCCCCCCAACTACAACCACAACCGCCTCTACCACAACCACTACAATGCCCCCTACCACAACAACAACAGCCCCTCCTACTACAACCACAACTGCCCCCCCTACTACACACCACAACAGCTCCCCCTACTACAACCACAACAGCCCCCCCAACTACAACCACAACCGTCTCTACCACAACCACTACAATGCCCCCTACCACAACAACAACAGCCTCTCCTACTACAATCACAACTACCCCTCCAACCACAACCACTGATTCCCCTACTACAACCACAACAGCCCCCCCAACTACAACCACAACTACCACTCCTACCACAACCACTACAATGCCCCCTACCACAACCACAACAGCCCCCCCTACTACAACTACAACTACCCCTCCTACCACAACCACAACCGTCTCTACCACAACCACTACAATGCCTCCAACCACAACCACTACTCCCACTACCACAACCACAACAGCCTCCCCTACTACAACCACAACTATCCCTCCTACCACAACCACTACTTCCCCTACCACAACCACAACTGCCTCTACCACAACCACTACAATGCCCCCTACCACAACAACAGCCCCTCCTACTACGACCACAACTGCCCCTACCACAACAACAGCTCCCCCTACCACAACCACAACTACCCCTCCTACCACAACCACTACTTCCCCTACTACAACCTCAACTGCCTCTACCACAACCACTACTTCCCCTACTACAACCACAACTGCCTCTACCACAACCACTACAATGCCCACGACCACAACTGCCCCTACCACAACAACAGTTCCCCCTACCACAACCACAACAGCCCCCCCTACTACAACCACAACTACCACTCCTACCACAACCACTACAATGCTCCCTACCACAACAACAGCAGCTCCCCCTACTACAACCACAACTCCCCCTACCACAACCACAACAGCCCCCCCTACTACTACCACAACTACCCCTCCGACCACAACCACTACTTCCCCTACTACAACCACAACCGCCTCTACCACAACCACTACAATTCCCCCTACCACAACAACAACAGCCCCTCCTACTACGACCACAACTGCCCCTACCACAACAACAACAGCCCCTCCTACTACGACCACAACTGCCCCTACCACAACAACAGCTCCCCCTACCACAACCACAACAGCCCCCCCAACTACAACCACAACCGCCTCTACCACAACCACTACAATGCCCCCTACCACAACAACAACAGCCTCTCCTACTACAATCACAACTACCCCTCCAACCACAACCACTGATTCCCCTACTACAACCACAACAGCCCCCCCAACTACAACCACAACTACCACTCCTACCACAACCACTACAATGCCCCCTACCACAACCACAACAGCCCCCCCTACTACAACTACAACTACCCCTCCTACCACAACCACAACCGTCTCTACCACAACCACTACAATGCCTCCAACCACAACCACTACTCCCACTACCACAACCACAACAGCCTCCCCTACTACAACCACAACTATCCCTCCTACCACAACCACTACTTCCCCTACCACAACCACAACTGCCTCTACCACAACCACTACAATGCCCCCTACCACAACAACAGCCCCTCCTACTACGACCACAACTGCCCCTACCACAACAACAGCTCCCCCTACCACAACCACAACTACCCCTCCTACCACAACCACTACTTCCCCTACTACAACCACAACTGCCTCTACCACAACCACTACTTCCCCTACTACAACCACAACTGCCTCTACCACAACCACTACAATGCCCACGACCACAACTGCCCCTACCACAACAACAATTCCCCCTACCACAACCACAACAGCCCCCCTTACTACAACCACAACTACCACTCCTACCACAACCACTACAATGCCCCCTACGACAACAACAGCAGCTCCCCCTACTACAACCACAACTCCCCCTACCACAACCACAACAGCCCCCCCTACTACTACCACAACTACCCCTCCGACCACAACCACTACTTCCCCTACTACAACCACAACCGCCTCTACCACAACCACTACAATTCCCCCTACCACAACAACAACAGCCCCTCCTACTACGACCACAACTGCCCCTACCACAACAACAACAGCCCCTCCTACTACGACCACAACTGCCCCTACCACAACAACAGCTCCCCCTACCACAACCACAACAGCCCCCCCTACTACAACCACAACTACCCCTCCTACCACAACCACTACTTCCCCTACTACAACCACAACCGCCTCTACCACAACCACTACAATGCCCCCGACCACAACCACTACTCCCACTACCACAACGGCCCCTACTACAACCACAACTCCCCCTACCACAACAACAACAGCTCCCCCTACTACAACCACGACAACACCCCCACCTTCCACAACCACTACAATCCTCCCTACCACAACAACAACAGCTCCCCCTACTACAACCACAACTCCCCCTACCACAACCACAACAGCCCCCCCTACTACAACTACAACTACCCCTACCACAACAACAACAACAGCTGCCCCTACTACAACTGTGAACCCCTGTGATGGCAAGGGTCAAGAGCTTCTTCCTTTCCCTAACGACCCAACTTCTTATTACAGGTGTGCGGGTCAGAAAGTCTTCATTGAAAAATGTGATCCAGGTTTGGTCTTCAACGTAAACACCAGCATGTGTGAATAACTACGAAGAATTGCAAATGAAATAATTTAACTGTTTATAATTGGTAGTATTTATTCTGATTAACAAGTAGGTGGCATTGTAAAAAAAAAATGAAATAAATGTTATTCACTGATGAGTTACATATGAAAAATAGTTGCTGCTTTTGCTTTTTGAATATAATAAATATTTTGCAGCATTTTCAGATGGATTTCCAGGAATTCTCTGTCCCAACAGAAATGCCTAGAAAGAGAAAATTCTTAAATCTATTTTATTTTATGAAATATCTCAGTTAACAAACAAAATAGGTTGTGCATTCAGGTCATGCCATGTTATCTTTCAGCATTTAATTACATTAATTTTGATGATCAATTGCAACTGTGTATACATGTTAAGTGTGACAACATCTTCTCATCTTCCCCATGTTTGTCAATATACAATATTTATTTTATTTATCAATATATAACACATACTGTGTACTCAGAATTGTTATCAAGAACACTTTGGGTCTTCTCTCCATGCTGCATGTATTAAAGAGATCTGATTCATCACACTGTGTCTAAAATTCTTCGGAGAATTGAATCCCAGAATCATTCCACTATCCACTGCATTATATTGGGCAGGTATTTACATCTTTCTGGTCACTCTGTACATATATTGAATATCATTTGCCAGCCATTTTGTTCTTGAACGACATAGTTAGCTCAAAACTTAGCTTTAGAGAAATCTGAATGAGTCTTGCATATCGTTACCTTCTTAAAATAATGGCCTAAGTTGTTTTTGACAAAGACGATTTTTTTTTTTGCCCAAGTCAGCTCTTCATGGCCACATCTGGTAAAATCACCTACATCCTCAGTTGACATAACTTTACCCCAAGGGACTATGTAAATTGTCATCTATTGTTAGAACCTTTTTGTATGAACTGATTAATAAATATCATATACTCTATATTTAGTTCAGTTTTTTTTTGTTTTTTGAAAAACTTTAAAATATGACTTAGGCTATTATTTTAAGAAGGTCACGATATTAAAACCCAGTGAATACAATATGAATTCATAATCAAAAGGGCCTGGCATTAGGTGATTCATTTTGTCAGTTCGTCATCCGTGTCTAATTGCTTTGGAAATTGCAGTGTTGCATTAATTATCCTCACCCTTTACTAACTGCCGAATCCTGTCAACTATCAACACCCTTCCCAGTTTAAAACCACACGGCCAGACATTTATAATCAATCATACATCAGAGTAGAAAGACAGTATACACTTCTTTCACCACCAACATCGTAAGCATTCCTTTTAATCTGATTTAGCTTGACCACATTTTGCAGACTGCTTAGCTGATCCTGTGTACATTGCTATACCTGCTCCATTTCTAACTAACTTGCTAGCCTAACTGAACAGAGCTGAAGGTTGATCCAGCAGGAACGTAAAGACTTTTTCTCTTCTCATTTTGTTAAACCTAATGTTACGATTATTGCGTGTTGTGCCAATTTGGCATCAAGATTTAAAAAAAACATTTTGTTGTTGTTGTTGTTGTTTTGTTTTGTTTTGTTTTTCTGAGTTTGTTTGTAAGGTCTGACATGACCATAAATGACAAAAAAAATAATTTTAATAGTTTAAAAGAGGCTGTCTTGCAGTCTTTTTATGTTCACATGTATTCCTATCCAAAGTGCACCTCTAACAATCTCAGTCCGAGTGCAGGAAGCGCTCCTGCTTTTACATTATTTTTATTCTACATTTTTTTAAATGCACGTGTTGTATTAGTTTTCAGACTTAAACCAGTGTTGTCACATGAGACAGGAAATTCCTTAATCAAACTTGAATGATTAGAAACACAGTAACCAACCTGTTCTGTCAGATCACATCTGATCCAATCAGATCCTCTGTGGGATTTAAAACACACGATAAAAAAAGAGTAATCTGATATCTGGGCCAGAAGAGGTATAGAGATGATTATTTTCAAATTCTTCAGGAAAACCTAAAATCATCAGCCAGAGGATTGAGTCATGGGTGCAATTGGGTACTTGATCCCAAACACACATCAAAAGTGGTAAAGGAATGTGCCAGAAGGTTGACAAATTTAGTTGAACTTCACTAATTCTGTCAAGTAAAGTGGTTAAAATTCAGCCAGAGGACTACTAGAAGCCTGTGGATGGCTATGAAAAGCACCTAATTGAATTGAATAGTAGGCCAAGGGAAATTTGACCAAATATTAGATTACTGCATGTATATTTTGTAGATTTGGTCATATAAATCAATCAATATATAAATTCAATACAGAGTCTACAAAACTTCATGAATGTTTTTTGTGACAAAGTTGTATGTGTTCCATACACTTGTGGCTGTAAAACTGTTAATGTTGGAATTTGAGGATTTTGTACATTTATTTTTCTTTGATAAAAACAGTAGTTTTAACAGTAATTAAAAACAACTACTTGTCAACTGTTGTCAAATACCTGAGCTTAAGCTTGATAGCTTGGCAAGACATTGTCTGGCAGTGTAGAGGTGTAACCAAGACTCAAAGTAATTTGCAAAAAAGAGATGACTCACATGTTTGTGAGTGTTTGCCAAACTCGTTTCTCCTCCGTCTCTTCCAATGCATTCCATCATTTAAACATCTGTAATTAAAGTTATAGTTTATGTGTGGGTGTGCAGGTTATCAACTCCTGTTCACTCCTTTTTTCTTTTATTAAATCCATCAGAGTTCTTGTGTGTTCGCCAAAGATTCAGGAGGCTCTTTGATTAGTGATTGTGGATCTTTAACAATTATCCTCATAAAGATAAGTAAAAATATCATGGGTTGAGTAAAAAAAGGCGGTCAAGTGCACTGATGGTGGATTGCTATCTTGAGTCAGCAGAAAGTGACAGCACCATAGACCAACAAAAAGCTGGTATAAATCTATTTCCACATGGTGTATGCCAATAGTCAGCAATGACATACATGATCAACACAACAAAGGCTTACCAAAAGTCACTTTTGATCTTGCTGCCTGTCTGCATGACAGAAGACAGCCATTTTTGAGCTTGTAAAGCCATGACCCACATTGACTGCAAACATAGCACTGTGTCAGTCTTTAAGGGGTAAAAATACTGACAGAACACTTCTTGATACAACTCCAACAAGGGGGCTTACTAAAAGGTACAATAGAGAGACAAAACCCAGAGACCCTGAATACTTACTTTTGGTTTATATTTGACTCAATTTGTTATGTACTTGGAAAAGGGAGAAGGAAGTTCTGTCTTCTGTGTGTGTTTTGCTCTAGATATGTTAATTGTAATAAAGTGTAGTTGATTGTCTCGTCCTTAGGTAGCACAAACCTGAAAGTAAACAAGTAACCTTTTGTGTTGTCTGTCAATACCAATATCTGCTGTGATTTTGTCAGCATTGTGTAATGTCCTGATTGATATATATCACATGACAACAAGCATATGATTGCATTATCTGCTGTATTTTTAAATGATGCCCATCTCACAATTGTTTGCAAATTCAAATCACTGTTACAAATCAGTATTGATTTTAATGAGTCAAAGTACAGTGACATTTTTAAAAATCACAATTCAGTATTTCCACAGTAACATCTTTTTATATAAAAATATGTTTGTAGTCATTTCATTGAAATTATGTTTACCATCTGTTACGGAAACTTCCAAATTTTTAAGTACCACAGTCTTATCATTTCATTCAATTAAACATTCACAATTTAAAAATAAAAAATTATCCCAGCAACCTACCACAAAATCTTAATCACATATGCAGAGGATTTCCAAGTATTTTTTTTTTTTTTTTTTTTTGGCCTTTTACAGCTTTATTGACAGAACAGTTGAAGATGCGACAGGAAATGGGGTGAGAGAGGGGGGGAGTGACACGCAGCAAATTGTCCCCAGGCCGGGACTCAAACCCGGGGCCGCTGCAGCAAGGACAAAGCCTCTGCACAGGGGATGCCTGCTCTACCAACTGAGCTAAATGGCGCCCCAATGCAGAGGATTTCCACATCATTATCTCGGGCTCATTTCATCCCAACTAGATCAATACCATTTGTCATCAAAGAAGATTGACAAGAGGTTGTTGTTTAGAAAATTTCACTTTTTGGCTCTAAAATGCAGTATCACATAATCTTGTTTGGAAATTAGTCACAAACAGTAAGTCATGGTCCTGTTGCCTGCTGTTGAAATTTTTCAGACTACCAAGAACAGTCTTTTGAATTGCAGTTATTATGACCCATATTGTCTATTCCTTAGAGTTCGTGGACAGAGTTGTGAGGCTCGGGAAGCTTCTGAATGTCACAATTTTGAATCAGACTGGAGTAAAATACTACAAGCTCCTCATAGTTCTTTTTGGAAATCCTTTCGTTGATGCCATGGAATCTAAGAAAAAGAAACAAACATGTTTCCTTAATGGTATCTAAAAAACAAGAAAATGCATTACATTCTTTCAATTATATGTCATTATTCTTGCATAATGGTTTGTTGTTACCAACGCTGAGAATTAAATCAGGTATTAGGTTGGTTCTATAGAACCCTTCTTACTATAATGATTCAAGAGGAACTTAAAGTCAGCACAGGTCACGTAGGTAACGCCATCACATCAAAAGTTTGATGTAACCATGTGACCAAATCATAAAGCTCTCTTACCTCAAAAAATTATCTTTTAGTCTTACAGAAATTAATTTAGACAGGCAGTTTATTATAATGACCGCAGCAAACTGTGTTAAGACTTTATTCAGTGTGAGACATATTAGATTCTTACCTCTGAGCATCACCTGGTTTAAACCAGACGGGTGCAAAGCGATAAATATCGTTGGTCAGGTCTTTGAAGTGTCGGCTGTCTGTGTTCCCGATACAAATACCTGCACATTAAAACATTATATCAAAACACTTGTGGAAAACTTTGACATTAATAACAAAAAAAGTATATTATTGAATCTATCTGAATTCTACCTGGAGCAACTGTAACTGTTGGAAACATGTCCAACACAGTTTTCTTGATGATCTGGAAGCCAAAGGATTTTTCATCACTAGAGCTGACAGGCAGAGGGTCAAACCCATCAACAAGTTCCATTTTCACTCGCTGGTCCCCTACGGTCGACTGGATGAGGTCTAGGACCTGGACAAAAAAGCACACATCTTTATCAACTCAGAATATTGATAGGCAGAGATGCGAACAGCAGGAATTCTCAAAAGAAAAGGTGAAATTTCTGACCGTACCTCTTGTAATGACTGTGCTGAATGGATTCGTAGATTTACGTAAGCTTCAGCGAGGGAAGGGATGACATTCACCTACAAGGTGGGAAAGTTTTTTAAGAAAAAATTAAGTTGCTTGAAATCCAATTTCCTCTGAATTTCTTTTGATCTTACAAAAATAACTATACCTTAACTCCTGCATTAAACATGGTGACTGCTGTGGTTGTCCTTACAAAAGCATTTGTGTCTGGTTTTCTTTCAAGAACCCTGAAAAGTAAAAACATATTAACTTATCACTTCTAACAGACATGATTAGAAGAAAACATGGAATGAATTTTAGGATGTATTTACCTGCCAAGGAGTGGGGAAAACAGCCACAAATTCGACATTATCAACTTCATTGGGAGCTTAAACTGAAGTCAAAAAATTAGAAACTGAGAAACAACAGGTAGACATGTTGATATCTGTGTCATGTAAAAACAAACTTGGTCCCACTTACCTTATGGGCCAGATGCTCAAAGGTTCCACGTTCAGGCCCATGACCAAACAATCTCGGCATGGGGTTTTCCTCAAGTCTGAGGAAGTGCATTACAAAATGTAAGTCTTAGAGTTAAGCTTTTTGTTTGTGGAATGGTAAAAATGTAAAATGTAGTCAAATATTTGGTACAACATGAACCAGAATTCATCTTAGGTCAATTAAATGAGTTAGAATTCTCAATTTGAAGAAAATGTTCCTCTCACCTTTTGACTGCTGCAGCCAAGATCCCAATGCTGGTCTCCCTGGGAGGCATTGACGAGTGACCAGGGAGCATAGCCACACTGAGCTTTACAGTGGCATGACCCTTTTCACTTATCCCAATTCTAAAAAACATTGACACACAAAAACATAGAATATCTGAGTGCCAATCAATTACCTATATTTTATTTTACATAATTTAAGGGAGACATGCAATTTTAAGGCTATGCTAGTGACTTTACTTTTACTATGAAAAAGCTACAAACTAAAGATCATGTTTACACCAGAGCATGGCAGGTTCTCACAGGGCAGCAGGTCCATCAAGACCACTGATGACTCCATCAAGTATAGCTAGGCCCTCATCCATGACAAATGACAGCTTGACACCGCGCTGCTTCAGGATACGTACTATGCTCATTGCCCCCTTGAAGCCATTGACCTTTAAAACAAATAGCAGAAGACGCAGACATTCAAATAAGATTTTTTAAACTATTATTTTCGGTTGAAAATATCAAAAAAGTACAAGTTTTATAAAAAGGTAAAGTACCTCTTCATCGTGACCAAGGCCGATGTAAAATCCTCTGCGCGGAGCATATCCTTTTATCAGCAAGTACTCCAGTGCCTGAAGTATTCCCTGGATGAAATACAACATATCAGTTTTGCCTTGCTGGCAAAATAAAGGGGAATAAATATATAACTCAATTCTTTATTATAGCCATTATCACACAAAATATCAATTGATTTCTCACCATTACAGGGCTCTTGTCATCTATGGTCCCTCTACCATAGATGAAGTCATCTATCTCCTGCGCAGAAAATGGTGGGGCCTCCCAGCCGTCTGACTCTGAGGCAGGTACGACATCGATGTGGGCCAGCAGCATGTATGGCACGAGGTCAGGCTGTGATCCTGGCACCCAAAACAAGTGACTGTATTTGGCCACCAATTCATGATGAACCAAGCTTGAAGAAAAAACTGTTGGGAAGGCTGACACAGGAAGAAGAGTAAAAGATTAAACGCTCAGCCTATGAAAACTGTTTTGCAAAAAAACATGCAAGTCTGCAATCAAATAACCCTGAGGATGCAATCAGGGCTATCAATACTGATATTGGGGAGAAAGAATTCTGATATTAATATATAAAATAATACTGTCACACGCACAAGATATATACCATACATAAACACACATTTCTGCAATAATTCCTCAAATGTGGTGAAAAGATAGAAGATACGTACATAATGGACATAATTTTACTGTGTGTCAATAAACTTTATTTTCCAGAATGACATCAGAGTGCAAATTAAGACAAGCGAAAAGAAACATCAAGAATTTAGCTTTTAATTCATCTCACCAACGACTGCATTCGGTTTTCCTCGAGGCCAGAATGATGTTGTGTGAGACTTGTGACGTGTTGTCGTATGTTTCTGTCATTTCTATCTGAAAATTGTGATCCTGTTTGTCACCCCCCCCCCCCCTTTTTTTTTATATACTGAATGTATGTGTATCTCATTACATCTTTTTCTTCTGTAACTTTACCAGAATACAGTCATCTTTTTTTCATAATTGCGTAATCCTGTTTCATGTACTCCGTCACTTCCCAAGCTTGTACACCGATACCAATATACAGTATCTGTCATGGGCGGATAACATCAGCCAACCAATATATCGGTCTGATTCTCAGGTGAAGTCTGTTCTGACACCTGTAGAGTGACACCATTGTGACTGTAATCTGTAAGAAAAACCTTACTTAACATGACATGGATTTTGCTCAACAGCGTGTTACAAAACACATTCTCAGCCGTAAAGAGCGACTGACAGAGGAGTTAGTGCTACTCGTCTGTCAGACCGTTGACCGTTGGTAACCATTTTAGCTAGCTTACGTTAGCTCAAGTTTGTAGCCCATAGCTCTCTCTCGGTAACTTACATGTGTTGACCTCAATTAAACACCGCTGGGTTTACTGTCAAACGTTTAGCGGGAGCTGCTCGGCTACGACATCATGTGACATGTGTCTGAAGCCGTTAACGTTACAACACACCAGCGTCTAGCATGAAAGACAAATGGGTGTCTCCCACCGGCTTTAACGTACCTTTTCTGAGGAGCCTGTCAAATTCGAGCAGGGCGGTAGTGTTGCTCTCCGTCTCGGAGAATGACACCGTGGGGATCCGGATAGCTTCTGGATGAATGAGCAGAAACAAGTCTGTCAGTGGTGGCTGATTCTGCACGTTTCTATCGCCCACCCCTCCCTTCTTTTTCCACACAGGGAGGAAAACGGTTATTTAGTCACACTACACAAGCTAACAAGCGAAAAAAAATTACCTTTAAAGTTAGCAAGAAGCTGCTCTCTCTGATGGTGGTCTATGTCCAGCGAGATGTTGTCCGTCTTTTCCCAGCGTGCGAGCTGGAGTCCGATGTTCACGTCCAGTGAAAGAGTCCTGAGAGATGCTATGGTGAATAACAGCAGCAGTGTAAGGATGAAGCTACAGATGATAATCTTTAGAAACTTCAATATTTTGAACTTTGGCCCCGAGTCTGTCATTGTGGTGTTGTTGTGACAGCGGAACTGGTTGACTGACTGTGTGTGCAGGCTGATTCAGCTGAGGGCTGCTGGAAGGGAGCCACCTGCTGGCCTGACAGCAGACCTACACCTGTGACAGGAGGAAAAGTAATCCGTCTGCTATGTGAGAAAGTACCAATGTAACTTATACTTCTCTCATCCCATGTGGCCAAGTAAAAGTGATTTAATTATATAAAGGGTCCCTACTGATTTGTGTATCTGCATGCATTCACTCATCTAGTATCATCAGTTGCACGAAATATATTAAGCGAAACATCCTTTATTTTGAAATATGGTTCAAATATTTAAAAAAAAACAACACACACACTTATACAATAACACACGTTCATTGAAAAAGGCAACATCACATATCACAATTTAGGTTATGAAACAGATAACATACAGCATTCTAATTCTATTGTTTTTAAATGAGAGAACATTATTGAGCCACTCCATAAAATAATTGACAAAACTTTCATCCATAACAAATGAACATGAACAGACACACAACCAATTAACTTTTAAAGCAAGATGTGCTTCCTGAAGACATCCCGGGACAAGGTCATCATGGCCACAAAAACAACAAAATAACGCATGTATAAGTCAAAGAATTTAAAAAGTCCAGATTTACTCCTCTCCAGAGGGCGCTGGCGTGTCCTGTATCTCAGCCTGAAGCAGGAGCCCCCCCTCACTGTCTGGCTCTGGGTTCAGACCGTCCAGTAAGGCCGTAAACGGACTAAGCGAGTTTTCCTCAACGCAAGCGTAAATGATATACAAAAGAACCACAACAATGAGGAAGATGAAGATCTGTATATGGACGGGCACGAGGCGGCGCTCCAATTCTCGTCTCTCCAGGGTCGTGGGACTGGCCGGAGAGTCTGGGTACGCATACTCAAGAGGTCTCCCTGCTGCACCCTTGATGGGTCTCCGACGTGTTGCACTGAAAAATAAATAAATAAATAAATAAAAATATATATATATTTATATAAAAAACAGGATGTGTCAGCCAATAATCCAGTTACAACTCTCCATCATAATTGTGCGTGTATCACCCCCCATCTTTTATTTTTCTACATTTCGTTTCCTAATTCTGTGACACCCAATTCTCACTCAACAATAGACCATATTCACACAGCGGCCATTTTGGAAAGCTCAAATGTCATTCTGCTGTGTTCCAGCTTTCCTATAAAAATAGGGGAGTGGAAAAATATTGTTAACAGACAGTTGATAGTGAAAGTCCAGAGGGAAATAGGGCTGTATTTCCAAGTAAAAAAACATTTTACTTTAACAACATACCTTACCCTTACCTAGCATTCAGCCACGTCCTAGATCACATTTTGTTTAATAATGTTGCAAAATATGATAAGAAAGGTGTAAATTAACATTAACACATATCTTGGTAACATTTATTTCAGCCTGGATGTTAAACACACTAGTTGTAATCGAACAGTAATGTCATCTAGGAAGTGGCTGAATGCTAACGTCAGCTAACAGGTTATAAAAACATGTGATTTTACCTTGAATATGGCCCGATGCCCCTCCAGATCTTTACTGTCCATCATGCTTTCATTTGCAGATCAATCGGAAAGTGGTGAAATAATAACGATTTTTCAGATTCCCTACATTTTTAAGACTCGCAACCCAGAAAACAAAACCATTATCCATGATTTAGAAAGCTGTGAGGAGATAATTGCACTGTTATAGTGTTGGTGTGGCACTTACTAGATCCCTGTTGTTGTGACCGGAGTGTCTGGAAACAAGTCATTGAGAAGATCTTTCACAGGCTCCAGAGGAGGCTGGAAAAGAAAGCCAAAATTACTGACAGTGTACCAGAGTAAACACAAATATGTCACAGCCAGCAGTGTCCCACAGAGATGGAAGTCCAGCAAGTCAGGTAGAAAAAAAAATGAAGGATAAGGGTGACTGTTGGTGTAATGAAAATGTACAGCAAGTTTTAAGGTTATTGTTTTGTACTCTGGGTTACGTAACACTTGCTTATGGAACCAGTAACACCAATCAAAGTGTGTTCTTGTAGATCGTGCACACACACACACACCCATCAAGTGACATGGAATAAAAACAGATAACGTAAAAGCCAGCAAGAAGATGGTTATGCCTTCATTTCCCGTTTATAAGGGGAGACCTCAGGAGTGTAGTACATGGACCGGTTGGGCTTGTCCACAATTCGCATGTCCAGCTAAGGAAAAGAAACGTAACAGACTATAAAACACTGGATTTCTGTGGTCTGAATTTCCTCCCACCTTTACTGAAACTCTCCAACTACCACAAAAAGTTTAAGCTTAAAGTGTGACTGAACAAAGTGAGCACTACTGACCCTGTTGGATTGCGACCAATGTTCCTGAACATTGCTCCCATTCAGCTCCCTCTCTGTATCTGTGCTAGAAATGAGTGACCTCTGACTCTCCATCTGTTGTTTAAAGTGACAGTGTACATTACTGAGTGAGCACCCTGGCAGTGACAACTCGCAAACAAAAATGAAACGCAAATATGTGGAATGTGGGTTTATAAATGTGGAGTTAACTTTCCTCTTCAACCATCTGAGTGATGCTGAAGGCCTGAGAGGAAAATAACGAGCAACCGTTAGGCACAGCTGATTGTGATCCACGTGAAACCTGCAAGGATGAATATTATTATGTTAACGGCAACAAAAACATGCATCATTCATCACATAATATACACACCAGTGAGACACAAAAAAAATCCAATCTGTGGCTTGAAAAGTACGCACCATTAAGTCAGTCTAAACAAGGAATGCAGAGAATTTAAAATCCACAAGGGAAATAAGACCAGCCTACCCCTGATCCTAATCCCGAGCGTTGATCTACAGAGGATGCTTTACTAATTCCTACTGGAATCTGTGGGCAGCGAGACCGACTCCGCTCTGATGATTTTAACACATTCCTTGAATTCCACTTGGAACAAGGTTCCCTGTTTCTCGAAGCACGAGCACGCTACAAAAGATCAACCCGATCAAACAAAGAAAAAGAAATAAAAATCACATCAGTGTCTCCTGAGGATCAGGTTGAAAGAATTTCGTGCAAAAAATGTGAATATCTGTAACATTTACCAGCCTTGATGAAGGTGCAAAGCACTGCGGGTAAACAAAATCACCATTCTGGGAATGAAAACAAAAAAAATCACTCAAAATGCAAGTGCTCGTTTCAAAGTGCGCTTCCATTTAGAACCCAAATGTACAGTTGCAACCTGTGGCCACTGAGTGGCACTGTCGGGACAATTTATCGCAAAAATGCATGAAGTTGATCCATAAACAGGCAGTAGTAGTTAGTGCTGGATCAAAGAAGCTCCAAATAATTTACCTAAAAAGGTATCAAGAGCTTCTACAGTTTTCTCACCTGGCTACTCTCTTGTTGGGCCGGGTCTGGCTGTTCAACAGTTTCTTCTGTTGCTTCTTCAGAACCTGTACAAGTCACAGAAAATATGAAAAGAATATGATTATCTGATAACAGCAATAAACAAACACATCTAGACTAAGAGGTCATCAGAATTCCTGGTCATACCTTCTTCTTCCTCCTCCTCCTCTTCTTCTTCTTCTTCACTGTCCGAGTATAATACATCTTTCACTGGTCCATTCAGATGGTCGTGTCCATTAGGCTGAAGCAGCTTCCTCAGCTTGTTCTCATACAAGGCCCTGGTGGAGGCTTGTAAAGACAGACAATATTTACTTAGTACAGACTATAAAACACAGTAAAGGCACAAAAATTACTTAATGGTGACCATAATCCTGTTTCTACAATAAAAAACATTCAGAACAGTCTGAAGTGCTGTCTTACCAACTATGGGTCCAGCTTTAAACCCATGTTTGAGCAGTGCGGCCTTGAGGTCATCATCAGTCAAACCAGATGGGTCAAGAACCTCTGCATCCTCTGGATCCTCCTCCTCCACCTTACAAGACAAAATTTGCTGAATTTAAACAAAGACTGCAGCTTGAATGCCAGTAGTTTCTAGGTAATTAATATTCGTTCAATTTGTGTATTTCATGGGTCGTCTGATTTTTATGTTATCTATTCTGAACAACCACGGAAGAATATGTTTAAGACAAGTGTAAGGTAGAGCCCAACAATATTTCAGCGTGCCTGCATTATCAGATACCTATGACAGGCTTAGGGTTTGACTGTAGAGCTCCTCATAACAAACCCCCTCTGAAAACCACTCAACTATGAGCAGGGCTGCTGCTAACCATTATCGCCATTATTGATTCATCTTCCAATTATTTTCCTCATTTAATCGCGTAGAAAAAAAGTGCATCGAGTGACATCTTGAAATGGGCTGTTATGCCTGACCAACAGTCGTAAACTAAGAGACATCTGATTTATTACTCTCCACAAAGGAGATTATGTTTTCGCCCCTTTCCGCTTGTTTGCTGGTTGGTTGGTTTGTCAACAAGATTACATAAAAACAACAAAACCAATTTCCATGAGCCTTGAATGAAGGAAGAGTCTCCCTGCCCAGAGGGAGGCCCCATTGAATTTTGGGTAGAGATCACGATAAAGGGATGGATCCCAGATTCTTTTCTTACCTTCTTTAACATTGCGAGATCGACATTTTCGTCGGGGAATTACACATGGGGCTTGGTGAAAAAGATCTGGCAATCTGGTATCTGCGAGTGAGGTCAATTTAATGTGTATCCAAATAAAAATCTGGATCTAGCAGACTTTAATCTGCTTTATTTGATACTGCATTAGGGTTGATTCAATTAAAGGGGACTGTTGGGCCTCGGCGGAAGGTAGTTTGATAACCTCTTCGTCTAGTTTGTTTACTGGTTGGTTTACTGGTTGGTTTGTCAGCGTGATTACACAAAATCTACAGAACGGATTTCCACAAAACTTGGATGGAGGATGGGGTCTCGGCCCAGACTCTACCACCATTAACTCATTTTGGTGCAGCTCCTGATAAAGGAACAGATCGGGTGTGATATTAGATTAAGCTCGACTGAATTAAAGGAGGCCATTCTAGTTGTTTACATAAAAACAAACAAAAAAGCAGCAGCTTATTAAATGAGAGGGATATCAATTAATGTTCTTGGCTAACCAATACAGCCACTAACGTTTCAGCTCTTTCTCTTAGTTTATGGAGCACGGATGCTTTGCCCACGCAGACTAAACACAGTCTGTCCAAACAGCCATGACACAGCACAGAAACAACCTCCAGACTTCTGCTGCTCTTTCCTGCAGCAGATAAATGAGTGTGACAGGTGTTGCAAGCACATGTACACGACTGTAATGGCAGCCGCCAAGCGTCTCGTGTAAACCTATACCAACTATACAGCTGGTGGCTCAGTGGTCAGGGGACCTCAGGAAGCTCAGTGACCCATATATCCCCCCACCTCCTATGCTCTACAGCTGTTCACCTTGCAGCATGGGTTTACTTCAGTCCATGCCAGAGTTTATTATGCAAAAAAACAACCTCTCATTATCAAATATAATGGTTGTTGATGTCAGTGAAGGCAGCATTGTTGACAAGTCCTCAACAACATATGTTATGATGTCCAATTGCATTATGGGTGTTCTTCTCAGACATGCCAAGTAACTAGAAAAAAGAAAACTTTTTTTTAAGCAAGAGGTCAGCTGTGGAAATATTCTGACCGCAAAACACCTAAAAGCTTGATCAACTCACTGCCACATCTTCTCCCTGTTCCTCCTCGTCGCTGGAGAAATCCGCTGCGTTTCTCTGGTCGACGTGTTTCAAGTGCAACTCCACGTAAACTTCCTTTCTGCTCTTGGCAGGTGGCAGCGCGACATTGTGGGCGACCAAATCCGACTTGAGTCGCGACTTTGAGAGGTGAGCAGGGTCCTCCTTAAACAGCGGCATGCCACGAGGACGGCGCGGAAAAAGATTAAAAACAGTTGCGTCGCTTTTTCTTTATGTTTTGTGTTTTTTAAATAAAAAAAACAACCTGGGCCGGCCCGACAAAAGCTGCTGGGAGAAAACCCCTCTGCCTGTGGTCTGTGTATCACAACGACTGAACTGAGAACAGCTGCACCTGATGACTTGATTGACAGCCAAGTAGTAAGCTTTACATACCGGCACTGAGACAACACACAGCCACCGCAAGCTAGCATAAATGTGTCTAGCTAGCTTTGCCATTGATTAGTTACATTTGAATTGAGACCGTTTAGTGGAAGTTTATTAAGTAAGTTTTTTTAAAACGTTTATTCATATTAAACTTAAAAAATAATTAAATAAAATAATTTCTAAAATGATACAGTATGACTTTGGTTAGATATTGTAGCCTACTGTTTTTCCGGGCTGCAGCTAATATTAACCGGTAACTAGCTAGCTATCGTTAGCCTACTGCTTTTTGCAAAGGTTAGCTATTCTGTTTCTATGGAGGCTTGGAGCTGCCCATATTAAAAAGCAATAATTGAATCAGATTTAACTAAATAATTAGAAAATAAAAACATTTAAATAGACATTTTGACTTGTCATGGGGTGATTTCATAAGTAGTCACTACTGCTGTAGTCTGTGTGTGTAACATTAGCCAGCTGCTAGCTACAGCAATAGCTTGCATTTCTAAAAGTTAAAGGTGATTTTAGCCTTTTTTCTCAGCACGTCTAAAAAATCCTTATTAAATCATTATTATTATTTATTTGAATTTTACTTTTGAGAGATGGATGGCATGTGAACAACGGGGACGCACTTTGGTCATTTTGTTAACAAGGGGGATAGCGTCCCACCTCAAATAGGGGACAAGTAGGAATGTCCTGTCTGAAAACAGTCTAGCAGGAACCACAAATATCAAAGTTAGTTCACACAGTTGAATTTTAAGTAAAAATGTCTCTAGTCTAACCAGTGTTTACCTTTGACCTCCAGGTTTGACTTTGGCTTTGGTTGTCGTCGGTGTTGGACTGTCAGTGGTGTATGCCGCTTCTGCTGCTGCATTTTTACCGAAGTGATGCATTCAACTTGTGTACGTGGAAGTGGTGAGTAGTATCTTTGCTAACACCTGTTAATAGATAAAAAACAAAATAAAACACATGTTCAAGTGATTGTCTGTCTGTAAAGTAGGTGGTACCGAATGTTTTAAAAACTTTTTTTCCCCAACCAATCAGCTACAGCAAGGGCATCTGAGCCAACAAACATGTTGATCACCAGAAAAACTTGCTGTGAAAAATCTGCGTCTTGGAACAGGCATCCAGTACTCTAGTACAGCAGAGAGCTTATCAGTGTGCAATGAGTGGAATCACCTGGTAGGATTCGGTTATCATGAAAACCAGGATCATGGGTACCTATAGGGGTCTTTATCAAAAACATGATTATTAGACCCAGCTGAACATCTTAACGAGTAAATTTAGGTTAACACCCTCCACTCCTCTAACATCTGCTACTGATGTAACTAGAGCATTCATCCTTGTTCATGAAACAGGTCTCTTTTTTAAGAGAAAACCATTAATTCTCCAAATAATAACCAAGTAAAGCAAAGTAAAACAACAAAATTGACTCCATTCACAAGAGAGGGATTTCTTAGTGTGTATTTGTTACAAATCCTCCTAAACAGCTAAACATACTCTTTTAAATTAGTTGACAACTTCAGTATCTTGCTGCTATGTGCTTGGAGATATGAAAGGACAAGACAGCAGGTGTTTACTTCCCTCGCAGTCATATTTGAGTCTGAGTTGAAAAGACTTGATCACCTGCTGTTCTGTTTACTGTTGTGAACTTGAACTGTACCGTTTTTAGATTGGATCGACACATGGTGATGTGAGAAAAACATTTTGTTTTCAGTGGGGATTTCCAAAGCAATGAGTGGGTTGGAATTGTCTGATTGGGAACCATCAGTTGTGAATACGTGTACTGTTTTAATATTAGATTAAAGAAAGATTGGCCTCCTTCAATTTTGAAGCTCCGTTTTTGATATATTTCTCCACATTTCTATATTGATCAGATTGTTTGTTGGCCAGCAGACACTACTCAATGATTCAAAGCATGTGTAGGTCCTGCTGTGTGGTATTAAAATAAAAATATACTTGATATAAAAGTATATAAAAGTCTCAGATCAAAATCATTAAAGGCAGAGACCTGACTTGCTCATATTTGTTTTGCACAGAGAATTAATACTTGAATACTTGAAGTCTGGTATGGCTGCTTCCAAGTTCAAAGTCTGGAGATATTCAGCAGAGAGTTATTGCGGTCAGAAGGTTGAATGCTCTTGAAATCCTTTTTAAAAATCTACTCGACATGAAGGGGCTGAGAACCATGTGAAGCCAAATTTGAAGGGCTCTTTACAAGTACTGTGATGCCTCAGCTGGCTTAGGTGCACACCATGTACCCATGATTATACAGTTTTAAAATGTATAATCTTGTTGCGCAGTTTCCTCTTCTGGCCTCCATCCAAAATGAGCAGCATTAACATTACAATCAAAATCCAAATGACCGTTAAACAGTCAGCTCCAGCATTAAGTCAAAAAATACAAAAGCGGTGAAGAATTGGAACTCAAAAAACTTCAATTCTTCATGAAAAAATGTTATAATTGGGGACTGACATTATGTGGTTAAGCACTGCTGCAGGTCAGCACACATTTTTTGTTTGAATTTGGATTGCTGTTAACTCTCAGTTAATGAAAACCATGATGAATACTAAACAGCTAATATTTCTTCTTTCTGGTCACTGTAAATTCGACAAAATGAAGGAAGTACGGAAGACTAATCAAAATATTGCATCTTTCCTGATTTTAAATTTAATCCAAAAGATAGGCTAGTACATACAGTAGTTGTGGATTTATATATTTATATAGCCAATATATAACTATAGTTAAAAGAGTGTTCTCAGTTGAAACAGCCAGAGGCAAAGACAGTTTGTTCCTATGAATTTTAATATTTCCCTTGAGGTCTGAGTATGAGTTTCTTTCTGTACATATTACAGCTGTGCCATAATGTGCTTTACGTGTTCCTAGTCCTCACATGCTCCATGTCATCATTATAAATACATTTTTTTCTATTTACACTACTCTTAATACCATTAAAATGCTACCCAGAGGGCTAGAAGGTGACAAGTAAAGCAGGCTGTCGCACTTTCACTCATTACTTTATTAATAGTAACACATGAAAGCACTGCATTTTATACCAAGAGTGGTGCTTTATTGGCTAATATTAACGATCCATGTCCCCACCCTGCCAGTCTGCACTGATATTAGAGGAGTTGAACTAAGTGCAGCAACTCCGCTGCTGGACGCTAGTTAAATTTTATACTCAAGAAGTCTTTATTGTAATAATGCAAAACAACAAAACAGCAAACGTACTGTATATCATAGCATCAAAAAGGGCGAATGCAACAACAAAATATGGCAAAATGCAATACTATCGTGCAAATTAGCGACAACAATCTAACGTTAGCTAGCAAGCTAGTTAGCTAGACATCAGCAAACAAGCAGCAATTGCTTTATGCCTGTTATAAACACTATATATATATACTTATATATTCACTTCACCCTACCCCTCTTTCCCAATAAGAATCAGGCGACCCTACACCTTTTGAACAAGCAAACAGGATTATGGGTTGGGGCAAGGGTCATATTGGGATCAGGCCTAAGTCTCGACGAGACCATTTCCTGAGGAAATGGTTAGAAAAAGATTTTGAATGTGTAAAATAATTGGTGGCTTAGGATTATAGCACAGTTATTAAATTAAACACATTTTTAAATGCAGGGGGTTGTGACTTAATTTCCCCAGTAGTAAAAATATATAAAGCTCTAAGGTGTTCATGAAAGTTGTAGAACTGCTCACAGCAGCAGAAAGAGAAAGGAAGCCCTCTGCTTAGTCACAACCTTTATGAAAATCATCGATTTCCCAAAATATCTACAGGAAAGTGACTAATGTTCGCTCCATCTCAAAATATCTGTATTTGCCCAACAACTCATAAAGTTTGATGCCAGAAAACAGCCATGATGTAGACCCTGTGGGCAAAAATGTTGGTGATGTCATTACATAAGATTTTAAATTCTTCAAATGGCTGGACAAAATGCAACACAAGCTAAACTTACATTACTAATCACAATTATTACGATTATTCATTAAGTTTGGAATCAAAAGTCATCAGAGTTCCTAAGTTGACTGTCCACTGTGTATCCAATGGCTTTAAACCCTACATGACATGTTAGAAAGAACTCACATAGGAATAGAAAGCCATAAGACACAGTCGTGGTGTGATTTAGAAGATGATGATACTGAATCAGTCTCAGATGCAGTTTGAGAAATCACGCAGTTAGAGCTGAAAGCTTGACATGTGGGAGGAAAACACAGGGGCAGTTTACAGACAACAGTCAGGATTAAAAACTCACATCCACATGAATAATTAAGCAAAGAAACTGGAAGTGTTCATCTGAGGCCCGGGGGAGTAAAATTAAACTGTCTTGTGAGTCTTTAGACCGAGGGAATTATATTTTTCACAGCACAAACCCAAATAAATCGACCCCCACCCGGTGCTTGAATCTTACAACAATATTCTGCTAGCTGTTCAATTCCTCGGGGGGTTTACGGAATAATCTTTGATTAAAAATGCAGTTTTAAATCAGCGTCTGTGGGGAAAGGTGCAGTGTTAATCAAAAGGATTTTGTTTTTGAATTCAAAACAGATTACGTAAAGTCTTTCTATATTCTCTAGCAACCCCCTGCTTGACTTCCTCATGCACAAAGGAGATCATTACCTCAGCATTTTAATGCAACCACTGGGCTGCGAAAGCCGAGCAGTTTTTATTAATGACCAAAATATTTTTGCAGATATGAACATTTCCATGCAGCAGCCCTTGTGCCTCTTTTATCAAAGCCATCGTGCTGATGAGTCAACTATCATTAATGCACAGAAACGCTACCAATAGGCTTGATTGATTTAGAAGTTCATTCACACTCTTTTGAATGTGTTGTCTTTTTTAACCTCTGAATTTCTTCAGAATCTTCCCATGAACCAAAACACAAGACTGTTTGCAACAATTTTTCAGCACTAAACTGTTGGAAGTGCTTTGGACTCCTTTCAACCCGTCAGTGAGTAGAGAATCAGCACTCCAGCTATGCAGGCCAAATCTGCTCACCCAGATGTCTGCTCAGAAAACAGTAGCCTTTATGAAAACATGAAAAAGTCTTGTGGACTGAGAGGAAACGGGCTACTATAGAAGACAGAGGAGGCATTTGTTGACATTGTATCAAGTGCAACGCTGAGGTATTTGAGGCTCAGAGGGGCCAGGTATTTGTCAGTCAGTGTTTCTTGTGCTTTTGCTGTCTCCAACTCAAACAACAAAAGCCCCATTGAGACAGCCTCTCCTTTTTTTTCCCTCTGAACAAGCACACAAAGCTTCCTGTACTAGGCTGCAACTGTCCAGTACTGAGAGAACCATGTCTAGTCGTCCTTTAATGCACCTGTTTCAATTTCTTCTGGCAATGCGGTAAAGTTGAGTAAAACCACTTTGTTAAATAGTTTCACATCCTTTCTCATACATTTGCTGCATTCACCATAGCCTTTTTTTAATTCTATAAAGGCTCCAAGATGTCATAACTTTGATCAGAAGACATCCTAACTTTATTCTAACTCAGTGGAGCCAAGTTAGATTTATCCTCATTGGCATTACATATATTGGATATTCACATGACCTCTGACAGGAGAACATTACCCACCGATTGAGGGAAAGTGTTTACTCAATCAGCCTTTCCCAGGTTCAAAGAAATGACCACTGCCACTGAGCTCCAGGGAGCCTGTGCTCATGCATGTCTCAGCATAAATTAGTAAAGCCCCTGTGTCAGACTCTGTCCAGACAAGAAGGTGAATCTCAGCCACAGGGAGGATTAGTTTTAATCCCTAAACATCGTACATGGTCGCTCTCTGCTGGGAGCCAATTCAGGGAATCGTCAGCAGCCAGATGTTTTTAATTGTTTTAGATATACATTCCTAGAAGAGTCTGAGAAATTGTAGCCACAAAGCTTTAACAAGACAGCAAATTATAAATATCTGACAATTTAGACACTTGTTTTGAAGACAAAGATGATGAAAAAAGGGGTGGCGCCTGATTTCTATTTATTGCAAACACACCTAAGCACCTTCCACTGGCAGACAAGACAACCAAAACACATTGAAACACTGCACACAACACATGAAAGCATCAGTGAAGCAGCTTCTCATCCTCACTGTCATCCTTGGTAAAAGCAAAATATCTTCACCGGCACACTTTATACTTCTTAAAGTAACAGTGACGTGCATTTCGTGCCGGATGCATTCTTATGCCATAAATCTGACTCTTACCTCCTTCTCCCTCTCCTGTGTCCCTCGCTGGAACGAGTATGGCATCCCCTCAGCCTAACACTGTATGGAGAGACAATGGGTAGTGGGGGGGAGGAGTTACTATGTAAGCAGGAGCGAGAGTGGGGAGACAGAGGGAGTAAAAGCAGAATGAAAACTGGGAGAGAGAGAGAGGGAGAGCGTGAGAGGGAGAAAGAGGGCTCAGAGGGGAGATCACTCGCTCACAATACTCTCAAACCACGAATCTGACAAAAACGTTAGATGAATGACAATTCTTGTAACCCCCCCTCCTGCATCCCCATCTCCCCTTCTCAGTTGCGATGTCATAGAGAAAACAGCATCCAGAAATCCCTCTCTTCACGTGGGAAATGTAAGGAAAAACAAGAGACTGTGAGAGAATGGGTCCTGGTTTTAAACAAGTCCCTTTCTTTGGCTTTCTTTGAATGAGTTCTTAAGATTCCAAGTTGGCAGAGTGCCCGTGGGTCCTGGATGGAAAAGGATAAAAGAGGGGCTGAGGTAGGGGGGCTGGCTATTGTGTTTGTTCCTTTCCTTTCAGTCCTGGCACTCTAGTTGATCTTTGCAGCCAGTTGCTGAATATTCCAGTCACTTATTCCTGGGTTGTAAATGGGAGCTCCCACGTTTTTATTAATTTTTATCTGGGTTGCTGCTCATCACCTCGGAGATTACTCAAACTTTGTTGTTGTCACCCTGCACATACAGGTTGAGGCTTAAGGTAGAGGTTCAAGGACCAAAAATAATTACCAAATGAGCAGTGGCTCAGTCAGTCAGCACTGATCTGAAGATCCTAGTGTCTTTAGAGTCTTTTAGTCTTTGTTTGGGCCTCTTTGTCCTCCCAACAGTCCATCACTAGTAGAGAGACACTGCTGTTTTGCCTGGTGAATCTGGGATGAAGACAGCAGGTGCTGTTGCCCCTCTCTGAGTCACATTCAGCTTTCTCCCCCTCCATCCGTTTCCTCTACTAATACACCCTCCTCCCCCTTGTCTAGATGTGAGGAGGGGGGCTTAGATGGGGAGAATGAGCTACTGTATAATGAAGCACACCCAGAGAAAATAAACAGTTTTCTAAAGGTTTTAATGAGTGATGTCATGTCGCCCTGATCAGAATGGCTGATGAGCTGTTTGACACAGAGCGACGGCGATCATGTAAAGGGTGTAAAGGATTAACGCAACTGCATCTCTTGTCAGTCACCACTGTGCCTCTCACCGCTGCTTGTGCTGCATCAGTGCCGCAAGAGAAGCCCTGTTTTCACTCACAGTCTACCCCCCCACCTCCTCCTCCTCCTCCTCCGCCTCCTCCTTCCCCTCAAACCCTTCCCTTCCCTACCCTCTCTCTCTCTCTGTCTTCCTCTTGCTTTCCCTCAAATAAACACACAGGCTCGGTTCATTACTATTCACCAGGTTTCACTAAGACACGCATCATTGCTCTGCTCCCTACAACTGTGTCGGGAGAGGCGGGGGGACAGGAGGGCAGGGAGAAGGAGAGGAAGGGGAAAGCAAGAGACATCTTGTGATAGAAAAGAATAAATCACGATTGTGTTTTCTGTGTCCAGATGTGTGTACAAACATACATTACCAGACAGCTGCATGCATGAGTTGTTCTCTCGTCTGCCTCTGACAGTGAAATCTCCCGGGTAACAAAGCTGGTTTCAGTCCTCAATACAGAAATCTGTTTCTTTCTGTGTGGTTTTGATTCATCACTTGCCTTTCATTAAGAATCCACTGAAGTCGTACACTCAAATTATTATCTGTGCTGATATACTGACGGAGCATTTCATCCATGAAAATGGGCACAATGCTTGATTTCTATTCCTGTGTTGGCTCAGTCTAAGCCTCAGATAGTCTGAAAGTCTCTGTCACATCCATTTTAGAAAAACCTTCACTGTGAAACTAATCCTTTGTTAATTTTTACTCTTTAGTCAGCTGTTCTCAATAGAGGGACAATGATTCCTAGAATTACGGCAAAATCATAAGGTGGGAAGTCTTCGCTGCAGGGATAACCACCAAAAATTGCACTAATTTCATTGTTTGGTTAACGTAGGCTCTGAGAGTTGATGATATCAGTTGCAAAGGCTGTTATTTTGTATGAGCTGCTGTTCAGAGTTGTAAAATTACACGGAACATTAAAAGACCTTCAAAGACATTTATCAGATTCTGCATATTTAAAGTGCATTTTTCTCCTACAACAAAACAAGTGTTGTTGTTTTTACACTAGAAAGGCCAAATTGAACCTTATGATAACTCAAACAACAAATCGGGCATCTCAAGGATTTGCAAATGCAGTGGATGCATTACCACTTTTCATTAACATTAACATCAGCAGAGAATGTAATGTGGAAACCAAATAGGACACTGAGGATATTTCTTTTGTGTTGTAACAAAAAATAATAGAAGGGTTAATTGCTAAAAACAACTGGCAACTGTTTTTATAATCAAAGCAACAAAACAACAAATCCCCCCCTAAAAAAGCATCTTTGAATATCTAGAAAAGCACTATTTAAGTCTAATGTAGTAGTAGTAGTAGTAGTAGTAGTAGTAGTAGTAGTAGTTGTAGTAGTAGAAGTAGTAGTAGTTCCCATTCAACATTTGAGAAATTTTTTAAAGATAAGATTACAAAATGAACTTGTTCCAGCTCCTGGTGGGCTTGTAAACCTTCTGAGCTGGACCTGAGTGGCACCTAATGAGATATATATTCCAGGATTTGTTGTAACATTTTAAAAAAAGAGACCACCCTACACTTTAAAATCCCACCGAGAGGATTTAATGTCGGCTTTACAGCATCAACAGAACGTTTTAAACCTAAACCTAACCTAAGTACAACATGATGTTAAATGCTCAGCTCTGTGTACGTACTGTATTTATGTACCGTAGATTAATATCAGTCACAAATGTTTTATATATTTTGTGAAAGTCTAAGGTGATGTCAGATGCTAATGGTGCAAAACAAACCGTAGATACACCAACAAAACATGGCTTGGCCACTAATAAATAATTCATGATGAGACCAATAATAACCATCATTAACAGCTTGCAGCATTGGGGTTTAATTAGCCAATATAACAGGGATCAGCAGAGGCAGCATCACTCCATTCATCCACGGTTCAGAGTGGGAATTGGCTGACAGAGGCCATTATATTCAGAAGGCTCCAGATGTGATCGGCTGCTGCGCTTTTAGGAATCCTGGGTGAGAATTGCTGATTGAAGCCTTTGGGTAAATGTCAACGCTCCACTGAGCTTAAACTTCTATTCACACGATATTAAAGCCCGGACTGTTGGAGAATAAGGCTCCACATTCAGTCCAATACAGTGCAAAACTCAAATGACACTCTGAATGTGCACACATCTGAAGATTCACGATAACTCTGGCGATGTATTAAAAGATCTCTCCTGCAAGGTCAGGCCTTTTATCTCCTACTGTCCTTCTAGAAGTTCTGTGTATTTATGTTAATAGTGAATACGTTTTGTACGGAAATAATGCTTTTTTTTATTAACATAAGGAAAATGTGGTAACTGATGTATTTTCATAATAAATGTAGCGACGAGAACATGATTGAACTCATGTATAGGCACACAAAGCACTAGGCGAGAGCATTTCATCTTAGAACAATAGTCAGACGCTGTATGAACTTTGAAACACTTCTTATTTTGCTGTATCATTCCTCCTGTTCATACTGGCTGGTGCAAGATCCCTATCTAATACACATTTAATGTAAATGATGGGCACAATTTTCAAAACCTCGAGACCTCAAAAATAGGGAGGATTTTGAAAGGATTCTTGGCTATGGTACCTCCCCCAGAGAAATTTCCATTTCAGAGCCTTTCTTCCTACATTATGGTGACTGTTAAGAAAATAACAAAACGACACTGCAACAGCATTGAGTTAGGGTTTGAGTTATGTTATACACTTTGTACTTATGCCCCTCTGGCATGAACTTAAATGTAAATCTCTGGCATAAACCTTTGACATCGACAACCATCAGTTTTCATTCAGTCATTAATTTCCCCGGCCCTTTGGAGAGTCTGTACACACCACTGCCGAGTGCTTGTCATCCTCTTGATGGTGACTGACGTCAGTGTGACAGAAAATCAATCATTGGGGTAACAAAATGAATGCCCCTTTCCTTTAAAACTTTCTGTAAGAAACAGGAATTTATCGTTCCAGGACATCTGAACTTTGCTTCAGTATTTCTTTCTCTTCTCCATTTCTCTGTCCGTCTCTCACTCACTGTGGAGGACGAGGCACAAAAGTGCAGTAGTACAGTACATGCTGTTCAGTGCCAGAAACAGATTTTGATAACTGAAAGGGCTAAAGGGTGTGAAAATGTGTCATGAATATGAAGAAATACAGGAGAATTGTGACCCTGGGAGGAAACCTGGGAGGGGGCAATGAAAAAGTTTGATAGTAGGCCTCAGCAGTCTGAGTTATGGTGCTTATCTTTCAAAGTTACAATCTTTATAGTACAAAAATACTGTCTTTGTGCAACTATCGGTACTCGGCACAGAAAAACTAATTTCCTTTTTTGTACTAAAAATGCTGTGGATTTATCTATTTTGTCTTTCAGTCCTACAGCAGATTAAGGGGTCTCTCAGGTTCGGGTCAGATTACTTTGAAATGCATGTGCAAGTTACTGAATACAAACTGCATGGCAATTTTTGCAATTTGTGATGTGATTTATTAGATTAAAAAATGGAATCTAATCTGAATACTTTATTAGGAACTTGATACAAAAAAAATGGATGTAACAACAAAATTTGAGTTCTGCATACATGTTTTTTCTTTTTCTTCTTAAACACATGTTCAACGCAAATAAAATGCCTTTTTGCATATTCAGTACATATTCAGTACAATTGGTCAAAATCTAATTATTCTTAAAAACTGATTACTTATTACACATTTTTTCAAGGGTTGAATATATGACTTATTGTTTAACTTTGATTACGAAATCCCGATTGCATATATTCTGTTACCCAACTCTGTGTTCAGGGCAATTTATTACCACAAGAGGGGAAAAAAAGCCAGAATACGCAAGATGCTTCCTCATACAACATTTCAGTTTTAACCTTTATGTAAAAACATTCAATCATTTTCAATCCCTGTTTTACCATTTTTGGATTGGTTTTCTTCTCACTTTTAATAGAGTTTGCCCAGTGAATGCTCTCTAATCTGCTTTCGAGAAACGATTTTGCATTAAAGTGACACTTCATTTTCTCAAACTTCTCTGAATAATTACGCTCAGATAACTTTTTGATCTCCTCATGCTCTAACTTTCTCTCGCACTTAATGTCTTGGCTCCTTCACCGGCAGCCAGTTTCAGAGGATAGAGCCTTGCAGAATGGCACTGTTTTGCCCTGCAGACATGTCCGTTTTGCATACCACATAGCCTTGGCTCTATTTTGGGCCTGAGGAGATGTGTAGGGGGGTGCACTGCAGGGCATTTCCATCCAGGGCTGCGGGGAGTGACGGGAGAAACGTGGATAGGCGACAGATACATTTTCTTAGTGCTCCAAGACGAGCCTGTGTACTTCAGCTAATCCCCTCGCTAGTGTTAATGCATACTGAATCAAGTACGCCTGCCTGACTTGACAAGTAATAATACACAAGCATATTGTGACTTCCTCCTTCTCGAAGGCATCGAAATGTTCATTTTGCTCCCTCGCGTATGATTAAATATAAACATCCAGAGGCTTATGAAGAAATACATCGAGCTCTGGAGGCATCAGCATGTAATCCATGTCATCTACTTTTCTTTGTCATGTATGGCAGCGTGTGCATTTCTCTGCAGGCTCACTGGACCTTTAAGAAACGCAGTATATAGATTAAACAAATAGTAGAGGTGGGAGAAGAGCAGAGAGAAAAATCAGATTATGATTCCTGTCACATTGTCCTGGCACAGTCTCAGGCCTCTGATTGAGAGTTGGCTAAATGTCAGCCTATGGAGATGAGACAGAGAGGAGCAGGGCGATGCTGTTTTTGTCCACTTTAAATGCTGTTACTGATGTCTGGGCTCTTTATGTGGCTGCCATGTGTCCGACTGAACAAAAGATGCTGCGTTCAGAGAGCGTTTGAGGAAAAGAAAGAGGGAAAGCAAGTATGTTGTAGGAAAATATTTAATCATCATTCAATATTTCGCCAGAGGGAAACCAGATTGATTTTGCCTTGACTTGTGGATGAATGTAGCACTTGAGCACCATCTAGTGTTGAAACTCTGAAATACAGACAACCTCAATTTATCCGCACAACAAATATCTTCCTCTTCTTCAAAATGTGTTTTGCTACTGTGAATACAGAATTATGCACATAATCTTTTAAACGTTTGAAAATCACCTGTTATATTGATGTATTTCTTATATTTTATAAGAATGGCACAAAGAAAAATGATTCAAACACCAGATGTATTATTTACATTTGAAATAGTTAATGATATGGATTTAATTAAATCAATATGACTTCCAATCAGTTGATGACCACACAGTTTTTTTATTTAGCTTTATTTCAAGATACAATAGGAAATCTGCATTAAAATGTCCAAAGCTACTCAAACTTTGCTTCTCCTGACTGTCACAGCAGAATCCCATGTGACTCCAGGTGTTTATGACTCCAGAAGGTCTGACTCTGCACCTGACTCTCACCAGCTATGTCGCCTGCCTCGTCTGGCCATCCACACGCAACATGCTCTATGTTTTGATAGAGAGTCAGTTACACAATTGAAGCGAAGCCAAATAACAAATTGCTGAGACACATAATCAGCATTCACAACATCTACAGCCAGATTTCTCTTCTTCCAAGTCATGTAGAATCACTTGCATCCAGAGAGACCAGCTCCCATTCAGACTATCTTGTAACTGATTCCAAGCAGAGGGAGTTTTTTATTATAGACTTCAGAGACAGTGAGTAGAAATAAGTCCTGGGCAGAGAAGACAATAACTTCCTGTACGTTTTTGAAGGATGAAGTTCTGTACGTATTGGAAGCATGGAACCAAGAATAGCCTAGTGAATCAGAACATGTGGCGTGACAGATGAGGAAACTGTTGCAACCATTTTTTACCCCAAACACCCAAAAAGTGTGCCCTCTGCTGTCGACTCAGTGGTTGGATTGAAGAGGTTTAGACTGTGATTTGTCATTCCGTAGTATGTTCAGCAGATATTCTGTGAAGGGATGGGTCATTGTTTTCCAATAATCAAGTAGGCGTTAAATTAGAAATATCAAATAGTTCATGCGACTATGGTTTTGTCTGTAAAACTGATTGTCCATTGTTTTTTACCTTGTATTTACCAGCGTCTGGAAATAACATTAGTACACGCCTTGGTAGAATTACATTACTATCACCAGGTAAAACATGTGTAGCAAAGTCTTTTCCGCACGTCAGTATAATCCCGTGCCGCTATATGCTACAAACTGTAGATCTTTGAATAACTGAATAATCATTGAACAGTTCCCGGTGACTCTCAAATATCATCTTTGCTTTAAAAATGTCCATCTCTAATTCTGTGATCCTGTTCCAATGGTGCTACCCTTCTATTTCGTCTTGAAATTTTAGTCGAGAGTCAGGTATCTGATGACAGACTTTCTCTGTGCTCAGTGAAATCTGAGCAACTTTGATTTTGGGACATTTCTTAGCCTCAAGTGCACCTACTATACACTGAGAAAAGACTTTTCTGCAAAAAAGAGGAGACAATGTTGTTTTCGGAACTTCTGAAATGATTTTCATATTCATTGTTCTTCATCCTTCAATGAAACAGATGGAGGGGGATCTTCAAACAAAGGCTGATGTTTAATTCCTAAACAAAGTGAGAAGGCTCAACAATAAATTAATTTGGGTGGATTACATTTACTCCTATGAAATGTGCAGCAGCTGTTACATATTTTCAAGGCACTTTGTTGTTCTTTAATTAGCAAACACAAACAGTATCTCCTCCTAATCTAGCCTGTGTAGAGAAGTTAATTCTGAAACTGATGTCCTACTTCAGTAACTTGACGTTGCTGTTGATTTTTAACACTCCCTTGCACACCTGAGATCACGTTAGTTGACAATTAGCTGGAGAAGCCATCTCGTGTTGCTATATCTCCAGAAGGGGAAGCTGACGTTAATGAATGCCTTTTGTGTAAACACATATATTTCTAAGGGTTTAGTACCTGACCAGCATCTCCAGCTTGTGCAGGGCATGTTGGCAAATCAGTTACACAGCTTAGGTTTGTAGGCTGTGTGATCCTGGCGTGAAACAACTGTGTAGAAAGATATAATCACAGGGAAAGATAAGCATGTTTTAAATCAGATAGCAGATAGATATGCGTCATACTTAGGTATTTAGAGACAAACAGATTTCAGAACTGGCTAATTGTGTCACTGCAACAACAAGATTAAAAACCAATAACACAACACCGAGGGGATAATTCAAAGAGGGGACATTCAAAACACATAAAGGTTTGCATCATTATCATGCAAATAAAATACGGAAAATCTTTTTTCATTATATGTAAGTTTAAAGATGACTAAATTCTCAGTTTTAGTAATAAGCCTGTATTGAGATTTCTTTAGTTTCCAGACCTTGCCGGAAGACCATATTTGGCCACAGCCGGCAAAGCTTTGCTTCCTCCATGTAATCATTAAAGGGATTAGGTTTTAAGTCCTTTCTTTTATTCATGGTTAAGTAATATAGTTATGCACATTACTCACTATTATTCATTATAGAATACATCATTTTAAATCCAAAGAACGGTTGAGTGCAAGACCCTTAGATATCTAACTCGGGCAGAAGTCTTGAGATGCAAAGCATGCAGCTTATTGGACGACTGACATCCATTCTGAAACGGGGTCAAGCTAAACATTGTTGTGTCATATTGCACATATCGTCCGTTCTCAGTAGCGTCTCTGAACTTTAAACCCACTCACACCCACATGCTGGCTCGGAAAGCAATTCAAGAAAATTCAGAAGAATTCTAGAAAAAAGGAATATAACATTTGACAACAATTATTATCAAACTTATATTCTTTGACTCACACTGATTGTCACAGATACTGTTCAGAGACAGAGAGAGGAGACAGACGGACAGACTGCCTGATTGATCCAAGAGAGAAAGCTTGTTGTTACATCAGTCTGCCACACACCAGGAAATGTCATGAATAAAGACGCCTGAATGAGAAAAGTAGAGTTGAGCTAAATGCTCACATCAATATGACAAACATCATGATGAACATGTACGATATAATTTGTGTTAGGTGAAGATATTCGATTGTTGGGGCAGATCGTGATATCGATATATCAGCCAATACACATTTTTTTTTTTGCAATAATCCCTAAAATGTGGTTATCACACACTTAAGATCTTAAGATCTACAAATAAGATCACCACAGTCTATAGAAAAAAATATGTGGGGACCGTCAAGGCCTCTAGAAAATGTATCATGGCAGTCAACCAGGTAGAAATATTTAACAGGATAAGAGAAAGCTTTGACATATTACCATAGTACTGGAATTTTGATGAGATGGTGGCGCTGCATTAGGATTCCTCCTCTGGCGAAAATTTATGTCAGCACTAAACAATATTGCCAAGAATAAAGAGTTAGAAACGTGGTGGGCACATGTTCAGTGGGCCTGCTGGACACCAGATAAATATAGTAGTGATATACTGCACAAAGCTGTTGAAAAGAATGAAAGCATTAGATTTATAGGTGAGGTAACACAGAGTTATAATAAGACTGCATGAAAAGAAATATGGAGCGGGCATGTCTTATTAATTGAAGAGATTTCATTGAATAGATTTTGTCTATATTTTAATGACGTTCTGTGGCACAGATTGTCACTTTTAGCATCCAAGCTTTCGCAATGAGCGCTGCAAGGTTGTCCAGGTACAAGAGAAAAGACAACCTGTCCATGAGAAGCCGATGCGTCATTGCTTCCTGAATGATCCATTTTCCATTGATAGAGCTGGAAGTGCCATGACATATAAATGCACACTTAACTGGTAGCATTTCAACACACGCTCCTTTTTCATTGCTAATCATTGACACAATTCAAATGGGGATATTTTTGTTGGAAGAATCTCCACTTCACCCATTAACTCGAGAGGACATCCTCTCCAGTGAAGCAATCCAACAGGGAGGGAGCTGAAAGCTTTAAAAGAGATGAAGAAACTGGTTATACTACAACAGGCATCGACAGAAGCTGCTGTCACACACTGACACAGTGGTGAAAAAGTCCTCCTTTCACTGAGTTTTCTTTATTGTTGCCAAGATGTTTGTGGATGAGCGGATCGTTACACTGTTCAAAAGGAATGCTCATCACACACTGACCTACTGGAGTGTTTTCTTCAGCTTTGGGCTCTGCATTGCCTTTCTTGGACCTACAATTTTGGACTTGCAGTGTCAAACAAACTCAACACTTAGTCAGATCACCTGGGTGTTCTTTTCCCAGCAGTTCTGCTTGTTGATTGGCAGCTCTGTCGGTGGTGTTTTCAAGAGGACGTAAGTATCATGAACTCGCATCTGGAGTGTTAATCCCCCCAGACTCTGCCAAAATAGTCTGAGACGGAGTGACCTTCACGTTAACTGAATCCGTCTCTTTTCTTTCTTAAAGGTTGTTCAGTGCTCTAGCTGCTTTGTTTGTGTCGGCGCTCCTCATCTCTGTAATATTTGCCATCATACCTCTGTGCAATAATGTTCTCCTGCTCGCCATCGCCATGGCCGTGTCTGGATTGGCGATGGGCATTATTGACACCATCGCTAACATCCAACTGGTGACCATCTATCAGAAGGACTCTGCTGTTTTCTTACAGGTGAAAAAGCATGAAGTGTCTGTACCAGATCTGACATGATAGCGTTTTTTTTTAGTGGGAATCATTTTAGTTTTTTTCTTTCTTCTTATTTTCTACAGAGTAATAAAATACTGTAAGTCATGTCTGTGGCCTTTTGTCTTTTCTGCAGGCTCTTCATTTCTTCATTGGGTTTGGAGCCCTGGTGAGCCCACTGATTGCAGATCCTTTCCTCTCAGAGTCGGGCTGTGGGAATCACACAGGGAATGGCACTGAGATCATACATCATTTCAGGAACATGCTGAGAAACAGTCCCATTGCTGAGCACAACATAACTCAGAGCCACCTGCCCCACGAGGGAGTGGAGGAGGATTCCAACGTGCACTATGCCTTCTGGATCATGGCGCTTATCAATGTAAGACACTGAAGACGTAATTTCTCAATGTGATATTTTCAGTTGATTGTTATGAAAAGCGAAAAATCTGAATATTAATTGTGCGCCCTCAGCTGCCCGTGCCCGTTGCAGTCCTGTTCCTGATGTATCGGGAGCAGCTCATCCCGTTTTGCCCCAGCAGCACTCCTCGTCTCTTGGACAAAGATGAACTAGCGATGGAGACCCAGCAGGGGGCAGAGGGCCCGGACGTGGAGCAGAAGGAACACGAAGCTGGAGGTAAAGACAAAGAGGGAGTGATTTTCATACAGGACTCCTATTTTTAAATGAATAATGCATTCTTTCTCTGTGAAAAAGATGGGGGAAAAAAATCACAATAAATGCCTTTTTGTGTGCTACAATCTGTCATTTGTGACGCTCTGTTTCAGGTCATGGGGATATCTTTAGCTGCTGTCGGAATGATAACCTGCGCGGGCTGCCAGTATCCTTCTTTATGATTCATATTCTTGGCGGGATGGTGCTCTTTATGACCGATGGTATTGTGGTGAGTGAGGGCTGCAGATAAATAATATGATGTGCATTTCACAAACTGTGTTCCACATAAAATTTTATGAACGCGTAGGCCTACAAAATCCGTTTCACATAAAACACGGACAGCAGAGCACATGAAAGAATCTGCCTTTTTTGCTTTCAGGGTGCATATGCCGGATTTGTGTACACCTACGGTGTGGCACCACCGATGTCGCTGCCTCATAAGACAGCAGGTTACCTTGCCAGTATCTTTTGGGCAGCGATCACTGCTGGACGTCTGGTGTCAATTCCTCTCTCGTACCGTTTCCAGCCTGTGAGGCTGCTCATGTTCAACATAGTAAGACGGATAAATCGTTCAGACGTTATAAATCAGACAAGCACAAGGTCAAACACTGATGTTAACATTGTCTTTTCTTTGTTTTTGCAGGCCGGTGCTATTGTTACTGTGTTGATGCTGCTTATTTTCTACACCAGCAGCACCTTCCTCTTTGTCGGGACCTGCTTATGTGGGCTTTTCCTCAGCAGCATATTCCCCTGTATGCTTGCCTATACTGAAGACATCCTTGATTACCAGGGTATAATGAAGAGTTTAAAGCTCAATGATAATAAAAACAGTAATGGATTCAGAGCCAGGAGAGGGAATAAACTATACATTTCTTTCTGCAGGATGTGCAACATCAGTCCTGGTGACGAGTGCGGGGATGGGAGAGATGGTAATGCAGGTTGTGGTTGGCTCAGTAAGTCTGATGAGTATCTTCATTATTATAGAAAAAGAAAGTGTGCAGAAGTAGAGATATAAGCTTATAATTGCAAAAAACAAGCCCAGAGGAGATTTAGAATTCTTGTTTAAGTAGTTTAATGTTGCTATCTCATCCCCCAGATTATACAGACTGAAGGCAGCTACAGTTTCCTGCTGTGTGGAATGATAATCGCCTGCATCGGTTTTATCCTCTTTATTGGTCTCCTGCTGTTCCATCGAATGCACAGAAATTACCTCACAGGTACATTACCAACCAGCACCCTCATACACACTGCAGCGGGGAGTTTGTTTTCAATCATTTCATATTCTTCACCCCCTGTTCCAACTCCCTCTGCAACCCAACAGGAACGACGAAAAAGTCAGCCATGGTGGAGGAGCCGGCTCCGGAGCAGAACGGATCCCCCAAAACAGAGCAGAAAGAGGAGACCGAGATTAGCTGAGAGGGACAGCAGTTTTTCTTTTGTCCTTCACTGTCTACTGTAGGAGATGAAGTATTACAACTGTCGATCATTAAAGGGTTCAAATGTTTTACTAAAGCCTTAAGAAATGAACATTGTGCAGATTTATTTTTATTGTGCTGGAAATGACGTGATATTTCTGAGGTTATTGTTCAAACTCTTTTTGTTCTGTAAATCACAGAAAGTGTTCATCAAATTGTGGATCAGTCTTCTGTTTAATATTGTACCAGGGTTTGAAATTCACCGTACAAGGATCATGATCATGATTAGAATAGATTACTTGAGGGATAAGTTGATCAAAAATTTAAAAATCAGTCATTCTCTACTCACCCTTGTGCCAATTAAAAGTCAGGTGAAGTTTTGTAGTCCACAAACATTTCTCTTTAACAGCTGAAGTGGCTTTGGACTGCTGAAAAACTCCATAAAATGGCGAAATACAGCTTGTCCGATGAAATCTAAGTCTCCAGAAGTTCCAAAATCCCAATTTGATTTGAAAAGACAGTATTTACGCCCTTTTAGCCCTGAAATATTCACTGTAGCTGCTAAGCTAAAAGCATTAGCATTTGAAGTGGCTGCACAAGCTGGATCACATTTCAAGGGTGCAAATCAAGTTTTTCAAATCAATTTAGGATCTCTTGGCTTCCATAGACGTGAATAGCACTCGGAGAGCATATTTGTTTTTGCTTTGTTTGTGCGTTTTAAAACGCCTCCATCTACTTCAGTTGTTTAAGTAAATGCTGCAACATGTTTGTTTTTGAGTGAACTTATCCTTTAACACATGTGTCTGTTTTGTTTTCTGTTCTTCATTTTAATTTCTGTCTTTTATTTTAATAAGATTAAGCGTATGTGTTTTTGCATATCTTTTGGCGTCTGTACATGGAAATATACATACTGTTTAATATGTCCATTAAAACATTGGCACTGGTATGATGAACACAGTTTTATTTGTTTTATAATCAACAAAGAAAAAAATGTGGATACATACAACACACATGCAACACTTCAGATGTTTATTTTCTTTGCTTTCAAATTAACCACTCGAGAGGAAAGCCTCAGGTTTTACTTTGTTAAGCATCCAGTGTGGGAGGAAGGACTTTGTACTCAGAGAAGTTGACCCCTGAGAACTAAGAACAAATGTAAAACAGAGTCATTCAGCCTCAGAACAGTCAACGAGTCAATCTGTAACTTCAGCTTTAGGCCCAGTTGCAACATGAACAGGAGCTGTCGAAGACCAGACCAGCAGCACAGTGCTCAAGGTAGGTCTTGCCGCTGCTGCAGTTGTAGAACTGGTTCTTGTCCTTTGGGTTGGGATACATGCCGTTGGCCTTTCCAGCGCAGAACCCGCTGTCCATGCCGCTGGTGCCGGAGTCCCCACCAGAGGAGCTGCCGCCACTGGAGCCTCCTCCAGAGCTGCTCTGGGTCGTGCTCACTCCTGCGATTGGGGGAAGTTTAGTAGCAGGTGCGGTGCAGGCTGAAAAGCAAATGCCAATAAATTATTTTCCCGAGGACACGATGTGGATTTACCACTGATGATCGATGATAAAGGTATTAAAAGTCTTACACGCTTGCTCCAGATTAAGGCCCTTCTTGAGGACATTAATCAGTGGGTATTTGCCCTGGTTACAGAAAGTGCCCATGTAGTCATCCATGTCAAGGGTCCACACCATGGCACCGCCAAAGTTACTCTTTTTCAGCCAGTCAACCTACAGGCAGCCAGAAGGGGCCGCCATAGAAAGAAGGTCAAAAACCACAACTAAATCAGAAGTTGACACTGGGGCTAGAGTTATTTCACTTGAAACTTTCCTGAGCTATAAATAAAAGACCATTGACCGCCGCCAGTGTTTGCTGATAACCGCAGCATGACCCCACATAGAAATATAGGGATCAAATGGATAAAGAACCACTCCTGTCACATTCTACTGTAGCACAGTGGAAAAACTTACATTTTTTAAAGATTTTTGTAAGTAAGTCTTGGCAAGTTATGGAGTTATGGAAACATTTTTAGCTCAGAGGTAATAAACAGCAGCCGACAGATTGGCCTGTCAAATTGTAAAACAAGTGTTCAGTGCGGCTCTGTTACCTTGATCTGGAAGCTCTTGATGTTGTCATAGCCCACCCACTGGTTTCCCTTGTAGGCATATGGCACATCCTGGGCCTGGTTCCAAACCTCAGTTGCTCCATCTTTCAAAAAGCCGCAGATCTGTAGTTACACAAAGCGATGCATTAATGACAGCCCCGGAACTCATTCACCCTTTCATCTGGAGCCTGTAATATGGAGATAACCCAATCTGCTCTGTTATCGAGCACACAGAAGAATATTAACTAACACGGAACTGCCATTAACAATCAAGCCTGTTCTTTATCACAGTAATAAGAAAGTGCACCTCAAAATAGGCGAGCTCTCCGGCCTCCTGCGTGTACTTTCCCGGAGTTCCAGCGCCAGCGATAGGTGCGCCGACGCCATGGTTAGCAGCGCTCTTAAGAGTGAATGTGTTGCCGTATGTGGGGAAACCAACAATCAGCTTCTCAGCCGGGGCCCCCTGGCTCTCCCAGTAGTTCATGGCATAGTCCTGAAACAAAGGAATTAGAAATATACATGGCTCCAGAGCTGGATAGATTCTGTGGGTGCTTTAACCCTCATAAGACCAACAATTTTGGGGGTGCCTGACTCTCCTGTATTAATTTACTTTTTCCGACCATATTCTACCAGTCAGCATCAAATGCCATACATGCATTTAATTCAGGAGAACTTCAAGTTTCCGTCTGGCTCATTTAAAGTCCTAATTTTACATCTGCTTTGCCTGAGGACGAATGAGTTTACCAGATTTTGAGTAAAAAAAACCCAGTCAAAACTCTGGTTCTTTTTCATCTATCTACATCTGACCTTTCCTAAGCAAGTAACAACCATTTATTCTCATATTATTCTTCTCAGTGGAAAAACAGGTGTAATCCTATATTTCATGTGCTGCAGAAATTAGACAGGAATTAAGGAGGGTGTGGTGATGGTAATGCAGGGTCTGGCACCCCCCAATGCCCCTACGTTCGAAGAAACGCTGCAAAAGTGCCCTCTTGAATGGCCCTAGGGTAGATAAAACATGATTAAGTGCCCCTCCAGTGTACAAAGCATGGTGAAATGCCCTCTACAGTGCCTTTCCAGTGCCCTTTCTGTGCACTGGTGCCCCACTACATACAGCTGGTGCCCTATTTTTTACCCCTGTACATGAGTTTTTAAATCATATGGATAGAATTAGCAAATCAAAAAGTTATTAAACCATTTCAGAAAAATCTAGTCTAGGTATTTTAGTGTTAATGTAGTTGCAAATGAAAGCTTTACATTCCAGTCAGTTAAAACTCTCTTCATGAGTACGCACCACATTGAAATAGATGAAGTCACCCTGGTCCGCTGGGCCCTTGAACAGGGGACTGCACTCGCCAGTCATGGGGTCCCAAGAGCCGTGGAAGTCATAGCTCATGACGTTGATCATATCCAAGGACCTGGGTGTGGAAAACGAGACGAGAAGAGATTACCACACCGACATCAACGGGCTTACATTGACAATTTAGCATAAAGGGGATGAGATTCAGAGTCGTCCTGTTCGACTGTGACACATTTGTGTTGCTGTAGATAACACTGGACAGGCTACAAATACAGCTTCAGATGCTTACTGGCCAAGCTTGGGAATCTGATAAGCAGAATCAATGGTTTCCTTTCCAGCCGACACAGCAGCAGACATCAGAAGACGAGCCTTGTTGCTCTGCTTGGCCTCGTTTTCAAAGGCAGCTCTCATCTCCTGTTGAATGTCAACAGATATAAAATATTTAGTATCAACTGAAATCCAGGATTCATAATCCATGATTTGTAACGTGGTCAGGTTGTGAGTTCTTGTGCTTTTATTTATCTTTTATTCAGGAAGGCGCAGTGGAAATCCACCCGACAGGGATTTATCACGGCCCCGAAAATTCAAGGCAGGCTTCAGTGGCTATATATGCTGTTGGGCAAGAAATTATTTAAGCCGTAACACAGAAAACAAACCTCCAGGAAAATGGAGTAGTACTGCTTATCTTGAGAAGAGCCTCCTCTGTTGGCGGGAAACTCCCAGTCAATGTCGAGCCCGTCAAACTCGTACTTCCTCAGGAATGAAATGACCGAGTTGATGAAGGTCTGACGGTTGGCGGAGCTCAACACCATTTGTGAAAACCTAATGTAGGAAGAGAAATAAATGTAAGTGAACCCTGGTTTGAGCTTTGCAGACAGAGAAATGATATTAAGACTACATTTCTGTTCTGTATAAGCTCCTTAAAATAAAACATCATTGCAGCTACGGCTCCTTGTTTGTACATTTTCCCACAGTTCAATATTTTATATTTCTGAACATGCTGAGATCTTGGGATGGAATTTAAAATAATAATAAGGTTGTACGCACAACCTGCAGCTGTAATAACACATCCATCGTACAATCCAGCAGGTTTGAGAGGTTAGAAACAGAAGATCTCCACTGTTTATAATGACAGGTCTGCAGACATCTGCAGATAATCTCACCCTGTAGAGCCAAAGTTCCATCCTCCAACAGACAGAAGAGTCTTCAGGTCGCCATTCCTGCAAAGAAATTGGACATTTTACACATAAAAATGCTCCAGCTTTATTGTAAAAGAGAAACAAACCTATCTTCAGCGACTCACTGGTTCTTCAGGGCGTTGAACTGACTGTAAAGCTCCACGTCGTTCCACTCGTAGGTGGCCAGTTGGTTGTTCTTTATGGTGGCGAAGGCGTACAGGAGATGGGTACACAGGCACGGGTCGATGTCATCGGGCATGAAAATGGTTGGAGGGGGTCTGTACTGCGCCCAGTTGGTGAAGTAGCATGACAGGATGAAGGATGAGCCTGTGATTCAAAAGGAAAGCTGTTATTCGCAGACCAAACACAGGATGCAGTGCTATTTCTTTCCCCCCTTTGTTGGGGGGGTTTTAGACATTTTAACAAGTGAAAGATAAACAGAAAATACAATCAAGTAATGTGAGAGGTTCTGAGTAGGCTTTCTCACTAAGAGGGTGTAATCATGGTAGTAAGGCCTGGAAAGAGCCCAAGTTTCCTCCTCACAGATCTTTTTTAAACATAAAAAGAAATATTCAGATTTGGACTGCTTACCAAGCTGCGCGTGAAGCAGCAGGGCCAGAGCTGGAACAAATAAAAAGTTGCATGATTATCTTCAAGCACAGAAATTTACTGATAAGAGTGTTTAAAACTGCCCCTCTAATAATCAATTAAATATACTGTTTACCAAATCCTGGAAAAAGCTGTTACCAGGACACCATCTGCCGCAAATAGAAGAGTAAAAATGGTCATGACTCACCCGTCACAAACAGTACTTTGCCCATGACTACCTCGTACAAGGAAGGTCAACTAACAGGTGCGCTTTCTTTTATAGGCAGCCAGTCTGCGTGCAAAACACAAAAAAACAAAATATCTGCCAGAAAGGTGTTTATTTGCAGAAGATTGTTTAAGGGGAGATTATCAAATGTGCTCACTCAAGGAGTAATATGTGATTACTTATCACACTGCCAGACATTTTCTCCACGGGCGCACTTTTCTCCTTGTCTGAAGGACTCATTTATCCAAACTAAGCATAATGCAGAGCAAATACAAGCCATAAAATACACTCGAGGCAGAACACTGAAGGATTTGCCACAACTGCTTATATTTTACCAATTAGGCCTTACGTGTACGATTGTAATAAATATATTAAGCTTTAAATCACACTTATTAAAGTGGCATATCTATGCATGAGAAACAAGAGGAAAGACAGATGTTTGTTTGTGATTTAACTCAAGTGCATAAATCCATGACATCCCCCTTAAAATACGGCGTTCGTTTCAGGCAGTAAATTTGCCGTCTCTGTTAGGCAGTGACACGAAACATTAAGAAGTCAGCTCACACTAACAGCAGGCAAAATTGCCTTTGAGAAACTGTCTAGACTGCAGATATGTGATGATAAATGTGTTTGACACCTCTAATCATGCTGAAGAAGTGGGTCGTGATATGTCATCATGAGGGGGATTTGCAATAAAAATCAAAAGCATTCGCTTGGTAAACAGAGAGCTTATCTTATCATTTGGCCTCCATTATAGTGCAGCCTTCTTTATCTTTAACATTTTATGTAATATTTAAAGAAAGATATGCCGGTGTCAGGCGGAAATCAACCTGGCAGTGCCAAAAGCCTGGAGGCAAAAGTAACGCAGTTTACTATTGCAAAACAAAACCTGACCTGTCCTTTTCCATGACGTAAAAAAAAAAAAAGACATCAGACAAATGTCAGGAGGACTGAAAGTGTGATGTTTCATTTAATCAACGGATTTTCTTTCCTGGATTTTTAACAGTCCAATTTAAGTTTTCACCAAGGTCATTTCATCTTCTCAGGAAAGTTCATTCAGCACTTAAAAGCTCTTTTTCCCCCCGAGGAGCAAATCAAAAACTAATCTTTTCACACACCATACATGTGCTTACATTAAAATATCTGCTCAGTTAAAAATCTAAAAGTAGCTCCAACAGTCACAAACTTGAAATGAGTTTCATAATAAGCGGTGGAAGCAGCTCTGCCTTTGTTTCTACGCCGCGGCTATCACATAAAAACTGTCTCATGCATAGGTTTTAATGAGACGTAGTTATAAGGGAGGTTTTTCAAACAGGGATTTATTTCCTGCGGGTGTCGTGACAACGTTCCGCTTCCTTACACGCTGCACAGTGCATGTGTCACCAAACACGCAGTAGTTCTGTTTTTTTTGTCCTCCGTGGGCCGACCCTTAAAGATCACATTAGTGTCATTCCAGTTGTTCCCTGTTTCAACTTCCTTCCCTCAGCAGATCTATTCATCCGTTTCATTACTATAAATAAGTAACAGTAGGTCAGTGTGATCCAAAGACATTGTCGGTCTACCTAAACCTAAACTGTGCTGTAATCTATCACAACTGACACCATCAGCTCTGATAACACAACCACATTTGATACTAAAATGACTTTCCTTACTACAATTGCTAAGTTCACTGTACATGGTGATGCAAACGCAAAACTGCATTAGGGAAGTCATCATTTTCTTACATTGCCATGACTCAGTGGAATACTCTGCCCCCACGCTAAGTCCCCACGCCTTCTCACATCTTGCCAAGCGTTGGTTATTGTCAAGACAAGAGTGTACACATGTATGAATTGTGCGTGCGTGTGTGTGTGTGTGTGTGTTGGGGGGCAACCTGTCCTGTCCTGTTGAATCTGCTTTCATGTTTTATCTATTTCATATATTATCTCTTTGCCTTGTTCTGTAATCTTACTTAATAATTAACTTTTTTCTATACTAATTTTATATGTACTATTCCATCAGCCTGCCCAGGGACTACAGGTGGAAAACAGCAATCTGCTAGAACCTGGCACAATGCATATTCTCTTGTTGAAAAGATTCATGTTTTATTGTGTGCTGTCCCTGTTTTGAAATAAATAAATTACAAATTACAAATATGACAGGGGTGTTAATCACCGCTTTCATCTCAGTATGATGCTGTATCAATTATTTTGAAAGTCTGCCATGATACAACTTCGATATGTTTCACTTCAAGGGGCCTGCGATCAATATGAGATGATATCCTCTGATGATTAAACACAATTATAAGTTACAGAAGAAGCTGGCATTTCTTTATTTTCTGCTTAAAACACGGCTTAACGACAAGAACCAAGAACAAAAACATCAAATTTGGCTCAGTGATAACTGCCAAGGAGACAAAATCCAAAAATGCAAAATAAAGGTGCTCCTTAGATGATGATTTCGATCGTCGTCTTCACTTTGCATCGATGATATCAATCTGAATCAATGTATCATCACACCCCCCGATATGTGACTGTAAGCATTTGAGTTGTTCCAGAAGAGCAAGTTTGATAGCTGTTACAAAGAAAAACTGAGCTGCGCCCCAGAAAACAGTAAAGTCAAACGCCGTGAATGCCCGCAAAAGAAATCTAACTGCGTGATCTTTTTATAATGACACGTAACATAAGTTCCATCATTATTAAGCCATCACAAATGTACAGTGGCGCAAAATGGCAGAGGAATCAGCGTAGATGAACAAAGGCCTGAGGATGCAATCAGGCCAACGCAATGTATGTGAGGCAAAAGATAATGCGGAATTATTATGAGCTCCAAATTGTGCTACATGCTGCTTGATGAGCTGGTGGGAAGCAAACAACTACAGACAGACAGACAGACAGACAGACAGATAGACAGATAGACAGATAGATAGATAGATAGATAGATAGATAGATAGATAGATAGATAGATAGATAGATAGATAGATGTGAAGCTTTCTCAAGACAGATCTCAGTTCAGCAACAGGAAGACGGATGATGTCATGCCCAATTGACCCCAAAAAAATGCAAGCACTGCAACTCTCTCATTTGCTTTTCTCTGTGCACTCTGAATTAACCGAGCTCACTAAAACACACAAAATAAAAAAGGGAGAGATCCCAAGGTGACAAAACACATCCTGTCCTCTGACAGTTTGGTCTTTAGTGCCACCTGCTGTTTATGTACACACACTGGTCTTACAGTTGCCTCTCTCCAGTGTCCTCTACAAAGAGACAACATTCACATGAGAAGTATTTCTGTGTCTGTGGGATCCCAGCACAATGCTTTCCATACATAAACAAACCCACGCTCATAAACACTGTCAAAAACCCCCTTGCTTTGCATTAACCCGAGATTGTGCAATGTGTTGCCACATGGGAGGAATAAGAGGAACCCTCTAAGTGTTTGAACTTAAAGGCCTCCTCTTCTGCTTCCTCTTCCTCCTCTGATTCAAGTTGTTCTCTTCATTCCCACCATGAGGACCTCGGGGATATCGCTCGGCTTCTTTTATGGTAATAACAGCTTTTTTAAAAAATAATAATAATAACTAAATAAAAAAGATACTATAGCTGTGTAACTTTAAAGGAGCAATAAACTTATATCACATTAATTCTCTCTTTTGTAATTTGCAGCTCCAGCCCTCTGTCTCTTCTGGCTCACAAAGCTTGCAGTGGGCTCAGCTCTGCTGTCGGCCCCAGGGTCGGTTACAGCAGCGTGCGGAGGATCCGTGACAGTCTCGTGTCAGTACGACCAGCAGTTCAGAGAAAACACAAAGTACTGGTGCAGGGGACATATATATGAATTCTGTACCATAGTGGTGAAGACACCCAGGAACAGACCGAATAACAGAAGCTCCATTAGAGATGATAAGGAGGCAGGAGTCTTCACTGTCACCATGACAGCTCTCAGGAAAAGTGATCGGGATACTTATTGGTGTGTTATTGCCAGAGATGGAAAGAACGTCTACACCAGGGTCAGGCTCCGTGTCTCCCCCGCAGGTAAACTTCAGCTATGATATTCATCTAATACACTGCTACTGCAGCTTCTTCACATTCTTGCCCTGATCTGCACCAACGCAGAAAGACAAAAGCTCAAATGACTCTAACTTGTTGTCCAAACTCAGCTAACTGGCCCCATATGATGCCAAGAAGAAGTATGTGCATGTAACTTTTTGGTCAGTGTGCGTCATTTGTTGATTTTTTTAATGCAATGTGTTTTGTTCCGCAGTGACAACCACCACAACCAACACACCAACCAGCTCACCGCCTACACAAGATGAGATACGGTGAGGTTATACTGTTATCTCCATGTCACCGTTGACATTAACAACTGAAATAGCTGATCAGAGTTCCAGACTAACTTTTCACATCGGTCATACCGGTGGGCCTAACTTTTTCATTTAGGCATATATTTTAAGTGCACCAAATAATGCACTTTAATCTGATTTCTTAACAAACTGCGTACCTGACTGAACATTTTAAGGTTGTGATGTCTCATGATTTCTCTCATTCAGGTACAAAGAATGTGAGAAAATGTGAGTAAATTATAGGCTACCTGTGTGTATATACTGTATACAAGATGTCAACTGATTAAAAAGTAAAAGTAAAAAAAAAAAGGTAGCAGAGAAAATGGAAATACTGCATTAAAATTGTACTTAAGTGCAGTACTTGAGTAAAAGTGCTTAGTTACATTCCGTCTCTGACTACACAACAATCCACAGAAAAGATGGTTACAGGCTAATGTCTGTGCAAAGGCGACTGACCACATGTAAGAAATACTGTTGAATAAATGCACAACTTCCTCAAAAGTAAATCGTCCTAACCCCAATTCATTTTTTTCTTTGTCTTAAACCAGCTGGTGGTCACCTCTACGTTGGATCCTCTTTATTTCAATGTTGTGCTGTTTGGTAACAACGCACGTCATCGCATGGAAGATAAAGACTGCAAAGAAATTACAGCCGCACCGACAATTTCAACATCCAAACTCAGACATTCATGACTGAGGTGGGCGGAAAAAAAAAACATAACTTTGAATCCTGGCTGAATTATATGCACGTTCATACTGCGGCTACAGAAACCATTCCTCCACTGGACACTCTATTAGTGTGCGAATTAAACTGAAAAAATAAACCAAGTGAAAAAGCGGCTTTCAGGCTCCTTTTTTCTTCGTGTTTTAATGATTAAAAGCTCATTAATTTCAGTGCCGGGGCCCAAGATAACTTTTGAATATCCAATCACTTTAAAATTAGCACCTCTGGTGAGCCGAGGCTTGAGGCTTTTCATTTGATTTATTTGCAGATTTTGTATGGACAGTCACAGAGGATGGTGTTCATTTTGCTTTTAACCACCTGATTCTTGAGGGGGCTTTACAAGATCGGTCAATGTTCTGAATGCCAAGAAGGATAAAAAAAATCCTTTCGTGCATAAATGGAATAAAAACTGGACGAATAATGAGACTGAATAATGGTGTTGTGCTGCTCGCTTTGTTTTTTTTGCCAATCTAAAAGTAAGGTCACAGAGGTGGGATAGCTACGGGCGGGATGGAGTGTTTCTCTCAGTTTCTGCAAACTGGTGACTTCCAGTTACAATAATAATAAAAATCCACTTAAATCACCCAGAAAATATTCGAGATTAAATTCTGTAAAAGAGGCGGTGGTGATTTGTGATCCTTGTCATGCAAATGTCATTACCTTGCCGACTGTAGCTGCAAGTAGGTTGGACGATTGTGTTTGGCTCTCCTGCATTAGCCGCTCCTGCACGATCTAATGCAATAACCCCGCATAAAATCATATTTACCGCTGTGTTGGACTGCATTAAGGGTTGTTTCTGATCTTCTGTCGCCCTCTTTTATGCACATGGGAGTGGACAAAACATTAGAGACACACTAGGCATCGAAGACATTTTGTCTTGTCACGGTGGGAAAGACACAGATGTCACTAGTAACACTAACAATGGCTGCATTCTACTCAATAAGCCATGGCAGCGTGACTGCATGCACATTACTAAGATCCTACAAAATAAAGTAGTAAAATGGACTTCTACTACAATGTAAGAATATCTGCCATGACAAAGCCTATATGGCAAAGTAGCTGTGTCCTCAGTAGTGACCGGTGTGAACATCAACAACCCAGCATTTCAGAGGGCTGTTGCATTGCATTCAACACAGATCACGTTTGATACCGAGATCACTTAATTCCTCTCATCTGTTTCTGTCAAATCTGAATCTATACATCTTGGTGTTAAGATACAGAGGGGCCTTCTTTAGGCTCACTTTCAGGTGAGGATGCAAGGTGCGAGGGACCATCGAGGAGGTGATGTCACCACTTCTGCAGCAGGAACCTCTTTCGCAAGAACTCACGTCAAGGCAGACACCATCACTAGGGAAAGTCATCCTTCAGAGTAAAAGCACAAGCGGGTAACAAGTATGAATACATTTTAGCCTACAATAACCAGCATTGTTAATAGCGCCCAAAAGTCTACTTTCTTTGCTCCAATGTATGGAGGACTAAAGCTGCAACGATCAAAATTAAATAAAGCAATTCATAAAACTGCTCAATATGTATATTGACATGTCATTAAATGCACCATAAAATAAATGTGGGCATTAATTGGTTTGTTTTTTCAAATGTGACATAAATTGATTCTCCTGTTTTCGTTGGCTTCTTTATGTATTGACCTTTCTATGAATTCCCTTATCATTTTTACAAAATGCAAAGGGAAAATATATCAGAAATTGCATATACATGTATTTATTTAACTATCTATCTATTGATTGATTGATTGATTGATTGATTGATTGATTGGTAATTATTTATTATTTATTTATTTTGGTAGTTTCAGTCCTCGATACAGATCCAACATGCACTCTTCAAAATAACTAGTAACTCAACTTCTAAAATAAATGTACTAGAGTAAAAAGTAGCAACAATAGTTTCAACATATAGAGAAAAATACCTTAAACTTACAACTGTAGATTTAATCTTTACACCTTCTCTCTTCTGACATGTAGCATCAGATTTTGTACGACATGCTGAATGTTTTACTCTGAAGGTGATTTCCGGTGTAATCGTGTGCAGCTTGACGGTTCCAGTGGCCGTCAGGAGGATCGGGGAGCTTGTAGCAAGTTAGTGCTCGCTGGTGCCAACGCCCGGCGAAACAGACGGCTAGTAAACTAGCGGAGCTACGAAGGGAGATTGGTGCGTATTTCAAACATTTCCTGACGAATCTGTGTGCGGATTGATTACAAATACACGCCTGGATGTTTGTCTCCTGCCCCCGAGATGCTTAACTGAAACTGGGGTAACATTTACAGCAACTAAGCCAGCGTTAGCTTACAAGCTTACGCTAGCCGGCCGGTTGCTAAACTAGCTAGCGTTGTCGGGTGTTTGCTAGCGATGCGTTAGCTTAGCTTGCTGACCGAAACACAAATAAATGTTAAACTTCATCACCGTTTGTTTAAGTAGATATTGTCGCTGTGTGCGGTTGGACTATTGCCTTGTTTACAAATGCTAAAGTTCGTCAGGTGATAAAGTGAACAGGCAAGTGAGTATCGCTAGCTAACATTAGCCTGTTAGACAGTTGTGGTGATGGGGCGTGTTTCCCTTCACTGGATAATACGAGGAAACACAGCCTTTTCCTCTCATCCTGGCTTCATCAAAGCTGTCATTAGCAGTTGATATGGGGGGCTGACTTGGCTCACTTAAGATTATTTCCGGGGCCTAAAATATGAAATGTCCTAATGAGTTATTACTTGTCTCTGCAGCCAACGTTGTTGCCAGCAGCATCAGAAAGCACAAAGATGCAGACTATCAAGTGTGTGGTGGTGGGTGATGGAGCAGTGGGTAAAACCTGCCTATTGATTTCCTACACCACCAACAAATTCCCCTCTGAATATGTACCAACGGTAAGTGAGTTTGGTGTGTTGGATGGCTCATTTGGTTAAGCAATCAAAAATGTTCTTGAACATACCATGACATGCCAATCATTCTTTTATCACAGGTTTTTGACAACTATGCAGTAACTGTTATGATCGGGGGTGAACCCTACACCCTTGGCTTATTTGATACCGCAGGTAAGATCTTGTTCTACTCTTCTGATTTGGTTGCATTCCTACTTGAATTAAGTACAGTTTTTTTTTACATGTCACATGGTGAGTTAAATTGCAGTGTTGTCTCTCTACAGGTCAGGAAGACTATGACCGGTTAAGACCTCTAAGCTACCCGCAGACAGATGTCTTTCTAGTCTGTTTCTCAGTTGTTTCACCTTCCTCATTTGAGAATGTTAAAGAAAAGGTGAGTGCAAAGACTTCAGCAGCAAATCTAACAACACACAAATTTGACATGTTTATATTTGGCGGACCCTGCCACCTTTATAGCCTCAAACAGTGTTCTGGGGAGCCTATTTTCCTCTAAGAACAGCTTGTTTATTCAGTCATGGAAAAGATAAATATTTCTGAGTTTGTAGTATTAGCTTCATTATTATTGAAAACATTACAATTCTGAGACAGAATTCTTCTCCAAAACTACACAGTGCCGCTTTAAGTGATTGGAGGTTGGTAAAGTAGTATAGCAAGGAGTTAATGTGTGAACATTGACTGATCCTTAAGGGTGAATGAATTGAGTGACAATTTCATGTTTAAAATAGCAACAAACATTGTGGATTTCTATAGATACAGAAACTGATTCAAGTGAACATTTCACAGGGTCCTGTGATTACTGATGTTGGTCTAATTGAAAGTGTAAAGTACTTTATAAAGGGAAAACTCTTGTACTGTATCCTTATGATTCTGTTTCAGATTTGCAAAACAAAATGTTAATGCTGGAGGCATTTTTTAAATATCTGAAAAACTGTGTTTTGTTAATGGCCCTCTAATCACAGGCAGTTATGATCATTGTGGATGGAAATTTTTGAAAATATATGTATTTTGTTGTAGATGACCAGGGGGGAAATATTGAGGAAACTTAAATGAATTAATATGATTTACGTAGGCAAAATAAATAAACGAGAGTTTGCTGATGCTACCATGCTCACCTTTTATTCACTGGAATTTAACTTTGATAATTTTTAACTAGTTGCTTCCCCTACCATTGTTAATGATTGATAAAAAATAGTGATTGTGTTGGCATGCACTTTTTTTTGGCTTCCTTCAGAAAAAGTTTAGGACAATTATCATCAGAAGTGACTTCTTAAGTATGCACCTGCATATTCTCATACTTGAACTGTCGCTTAATTTGTGTATCTGCCTTTTGCTGATGAGGCTATTGTCGTCTTCTTTTTCTCTCCAGTGGGTTCCTGAAATAACCCACCACTGTCCCAAGACCCCGTTCCTGTTGGTAGGCACTCAAATCGACCTGCGTGACGACCCCTCCACTGTGGAGAAGCTAGCCAAGAACAAACAGAAGCCAATCACCCCGGAAACAGCCGAGAAGCTTGCTCGCGACCTTAAGGCAGTCAAATATGTTGAGTGCTCAGCCCTAACACAGGTAAGATCTCCCTTTAAATGACACCTGCAGCTGGTGTGGCAAGCATGCTTTTAGATATCACGCCCCTAACAAGTGTGGAAATACTTTGCCTTGTCTTTTGCTAACAGCATTTTGCTAAAAAACTCCATCTAACTCTGTGTCGTGTGCCTGTCTTTCTCCCTTCTCTTCCTCTTTCTGTAGCGGGGACTGAAGAACGTATTTGATGAGGCTATCTTAGCCGCTTTAGAACCCCCTGAAACTCAAAGAAAGAGAAAATGCTGTTTGTTCTGATGTCTTCTTGCATCTGGCTTTGCCTCTCGATCGTCTGCTGCTTACTCGTTGTAAAGAGATGTCTGTCACTAAAATAACCACAATGCTCTTTTAAACTTCAAAAACTCTGTGCCCATTAACTTTATTTCCTTCTGTTCGTGTGTGCTTTCTTTTCAACTTGGCCTAATCACAATTATCCATGCTGCCTGATAAAGACAAGAGTGCCAATCTTTAATTCTTTCTGCTTGTGTGCAAGTCTGTGTAACTGTACATGACTGAGTTTGTTTTTAATAATGACATTCTGTTATTATCTCAGTATTGAGCTCTTCAGCATCACTTGTACCCTACAAAGCATTTATGCTAAATTCTGTCATAGACAGCGATAACATTTTTTCTACTGCAGCATCAGAACTTTCCATGGGCTTTTGTCTTTACTCAGACAAGTTGATCACGAGGAGAGTCTTGTATAATGTTATTTGAATAAAGGAAAATTTTGATCGCCCTGCTCCATTTCTGCTCAGCCTTCTTTCGCAATTAGTTCCCTGAAGATGTTAATTTGTATTTGGAACACAGCCCTGTTTTGAATATTAATATTTTATTTTCCACAGAAAGGATTAAAGAATGTGTTTGATGAGGCAATACTGGCTGCCCTGGAGCCTCCTGAACCTAAGAAAAGACGTAAATGCGTTCTGCTCTAAAGTCGCGTCGCAGCCTTCCTCCACACCACTTTCCAAATCTAGGTTAACAGTACTGAAGAGGTTTGCTGCACAAGCACATTCCAGCATGAGTCGAGGTATCATGAAGTATTTGCCTTCTGACTGACTTAACCTGAATGCATATTCACTGTGTTGAACATGATTTGAGACTGAGTAACATTTGATGCTGTTTGTGATGATTTGATGCCATTGAAATGGTCTGACAAGATGTGAACACTGACTGTTTAAATATATCAACAAACTGAAGCTGACGTTATGAGATATTGTTTCAGTTTGATCACATCATGTGATCATTTTTACGTGTTTTTACAACAGAACGGACAATGAAGTAGTATTTTCATTAATGGAGCAACTGTTTTTTCGACTGCCCTGTAAAACAAGCTGATGACGGTTTAATGATTTGCCTAAATTTAGTCTTTGTATGTCCCACGTGTGTTTTGTTTTTTTCTCTTGAAGCAATTCCCTCAAATTTGATCGTTTCTATTTTATGTTAAACTTAGGTATACAAGACTGCATTTGGTTGACACTGTCACAGAACTAAATTTTTTAGTTTTCCAAACTTTTTTTGGAAGAATGATACATTAAGGGTTAATAAAAGTCGGCGTATTTTACATAATTTAATATTCAGTGTCAACATAGCCTGTGGGGCAGATTTATGAAACATTTCTAGGCGATGTTCCACCGTAGGTCTAGTTTGCCAAAAAAAAAAAAAGATTTATTGACGCCTGTCAGTGGAGAGATCCGCAGAATCTGACGAAGGAGTGGTAAACGAATGGGCTTAACTTTTAAATGCAATGCTAACTCTCCCATTAGAAGTGATGAATCACTAATCGCCTAATCGTCAGTTTAAGTAACCACATTCAAGGAGTTACAGTAGAGCACAACAATTTCAGTTTACCTTTTGTAATCAAAGAAAGTTGACGAGAAGGTTATGTGAATGCTTACCACAAGTTTTGATGTTGATATAACCGCAGGCTAAGGAGCTATTTTGTAAACTGAACATACCTGTTACTCACCACTCTGCGGCACCGTTAAGTCAGATAGCGAAACATTGTGACCCGTTCTTCTAAAATGCTATATAATTGTTTTTGATCCTGTGAATATTTCTGAGTGACTGAACTAGCACTATTTGTCTATTACTACATCCATGCCTTCACGGTGGGCTTGAATCTGTAAATATAGCGAGAATCACTCATAACTTATTGACTGAATACAGTGTGTGCGTTACTGATAACAAGATTTGCAGAGAAGCCGAAAAATGACCCTGAAATGAAAATGAACCAGGAAAAATGTTACGAGAACGCGTTTCTCGGATTTTTATTGAAATTGACATCGAAGTTGTACTGTATCTTGCATAACAATAAACCAGTATTATGAATAAACCTACCTTCAAAAAAACTACATGTTGTCTGATTTGATGGAATTACAAAATACAACAGATTCCACAACAACAACAAAAGGACAGTTGCAATTATCACGCTTCATCATCATCGTCACAACGTTTACATTACGGACAGCAGTGCAAAGAATATTTCCATTCATGCTGTTTTTTTTCAGTTATAGTAGTGCCATAGTTGTACATTCCCTTGTCGCAGATGTTCAGAATAATGACATCACAGTACTACGATGACTTCATTTCTATCACACCTCCTACCGTGAATGCAACTGAGAAGCAGACATAAAGAGAGCTCACTTTATTTTAAGCCTTCGTGCTGTATACGACACGTCTTAGTAGTTTCCACAACTAGTTAGCGAATGACAGCAATGATCACACAAACACACAATGATTTACTTCAGGCTCATGTATATGTTACTGTTATGTTGAGCTAGGACTGACTGTGATATGGCTGTGTTTTTTTTAAAGTGACAAACTGCACTGTGTTCTCAGGGGCCATGATGGCTCTTTGGTACTGAAACAATTAACCTCACTGCAAAGAGTGTGAAAAAGTGGATAACTGCCTGTGATCCACTTTTTCATTTACATGCCGTGAAATGCATTAATGATTAAAAGTAATAAATGTAGCGCTTTTTAACCACTGTTAATAAATAGTAAATTTATAGTCAATAAAACTTGAGTTAATGGTTATTTCACTGTTGACATAATAAACTACTTTATAAACCATATTAAGCAAAACTTAATTGTAAAGTTGCAACTAATGTTTATAATCAGGCTTGGGGAGTAACAGACTACATGTAATGGGATTACGTAATCAGGATACAATGTTGTTAGATACATTTAGTCAAAAGAGTAAAAGAACTCGCTGGTCATGAGTGAAACTGGAAATATTTTTATCAAGATCCTATAAAAGTAATCTTACTGATATTTCTTCTGTCCTGTCTTTATTTGCATACGTTCGGTACTGAGGTAATCCAAACGTAACGGGAAAGTAATCTAGTTACATTACTGGGATTAGGTACGTACACGTTAACAGGTAACTGTACCAGAATACATTTTTAAAGTAACCCTCCCAAACCTGCTCATCATACGTTGTACATGGTTAATGTATACTGTGTGTATCTCTACACATCTGGATGGCCATTATGAGGTGCAGGTAATGCTTATAAATTGCTTAATAAACAGTCAAATAACTCGTTTAATTAACTATGAATTTACCATGAATTCATGATGGTTATTACAATGTCTTGCCAAAACAAATAATATTTCTGTCAATTGAATTCAAGGAGACTGTTGGGCCTTGGCGGAGGTATGCGCTCTACTGTAACTTATGACCTTCATAGGACCAAAGTGTGCTATGCTGCCATTAATATATCTTCTTCAGGCGCAACATTGGGATAGTTTTAATGTAATAAAGAAACTGATGCTTACACGGTATTTATAGTTTTTCCATACCCAAAGAAACATTAGTCTAACATGTTAAAATGACTGCAGGTTACATAAGGCAAATAAGACCTGGTGCAATTTTGCAATTAAAGGCAGGAAGCGGGTGTCAGATGAATCCCGAAGAGCTACGTGTCGATTGCTGGACATATCTCAACACAGCTGTCGGTAACACGAATTCCATACCATCCTGCCCAGTACTGTGTGTCTTGGCCTCCGTGAATAAAACGGATGTATCTCACTCCTTGGCCGTAGTTCTGGAACACATGGGTCATCTGAAAAAAAATAATAATAATAGGTATCAGTGAGTCCAGAGCGATCCTCAGATTTCGTCCCTCCTCTGAACGCCTCGTATGAAAGAATGCCTCGTTACTGTGCACGCACCTGATTCCATTTCTGATTGTTCCACTGCTCAAAGAAGATCCTACCCGGCTCGAAAGTCTGGATAGGTTTCTTTCTTTGGTTCAGCAACTCTACACGGATCTCATATTCACTGCCACAATCCCATCGTGGGGCATACCTAATAAAACAGAAGCACGAGCATAGAGCCGGTGTCAGCATTTTGTTTCAACAATGAGAGTTTTTTTTCCATCTTTGTTCAGCGGGGGGCCAAAAAGACAGTGGCAGTAACACATCCCTACTTTTTTTATTTAGTTCAACGGTTACGTCAGCTTATGTTGATCTCCATTTGACAAGCAATAACTCGATTACTTTATTTTATGCATTCTCACCAATCCGATATTTTGATGTCTGGCTGGAAGTGATCCATAAACGATGGACTGTAACCTTCTGATGCCAGATCGATCAGCTGCATTTTCTTGCACATTCTGCGGAAAAAACACAGACAGGGTAGCATATCGTAGAACTTTCATATGTTTTTTGTGCCACAGCTGGTGAATACGTACCCGTAAGAAGTCACAAAATTCTTCTGGACCGTCTCGTTTGGATGCGGCACCATAACGTTCTCTATTTTCCATTTATCGCCACCATTCTCCAGTATATGCCAATTTTTCATTTTATCTGCAAAACAAACGGGAGGGTTGTGAGAGAAATCGTTTGGTGGTTCGGCTGGAAAATAATGGTCGCATAGCCTCCAAATGTTCAGTGAAAAACAGTCTGATTCCTTACGTTCCCCTCTTGGGTTCTTGAGCAGATTTCTTCTCTTCTTGCACAGGAAGTAAAACAACCTCCAGTTCTCAGGTGTCTTGGAAGCATCGCGGAGGCGATACCTTTCTCTTCTGCATTTCTCTCTCCACAAGGAATCACTGTCAGCCACGTCTTTCCACTGACGGCACACTAACCGACAAACAGAGACCACCTGTTCAGGAGGGAGGTTCAGTAAGATCTCCTCCAGGATCTCCAGAGGAACAGGGAAGTACTGAAAAGAACAGACGGAACAGGGATAAGCTCACCCTCTGGATAATCAATAGCTCTCAAGCACTGACTTTGGACCGGGGATAGACTGATTATTGGCCAGGCTGATTATCAGGGAAGATATTCAGCAGTTTTCAGATGATCAGTATCATTGACTTCTTTTTTATCAGATTGCCGACAAAAACAGATGAAATTGAAAAAAAGTGCTGCTTTGGCTCTGGTGCAGCATCTTCTCTCACAACAACACGATTGGTTACATGTCACAAGTTATAGCCTACGAACACTGAATAATTGCACTGCAGATATCAAATAAATGTAGTGGACTGGAATTATAGAATCACCTCAAAGTTGTTCTTAAGTACAGTACTTGACTAAGTTGTTCTTAGTTCCATTCAGTCACGGCTTACTCCAAATTTTGACGGTAAGATTTCCATTCGTACTGCTATCAGTCTCCTTGATTTTGAATAATCAATATCGGTCGACCCCTACTTTGGACTAGTGCCCCCCTCTGATTAGAAAATCACAACATCTTAAACCAAGCTGCATCAGCACGCCTGTCTCACTATTATTGTTGTTTGAAAAATCTGAGTCAGTGTTGGTACCCAGTTGTGATTTTTTGATTCATTTCTGTTTACTCATTTTTCATTCTCAAATGTGGGTCCTTCAGGCTGCACATGTCCCCCTTCTCAAAATAAAACAGAAACCAAAAGAGATCAGGCCCATGTGTCACCTCAAGCTGTTGAACACAGCCAGGTCAGGTACATTTGAAATCAGCAGGCTGAGAGACTTTCAATTCAGTGGTCATTTTAAGTATAAAACAGTGCACCCCATCTGTAAACATTCAGTCTGTGGTTCTGATCTGACAGTTACAAGTGTTCACATGAGACTTAGATCGTGTTAACACCTGGTCGTAACCTCCATTAGCTGCAGTCACGCCATGTGAAGCTGTCAGCAGTTGCTCTGAGTCGAGATTCATGTGAAGTACTCACAGATTCCTGTGAAAGCGAGTCTGGTGGTCCTGCAGATGGGACCTCTTTGTGTCTTGAAGCGGACTCCGAGCTCTGAGTTGTACCCATAGCCTTAGCTTTCCTCTTCATGCCTGGGACAGACCCAGGCTAGTGACGTGTGTACCGAGCGCTGCAACCAAAAAATGCCCTCAGATCTCTACAATCTCCTCGCGACCCTCTTGGCGAAGGTAACACGTGTGTGATAACTCGTCTCCCGCAGAATCACGTATATGGCCACATTTATTTATAAGAGATAGCACACAACACGGAAGTGCGGCTCGAGGCAGAAACCTGCCATGTCAAGAGAAGTAAAAGTAGCTAGAATACGTAACAGTTAACCGTAAAGTTTATACATTACCAGCGATTCCACTAAAGCGACAGTCAGTTTCAGTTTTCACCTATTTATACACAAACCTTAACGTTAGGTCACACATCTTCCCGAAAGACGTTACTCATAAGCAGTTGACCATAGGTGCGTTTGTTATTATCGCCCAGGACACTCGCTGGACTGGAGATGCGTAGGCGGGGCTAGTCGCTAAAATGATAACGCAGCAAACGTACCTAAATATATTAAACGTACACAGGCATCTGGTTGTTAGAACCGACAGCGGCGATACACCTACTCCATAGACACAACGAGCATCAGAGAAGAGCGTCAGTTTTGCGGCTCGTTCCCCCAACAGTGGCGAGTTTCGGTGTACGCCGGGTACAATTAGGAGCGAACCCTCTTAGATCATTCCTTAAAAGAAAACTTCCGGTATGTCTCTTCCCTATAAACATGCCAAGAATGACCTTATGCATGCACAAAATACAAATAATAATAATTTAAGCATGCAAATAATAACTTTTAATAAATGCGCACACCACTGAAATGAGCTAATGTAGTTACTGTGTATTCAGGTAAATAACTGCAATGATTTTAAGCACGTGTTTCTTAGTCAGTTGTTTGTGTACATCGTTGACTTGTATCCCCATATGTGCTCAATTAATGCTCATGTGACCAATCCATACCATAGATATGAAAAAGTGATAACCAACAAACAGATGTGATCATTTTTTTTAATAATCGACAATGTGTCTCAGTAAATAACAGTGTGTGAAAATCACATGACTGTAAGGAGAATAATGATGCTGCTTTTACAGAGAGAAGTCAAACAAAGTTTCATTCTACCAGGATAAAATGACAATAAAGATCAATCTAAATCTGAATCAGGGGTTGACTGGAATGTGGACAAAATCAGATAAAGTCACTGATTAAAATGTTATGTTATGTTATGTTAATATATGAACTTTTAAACAGCTTGAAATAAAAGTAGTACTGTAATTCACGTAATATCTTTTCTTAATAGGGTGAATGAAATATTTCATGCTCATACTAACAGTTGTGCATACATTCCTACATTATTACTTATTAGTACTTCATGCGTCGGACGGATCTCACCCATCTTTTTAACTGTGGCTTCTATTTGGTCTTGACTACACACTTGTCAAGACTTTAATGACTGTATCTTGCACAGTTTTGATGCTATTGCACTGACAAAAATGTGTCCAAAGATAGAAACACAATAGCTGTCTCCGGGACCACATTTTGTCATGATGACACACACACACACACACACACACACACACACACACACACACACACTAACAAGGTGAAAACATTACCAGCCAAAGTTATTGCGGCTGGTAAGATAGGTGGAATTTCAGGTAAGGCAGGGAGATGAATCCTCAAGAGCTGTGTCCTTTGCTGGACATATCTCCACACAGCTTTCAGTAAGACGAATTCCGTACCATCCTTTCCAGAACTGTGTGTCTTTGCCTCCGTGGGTAAAACAGATGTATCTTACTCCTGGTCCGTAGTTCTGGAATACATGGGTCATCTGAAAGATACACATCAGCATGGCTACAGTTGTCACTGGGCTTTTTTCCCTGCTCTAAACATCGTCATCATGTGCTTTGTTCATACCTGATTCCATTTCTCGTTGGTCCACTGCTCAAAGTAAACAGTCTCAGGAGCAAATATCTGAACAGGCTTCCTACTTTGATTCAGCAACTCTATACGGATGTGATATGAACTGCCACAATCTGTTCTTGGGGAATACCTGCAACACACATGCAGACGCACAATCATGTAAAGCAAAGTCATGTTTTCAGTGATATCATTTGGAGTTTTGAATGTTGAATGGTCTTCATGTTTTATTCAAGTGATTTAGTAAAGGTCAGTGTTACACTGCATGTACGGAAGTATCAATAGCAAGCGTGCTTATAGCTCATGACTATACAGTGTAATACAGAAGCCCTGAGAGGGGGAAGTGAGAAAAACAAATTGTGCAAACCATTTGACACTTTTCAGGGGCTTTCTTCGTCTGTGGTTACATAGCTTGTTAACACACAATATGTACCTTGTTTTTGGAGTGAATGAGGGAATTCTCTCCTGTATAAAAAAAAATGCCACAAATCTTGCTCTATATAGATTTGAACACCTGTTGTAACAGTTTGGCATTATTACAATTTAGCATAAAAGGGTAAACAAGCTAAAAATGTAGCTGCGTTACCAAAGACAATTTAGGAGTAAATGAAATGTTGAATGCACCAGTTATCTTTTTTTTTTAACCTGTATGATTGTCTGGCTGCTTGCGTTTGATTCCTTCATCAGACATTTTGTAATGATGATGCTACAATCCCATATCTCAGCATTTATGGTTAACTCTTATACTTGATAGAAATGATGGCCATAACCACAAAACCGAGAAGATCTGAATCAACAATACTCATGTGTATTTTTCTTACCAGTCAGATATCCTGATGTCTGGCTGGAAGTGGTCCATAAAAGATGGGCTATAACCTTCCTTCTCCAAATCAATACACTGCGACTTCGTGCACATTCTGAACAACAGAAAATGTTTTAGCTACCACGTAATAAGCATGTGCAATATAAAATTAATGTCATTTTTTTTTTTTTTTTGCATCTCTCCTACTCCCAGTGAATACTCACCTGTAAGAGGTCACAAAGTTTTTCTGGACTGTCTCATCTGGATGTGGCACTCTGAGTCCGTGTACAGCCCATTTATCACCACCATTGTTCACAATCTCCCAGCCATCCAGATCTTCTATAAAAACAAAGAGGAGGGTTGTGAGAGAAATCATGTGAGTGCTAAATTGTACTTTAGGAAAGTAAAAACTTTAAATGCCACCAAATGTTGGGTAAAGTTTCTCCTGTCGTTTCTTACGTTCTCCTCTTGGATTCTTGAGAAGATTTCTTCTCTTCTTGCACAAGAAATAAAACAACCTCCAGTCTCGGGGTGTTTTGGAAGCATCTCGGAGGAGGTATCCTTCCCTTCGACACCTTTCTCTCCACAGAGATTCACTGTCAGCCACTTCTCTCCATTGATGGCACACTAACCGACACACACACACCACCTGATCAGGGGGAAGATGAAGAAGGATCTCCTCCAGGATCTCCAGAGGAACAGGGAAGAACTGACAAGAAAAAAAAGGAACCAATTTTTAATTTAAAAAACTGTAAAATATCCTGCCTCCGTAGTATATCTTTGTCACAAGTGTTTGATAACCACATCTGAGGGATCATTACAATATCTCAATATCAGAAGTTTTCACTTCCTAAGATTGGTATCGGCATCGGCCTCAAAAATCCGTTCACCGTTATCCATTCACATGAATACATGTACGCATATCCCAAGAACCCTGGCTGATTCTGAGTAGATAAAAAGATAACTTAGTAGTGCATCTGTTGCTGTTTGCTTGATGTAATCCACAATTACACAAAATCCTGGAGCCTACTGACTACTACAGTCATATGCAGTGTGCAACTCATACGTACCGCTGAAAGTTGTCTCACTGACGGTGCCGTTACTGTAGCCGAAGTCGGTTTCTGACGCTGGGATAAATCCAAACATTCCTCCATTTCTTGATGTCTGGGAAATACAGCCAGACCAGAGACGTCTTCGCAGCCAGATATATACCCTTGCCACAATAGTTTTTTTTTTTTATTTATTTTTTTACCTTTTGGAATTTACTACGTGTTGTAGTTAAACTTAACTTAACGCCGCACAGCCATTGATATAAGCTAACGTTAGCTAAAACGTATTTACGCCAACGTTAACGTTGGAGATACGACACGGAAGTGCACTTCGAGTTAACGTTAACGCTAGAGACGCTCGATAGCGACGTGAAAAGTAGCAAGCAGCTAAGGATACTGATGTTGTAATTCACTCGAAGTCCAGAAAAGGATGCCGTATTCCTTTAGTTAGTAGTAAAAGATATTGTTATCGTAAAAATATGACGCTACTTTTGCTTTCGGTCACTTCAGCTCCTGTCAGTTCACCAAGGATGCGCTTGTTATTTACTCCTGGGCGACGAGGAGCGAGTAAGAAGGGTAGGCGGGGTTAATGTGACCTCCTTTGGAACTGGAGTTAACCAGTAAAGTAAAGCAGCGTTTGACAGGTAATCAATAACAAGCGTATATTTAAAAAACTTTGAAGGTATTTTATTTTGATAGTCATCATGATGGTAAAGGGTCAGTAATGTTGAAATCTGTCATGTTCTGTCAAAATAATGTCACATAGCTACTTTCAAGGAAGTGTAGTTTTTCGCCAACAAGTATTTTTCTGTTTGATCTAGATGTTTGCTTTATCTAGATTTGAGTCTGATAACATTTTCTTTTGTAAATTGTATTGGCATAAAGTACCAAAAGCATACAATATACAAATTTCCCATTTCAGAATCATTTATATATTACTATATATCAAATGTGTACATCACTTATGTTGCACCTGGTAAAAGTGGGGCTGGTTTTAATTACTGTATATGTTACTGGTATCTTAACCTCAGCTATAATATTACATAATTTGTTTGTTGATTTAGGCCAATATTTTGTATTTGTAATATGAATCTGCAAAGTAACTTGTAACTAAAGCTAGAAAACAAATGTAGTTCTGTAAAAAGTGCAATATATCCCTCTGAAATTTAGCGGACAACAAGTAAAAAGCAGTATAAAACAGAAAAATCTACATTGTACCATTCACACAATTTTACAGCAATTTTATGTGCTTTACAGGGGCAGAGAAATATGATATAGCCTTACATGTCTCTTGTGGTATGTGTATTTTATTGTATTTCCATACCTATTTTGTATTGTGGTCTAGGGATACTGACCACTGAAAGCTGCATATTATGCTGTACATGTAAAAGCAAAAAGCAATAATAAAAATAAATAGGTAGAGATTTTTCTTTTAAAAAAATTGCACTGAAAAGACAATAAAAACCAAGGCAAGCAAATAAATTGTCATCTAATCGAAATCTATTGTAAAGCCACTGTAAACTGTAACGTTTGAAGCCCTGATTTAAATGAGCTGACAGTTTTAGCAGACCTCAGCTATTCAGTAAGCTTGATCTACAAATGGGGAGCATAGACATTAAAAGCTGCTTCGCCTTGCTTGGTTTTGATCCTGGGAACTCTGAGTGGACCTGTCCCAGATGACCTGAGGCGGTCTGGATGCTTTGTATGTACCAAGTAAACCAGAGATTGTACAAATTAGTTCCATTTCACCACTGTGTCCATGACAATGAGCGTCTCCAGCCTCCAATGTAATGTGCTCCTGATCAATACAGTCTCTCAACAGGAATGTTTAATTCTTTTGATTATCTGGTTTGGTTATTGATTCCTGGAACACTTGAAATGCAAGCGTAATGAGCTGACAAAGGTTGCAATTGATTAACTTGTAAATAATGACTCTCTGACCAATCGGAGAGTCTGACTTCACATCAAGGAGCAGGGAGGCTTCCTCACAATAACAAATGGCTAAATACAAGCTCATTTAAGTGTCCTCCATACATGTAGGTAGTTTATCACATAATTCTCTGACATGAGTTGACATGTTCAGGTTATTATGTGTCTTTAATTATTCAATACCAGTTGTCTTAGTCAGCTGTTGGAGAATTTTAGAAGAAACAAGGGTAATATTGTACTATTTTATAAACTGAACATACCTGCTGCTATTCTGCTGTCTTGTTGGGTTTCAACTTAATGTAGGCTTAAATAAAGACGTGTGTATTAATGGTATTAGTGATGCTATATAAAACTGAACAGATATAAAAAAATATAATCAGGCTGTTGTATTTCACGTGTAGGAAATAAGCCTGTTTAATTACAAATTCAGTCATTTTTGTATGTTTTGAAACAAGTCCCCATCTACTTCAGTTGTTCAGGAGAACGCTGCAACGTCGTCTCACTGTGAAGCTCCAGAATTTATTTGTGGACTATGAAACTTCACTAGACTTTCCGTCGGCTTGAGGGTGAGCAGATAGTGACTGAATTTTCATTTTTGGGTGAATTTATCCTTTAAAATAAGACAAGCCAAAATACATATTCACACAGCAGTACTCTTGTATGTACACTTGAGAACACATAAGATTCCTTAAGTGTAGTTTGATGCTTGCTTAAACCTTGTCATTCAGTCATCCTGGGAAAAAAATACAGATAAAATGGATTTTTGCCTGATGAAGAAACTGTCAAACTCCATTTGAAGAGTCATAAATTGTTAATGTGTTGTTTTTGGGTTTCAGGAATCATTTAGTCTTTATGTCTGCCCTCTTTACATCATCAACTTATGACTCTAATGACGGCTGGGTTGCATATTCACTAGGAGTATAACAATCTTTAGTCTTGTGGTGCCTTCAGTTCATCCACTCCATTCTAATTATAGCACAGGAACAGGCGAACAAGTGAGGGGAGGAACGCCTCATGAACATTTCACCTAGATCAAGAAACGGATCATGGGGAGAAGACCTGCAGTATAACGGACTAAACACAGTTTGTCTGCATGCAATCGTGAAAGGAAGATGATTGCGGTTCGGAATACATTTAAAATTACAGTAATAAAGTCTTCTTTCTTAACTCCATCCAATCAAAACATTCATGTGCAGTTTTACCAGGATGAACTAAATTCGTAGATGTGTGGTTTTACCTCTGTCACTGGCAGGTATTCATTTTTCGCTTTTTTTTTTTTTAATACCTCCCCTTTGTGTAGCCGTTTACTCTCCACCACATTCATATTCAGCTGCACACATTTCAACAACAGTGTTCAAAGATAATTGCGTGGGTAATACCAAAACAATCAAAAACATTTCATCTCACGAGCAGTACAAGAAAAACAAAACTTTCCTTATTTTTTTTTTTTAAAAAGTACCAAAATGGTTGAGCAACTTGAGAGAGACTGATTTTAATAATATTGGCAAATAAACAGAGGTGCATTCATGTCTTCAATCATAGGCACTGCAGTTTGTGTACAATACAGTACATAGAACTCGATTATAAATTACAAGCCATACCAAAAATAAATGGATACCGAGGAGGCTAGAAGATGGTAGCCATTGATTCTGGTGTCACATTAGAATTTCAAGCAGGCCACAATTCCTGTCCATGGATACTGAATTCTCATCAATCCAGTCTGTGATGCTTTTACTCCGCTCTGCATATTTAAATGAATATAAAGACAAAAGGTAAATGCACAATTTCTGAGTAACAAGGACTCCGATCCATGCCGTATCTAAAACAGGCTTATCCATCTTCTGTCAAACAGCTGACAGATGAGTCTTTTTTTGGTCAGCGGAGGAGCTCCTATGTGTCGGCATCAATCCTGTGAGCTGTGCGGTGAAAAAACAAGAACAAAGAAGTCAGGCATAACACTGCTGGGAGGTTATGTAGCCCGGCGGATTTTAGGAGACTTTCTCTGAGTGGAGATTAAATATTCTAAGATATATGGCATCAAACACATCTACAAAGGCTCAGGGGTTCAAGTAGATTCCCCTTGCCGTCAGTCACAATCTGAAACAGGGGCAGGTTGGAGAGTTCAAGGGAGTTTCTGATCGACCACATCATTAAACCTAAAAGTAGCTAAATGTTAAAGTAATGGGGGAAAAACTGTCTCCACAGAGTCGCCGTGTTTTATACTACATGAGACTTACATTGCTTTGGTATCCTGAGTGGTTCTGTGTCTCCTGACAGGACTTGATGCATGACTCCTCGGAACTGATACAGCACCTTTAGGCTCTTCTCCTCCCCCACACAGGGGTCGTAGAAGCCAGGGAGTCCTGACTGGAAAGGACATCATAAGGTCACGCACTGAATCATCATGCGGCACGTCGAGGACATCAGTTTGTAACACTGCGACACCTTCTGTACCATACATGAATGCTTCACACACTAGGAAAATACTTTATGAATGATTATAAAAACATCATGGCAATTTGGATGAATTTTGGTGGTTTGGAAATCCTGCACTGGATTACTGGACTTACCTTTGTGGCCTCAGTGAGGATGAGTTTAGAGTCTTTCACCAGACACTGCAGTGGCACAGTCACATCAATGACCTTTGCCCTCTCGTGTTTTCTGCTATTGTCCGTCACAAACTTGCCGTACCAGGCGTTGAGGATGATGAGACCTGTTTTAATGAAGCAGAGTTGAGGATAGCCTCAATTTAATGCATTATTGTGTTATGTTCGACAAAAATGGTAATTTTGGTTTGATTTAATGGTAGATTTCAGGAATCCGGGGGATGACAGACAAGATACACACATTTTTTTGGATTAATTAATATTAAAAGTCCCAAACAAATCTCCGCTTTCACCAATAAAACTATTAGGCATCTTGCTTGACAGCAATTTTAACCACACATATTTTATAACAAGACCACTGTAATTATTTAGACTTGTTCATGGAAATTATTTTTGCAAGTATATAATAAAAAGACAGCACAATTTATTTTAATTGCAAGCAGCATAAACAATACAGGAACCATTTTATAGAGTGTAGCCCATCGAAAAAGGAAAAGCAGCCGTGTGTCTGTCATCTCACACACACAGACACACACACACACACGCTACAGCTATTAACTGTTACTTTACAAGTGCAAAGTCTAGGGGACCTCTGATGATACTAAAATGAACGCAACCTCTACAGTGACAGGTGTCATAAGCCAATTATCACTTGACAAACTCCCCCTGGTGAAAATTATACTGTCTGCTGAGGGCTTTTTGTTAGCGTACTTATCAAAAGCAAACTAAAGAGCTCCAATTATCACTAGTCGAAACAGAAGCCGGAGGGTCATTAAAAAAAAAAAAAAAACGCACAGAAATCGATTTCCCCCTATCAATTTTAACCCTGTTTAAAAAGCCCCCCACATCTCCACTAAATCACACTAGATACTATCTACAAATAATTCTTATACGACAATGAAAGGCCCTCACACACTTGTCTCGTCTTCGCTAGGTTTAAAGTCCTTTAAGATGTCAGCAAACTGCTCAAGACGACCACTTAAATCACGCGCTCTGCTTTAGTTTGAGGTTTTGATGTGTAAACTGGCAGGAAATTTAATAGCGGGGAAATTCTTTGCTCTGAGCGGACAGGTCTTGTTTCATTTAGTGCAAACAGGCACTCTATCTCAGAAATTACACGTCCACATTCAACCAGGCATCGACGCATTTCACCTAAGAACGTATGAAAAACTATTCAGAATATGAGGGAATCAGATAGTTTCACAACCTGCTTAAAAAACATTATTCCCAGGATAAGCTCACCCTCTAAAATATTACTGATCTTACCCATTCTAGACTCCTCGGCTTCAATAATCCGGCGCACAGACTCCTGCATGAGCAAGACCTTTAGAGATGAAAAAGGCACACAGAGGAAGGGAAGGAGGCAGACACAAACAATGAGATTCACGTCATATGGATTATACTAATGAATTTCATTAAGACTTTGCATCTTATCTAATCCTATCTCATCCCCTTTTGTCTGACTGGTGTGGGACTTGTAATTTTTCTCGACAGTCATACCTGCAAGTCTTATCTAAGACTGAACCACCGTGTTACGATTGGCACCGCAGCAACATATAAGCCAGTAAAATACTCACGGCAGACTCTGCCTCCTGTTTCTTTCGGGCTATATTAGAGGCCGAGCTCTCCTGCTGCTTCTCCAAGTCTCTGTTGAGTTCAAAGACAAATGGGGAAATAAAATGAGCTCATAAAAGCTGACCATAATAATACATGTGGTGCTTCCTCCAATAACATTTCTCGCATGAAACAACCAACTTAAACTGAAGGTTTCTTACTGCTCCTTCTGGGCCCGCACGTAGGGCCGGATAATAAGCTGCTGGATGGCGAGGTAGAAAACCAGTGGTCCGACTGTGGCGTAAAATACAGCACTGGGCAGGAGTTGGTCGGTCAGGTGAATAGGGAAGAAATACGTCTGGCTGGCTCTGTTTAGTCTGCAAATAGAAAGTTGGATTCATTATTTATATCTGAATGGCCAATGCTAAATTGGTTACTCCATGTAACATTGGCAAGCAAAGGGAAATCATGTGCGATGCTCTCGGTTTCACAGGACAGTGAATGGTGTGCTGTTTGCTCCATAAGATGTCAGAGAATTTATTGGGTGATATGTGCCTTTGATGGCTTCCAATGAAGTGTCCAAACACACAAAGCAGTATACTGTTAATGCTCAAGCGTTTAAACTCATACCAGAACCAACTAGCATCACATCGGTTCCAATCCTGTGTCTACATCCTCAAAGATTCACCCCCGGGGACCTGAATCTGACAGTTTTCTGCATGATCGGCCATCATCTTTGACCGGCAAATTAGTGTCAGACGTGCGCGGTTCTGTGCTGGTCAAGTTTACACACACGCCAGCCATTGTTTGATTTAGGGCATCAAAATTTGTATTACACTCAAATCTCCACTGCTGCGTATTACAGTATTACTTCATACGTTTTATCTCTCACAATTAGAGTACAGTATACACTGCGAAAATGCCTATCGGGGGAGCTGAAATTCACTTAATCAATAGCTTACAACATGCAAGGTAAAGTGTGATAAACTGCAATTCCTTATCAAAAATGTTTGTATATGCTGTACTTGTATATACTTGAATGAGCAGGTCAGATCTCTATGGCATCTCTACACACAAGTTGTCGAAAAATATTAATATGATTGGCTGATATGATGTCACATCTTATTTTCTGCGGGATGTCATAGCAACAGCACTGTGAGGGAAACACCTAAGGAACCTACACCGAACAGGAAACTGGAGCAAAGAGATATGCTTACTTGATCTTGAGGGAGACACCTTGGGGCACTCCCACGCTGACGGTCGCCCCCAGGACACTGTGTCGACTGATCTTCCTTTCAGCACCGTACTCTACCACAGTCCCAAAGAAACCTGATCTGTAACATGAAAGACAGAGTCACTACCTCTCAACACGCAGACAAAGTTTACTTATATCCAAGCTGTCAGATCGTGCACAGAAACTTCTAACGATGCATACATAATGGGTAGAAATTTGGGTTGCTGTACAGAGGAATCTAATTATGATGACAAGGATCGTAATATGAATTTATGATAACGCATATTGTACTTTGAAAACATACTTTACTGAGCCCTTGATCTTCGTCTGGTCATCATCCTGGAACTTGTACTGGTAGCTCATCATCAAAAAAGTGTGAGGAATGCCAAGCTGCAGAGACAAAAAATTAAAAAATCATTTTGGCACAAGCCCGACAAGCAACTCTTGAAGTAATGGTGTCCGGGCAGACATTTAAAATAACTGCTGGCTGCTAACCTGCATTGCGAAGGTGAAATGGCTACTCTTGGTGTCTCTGACTATGCTGGTGTTCATAGAGGACTGGATCCCCCAGCGCCACTGCAGATAGCCCATAGTGTTCTTGTCTAGGTGACGGGCCAGCACTGTCGTAACCCCGGGACGAACGCCCCGGGATGAAAACTGGAGCCCGCACTGAGCGGTCACGAAGCTGAGGCAAAAAGCAAAATAAAATATCACTTAATTTTTCACGTTGCAGTGAAAAAATACTGAGACTGAGTACTGATTTCTGTTCTCTTGCGTTTCATCACGTACAATCTGGGCGTCAGGTTTCGGAATATCTTCATTCCGAGGAGAGGCCCGTGGGTGTCTCCAGCACCGATCTCTACCTGTGTAACACACAGATAACATTTTACATTCAAAGGCTCCAAAAGAAAATGTGCCATGTATGAAAATACATTGAAAAAAGAGTGTGGTGCCCAATGAGAGAGCAGCATACCTCTCCCCACCCCTTAGCTGAAGTGACTCTTCTCAAGGCCAAGTTGATGGTGCCACCTCCATTTCCATTGTGGGTTGACAAGGAGCCTGACAAAACAGCTGTGTCTTTTGTGGTAAGAGGAGCCTGCAGTGGAACACATAAAATTGTAAGTCCTTGGATAAGAAATGGCTCCAGAGTCTTTCATAGCAACCATCAAACATTTAATTGTGGCTACAGATTGTTCAATAAAAAACATACTCTAGTAAATGCCAGTCATGCAGAATCTGGAGCAACGCATTACCTCTATGGATTGTGATATGTGCATCTTGTTGATTTCCACATGTGGGACTCCCCCTCCATCCGTTTCCTCATAGTCCTCCTCATATCGGTCAAACAGGTCCGTGGCGTCAATGCCCACACTAATAGTTCCCTGCAATTGAAAGATTCAAGAATAATTGGTGTATGCAATTGGTGCAAGAATATTACTCTTTAGGTTATTGTCAGTTCAGCAGTGTGAAGGTTGTTATCTTCCCCTGAACATACCTTTGGGTTGGTCCTTTGCTGAAGCCTTCTCTCCTCTCGCTCTTTCTGGAGTCGTTCATACTCTTCACGAATCTCCGCAGGGGTTCTTCTTCTTTCCACCACCTGGAGTAAAGAGATACGACTTGAATGCAGAGAAAACTGCGGAACGGCTGCTTCACAGCTGCAGGAGAGTAGCAGTTAAAGAAATTTCGGCAGAATTTCACGCCCCCACATGCATTTTGTGCGTCATATTTTGTACCACTGATGGGTTTAGTAAACACAGATGAAGTAAAACAAGAAATGTTTCACGCAGGCTAAAAGAGGCGATGTCATATAGGACAGAAAAAACTGCCACAGTATAATGCTGTAAAGTACGGTTGATATTTCTATAAGATTAAATGTGTGTTCTTGTGGGAGTAAGCTATTTTAAAATCAAGACCCGAAAGGCAACACTACGTGAACAAATTTTAAATACATCTTGAATAAAATTTTTACAAATTTGTTATGCTAGCTTACAGTTAAAAAGGTCCAAAGTCATATAGTCAAAATATAAACGCAGCTAGAATTTTAGATTTAGATATAAACGCATACATAAAATAAAGAAAAATGTACCTGGTGTCATGTATTATAATTTTTATGGAACTTGCATTGAAGCTCACACTGTTTTGTGTGTGTTCTCAAAGTTAGAAATTGCAATTCAAATGCTTTTTCGAATAGTTGTGTTTTTGTTGCCTGACATTTGGTTATGTTTGCACTTTGTCAGCAGTAAACTTTTTTTTATAAATATTGCATGAGGTAAGCCCCAGAATTGTGGTTGTGAAATTCAGTATTGTAAGTTTTGGGCTTAATATATAGTGGACTGTCAGTCAACACAGAGGTTATTGTTTTCAGACTGCATGTGGTGTCTCGCTTAGGAATTATCAGCCACTACAGTCACTAATGGACTTACCTCCCATCCGTCGACATCGAGTCCTCGCTTGCCATAGATATCATAGATAGCCCGCGTCTGTGGGTCGCTAAGCACTAGAAACACAAGCCATGGACAACCACCAATAAGACTTACAATCAGAATTGTTTAAGTTTCCAAAAAAGTTTATACCACAACATATTCAAGTCAACATCAGCTTCATGCGCAGCTGCAAATGGAGTTAAGTACATTATGTGATTACAGCTTCTCTTACCTTCATAAGCTTCATGTACAAGATTAAAAAGCTGCTCTGCTTGACGCTTTAGCTCAGGGTCCCGGTGTTTGTCTGGGTGATACAGCATGCATAACCGCCTATATGCTGCCTTCAGCTCATCCTGTGTTGCCTGGAGGACAGCATTTGCAGACATGGAGAAAATGAGAAAGAGAAATCTTCCCATATTAACAACTTAACTTACTCCTCAACCAGCATGACATCTTAAAAGTCTTCCAACACTGCTAAAATGCCATAAAGGGTCTAGATGACTTGTGACAAAACAGTCTGAAGGGGAACTTGCTGCTGTTGTTTCAATGCATTATAAATTACATTGTTGTGAGATAGACTAAACACCAATCAGCCACGACATTTAAACCACATGCTTAATATTTGTACTTTGTACTTAAGACTTGTACTTGATCCACAACAATGTTTGGATGGATGGTTCGTGTCAAGGACCCGAGCACTATCAGCAGAACATTGCATTGCAATGAGATGATTAATGTTACTCACGTCACCTGTCAGTGGTTTTAATGTTCAGGCTGTTCAGGCTGATTGGTAGCGTATAAAAGGAATTGCTCTAATCATCACAGCTCAGGTGCGTATTCACATTCAAGCTTGCCCAACTACTTTCATTTTCGAAACTGTTGACGGACACCATGACTCACTTTGTGTTTAACTGGATAACACGCAAATATTATCAAATAAATTCTTGAATTAAACTTTGACATGTTAACACTTGTTATGTTAAAAATCATATTCTACCCGTCTACGCTCACTCACTTGAACACAAGTAAATTATAAGAGCATTTAAACTGCAGCATGTTTAGTCGCTGTGGAGAACAGAATGTCCCTGTGGCATAACTCAGTGTTTTATAAGATGTCAATAGCACACCAACATCATGTCCTCTGCTTTACAAACACAAGTATGAAGACCGAAAGCACCCGATTCCCGGATATTAGTGTAATCAGCTCGACTGGAATAGTTTGAAGCACTGAAGTAAAGTTGTAGCATTAGCCAGTTAGCACTGTCCACATTCCAATAGTTTTTTTTATGAAACTAAAAATAACTGTTTGTTAACATGAGCGCCCATATCAGCGCAGGAACAGGCGGGCAGTCTAATTCATTGCATTTACTGACAACTCGTGTTGGTAAAGTTGTGACCCCCGCAACCTGTTGTGTGTCTGTAAAGTATCCAGCCAACGAGTCACAGCACAGTAACCAATGTCGAGGGTCACGCTAGCTACCTAGCTAACGTTACATGTGATTATACAAGTAACCGTTAAATATCAAGCGGGGAAAGTTGGTCGAGTGACTGCGACGTGCACCCGCACAAACATCCACTCCGATCGCAACTGCATAATTTACCTCTCTTCTGACATTTAGCAGGGAATAATAATCATCATTCAGGATCTCATCATCGTCCAAGGCAGACGCCATGTTTACTCCCGGTCATTTCTTCTTCGTGGCATTTACGTCGCTCGAAGACGTCACCGCGCACTCTGTCGCCCCCTTGCGTTCGGGAGGAATGACAGCACAGCAACTTTATTCATAATGGGCTCGACGGTGTTGTCCTTCGCGTGTGGTTTTTCTTTTTAAAGTCAAAAATATAAACTTAATCATCATCATTGGCGATGGTTTGATGAGTTTTGCAGGTTGTTCGACCTGTTTTCAAAATTAAAAGTAGGATGGCACCTTTCGTACTGCAATCACCATTGCGTTTTATTTTATATTTCTGAAATGTATTATTATTATCATTACCACCATTATTTTATGAATTAGCCTACATTATAGCTATGTGATTTATTTATTTCTTTAAACAAACCTCTAATTTACATAAAGATTTTAATTCCCCGTGCAATCAAATGGATATTGAAAATAGGTACACGTATGCCTCATTCTAAAGCGATATTGTCTTCATCCAATCACCCAGGAACAATTAAGGCAAAGGGGGGTGAGAGAATCAGTTCACTGCATTATGTCTTTCATTAGTTCATTATTACTTTCTATGCAATAAGCCGCTGACTGTACGAGGCGCACGAGCAGCGGGGCTGCAGAGGAGCTGTCCTTTCAGCACCACCACCTCCTCGAACTGCATTTCAGCACCGACGGCCACCACCAGCCTGTTTATATAAGACGACGGCTGTCCTTAAGTGCCCGTGGTTGTAAGTAAGTGCCAAAAGCAAAGTCTATTAAGCACAATGATCTGTAATTAGATTGGCTGTCGTCATTTAGCGCGGCTATAGCAATGCCCAACTGCGCCATGATGGGGTGAAGTCTAAAAAATAAAAAACCTCGACAGCATAGTGGGCAGGATTAAAGTAACTGTGTTGGCTTGGAATGAGTGCTTCACACACCGACCCATCCACCCCCAGAACCTGACAGCCCTGTTCAGACAGACTCCAACATTACACCCTTATTGGTGCATAAGAGGTTGGATCCACGTCTTGGAGAAATCCCCGCAGCTTTCACTATCATGGTGCAACTGTCTGAAATCAGTTTGACTTGTCAAGAGAACAAACGTCCACAGACTTTTTTTAAATGTGAACTGACATCTTGAGTGATGGGCTCTGTTGCCAACATTTGCTATGTCTCACATGTTTTATAGTTTGCTTTGTGGTTATGACACCCTTTAAAACCCCAACTGATGCTTAATTAACTTTACAACACGCACAAATTGACGCTTATTGGCTATTATGGATGATGTGTCCAAAAACAATGGGTCTCCTGAAACAGGTTAAGACTTTAAGTTAAATCAGGAGGAGAAGAGATTCAAACCCAGCATTTTAATATTTACAAAATAAATGAGGTAATAGATTTTTTTTATTTTATTTTATTTTTTTAACTGAATAAACAAGCTGTTCTCAGAGGGAAAGAAAAAAGCTCCCCGGGACACTCCTTGAAGCTAGAAAGGTGGCAGGGTCGGCCAAATATAAACAAGGTAAAACAGGATGTAGTCCTTTAAAAGTTCACTATGTAGTTTTGGGGAAGCAATCCTAATCAGAAGAGAAAGATCTTCACTGGCTGATTTTGTTTTATTCCTAAGCAAACTAAATAAACAAACTGACCTTAAAGGACAACAACAGTCTCATTCTGTTCTAGTTTGTTTTTATTTGGCGGACCCTGTCACCTTTCTAGCTTCAAGGAGTGTCCTTGGAAGCTTTTCCCCCTCTGAGAACAGCTCGTTTACTCAGTTATGGAATAAATCCAGATTCATTACGGAGTTTGAGTTCTGAATTTTATTATTTTTTTCCTACCAAAACTACATAGTGCCCCTTTCTCTTCTGACTAAAATGTCTTCCCCCCAAAATTGCATAGTGCACCTTTAAGATCAGTTTGTTTATTCAAAACAAAAGTGTTTGTTTATTTTTTTTAGGCATAAAAAAAATTCAGTCAATATTCTCTCATTTTTTCACTTTTAAGATCAGGAATGACTTTTTCCATTATATTATTATCATTTACAACTTCAAGGGGGCACCTCAAAGACTAACATTTCATATCCGCCATCCAACTAGTGTAAAATTAAGATAAAACATGTTTTTTCAAATTTAAATCAAACAACTCGTCACCATCTTTTATTTTTCATTTAAAAACAAAAACCAAAAGCACCTTTCTCAACCTGCAGCGCCTCTGAGCTGTTTCAAATTCACTGTAATACAAAGCAAAAGGAGAAAAAAAAACAAAAAAAAACAAAACACGGCTGCTGGTGGTGTCAAGGTGAGGAGGGGGGGGATGTGTTTTTCATCCCGGAGCCTCTTCTGTCAGTCACCGCCTCACAGCCAATGGTAAGTTCGCCTCGGCCGGACCGGCTCGCCGCTTGCTCCTCCAGTCCCTCCTCGTGCTGTCCTCGCCGTGCACGCGCGTGGTACCCACGGTCGTGAGGAGGAGGAGGATGTTGCGCGTGAAGGGGAAATGGCTGCCGAAAACAAGCCGGAAGGTAAGAGAAATATAATGGGATTAATTTACTAGTTTGACCGCGGTGTGCTTGTAGAACAGCTGTAACTCTTGCGCGGGGACGACACACGCGTGCCGACGAGTGGAGAAATTTTCGGCGGAGAGCGGCTCGGATATTTTCCTCCGAAAGAGGCAGCTAAAACGTGGAGACATCACCTAGCCAGCTAATATTAGCTTGCATTCTTAGCCAGCTACTATTCCCATCGTAGCCCACATTTAACGCACGCCACGGGGACAAACAGTCCGCGTGGTTAAAGTGCCGCGTTTGCCGTTTATTTCCCCCCAGGATTCGTGTCAGACGACGGGCGATTCAAGTTGTTAACAACAAGGCTAAGTTAATGACAACATGTCATTGGCATCGACTAACTTCTTCCCTTATTGCACAGCTTTTAAAAAAAAGAAAGAAGCGGCGTGGTTGTGTTAGTTTATCTGTCAGTACGGCTCTCTTCCGCCGTCGCTATTCGCAGCTTGTTTCTGAATTCATTGTGATAATTATCCGCTTTAAAAAATGTATTAGTCTTGTTTTTTTCTTCTTCTTCTTCTTCCCGTTCACTCCCCCCCCACCCCCCCTCCACTCGAAGCGCGAGGATAAGCGAAGAATAGTGTTTGCTGGAGTGGGAAGTAATGTATTTTTTTAATTAAACCAACAGAAATGATAATCGCAAAGCCTGAGCACTTCGTCTGTATTTGGTTTTCGAGACTACGGGGCGTCAAAAACGTTGTAGTGCCCCGTTCGACTCTCGGCGCCCTATCGCACTTGAAAATGAAATGCCATCACACCAGAGCAAACAGGGAGGATGGAGAGTAGGGTTTCCAGCAGCCTGCCCATTAAACTACTTTACACATTGGACAAAATGATTAGTTTTTTTTCTTCCCCCCACCACCACCCCTTCAGCTTATTTCTCGCGGCTCACTAACTTAAAATGAAACGCATTAGACTTACTTATCCCCTGTTTAGTGGGCTACTTTATTGCTAAACATATGCATAAGAGATCTGTTCTCATTCAGATGGGCCCATGGATATTTTGGGTGAGTAATTAAACGTTGCATATATTGAAATTAGGGATGCGATAAAGATAAGACTGACTGACAGACTGGGGCAAAGTTATGTATTTACAATCTCTTCTCAGATCATAAAGACACGAAGCAACTTAGATGTGTTTCTGTTACAGTATTTGTTAGTCATGTCACAATTTTAAATGTTTAACTTTTGTTTTATCTATTTTTGGATGAGCTGAACTGAGCAGAATGATAGCTCATTAATACAGCACGTTCTTGCCATCTTCCTCCAAACTTATGGTATTTTAATATTTATTGATTCATGCTGACCTTCAGGGTGGAGCAAAGAGAGTCGTACTACACTTTGAAATTGGCCGCGTAATTTGTGCTTGTGAGAGAGAAAGAGAGAGAAAAAAAAAGATTTCTACATAAATCGTTAGGTCCAGCTGTTTCTGAGCCGTTCATACCCGTATTTTGTTGCAGGCTTGGGAAATTGAATAGACCCTCTGTCAGAGTTTGTTGTCAGTAACCTCAAACAGGAATTCCTCTTGATGTAGAATTACTTTAATGTTTCAAATGAGTGTAAACAAATTGCCTCTGTCCATGTGAGGGGAAATGATAAAAGACTGGGAATTCAGTTGTTTGGATGTCAGTGTGCCAACCACCAAACAGAGTCCCACCAGGGGGTGGTATTGAGCTACACAAGCACACTTACTATACGAGGGATCCGTCTGTGGCTATGACAAAAAATGAAGACATCTGGTTTTATGATAGTAATGACTTCACTGTGGTGTGTAGACCTAATGTATTCATCTACATAGCTGAACTTAACAAATAGTCTCCAGTTGTTAATCTCGGTGCCGCTCCGACACAGGGCGCTCTCACTGAAAACCCTGACTTGAAAGTCCCATTGCTGAGCAGGTTAAGTTATTTTCAGTGTTCCTGTGAGGCCGGTCAGTGGAAAAAAAAAAGGAGGAGGAGGAGGAGGAGGAGCTGGGGGAGCATAGAGAGAGAGACAGCTTCACACCTTCATGTGAATGTGATGTCGTCTCATGCAAACCTCATACAAAGAGCTGTCATGCTGAATCTTTACCCCTGCATCCAGTTTTCCTTACTATTAGCTTTTCGTTTATGTAGAACATGCTTTTTTCTTTTCTAATATACATCACTTTTACAGTTTTTACATGACATGTCCCTGGATGTTAGGTAGCCACTGAGAGAGCAGAACAGTGTTTCCTTAACCTTTTGTCCTTGTGGTATGCGGGCAGTGCTGATCTCTCTTAGCTGTTTGGCAGCTCTTATGATGGCCCGTAACAACTGAGGGTTACATCTTGTGTTAAACCCAGGGGCCATGACCCAGTCTCACTCAGTGGTGTAATGTTTACATCCTGGGGTATTTCTCTCCAGCCTAACTGATTGTCAGAGCCCTTGGGGGTATTTTTTTTTCTTCACACTCATAAAAAGCACCGTGGGTCCGTTACTTTAAGTACAAGGCCTGGAGGGCACTGAAAAGACAGGCTTGATGTGTCTAACACCGAGACTGCGCTGGATAAAAGTATCGCCAGTAGTCCTGTGACTCTACTAGAGCAGATAGTCATACAAAATATTGCTGTACAGGAGCCAAATTTGAGAATTTAAATAAGCACTTTTGTAAACACGAGCGGCGGCGCTAACACCAGAAAAGGAAACGCTGTGTTAAAGCTAAATCTTGATGCTTACTGTGGAGAATTTTTGTAGACTGAGCACAACATTAATTCAAAAATTAGATAAATGCGAGGATACTGATGAAAGGGAATAGCTTACTGACGCATTAAACTCACACAGGTGTGTTGAATAAACAACGTAAATCCAATGCAGTTTGAACTTTAGTGACAACAGAAACAATCAACAAAGGCTGCTTTCTAAAATGTAGTGAATTAGGCCTGCGGCCTCAGCTGCGCAGGAGGTAATATTTCTCTTTTATTTTCAAGCTGGTGCAGTTTAAAAAGTTTCATGATGTTATCATTTCACTCAAAGTTCAGGGTGAAGCGGCAGCAAAACATCAAGTAAGCACGCAGTCAGCCATTAACTTACAAAAGTGCTTGTGCAGCAATGGTATAAATATTTCTCCGCTGTTTTGTAAAGAAGGATGAATTTAACCTCCCGCGATGTCGGACGACTTGCTCTCCCCAGTTTTGTGTTGAATCAGGCGCTACATTTTTTTTTTTTTCCCCACCAGCATTTTAATTGAATCAGTGAGGTGTGGATGGATGGGACCCAGGTCCGGTCTGTGGTTGCTGAGACGTATCATTCCTATCGCCTGCCTGTAATAGACCTTTACTGACTGCTTTGCACGGCCTCCACTGATTGATTGTATTGATTCATCCAGTTTACCACTGATACAATAGGGAGTGTTATTGACCCGCATCAAACCAGGCCAGAGCAGCAGTGACCCTGTCAGTTTTTCTTATTGGTATAAAAATATTCAGTCAATGGAGAACTTCACTGTTTTAAATGAAAATAGACACATTTATTGCTATTTTTATTATTATTATTTGCATCGTATGTTGACCGAACAGCTCTTGTGTGTTTTAAATGTATTTCAATATACTGTATAGCTTCTGTGAATATTGCTTGCATGGGGAGTTTGCTCAGTTATCACAGGCTGGGAGAATGCTTCTTTTCCTCGATTTTTCTCTACTTTTCTCTTTGCCTCCTGAAGGACTGAAGAAAGTTCGTAATCCGGATCGAATGTACAGATCAGCAGTGTGTTATGCTGGCCATGGTCCACCTAAGAGTATCAGTGATGACACAGAGACGAACAGTAAGAGTCAGTTATTAATACTGCATTGCTGCTCCAAGAGGCCACTAGCTGGCCCAATCTATTATTCATTCATTGATTCATTTATTTACTTCTTGATTTCATCCGTTCCCCCATGCCCCCCTCCTCCTTTTTTTATTCTCCTCCAACACAACACCTCCTCGGGCTGCTTTGTTGATTGAAGTGTCTGCTTTACGGGATCACGCTGTCAATAGCTGAAGTGTTGTCGTTAACTAAGAGTGATTGTTTCAGGTTGAGGCCAGGGGATCAGAACCTGAGCAGACCCTCAGAGAGAAAGCTTACAGTTTGAGCCATCAATAATGGCCATGTACTTGCCTTTTCTCCGCTTGTTCTCAAACCTGCTTTTGACAGGGAGGGAAAAAAATCAACTAAAGTTAACGGCATGACTTTAAAAACTCTGACAAAAATATTTACGCAATGCTTAAAACAAATCCATCCTTTGATATGTGTTCCGTCAGATGGTTTAACCTTTGCCTTTCATTATACGTGCGCTCTATGAGAACCGTAGACGAGGGGCAAAGAACAAAGACAGCACAACATCATAGCTGAGGTTTTTATGACTTGTAAAAACCAGCTTCTGTGGGAATTGCTTCAGTGCATTTACAAGTCTGTGTACAAGTGCTATTTTCTGTCACAGCCAAAACAAATCAGTGAGAAATATAGGCCAAAGTCTTGATTTTACTCGTTGGTGATTTTCCCTTCATTCCTCTTTAGAAAATGTGCCTGAATTTTAGCCTCTGTCTTTGCCCATTGAAAAAACTGTCCTCTGTGAAGCAGATTGTTTCTCAGCAGAAAGGAGCCCCTTCATTGTTAATAAATACACCAGTCTCTTCACTGCTGGAAGACTCTGTTGATCTAGACTGGGGACTGGATAATTAAGTGTGCTCATGTATTGTCAAAATAGAGAGTCTGAAATCACCCCCAACCCCTTGTTAGACTCCTCTCTCGAATCCTGTCACTGGGAGAGCTCTGCTGCACCAAATCTTTTTGGTATTTCTTGAAAGAGAGTGTTTTGAGCGATTTAATGACAGGGGACTGCTTGTGCAGATCAATGAAACAGGAACGCAGACTGTAACAGGGACATTGTTGATAGACTTCTGCGTTACCCCCTCATGTGTGACAGCTGTGACTGACAATACGGTTTGCCAGTCTTGCTATTTCCCCCCATGTTATTGCGTGGTATTACAGTATCCTGTACCCATGTCACACACCCCGTTTAATGCGTTCAGCCCTGGAGGTTTTTTCCTGCCTCGCCACCAGGACACTCTGTAGCAGAATACAGCAACTCAAACAGGCAGGTAAACCATTGATCTGAGTAATCGTCTGAGTAATTGTGGGAGTAGTTATGACACAGAAAGAAGGGCTTTGTTTGTGTGCATGTGTAAGCAGAAGGGAGAAAGTGAAAGAGAGCCGGAGAGAGGGAGTGAGAGAGGGAGAGAGACCTCACCTCTGCTCTCCTTGAGATGGGATTTTTATGGATGGTTGAGCTTGGTGAGGGCTGAGAACACATAAAGAGTCATTTTCAGTTTGTTGCAGGCAGTTAACCGTGTGTGCATGTTTGTTGAACTTCCAGTAATAGGCCTAGCCTTTTTTTTTCCGGCTGTTTGACTTTTTGACAGTCTTCCCTTATTATACAAAATTACACCATAATGTTATAACAACATGGAGTCATAGTGCATCCAGGGTATAGCCATTAAGGGAATGTAAACAGTGAATTCTGCCACCCTGCATATGGTGAGTGGTCATACCACACCTGCAAAATGATGTCCAGTGAGGTTTAGTGTAATTTAAATCTCTTACTGGCATTCAGACGTGTTTTTATCCTTCCCACTGGGAGGAAAAAAAACAACCTTTTGCGTCTTTTACAACAGCTGTTGTGTGTGTTGCTGGTCAAACACTCATCCTATTGCTAGAAGCCTGGTAATGTACTCTTTATTGTAGTTTTGTTGTAGCATAGCAACGCTACAGTGAAGTTCAGTAAGTCTTCTTTCTGCTTGTGGGCGGTTAGTAATTTCACCGTATGTAAGAGTGTTATCGAACAGGCTATAGGCCAAATGATAAAGATAATTGGTTTCCCTGTCCTACACTAACACGTGGCTATTTTAAGTCTACGTACTCCTCTCCATGTCCCCACCAAGAGCCATCAGGCTGTGGGGAGACCAGCCCCTGGACTATGGGCCAATCATTGTTATTACTGCCAGGGAAATTTGACACTGCTTATATTGCCCTGTGTGTTGTAGTAAAGCTCAGCTCAGGATCTCCCACAAGCTGTAGGCTTTAGACTTAAGTCCCATCAAGTGCTCTGTTCACGAGTGGCCAAGCACCACCTGTCTTCCTTGTAGATGCAATGTAAAATCAAAGGTGTGCAAAGTGATGATAGCAACAATTTAGGGGCTTAGCTGAATCACAGGAAAGTGTCCTAATCTGAAGACAACAGGGGCAATATTTCATTGTTGTAAATACCATCGCAGTAGACTCCTGCTGGTTAAACCCCCTCTTCACCTTTACTCCTTCTTCTTTCACGCCTCACAAGCAGACTGATCGCTTTTAATTGACAGCATGTCATCAGTTGACCACTGCGCGTTGGCTGTCTGAGTTCACCGCTGCTTCACATTCTTTCTTGTGTCTGGATTTTTTTTCTTCATCTGCCAACACCTTGTAACTGCTTTCACCATGCTAGCCTTCACCTTTGCATTTGGTCTTAAGATCTTTCCTCCTATGCATTTTTCTTTACTAGTGCACGTCACATCAAACACTATCCAGCCACTCCAGGTATTTGTTACATTTCTTCTCATCTTGCTGCATATCACAGACCATATTCTCACATCCCTTTTAAGGAAGCTGCATGCTGTTGAAACTGTTTCTTCCAAATCCCCTGCTAGAGATGCAAGTACAATGATTTAAATAATAAGTGATGTTATACTGTTTCTGTTCCTCTCACTGTGACTGCATAAGTGTATGAGTGTTATTCTGTCCATATAATACAGGGATTAAGTGATCAAAATGTCTGTTGCTTCTTAAAAAGTCAGCTTTTGGAACAAACACCTTTGTTAGTTGCAGGAGGTGTGACAAATGAGGGTGCATCACCAGGTGAAACAACACGGCTTATTTTATATTTAAAAAGAATTGATGTTGGCAAATAAACTGAGGTCCCTTTATTTAAAATAGAACCACCGATATGTTCGTTGGTTGATATTATTGGCTAATATTGGCCTGTTACAAATATATCCTTATCTGCGTATATGTTGTCCAATATGTGCTGTTATGCGTTCATATCTTTATTGATAACCACATTTGATGGATCATTGGAAGATAAGTTTATATTTGACCAACATATTGATATCAGAATGGTTTTTACTCCCCAATATCGGTATCAACCTTGACTTACAAATATCAGTATCTGCCAGGCTCTTTTTTAAAATATAGCTATCAGACTGGGAAATATGCAAAACAGGCAATTACTTCATGATTTAAAAGTGATGGACCATCATTAGGAGAGAATTTTGAAAGGTTTAGTGTTCAACTTTTTGAAATAACTTTTGCTTGTACGTACTCTATCATTCACTACTATTCATAACTTGTTGCTTGGCTTACGTTTATCTACAGCAGATAAAGGACTGTGTGTTTTTTGTCGCTGGTAACTTGGAATTTCTCACCCCCACTGATGAAATATGTCTGAGCTAAGCTCTTTTGGCTAACTGCACTAATTTTGGAGCTGAACTCTTAGTGGCATTTTTGGTCCAGCCCAGTGGATGGCTGTCATCCAACCTAATGATAACAGACATTGCCATGGGCCTAATTCAGTTTCACAGCACTTCTTACTGGACAGAGATGAGAGCCAAATGTTTATCCACAAGACTGTTTGTTCTTCTGTAATTCAACTCCCTCATGTTTCAGGTGTTGCTCCAAAAGAGCAAATACTGTTACACTGGTCCTCGGCTCCTTAAGCCATATTAGCCACTGAGCTGTTGTGGAAAATGCTTGCATTCAAACTGTTACTTTGGATATGCACCGCCAGCAGCGATTTGTTGAATGATCTATAGCCAAAACATTAGCTTGCAATTTCTCCACAATGTGGGCACAGATTAAAAAGAAAAACTGTCACTCCCAGAGCGCTCTGAGACAGAGACGGAAGAGAGAGGGTTTTGCGTTCAGGGCTCAGATATTGATTAAAGATTTGTTTTTGTCAGCCTTTCCAGTCTCATGACCCTCGCTCTCGTCTCTAGGGTGGGGCTGGAGCAAGCTAGCATGACAGATACCCTTAAATTTGGCCCAAGTGTTTGCTTAGCAGCCAGGATCAGTGATAATCCAAACATCAGCACACAGAAATATATATCTTTATACCCATTCGACAGAGGGTGATGTGAATTATGAAGGGGCATGCACAGGCTGCCTCTGTTCGCACACGGACAGTCAGTGATGGCAACATGAAAGCCGCAGACCTGTAGCCTCTGTGTCGAACAGAGCTCCTCTGCCTGTTTAGCCTTTTGTATGTGAGCTCGCTCATCAGGACCTAGAATGTAATTGGCTCCAGCATGCCAGCTCAGCTCAGCACATCCTCTCATGTAACAAGCTCTTGTATCAGCCTGTCTTGCACTTTAGTGTTTTACAACCAAATAGTAGTTTTCTGTGTATCCCTTTCTTGGCTAATGTACAAGCAGTCATTAAAGCTGCTGTTTAGACTCCAAAATAAATATTAAACCTTGCCGGGGACTCCACACAAAATGCTAAGAAGTGCAGTTCCTCTCAGGCTTTGATGAGCTTCTGGTTGAGAAAAAAAAAAAGCTACATTTACATTTTCAAAGCCAAGTTTTTGTAGGTAATTTGTTGTTTATGAACTGATAAAATCAGAGGATTTGATTAGGAAAAGCTTGTCTATACTAAACCTATTCCAAGTCTGGCGTTCAAGCTACTCACCCGTGGGGATAGCCATGACACTGTGGACAGATCTTTAATAAGTAACAAATCCTTTGTTCGAATGCTCACAGCTCCTCCTTCACATCTGTGGAAGGGGCAGTAGACATAGAGCAGCTGAAATGTTATTAGTGGAGATAAATAGCAGCTGAAAGAAGGAAACGGTTTAGAGTTCTGAGAGTGTAACGCGGTTGAAAAGAAACCTCAGCACTCAGCAACAGTTACGTTGAGTTCACCTTTGTGTGCTTTGAGGGTCTCGTAAGAAACGTTCTGGTATTTAAAAAAGAGGCCCCTCTCAAGTTAGACACTGAACATCTAATAAATAACATCTAAAACACATGATTTAGTGAACAGCACAAAGCACAGAACACTGTTTGAAACAAGACAACAGTTGGCCTGTTTTTCATAGAAATACAGTCATCCATATCTGAGATGGATAAAACCTTGAACACTGTGGCTCACTGTATAATGTGATGTTAACGTGCTACAGGCCTCTACTGTATATGAACCATTTGTATACGACAGGCTGGACAGCTTCCTGGTCTGTCATCTTTACTGTGTTCCTCTTCGTAGTTTAGTGTTAATTTAGCAGTGGATATAAACACCCACACCAGCCTGTCTTCAGTAAATAAAGATGTCAGAGCAAAAATATGTCAAAACACAAGTGCAACACTGAGTGCATAGCACTTGTGAATCGTCGCCTTAATTTGGATATTGTAAAACGACATAGTTTAATCCTAAAATGCAGATATCTTAATACACATTTCATGGCTTGGATCAGCAGACGTATACTGTCATTAAATTAAATATCTGGTTCCAAATCCTTTGCACTCAGGGACAGTCTGAAATTCCTAGACATCACCAAACACTTGGCGTGTTCCATGGTGCTGCTCTGCCAGGCCTGTGCGACAGCCATATTCATTTCTTGCTTGTTTTGGGGCCTTTTTGCCTTCAGTCTGGTCTTCAGTAAGTGAAACACATGCTCACTTGGATTGAGGTCAGGTGACTCACTTGGCTTGACAAGAAGATTTCACAGTGTGGCCATTTTTGTTTTGACTGCACCGCATGACTAGATTTTTTTTTTTAAATCAATCCAATCTGTACATTCGATTTGTAACAGGGTGTTTTCAACTTGCGAGGCATGTTGCGGGGGCGTTGAAAGATGTTAGGCAAAGGATGCATGAGGTGAAAGGAAAAGGTGCATGTTGTTTTCTGAAAACGATGGGAACATAGTTATGTTAGATTGACCCGTTAATTCGGTCTGCCTATCAACACGGTCAGCTGTTGATGTGGCTCACACCTCAAGAAGGCTATTAAGGTATTTCATTGCCTCCCAGATTGCTGCAGTTATCATCAATACTTGTACGTCTTCTATAAGTAATAACTCAGTCAAATCTGAACACACAGACATGTTAAATGTAGTGTGACTTATAATTTCGAGGACAAAAGAATCCATAGAACAAATGACAATAAAGTCACCTTTTAATGAGAAAAAATATGCGTGGCAGGATTCAGCCTGAGAATATCCCATTTTATCACATATCACAAGTTTTCTTCAATATCAACTTAATCCAGTGATGATGGTATGTTACATATTTTAAATGGTATTAACAAATATATGCTAAAAAGCAGCAATCTAGTTGACTGCGAATAAAAAAAAAAAAAAGAAATCGGGTTTGCCCAGAGATCTAACATACAGTTCTCTGGGTCTCACAGAGGCGCAACTTTCAGTCAATTACACTAAGGACAGGTCTACTAGCCAATCAGAAATACGGTGGGGGCGGGCCTTGGCCAAACAGATTGATCCAGAGAGCAGTCGCTCCACGTGCTGTTGACGCGCACCGTAGTGTCAGGATGGACCGCAAATTCATGAAGCCAGGGGAAGACACTAAAGATGTCGACAAAGGCATTAAGAACAAATGGCGCTTGGCTTGGATAGAAGAGGTGGGTAGCGATGGAAAGCTCTTTGGGAGGCGGTGCCAAAAGCTCCGACAACCAGGTGCATGCTTTTGCACGTTGTGCGCAAGGAGGCTAATGTGTGGAACTAGCGGGAAAAAAGCGCTGTCACGGCACGAATCACGAACACTTTCATAAAGCAGCTGTGGTAGCGTTGCCTATAGATGTGCTCTGAGATTGACTGTAGGTGATACGTCTTGTAGGTACGGGGGATGACGTCATAGGAAAAAGTTCCGGCTCAGGATTTTTTTTTTGCAATCACCCCTGTAAATTGCTAATGTTAGCTTATCAGCTAATAAAACAGGTGAGAAGTTCTACTTTTCAAAATATAAGAAAATACAAACATATAAACTTAAAGCTACTGTAAGCGTTGTTGCTGTTTTAGCTTACTGTTTGCAGTTAGCAATCTCCTCCCTCCTCTACGTCGCCACATGAACTGGCAGCGGTAATCGCCAGACATAGCAACAAACAGGAGGGTCCTGCTCTCTGTGCATTTATGAGCAGAGTTCTCTGTCCTGATTGGATAAAGTGAGCAGGGATACTAGAAAATGTATTATTTTTTGTTTTTTGGAGGTTTATATATTTTAAATACATGTTTATCACAAATTATACATAATGTTCCCAATAGAAATATATCCTCTATGTCACAACTGTCTGCTGTAAAAAAAACTAAATATATTGGGCTCTTATGAGAACGTCTTCCTAACAGAGTTGTGTCTTTTTCCATTCAGCGTGTTTGCAGGCACATTAGTAATCAGTCCCTAGTTTCAGCTGTAACCTGATTTCAGAAGCGTCCATGTAAGGTTAAGGGATTAAGAGAAACCCAGTTAACATCTTGTTAGTCCTGCAGTGTTTACACAGGTTGCTCTGCTGCTTAGGGGGTTGTTAGCTGACAAATACAAGACCGGCATTTCAAAATAACATACATGTTTCAGATACTGAGCCGAGATGTGTTTTGCATAGTTGAGGACTTGTAGAGTCAACAATGCTTTGCCCAACAAGGTGTCGGGCAGTGACCGGTGTAATTATAAGGTTGTGAAAAGATTAAAACCAAGTGAGAGATTTTATTGCATTCGTCAAGATTCTTGTATATTCTGATCACACATATATCAGCCTGCTTGCATCTTGAGCAGACGTATCCCCCTACGGTAGATTTCTATCTCGACTCTCTCTGTGAGAAAATCCTCAACATACTTGAGACATATTCCAATTCAGCTCTGTCTCAATGGTGTCATAGGAGGCTGTGCCAGGGGGCAGCATTGAATCCTGAATAATCTGTGCAGAGACAGACTCGCCATATGTATGCGCTTCTATCGCTGTCTGTCGGTTGCAAAGAGCAAATCTTCCGAGCACATTTTGTAAGATGGGAGATGGCCAAGACTTTGTACTGACCTGTGCTTTGCCTGAGTGTGGATCCGGTGTGATTTCCTATATGTGAGTGGGCTTCCATATTGAGGCCCTTGCTCGTCTTGACCCTTTTAGTGAAAGATAACAAATATGTGGAACTGCATTAAAGCTAGACTGCTGCTCCTCGCTTCTTTTAAGTTGATGCCGTACAAGAAACCGTCTGCACATAAAAAGAACTTCTTTTGTTCTTTGGTGCCTCTCTGATCATTCAGTTGCAGCATGTTTTTTAGTTCTGACAGTGAAACCGCTCTGCTGGTACCTGGGAGCAGATGCTGTATGTGATTCTTAATTGGGCGAAGCGAATGATTACAGTTACCTGTGCATATAAAACAGAGTGTACATGCAAAATTATAGGTGCAGATGGAAATACTACAGATCTACTCGTCTGTTCCTTTGGGAGTGATGATGTTCCACCTTACTTATTACATTCAGAGGCTCCAAGCCAGCTCTTTCTCTGTGGACGTGCTGCATTCATCCCATTGAATTTTCCATTTCTGAGCAGCAGCACTCTGCTCCAACTCTGATGTACAGCAAGCTGCACGCACTCTTCTTATATTCCCATAATCAAGTGCACCACTGGCTTATTTGTATTGGCTTTAAAGTGGTATTTTGCTTTGGTTGAACTTTTTCTCTTTTTTCCCAGTCAACCACTGATATCAGCTACCCCAGGGATCCATAGTCAGCACTGATATTCAGGCTTTTCTCTGTCTCTCACTGTACTTGTCCTAGTATCCCAACCTACAGTTATATAAACGTGAAGGAATGTTGTTTTTTAGCTGTATTTTCAAGCTAAATTGAATTGCAGATGATTGTAGTATTTTGATTTACCTGTAGTGAATTTATTTACATCCACACACATTAAAACTGAATGCTGCATTGCTTGGATTAACTTACTGTACATCCAGTATTTGCGGTGTTATAGTTTGTAAATGCATGAGAGGTGTGGTATATGCAAAATATTAGATTCCCTCTGTTTGTGAGGAATAAACTAAGCTATATTGTTGGCTTGCTTGCTGTTTTGTGGATGATACACAGGCAAGTGTTTCCTCACTGACAGTCTTACATAAGTCTCTATTCACCCTTTGTAATGAACCATAAACCTTTTCTACGCAGGCTTTTTTGATGCCGATGCACCTGCTATTTCACCTAGTGCTGTCTCCAACTTTAAGAGGCGTCCTCTGCTATTTCACTGTGATTGACAATCACTGCTATTTTTCATTTAAACTCATTAATGATAAGATCCTTCCTTAGAATATCCCCATTTTGTATGTAAATTACTGAAATTATTGCCACATAAGCCTGCATCTCATGTTCTGATAAAAAAAGCACCCGAGACTATAATAGGATTTTTCATGATAGTATAAATTCAACATGTTTTTGTCCCCCTAAACAAACATAATTTGTTCACACTTAAGCCATCTGCATATTTGAGCAGAAAGAAAGCAATAGAATGAGATGAACATTTGAATGCGTTCATGCATGAGGGCGCCTTTAAAACCTCACTGTTTTATAATGCTTGTGAACTGGTTTGCGAAATGTAAATTCTAGATTGAAGGACATACATTATGATGTAAGCATCGAGGCCTAGTAATTGTAATTATTTCCCTGAATAATATACCACATTCTGGCATGCAGCGCACAGATTCCCATACTAAATCCCCATACACTATAAAATCACTCAAGGGTGTTTATTGTGTCTAAATAATGAATAGACACAGCCTTTACAAGTTGACAGTGAAAAATTTGCGTTGAACTCCCCTGATGGAATGCATTTCACAGTAAAATAATTTAGCTGAGCGCAAAATAAAATGTATGCAATCCTCTATTCTTAAATTAATTTCCTAATTCAGCCGGGGATTGTTATTTTACAGTCGACGTGCTACTGCAGAATGACTGATAGACTGATAAAGAGGCAGACAAGCAAGTCAGTGGGGAATGAAGCCTGCGCTAAATATTCTGTTTTGTCTTGCTCTTGTTGTAGATGAACATGGACATTTGAAAATATACCTGCCCAAGAAGCTGCTTGAATGTCTACCAAAATGCACCTCGCTGCCAAAGGAGAGACACCGGTGGAACACTAATGAGGTAAAGCCATCGCTCCTTATCACACCACGTTCTACACAGTCCATCTTTTCACCCATCCATAAGACACAATTTTCCTTTTTCAGACAGGTCTGTAAGTGATGTTAATTATCTTCAAACTGTGTCTTAAATGCTCGCATAGTTTACATGTTTCAGTATGTCACGTGAACTTGTTACATTTACATTTAGATATATTAGATTAAGTTCATTTTCTGGCGTTCCCTCCTCAGATTACAACAATTGAAAAAAAAATCAACATGATTGTTTTAACTTTGGCATTATTTTATTAGTAAAAGTTATTTTGTAGATTTCTCATTATATATATTTATTTCTGAGCTATAAAGTGCAGCTTTAGAAACATTTCTGAGCACTGAAGCTCTGAGCCTGAAATTGATTGTGTACATATTGAACCAAAGCTTCCTTTCTTGTTTTCAGCTGCATCACATTTTTTTCCTAACATACACTATTCATTGCCACTGGGCTTACCATGGATAGCCTGACCTAGAATCGTGATGTGGTATGTTTTTTATAAGCATAAACCACTAAATAACCTCAAAAAACCCCAACTCAGACCGTTTTAAAATATCTATGTCATCTTCTAGTAATTATTACTATTGGATTTCTAAATGCTTATTCTGCAAGGTAACCCTTTTTGGCATAAATCAAAGGTTAATGTCAGTTGCATGTTGAGCGTTTTAAAAAAATCTTCACCGCTGCTGTATTTAGCAAGCATTGTGAGAGGCTCTCGATGTAAACGTAAACAGTGTTTAACATTGCCGCTGTGAAACTCAAGGTGTCTCGCATTTCATATTTGCATCACATCAGGGAAGATAACACTCCACTTTACATTTCTTTTTACTTGAAAATCAAACCCAGAAACACTTTGCTTCTGTAAGAGGATGCCACAGAAGCCTATTACCTTTTGCATTTTGCGAAAGGCCAGGCATGTTAAATTATTGTTTAGCCCTTAATCATTTAAGACATTTTGCCTTGTTTTGGTGTTTGAGGATTTACAAGCATAAGTATCTCCTTGAAAAGTTAATTGCAGAATTAGTTACTGCTGCCAAGGTCTGGAATATATATCAGTGATACATACAGTATGTATATATAGTTGTTATCGTGATATGAGATCAAATATCATCTTAAATTTTTAATATCTTTTTATTGTGATATTTATCGTCTTTACCCGATTTACCTGAAGTCATTTTCTGAACTTATCAGACTGTTCTACTTGTTCAAATACTTGCCTTTACCCACTTGATTTTAAATATTATGAAAAATCTATTTTGAGGTATTTGGTGGAAAGTTGTCATGATATTTGATTTTGTTGCACAGTCCTAGCATTTAGAAAGTGCTTTTAAGGAGGTATCAAATTATCAAGATATGTAATCTGTAATCTTCCGGCCCTATTTCTGCATTAACAATCTAATGCAAGCATGTGGTAGACACACATCATTTCATTTGGTATTTTGTTTGGTCATTATTACATGAGGAGAAAAAAGTAATCTTAAAACAAAAACAACATTTTTTGGAAAGAGCTGCCATTTATTAAAATCCTCATGAAATATAAGCACATAGTAATTGATTTGCTCTTGCATTGTTTTTATTTAGTGCACCAACACATACACAAGTCTTAAATATGCTAAACTGTATTTCCCTCACAAGGAGCAACTGTATATTGCTTCATTTGCCTCTAAACGCATTTGCCAACCTGCTGTTTTTTCTCAGGGGACAGGTTGATGGATTTAGCACTTTCATTTCCGCTATTGATAGATGAAAAACTTTTTTTTCCTTTTCTTTTCTGAGATTAACTGGTAGTAATTAGACCTAAACACACACCATGACAAATCTTAAAACCAATGTGCAAAAATCAACCATCCATGCTTTTGATTAACACATTGTGACCATATAAATATAGTCATCTGCGGTGATGAAAGTTAATTGACTGAAAAACAACCAGATGATAAGGCACAAGACGCGCTTGTTTCTAAGGAACAGGATGTTCAAAAAGGTAATCTGTCACTGACGTACAGTTAAATATTATTACACACTGACGTTGTGTAGTTTATTTTAGAAAATGGATGAAGGGAATTATTTATATGTGGTAAAGACATGGATCTGTAGAAGTCGACAAAATTACAGTTGTGATTAATACCAACCTTGTTTCTTGTTCTGTACATCACTTGCAGTCTGTCGAGGTCTCCATCTGTCATATTTTTGCTCTGCTCTAGTTATGAAAAAAAATGCATAATGCTTGCGTGTTTCTAATTGGCTGATGTTGTAACTTGTTTGCCCTGTCTGACCTGCATTGTGCTGCTAGCAGTCTAAATTAATTAACATGGCTTTGAAATTGATCTCAAAATGTAAGTCTAAGCATTTGGTGGGGATAAATGCTGTCGGCTGCAGTTGTTAGCATGTCTTGTCGTTTATTACCAAATTTAATCATAAGAGACACATTTCAGGAAAAGCACCATTGACATTGTGTTACTGGGTTGCAGATTGTGGGTGTTTGGCTGGAGGGATGTTACAAAAAAAAATGAGAAAGAAAGACAGTTCCAGTGATGTTGTGGCGTGCATTCCAATGGTGTTTTCCAGGGTCGAAGAGAGCAAGGCAACCTTTCCTAAAATCAAGGACGTTTCGTTTTTGTGCAGACCATGCAAATCAGTGTTTGTGCCTCATTGGTGGCAGACAGGCAGGAAGGGAGGGATCAGAGTGGCTCTTGTCGGTGCATTTGTGTGACTCTTAGTGAAAGTGACACCTCATCAATTCTGTGCATATTTCTGGCACCAGCTCAGCATGCTTAATGCACTAATTTCCCACTTTCTATGTTTAAGGAATCTCAGTAGTCTGGCAGGAGACTATATTAGTATATGGGATATTTAGAGCTGCAGTGATTCGATGATTAATGCGTCAGTTGATCAGTCGATTTGTTAATCTGCTACCATTTCGATAACTAATATTCAGTTTATTCTCAAGCAAAAATATTTAGTAGTTCCAGCTTCTCAGATGTGAGAAGTTGCTCTCGGTTATTATTAACCTTAACCCTGTATTTGTTGTATTTAAGTATTAGAAATTGCTCTATAGTAATACTGAGCTTTTGGAATTTTAGATTGCTAACAAACCAAAAAAAACAAATTGGTTATGTTAATTCGATGACTCTTCTTCAACGTCAACTCACACTGTTTTTGAGAGCACACCTACAAAACAGCTGTCATATATTTGAAAATAATGTTTTTTGGCTTTTTAATAAATCACCTAACACGTTTTTCATGCTTATCTCTCTTCTTTGTGTACAGATGTTCTTTGAATCCCTCGCATGACTGCAGAACTATTTGAACTTTGCACGCACCGCATGAAGGCACATTTATGAAGTGTCTGTCTATTGTTCCTTTCCCCTTCCGCCCACTTTTTTACCATTGTACATTGTTTGCACTTGTTCACATCTGTGATAATTCCATTTCGGTTTCATTAATGAAGAGGTGCACACTTAATTTTACTTTTGGTGGAAACGATTGAGGATGCATCTTGCTCGATTGGAAACTTTAATCTGGAAGGAGGATAAGTGTGTGTATTTGCGTAGGGGGGTTGTTGCTGGTGATGTGAAGTGAAGCTAATGTAGAACTATTCATTTCTATCTCCTCCTCATGATTTCACTGTGTAGTTTCATGAGTGGAGGTGTGCAAGAATACATTTCGAGCATTTGCTGGAAAATTAGATAAACCAATCGAATCAAAATTCAAGGGAGGGAACGGGAGTTTAGAAGGTTGAATGGTACTCACGTCATTGAATAATGAGCAGCGTGCAAGGTACGGATATGCTATCAGCCTTCAAATAATCAATGGGAGAGAAGCATCTGGCAGTGCTTGAGAATTTACATAGGAAAAACAAGGTGTTATTGTAACAAAAAACAAAAGGAGATCATGATTCAAATGTTTTTTGTGGAAATAATCACTGATTTCTCTGCGATTTATCATCTAATAAAATGAGACAAGATGATGGCCCACTTCATAGTTTGTACAGCAGCATATAAATACTAATGGGAAGTCTATTTATTTACCTTGTTTTCCCCGCTTCTCCTTTAGCCACTGATGTTCCCGAGTCTACCAGGTGAGACACATAAGAACAAATCCTCACAGAATTCCTCTCAGGTCTGCAGCGAAGCGCTATTGTCTGCTGGGTGCTCTGGCACGATGACCTCTATTTTGCTAGACATTTCGGTCGAGATTAGAATCTTTTTAAAGAAGGACATCTCACGTAGGAGCAGCTCTAGGCTTATATCCCTTTCAAGATCAAACAGTCAGCCTGATGTTTGGTTACGCTGGCGTGGACGTTGCAGGACTTGAGATGTGCTGGAGAATTGCAATTTTACCAGTGCAATTTTCAAGATGGACTTCTTGCACTTTGGCTCACTTCAGAGCGCCGATTCAGGCAATGTACTATTATAGGATTCTAAGCAAGTGTATCATCCATTGGGAAACCACCAGTCAAAGAAAGGAGCTGATTTTGTTTAGGCAAGACTTTTCTGCTATTCAATGTGAGTTTGCCCCTTAACCATGTACATCTGTAGCAGCTCGTATGGACATAGAGTTTGAATGACTGCATTTAGGATTTGCTGCTGGAGTCCTGAGGACAAGAGCGAGCAGTATTTTCTCTGCTGGATTTGACGCCACATTGTAGCCTCCTTGTAGACATGAACCTCGCTGACTTTTAACCCGTGGCTCAAATGTGTGACATTATAAAGCAATGACAAACAGAAATTTTGTGACTACATTCCAAGTCAGTCAGTCTTAAAAAAGCAGAGGCAGAGGAGTACAGCATGAAGCCTTGGTTGAGGGAGGACACTGGGTCTAAGCTGGTGTGACACCCTCAGCCTTTAATGAACGGCACAACGCTCTGAGTACTGTGAGCTCCCACTCAGCTTAGGAGGGACTGCTTCTGAACTGGTGCTGAACCAAAACAGACAAGAGAGCATCAGCTCAGGCCTCCACCGGCCTGCTACACATTTAATGCCCCTGTCGTCAGGAATAATCCTCTCTGCCTCACGCCACCGCTAGCAGCAGCACAGCATGGCGCCTACATGCAATATGCCGCCGCTCAGGACAGAGCAGGAGCACCGGTAGACACACACGGTGGACTTACCGGGCAGCAGGCGTAATAGGCAGGGAAGCAGCGATCAAAATCCACAACAAATGAAATTAAAGGCAAGATCGGATAAACCTGAGAGACTGCCTGTAACACTATAAGATAGGCGTTATAATGACAGGCACAATTGGATGCAGTGTGGTGTAATCATTCACTCCTTATCTCTGACTGAAACATAATTTGTGTTAACCCGCTCCATGCCACCGTGGTATCTTGGATCCTGCCTTTATGATTTTACACAGCAGTACACTCCACTGAATACAATAACGGTGGGGAAATGAATAATTTTTTTTTATTCATTCATCTGTTCTTTGAAAATGACTCTTTTAATGTTTCTTTTTCGAGTAAAATATTTTAATTTAAAAGTATGAAAGGATAACACAACAATGGCTCTTCATCTCAAATGTGTGTAATGGAGATCTTTCCCAATGAAAGGGTCATTCCTGGCTATTAATAAAATTCCAGTTCACCATGCTGTCACTAGTCTATTTGAATGTGATGCCACAACCATTCAGTTGAAGTCCAGGCTATGTTCTCTAAAGTTAAATGAAATGTAGTGTTCTTAGTCTGTGCGTGAGAAGTGCGGAAGGTTTGTCACTGTCACATACCAATACTCCATACTCTATTTTTTTAAAATCGGAAACAGACAACTTTTTAAATTCCTGCCTCCTATTGTTTCCCTGAGGTATTACTGTTGACACTACTGTCGCAAATACAGCGTTAGCAACATGCCGTCCGTTAGCGGCGTGGCTACCGTCCAAAGCAAAAATCAACCGTGTCTTCTCCAGTAGTGACCTGCAACAGAGTTTTGCCCAGGACCCTGGTTAGCAGAGGTGATATGCGCTGCCGCCCCTTTCCGATCACACCCATTGATGATGCATGTCCAGCTTGTCAATAATATCTTGAAGCTAAACAGCAAAGTGCTCAAATGTACAATGTTGAGATAGATTAGACGGATTGTAATGCAACTTAACATGTTATTAATGTAGTTACTACTTGGCCTTTTCTGCTGTTTCCTTGATCTTTTTCTTGAAACTTTTTATATCATAAAAATATAATAAATCTTCATGGAAATAGCTTAAAGCTTTTTATTTCAGGCAGTGTGCCTCCACTACAAAACACAGCGGGAAATCCAGTGTAACCTCCTTCATTTGGTGTGTTTTGTATTAAATAGACGGACCTGAAGTTATAGTGAGTATGTCTGAATTAATCCCTAGCACCGTTTTGAACACCAGGGCAGCCTTTACAAACAAAATAAATTAGAGTTTGTGTAGCGAGTACTGCAGGCCTAAGATTTTGGCTTGAAACCCCTGGTACAAAAGCTGGAGCATCCTGACCTCATTTAAACACTGATTGGATAAAAGCTTTCTCCTGCGGATTAGAATGACTTGTTTTAGAGATATTTGGCGTGCCCTGGTCAAATTAGCAGTTGTAGAAATAGTCTTTTTTGCCAGTTCGGAAACTGTTTGGTCATCTTGCTGCCAAACATGAACCGTCCGTGTTGTTTTTATGGGTGTCAGCGCTCGGAGAATTCACCTAATCGAACACAAGGTCACGCTTGATTAAATGTTTATCTTCATTTCAGCTCCTTGCCATGCATGGCTTTCTCAGTGGAGAGTAATTAAAATGACTCCCACCAGTTGCAAATGTTTACAGAAATGTTCATTAGCTTCTCTGGGGCAATCAGCGGAAATTAAAGGTCATGTTTGTCCATCTATCTGTTTGTTTGTTGTTGTTTTTCTTTTCAATATTCTCCACACAACATTTCGTCAGTTCAGGTACTGAAAATATGTCAATGATTAGGTGCCTGGCATCCTGTGGGGATCTTTTTTCAACCAAGGTTCACATTTTATTTATATCAGCTCTTCATTGAACCACTCAGTTGAGGTTTCGATGGCAAAATGCCGGCACAATTTATTTAGGCTTCTCAGCAAGCACAGTTATTCAGCCACAGTGTTGCAGTGACAACTTTTCACTACTCCCTTTCAAAGTGTTTTTAATAGGAACACCCAGGCTAATTTATGAGTTGAGTCTGTGTGGAGTGATCATACTTTCATCTCACTGTATTTTCCACTCAATTACAGTTTACTAAATATATTTCATGCTGCCTTTTTTTTTCATCATTTGGCTGCTGAGAGTAGAAGACAGGGAGATAAGGAATTGGTAGAGTTTCTTTGGATGGCTGACTTCATAGTAACTTCCTGTGAGCTTGATAGCTTTGCTGATTGCTAGTGTTGTGGCTTACTGTGAAGTGTCAATTGCGAGGCTTCGGTGTAGTGAGGCAGGTGTAATAGGAACCCACCAGTCAGGTCATTGAGGGGGTCCTGCAAGCTATGGGGACCCTTTGCTTTTTTCCCGTGGATGTGCGCATCAAGGCAGGGGTCCTCAGTATCCTCTGAAGACAGGGGTATCCACTAAAAATTGCATGACCTCTATTGTAGCAGATACAGGTCACTCCACCTCCTGTGGGAAGCCTCTAAATTGAACCCAGCTTGTGTCTTCGATTTCTTTCCCGCTCTCTCTTCCTCTGGTTTCCCTCCTTTACTCTTATCTTCTGTCTCTTTCCCTTTTCCCTCATGTGTTCACTGAGCTGCAAAGCCATTCAGGTATAGACGGAAAGATTTCTACCCTTTTTCTCTGAACTGCTGGGTCAGGATTTTTCTGTGCGGAACCATTTTGTAATGGAGTTTAACTTTATTTACTAGATAAAGGAAAATGAGATCTGCATTTGATGTGTGTGTGTGTGTGTGTGTATGCTTCAATAAACTGCTATATTGTTCCATATCCAGTAGATGATCATGGGAGTGAATACCTCTGTTCTGCCAGCCGTGAGTGAGATTGAATCTGATTTATGATCTAAGTAGCCTCCGAGGTTTTTTAAATGCATTTTGCAATTTTTTAACTGATTTATTGTATACAGGATGGCATGTTTTTTCCACTGATGGCACTGTGTGTCTCAGTGTTATGTCTGAACTCTCTTTACCACATGGAGAGGTTGTCCCTCGGGGGGAAGAGTGTTCTTTGACTTTCACTAATGTGAGAGGGTGATTCAGTAGCACCCATGTATATGAACTTTTTTTAATCTAGGAAAATATCCCACCTTCTCTTTAGGATTTTGGAGAGCTGTTTAAGCTGCGTCTGCTACACTGGTAACTTTGTTCATTCTTAAAAATAAAGTTCCTAAAAATTCTCAGATAACATGATATAATGAGAAAAAGCCTGTCTTATAAATAGACTATAATTTGTGTGATTTTTTATCTCCAGCAGCAATTAACAGATATGAAATTAACAACAAGCAGCTTCTAACCATTTAAATTGAGAACAAATTATAGGGAAATTGGTCAAAATGGAAACAAAAAGACAACCAAATTGGAGCTCGGAGGAAAATCTGCTGCTCACAGAGGAGATACATCAGAGAAAACATATAATGAAAGGGAAATTGAGTACCACATTGACAAGAGTAGACAAAAAAGATGCATGGAAAGAGATTGCAAACAAAATTAATGCCAGCTTCGCTCTTGTCGGTTGTACCCTGTGGAATACAAAAAAACGTGGTTTAACATTCTGTCAGAAGGGTGTCAGGAGATTGCAGCTTACAAGACGGCCGCTGCTGCAACTGGTAAGCTTTAAAATGACTCTTTTCCGAATTACGCATATTCCTTCAGATAATGTATTGTTCATGACCAGTGCTATAATGCTCAGTGAGTGCGCTTAATGCTTTGGGACCACCGCTTGTACAGTAAAGGTTTTTTCAGGTTGACGTATCTTAAAAAACATTGAGTTTGTTGTTCTGCTGTGTATCTCGGGGTTGTGTTACCTTTGAAGAAAATAAAGTTTTATGCCCCTGCAGCAGGAGGCAACCATATAAATAATGTTTAATGACAGACATAGACACAATAGATCACAAAGCGTAGTGGGAATTGTGGTGTGTTTGGAATAGAAATATACAGGTGAGTGACTGCTCACAGTATATTTCCTGGCTGATCTACTGATCACTTTACATCCACATTTCCAGACCTGTACTTAGAGGTAATCTTTTAATTGTTTAGGCCTATCCACCTGCTTTAATCCCTTCATAAAACCTGATGAGTGAAATAATAGATGACATCGACTCCGCTCTTCTTTCTTCTGTGGTTATTTTATTCTGTACTAGGTGCTTTGTACCTCCTTATCAGTCAAACATCTCTTCACATTTTATGCTGCCAGTGCAGAAAAAAGCCGCTTTGCTAAAAAAGGGCTTCTTACTGGGTCGATGGTAGCACCTTTAAAGGGTAACTCCACCAATTTTACACATTAAAGTGTGTTTACAGGTCTTTGGGAGTACTACTGCATTTGTGAAAAAAGAAGTAGAAAGCCTTTTGTGGCTCCAGAGGAAGCTGCTAGTAGTCTGATAAACAGCCTCCGGCGATGTCACTCAGTGTCTAAGTTGTATTGCGGGTAATGTAGGTGCCAGGCTTTGAAAACGAAGGTGAATTTGTGGAATAAAAAATGCGATATCTCTGGTTCTGCTGTCTCAATTTTGATTGTTTTTAAACGGTCTTATAATGAGTCTGAACACCTACATAAGCCACAATGCAAATGCAGCCACCGACTGACATCACTGAAGGCAATTTATCAGATAACATTCAGCTTCCTGTTGAGCCACAAAACTCTACTTCTCTACTACTTTTTTACTTTGTATGCGTCAGTGTGTCTCAAGACTTGTAAACGGACTTTAATGTGTAAAATTGGTGGAATTATAGTTTAATTCTAGCATGTGTTCGTTAGCAATCACATCAAGTTTTCATGTGTAAAACTGTGTGTTGCACATGTTTATTACTGGATCCACTGTTTGCTCTAATTGTACATACTGTTAGGACAATCGACAGTGATCAGTCCAGTCATTTAATTATCACAAAGTTAAATCACACTTGTGTTATCTTCAGCTTTTTAGTTTTGACACACTACAAACTGTATTCTCATTGGCTAGAAATCAGCTCAAACACCTCATTCTTTGGGGCCCCATAGACCGCAGTGTTGAATAAAAAGAATAAATCATAAATCATCCATTATTTTCCGTCAAACATTTTTTTCTCAAGATGTAGAAGAGTATTGAAGTGATGACTCTTCTCTTTGCCACAAACTGGGCTTGAACATCTGAGGAAACAGATCATTAGGCCTAATATTTGTCATCATCTACTGACGTAATATTTTGGCTGTATACACTTTAAAGCAAACAAAAAAGGAAAACATACACTTTGAAATAAATACAGGAAAGCTTGTGAAGGCTTTATTTGATCTGCGCTGCAGGAGCCATTTGAGTGCTGCTTTATTTGTAACTGAATTTGTGTTTGAATTATTTTTGCCACATTAAACCACAGATTTAACTGATATAATTTTTATTTTTCAATAAAACAAATTTGAAATCAAATCGGAAAATTAGGTAATGCTTATTGAAATTCAAATGTTGAACTTATAACACACTTTTTCAGTCAGAATTCAGAATCACAATGCAAGTTTATTAGAAATTCAATTTTAATATAACTCATTTGAAACAGCAAATATGTCAATTAAAGAAATGCAATTTATTTCATGATAAGAAAATGTTAATTTAAGATGTTCTTCTGGTTATGTTTAGGTCCTGGCAGCACTCTGTCAAGGTTAGCGAAAATTCATGGTCTTGGTTTAACACAGAAAAGTTCACAGTGACTTGAGACTCTGTTTATTTAGGGATGCACGATAATATCAGCATGTCATCGGTATCAGCCAATACAGGCTTTAAAATTAAACACCAGCATCGGCCCAAAATTAACATTTCGGATGATATAACACGCTGATAAGATAATGTATTTTTCACTGAGAAGTTTCCTTATTATGTCCAGTGAACGTGTACATTTTGATGTATCTGCCAGTGGGCCATCAGGATAAGCGTGGGCACAATAAATGTTAATTTACTTCAGGAAAGACTTGATATTATCTGCAATGAGGTGGGAAAAAATAGGTGCATATATTCTTATCGACATCGGCAATCAGCCTAAATTGATTGGAAAATATCAGCAAATCAGATATCAACAAAAATCCCAAATCATGCATCACTATGTTTATTATAACTTTGAACAAAAACCACAGTACTTGTAGTAAACACAGAACATTTGATGCCTATCGTAAGATTTGATCGACAACTTCTTCATACTGCTTTAATTACACTGTTAAAATGGGTTGTATTGAATTTATCACTACATTGTACACCATATAATGTCCCTAATATTTTTTCCGTCCCCTGTGGTTGCTGTCCAATTTGGATGTACATTTTAAGCACACTACAACCCCTCTAGATAGCTCTGATGGAGTATATCCATCTGAAGAAACACCATCTCCATTGAACTCTTTTTGTCTCCGATAAAATTGAGCCTTTCCTGGGCTGAGCTCGGGCTGAGATCATATGCGGGAGGTCTGCCCTTTCGGTTATATTTTTGTTGTCCATTTTTAGATGTTCTAAGTTGTTTCGTAATGCTTCATGTAGCTCAGTATTTGTTCGGCTCTGCTGCTTGTCCCATTTTGTATTTCACCAAGGTTAAACAACAGTGCTGGCCGGCAGAGGAACACTGTGTATCTTTTTATTTTTGTTAAGAGAGTGAAAGAGGGAGAGAGGCTACTTCAGCTATTCCTCAGAGGAAAGCACATCTTTTTTTAGAGTATCAAAGGAGCACATCATTTCCACACTACAAAATATAACATGTTAGGATGGAGTTGAGGTCGGAAGATACTTCATCTGGCACCGGATGGAAGAGGCTGCCCTGACTCACAGTGGATGTTTCACAAACGTTCTCCAGGAAATCCCTTTGACTGTTCTTTGGACTCAGTAGGAGGCCACATGGGTTCTTCTGATTCATGGCATCCTTCCTGCTCACCCTACTCCCTTTCTTTGGTCCATCTCTCTCTATCTCCGTCTCTCACTTGCTGTCTCTCTTGTTGTGTGTTGGTCTTTGATCTCTAAAGGTCCTTGAGAATGAGGAGCCAGCAACAACAGCAGGCTGGGATTCTCTGTGGGCCTGTTTGGATCCCAGCCCATCATGCCCTTTTCTATCTGATGGACAGCTCCAGGCATGGCACTGCCTCTATAGTCCTGCTGCATTAGGCCTTCATCTGATTAAACTCTCTCTCATTGTCAAAGGCGGGGAACTAGAACTAGGGCTATCATTGACCTTGTTTGTAAGCAGCAGGGACGGCCTTAAAATGCAAGCATTTTCTTGCATTTTTACCTCCCTTAATTGTCTTCAGTAACCATTTTTTGCGAGACCAAAGGGTCCGTTAAGCTGATAGTTCTACCCAGTTTTGTGGAAACCTGTGTTTAATGGAGACACACAGCTCTCCTGCTGCATACATTAAGCATTTATTAAATTTGCAGAGGAGGAACCTGAGCATTTGGCAGGTTGACACGGCTGTGGATGCACAGCTGACTGTGCTGTCATTTTCTCTTGTATAAAACCTGGCTATTACATATAGAAGAGAGAGGGTGACTGAATAACAAGGTGTTCATATCAAAGCAGAGATGTTTATGAGTTGAGTCTTAAATCTCTAGAAAATTTCAGATCAAATACGTGTATCCTGTTTTGTAATTGATATATTGAAGGAACTTAAATTTTATAATTATTTTAAAGCCTTTACAAAAAAATACGTTTTAAAATAGTATTTTTATTTTAACATTTGCCTTATAATGGTATAGTTAAAATGTATATCTTCCTTTGTTAAAGGACCCCAGTATAGGTCACCCTGACCTTTATGGCTGTATACAGTGTATTTGCTATTCAGTGAATCACCGTATCAAAGGTTATTCCCTATAAGTTCATTGTTTTTTTCTTATCAAAGCTGCCTATGCGTACGATCCTGGTCCAGTAGGATTCAGGCGTCCTTTTGGTTGGATGTCCTTGAGCGCTTTGTTCATCTGGGCAGTATGTGAAGTCCCTTTTCTCTTCGAGATGTTTACACATCAATAAAACCGGCTGAATTTGAAAAATAAAGCTGACAAGGACATAATGATCCATCCCATAGGCCCCAGATCCAGGACTGAGCAAGTTCTTAGAAACCTTTTTAGCACGGATAAAGTTGCAGAATGGGAAAGCTCTCAGTGGGTTTGTCTTCTAATGGCTGTTTAAAGTGATAGGTCATTTATACTGTTATTTATTTTTTTCACGATCGGTTCGTCTTTGAAGTCGCACGTGGAACAGAAATGATAGAATCCACACGGAGCTCTTCTTCTGTCACCTGAATGACTAAAACTTAGCTTCTTTACAGCTTGGCTTCATTGCATTTCCAGAGTAAGCATATATCTGATAAAAGCTGTGGACAAAAACAGTTTCACGGAATGAATTATACTAAACGCTGAAGAAAGTGGACACTGAAATGATGAGTGACAGCAGATTGAGGTGTTTATTTTATTGCTCCATGCTCTCCTTTGATTAGATTGTTTACTAGTGCATTTTTCTATCATCTGTGAGTGATCTGTGCAGCTTATTTGAAAGTACGTCTGGCCGGGGAAGTTTATGGAGTTTCTGCAAGGGAGTTGATTGTGATGAGGTGATGCAAAGTGGAGGAATAGAAACAAATTGTAGTTTATCGTTTCTGCTGCTACATAGAGAGCAAAGGGAAAAATAGCAGTGAAAAGATGCCGTAAACCTTCCAATTAATATGAAAGAGCTCTTAATAAAAAAAATTATCATTGACATGATTTTTACATTAAATAGTTCCAGTGCAGGACTCCAAGATATGCAGCTTGTTTAATCCCCTATATTTCAGAGCTTGTAAAGCACCCAACCTGAAACCTATTTGAATGAATGTACATTACAGATAGCCAATGTGTCTGACACAGCACTCTGGTTCGCATGTGCTTAGCTGTGGCTTTTAGTACCTTCTCTGACCAGTGTCATTAGTTTGAGCTGTCTTTTTTAACCTTTTATCTTCCCTCTTTGTGCTTTTGGATTTTCTTCGGCGTAATTGAATGTTCTCCCTTCATTTTCGGAGACGACGTGGATCAGAATAGCTGTAGCTTCATACGGTGATTGCACGGGGAGGTTGTTGTTTGACCCCTTCATGCCGGTTGTTGTTTGGTGAAAGACAGCAGCATTTGCTCTTCAGCTTGAGCCTAAAAGGTTGAGGTGTCAACACAGTGTCTTTTCAAGAGTCCATAAATACCTGTCCTCCTCCCCTCCCTTTTTCTTCCACTCCCTTCGCCTGTCCTTTAGCAGAACCTTGAAGCACCATTGAAATTCTGCACTGCCTTTTGAAATCTCTGTTGATGAGGCAACATGGACCCACAGTGGCTCTGCTGTTCTCCCACTGCAGGATGTTTTTCAAAGTCGTGTTTATATACTATAAGTAGAAAGGAGTGAAACTGCTTTGATGGTATCTAACAATGAAAATGCTTAGAAATCTCCCCTGGACTGCAGGAGTGAATGCTTCAGCTGGGCTGTGTTACTCCCATGACATGTTAGCTTTTCTCAATAGGACAACTGTCTGCATTTCACATACTGACTCTGGGGTTATATTATGTGTGACCAATCATGCGTGAAACAAAACCCATCGCAAATTTAGAGCGGTAACATAGACTAAAATATGTTTGAGCAATTATGTCTCGTATGGAGAAAGTTTGGATGTCGCTATTTTGCAGAATAATTTAGGTTCCTTCGCTCCAAAGAAGGAAAAAAAGCAAAAGACTTGCAGAGAGGAGGATGGGGTGGATGGCTGGGCGCACAGCTTGTGGTCTTCGCCTGAATCTTTTTCACTCGGCTGTATTATACTGAATTCATGCATTTGTTTCAGATACAAACACATTTTCACCACTTCAGTATTCGAGTGAAACTCTTTTTTTTTTCCTTCGCCACAAATTGCTCCTATTCAAATCAGAAGACAGTTTTCTTTTGCTGGTTGACTCAGGAGTTATTGATGTTTATGTGTGTGTTTTCTTGCGACAGTTTTTCTGATGCTTCATAGATATCTCCAGAATGAAAAAAAAAAAAATCTTCAAATGCAAATCTGATCTCGTTTTAAGTCTGTGCAGTCTGCGCTGCTTCGCTGCTATCTTTGAGAGATGATCGCGCTTTACAATAAAGTCAGCGACACACACATCTTCATTAACTGCGGGTTGATAAACCATTAATCCATTCAAGCACTGTTTTATTTCCATTTATTCTTGTCCGCCCACACTGTAGAACAAATAAAAGGGGAGAAAACTCCCCCCTGACTGTTTCTTGACCGAAAACAATCTCATCGTACGGCTCTGATGTCTGATGATAAAGGGTGTTTTTTTGTGGACATGACTCTGTTTCTCTCTGTGTCCAGTCACTCCGGTGACCTTTAAGGAGACCGTCTATATTGAGTTTCCGAGTATCGTGTATAGTATGTGAATTGATCATAAGAGGAAGAGATATGTTCCAGTAAGACTTTCCACAATGTGTGTTCGTGTGTGTGTGTGTGTGTGTGTCTGTGTAAAGATGTGCCTCTATTGCCATCCGTGTAGTGTTGGGGTTAGGTCAATATTATATTAGCACTGCCATCGCATTTTCCACAGCCCCATGAATAATGTAAGAGTTAGATATCCCTTCGTATAAATACAGCCCATTATCGCTCTGTATCCTTGGTAGACGTGAGACAGTTCATAGTTTCTTCCAACAGATTTGATTAACCTTATTGCGTCGTGTCGCCAAATGGTGGCCTAAAGTTGTTGCCACAAGAGATAGACCCCTCTCAGTGGAGAAAGAGACCTTATTGTGACCTTGTTGGAGACAATCAATGGCCTTTATCTACCCCAATGCATAATAAATCCTACCAAAGAGTTGGACCACACATCCCTGTAATGTATTGACCTGCACCGCCAACATTTATCAACCAGACTCGCTGGCTAAATTATTTAGGTTTTGAGCTAAGACCGTACTTAGTCAGTGGCGCCTGGACCAAGTTTGGCCTGCCAAGTTAGATTGATGTGCTCCACAGGAAGTAAAGAATAGTGGGGAAAATAACTTTATTAACCTTATCAAGCATAGAAACTGGTGTTCGACGTTTCATATCCCCTTTATACACATGCACAAAAGACTCAAAAAACAGCATGCATACGTAGGACCCATTTTATGGAAGAGGTTTAAACTTCAAGGTCAGACGCTGTGAATTGTTTTCCAAATGACGAAAATCGTATCCACATGTGAAAAAAAGCAAATCGTGTATTTAAACTTCTTAAGAGGAAATTTTTATTGCCTCTGCCAAGGAGGTTGTCATGGTTTAAGTTTTTGGTTGGGTTATTTCCTGTTTTATTTTGTAGTTCTCTTCCCATGTGTCATGTTTCACTTTCCACTTCTTCCTTTTGTCTGTTGTCTCACCCTTTTTTCTGTGTCTCATTAGTTAACCACCCCCTGTGAGTTTTCCCCTCAGTCTTTGTTGGTTCGTCTGTCTTGGTCCTGTGTTTCCTGTCGCGTCTTCCCATCCTGTTTTCCTCCCCTTTGCTTCCTGATTCCTCGTGTTGCTCTGGCTTGTACTTTGTTTTGTTTTTTTGCTTTTGGGCTACATCTGTTTTGTTGACTACCTTTTGTCTGCCTTTTGTTGCTTGTGTTTTGGATTTGGATTTTTGGACTTCAATATTAGTTTTCAACCTGCCTGGTTTTCAGATGTCTGCATTTGAGTCCCTTTGTGTTAAACCTGACAGAGGTTATGTGTTCTCCGGTGTCTGTTGCTTTGTAAGTTGGTTACTTGGATGGAGGATGGAGGTTAGCCCAGAATAGACACCACCTAACTTTTGGTGCCAGTGAAGATAAGGGGACAAATCCATGATTGACGCATCTTGCTGAAAAAAAACCAGATGTATTTAGGTGACTGGTATCCAGATAAAAATCCAGATCTAGATGATTCAAATATGTATTTTCTGATATTGCATCACATGGGACATTAGTTCAGATGTTAATATGGCCAAAATCTCATGTAACATTGTGTGAAAATGTGGATTTCACATGTGAAGAAGTGAATTTCATGTGATTTCACTGCCTTGTTTTCTTGTGGAAAGTCTGTGAGATTGTTAAAACTTTAATTCAAAGTTAAAAATATTAAATTCACATGTGACATTTTTGTGAGAATCTGTGGCTCGACTCTGCTGTGGAGACATTTCACTGACTCTAACACCTGTGCAGTTTTTGACTGTAGACCAGAACCAGCTCATACCCAGAATCAAACCTTTCATCTGCTGACTTCTGATTGGTCTTTCTTATCTCAGAACCGAACTTCCTCCTCTTAGACAGACACAATATATCCAACTCTGCTGCAAGATAAGGAAACCCTCAGACAGCAGTTTGTCCCATATTAGACTGATTTTCCAAACTGTACATTTATGTTTGTCCTGCTCAGTTTCTCCAGCGTTATATTGCCACAGGGCCTCCAATCACAGCCTCTTGAATCAACACAAGGGCTTAAACTACTGTTGCCGGCAGAGGGAAATTGCTTTCATTTACAAGAGCAAACTATAGATTTTTGCTAAGACTGTTAGTGGCAGGTTTAACGCCAGAAAGCTTGCTTTATATCTTAAATCAGAGTAATTAAATAATAAAAAAAAATCAACATTATATTCCTCTTTTAGTGTCTGACAGTTTTTAGAAATGCTGAATTTCTTTTGATGGTATGAGTAATATTTAAAGTTAGCCCTGCAGTCATTAGTTTGTCAAATCTCTCTCAGATTAATTTGTGAAATATCATTAGACATGCTTTCAACAAAGGAGAAACGAACATAACATTCTTAAGTAAAAGTATAAATCCAAACTTTGAAGTCTGAGTTGTAAATTAGAGGTCAACCGCAAGTTTAAATTCATGTTTTTCATTTCTTCCCTCACTCTTCACACTTCTGTTTTGCTCAGGCTCAACTCTCTCCTTGTGGATATTTGCACTCTGTATTAATAAGAAATTGATGTTGCCGATGACTTTAGTAAAGCAACACCAGATTACCGCACTCAGCGTGAATACTAAACAAGGGGACGGGACGTGCTCGGGCTCCGGCTGAACCTTGATCCAAAATCTCTCTTTAACCAAATCATATTCCCCAGGATGAAAGAGGGAATTGTTCTGATAGGCTGATCAAAGCCGGGTATCGCTGCACTATAAAGGAACACCTGGAAACCTCATGGAGAATTCTGTTGAAGCAGTGAAGGCACTGGGCAATACATAATGTATTTGTACATAATGTTTATGTAAACATCTGCTCGGGGGGGTTCTTACTTATTTATTTCGCTCTCCCTGCTGGTGTGTCTGATGATGATGATGTGCTGATCTTAATGACCAAATCCAGAAGACCGGTTTCCTGGAGTCCTTGGCGTTTGAACCAGTGCTTGTTATGATAAACATGCTGCATTGGTTGGGCGGGGCTGCATAATCCACATTTCTAATGGTCAAGGTCGCTCACATGCCCTCAAATTACCTCCTGACCAAAAACTCTTTTTTGAAATAATTGTTTTTTTTCGATTATTTACGAGAAACTTAATAAAGCGCATTTAATTATTTTGTACTTTCTCACCTAAGCTGTTCTCTTTGTCCTTCAGGCTTTGTAGATAAAAATGTATTTTAAAAAAGTAATGTAATAAATGACCCTATCAACATCACTGCAGTCCTTTGAGGTAATATTAAGGCTCTAACAATTTAGTCAGTTCAACTAAATTGCCACATGTTAGAGAACATAAAATCCTTCTTTTACATCTATGAAAATAGTTTTTTTTCCATATGCAGTGCAGTTTATTTTTTGTAGATCATGTATAGGCAATTATATTTCAATTGTATGTTTTTCATATATTACAAATAGCAGTCTAACCTAATCACATTTTAATAATGTCTTGCGTTCTTTAATTAATGACACAAAGAGCAGTTCAAATTCATAATAGATGTTTGGACAGTTTGCACCGTGATGCCTTTGCAAATATGTCTGAAATTAAGTGAGTAAACCTAACAGATAGTTAGGCTTGTCAAAACAATGCATTCATTTTGATGTACGTCACCAAACACGTTCCCTTCATGTTCCACAGTGGCTTTGTAAACATGATGGAAGCAGATGACAAAACGTTGCTTAGCACACTGAGAAGAAAATGTACATTTAAAACAATACCCAGATATCGGTATACTGCAGGACTGAAATATCTCCTCAACTCAAAACAGAACTCTGAGGTCAGACTTAGCTCAGCCCCTGACGCTAATGTTACCGTTAGCAACCAACCTTTGCAAGCTACACTGGAACAGGCGTTCAGATAGCAAACTGAGTAAATCTGCCTTCGACAGATTAATCAACTCAAAGCGCAACATGGATTGCATTGCAGGCCAGTTTCAGAGGAAGAAGACAAGGGGTTATTATTAATATGTTTAAATGCTACTTATAGCAAGTATTAATTTAGATTGATAAATCATAAAGCATGTAATTATTTAAAAAAAATGTTTTTAATCCTTTGACAGCCTTTATATGGTTTTAATGTTTCCCCAGACACTTAACAATATTTTAAAGGAAAATACAGTGAACATATACATGAAAAATGTCAATCTGAGATAAAAAGCAGCTCAGAAAAGGTGAGTTTTGATTTGTGATTTAAATGTGGATGGATCAGTACGGTGTGTTTGGGGAGAGAGTTCCTTAGGGCCCAAACAGAATCTGCATAAACATAATACTCTCGCATAAACATAATACTTCCCTCACTACTTCTTCAATGTTTTTCAAGATTGCATCACCATGTATAAGCCAATAATCACAAGTCTGCAGATGGAAGCTTAAGATATCAGACTGTGGCAAAAAAGCTAACGTCTGTATTAGGTCGAAGAAAAGCAAAAAAAAACACTGACATTTTAATATAGATTGTCCTGGTGCTGCGCAATAAGGCATCAAAGAATAAATGTATAGTGTCACTGCATAATGAACTACATCGAGCTCCTGCGAGTGGACCCACAAACCTGTTAGCACAACATGCTATCTGCTGCCAGTGTGCTGACATGATGGCTTTTCCAGTGAGTGAGCAGCGCTGCCAAAAGTGTCTGGGCTGGAATGGGCTCGCGGTGTAGAAAGGAGGGGAGAGTAAGGCTCTATGCTGCTCTATAAATACCCCTGTCACGCTTATATCAAATCAGCCCTGCACACTAAAGGGCTGGCGTGAGTGTTCAGACTGTTTTTCACACATGTCTTGAGAGGTCTGGGGGGTCTGGAAAGGTCATTGTTCCGCTCAATAGCACATTCATGTGAGTAGGTTTGTGCATTGATGTTTATCGTGATGGGTGTCGCAGATAAAGTATCATTAGAATTAATTATCCAGGGGGTTATGGGATAAGACTGTGAAATCGCTGCATCTAAACGCTGCTACATTTATCATAATCCACATGGCTGTGTGGATGCTAGATGAAAGACTGATTTAGATATCAACTTAAACAAGCCTTATTAACTTATACAGCATACAAAACAATGCTGCTAAAATCCCCTCGGCCTGTTCCTCTCTCCAGGAGATGAATAGCGTGATGAGTTTCGACGTCCAAGACATCCACAAATTAGAAGTTGAATTTAGAGCCTACATAAATTATTAATTTCCTTATTTTATTTTATGATAATTGAAGTCTTTCTATCTGCAAGGCGTCCAAATTGAATTGAAAATGATCTTTCTGTGCATGCCCTCGAGAATGACACATAAAGGTGTTTTCTGGACTGTTGCCGTACCAACAAAAATTTTCTTGTGAGTGCCTTCCAAAATGGTTACAAATGTGTTAGAAAAGTGTATGTGTTTTCTGTGTTTTAGTAAGTTAAGGGAAAGATTGTGTATTAAACAATTCAAATTTAAATTTGGTTAAATGCTGCTTATTCCCACTGCTAATTGAATAATGACATGGTGAATTAGCCTTGGATCATTTGGGCTTTTGTCCTCATTGTTAAACAACCACCAGTGTGTCTGAAAATCTGACGTGACTCGGGCAGAAATGTTCACAGAAAAGGTAATGAATAAAAATCTTATTCCGGTTACATTTCATCATGTTTCCCGAGTTCCTACCGTGCGTCATTCGCTGACGTATCATTTTATTTTCCCTCAGAAATTATAGTGACAGGCTACCAAATTAAATGCACCGTTACCTTTAGAAAAATACATACTTCACAGGGTTGGAACAATTTAATTTGGTCTAAATTTAATGCAAAGATGTTACATATTATATTTTTAAGTTGAGGGGATTTTCGTCATCATAAATACAAAAATAACCATGAGCTGACTGTTTTTGAGGAAATGGAAAATGATCAGCCTTTTTCTGACTTACAGTCTAATGTTTTGCTGTCTCATCCATCTCTCTGTGGACTTTATGGCTCATCAATGAAGTCATGCTATTTCTTCCCTGAAGAATCATAATTCATGTGGCTGCTTGAGCTCTTTGTCTCTTATATGTTGTTTTGGGGGTTTTGCTGGAACAAGTGATACTGTAGTTATTTTTTCCTGGGAGGAAAGTCTCCTTCTTATAGGTAATGATCCTCAAGACTGCTGCTTAATGAGTGCTGTTAGTGTTAACGTTGTTACATTCTGATTTGTTTGGTTGTTCAAAAAAAAAAAAAAAGCCTCCCTTGAGGCTCCAGTGTTGGCGAACTCTTGATTTAAAAGGCAAACACGGCTGCATGATGACACAGCCACAGCTGCTTGTGCCGACGATGATGAAGTTTCCAGAGAACGAATGATAATCCTGACACTGCATCCTCCTAAGTCAGTGAGCCATGCAGTATAGATATGGATGTGTCGCTGGCAGATTGGGAGGTAGATTTCCCATCTACACTTCCTGTGGTGGCTGGTGCCTCGGGGGAGCAGCTATGTAAATAATGAATGCCTGTGGGTGTGAAACATGCACAGATAACCTTCAAGACAGGTGCGGATCAGTGCCTTCACATTAGCTGATAGGATTAAGGTTAAAATCTACAGAAACCTCTCCATAAGAAAACACAAATCTAGCCACAGCGAACAGGAGGTTACATGGGTACATGGCGTTCAGCTGATAAGGACAGGTAGAGGTAATCATGGGGGACTGGTAATAGTTCAGCAATCTGATGATGGAAATGACAGAGCTCCATATCCAGCAAAAAGGCAAAATAACCAGCCTGACCATGCTTTCAGTACTTTCATTTTACAGAGCTGAAGTCACAAGTTGGATATGCTGATGATTAATAAGTCACAGAATACTTGTAAAAGAAGTGGCGTGTATATTCAGACTTTTGGATTTTTTGGATACATTTCTTTTTATTTGCAATGTAACCATTTCTTTTGGTTAAATTTTCTGTTTTCTGTTTTGACACAGTGTGCTTATGGTCTGGTTAGGTTAACTGCCAAAAACCACTTGGTCAGGTTTAGGAAAAGATCGTGTTTTGGCTCAAAATACCTGTTTTAATCGCCACAAACACGACTGGAAATGACATGGCTTCTTCTCAACAATATCAGGTTTTAGTCACCACACACAACTTGAAATTAGGTCTGACAGCCTGCGTCATACTGTCAATTAACTCGGTTTTTAGCGTCAAAATATGGGAAACAGAATTGCGGTAGACTTGTTTGTATCAACATATTTTCATGTGCATTATAAAATGTTGATGGAAACGGCATAAAAATGTTTTGACCCCAGCTTGAGGTGGTTTTTGCCTTTTTGAAAAAATAGTAAATAGTGGTGGTTTGCGACTTCTACTTCTTCTACCCTGTTCATTACATTCATATGTTATTGTTGAGAATACACTTTGCATAGCCGAGGTTTTACACAGACCAGTTGACGGAAACACATCTAATTTGTACTTTCTTTTATGTCACATCAAATTCGTTTGACATTCACATGAGAACAGCTAGTGAGATCCTCCTGCGTCGAGGCTCTATGAGAGAAAAAACTCATTGAGCATATGTTGGCATCCATAAGAGAGGCAAATACGTTGGGAACCAAACTAGTTCTCTGTTGTCCCATCTGTCTGCAGAGGACTTTGTGCACCCAACAGCGGCCTGCTATTTCCTCTTTCACGCGTCAGCTCTTGCTGTGCAACAAAAGACGTCCCACAATTCTCTCATCTCTGTCACGACGCCCTGCTCACAATCACTTCAGGTGGAGTGACATCACAGATATTGATGCTTGAGGGTGAGGTGGTAATAGTGGACTTGATGAATACATCTGAGGGAATGAAATCCTCCATGAATGACCCTCCAATTACAACAAGGTAGTGTTGTTGGGCTCTGATGAACACTTGGAAGTTGTTAGATGGAAATGATGAATTCTGGAAATTAGTGTCCTTGCTTCTTATTATTTGGCTGTGCGAAAGAATTACACCTGGAGTCATAACTCATTAAACTGGAGTAATTAGCATAAACAGCTGTAACACAATGACCCCTATTCATCAAATATATTGGGAACGGCATGTTCTATAATATATATCTGTCTGTCTGTCTGTCTGTCTGTACTATGTGTCTTTCTGTTTATTTCATCACCAGTAGTACTATACTTTTAACAGCACAACACATTGCATTGTTGAATTGGCATTGCCTGAAGGTCAGGGACTGATGATGTCCATCTGTCTTTGATTCTTATCCCCCCCAGCGAATTGGTTATGGTCTGAGTTGGAATGAGGAAATAGAGGGTGAGTGAAAGAGAGACGGCAAGGAGATGAGGGGCTTGGGCTTCATTGTTAAGCTGAGCTTCCGGCTGGTCCTGAAGGACGGTTAAACCTAAAGTCCAAACCAAGCTTAGAGAGAAGGGGTGGAAGTTAATCCCTCATCCTGAGGCAGGTGTATGACAAAGGCTAAACATATACATAGGAAGACCAGGGGAAAAATTTTGGATAATTGAAGTCTGCTAAGAAATGAGCATGTGCACCCTTAGGGTGAGTCAGCCCTGCTTTGTGGTATTACTTCTTAATGTTATCAAGGTAGAAGAGATGGAGGTTTCATTGCCCAACCTTTTTAACATTGTTTATTGCTACCCTGCCTGGGAATTTAAGAGAGTATTGAGGAGGGAGTCTGTACAGCACTAGTGGCAGAACTAGCTCAGCTCCATGTTTACATTTTTGTAAAGCTGCTTCAGTCAGGAAAGAGGAATAGCTTTGCCTCATGCCTCTGGCGCTACTTGTTCAATTGCAGCAAACTTTCAGTTTAATATGTGTCGAATGAGAAGTTTATCGATTAACATATCAGCTTCCATGTCTATTGATGAAAAAGGCATGGCAACAATGCAAGCCTTCGCTGACCCAGGGAGAGGGAGGATGGGTGATCATTTTCTGTTCCACTAATCATTCATGACACCGCCCGTTGTCTCTACAAGGTGCTTCTGTCTTTGACTGTCCTGATTCCCCCTCAGCGGCAAAACAGCCAAAGTCAAATTGAATCCAGAAAGGAGGATTTTAAACGGAAAGATAAGGGGGCAGATATGCCTTAATCATCATTTGCTCTTGATTAGAAAATCAATGGCCTTTGATGCCAGAGTGCATGTCTGCCTTTGGAGTTAAGAGTGTGACAATGACAATGTGGACTGGAAAATTGGCCTTTTAAACAGCTACCTTCTCTTTGTTGTTTGGAGCCCCATTCTTTAATGCAGTGAAAAGTCTCCTCTATCACATAATGTCTGCCTGTCAAAGAAATTACTTTTTCTCTCGCTCCTGTGTGAAACTTTGTTAAAGAAATCCTTCGAAGCTCAGAAAGCACGGGGAATATCTTAGTTTGTAGAGCTGACTTTCACAGTTATTTCCTTGATTTATGTAACAGATGAGAAATAAAGTTGTCACTCAATTCTCTGTGGCAGTTTTGAGATATGCCAAAGAGAGAAAATCTTTGATGCCTTCCCAGGTTTACCTGTCAAAAAGGTTTAAAGGCACTGTGTCCCAAGTTATAGTACGGCTAGACTGCTGCAGTCAAAAAAGCTTTGCACCTATGAACTGCAGAACAGTTTTTGCTCTGTGTTAATATAAAAAAGAAGAATATAGTGCCTCAAGAGTTGCTAATACTGTATTTTTCAAAACACCTCCTGGCACATAAGTAGCGAGGTCTTGCTTACTTACCTTTAATTCTTCCTTGGCAATTAGTATTTGTACCTCCAAAACAGCTGGTAAAGATGACATGACCCAATCAATATAACAGTATCTATAATTTCCTTAAGCCTACAGTGTATATGTACATATGTACATTTCATTCTTCCTTCAACTAAAAGCTGAGGAAGCCTCACTCTCTCTCCTTTTGTTAACATGCTCTGGATGATGATTTTTAAACTCAGCTTACCGGGCATCTTTCTCTCGCTCTCCTGTCCTCTCTAGTCATCGCCTTTGTGCCATGCTGTTGTACTTGCTGTGTTTTTACCAGCTCTGCATATCGATCGTGCTTTATCACCACCGGCTCCCCCTTGCAATAAGCCTGCAGGAATATGGATGAGGTCTGGTGGGCAAGGGATGCACTGCTGATTAATTTACTCTGCGTGAGAATATGATGAAAAATTCACATTTATGTGTCTTATATGAACACTGATCAAAGTGTGGAGAACATCCTTAATGGTAAATGAGGGATGTTCGGTTAAACGGTGGTAAAGTTGGGGCCATTCGTGAAAAAATCCTGAAATACCATTTGGATTTACTAGCGGGTTGTCTTCGCCTGTCACGTACTATGTGCACTAGTGTACATAATATATTAATTGCAATTCAAATAGAGGACTGACAGCAAACTAATCAGTGTGAAGGTATAAGCTGTTGTTATCTATGAATGGAAATGTGAGAATCCAGACACTGATCCCTCCTCAAAGTACTAACATGTACACCCATCTTTCTAAGATAACTCGAGAATTTACGCATTACAATTAATCGAAATCTTATCGGAATCGCGATATGGTCAGCTGAAGTTTTTTTAATAAAGGTAAAACGTGTTACAAATCAGCACTACAATCTGTCGGGCTGCAGAGAAGCACTGGCCTAAAAATCTTTTATCCAAATATTATCCTTTTATATGCAATTTAAATGCATTTTTTATGGGCTGAGTATAGATGCCGCGTTATTTCATAGACTTGAGACTTGAACAAATTTAAAATAGAATGATAATCAGCATAATACAAGAATAGTGAAAGCCAAATGGAATTAAATCAGAGCAGTTATGCACATTGTATTATTTAGTTTTTTTGATTTGAACTCAAAACATGGTCAAAATGATGTTCTTAACTTTATAAACTCAATTGTAAACCTAGTTTACGAAATTGGAAAGATACCCAAGAATATTTTTTTCTTGCACGCCCTCATTTGATATCAAAATATAAATATAATATGGACGGATGGAATAATTTCCATTTAATGTAATAAATCCTGGTATATTATAGTTCTGTGAACCTGTGTGTGCAACGTGGGATGAGAGGTGCAGCAAAGGGTCGTTGTGAATTTAACAGCTATTATATTGTTACTTTGATGTAAAAAATTAAAGGTATTCAGGAGCACAGGAATAAAAGCACTTGCTCGACACCCTGGATCAGAGTGCCACATGAGAGCACAATTATCAGAGCTGGCAGGTGCAATAACGTATTTATTGCTGCATTATTGACTGCTGTTGGTTGCATTGTCTGATACAGTTTCTTTGGGTGATAGACAGAGTGAACCTTCAAAGATGAAAAGAAGTGACTGGTGTGACTCCATGTGTACTGGCAGATTCATGTTTTTGTCAGCATCCTCCCGAGGCCAACAGTGGGCGTTAGCAGTGACAGGCACCGCAGTGTCCATTCAATAAATGTTTAACAAAAGGACGAGGACTTTCCAGGATTCGTCCTTGTGTGTAAATCCATCTTTGGATCCCGCTAAACAGGGATAAAGGAAGATAAGTAACGATTAAACAACAATTCCTTTAGCTGAATACTACTCAGCAACTATTGTGATTATTGGTTAATAGTTTCAAGTCAGTTTTAAACAAAAACAGTTTAACTAGTTACATTTTCATTTGTTTATTTTATTTAATCTTTATTTTACCAGGAATAGAGATTCAGAATTTACAAAGGGAGTCCTGGCCAAAACAGCAGCATAAAAGGTTTCACATAAAGTAAAAGCAACATACTTAAAACAAGCAGACGATGAATTTACCAGTGTTCAGTAACAGGAGATGTGGATTCAGTGGTTAAATAGTCCTTAATTCTTATTTTTATAACCTTCCATTCTTCCATTCAATTCAATAATCAAGTTTTTAGCTTATGCTTGCATATTTTTTGTCTCAAATGGCAGTACAATTAATGTCTTTGGATTTTGGACTGTTGTATGACCTAAACGATTTGTAGATGTCACCGCAGACTTAAGAAATCATTAAGAAAACCATTTTCTAACATTTGAAATACCAAAGGCTTATTCGATTAATTGAACAAATTATTGGAGGATTAATAATGATTAGTTGCAGCTCTGGACAGGACGGATTCCAAAACCTACCCTAACTGCAATAGATTTATTCTCAATAAATAATAAATCTCAAACCAAACACGAATACACCTTCGTCACGACTGCATTTTAAAAGAGAACTCAGAGAGCGTGCTCAAAGCTGATATTTGTCTGAGCTTTGCGGGGAGATGCTTTAGCAGCTTTGCCCTTGACTTGCTTCAGTTGGTTTTGCACTGAATAAAAGCATCATTTTAAGAGAATTACGTAGCCATAACAACCATCTCAGGTACATCATATTGTGTCAGCTGCAGTTGTTGAAAGTGAAGTAGTGGCTTATTCTCTCTGGGGAATAGCCACATCAGTCAAACAGTAGTGATATGTCTTTCATTTCTGCCTCTAATGGCCCCGTTTCCTGTTGTGCCGTCCAGATCAGATTAGTGATTGAACACTGGACCACCTCCATGTAAGCCACTCAAGTACCTACGCAGACAAAAGTCACCTCAACACCTGCACTTGGCGTAATGGGAACAATAAAGAAACATGCTTCTACAGTACAAGTGCATCAGACCTGCTATGTATATTATATAGAATATCACGTGAACAGCTCTCCTGTTCTGAATTTAGATAGTGTCCTACCTATATACAGTATGTTGTTCTTCCTATATGGTTAAAAAGGGACACAAAAACTGTGCGGCATGGAACTAATTATCTGGTTTATCAGCCTGATCACAATTGCAATTGCTTTTCACTGCTTTTAGTCTCATCAGTGTCACTTCCAATGCAATTTCCTGTAAGATTGTATGGTGCACACGGTATGTACATAGGAGATAAAGTATATCTGCCGTTGTTATTAGTCTCCTCTAAGCCCATTCAGTTTTTGTTTTCCGAGAGAAAACCTTGTGGCTCTCTACTCTAATCCATGCAGCACACCATGCTCACAGCGTGGCAGTGTGTTCCACTGTGGCAACCCTGCTGTGTGAAGGTAATGATTGCAGGTGTGTATGGAAACCACTTGTTGGCATGACAAGATGCGAGTTGGAGGAAAACAAACATTATGTTTTTTTATTCTAAATAATGAGTCTGTCACACCCCCTGGAGTTTGATTCTTCAAATCCCACCTGCATTTTTTTTTTTGTCTCGCTGGCTCACTCTCATTCTTATTATTATATTCAGACATCACTTCATAACCATAAGTAAATGTCATATACATTTACATACGTATATACAGTGCATGCATATACATGACATTTACAGATAAATGTTATCTGTAGAGCAATGTTTATTCTTGTTTATTCTCAAAACATGCTGTTCTGCATAAATGATCTGGTTGTGTGAGGAGTTTACAGATCCAGTCTTAAACCTCCTGAACTACTCACATAGTCAGCATGGCCATCCTGATCAGATCAAACATGTTTGATATTGATGACTAAAAATCAGGATGATTACATCTGTACTTTCCAAATCGGACCACGACAACCAATGAGAGAGGTATCCCTGAGCAGCTGACAGTGCTGCCAAGCAAGGGTAAACATTCTAGCCCTTGAGGCTAACATTAGCTAGCATACGACTGTTGACAGAGACTGAAAATCTCACCTCCAGTTCTTGTTGATGAATGGAAAACCTGCGTCTCGTTATTTATGAATAATGTTTATGTGTGTGACACAACCCGATTTCAAAATCCTTATTATTTTCAAAGTCCTGTTGTGTGGGATCAGCTTCAGTCTGCAGAGCCACGAAACCAGAGTGCTGAGCCACGCCCCTGCTGCTGCACAGAGCACAGTTCGCTGTTTGTTCAAAATTCAGTAATATTGAATGTGTCATGTGATCATATTGCATGCACTTCCTTGGATCCTCAGTAACACACCTGCAAAGTGTCAGGTAGATTGGATTAAGGGTTCTTGAGATATGTGAAGGACAGACAAAGACAGATAGACAGATTCCTTCTTTATTGATTCAATCATTTGAAATCTTTATCTCCACATAAATAAACAAATGGAAAACACAACTACCACCATTATAGACAGCATATTCAAGCACTTGACATGGACCTACGGGTAGAAAGACTCCAACTAGAGTTTGTTAAGACGAGAAATTCTCTATTCAAGCAATGCAAGCCACCATACTGGTTTCCACAGTTGAAATTAAACAGCGGTTGCATCATGCACCCTGTGTGTTTCCGAGCCCTCCTTGGCTCTAGTGTTTAATATGAGTACTTCTGTGACCAGAGATAAGGCCGTTATGGCCGTGACAAGGCCTTGTCTTGCTCTGCCATGATGCTTCTATTGCTCCTAGTGCCGGTTTGCTCTCAGGGCCAAAAACAATATGCTGTAAATTGCACTACGGCCTCTTTAGGTTGATATGCTGCCTGCGAACGTGATGTGATTGGGTATCGATTCACACCACAACGCTAAAATTGCCTGCCTCATGGCCCCAGACACCAATAGTGACAGCTTCAGTACAGGACAGGAGCTGTGCCATGGCATGGGTCTGTGTCTTGGAGAGGATACCTTCTCTCTGCTTTCTGATCTTCACCCTCTCCTCCTCCGTAGAGATGAAATGTGCAGACCCCCCCTGCTGTGATGCCTGAACATGTCACAGCTACATTTTACAGCAGTCTAACATGCCTCTGAATCCAGGCTGCCCATTTCTGTTGGCATTTTGCAACCTCATCACAAAAACAAAAAGGAAACATGTAAACATCTAACTTTCATTAAAATGCCAGTGAACGGACATGTTTTAATCTGTCGAAGTTTTAAAATGTGCGACACTGAAAATAGATGGGCAGGCTTTTTTGCTTTTCAGTCGAAAGTAGTGGTGACACAGCACTGTCAATCTGCATTCAGTATGATTAAAACATGCCCCAGATCCTGTTGGAAGATGAATAATGCAAGAGAAATAGCTTGTGTAATGAATAATTGGCAAATAATCCCACCACAATTAACTCTCCTACATACAGTATGCAAACCAGTCGTGTGCCATCTACTACAAGGTGTCCAGCTGAGGTAAATCCAAAGCAGCCTTGTTCTGGTGCACAAGGAGTCGTGATACTTTTTAGAGTTATGAGGAAGCAAACCAACCTTGGAGGTACTAAGTTATTTATATTTATTATATATTATTATAATCATAATTTGTAATATTGAAGAATTTCATGCTTAACTGGCAATAAGCCTAAAAAAAATGTTATTTTTCTTTCTTTGAAGGCTGATTTTGGTTTGTAATGATGGTGACTCACACGAGAGAAATCCAAGATTTTCCCCAAACCCTAAGTTACTTCACAGAAGGTACATGATGAGCTGGCCTTCTATCTATTGTTAGCATTTCTGTGCTAGTAACTGCCTACTTACCAACCTGCTGGATTGGTAACACGCTTGGCTCATTACAGGCATTCCTAGCCTGCATACTCACTCTCTGTAGTCGGCAACAACCAATTCGGACCGTTTAAAGAAATGCACCGCTCAGAGGAGAGTGATTTTTATTTTTCCGATCTCTTTTCAGTCATTGCCTAAAATATGTGGCCTGTGATTTTCCCTGTAATTGCCCACATTTATTATAATCAATCATGATATCACCTACGAACTTTCAAAGCACAAGCACACTCAAGGCTAAAACCCTGTGAAAGCCGTAGAGGACACAACAGAGCTTTAACCAGCTGCAAGCTGTTTGGATAGGCTCATTTGTGATAATATCTACATGGAACACAATCATTAACCACCTGGATTGAGGGAATTGCTTCTTTCCTAATGAGACTTTTTTTTCACCACAGCGGAGCCTGAAAAATGTCAAACATGTGAAACCCAATTTTAGAACAGGTTAAAAGAAGCTTTTTATTTCATACTTAAAACAAATACTCTAAATCTCCAACTTATTCTAGATCACAAAAATAATAGACTCTAAAAATTTATGAACGTGAAGTTATTTAGATTTTGATGACAGCCTTTTGGGTGCTTTTCCTTCATTTTTCAAATTCAAACTGTGCTGTGCCAAAACTGAAAAGCTCTCCTCCAGCACTCCGTCCTTTGGCTCGCTGGGTGTTGATGTCCAAAGCTGAGGCAGTTTCCTTTACACACCACAGAACAAAGCGTGATTTAGGGAAGAGGGAGGGCAGCTATACTTGATATATTTGTGTTTTGCTTCATAGGTGAGAAGAATGATGAATGGATGAAGTCCACAGCCACCATAATGGTACCCTTGTGTACCATGGCAGAGGGAAAAGAGGAAGGGTGTACTTGAGAGAATAAAAGTCGGCCTCTTCAATCAGGGCTACCTAAAAGAATCCTTGACAATATATCCTTGTTGTGCTTTCATGATAAGCCTTATGCTGGAGGATGGAGGGTGTGGGAGTATGAGAACTGAGAGGTGGAGGGCGTCGGGGGGGCATCAAATGAGGCGTCAGTCAGGGATTTTTCTATTGAAGAACAGAAGAAATAAAAAATCTGTTTACCTGACCACAAATCCCTTAAATAAAGTAGGCCTCCGTTGAAGAAAGTCACAGAGGACTTTGGTTTCTTTTCCACAACACTATTAATGCAGGAGCCTTTGAAATACAGCATCATGGGTACTGAAATATTTGCTCATACTTTCACATGTTACCACTAGTGACATGAAGGCACCATTCACAGTGTGGGTATATCTTACCGTCCTCTGTTGTTGTTGTTGTTTTTAAGGAAACATTACGCTGTGGTTTTGTGTATGAGTGTGTGTGTGTGTGTATGTGAATGTGTGCAACTACTTTGTGTGTGTACGTTTTCGAGCCTCTTTGTCTGTCTGTGTGTTTGCAGTTGTCCTGTCAGGTCATTTGTTGCCGGAGCTATTAATTCCCCCCAGTCCTCTGCTCCTGTTGTGCACTCATTTGCTGATATACTTGGTCTGTCATTAGTCTATATGCCTACTCTGCATGTTGTAGAGAAATATTGACATTGTCAATGCGCTGCTCATTGCTCCTGAACACAAGCCGTGCTTTTACCTATCAAGTGTCAGACGTAAAGGGTAAATTCATCAGCGCATTCACACCTCGGTGATGTGGCAATTGTACTCCCCTCGGACAGAGATTGGGAGAAGAGGCACTTAAAAGGGAGAGAACAGAGTGAGCAGCAAGACGCTGGAGCTGACCCAGCCATTTTGATGCATATGTTGCACAGAAATATTGACCAGCTCTTTAGTCTGACTCCCTCAAGACCTGGGTAATTGTCTGTCTGTGTTTCTATTGTTTAAACTAACTGCATTTTGGCAGTCTTTCTCCTCAAATCAGCGATGGAAACCTGGGCAGCACAATGATGAGAGACAGTGGTATCTATACTGATCAGAGGAGCTAGCCTATCTTTTCATTCAGAAGTCTGAATATCTATTATATTGCTCATGAAACATATTTAGATTTGACTCTTTTGTTGGATTTAAAGCAGAAAAGCACGTGTGCATTGTCTACTTTTGGACTGTCTATTAAATTCAGCTTTAAAGGAATAGGTTCACATTTTGGGTAATATGCTTATTATCTTTCTTGCCGAGAGCTGGATGAGAAAATCCATACCACTCTCATGTCTGCAACCTAAATATAAAGTAACAGCCTGGAGACAGTTATCATATCTTGGTGTTAAGGTTGCAAACAGTCTTTATACCAACGTCTTTGTGGTTTTACGTGACGCTACAGTATGTGCGGGGCTACCTCCTGGCCATGTGCACTGATTGAGGACGCCGAGCAGAGGACATTGTGTTAGAACGCTTTGCTTTGCAGCCTGCAACTTCAGATGGCTGCCTGCCACTAACAGTTTGTTGTCTGTGCAGAGAGAGGACCTTTATCTGTATATGTTCATTTTTTTATCACACTGTTGATAATGTGCAAGGATGCAATTAACAGCGCCTTTGAAAAGCACCATGCCACAAATCAACAGCATACCAAGCGAGCGTATACTTATAACGCAAGCAAAAATGAGCCCTTGATGTGTTTATAACGGAAATTACAACATGAATATGCACTATAATACCTGACTTTAGATGCTTTGCAAAACAGAGAACACTTTGTTCAGATTGTAATCAACATTTTGCCGAACAAAAGGAACTGAGAGAGGCTGTTTTGCAGTGTGACTAAATTTAGATGTTCTTGTTATTTGTTTATTCTCAAGAGGGTAAGCATGTGCAGATAGAATATAGAAAAATAGTCATCACAAAAACTGTTTACAAATTAATACACGAATAGATTACAGAAAATAACAATGATCTAAAAAAAAAAAAGTCCACAGCATTTTAACTACAATGGTTGCAGAAATACCTTTTGCACAACAATCAATCCCAGAACAACAATCTAATTATAATCTGATTTAACTGAAACATAGTTAGGGACCTAGAAAGTGTGGCACAAAATTCCTCAGTGCAAATTCAGAGATTTATTTACCCAACCTTAAATGTCCAGGGGAAATAAACCACTTTTACTTGTGTATATAAAAAAAGGACATCTACTAACACAGCTCTTTTTTTAAGCCAAACTGAGGTCCAAAGCAGAAATTACACTGAGCTCACCGACACAAACAGAAAAAGATCGATACATTTATATGCCTCTCTGACCTCGCAAGCAACCCAAAACAGGGATTAAGAACATACATTATACTTAAATGAAGGGATGACACTAAGATGTGTTTTAGATAATGATATTACTTCTGTGATTAAATTATCACTGCCTCCTTTGTTGTAGGAATGCCATGTCATGACACAGGAAACAAAACGAGACAGAAACCAAGGCAGCTATGAAAATGTTAAACTGGCAGTAGACAGGTTTTTTGCTTTAACATGTAATTTTTTAGTAAATGTTGATTGCACACTATAATGGCTATAGAATAATGACACCATCGCTGTTTAGTTTCTATAAACCTCACTTTGCTTATGCAATTTTGTCTGCCACCGGGCACGACATCTCCTGGGAAAACGAAAGCTGAGTGGTGATTTGTACCTGCTTTTCACGTCTCTATTAAAGAGCAAATAAATTCATAAACTCACTTTTTGCCTTGTATTGTGGGTAGTTTGTACTCAGAGGAAATATTTGCAACAGCAGCGTCAACAATAATACCACTTTGAAACGCTCACAACTAATGATAATTGAATGTGTAACAGTTTGACTTACAGATTACTGTGAATGTTGGCAGCGCATACGTTATCACAAAACACATGTAAATAAGGTATTATGGGGAGCACAATTTCACATATCCACAAATGAGACATGCGACTTGCCCATCACATAATGTATGTTATGTCCCATTTCCAGCACCGTGGTGTTTTGATTTCTTTTTGGCGATGATCGACTGCTCTTCTTTCACTAAAACCACAGCTTGGACATCACTCCCTCTATTTTCATCCGCAATATCTCAATCTATGCAAAACATTTTGCTGTATTGAAATTGATCTTAATGTACATGCATGCTGTTGGCCTGGATTTGGTTCATGTTTTTTTTCCCGCAAAAATATATAGGTATTAAAGCCTCCTCTGAAAGCAGACATTTTCAATTTGTAGATGCAAAATATTGCAATGCTGATCTTTTGATGACTTGCATCTAATTTGGAATTAGCATATCCCAGTGAAGTGTACTGTAATTTGTCTTTGATGATTGGTTCGCCTGTAATAGATGGGGGATTGCCTGAGCTCCCCACTGCCCTGTCTCTCTCCCACCGTCTCTCTCTCCCCTTCCCTCTGCTGGAGAGGCACACAGAATCTTTGAAATGTGCTTTGACCATCAGAGCAGTGAGAAAGCACTAATATTTTACTGACCTGAAATGAAAGGGATTAGGTGCAAAAACCTTCTGCAAAAGGCTATCTCGATTTACAGGTGATGTTTTGTTTGTTTCTTTTTTTTCATCCTTTAAAAAAGAGGAGACTTGGATATAATCAAAAGACATATTCCAAAGCGTAAAGCTTTGGGCTTTGAAGCTTTTCAAATGTTTTGTTGGGAGAGGCGAGACGGTGGAACAGCATGTCTGCATTCAGAGCATCCATGAATCCCTGTCATCAGCCTCCTTCCATTTCCCTTCCCCTCACTTTTGCAAAATCTGGCTTTTACTACAAAGCAGATACAAATGCTAGATAATAAATGAATAGAAGACAGAGACTAGAGAAATGGGACTGTTTCAATTTCACAGCCAAGAGCCACATAGATTGCTTTTCTTTTATTGTGGGTATAGGTGGCACGAGAACTTTGCAATTATTTGCACAATTAGTTGTAATTATGGTGTAAGCATTTATCTTATCGCCCAAGAAGTTCCAGTGTGCATTCTGCAGGGGAGAATAGGAAGAATTAATATAGATTGTTTTCAGCAGAAAGTGCTGCTTGTTTGGTTGACGGCAATTAGCAGCTAATACCTGTGAGATCTCCCGTCTGCTCAAACCCGTGCTGTTTTCTGTTCCACAATGATCAGACAATTAATGATGGGTGGAAAACAGGCAGGACTATGGTTTACGCTTGGCGCTGTCACAGTGGTGGGCTATACCATGCAGCAGTTGTTGTTTTTTTCTGGTTGAGTGTTTCCGTGCCTGTGTGACACATAGATTATGATGAGGTTACATTTGCTGTGCATGCTTTATCTTAGGTAGTGGAACTAATCACACACAGATGCAGAAGCCTTTAGAAGTATTTCCCCATCCCTTGGGCTTTTTTCCATATTTCACAGCACTACAGGAGAATCTCAAAATGCATTTATTTGAGTTGGTGCATAATCCCTTTGAAGTGCTAGACACAAATAAAGAAAAAAAAAACTGTTGTTGAAAGGTACTTTCCTTCTTGTTCCAATACTTATATGTTGCCTTAGGGTGTAATATGTACTGTATTGTCTTACATCTAATGATGTTTGGATTTCAGGCTCAGGCTTTGTCTGGGGCCTGACAACATGTGTCTTCTTTGTAAAACCATTTATCTTGTTTCTTTTTTTCTGCTGATAAATGTGACCTCTGGCCCCTCAGATTCTCCTCAGTGGATCTTTAGGTTTAGGTTTTAATAGCTGAGAAGTACAGTTTCTTGGACTTCAATTAAAAATGAGTCATCAGCCTATTATACTGAGAAATGAGATGGTGTTTTAGTGGGTGTTTTATTGGGCTCCACTGTAAAATTTGCAGTTCTGCGTTATTACATCTTTTGCATTCCGGCATTTAATGGGCATTGTCTCCGTTTCAAAATGTCAGGACCTGTATTGTCTTCGTATCCTCTGGTGAAAAACATATACCCCACACTACACTGCATGTGGAGATGCAGATAGCACAGGGATGATGTGAACACTGTTGTGAGAGGAAAACTGTAGAAAGATATTTAAAGACTGATCTTGTTAAAGCACAATATGTTAAAAACAAAAAAACAAGAGCAGCACATTTGAATAGTATCTGCGAGAATATTTTTTTATTCTGTGTATTTCTTATCCACTTCACACAAACAATATCAAACAAATAAAAGTGAAGCATTTTATGTGAAGCCCTAAATAGATGAATACTTTCTGCTTCGACTGCACAGCCATTTGTGTAGTTTTTCTTTATTTGGCAAAGAGTAATGCCTTTGTTGTCTTTGGTGTGCTGGAGCCTCACAGATTGTTTTCTAGGCTACTATAGGATTCTTTTTTTTTTTTTTTTCCCGGGTTGAACAAAAAATCAAACGCACTGTTTGTTTTACTAGTGTGTAAGCTTAGAATTTGCTTTGTGTGTAAGCGTGGGAGTATGGGGCGGGCATGAAAAGCACGAAACATAAAGCCTGAGTGATGTGTTAGCATCGCATTGGTGTCTTGCTTAGTCTACCTAATTTTGCTGAGAGGTTTTGAAATGAGCAAACTTAATTTATGGCCTCGACAAGGCTGTAATAGGATGATAAAAAGATGCCTCCTATTGTTTTAAAGGGCCGGAATAAGTGTGGCTGTGATTCACTAAAGCCTGAAATAGCCCACCACCACTTAAGGAAACGGAGCTTCCCTGGTTTGTGCTCTGCTGTGAATCAGTGCTTACTACAGCATTGTGTCACATTAATGTTTGAGTGCTACATATTGTCAAGTAGATGTGGGACTTAAACAGCACTTACAGTGAAGTGTACTTACATCAACTCCTTGTTTATTTCTTCCAGAGACATCTGCGCAGACGCCATAATGGTTTCCGTGTTTATATTGAACTTGACCTCTGACCCCTGACCTCCTGCATAAGCTTGGTAATCATTTCATTTTTTATTTGGTGCATTATGATTGATTTTACCCTTTTGCCATTATCTATCATAATCACTGCCATTATCTATCATAACTGTCAACTTCTTGCTTCTGTCTCCTCCTCGCCATATTTTCCTTCCTTTCTGTTAAACTGTTATAATTGTTCCAGTTTGTAACGTTATAACTGTTGCATCCTCTTAATTTATTTATGTCCTGTTTTATTTCACACTTGTCTCTTTCTTTGCTCTGTTACCTCCACTGTTCTTCAGCCATTAGCGTTACACAAATAAATCTAACATAACATTTAATTTCTTTTTTATATTCTCTCATTTCTTCTTCATCATCTTTTATATAATAGACCATTCAACCATCCTTTCATTGATTTTTTTTTTCTATCTATTACCAAGGATTACAACTCCCTATTTCATACACTGTGTACTGCAGTAAGTCTCTGTCACCATCTCTCTCTTCCCCTCTCTCTTTTTTCCTCATATGTGTGTGGGTGGAGGTAATGTTTGAAAGTGACAACACAAGGAAACTTAAGACAGAGGGAGGAAATATGGCACAGCGATGTATTGCAGTATTACATCCCTTGTGTGTATTATGCTATTATTTCCTGAAATATCAACCCAACGCCCACCAGACAGACAGTGCGCACAGAAAAATGCATCCTCCATTTTTGCCAGATTTATTTCAAAAACGCTGTCCTGGTAGATGGTAGGCATTTAGCAGCAGCGATAGGCCAGCGAGCCCCATGGAGTGGCAGGGCCAGGGCTAGACGTTAGGAGAGCTGGCAGCAGGAGGGAGAAGGAAGTCACAAGGTTGCAACCCAGAGCAGTAGACTTGCTTGTCTCAGCAGAGTAAACATCACCCCTCGTCTGCACACAGTAATGACTAACAGAGGAGGACGTGCACAGAAACACTATCAGGACTACTGCCTTGTCCTGCCAGACCCCACGCATGCCATTCGTATCATCTCCCAGCCTTTGCATTTTTAAAAACCAGCCTGTGCAGTGTTATGGGCTAAGGCATTATTGAAGGTGCTGCACCTCTTTTTACCTAAGCTCTTGTTTCGATAAGGTGATATAGTCAAGTTTTTAGGGCCCACTGCCTTTATTCAAAAAGAAGATGGATAATTAGCGTGTTTTGCTGGTGTAGTAGACTTCATTAGAGTTTATTTTTAATGAGATACAGTTCCATATACAGAAGTGCTGACCAGTTTGCACACTAACTTGTCAGACTCCAATCAGGAGCAGTGGAAATGCAGCATAACAACAGGAAATTATGAGTGATTGGGAGCATCTTGAGATCTGACCCCCAGTTGTTTGACTGATTTTCTTTTAATTGGTTGTCGTCTCCCACTTGACACCATCAAAGCTTCACGCTGGAGGTGAGGCAGATGAAATGGGTCTGTAATACCATGAGTTATGATAAGGCACACCGCCTTGGAAGCATTTTAAAATGTGATTGTAATCACAAACTAGTCACCAGATTATTTTTCCTAATGTTAATGAAGAAATTTGAAGATGCAGTGTAAATAGCACGCTAGATTTGTGTTTTTCTGACAAAAACAGGTCTTTGTGAATGTGTTTTGTTCACATGTTCCATAAGTTTACACCTAAATGTGTGAAACAAAACACATTAACAGAGCAGTTAAAATGTCAGTAATTAATTTACGGACCTGAGCGTATGTTTATATCTTTATTTGTCTTCACTGGTACGTATTCAGCATATCTTTTAGTGGTGGGGTGGAAATATAGTATATCAGAACCATCTGCTGTCTTAATGTTAACTTCAGCTCCAACTTTAACTTTATTGTGCCCAAAGGGAAATTAGAATGCACACGGACTCAAACATAAGATGCATAAAACATAATAAGATACATAAAACATAATCATCAATATGTAGAACATATGCTAAAAACCTCCAACCTAACAAAGTTGTTCCTATTTCATTATTAAAACAACAGATGAGCTAGCCAGCCAAAGATATGTGGACCAAACTACCAGCAGCAATAACAAGAGGCAGAGTTAAAGTTTAAGTTCGCTGCTCAAAGATCAAATTTATATGACAGCAGTTCAGTTGTGAGTAAAACATGAACGAAAAGGCTGAAGATCCACCCTTAGTAGCATCCATCCAAGGTGCCTCCAATTAAGAGCTCACTATGCAGTTCTGCACATAGCGGAGTATACAAACACAGACAAATTCCTCTTGGGTTGCATTTTATTTATCCAGCAGATTTTTACTGCAGAAACATTTGTTATAGCCTGCTTAACAAAAGCATGTTGTACTTTTTCTCGTAGTGAGGGCACAGTTGCTCCTGGAGTGGGGCATTTGTTTACGAGAGACATTAAGAGAGCCTTTAAACGTGTCTGAGAGAATATTACAATCTATAGCAAGACGGGGCAAAAGTCCATTTTCCAGTTGTTTGCAGCTCAAGGTTGAATCAAAGTAAAAATCCTCTTTGAGAATGAAAGTGTCAAGCTTGCCACTTATGAGCACTGGATTCATTAAGCAGCTGTATGAAAGATAGTGACTGGAAAAGGCTAAGGACATAGTTGTAATACAAAGAGCGACACAGCCCTGAAATTTGCATGGCAAGGAGAAGCTGACGCTGCCTGAGACTCGGTGAAGACAAGTGTTTGCTATGCCTGGTGATGTGCGAGACAGAGCGAGCAGAAGATTATTGTTAGCATACTGAGAAAAGATCATGAATTGCAATGATTCCCCAAAGCGCAGGCAGAAGATTTACTGAGACTATGCCTTTACCCCCTCTATCTATGTATGTCACTACAGAGGGCTGTCAGCGCAGACGATTTTAAGGTAGAGGGGAATTGATGGTGTCCCCCTGTGCACTGATTCAACATCTGATAATGAGAAGAAATGCTATTTCAGTTAAAATCACAAGCCATGTTTGAGGAAGAAAATAGCAGACAGCCGAGCCTGGCACGCTACGCAACAAGCTAAAGAAATAGAAAAAAAAAAAACAGATGACGTTGAAAAATTTCCTTTAGAGCCTGTTTAATATGTGTTAAGGCGTAGCTTGTGAGACCTCTCAGCTCCAGTAATTTCAGCACATCAAAGACATGCCTCCTCCCCAAGCTGGTGTAGTCTTAAGAAGGGCTCATCATATCCAATCACACATTCACCCATGGATCTTGTAGGAATACCTCCAACCCTGTAATTTTGTTCATTAAAACCGCACTAATATGGGCTGGTCAACACCACAACTGAGCGCTGCACTGTGACGGCGATGCAGCTGGTAGTCCTTGTCCCTCGTTGACCTGTTTTGTTAACTCTACCGCTGTATTTCACCGCCTGATTAGATGTCACTCAATTAAAAGCACATTTCTGTGGGGAGAGCGGCCTCCCTCGTTGCCATGGATGCCGTGAGAAAGGTATCGGCGCTGCGTAATGTGTGTCCCAGAGCACCATAATGAAATATCCACACCGTTACTGCAGAAATACACAGACAACCCAAACTTTCACACCCAATCAATGAGAGCTGTGCGGCTGAGGTTTTTTTTTTTACATTGAAAAATTAAAAAGGATGTGCCTAGTAAGTCACAGAGGACTCACACATTTTATAGTCAGCTATGAGAAGCATAGGATTAATAGACCTCTCCTAATATGCCTCGCATTGGTGGTCCCTGAACACCCTGATCAGGTAAGGCCCAGCGAAGCAAAGATCATTTATAAGTGGTTCATTATTTTACCTTCAGATTCCTCTGTCTGGCATTGATTTAATAAACACTGATGTATCTCCTTGTAGCAGAGAAGTGCCATTTTTCATTTCCCAGATTTGCTATCTTTGTTATCGCAGTTATCTGTCGAGCTCTGGCATTTCAGCGGTAATACGCTCCCAATCTCAGCCTGTGCACGGGAAGTGGCACGGGAAAGTGGTGCAATTCTTCCGTGGCAGATATTCTTTTTAATGTTTACTGAGAGATTCTTTAAAAGAAAAATATTGTCTTTTATCTGTCTGACTCGGTGCCTGCGCGTCCAGACACGGCTTTGTAAATGAACAGCTTGTTTTAATAAAGTTCTGCCAAAGTGCTCTGATTATCCATGAAAGGATTCAACAATGTGTGACATCAACAGTGAGGTACAATAATTAATGATCTATCAATGTGTTCTGATGATTAATGTATTTGTTTTTGCAGTTTGATGGACCCATAAACTGTGCGAAACAGACAATGAGCTTTGCCATCGCGTATTCCCTGTGGTGAATAGAGGCAACAGCACTGAGGCACACTATAAAAAGCACACAGAAGTGATGAAAAGAAAAGGGGAAAAAATGGCTCTTTATTATTAAGGTTAACTGTCAGTAAAGGCTCATGCTCTTGCCCTATAATTTTTTTGTAACTGAGAAGCTTGCTGTTATTTCTCTGCTCAAAGGATTCTCCTGTGAAGTGTTAAAAGCAGTTTGTGGTCAGATTAGGTGTGTATGTCTGGCACATCAAATCAAGATGAAAATGAAATGGAATGATCAATTTGCCCTGCATTAATCCCTCCTCTCCAGCGGCATCCTATCGATTTTCTTGTTCAGCTTCCTTGATAACAAGAATCATTTAAAGGTCACATTTTGATGTCTGTCAAAAAGAAAACATTCTTAATGCACTATGAGTGGCCTTTGAGGCTTATGGTTGTCAGAAAGCACCGACTGAATCCTGGCACCTCAAGACAGATTATACAGCAAACAGGGCTAAATGGCCTAAATTGTGGCGGTTATCTGTTTGCAGGGCAGATACAACTATTACTGAAGTAATAAAAATCCTTTGGATGGATCATTCTTCCGATCAACCCTCCTCTCTTGGAATGATTTGAATTTCCCTTTAAGGTAATAATTATGATGTATACAAAATTATCTCCATCCAAGCATACATTTTTAATTCATCAGAGGACTGCAGACTTTGCAAAAACCCACCGATGGCGCGTTTGCTTAAAATAGCTTGATGCTTGCGATCCTGATGGACATACAAAAATACTGCTAATGAGAGTGCCAGGGTTGTGTTGAGCTATGCCTTTCCTCAGAAGACACCAACATTCAGTCTTATTTCATATCAGGCCCCACAGATAGATTTATGCTGTTTTTAGTCTTTCTTCTTTCAGTTCTGAATGTCAGTGTCAGGCCACAGTGCTGGATTGTACACATATGCAGCTGTGTGAATACAATAACTGTTCAGAGATCAGCAGCCTCCCTGGTTTTCACAAACATCCAGCGCTGACCTTTACTTGCTCCAGCTCCAGGATATAGAGCCGTGCATCATGGGCCACTGCCTCAGGCACTTAGGATTCTGGGAGGGAATGTCTTCAGGGAGAATCTGATCAAACAGAAAGCATGCACAGTTATCAAAGCATCTGCACTTCTGTTTGTACAGTTTTGTATAAAAGCCAACAATTATAGTCAATCCATTCACTCAGTCTTTATTTAGTGTGAAAGTACTTTTGCCAGTGACCACAAGTCAATCGTTATGGATTAGAGAAAGAAAATTTTGAAAAATATGCTTAGAACGTATTATATTTAAACCACTGCAAGATAAAATGCTTCTTTATGTCCATTCACTCTTTTTAAATGAGTAAAATGGATTCCAGAAAAAATCTTTAGAGTCGGCACAAGTCTATCTGGGTGTGATCAACACATTTTTATAGTTTTGAATACCAGAGGCAATTATCGTGCAGCGCAAACTGTTAGCCAGACAAAGAACATAAATGCAATACATCTCAGCAGGTTGAATGCACTTTCAGCAGGTAGAGTTCATGCACGCTATAGTAACGTCCAATCACATCAGCTTCTCTCGCCTTTAATTAAATCAGCACACAGTTTAATGGGTGAGGAGGAGCGTTCAGGCTCAGTCCTTCTCTGGAAGTGCAGAGTCGCCACAGTAAAATACAAATATGAGAAGAACAGAAGCATAAACATGTTTTCTAGTCACTTTTTCCAGTTAGCATTAAAATTCTGCTGTGGCAGGTTAGTTAATGTGGACAAACAGTTACTTAATATTCATACTGCTTTTATTGAACTATTTTTGGAGAAGCCAAATACATTTCAAATTTTCTTTTCCAATGACGTCAGAAGATAAAATAAATTAGTTTGGGCTACTACTAACTTGTATGTTCATTATCAAGTAATCTGCTAATTAGTACTGTCTCGACTAATGGATTGTTTGTTCAATGAAATGTCACAAGATTTTTTCCAGAGTCTGACAAACAGTCCAAAACTAAAACATACTCACTTAACAACGATTTAAAACTGAGAAAAACAGCAAATCCTAAATGCTTTCAGAAAAGATTTGGTAATTTTTGGTAAACAAAATTACTCAAAGAATTAATCAATTATCGACAGAGTTGGCATAGCTAATCAGTTAATTGGTCCAACTCTAAATGAACTGGGTAATGCACACAGTTTGACTGACTCTGCCTCACCCTCATTAAGAGTTGTATTTTGAGTATTTCAAACTGAATTCATAAAATGTTATATTAAATGTGAAAGAGGCAAAGCACAACATGCTTGAGAGGGTTGATATGATTTAAATTGCGGCAAAAATTGCTGTCTGCGCTTAAGTCTGCGATAACAACTTGTGAAAAACCGAGCCAAAACAGCTCCGATGTTATGAGAAAAAAAATATGTTCCTCCTGTGCAAGAAAGAAAAATAACTTACCCTACCTTCTCACAGTTTAAGGAAAAACCAGCTTGATAATGGAGGTTTATGAATACTTGATGAGTGCCCCTCATTTAGTTGTGTGTGTGCGTTCGCTCTGCTACCTGTCTGAGCTCATACTGGTTGTTGTAGTGGGCCCCCAAATAGAGGATGAGAAGAGTCGACTGAGTTTAGGAGAAGAGGAGCAGCGAGCCCTTCCACTCACTGTGCCTGGGTCAATATAAAACCTCATTACTGGGGTGTCATAGAAAATTTGTGCACTTTCTGCTCCATCTAGCAGCAATTTTGCTGGATAAGCACTGCTCTCGTTTGGCCCGTTTTAAGCATTTTCACTAAAGAAAGGCTTGCAAACAGGAAACCATTGCTTCCCCGCGGGGGCCCTGGCATCCCAAATCCCCCCAGCGCTGCCTCTGCTCTTATATGGGCTGTGTTGTGTTTGTGTGTACGCGTGTGTGCCCATGTGCATGCACTGACACTCATCCTATGACTCTTTATCATATCTATGGATTGTGTAGGCTACATCTGTGAATGTCTGCTGAGCTACACGGCTTATGAAGTATAGAGTGTGACAGGCTTGTGTACCACATTTCCATCCCGACTTGCTTCTTATGTCTTGGCTGTGCATTTTGGTAGCGGAGAATGAAGCCATGTAACGTACATGTGGAAAGGTTTCCGACATACAGATCCGAGGTTTGACATAATTAATCTCTCTATAAGCTGGTGTTACGCTTGTTATTAAGATGACTGATGTGAAAGCTCTTGACTCAACAGCTTGATTTTTTTCCCATAATTTTTTCTGTCCCTTTTCAGCTGAAATATACATTTTGCTCAATGTGGCTCTCAATGCCTCCCTGATGTCAAAAAGAACACCTAGGAGGAAAAATACAGTTTCTTTTATATCCTTTGGGTGGCTGATGGGGACATTGGCAAGATATTCACATGTTTGTTAGAACGCTTTTTTTCCCTCAGCCGTGCAAAATAGAATTTCATGAAAGCAAACAGAATGACATGTTTATAAATATGGATGTCTGCCCTCTGGACAAGCTTCTCAGCCAGTGCCACATTGGCCCCATCACTTCATGGTGGAACCTTGTAATTTCAGAGAGTGGGGAGAGAAAAAGAATCAAAGGGAAATCATAAAGGATAGAAGTGCCGGTTGGACAACCTGTAAAGTGTTTTTTTTTTTTTTTTTTATTTTGTGCAGCAGCAGAGACAGGCAGAACAGAATGTACACAACAAAGATCGTGAATAAAACATGATCAGATAAAAGCCAAACATGCAGAAAATACCGGAAAGGTCAGAAAGAACCCTGGCCATAATTATGGATGGAGAATTTGCCAAGAATGCACTAATTAAACCACAGAAACATCTCCAGTCTCGACCTCCCCCTCGTCCCTGCAGCTCTACCATAAGTCTGCATATTAATCATTTGGGAGGGTAGCAAAGACTTGGCTGGCCAGTGCTGCTAAACTAAAAGAATGTATTTTAAAACACACACAAATGCACACTCATATATAGACACTTTGATATAAGCCACATTATAATCGAGGAACAAACAAGAACAAGGCAGGAGGACGATCCAGATTGGATCAAGGAGTGAAAAGTTGCACAGAAGGTTGAGTAGCTTCCTGCTGAAATAAGGACTGGTACTAATCAGCGTCGTTAATTGAAGTGGGAGGGCTTTTTTTTTCTTCTTTTTTTTTTTTACCACCAGGCCACCTTGGCTCAGGGTAAATGAAACAAAGGCATCGGAGCTGGGCTGTGTCATTGTGAGTGTCTTACGCAGCACCACACAGGTTAAAGCTAAGGCTGGAACATGCTGCTTCCCCCCTGCAGAGTGCCCTGCAAGTGTGTGTGTGTGTGTGTGTGTATGTGTGCAGGACTGACTATATCATGCTGTTCACCTCCGGTGGCGTGTCTGTAGGTGTCTTTCTTGTTAGCGTCGGATGGCTGGTGATGATCTGAGTGATCCTCTCTTTACTTCTAGTTTACAAAAGTGTACTACACTCTGCCTGTGGGGAGAAAAAGGAAAACAGCTACGTTTAAACGTCCTGAAATTCCTCTTATATCATATGATCGACACTTTACACAAGCTACATTTACGGCTGTTACCTGTTAAAGGTTATCAATGAAAACAGTATACTGTTTCTCTATTTTATTCATTGCCTCCATAAACGTTACCAAAGCTGAAATTTGCCTTTTCACATTCACAATTAAATATTGTAATATGTCAACTACAATTTTTAGATTTTTGATTTTTGATTTACATTCAAAATTAAATAATGGCATATGTGAAATTTACATTTTCACATGTGAATAACATATGGATCACAATTTCCACATGTGGATGTTCACAGGAATCCACGTTTGCCTCTGTCTCTGGCTCAACTGCTCCTTCCACTCTGGTATCAGGGAGAATGTTTTACAGTTTCCCAGGATCCAGATGGCTAACTGTACACGACCTCCAGCACTGAATGATAAATGGCAAAAAAGCACATTTCATCCATCGCCCAGCTTACCTCTCGGCTGCACACTGATATTCCTGCTGGAAGTGTGGTGAAAGGCACAGTTGGATGTATGGATGCGGGCTGCACTGGAGAGGATTTGATATAGAATTATTCTGCGCAGCAGCTATTCTGCTTAGAAGCTTCCTGTGCGTTTGGTGTTCACAGGTGGACGTTCAGGTCTCGAAACCTACCAGCTGGTTGGACAAAATGCTGCAGACGATGATGAGCAGCATCTGATTGTGAGCTGACGGGAGGCTCCTGCTGCATCTTTATCTTTCAAGTCTTAAAGAAAAAAAATCCTCGATTGTGAAAGGGCCTCTACTCCGGTGTGAAGTCATAAGGTGCTGAGAGAGGAACAGGTGTATTCCCCCAACACATCAGTGCCATAAGCATTGTTCAAGGAATTTACAGTGTTAATTGTGTGTTATACCACACCCTGTGGGGCGCCCTATAAAAGCAAGCCATCCAGTGAATTAGCTTGTACATATTACAGCACAGCCTGAATGCAGTATCTGAGACTTGGGCTGTGTTTTGTTGTTGTATTCTGTTGTGTTGGGCTCTCCGTCGGCCTGTACTGGGAGTGGAGCCCTGGGGCTCACTGAGCCACATAACCACCCCTGTCAAAGGAGGCCTGCTGGCTGGCTGGAGCAGCCATAGAGAGTTTGTGGCCTTCTCAGTTAATCATAACGCCGACTCACTCTTGCCTGATTGTATTGGCGGCTCCAGGGATCTGCCATAATTGGATCCTTGTAAGTGGGATGGAGGAGCTAAACAACCAGATTGCTGTTTGTTTATACCTTTTCATATATTAGTAACGTGCCGAGACTTCTCAAGCAGTCTGGGACTTGTCTCACTGCTTGCCGCTCTAATTAGTAATTCATTCTTAACATATGCCTCAATTGTGGCCCTATCCAGCTATTTGTGATTAACTCCACTTTAATTAGAGCTGCTCATGCAGACTTTGGCTCTGCGTGGACGTGTAGTGGGCACTTGAAAACAACCAGTACCCTGCGTGGGTTCCTGTGACAAAGGTGCCCTTGATGGATTTGTGACTTTCTGAGCTGGGGTTGGTAAATTTCTATAACTTCAGAAATCGGTGGTGAAATGAACAAGGTGAGGACATTACAGAAATGTACTACAGAAATAAATAGACACATCAAACCAAACAATTATTGAACAAGACAAGTCAATTTAAGGTGAAATATGTAAAATTCTTCTCATTGTTCCCAATAGCAGGCTGTCTAAAGAAATGGGGTGTAGCCGTTATGGAAGGCTGTGGATGCCTGCTGTTTATGTGAATCAACCAATGCAAAGCATGGCAAATGTGGCAGCTAGCGAAGTGTGATACAATTGAGCTTATGCTTGATTTCAATGCATGAAAATACAAACGTGGTGTGAAATCGACGCTTCCAGTCCACTGGTTCTGTCTTGAAATGAATGATTTATTAACTAAAACATTACGGATACCAGTTTTAACTGGTTTCAAATATCAAAGCACTTAATAAGAATCTGTGATATGTTGTATTATTCACTGCGAGTCCTTGACAGACATAGAAAGACACACACTGAGCCTCATCTAACAATTTCTCACCTCTCTAATACTTGTCACCACCCAGTGCTGTGACAACCTAACTTAATCATGAGCATTACACATTACTTTTATCGGTTCCTTTGCAGTAATTAACTGGCATATTTGTCAGGCAGTCCCCATGTCACCTTGGGGAGTATGTGTGTAAAGAGTCGATGTGAACATTTTCACGATAAGAAATTTAATATGTCTTAAATTGCAAACTGTCCAGCTGCCCTAGTGACATATAAGCTGAAACTTTGCTAAATGAATCAAAAGGTTTCCACATTGGATCACTCCAGTACCAAAAGCCAGTAATTAAAAGGCGACAGCTTTGCAGATTAACGGTGGAATGGAGTTTGTGGGGAAACTCATGCAGGGAAGGGGGCATTTAGTCACATGGCCTCGAGTTCCCCCACAGATAAAGCTCATTTTCTCTAGCAGTGGGGTAGAAAGAGTGGAGAACACAGCCCATTTGGTTTTGGCCCCACATGGGGCCCACAGGGGTAGCCAGCATTTTATTTAAGGTCACCAGGAATAAATGGGATTCAGGCTGTGTCTGGCAGGTTGCAGTGGACAGGGCCCAGGCTGGGGCTTTCCACCCCTGCTGCCCCCAGGCGCCCTCTCCATCTCGACTTGCAGGAAAGTGCAGGTCTTTTCCTGCCTTCTATTTCACTGTCTGGAGCCCTGGCTAAATACCTCACAACTCTCCTACTTCCAATACCAGCACTGTGTCAAAGGGTAATAGCATGTTAAAATCCCCCTCAGGTTGTTCAAAAGGGCGAGTGCAGAAAAAAGGATCCCAATAGAAAAGCTCTTAATTCCATTTAGCTCAATAATGAGAAACAAAGGGAGGGAGAGACATGGGAGGGCTTGCATTGTTGGGTCTGCAGTGTGTAACACAGGAAACACAGGCACCCCACGGTAGACCACATCAGATGATCCTCTGTGGGGCGACACTTTGCTTGAGCCACTCTGTCAAAAGCCCACAATACGCTTTCAGGGGAATGAGTGGCCATCACAGTTTAAGGGCTTTTCTCTCAGGTGGAGGCTACAAAAAGCCACAGAGATGGATCTGGCTGCCAGTCAAGCGTTGTATCAGTGACTGTCCTTTTGAGGAAATATGAGAGGCTGGACTGCTGTCCCTTCACAGCATGATTCAGAGTGAGAGGGATTGGAGCTCACGCCGAAGCCAAGCTGCTCTGCAGAGCTGTGAATATGTGAGTGGGCCATGTGTTGTGGTGAGGATAGTGGAGGGGGGGGGGGGAGGAAGCCCCCGCCTGCTTTACCTTCAAACTGAGACATACTGTACAAGTGCTAAACAGGGACTAACTACATCTCTCATATCTGTCAAGCGCTCTGCCTAATCACTTCTCACCATTTTCAACTTGTTAGCTCCTAATGTCTTCTAAATGTCTTAAACGTGTGAAAAAGCTTACTGTGCAATGCAGCAGCATACGCACTACTGAGGTAATTGATATACTGTGCTGTCTCTGTGTAGCAGATCCCATGCAAGCTGTTTCAAGACAGGAAAGATGTGCAAACTATGAAAAACCAGAGATAAACATTGATATAAAATCCTCTTAGAAATACTTTTTTTATGTGTTTTTTTTTATTAGATATTACATTTCAGTCCCTACTTGAACACTGAATACAAACTGCTCTTAGTGCATAGGCACACAACCGTAGACACGAAGACGGCTACTGACATGACAAGTAGTGGAACAAGTGGAGCTGCTTGACTTAGACGTCAATCATTTAAAAGAAACACCTGCAATAGTTGCTCCCGAGATTCCTAATTAAAATAAAACCGACATCATAATACAGAGGTCACATCATTTATGAACATGAAAAATTGTAATCAAAATCTGCATTTCAAGCTTAAGATTTAGTGCAACACAATATAAGTCAGGCTGACTTTCAGACATATACAGATATATATATATATATATATATATATATATATATATATATATAGTCCTCTAATTGGGGAACTAAAAAGAAAAGGTCCAATATTGTTAAACCAAAATTAATGTGAAAACCCTCAGCAAACACATCAACATCGGCCATTGTTTGATTTCAATTCCAGTGTGTTTTAGTCCAGCATCAAAACAATGCAAATCCTAGACGTCCCAATGCTTTCTGGACCGCACTGAACTGTAACTGCATTTGTACAACTTACAGTAATAATGGCCTGAAAATGATCCATAGTATTGAAAATGTACGGATGCATTTACTGAAAGTCTAAATACCCTTTCAAGGGGCGTACTTACAGGCTTTGTGCATCGAAGATGAGAAGTATAGTATTGTACAGTGCCATAATGAACATTACGCCAAATGTTTCCAAGAATGAAGAAACAATTTTACTCAAGATAACGATGTGTTTCATTTTGGTCGAACGTGACTAAACATAACGTGAATAAATCTTTAAAACATTACCTTGTCAGTGAATATTCGTGCCTTCACCTCGTAGATAGATTTTCATTAGCGATGGTCGTTTTTTCACAATGAGGACAACAACTCCCATGATCCCGCGCTACTTAGTTCTTCATTACGTTCTTTAATTGAGAGACCCCTAGTGCCAGAAATGACATACTATGCCTTTGAAGCTAAGGTAGGCGATGTGCTGTATTTTAGACGCACTTTTCTGTCATTATTTTGTTATGTTTCTTTAAAATTCTCTTTGCATCCCAACAGCAATCAATTATTGAATGCTCTGACAAAAACAAGAAAAACACCCCAGTATCTGTGGCTGTCACAGGCCTGTAATAATTCCATCTAATCATTTCACCACCAACCCCAGCTTTCAAACAAACAGCAAAACTAGAATGTCACAAAGAGCACATACCTCCATCAAGGCCCTATGGGCTCTCCTTTAATTCAGTCAGGCCTAATCCAATATCAGACTTGATAGCCTTGTAGCACTCTAAATATGAAACCACCCATTACTGCCTAACCATAATTCATGGTTTATTGTACGCACTCATAGATACCAGCCACCTTAATATGCCTGATTGTTTTCATCAAGTTAAATGCCTTATTCCCTGACAAATAAACACAAATGGTTTAAAAAAAAAAGCCCTATCTTGCAATGTTTCCAGATCTGTCTGAGATCTGCTGGAACCAGATAATTTGAATAGCATTATTTCACTATTTTTGCTTGAAAAATGACAGAAATGATGAATCGGTTATCAAAGTAATTGCAAAAAAATCTACTAATCGCTTCTGCTCCTAGTGTGCATACACTGCATTGTGCCATCTAATTTCTATTTCTTCCGTGCAGACATCACAATACAAAAAAATTCAACCTCTGTTTTTTTCCCCCAAACATATGCATGGAAATTAGGTGGGAATGTGATTATGCAGATTTAGAGAGGAGCCATGGGTACCAAATGTCAGATGTCAGGTATGCATTTTTAGACCCTTGTGGGATGGAGATGATTATCATGGTAATTATTCAGCATTTGAACAATCCGTTTTCTGTGCAGAACACTGGGAAGCACATCTGCCCAGGGACCTGATGTTGGTGTTTGTCTGCCACCGCAAACATGTTAGTCAGGGATATAGGAGGAGACGGGGAGGCGAGGCGAGGTAAAAGTGATGAAGATAGTGCAATGTCTGCAATTCAACCGTGATAAACTTGGTCGAGGGAGAAAGAGTTGCTGTACCTTGGGCTCAATGCCCTCCCCTTTCTCTTTGCTCCTATCCTTGGTTCCTCTTAGCATTAAAGAGATTGGGCTGAAAGTGGAGCAGATATCAGTCATCTTTATCTCCCAGCTGGGGGAGGGCTGGCTCGGGCCCGGGCATTCCTCTTTTTATGGTTTCTTCCCCTCTTTTTGTTTTCCAGCCACGTTCTGTGCATCCTTTTATGCACTCTGTATATTCTGAGGCCAGCTTTGTGGTTTAATATGCATGATAAATTTTATTCCTATGTTCATACCCATTATCCGTTGGACTGAACACCCCCTCCCAGACTCTGCTCTACTGACAGGGAAATGCCAAGCTATGGATGGCCAGCAGGAGAGTGAGAAGGCCTCCCCCATCTCAGTAGTCATTAACCCTGTGACTGGAGAGTGACCCCAACACCTACACACACACACACACACGCACACACACACACACACACACACACACACCCACCTCCTGCTCATCATAATCCTTTGTCGCTGCTCTTTGATGTCCCTTTCAGTCCTGATGTACTCTGCTGAGCACACAGACATGGCTCAGTTCCCTTATGGCTGCCTACTCACACAACACACTTCACACAACACTCTTGTACTCTACACGGACACCCATTAACTGCCAAGGACATTGGTTATCTCTGTTCATAATAGATTTTAACTCTTTTTGTAAAGTGATTTATCAGGCAGCACTTTAGTTGTGAAGATTTGCGCTTGGGAAGCTCATACAATAGTGTGCTTGATGGTTACTAAACACACATCTGTTTAATAGTCACTGCTGATACTTTTGAATGCTGAAAGATTCAGATTGCATACACATTTAACTTCAGATGATATGCCAGTTATACTTCAAAGTCTCTCTCGTTGGGCCACTTGACTTGCTCTGATGCTTAGGGGGGAGATTTGGCCTGAAAACTCAGTGTTCCATATCTGTGGCACAGGGACCTTGACCTAAAGGTCTCCAATAGAAGGCAGACACGGAACAAGGAGGAGATGAAGAGTACAACGGGAACAGACAGCCTAAAAGGGGGTTGAGTGAGTGCACTGAGACAGGCCGAACACCTACTGGCTCCAGACGCTTTTTGTGCCAAGTCCTGGCTGAAAGAGAGAAGAGAAACTTCCACCATGAATTGTTAACCAGGGTTGACCCAGGACAAGTCGAGCATGTAAACAGTCAAACTGGCCTTCTAACAAGCTTGACTCTTAATTTAGATTCAACCCCATTCCCTCTGGCTTCCATTATACATGAAACCCCTTATGAAAAAGTCATAAATGCAAGAAACTATCCCGGAAAAAGGCACACAGATTAATTACAGACAATCTAGTGTCTGTTATATTTTAAGCATGCTACCGTACCACTAGGGGCTCTGTTTGTCTTGTACTTTGTATAATAGACAGTAGTATGTTTTTTTGCTGCACATCAATAAGATGAGAGATAATGCAACTTAAATACAAACACAACATTTCTGGCCTGTTTTCAGAATACCACTTTCCACGTGTACACTGTTTCGACTCAAAAAAAGTTTTGTGCCTGCAGAAATGTGCGAAATCTGTTACATTCTGATAAAATTTTGCTCCGAGCAGAAGACCACTATTTTATTTGTTTGAAAATAAAATAACATTTTGGTTCCCCAGACCTCAGCATCCTGCTCCTCATCTCTGCAAATAGCATTAGACACTTGAAACTCCAGACCAACTATATATTTTGACCAAATATAAACCCACCGTGACATCACCCATTGGTCACCCATCCAGACCATAATTTACAAAATCGACATCATGTTGCACGAAGAAGACGTGAAACTAGCGATTGAAACCATAAACTCTTTAGGAAACAGTTCACAGAGATCAAGTGAGAAGTGGGGTAATTTTTCTTCTAACTTTCTTTTCTTTGACTTCTTTATGAAACCAGTCGCGTTGAACAAAGAATGCAGGTTTAAGGCACTTCTGCATTTACTTCGACCAGGATACTCCATCCAGATTCCAAGTCCATTGCAAGTCACAGAATTGTAATGCTAAATCATTTAAGTGCTTTTAATAACAAAACCCTATTTTAGGCACACAGATGAATCCTCATAGTCTAAGGTTAAGTCAGCAGAGGCTCCGGACAGAAAACACAGGTGGATAAACTGTCCGAAGACACAAGCACCCACTCCATCTAGAATCCCTTTTTTCCTCCACCGTGTAGTATTGTGCTAATTGTACCATGAGTTGCACAAACGTTGAGACGGGAGAAAATTGTTGCTGCTGTGTTAACTTTTCCTGGGTTGTAAATTCCTGTCTCAAAGCAGTATAAGCCCCTGTGCAGTGTTTTAGCATTTAATGAACCCTCAAAATGGATCGGTTTATTTTTCATCTTCTCAACAGTACCTGTAGCAATACGCCCACACTAAAACAGTTTTAATTTTATTTCTGCACTAAACATGGTATAAATATGGAACACCAGATAAGCCAGTGGTTCCTCCCTCCAATCTTCAGCTCGGTTTAAAACTCCCTGTCCTGATTAGTCAATAATGGAAATTGATAGTAATAACAGTAAAGTGAGATTTCAGCAGAGTGAGTAATTTTCAGCATGATAAAGGCTGCAGTCTGCCTGGCCCTGTGCTGGATATTTTCTTTTTCCAAGGGACAGGAATGCGTTGTAGTTTGTACAGTTTTTTGGGTGATTTCTGTGTTGCTGACTGTGCATCAGGAGAGTGAAAGACAGTTTCTAATATATTAACTTTGAGGGGCTTTGCATTGAGTTATTTTTGTGACAGCCACATTTCATTTCTGCTGCTTCCCTCTTGCTTTATCTAATTTCTTTTGTTGTGGCGTAAACATGGGATTTTTGTGAAAATTCAATTACTGGAGCCTTTGGAGATTCTGCAAACAAAGACGTATCGGTTGTGTATCTCCCTCTCCCTCACCCTTAAAAGTGGATAGCCATTGGAGTCTCTAATTTATTCAAGCAAAACGTCGCTACCTCTGTTAATCATTCAGAGTGGGCTGAAAGGCCCAGATCGGCGCAGACTGGCACAGCCGGAAACACACAGGCCTTATTTATTGAGGTTTGTGTTTTTGTATTCTGAGGTTGTGTAATGCATTCAAATGAGGGTGCAACAAGCCAAAGTCACAGCAAGTTGCCGAGGGAGTACGTCAAGCGTTGTGCCGATGTTTTTATTCCTGTCTCCTTGCCTCTTCACTGCTCACCCTGCCATCAATAGATCTCATTCAGCTGAGGCTTTTCTTTCAGTTTGTGTTGCATTGTGGCAACAACCGCCTCTTGACGGAGGGGGAGAGGATGGCTTGTCAAGGTCAGAGCTGTGCACTAATTAGCGTTCACCACTGAACTGCTGGGTTGACTCTTGTGCCCTTCACCCCAGAGGCCTCATGGCATTATGTGTGTGTGTGTGTGTGTGTGTCTGTGTATGTGTGCCGTGTTTTCTATCATGTTTGCCCCTGCCTTTTCTCTTCCAATGCAGAGGCCAGCCATCTGAGACTGCCTGTACAATACATACCTCTTCTATCAGGCCCCAGACTTGACTCAGATGGGGCAGTCATATGTGACAAGCAGACGGAGGGAAAAGAGAGGGAGATGCGGAGGGGGGCTGTGGAGGTGGCGGCGAGCATTAGCATCCCACTGGGCTTTGTGTGCTTGTTATAGCACGAGATCACACAGACAGGAGAGGCCAAAAGAGAGGAAAGGTGATATAGGGAACGAGAGAACGTTGCACCGATGGTCACAGGAAGCAGCGAGGATCCAAGTGATACCAACACAAACAAGAGGGTTCACTGAATAATGATGGCAACAGAGAGTTCGATGGCAAAAGTTCAGCCGTATCTTAAGGGGTAATTTTAGGCCCTACGCTTTGGAACAGCAATTTCCTCCAGCGCTGTCTCTGAGCGATATTACTGTGGAATCATTAGACTAATTCATCATCCTTGACTTCTTCGTGTTTTCTGCTGCACTAGTGGGAAAAAATGGTCGTTCTAATTGCAAGCCATAGAATTCTGATGTAAGCTCCGAGTCCTGCTCATTGCTTCTCCACAACTCTGCTCTGAACACTTGCAGAATTAGTTCCGATCAGTTGTTACTGGATAAAACGAGGCCTTTAACGGTGTGCGAGTGTTTGGGTTGTGCAGCATGTTGAAGAATTTCCCTCTATATCACTGTTTCATTACGACATTTTGAGTACTTACTGTATATAGTCTGTACAGCACATTACAATAAGTGCTTTGCACTTCATAGTAACAGTTGCCCAGAGATATTGATCCAATTTGGCATGAACATCATGCTTGGCAGGAATTTTTTTGCTGTATCATATTTTGTTGCTTTTTTTCTAAAATCCCTCCCACACAGACTCACATTGTTGTTATTAAATGTGGCTGATATGTATTCCATTTCTGTAACGCTTTGCTAGGAGCAGTGAGGGAGATATGTTAACAAGTCTGTTCTCTAAGCAGCATCCATATGGATGCTTCTGCCCTGCTCCAGTCACTGTAGTGGTAACTCACAGACCGATGTAACACATGCATGCCGCTTGCCTCCATTAATTTTTGTTTATTATGTATTTATGCTCTAAGCCCGAGATTTGCTGTGATCAAATGCATCTGTTTCGGCATGGATCAGTGCATAACTTTGGCACACCACCACCTCCATCACATCCTGCTTTCCATCTATACCTCTCCTCTGTTTTCTACTTTATCTCTTCCTTTTTTCTGCCCTCTCTTTACTCTCTCTCATCTTTTCCTTGTTCTCCGCCTGCATGTCTTTTTTTTTTTTTTTTTTCCCTTTTTAGCCTCAAGTGCATTTGAGTCTGCATACTGTATGAATCACCCGGCTTTCTCTGAAAATCAGATCAGTTCACTTAATGGTCAAAGGGCATTGTGAGCTTTATTAGCCAAATCCAGGGACTTAAATAAGCAGGTCTTGAAAGGGACACAGCACAGTCTTCTTTCAAACTATTTTAAATGGCTTATTATGCTTGTGTGAGGAGCCTCTGTTTGCATCTGGAAATTCCCTCTCTCCCTGATCTCAGTGAGTGTAGTATGTGTGTTATACAAACATAATTAAAATGCCCATCATAATCATTCGAATCTCAATTGGTTGTTGGGAAATTTTAACACATAAACAAAAAAAAAAAAAGAAAAGAAATCACATTTAACACATTTGACTTTGAAACAGATTAGATTCAGATGACAAATTGTTTCCTTAAATGGATCGTCATGCGCTGTGGTTTCTGTAATTTGTTTCTAATTTTCAAGCAAATATTAGAACGTTTTCTTGTCTGGAGCCAAGAATTTCACACTTGTGTCTTTCTAACATGTCTCCTCGCACCAGGAAAAAAACATGAAAACACTGCCGGAAAACACGGCATTTACTGTATTTCAAAATACAGCAACAGCTGTTAACTACTACATCAGCAACAAACAAATATGTCCTGAGCGGTTGCTGTCTGCCGAATGCATCTGAGATTCAGCCTAGCATGAAAATCTCATCAGCTTCTTGGCCCGGTGTAAGAGAGACATGTTTTACTCATTACGTCTTAATGCCATCTCTTCAGTGCTCTCAGTGCATTCTGGTAAAAGGAAGGTATGCCCTCTCAGCACTTCCTCCATGACATGCTAGTCCACAGTGGACAGTAGCAGGTGCTTTAAGTGAGACTCGGTAATGAGCAAGTTGTAGACATGCAATCCAGGCTGAATAAGAAATGAGGACTAAAATGACAAGCAGTGATGGAGATGGAGACAGTGATGGAAAAATGTAGCGACACCATTTTATAGACATCATTGTTACGTGAATCCAGTCACAAGTCAGGTCACAGATACCTACTGTAGTAGGTGCACACACGCAAAGTATGTGATATGTTGTGCATAGAAGCAGGTTATGCAGAATGTAAACAATAATAAAATCTTTATCTTTACTTGTGCATAAGATAAGATTAAACAAAAGAGAAGAGGTATACACTAACAAATAAATGCACAAGTGGGGTAAAAGGAACCCGCCTAACATTGAAATTTGAGATAGCTGTATATGCTTGCCACAAATTCACAGACATAGAATATCTAAAGAGAGAAAAGAACACATTTCCCAAACAAGAAAATACTAGAAATACAAAGACCACTGAATAAAAAAAGGAGGAAACTGGGATTATAATAACATGTATTTGCACTGTTTTCATTCACTGTTAGCATACCTCATTTACATAGTACTGTACTCTTTCAAGAGAAGCCTTTTTTTTAAGGTTTAAGGTCTTTAAAGAAACAGATATGAGGAGCGTCTGTGAAGTGAAATCTCCGACTTTCAACAGCAGAACAAAGCCTTTTTTTTTTTCGCTTCCTCGAGAAACCACTGAAGAATACAAGATTATCACTTTACTGCTATTTATTTTTGTACTCATTTTATTTCTCATTATAAAGAGAAAGTGAAAATTAAGAATATTGTGTGTTATTACTCCAAATTGGAATCATTTCAGAAAAATGTCACGAATATACACCATATAGTTTTTGTATGCTCTGATAAGAAAAGATAAAGTTTGTGCCCTAACCCAGCCAGCCTCTTTTAGTACAGTCAGCGATTGCTGGGTGCTTGAGCTCCACGTTGCTTTTTATAATCTCTTTGTTAGGTGAGGATGAAGCGGGGATCACTTCTGCCCTGCTCATTATTTCTAACAGTTGTTTCGAGGTCTTTTTTTGGGTTTGGATAATGTGCTTTCTGTAAAGCATACTCTAGTAAATTTATGACATTGTTAGCATGGAATTAACAACTTGTTTGTCACAAAGAGAATAAATAGTGTAACCTTTTAGTAAACAGTGGAAGATCTTGTGGAAGACGCTTCTATTATGTGACGCTTTTGAAGGCAGCTTAGCTATGTGAGAATAAAGTTTTGATCAGAAAGACTTGTAAGGCATACTAAGGTACAACCACTATCCTAAACTCCTCAGCTCCCCATAATCATCCCTCTGGCGGCACCAGAGCAATCATTTGTTTTATTCAGCCAGCGTATGACATCATTAATTGACTTAGGGTACTGAGTAGAATGGCTGAAAAATTGAACCCTGGTAGAACACATTTGTTTTGAATGGATGATGACTGCCGGGCCTGCTGTTTAAACAGCCTTGCCGGCTTTGGGCAGGTGGAGGGAGAAAGCTCTTATCCGTCTTCATCGTAATATCAAGGTCATGGATGAGTAGCTGAGCTAATCTCCTTCTTCTCATATCTCTTACGGAGCGAAAGAGCTGGCAGGCCTGCCGTGTATTAAGCCCTCTCCAGCCAAAGACAGAATACGATGTCTGCTCCACACAGGGAAAAAATGATAAACTACACTGAAACGAAATTCAAGAATGCGGAGGTCCCGGTATTCGTCAGTGATGTACTGTACACATCCGCACCCAGACACCAGCTGCTAAATCAAATTGGAGATAATCTATGCATATTCAAATTCTGCGCCAAACTATATAATCTTCGGCATCTGCTTCATTATGCATGGAAGACACCATTTTGAGCACATCCAAACACCACATCCCTGTAAGTGTACATGACTGTTAAATATTGTACCAGCTATATTCGGGGGGCATGATCAAAGGACAAAGCTTGTGTGTGTGAGCTTAATAATGATAGACTCATGTTGACAGATGAGATGGGGGTAAAGGCTCTGAAGTACTGTATCTGAGAGAGAGTTGGCTCCTCCTCTCCCACAAATAGATTTGCCCTGCACAAGGTTTTATCCCCATTGTTCATTAGACTTCTGAAGGAATAATTAACAAGGCTTTAAAACACAGCTTTTATGGATCACCTGCTGTCCCCCCAATATCATTTTTGTGATTGCGCAGCAGAATACGGCGAGAAGCATTGATGCTAACGTCTGGCACCCAAATGCCTTGCAGGATCAGTAACTCTCCAATTAAAGCAATATCTCTCAGTCTTGTGCCTGGCACTGAAGCACTGAGCTCACCACAGGACTCGTCCGCATACAAACACCAAACTTCTTTATAATAGGACCACGGCCCCAAGATAAGGATAAACTGCCTAAATGCACTAATGCAACGTGCAGATACATTGTGTTTTATGAAGCTGAACTGTATTGTCTAGTGCTAAGCCAAGTCCACGGCAGAATAATGGGAGGCAAGGACATTGTTCATTTAAAAGTAAGAAAAGGGAAACAGGAATATTCTTTCATTTAAAAGTTACAGATTAGGCTAAGAACATTATGCCTTATCACAGACTGGAGCTGTGGAGAGCACCGTCTCCTTCCCTCTTTACCTGAATCACAGGGCCTTCTCAAAATGCACAAATATATTTGTCATGTCTGGGGCCGCCAAATCACGAGGCAAATATTATCATCCAACAAGCAAACAAACAGTCTTTTGTGTGGTAGATAAAGGTGAAGCGTGTGGTGAGGTTAATGGGACCTGGCTATTAGCATTGTCACTCAGTCTGCCAGGTCTGACAGTGCAGCTCAGTCTGAGGGCCTCTCCTCCCCTCGTCCACCTGCTTATCACCCAGATAAATTAACTCCGGCAGACAGGAGAGGCAGGTGGAGCGGAGGGGTGGGGGCGCAGATCCTCACCTATCACAAGACAGGAACACCGGGCACAGATCATTGCTCTGTTGACTCTAGTTAATAGCGTGGGGCCACAGCGTGTGTCAGATTTTTGGGGGTCCATGAGATTGACGTGCGGGGCAGGAGAGTAAACACTTGATAATTAAACACAACCGCATGTTTGTCAGAGGTGATGACAATGCCCACAGACAGTCCCTCTGCTCTTCTCACTCAGTTTCTCCAACTTTGTACGAAGCAACAAATTACCCTGCAAGGGTTCCTCGTACCTCAACAACAAAATGTGACATTTGTCACTGGCTTCCAGAAAGATGCATACAAGCGTTTTGTGATCCGATGCCCCTCACGGCGTCATGGCATTGTTTGTCAGTGCTCAAATGACTGTTAGAATAAATGGTTGTTTGAGAATTGGTTAGGTTTTGGCGGTTTTAGCGAACTACACGGGAAACTGAAACCAGGGAAAGATTATTGACATGGTTGACAGGATGCAATAACAGTGTCTGATGTCAAATTTAGTCACACCTAACTGCCTGCTGCCTCGACCACCTCCTTCTTGTTTTTTCTTTTCTTCTGTGAGTCATTTTCTACACAGGTTATTGGTCAGGTAAACCTAATCATAGGTTGTTTTAAAGCAGTAGTTAGAAATTGAGGAAAAAGGCTGGAAACAGGAAAACAACAAGGCTATATCTGTCCACAGGTTAAAAAATTCAAACACAGACTATTTCAGCTTTTTACTGCACTTGGCCAAGACATAGTCCCCCTGTAACATCACAATGTGTGATTTTTACAGCTTGGTTTTTGTACGGATTAACCAATTAGGGTAAAATGTGTTAATTAGTGAGCTTTAAAGGTGCTGGTAGGAGGATTTTGTTACATTTAGACTAGTCACAGCATCAGATTTCCCCTACACGATTAAAGTGAAAAGGCAACCATTGAACAAAACACATTTATCGTTAATATCACCATCTTGCGATGCCCCTGGGGGAGCCAGGCTAGACGTTTCCCCATGTTTTGGGTCTTTGTGCCAAGCCAAGCTAATTGGCTGTTGGTGGTATCTTTATATTTGCTGTGTAGACATACTACAACAAACTTTCAGGCGGGAAAGTGAATAAGCACATTTCCCAAAACGTCAAACTGTCCATTGATGTATTTAAATAAATGACCAGATATGAGCTTTCTGGTGAGGGCAGTCTCAAGAGTTCTCACATCTAACAGAGCAGGATGGAGATGTTTATTTAAATATGTGAAGTCTTTGGTACAAACATGGATTGTTGACTCAAGACTTCAGCGAGACTTCGAGAAGAGACTGTGTCAATTGGAAAGCATTAAATTGGCTTTATTGGGCCCGGTTTGCCTTGTGGGTGCTCTCTGTTTAATTGAACACTCATTAGAGACTACACTGTTATACCCCCACAGTTTATAGTGACATTCCCCCAAATGTAACGTAATTAGGTTTAGGCAAAATGGTGGACTGAATGGATCCAGATCTGTTCTATAACTGCATACAGTTTGTGCTCTCGCTGGATGGTCATAAAAGAAATCATTTTGGGGAAAAGTGTGTGACACTGGCTGGCACCCAGAGCATATGACTGGAACAGGAAGATTACAGGCGCGGCTAAAAGGGAACAGTAATTGAATTCCAGAGATCCTGACGCACATTACACCAGACCAAGAGACAAGAGAAAGCTTTTTTGCTCGATGAGGGAAACTGGAGGGTAGAGAGAGGTGAGTCCTCTCACTACACAACCCCTCCCCCTGTTAGTGCCACTCAGCAATGCTGGAGCCATTGCTGTGTTAACAGTTTCTGTTCTCACGGGACGGGAGAGCCCTAACTGTCGCCCACCTCCAGTTGGCTGAGACCGGTGAAACCACTCCACTGTGTCTACTTTATATTGGTGGTTAGACGACACAGCGCTGCCAAGAATTGTCTTTTCTGCTGCTGAACATTTAATAGAACCAAACTATCCATGAAAGACGAGCCAAAAGCCTTTATCAAACTACTTGCAAATCTGAGAGAAGGAAAATCCATCACAATGTCCAAGGGTAGCAATTTTTCCGGCACAAATAACCGCCGAAAAGAACAAACCAATCAACAGATAGTCAACATAACAAACTCTTTTGCCTTGGAACAAATCATGAAAACATGCCGTTGGGTGCCGACGTGATCCTATAAAATGGAGACACAGTAGGCAATGAAACTGACCATTTTAGAACAAATACAAAATGTGAGACATACTTTATAGAAAATATTCAGCCTCCAAAAGAACATTTCACTGGCATGCATTTCCATCTGAAAAATAGCCACTTTTCTGTTTGTTCTTTGTTTGCTCCCTTTTTATTCAAATGACTCCCGCAAATGAAATATGAGTAAACAGAGGACTTAGAATATAACACATGGATATCTTATATATTCTCGCCGTTCCAAGACTTGTTGAAATTTGTGAACGTAGAGCGCCATCCACTTTACTGCAACGGAAAACCTCAAGACTTTTATTGTCTTAATGATTCAAGCCGTATCAGAAAACACCCAGTAAGCTATAATGTTTAAGCTTCTCAAAACAAATTGCGGAGCGGTTATACATTAGCCAGCTTATCAGATAGTTACGCATCACATCAGCATTTGTGCTTTGTTTTGTTTACACCGACAAAGTAACACCGTGGAGATTTAGTTGAAATAGAAGATCAGTATGCATAAAAAAAGCAGTTCAGTAAACATCAAACACGCTTCGAATCACAGTCACGACAAACTCACAAAATGTAGATATTACAGAAAGCACCTAACTGCAGCTGAATTCGAATGATAGAAGACACAAATCATTCTGCAATTACAAGTTGTTTGGTAAGAAGTGCAGCAAAATGAAGCAAAAGTACGCAAAGATTTAAAATAGATATAACAACAGTGAAGAGGAGGGCAGATTGAATCTGTCAGCAAAGGCTCTTGCTGGATCTTACTGCTACCCTGGGTCTCATTTAACCCCCGGCTGATGCTGCAGCAGCCCTGTTAATTGGCCGAAGCCAAAGAAATCGCGTTAAAAACAAACTGTGTTGCCTCCGCCTTTGATGGACCAGGACAAACATTTAGATCGATACGGAGAAATGGAAGGAGATAAACGGGCTGAAAAGTGATCATTTCGCCGGTAAATGGGGCTTTCAGATCACTGACCTGCTGATTTACCAGCGCTCAACAAGCACACCCACCTCCCATCTCGCTGCATACGTAAAGATGACTATCTGGTTCGGGGGGAAAAAGTTCCTCTGCCCTCTTTCTAAAGTTTTCCAACAAGTGAGGAGGCACATAGTGTGGATATTGAGGTAAAGGTTGTGGGGTGCTTGAACTCTCTGTGGTGCAGGCAGTAACAGTCTTTACATTCAAGCGAAAGAAGATCAAAGAGTGTAAGTTTAAAGGGAGGGGGGGCGGTCTCAGAGTCTCTCCTCTGTTTGGGAGGCATCCAGGTATCTGCGCTGTGTATTGATGTGGAGCACCGTCGCGAGACACACTTTCCCATCCTTATTTCCTCTTGTCCTGTTGAAGCTAAACGGGCTGTGCTTCAAAAACATTGCTTTATCAAAGACACCACTTAAATTGTCTATCCCTTTTTTCTGTGCAGCTCCTCTGTTCTTCTGATAAATATTATGTGTCTTTCTGGCTGAAGCGCTGTAGAGGAGCCTTCAGAGAGTGACTGGTTAGAAGTAATCCCAGAGAGAGGTCGAAAAAGGAAAAGATGCTGGTTAGCATTTCTTCAGAGATGCGGCGCAGAATCGTGAACTGAAGTCAGATGTTATTTCAGCATGCATTGTGTGCTTTTCAGTCAGTGTTTCTTTGTGTGACCCGCGCGGTCTAATAAGACACTAGAGGAGGTTCCTTCAAGCTGCTCTACAAATGACTTTGCCCTGCAGTTCCACCTGTGTCCTCGTCTGGCCTGCGAAAATAATCATATCAAGGAGCGGGTTGTCATTCAGACCAACAAAATGTATGAACTCAAGGGGGAGAGGCTGCCGTCTGTGGAGAAAGGGAAAGGCTCCCTCTAGAAAACACTTTAAAAATCTCTATACGACAATCTTTAAATATGGTGTATTTCAATAAACCTGGACGCTGTTTATTAGTCCAATTAAACTGCTACATGCTCCCTGCAACATGATGCCTGACATTGATGTTTAACCGCAAATCTTCTTTTACTAGATATCCCTCTCCATATTTATTGTCTTGTCACTTTAATTATTGCACCTGTCCTGCAGAAATCCAGAGCGTATGCCAATGCATGGCCATGCGTGAGCCTCTATTAAAAACCTGCAGTCACAGGGATTAGTGTCTGTATTCTATACAGATTGGAACAGTGTCAAAGGAAAAGAAACCAAACTAGAGCTGGGGTAAATAAGGTCTGGCAGAGATTATAACAGTGGATATAATAAGGCTGGTTTCCACTCTAATTGTGACACCAAGCCAAAGCTTTGCAATTACGGTGCAACGAGCAGCACTCTAAGTCCACACACCAGCGGGGGGATCAGAAATCCTCAACAACTTTAAGCTATAGTATCAGATTATGTCACTATTAATTAGGCGCTGTATGAGAACAACCCGGCACTGTGTCCTCTCCGCCCCACATGTTTCCAAGCAGGCAAGTAAACTTAGATCAATAATTACACAAGGACTGTCCTAGCTCCTCCACAGTTCTGTCACCAAATTTCACACTAATTGGCCATACCAGCTGAGAAACCCCGAAACAAAACCTTTATTGAGTCAGAGTATGACTGTGCATAGTCTGGAGGGACACATGCATTACCCAAAGTGGCTACCTTTGAAACCGAAGGCAACCACGCATCGATACGGATGCAAGCTGAGTGCAAACTGTTGCGTCCATTTTAAATAAGGCTCGGCTGTGTATTAGGCATGCAAGCATTGATCTGTTCATGCATACATACCGGACGCTGCCTAGCATAATTATGTGATATATTCCCAACTAACCAACCATACACTTTCTCAGTCAGCCTTAGCTGTTTAGCAGTAGATGTGTGCCGCGTGTGTAGGCGCTGTCACAGTTGTGATGTCTGTGTTTATATTTACGTCCTCATTTACCTCTTGATGCCGGCTGGTGTTATCCTGCCTATTGATTGAAGGGAGTAAGAGGCCCGAGAGTCCTCTGGTTTGATCTGTGTAACATCCTTCCCTTAATTCTCCTCTGTGAGTTTAATACTGAACACACAGGTCCCTCTTGACAAAAGCCTGATCGAGTGAAATGTTGAGCCATCGAAACGAAAGAGGTGAGAAACAACAACTAGACACAGAGGACGGCTGAGACGGAGATGCGGAGGCTCACGTCTTTTAACTGTCACGGATTTAGTTAAGATTGCCATCCCTGCCAACGCTGACTGACCCTTGCATCAAAATGACGCGATATGCATGGCACTGCTACAAGAGATAGGGTTTATAATTGCCTCAGGTTGGGGATGTATATTGTCTTTTATTGTGAGCATCGCTGTTTTATTGGTTCATCGCTGTCAAAGAAACGACAAGATTCATATCATAACAGCCTTTCTCTGATTCACTGAGTGGCATATCGTTGCCTCTTTAGATATGGTTGGCGGGTACTAGGGCCTGGGTAGACACAGACAGTCAGACAGCCAGCTGTCACATGAAAGTTTGCTTTCTGTAGCTGACAGGTCAGTTTTATGGTGGGTTTTTTCAAGCAGTGCTCATCCAGGTAAACGAACAGATCAAAAGCAGGGGCTTGAGCCAGCATCACTCCGCCTGTGATGTAAGGCCTCCTGTCCTTAGATCTTGGGCATTTCTTCTGCCTCCTTCCCTGTGCCATATCTCTGCTGGAATATTAATGATAAGCTCACTAAGACTGAATTGTTATCTTGGATGCACTATCGCTGCACCACAAACACCTCATACCCGTATCACACACTCCTCTGCATAAATCCCCGAGAGCTGAAACGACTGTATCCCCCCTGAAAAGTTTCACATTTTGACAGCTATCTTTTTTGACAGTTGCATACTCTTGCAGACATTGTGTTTCTGTTTGCAGGCCAGTTTTTGATTAGTGGCTGCACTGACGCCTTTAATAGTGGGAAAAAAAAAAAAAAAAAATCAGCTCCGGATCTGGTGCTAAGTGTTTTTTTAAGGTTGGGAGATTTGCTGTAAAAAGCACCATCTTCTCCCTGAGGGGACACACCCACTCAGCGAGGGTGAGAGAGAGAGGGAGAGAGAGAGAGTGCTTGTGTGATGGTCAGAGAAGCAGACATCTCTGGTGCTGAAATTGAATCTGGTCCCAAGTTTGTAGTGGAAAAGCCAAAGTGACAGAATAGTAGATAATAGGTTTGCTGTAACGTCACGCCTGAGTGTATGTCCACACTTGGGCATTTCTGGAACAGTCCAGCTTCTGACGTCCTTATGACAGGCCTCTTCCCATTTCTTTTCCTGTTACACGGCAGAGCAGCCACAGCCCATTTTTACTTCCACACTTTTAGCATGCTCCATGGATTGCTCTGTTGCCTATTACTTTGAGTGCTGAGCTATCAAAAATGTCTGATTTGTTATTGATAAAGTAATGTTAAAATGGTCATAAAAATGAAACAAAGCCCATTTGTGTGTTTGCCCAGTCGGCTACAGTGCCTGTCTTTTTTTTTTTTACTCCCTCGCTGCATTGTTTTATTGTCGTAAAGCCTATGTAATCCTCTCCACTTATAAAAGATAAGTGAACTGTGAAATAAAGAATTATTTAGGAACTATTATATTGTAATTCCATGTTGTTGGCAACGATTTCTGAGTGTGCAGCACTGGCCCAAAACAAAGAAGAAAAGTTTTCTGTTTTATTCTCTCTTTGATCCCAAATTCCTGGTCTCAGCAGCACTTTACCTCTTCTCACTCCTTTTCAGCGTCTGTCTCTAAATCACTCTATCCCCCCTCACTTTCATTTCCTCTTTTTTTCCTCTGACGGTGACCTTGAAGGTATTCCTCCTGTGTTTGTTCAGACACACAGAACTCTCTGTTTCTTTTTCTCTCCCTTCCCTTCCTCTGTTTTCATTAGCGGGCTCAGTCAGCCTGCCTAGGGACAGCCTGGTGCTGTGCTCACGTTACAGGCCTATTGACTTCGGAAGAGAGAGAAAATACTGTGGACATGATTCACCATGCATGAACCTCATGATACCAGTTTTATCTGTACCTTCTCTTCAATGGAGAAGGGAGTAGATAAACCGCACGGCATTTTTATCACCCTTACTTCAGGCATGTCAGTAATCAGATACACAGACAACGCTAATTAATATTTGGAGATACTGCCACGCTCTGGCACTGTTAAAAAAATGACACAGAGTTGACACAAAGCAAACATGTTTCAGACCTTACCGAAGACGTTTCGCTATTTATTGCTATTGTGTTTTTCTCGCTTTAACTTGCTTTTGTTCTACTATTTTGCAACAGGCATTATCAGCCACCTGAAATGGATGGAGTAATTATTTTCATGGTGATAATCGATACAGCTTTTCAAGGTAGAAAAACTGCCTAGATTCAAACAAAAGGTGGTAAAAAAAAAAAAAAATGGAAACATTTTTGTCTGAATTAATTGTTTCATTCATTATGCATGCCGAGTTCTCGTACTGATGACAAAGCTTGTGAATGGAGCTCAGCCCTTACAACTTTCTGTGTATTAATCCGGCACCATGTTGGGCTTTAACATTCAATAACCTTTGTATATTAATTGTTGGTGGTTGTATTCAGGAGAAATGATTCTGCAAATTAGTATGAGCTCTGAAAACAATGATGAAGGCAGGAAGCAACCCTCAAAGGTGGATGGGTGTTGTATCACACTTGTGCCCCAGTATTTAACTTGGACTGTCCTGGAATTCACTCTCTGTTCTCCTTCTCCTTTTATTCATCTCTTCTAATGTGGAAGGGTGTGGTGGGGGTTGTCTCTGTTCATATCTGCAGCTGTACAATCCAAGCTTTGAACTATGCCACTGTGGCGTTATGGTAATCACAGATGGAATACATTTTGAAGAACTATTTAATGCAGCAGCACACTGTGCTCCCTCTATATATATACACACAGTTTTTTGACCCTCCGTTACTCGAAGGAGTTGGGGATAAATTCTGCGGTGCGCTTAGCAGCCCACATTCCAGTGATGATGCACCTGATAGGTTGGCAGCCATGCAGCAATCAGTTAAATGACAGACAGACAGGCTCAGAGCACAGCTGCACAGTGCAGTCTAAGCCAATTGTGTGACAATCAGAGGCAGCTATTTTAGGTTTCCCTCCCCCTACAGAGAACAGATTTCAGTGAATCAGTTGGCCCTCGGGCATCATAATTATGCAAAAGGCTCAGCAGAGAAAAGTTGTTTGTTCCACTATTGTTTTGACTTTCTTTCTTATCGTTTAATCATCTGAGGAAAGCGGTTGTGGTAATATATAGAGAGGTGCGAGCTTCTGTTGACTATAAACATTAGGCATGAAAGCAGTCTGAATGTTAGATTAGAAATACATCTATATGTACTGAAATTGGAGGCATGCAAATGAGTCAGATTTTGCAATTCAAATCATTTTTTTTCTGCTAAACAAAAACTCCATTTTGAAATGTGTGAACCTATAATTTTTAGAAATGCTCCAAAACTTGTGATGAAAAAATGACCGGACTTATGTGCTCCACAGTTAAACCTATGTAAGTCAAGTAGGCCTCAGGATTTATTCCTGTTTTGTTAGGCATAACATATAGCTGGAGCAAAGTCACTCACCTGTAGCTCACACTCATGCATCAGTTAGAAGGGCAGTTTGGCATCAAGTCTGCCCACCTGAAAGGGACCTGTTAGAGGAAAGGGCACAGGCTGCCACTCTTTTGACCGGCTCTCCCCCGTGGTGAAACATAGAGCTGAAACAATTACAGGCCACTGTGAGGTCTCTCACACGGTGACGTCTGGAAATGTTACACACACATAAACACCCAGGCTCACAGAATGAAGCCAAAGTTATTAAAACTAATTAACTTGAATTAACATTTAAAAAACTTCTCTGTGCCCTTTTGAGATTTAGGTTGACTGCCGTAAGTAACACAAATCCGTCCACACCCCCAGGACGTGTGTGTTAAGCCTCTGGTCAGTCTATCAATGCAAAGTGAGAAAAGCTGTTTCCCTCCCTGGGCTGCACTCCCCTCACAGCTGCATGGAGCACTACAAGTCCTCTTCGCACCCATGAAGGTGGAAGACTTATGTGTTAATCCTGAAGCCCCCACCTAAGCCCCTGTAATAAAGCACGCTCTCAATGAGGACCTGTCCCCTCCCTCCAGGCAAGGCAGCTTAGGCCTCTGCAATCACTAGCTGGTGAGCCGCAGGAAAGCTAATGAGCCCCTCGTCTAGACGTCCAACACCTGCATTCATAGCTGTTCTGGTGCGAGCTCTCTGGGGTGTAGACAGACTGCAGGTGGAGATGATGGAGGTCTGCAAAAGGCCAGCAGTAAGCGCCACCAGGGGGATCATCTGGTGACCAGCAGTTTGCTGGTCTGAATACATAGTAGTCAAACACACTGCTGGCACAGCCCCGATGGACGACTTGAACCCATTGCTAACCCGAAGCTTAGCTTTCACTCAAAGGGAAGGCTTGTGGACGTCAGTGTGAATTAATTAATGATGACTAACTCCATGCATAGGTCCAGTTGTTCAGCTTACGCTCTCTAGACCGAGCATGTGTGGACAGTTTTCCTGCCCTCTGTGGACTACTGTTGTGCAAAATGCAGATTGGCTTTCATGTGAATGTTAAAGAGCACAATGCAGATGTTCTGTTTAGATTTTGTACATCTGCTGTGCCTGCAGAGAATTGGGGATGTGCCTACACCTAGACTGGGTTCATGAAGTACCTTGACTTTTTCCTCCGTTCCATCTGGATGAGAGAATGTTTAGTAAGACATTCATTTATTGCATTTAGTGTATTTATGGTAACTGCTTCTACAACACAGACACTCGACAAAATATGGGAAGTTACCCTGATTTAATTTTGATCTTATATTGTTTTTATGTGAAATTATGTTATTTTTGTTATTTTCAATTCCCTTTGCTTTTCAAACATTTTCACAGGTTTTAAAGCAGTGGTGTTTGAAGATCCCCTTCAAACATAGAAAAATTAAATGTGTGTCTCCGACAATATGCAAATGTTTTTTTCTTTTACAAGTTTAACTGCTACATGCAGGATGTATCTCATTTCACTGTTATGTTCATTCTCATAATATGTTCACTGGAGGCTTCAAATTTTCACATCGTACTTGTGCATGCTGAATTTTCAAACAGGATTGGCATCCAAGCTTTTGTGATATCACAAATCATGCTCACAGGCCCGCCTCTTAAAATCAGATTTTCAATGAGTGCAGAGATAATGTACACTTTAAGGAATGTGAGAATTGACTTATAGTTTCAACACAGTTTCGACTTGAGGGGACTTTTAAAAGATGTGCAAACTTCCCATAATAGTTCAGATAAACTGCAGACCCAGTTAGTTACAACTAACCAAATTTCGAATATGGTTAACAGGACCTCATTTATGTTGCCGATAATTGTCAATTGCCTAGGCTCCAATTATATTCTCAACACAGGAACAAATCCACTCTGATTGAGGGACCAACTAAAAAGAGCAGCGAGCTGGTGTCCTGGATGTTTTCAGAATCCTGTTCAGGAGAGCAGAGCACTTGTGTAAGTGTTTGTTATTCAGGTTTAATTATGTCCACGGGGCCTGGGAGTGTAGGCCAATCTACACAGCGCCTCTTTAGCCCGAGCCACAGTGGACTGGCTTGATGTCTTCCTCTTCTTTCCTCTGCACTGAATGAGCAATTAAAGGTCATATCAATTAGAGCATGTTGTGGTCTCCAGACTCATTTTGAAACAGCTTGCTCCTGTAGCGCTGTCAAGAAGGAATAAGTATACAAATGTAAAGCTTGGCCCTTCTGGCTGAAATGTTATTTTTTAAATATATTTTGATTAAATCTGCTCCAACATTTAGAGTTACAGTGGTAATAAGTTGCTTGGCTTGGACTCACAAAGAATATTTAATGTACAGTGTTATTCATTAGTCAAACCAAATGTGAATCAGCATCTGATCAGTTATCAGGATCAAATCTTAACCTACACAACAGTTAACAGTGATAATTTGTTGTCTTTTTTGTGTGTTTTGTTGATGCTGTGTTGAAGACTTACAGTTAAGTCTTATATTGTTGGTGCCAACGAATGCATATTTAATTCAGGACCACAATACAGTGAACACAAAACTGTGTTTGAACAGTACTTTGCAGTCATTCAGTGGTCAGATATATTACAGCCTTGGTACAAGAAGCAAAACAAAAACCTATTTAGTGTAAATATGGAGAGTCTATAATATCGTCTCTCTCGCATTGGTGTGCAAGCAAACATTCACACGGTGCCAAATGTGAGACAAAGAATTGTTTTCATTGAGGATCCATGAATCCTAATGAAGAAGCATGCACAAAGAGACATATTGCAAAAGGTGATACGTGCCGTTGCCATAGTGAACCCCCCTCATTGTGTACTCCGAGATTAAATGTGTTTGTTTGCAAGTCAAACTACTGACGGAGGTTCCTTGGCAGTCTTGCAGCGAGGGTGTGTGTATGTGGGGGGGATTCCTGAAGTATGATTAGATGAATTTTAATTCATTCATATATTCATGAAATTCAATGGGTCTCATGTCTTCTAAGAGACAGCACACCAAATGCCCTTGCTAGTTTCATCATCACTCTTTGTATTATTTGTAAAGAAGAAATAAATTGTTTCCATCTCATACAAATAAGAAAAGGAGGAACCAAAGGAAGCGATATTACAGCAGAGCGCAAACATGATCACGGCGAGACAAGTGGTTTTGCATCAGTAGCCTACATTAATGGTCTGACACAGTTTTTAGTTTGTTTTTGTTGATAGCAGGCTGTTTGTGTTGATGACAGGTGGTGTTGCATCTGAGGCCCATTTCCTACAGAATGCAAAAAACGGGGGCTGCTGTGATCTGAATGTAGCAGTAGATTACAAGCAGCTATAGAGGGTCTCACGTAGGGATAAGAGGTGTCCTGGTGAGAGCATGATAGGAATAAATCAGATGGTGCCACAACATGTATAGGAGCATTTTTTTCCAATATCTATGAGTGAAGTCATTTGGGACAGCTAGCTCATCAGTGGCCTCCGTGGTAATTGTTATAATCAGACAAAACCTGAATGAGTCAGTATTAGCCTGAGACCACCCGCCATCATCTATAGGCCATTAAACTCAGGTTGTTCTATCTCTGTGAGGACCCTTTGCAAAGCAATTTTCTATCATAGTCGCACATTTAGATGGACCCATAAATAGTCCTTCATCACAGTAAATTAAAGTGTTGGGAACGTGGGCAAAGTTATTTTTATTTTATTGAATTCAATTTTATTTTGCCGCGATTTTTCACTCCCTCGCCTGACGAAAGTGCTGTACTGCCCTTATGATTTATACTAAGAGTGTAGTCGTGGGTAGTGCATGCATATATCAATATGTGTCAGCAGCCTCATACAGTAAATTGGGTGGCTTGATACAGCCCGCCTCGATGTGGTCTTGACGGTGTCCTTGGGCAGGTAAAACCAAGGTCAACATGGAAGTTACTTTATTATGGGATATTTTCCTATAAACAGTGTGAAGGCGTCTCACCAGTAAATGCGGAATTACAGCCTTTGAGAAAAAACCCCATGACCCGTTGTTCTCTGCAGAGCCAATTTTGGCAAACGTGACATGTTGCTACAGTCTGTTTGCGGAGGGAACAGTGTCTCCCTCATCTCCTCATGCAGCAGTTAAAAAAGAAAACTAATAGAGGTGCTTCAAAGAACAAAGCTTTCAAATGCCTGCTGAATGTTTCTTTTTAAATCCCTTTGAAAATACAACATTTTCTTCATTGTGTATAATTATATGCATGTTGCTTCATCAAAGATATAGTACATAAAGCTAACAAACTAATGGTTTCTCTCTTTTTTTTTTTTCCCCATGTCTGTGGATTCCCCTGTGCGGCCACTGTCATCAACAGGTAAACACAATTGTTTTTTTTTCTACTTGATATATCTAGTGTTACAGACGGATGATAAAATACTCCAGGCACCTGGAATGGTCAGATTATTTTCCTGTCAAACTCCCCTTTGCCTCCCTTGACCAATCATATTTGATGTTTGCCACTGACTACCTGAGTGCGGGTGGGGTCCCCTGCTGTCTAAACAAGCCCCCACCCTCCTGACTGTGCAGCCCTTTCCTGAGCGCTGTAGTGGAGAGAAAAGGGCAAGAGAGCAGCGCTCAGGCGAAACAATAGCGCTGTGAGGAGATGTCAGGCCCTGGGAGCTGTGAGGTGGATGATGATATGAGCCCACTGGTGTTGTTGTTTCTCACTCTGCTGAATGCTAACACATGGCCCCCCGTGGCTGGGCGTCGACCCACTGTGTGGTCAGGACCCCGATGGTAGTGGTGGGAAGGGGGTGGGTGGGATGTAATGAGCCCAGTCTGCACTGCTGGGCTGTTGTCTGTTGTAGCAGGTTTTCCGAGTGTGTGTATGTGTGTATGCATGCTTGCATGTGTGTTTTAGTATGCCACCTAGGACGCAGGGTGCCCGCCTTCTGTGTTCCCTGGTGGTGGATATCAAAGGCCTGTTGTAGTGCGACTCCACCTGTCTCCAGCCGCCTGCTGCTCGCCTCCGACAGTGTCAATTAAATTGAGGGCTTGATTTGACTGCCACAGTCTCACTCAAAAATATTGACATTTTGCCAAAAACAAAATTTGCGTGTTCTATTTTTAAATATGACATAAGGCGTTAATTGAAGTGCATTTTTAATAAAGCAATACAGATTAAAAAATACCCAATTATCAGTGTTTTAATTGCCACTTTTATCACAATTGCTTGCAGCATTTTCTTTTTTTTTTCTGTTTGTTTTTGTTTCACCTGGACATTGAAGCAGGACACATTTTGAGGAGGATCTTGCCACAAAAGCAAAGTGATCTGAAATAAATGACCCATAAGTTTATTTAAGCTATAAAATCTTCACACCGAAAATATAATTTTTGAATTCATTCAGCCTGAACGTCTGCCCAAGTCTATTACATTGCATCATGGGTGAGTAAATATAAATTAGGGTTCCGTAATCCTATTTGAAAGTTTACTTTGCTGAGATGATTAGTGATATAATGTAAAGGTGGTCGTCTTTTTGTCTCCTTGTAAAGTCAGAGTATTTTTTTTTTTCATAGTTTCATTCTTTTTTAAGTGAGCCTGGAGGACAGCCTGCTGGCAGGCAGGGATGCAGAGAGGTTTTCTCTAGCAATACATGAGTGAGGGAGACAGATGGAGCATGCCAGACAGTGGTTTGTGGATTTATCCAGATTTATGATGGGAGGAAGTGAGACTGGATGTGAGCGGGCAGAGAGTCGGGGGGGCGATGGGAGGCAAAAGGGCCAGCTTTCAGTGAAAGGCTGGAAATCTCTGGATGGGGAGGGGGGTCCCTGCACAGTGGTGTTGTTGTATGAATTGATTGTGTTTTATTTTAGCACACTGCTGTGTGTTTTGTCATCTACTGAGGAGAGCGTCCTTGCCTTCACATTGAACTCCATTACATCCCTCCGAGGACTCAGAGCTGTCTTTCAGATTGCTTGATTGGCATCTGCTTAGGCTCCTCCACCACAAAGGCAACTTGTTTTATTTTCCCGTAATTTGGGTTCCCTGGTCTCTCCACTATTATTAACAATACAAGATTGTTAACGCTTCCTCCCTTTTGTCATGTCATTTCAAGAGCTGAAAATCATGAATAACATCAAAACAATTGCTGGAATATGATAAAAATCACTGTTTATCAAGATAACAGTGCAATAAAAAAAGAAAAATGGGTGTAGTCACAAAAGAAAACTGCTGTATGAATTGATCAAGAGATAAAGGATGATGATAACTTATCTTAGCAGATGTTTGCTTTCATAGAAATATCCCTTTGATAATCTACTTTGGATTCCACGTACCGTTGATGTTTACAAAGCTTCAAGGTTGTTAACTCCACCTTAGGGGAGAGGAAAACATAACAGCCATTCTGGGATCCAGGATGAAAGAAAATAGAGACATTCCTCTTTTTCCAACAACATTGAAAACGTTGAATACATTCTTTGAATAGGCACTGTATTTTGCTGTGCTGTCACAACACTGACAGGTTAATACGGAAGAGCCTGACCGATACTCAATTTTGGGGGTTGATGCCTAATACGAAACCAGGGAGTAAAAAAAACATCCCATATCCATATTTTGGCTGATAGACACATATTTTTATATATCCTTCAAATGTGGTCCTCAAACATTAAGGACAAATGTGTAAGACTAAGTCATTATATACACATTAGCTGAGGATTATTTATCAATGATTAATTGAATTAATTATTTGTAATTAAAGAAAATATCAAGATATATGCAGTGTATCTTGATATATCTTAAAAATATCATGATATTATCAGAAGGCTATAGCCCAGCCCTAATTTCATATTAGAAAACATATAGACCGATACCGATATATCTGTGATAGACCAATATCGGCCAAGAAATATATCAGTCAGGCTCTATGATATAATACTCTATTTGGGGAAAATACTGAAATGAAGTATTCAGGGAGGGGCAAAAGCAAAACAATGTTCCTTTCCCCCTAAAAGTTCACCCCATTTCTCAGTGTAGTGGCTGCAGTTTCAAAGAGAAAAGGCAACTTGGATGACACATAACTGTGGCGTGTACGTACAGATTTTTATCCATGTTCACAAACAATTTCTGTTCTCATGAGTGGACCAGTGGGTTTCTGACAAATGATACCTTTCATCCTTCATCCATTGGTTGAGAATACATGGGGTTTGTTGGATCGGTAAGAATAAATCAATTTTCAAACAGCTAAAAACATTGGGCAAGGCTCTCTCTCTAAGCCTGCCATTATTCCACTTGCTTGCGTTCTCCGCTATCTAGGGTAACCGTTCTCCGTCTGGTATCCCTGCTTATAGCCAATCACGGGGAGGCTTCTGTTTGAGTAAACTAAGGTATAATGGAGCGTCTCCCTGTAGAGGAGTCACGTACCGGTGGTTTTCATTCATTTCATTTGTAAACGTCGGGGGTGGGGGTTAGGGTGGGATTGGCCCTCTCAAAAGGCCTTGAAGGAAAAAAGCGAATGAGACGGAGGACGAGGAAAAGAAAAATGCTGCACAGCAAACAGTGAAAAGGGTCACAGTCAAAAAAAAAAAGATACAAGAAGGAAGGTATTATAAAGTCACAGATGGATCCAGTGAACTACGGAGAAAAAAGAAAACAGTGGAAAGAGGAGAGCAAAGGTTTTAGAGAATAGCTAAGGAAGTAGTTGTTTGACTTTAACAACACGGCAGAGATCTGAGGAGCGTCAGATTTCTCAGGAGACACACAGGGTGGCTTTTTAGGGGCTGATCGTAGTTCAGCAGGGGGCACACAGCATCTTGAGAGGCCTTTTTAGCAACTAATTTTGTTGGCCAGGCCTGACAAGTACAGCCAATGGCAACTGCACTATACCGGGGCTGGTTGAAGGTCAAAGTCAAGGACACGATTTGGGAACTGAGTTCATGTGACAGTGAGTGTCCCCTGTAAGCAGTTTGAGTTGTCATGGATCATATGGATGGAAAGGAGCCTGCACTCTGCGTTTTCTTAGGAGAGGATGACCCTGTGACAGAGTGGATTTTGGGATAGGTCGTGATGCAGACCAGAGGGACCTGGCAGGATGCGGGATGCTTTACTTTGTCAACATCTTGATTAATATACCGACTCCCTTTCTACAGTCGCTGTATGGACCAAACCATCAGGGACAGCGTATGCGGCGCACCGACGAAAGAGAGAGAGAAAACAAATCACCTCAGTCTTTATTATAACACGGGGTGCCCCAGAGTATGGCAGCTAAATAAATTAACCGGCAAATAAATAAATGACACTCATCAGTGCAGGAGACGGGGAAAAAGGAGGAAGGTGCGAATGTGAAGTTTAGATAGTTCCTCATTTAGTTTACATCAAAAGGCTTGCGCAGCGTAATCCCTATCTTCTTTTTTTTCTCACTCCTTTTGATTCCGTTCGTGCAACGCAATTATGACAATCGCGGTCTGGATGATTTGCAAACAAGAGACCATCGAGGAACTGTGAATGGGAAAAACAAAGAAGCTTGATGAGGGAAAGGGAATCTTAATTACAAATCTGCATGAGGATAGTCAGATCCTAACAGCCTTAGGTAGGAATATCAAAAAAGGTGATAAAACGGGGTCCGTTTGAAACTTCTACCCCCGTCCATTCTTGTAACGTGAGCGGAAAGTTTTTATAGGACCTACTTGTGTCGTTACAGTTCTATCTCTGTGAGAAAACAGCTGGAGCGGCACACTGCCTGATGAGCAGTGCTGCTGGTGAGGGGAGCTTTATTGTCAAAGCCCCCTCTGTCACAGCACCTCCCTGTGGCTTTTGCCTTTACCAGCAGCCTGGCAGTCGGGGCATGGTGGAGATGGTTCCCTGGGTAAGGATTATTCTACAAAGTCATACTTCAGACAGTACTTTATGCCGTTACTCTTAATTTCCCCCCTTCATACACAAAAAGGCTTCAGCCGAATTGTTTTCCCTCTCTCTATTTTTCCACTTCTTTCTCCCCCCGTTCTCCCACTCCTCTGCCCTTACAGGCAGATTGGCTTTCTTCATCTCGCCTCCCTCACAACACCGGCCATTTTCAATTCTCCTCGTTCTCCTTCAAAAGAGCCCCCCTCTGTCTTTTTTTTCCCCTACACCCCTCCCTCCCTCCCTGGCCTCCCCCCACCCACCCCACGCCTGTCTCTCTGGGGAGTTTGAAAGGGAGAAGGGGGCAGTCATAAAAGATAAAGATGAAAGCAAACAGAGAGAAACAAACACGCAAACAAATAAAACCCTTAAGTAAAGTAGCTTTTTCCATCACAGTCGCGGCGGGGAAGACGCTGACAGGGAAACTCTGCTGACATGGGTGGGAATCAAAGATAGTTACGGGAGGGGGCATAATGGTGGTGTGTGTGTGAGTGTGCGTCTGCTTAGTGGACCCATTAGAGGACTAACCACCCTAGATGCAGTGTGGATGAATCACGGCCATGACACCTGGGTAAAAGAAAGTGTTAATTTCCATATTGTGCACACACCATAAGTACGGTTTCAAAAGACTAATACGTCTTGGGTGAACTCTTAGATGAGTGCGTCTATGATGTATTTTCTTATGTGTTTTATCATCCGTCTCTGCCATCCTCCTGGCCCATTAGGGTATGATGGTGTCTCGTAGTGTGTGCATGTTGCTTCCGTCAGAGGGACTCTGTAGGATCTAATGAGGCTAGGCTCCCAGCCATCTCGGCAGCCTAGCCTTACTTACCGGAGAGGGCTGGATGAACACAGGGCCAGGGCAAAGAGGTAATTAGGCAGGGAGTGGTGGTCAATGACGGGCCGCCCCACACCCCGGGCCTCCAGCCTCCAGCTGCTTTGTGCGCTGTGTGGCCCGCACAAAAGGGCTGATGAGGAGGCAGGCTGACCTTCAGGCCTGGCACACGCTTCCAAGGGTGTCTACAAAAAAACCTGCTGAGCCATTGGAGCTTCAGCTTCCCTGTACACATCGCATACACACCTTCTGCAGCAGCTACCTAATGCACATGCTTCCTCTAAACTTTAAAAATCTCCCAACCCCCCAAACTACTTGCGGAGAATTTGTGGACTGAGGTGTGAATACAAATCACCATTTCGCCTCAGCCGCTGGTAAAGTTTCCCCGAGCTCGTTCTTCTCTGTTGTTCCTGTTTTTTACACTTTCATCCGCCCAATCTATCCTCCGCTTTCCCTCCACAGCAGACTACATTAGCAAATGGCTATGTCAACTTTCTGTCCCTGACTGTGTGTCCAATCCAATACTGTGCAGACAAAGAGTAATCACTGCATGGAGAGGCAAAAGATTTATTGCGCCGCTGTTTGTATTGTTGTTGCTCAAAAGTAAATTCTCATGCACAATCGCAAAATGAATCATTTGATCTTTAGCATCAGATAAGTCGTCGTTGGATGTGGCTGTGACATTGGACAATTTATTCCCTCGAAGGCTATAAAGCTGGCCATGGGCGGACAAGCATCTCTCTTAGATGGGCCACATAAAGGCACAAGACCCAATAAAAGGAATGTCACAGGAAGTGCACTGAATGTCATTAATAATAAATCACAATTGTCGGAAACTGACCTGGCAGCAAGGATGGACGTAGTGGAAACCTCGGTGAGGAGGGAGAGCACCTCTATTTATGTCAATCACAGCCTCGAATCTGGCCTTTTATTACTACGAGAAGCAATTAACCTTTCAGAAAACAGTGTCACTCAAGCACAGACAAAAGAGCATTTTGGAGATGTTCAACAAGTCTTGAGACAAATGACTTTGATAAGGTTGGTGTTAATGGGCAACCTGCAAAAATGAGAGTAAAGTTCACTTCCCTTTTAAGTTGTTCTTCAAATATCCCTCCTTCTCAGTTGACACAGCTCACAGTGACTCCTCCCGTCCTCCATTTTCCCTTGGAAATCTTATCCAGTTAAAAAGTTATAACCGTTTGTTTGCAGTGGCAAGTATCAGAAGGATGTAGATGATAGCTAATAATTTTGGTAGCTTCAGATGTGGTCAGTGAAGCATGAACTTGGCTCAGCACCAGAAAAGCAGCATATGGTATCTTAACTCAGCAGGTGCTCAACTTTCACCTCCATTTTCGAGAAGGCTGCGTTATCCTTGGAGTACGAAACTGAAACAGTAAACACAGACTTTTAGGGGGGATAGTGAGGAAACAACATTTGAAGTGCATATACATATGTGCAAGTAGCAAACCAGGACAGCTAAGGACGTGCAGAGAGACAGACACACATTTAGCATACACTCAGTGCATCGTGCAATTTGCTTACAAAACTCTACATCTTTGTCACTAAACAGCTGGGCCCAGATGAAGTTGGGCTATTACACAGCTCATAAATAGATTTAAAACTAGGCTGGGTGGAGCAGCAGGAGGGACGGCTCACAGAAACAGTCGGTGTGTTTCCATCCAAGTGAATGTATTTCACGTTCGCTGGCGAGGTCAGTGTGGAGGAATGTTTTCGGCTCTATGTGTCTTAATTGGAAAGCTTCCGGACCCCGGGGTTAGCACACCTGCTCCTCTATCTGTGGCTGCAGTGGGAGACTCCTTTCCAAAAATCCAAAATGAGCCTAGAGGGTATATGGAAGTGTGCGCATGTGTTTGTGTGTGTGTGTGTGTGTGTGTGTGAGGCAGAGAGAGGTAGAAAGAGAGAGAGAAGAAATTTAGAAGTAAGCTCGGTGTACGTGTGTGTATGTATCACACACACTTCCTAAACATCCAGAGCAGTACAAGCAATTTGGGCGAGATTGTTGTTTGGCTGAGGATCAAAAGATGAAGAAAGGTCCTGCACGCTGTCTGAGGCTTACAACTAGAACATTTTATGAGCAAAAAGACTTCATTTTGATCCCACAAGCACCTTCTTTAGCGGAGCCTGACCGATCACTGGCAGAGATTTTCCTATCAAAGATATATCGCTATGTGCCGATATTAAAACATATTCTTTTTAACTTAATGCAGAAAAAGATGCTTGGGGTCATTTATAATAAATACAATCCCGGGGAAGTTTACTGTTTCAATACACTGATCTTATATTGGATAATCAGAATTGTTTTATTCCCTATTATAGGCCCCAAAAATCCAGTATTCGTTGGGCACTCTTCTTTACGTCTGCGAAACCAAATGATTAGCTTCTATGTTCATACCAGAGGTCACTTGATTGCTAAGCAGCAACAGATCAATCTAATTAAAATAGCTAAAAATGATACTATAAAGTTGAATTTGTAGGATGATAAACAGCCATAATAAAAGATAAATGTTTAGATTACTGCCTCAGTGCTAATTAGACTTAAGTACATCTATTTTTAAAAAGGTGAGTGGCCAATTAAATAGAAAAGAAGAAAAGAAATATATACTCATACATAACACTCATCTGCCTGGTTATCTTGTTGCCATAAGCAAAAGTATCCAGACTGAAAAAAGAGGATGTTCAATTCCTGTTTACATGCGGCTGATGCTCAGCGGACAGTGTGATGACTGTCATTCTTTTTAAAAAGAAACGAATGGATACTGTGAAATATTTTTTGTTTGTGGCAGCCTTGATCCTCTCCACAGAAAAAAGGGTGTAACTAACAGCCAATTGTGTGGACTGAAAGGAACTTTTACATCGTACAAAGAAATCTAAAAAGAAAGGGAAATGATTCCAAGCAATGGATAAAGGAAGCTTTTGAGCGAGCCTTGAATAAAAGGTAGTCAGATCTACTGATGAAAAATATAAAAACGATGAAGAAATGTTCTGTGACTTTTTTTCTCTCTTCTTTTTCACAGAACTCTATAAATGATTCAATCAATTTTCTATTTAAACACTGGTATATTTTATCATCTGATCCTTTGTAAATGTTTTTACTCAAAAGTAGGGTCCATTCATAGTAAAAAAGCCTTCGAGTCTATTAGGTCAATGCAGATTTTTAATTAGATTTATCTCTTATTATATTATGATGGGTGTTTATTTCAAATAACCTTGATGGCTGCAAAAAAAAACTGTTGCTGCTTACTAATTAAGTGACCTCTTATGTTTTAGAAAAGGGCTTTGTAAACTGTTAAGGATACTTTCTTTTATTTTCTTTTATCCTGAGAGTGGATTTTCAGCGGCACCTTCTCCTCGAGACCTTTACAGTTCAGGTCATCTTCTTGAGATGGGTGCAAAAGCAAAAGCCAAGTCTTTCTTTACTACTCTGACCCAGGCTTTAGAAACGCTGGACGCATTTATTGTTTTTGCCTATGTTGGCTTCCGTGCTGTAGAGCAGGACCAACATGCTCTGATGCGTTAGCTGTTCCCTGCAGGTTTATGGATGTTTTGGCCCCGCAGTCACCACTCCCTTAAAGAGGCTCTACTCTGAGAGATTAAGACTGCCAAACCTTCACCTCTCCCTCTCCTTTTAGAGTAATTACGCAATTCTGCCTCTCTGAGCGAAGAGGGGGAAAAGGCACTCAGATTCATTGAATGCTAATTCAAGCAGGAAATTCAAAAGGGATCTACATATTTTCGCATTATGTGTACAAGGACGGGGTGAAGTAAAATAATAGCCAAATATTGTTAAGCAAGGAGGTGTTTAGCCCAAGCAAAGACTTCTCCCCAACAAAAGAACAACTGCAAATAAGGTAGGTCTTTGAGGTCAGGGGAGACATCAGTTCACAAGGTCTTGTTTTATTTCATCCTATTTATTATGGATGAGATGGAGTGGAAAAGTGTTGCGCAGCCTGGCTGAGCCCTGGCAAATATTTTGGCATCTGGATGCTTAACATTTCATGAGATAAGATGATGGAGACTAGGTAGACGATGGACATCACGCAGAGTTTCCCTTGTGTTTGCGTCGGCTTGTTACAGATAGCCTAATTCATCCCTTCTTCTATGCCATGGACTTGTCATAAGACAGTCCTCTTCTCCTTTTTGAGATGCATAGAGGGGCAGAGAAAGCTAGTGGGCTGGCTGAGGCAATTAGGTCTATTATTAGTACGACAGTGGAAGGATTGATGCGCACAATAGTCGGTGTGTAAGCAGAAAGCCCGGCTACGTGAAGGAAATTCTAATGGTGAGAATTTCCTAGATTATATGGGCCTTCATTAACATTTTCACACATGGCTGCCTAACAAATGAGAAAAGAGCCCTGGCATACCAGCAGATTTATCACGTGCACACAACAGACCGGCTAGCTCCTTTTCCCCCTCTACGGTGCAGAACACACTCTGTACCGCTCTCACAGCAACATTAGCCATCGGCACTTTGGGTGTCTTTGCCGTTTGTATAATGGGGCAGCAGGACTGTGATACTGTTCCCTGCTACATAATATATAAAGGTACACATTGTATACCTGGCCATCCTTTTTTGTTATGTTCCCTAGGCAAAACAAGGCTGGTTAATGATGAGGGCCTGGGCTGTCAGTGCTGTCTGTCAGATTTTCCCAGATGAAGAGAGCGGGCTCTCCAACACAGTATTCTGGACTTATTCCTAAATTCTCTATTCCCTGCTTTAATTTGGCATGAATTGTCCCTGTTAAGAACTGATACACAGGCAGGCCTCTTGCCTGCAGGGCAGGCCCACTTGAATTAACTGTGTTGCACACTTTACATTCTCTGCTCCCTGACATCTTGAGAAATGTTCCCCGGGATCTTTTTTTCCCACAGAGAAGTTCATTAGAATGACAAATAGCATCCTGCCATAAAGTGGAAAACATCAACACTGCACAACAGAAACTGCGATCTGAGGGAAGTGACATGCAGGGAGGGAAATGAATTAGACTCCATTTGATTCTATGTGATATCAGTAGCCACGGCCTCGCCGTCCTGTCTGTTTGAAGATTCTGCTGACTCACTTCTGTTTTCTCTCTGTTTTTCTGCTCTCTCCATGCGTTGGAGTTGGGGAGCTTTGTGTTCCTTCAAGTTGGCTGGCCCATGGGGCTTCTTCCTTTAGCTTAGAACTAACATATTTGATTTAAGTGATCGGCCGGATGATATTGAGAGCGGTTCTGTTTGAAGAGTTGAGCCCAGCTCTCTCACAGTGGTCTAATCTCCTCAATCTTGCAGTAGGTGCCATGTCAGCAGCAGCTCAGGTTGGAGGTAGAGTAGAGAGGTCAAAGTCGTTCTCTTCACTCAGCTTGTTTTGTGGATCGTTGCATGAACGACCTGTTGCCACGAAAGAGCCAGCAGCTCAGAGAGTTCTTCCCCTCTTCATCCTCTTCATGGTTGCCCTGGCTGTCTGCCAGCCCAGCCCTCCGTATCAATAATGAACGTTTTAAAGAACAGCTTAGGCAAGTGCAAGCCTACCTAATGTCCTTAAGACAAAAGGAGATATTGCCATGGACAGGGGGGCTAGAAATCAATTTCCCATTTGCCGCTTTAATTTCAGTGAGATGGGCGGAGAGATTAGGGCCGAAGGCACCTGTAAGCCCCCTCGCTGATGAGCTTTACCTGGGCCCGCTGCACTGACTGGCCTGACCCCCTGGCTAATTAAAGTTCTCAAATTGATCCACAAACAACGTGATACAGATCTGTCCTTTACCACCCTCAGCAACACGCCTCATTGTGGAAACTGCCCCATAATGGCCTCATAAAACAACAGTTGTGGTTGTTGCCTGACATCTACGCTGCCATCCATTAGATTGCCTTATTTTTGATTATGGTGATGGTCACAATTAGATAACACAGCTAATAGTGGTGCCTCTGTCTGCAGGCGTTTGTTTATTTATGTTTGGCTGCACACATGAGATTGTGATTGATGTCAGTTTTTATTATTTTGGACTGACTGGATGGACTTAATGCCAGGTCTGACTCACAGAGTCGGCCCTTTTTATGGTGTAAATCTGGTGATCCTCAGCTCTAAACTCAAGTATAGCAGTTTATGTCTGTTCCAGTTACCACTAATCGTAATCAGAAATGTGCAGAGAAGTACCGTGCACATGAATTCAGAATGTTAAGAGTAGTGCAGATTTTTTAACTGCTTGAAGAAGGTGAAATTGTTGTCAAATGTTGAACCTGCAGCAGAAACAATTTGTGAACACACCATTAACATATCACTTTTTGGGTTGATGTGGCAAAGCTGTTAGCAAACAGTCGCTAATTTATACACTCAGCAGTTACGGAGCCACATGGTTGTTCACTTTGAGTCATGTTTCTGTCCACCTGATCAGCGTCGGTCCAATCATCACTCTCTTTTGGCTCGGATTTCGTCTCTACTAACACTGCACGGAGGGGCTTATTTCCTGCCTCTGTGTGTGTGTGTGTGTGTGTGTGTGTGTGTCTGCTTGTTTCTGTCGCTCTCTGTTTAGACACAACTGACAAATATGTAGAATAAGTACGTCATTTAAATAACACAGTTACAAACAGCAGTGATAATATTCCTAATAATAAATACAGTGTACGGGCAGATTATGATATTTCATCATGTAGGGGGGGAAATAATCGAGTGAATTGCAACTCCAGGAACACAGCAGGAAAGAAAATCAAAAGGCTTGGTTAGTCTGGGATGCATATTTCATCATTTAGCACAATCAGATCATTTATATCATGTTTAATATATAATTTACATCATTTATAATAGATTATCAGTGTGTTTTCTTACCAGATTCGCTCATGGCATGCAGTGAAAATACAACAGATGCCAGAATTATTTCTTTAGATTGCAGCTGCGAGCGCTCTGTCTGAACGGCACAATGGGTTAACGTGAGCACAGAATGAAAGCAGGCACCACTTCTGCCTCCTGCCTGTCCCTGGCATTATAGTCCAAATAATCAGTGTTTAAAAAAGCATCCTCAGTCATAAAGTATTAACATTTGAACAGTCAAGAACTTGCTTTCTGGTTTTATAAGATTTGACTGAAAAGTCTCCATGGAAACATGAGCAAACAACTAAACAACATTGTCATCCGCTTCTGGAGAGGAGGAGATATTTGACACCTCTGCTTGCCAACATTACATAACAACTATTTACATTTATACTTTTATTCTTTTTCCTTTTTTTCATGCCCATACATTGCAGCAGTCTTGTCTGTCAGTCATCACACAAGATTGGTCGCAAGCACACACACACACAGCAGTGTGGTGATGAAATGGACAGCGTAGAAGAAAGATAGAATAAGGAAAAAGAAAAGGTAGAGCTGAAAAGGGAGCACATTGAAATAAGAAAAGCCCAGGAGGAAACTGCCGCTAAATGCTGTAAGATTACGGATATCTTCATGAGCGAGGGATGTATTTTTTTTAAAAGAAGAATAAAACATACTAGCAGGACGTACCTGAGCACAGAATATCAAAACTGCCTTTGAGGAGTTGATTCTTTGTTTTAAAAATCACAACGATACTATGAAGGACAGCAGGAGATGATTATGCATGGAATTCATTTGGAAAATAAAGAAATGTGTACTCTTTTCTAACAAAATTTCAAGTCACAATGGAGCCATGATGATAAGTCGAGTTGGAGCTCTGAGGAAATGCCAGGAGCAAAAAAAAAAACACCCCAAGAATGCACAAAGACTATATATAGAAATCTTTATTCCTGTTTCCTTAAATTTAGAAGTTCAGCTATTGAAACTGAAAAACACTTGGCTGTTTTTAACTGTTTTGGAGGTTTGTTTGTTTGTTTTTTCACTAAAAGGAAAAGATACAGTACGGTGGCATGAACAGTAAAATAAATCAACTAAATTCTTACAGTGCACATGGTCTGTTGTAAAGGGAGCGAGTGTGGAGATGTGCCTGGACTGACATTGGATTTGCAGTCTGAATTACCTGTTTTTTCCCAGTTTGGCCTTGCACAACATTTGGACACAAAGTGACAAAAAATACAGAGAAATAGCCAGGCAGGGATTTGCACTTCCATTACAACAGGGCTACATGTATCTGTTTAAAGATGTGTCTTTAACTAATGATGTGCTTTTGCTCCTCTCCCCGAAGTATTATAAAAGAATAGCCGCTCCGTTAATTTGTCGATAAAAAAAGTTTAATTTCATATAAATTCTTCACAATTAAAGTCCTCTGTTTTTCATTTATATAAAAGCTTTTATTTAAAAGCAGCAAAACCAGGAAATGTTGGGTTTTCCTCGGCAGCAGCTTAACCAAAGGCTCTCATAACATCTCTGACTTAACACGATTCCTGAAACAGCTGAAAGCGAACACGATGAAACAGTAAAATAAAGTAGATAGCTGAAAGAAAAAACAGGGACACAGGAGAGAAACTAAACTTCAGACCACAGAGATTCAGTTTAAAGCTACAAAAGTACTAAGAGCCGAACACACAGACACTTTAAAAAACGGCTTCTGCACAGACCTGAGTCTTGCAAGTGCAGCTCACGTTTGTTTGAAGCGTAGTTGGGGGCTCGCTGCGCGTCGGCCACGATGGCAGAACGTCACTGCAGCCTGCTCGGTGGTGGGTGCAGAAAAACTGGTCACGGAAAACCAAATCGGCTTGGCACGGTTTGACTCAGCTCGGCAGTGGAAAAGCCCCATCTGATGGTGCCATGTAAGACCCCGGTGCTTATAGTAAGAAGTCAATTTGAGATATAGGTTTTTAGTACAATGCAAGGGGAGGGTTCAAGACATGGTCGTGGTCACAAATCAAAAACATTTGACTCCTCGGCCCCCACAACCTGTCACAGGCATTGGAAACATAGTTGTACTCCTCGGTGTTTTTCATGTCACACACTCCCTGTCTGTGTTTCGGCCAGACAGCCTCCTTCTCTCCACAGGGTACAGCCCCTCTTAGACAGCCTTGCTGAGGTAGCAGTACACTTTATGTCACACTACTAGAGTCTGAAAGTCCTCCGCACATTGGTGGGCTTACACTGCTGTAAGGTTTGCTCCTGCTGTAGCGTTCGCTCCTGCATCTCAGAGCAATCTCATGAATGTAGCATAACTCCGTCCTTGACTTTGTTTGTGTAAGGACTACAGGAATCAAGCACAATAAGAGCCAGAGAGCAGTATTTTCGTGTTGTTTCTCTCTTTTTTATGAGTAGAGTTTGGCAGAGGTAACACAAAGTTAACACGGACTGGACTTGGTCTAGTTTTCCAGCCAATGAAATTACATAATGGCCCATCTTAGTAGTCATGTGCTTTGCTTAGAAGAAGAAGAAGTTATTTTTAGCAACCTGCATGTTGCCCTTCCCTCTCGTACAGTGGTTGTCGGCTCCATTGTGGTGAATTTTTAACAAGGGCCTTTTCCTAAGCCCCTCGGAGGAGTTAATTAAAGTGATAGAGGCTAGAGCTGATGAGCCACACCACCCTGACCTTGAGGCTACGCTTTCCCCACCTCCCCACAATTATACCTGCATAATCAGGACATGCATGCACACACACACACATCCATGTAAGTACACACACACATACACATCATTCAGACAGCCCACAGGACCCCGAGCCAGAGTCCCAGCCACATTCCCACCAGTCCCGGAGACAGTGAATAACCATGGAGCAGCAACGGTCTCAACATGCGCAGAGACATTATCACAAGAGGGGCTACATTGTTTTGTAGAGATGATTTTTATTTTCCAGCCTGATAATCGCAGCGCCGCTCTATGTTTGTGTCTAGGATTTACCTGTTCTGTTTGTGTATGTGATTCTCCCTGTGTCTTGCTTTTCTCTCCCCCCCCCTCACCTTTCCCCTCTTTTCTCTGCCTCCCTCTGTGTCTCCATGTCTCACTGTCTCCAGTCTGACGTTATGGCCTCTGTGCAAAACAGGAGACGACTTGGTATTTGGTGATGTGGTGCATGCAAATGATCTCTCTGTCAAGGCTGCTTATTCTAATATGACAGCGTAGTGAGTTATCTGGTCCGCTCTATATTGGCAACCAGATCTGCAGCTGCCAGCTAGAGGGCTCAAATGTGTGTGTCTCCTTGCGTGCGTGTTTGTGTGTGTGTGTATGTGTCATCATGCTAGACAGTCCGAGACAGCAAATAGATGAAGACATGCAAGGGAGAGAAGCCAGTCAAGACAGGCGTCATATAAGCAAGAGATGGGAAGATGGCTATGAAGGAGAGAGAGAGGGAGGGAGAGTGTCTTCCCAGCCCTGTCCCCTCCTCTTCTACAAGCCCCCCCACCCGTCCTAGTCCTCCAGTGTTAGTGCTGTTTAGTAGAGCTGTCTCTTTCAAGAACGCCATCTAGACATGAATAAAGAGAAAATGAGGAAAAAAATGTTTTGGCGAGAATGGGATGTCACAGCAGATAAGCATCACGAGCTGCTCCATATTTATTATGTGCAACAATTTGACTAACCAGAGAATTTAGATTAATAACATTGGGCCCCGGGAAGTAATTTCCTTTTTGCGAAAGTGATTTACATGGCGCATCGCTAAGAGAACAGCTCTCGCAGGCCTTTTTGTTGTGTCAGCTAAAAATAATGACATTTAAAGTACCAACCAAGGTTAATAGGCTTCCTCTGTGGTTATGAACTTTTTGTGCCTGCCCCTCCCTTTGTTCTCCCTACGAATCGACCCACTGCTTTTATAGTTTCGACATCCACACTCGCAGTAAACCACCTACCTCCTCATTACCATAGCCTCCCTCGGACACCTTTTTCTACCCGAAGCCTACCCTCATGCACAGAGATGTTCCTGTGAGGGAGTAACTATGACCGTAAGGTTGCAGCTTAGCTTTGCAATGGGAAGGTTTTTGGACCATTACCTGAGATATTGGTGTAATCACTGTGCCATGGTCCAGTTGAGCAAGTAATTACACATTCTCTTGGAATGAAACCTCGAAAAGTAAATGTTTCTATAGGCAGCTGCCAGCACAGTTTATTTAAACAACACCTTTTCATAGTAAAACGCAACTTTGCCAGAGGGCCGGTGGAGTTGTTTGACGTCAGAGTGTGAGAGCTCTACTGTACCGTACCAAGGCTCACACTGGCCTTTTCTGAGTCAGCATACACAAAGCAGCTTAAAAGAAAAGTGTACGGAGCTTACTGCACAGGAAGAAGTACTATAGCTACAACTCCTACATTACTGTATGCTGTGTGTGTGTGTGGTTGGGATGGGGTAGTGGGCGGTTAGGTGCTGGGGGGCTGCTAAACTTCTCCATCTCCGGCAGTAAAGATCCTGCCTCGGCTAGACCGGCCCACACCCGCCCACTCCCATATTTTGGATAGATCTATTTTTGATGCCGGGTTCCTCCCCGTGTCGGGCAGGTGTTTTTAATGAGGTGCGTCCAGCATCGCAGGCAGTCTGCAGGAGGGTAGAGTTATTGATAAATCATTAACGTCGATGGAGAAGGTGTGGAGGAGTTGTAGCTCGCTCTCCTCCGGAGATCTGTCTTACTGCTGAATATTTCATCGGCACACAGATGTGCTGCTGTCTGTGTAACTGCTCGTGGCTCCTCAGCTCTCTGCCATTACGTAGCAGCATTAGCAGCGGTAGTATCCCCACGCCTCAACCGCTAGAAAAAGTCAAAAACAGGTTTGATAAAGAAATCGCTGCACCCACCTCGGCCCAACAGCCACCTCTGCAATGCTCAGAACCCTTCCCACACTTTGCCAAAGTGTATGTAAAGAAGGGCAGCTGCCTACAACACATGCCCCTCGGTAGGCAGAAAACAGCAAACAAATCTGTGTCATAACAGAAAGAGGCGTATTTGAGTTTTACCCAACCGTGGCGATGCGGCACTTCTAATGCTGCAATTCCATTAGACTTATCTCCAGTGGGGGAGACAGAGAAACGACTGCTGAGTCAGACCAGAAGGGGACAGGGATTACTTATTCCCCATGTCATCTGTACAGAAGCGTGTAGTTCATGTGCTGTCCTTATCCCCTGCTTCCCTCTCACCAGCGCTTACTCTCCTGTGATGCCATCCTCAATGCACCCATTTGTCTCAACTGTGTAACACTGCCACCTCCTGTTTGGGAGCCCTGGGGTGCCAGCAGGCACGGCCAAAGTGCGCGCCGCTTACAAGGAACGTGGGAGGAAGAAAAATGAAAGAGGGAGGAGTAGAGTTGATAGAAAAGGAGAGCGAGGGAGGTAAAGAGTGTAAGGGGAAACAGGGAGGAATATGGGGGAAAGAGAGAGAGAGAGAGAGAGAGTGAAAGAGATCTCAGAGCTCACCCAGCCCTGATCAAAGAGCCGTCTCCCTAATCCTCCAGCTTCAGCAGTCAGCCTGTCTCTGAGCATTTCCAGTTGCCGACAAAAAGGAGAGGAAAAACACTTGCGGCTAAACTGCCCTGAAGTGCTGCTATTTTTACTTTTTCATAAAGGCAAAAAGTGCGACCCCCTGCTGGGGCTTTGCACAAGGACCGGGCAAAATTAAAAGAACAAAGCACAGAGGAGCAGGGAGAGATATGTATTCTAATAGAGGCAGCCATACAGAAGATACAAAACAACCTCTTTGTACAGTTATATGTATATGTGTGCATGTGATCTAAACAGCAGCTGGGAAGACTAGGTTTGCAAAACCATATGTGATGATTCCAGTGTAGCCAGAATTCCGTACGTATACGTATAATGTAATGGATGATATCTGTGAAAGATTGCATAACTCTGAAAAGTTTCCACTGTACTAAGGTATGTTTATGTACTGATAAAACCTACTGAGGCCTCCCATAACTTGATATTTTAATTTTTTTTCCATATATTAATTGTTGAACCCACGAAACACCCCATGGAAGCCTAACTGCATTATCTACCCGGTTCCCTTTTGTCTAAAAATTATAATACATTTTTGTTGTTATGTTTCAAATGGGTGTTGTAAACCGACACTCACGGAACAAGAACCAAGCTATTCTAACAAGGATGAAAACATTTATGGCCTATTTCATTTGTGCAGCTTGGGACAGAAAACAAAGTTCTTCATTGTAAAGCAAAAAAGTTAAATACAGATGTTTCACCATGCAGCCATAGTTTTTGGAGCTGTCTGAGGCCATGTTGGCCAGGCATTTGTATGTGGATTGCACAGTATATAACAAGCTAATGTTTTATTAACTGTTGTTGAGCTCCCCTTGAATAATGATTTTAATATTGCATCATAAATGTTAGATAATTAGTAGTTTAATATTTATGTTGTATACAGTTCTTTTGTTGCAGTTATGTTAAAGTGGTGTTGACTTTACTGGCCCTTCGGTGGACTGGCTGACCTGTTTTGATCGGACTGAAAATGGTAAATACACGTCGCTTGCTAATCTGTGAAGATCATAAATCCAGTGGGAGTCAATTTTATAGGACCCCTTTAACCTCACACACGCCGTTCGGCTAGGTACCATATCAGTCTCGCAAAGACTGTGAATGAGAGGCCTCGAGGCTGCTGTAACAACACAGATGACAATTGCTATGCCCATATGCATGAAGCAGAATAATATTGGCAAAGAGTTAATGGAAAAAAGACGAGAGCAGGATGAATGCATTCAGAGACGGAGATGGAAAAAATAGGGACTGGGTGGAAGGAAATAATGAATGAATTGAGGAAAGGTGCGAGGAAAAGAGCGAGGAATGGGCTGAACGGGAGGCTGTAAATCAAAAGAGGGAGTCAGGATGGAGGGAGAGAGGTGAGGTCAGTCAGATGGAGAAAGAGAGGGAGGAGAGCTGGCCAGCAGCAGTGGAGGAGGAGGAGGAGGAGGAGGATAAAAATGTGTGGTGAGGTAATGGCAGTGATGAATAGCCCGTGGCTGATCAGTAGAAGCCAGGTTGGTGTTTGAAGATTAGATTTTAATACAGCGCTTTGACTTCACTCTGCTCGCAAAATAATCACACGGAAAAAAGCAAATTAGGAATTATTTCATACAACACAAACTGATTATGCCAGTTGGCCCTCGGTGAGGAGAGACTGCACAACCTGCCATGTTTAGGTTGCTCGGGTCTGTGTTATAGTGAGAGGTGAGTGAATAATTCACTGTGATTTAGAAGCAGGTTCAACAGTATTTGTGGATATTGTGTGTATGACATCAGAGGGTTGTCTGCCACAGCATGTTTTCCTGATTTATTGAGCACTGTTTCTGGACTTGGACTTTAATAATTTGTCGAGAACTGCAACCATTAGTGGAATAATAAATCGCTTAATAGCTGGTTTCACCTTCTCAAATGTATAGAGACAGGGCTCACCATGAGCATGTGTAATGGTATCTTTTGTTAAAATCCATTTCATAAAATTTGCATTAAAAAAAATCATCATTCAGGATCTGGTATTGGAAATTTTGAAGGATACCCAGCCCTATAGACAGCCATCGCCAGAGATGTTTGTGTTTACTAGCTCTGGTTTGTCTTAGTCTCGGGGTTCTGACCTGTCACCAACGCTTAAAGCAACTAAAATAGAGGCTTTTGCATGTGTAGACATGACGCTGGGCTGCAATTAAATGAATGATAAATGGATTTCACTTACTTTGGACTTCAGACCTAATTGCCTTTGTCATTTTACTTCTGTCTGGCCATACCTGCTGACATGCTTGAGATGTAAATGTACTGAAGTATTGATTGAGAGGCTTGATAATCAAATACAGGCTGTATGCGGTACGTGACGAGGCTCCGATGTATAGTATGATCACTTTTTTGTGTCTACATGTATGTGAACAATACAGGCCATGGGCTGTAAAGATTCAGTTCGTCTTGCCACCCATTCCGGTGGCCAGTGGGGGGACTAAAATAGTACTCTGTCTGTTGCCAAGGTTACAACATTGACAACATGACGTGGCCATTCATTCTCAATACTGTATCTCCCTGGCCTTCTGTGAGAAAGTGGCTGCTAATCTTAGCCCTCAATCTACCCGCCTGTCAATGTGAAGAGGGAGGCAGCCGAGGTATGGGATGAGGGGAGTTGGGCCAGCTCCGTCCATTCGCGTCGCGACCTGTTCCACTCATCAACTGCCCCTCCCCCATCCGCAGCCGCCACCCCACAGTTTCTCTCCGGGCGGCGCGTGTTCCCTCAGCTTGCAGATAAAAGCCGTCGGTCCCCCCGCTCCTGCCAGTGTGTGTGATGGGGGGAAAGTCAGCGCTGTTTCTATGCAGACCCATGTGTCACTTTTCCTCTTCGCAGGTACGTGGTGACTTGAGGAGGAGAGGAGGGTTGAATGGCAACCGGATGGTAGTCACAATAAAACTGTAATTGAAAGATATGTTATCGTGACTATTTCAAGCTGAGGAAAGTGGTATCAAAGAGACATTCCTGTTAAAAAAAAAGAGAAGAAAGGGGACCTCTTTTAATTAAAAAACAGTGCTCAAAGGGGCGACCAAAAGTTGAAACTGGAGGCATGTTTGGCATGAATAAGTTGCCCCTCTCCTTTGTGTGGTGACACTGACAAATAGAGCTCCGTGTGTGAAAAGGAGACTTATCTTTGATGGGTAATGAATTCAAAGTCATGGAGATGAACGTGCTCTTTGAGGTTCAGAGGGCTTTAACTGAAGTCATATTATCTCACTCCAACAAATGGAAGCGGCGCTGTCACATGGTGCCATCCCCACGCCCCGATTCGTCAGAAGGAGAGACTGTGATGTCTCTCTAGGCACAGATGTACCGCTGTTGGTTCTGAGGTAATGCTATTGTCATAGCAGTACACGCCGGTCATCCTAGCTCCCTTTCACTATGGTCAAGTTGTGTAATAGCCTGTGTAACACACATAGCAGTCCCGGATAGACGGAGAATTGATTTTTGCGGTGCACACATTGCTAAAGCAAAGCTACAGTACAGTGGATGTGCTGCTGCTCTGATGTTGTTCCAAGTCAACAGTTGCCCTAGCTGAGGACACCTGCAGGCTACCAGTGGCCAGACACATGGATATTTAACCAGTTCTTTGTGCTGAACCTTTGTGTTTTTATGACAGACACAGTTTTCAAGATGTGCACAAACCCATTTCTGCTCAATTGCTCCCAGCGGCGGCTCCAAATAGATTTAGCAATGATACTGTGAGAGGGGAGATAGGGAGCAGAAGTGAGAGAGGAGAGAGAGACCTAGAGAACAATGAAAAAGGCAGGAAGGGAGAGTGAAAAAGAAGGAAAAAAAAATAGTCTGAAAATGAGCCAGAATGGGATTTTTGCAGTTCAGTTAAGAAAGGCTTTGAATGTATTTGAATCACAGACTTGATCTGCCACCAGCCTATTTTTATTAGCTGCTTGACAGTGCAGCATAGTGTTGGGATTACAACCAGCGCCTGTGTTATTCAGGGTTCCTCACAGCTAAATTTGTATTTGAGCATTCCTAGCACGCCTCTGCCTCCTCCAAGCACACACTTTAATGCTTTCCCCGTCTCCTTTTTGTTTTCAAACTACATAATTTTAGTGTCGCGGGTCACATATTAGGAAACAAACATGGCAGCAATTAGAAATGCTTATCTTGTTTCCTTTCTTCTCCTCATTTTTTAACGAGTGATTCCTCATTCTAATATCTTGAGAGAATGGAGCAGATATTCAAATGAGTTCTTTTATTATGGGCAATATTAAAGCTAGGCTTTGACGTTGTTCAAATTCTTAATTGAAAAGAAATGTATCCTATCCTCTTGAGTGGTGTAAATCATATCCCTCCTCCATCCCCTGTGCGCTAGTTTATGTTATCTGTGGCTAATTCATGCCACACTTAATTTGGCCTTGATTGTAAATGTCCGGGGTGAGATGAGAGCCTTGTCGCTATTGTGCCTGTGCCTGAGTTGTACACGGTCTCGCAGGATTAGATGATTTTGAATTTCAACTGCGACTCTCAAATGAGCATCTCTCTCATCAGACGAAAACCTCTTTATCGGCGTGACAGTCGTACCCATCTGCCTATTTTCTCCCTGAGCCGAATCGGAGACAAGGAATTTCGTGTTTACACCTAGAGTGAAACCTAAATATTTTACTGCTAGGCAGAGATGTCTCCCCTCTGCCATTGTTGTTGACAGACGTTGCTTTGAGCAATTTTCATTTAAGCATCCTTCATTACTGGCAGACATGGCGAACACATACGGTGGATTTGTCATAATTAAACCAGGGCTTGGCTTGGACTTGGAACAGAAGATGCAATAAAGACGACAGTTTATTTAGGATAAACTCCCCGGCTCCTTGGAGCTTCACAGGGGGAACCTCCACACTCTAAATCTAGTTGCACGAACATATGAGGGGATAAAGTGGCTCTATTAAATTTGTTGACTCCAAAGATCCTCTCTGAAGCTGCAGCGTATTGCATTTGTTGGCTCTTCCATCCCTGCTAGCCTTCTCCAACGGCTCCTAGGATTGAATCAGACAGTGCCCAGATCCTCACCATTGCATGGGATGAACACTATTGAATTGCTTGGCTTGTAGATCCACAATTCTAACTTCTTTAGACTATATTGAATTTACCATCCTGGGCAATCAATAATACTAAGTTTTGCAGGCAGTATTGAACTCTATCCTCACACATCTACTCTGTGGTCGGTTTCTCTCCAATTGCTTTGGAATCTGCAGGCTGTCACGCACAAAAGAACTGATTCTGAGTTGGCTTTTTAAAACAAGGTTCATAAAGCCATGGGAATTGTGCAGACTGGCCGACATAGTAAAACAAAAGGAGTGTACATGTAGTCAGATAAAATGTGAGTGGAATCATTTCCTGCCGAGGCGAGAGGAAGAGAGGTAGTTTCGTATTCTTTGAGGTCTGTTGCAGTGCAGATATAGAAACATGAGCAATTATCCTTTGTGCCTATTTTTTTATGTTGAATTACTCATTTAATTTAGTAATCCAGATGGTTTCCAGTGTCTAATGAGACACTGTCCGGAAGATTATTCTGTCCTCTGAAAGCCTGTCCATGATAGCAGTGGGCCTAGAGGGCAACGGCATAGCATTGCTGTGGCATTCAGTGCATTGCGATTCACCATTGGCCCCCTGGGTAATGAAAGGCCTAATAAATGAATCCATCAGAGTGTCTGTGTGTTGCTCTCTGTGTGTATCTGGGATGCAGTCAGGCCCAGACGTGCCCAGTCTCCGGGCACACAGAGGAAAGGGATGCCATTGCTGGCAGGCCTGATGAATGGGTGGCAGGCCGCGCCATGACAAAGACGAATGTGACAGCCCCCGTCCCGCAAAAGGGGGGCGGTGCTCAACTACCGAGGGGAGATCACGTGATGCTGACCACCTCCCCTTCCTAGTTACATCCCCTACTGCCTGAGCCGAAGGTGGTGGAAGAACCAGAGGGGGGAAAAGAAGGGAAAGCAGAATATCAGATCATCCTATGGAGTGACTGCCTCCCTCCTTTCCCACTCATATTCTTTTCATCAAACAGTATCTAATGCAATACTACAGGCATAGGGAAGGCAGGCTATATAGTACTTGCTGGGAAGTAAATGATGGGAAATAACAAACACTTCTTTAAATTGAGAGCAGTATTTAATAAAGGCACTCGAAAAATAACAGGCTTAAACAAACACAAAAGAATTCATCAATAGATCTTCTTCGACCAGAATTGATGCGCTAATCTGTGCAAGATGGTAAATAGTGGAAGGCCCCGGGCTCTATTTGGTTTTCAACTTTATTAGAGGTGGGAGGAAATTAAAGACTGCAGATCAATAGCAATATTTGTTTTATATTACTCAGGTGTCCTTTGATTGTCTGCATGAGTGAGCGACTGGAGTCTGATTTTGGTGACTGTCTCTATCAGATAACTACATAGTATGGTCTATTAGGTGGATCACTTACACTTAAGATGAAGATGCTCTTGTACTTCTCAAAGTGCCTGTCAGTAATCACTTCTGTTACAGGGCAGCTTATTATCATCTGAACTGAGTGTGGAGAGGCGTCTTTACTCTAAAATCTAAAGTAATCTCTTAATTTTGATTTCAGTGATGAAGATAATGCAATGTTCTACACTGGTACAACTGTAGGATATTTTGAGCTATTACCCAGACATGTCCGTTTGGACTGGAACTATGTTGCAGTGCGACTGAAGAAAACCTCCTTGACCTCGCTTCCGAACTCCTCAATAGACAGAGTCATCTTCTCTGTGGTAAGGAGGGGAGGTGGGGGTCGGTTAACTATCCCCTCTCCTTCGGTGAGAGGGAGAGAAGTGGGGGGGGGGTAAGTCAATGGGAAACTGAGATGATTAAGAGGCTTTCACTTTTAACAGAAAAGCGAGGATTGGTTTCTATTGCACCCTCTTCTTTTCATGGCCGGGTCTAGTGGACAGGCTGGTGCTGTAGTCTGAACAGAGCCAAGACTTGCCTATTAATAGACTATTGAGTGCTATTGATCCTTGGCTCGTGTGACACATAAGATACAATGAGCCATAGATCCCAGTAAAGAGCCATGTCTTTCTTTTCACTTTACCACAATTGCATATGATTATAGGAGTCTGGAGATCAGTCGGAGAGGCCTATCTTTGTGTAACGATGACCAAAAGTGCGATGGTACCCTGGGTAAAAGCCGACTGCAATTTGCAAACTTTTGTCATAAACACAAAAGCTCTTGAACAAAATGGCCACAATGGAGACTTGGCTTTGCTGAGACTGAATACTGCTCCTCCATAATTTGATGGATGGGGTTTTTGTGTAAACTACCCAAACATGGATATGTTTCAAAAAGTGAAGATGCTTTCTCTTTGCATCCAAGGTGAGAATAACTCCAAAAAGCTGCTATACAATTACGGATAAATTAGAGGGCTAATGACGAGAGGGAATGGTGGTTATATCAATAACCCCTCTAATGGTCAATTCCAGAATGCTGTCTGCTGTGTGCTAGATTTAGTGTAATGGATAAGGTGCCTGTTTAGCAGAGGCTTACTTGTCGCCAAACGAGGGAACAAACCTCAAATAGCCAAATTAAAAACTGAATAATAGATGAGTGATGCCAGGATGAGAGAGAGGAGAGGAGACAGCTGTAATTTCTACTCTTGGAAAAAAAAAAGGAAGCCTTGGCATGTAATTGTTGAGAATTTATAAGGACACAGGAGATAAGTAGAGACAATAGGAGATACACATCCCACTGTGAGAATCACCTTTACCGAAAGACACTTAATACTGATGGTTATTAGAGGTGAAAGTCTACAAAATCTTCAAAACATTGTAAATGCTGCTGTTATTAAGGTTGACTGCAAGCCGGTGTGAGAGAGTGCTTCTCTTTCATGGGTTGTATCCTCTTTGCAGAAAACAGCAGCAGCAGTCTTGAAACGATAAGAAGTTCTGAATTATGCTGGAATGACAGAGGGGAAGTTTATTTTGGCAGCGAATTGCGTCAGGATGCTATTGAATGCTTAACAAGAAGAGTGCAGTCCATGGGGCATTATTCTCAATCTGCATATGAGAGGAATGTCTGAGGAGTGTCTGTCTGCGAGACATGTTCAACTCCAACACCATCTTCCCAGAAGGCCATGCCTGACCCCTGTCATGCGTTCAAAGACTCCCCCAATGACTTGTTGTTTGAGGTACGCTAAGAGGGATGGATCTATAGAAAATGTATTAACTGTGGGAGATTGAATTTTTTTTTTTCCGAATAAATGTAAAAATACATGCATTGGGATCTACACAAAGGAACAACTAGTTTACTAACAATAGCATTATGGGTAATGAGGGTGAATTGGTTCGCGCAGCAGAATATTATAAGCCCCAGTTATTGTCATCTGGAGGAGACAGCTTCTGCAGATTTGCTAATAACAAGAGTCTGACTCATTCTGTGTTTTTAGCTCGCCGGGTTTCCACTGGGCTTGTTTTTCTTTTTTTCTGCGCACCTGTGAGAGAAAAAAAAAAAAGGACTTCCCTGCTTGGCGGCTGGTGATGCAATCTGATATGAGTGGGGGCTATGTGATCACAGAATAGCCTCTCTGGTGAAGAGGTGAAGCTATTACTGCACCATTGAGTGCAGGTCATTTGCCACAGCCACCTGGCCCTCTGATCGCTGCTTGGAAAGGGCTGTAGTAGCTGGACTGTTCTCTCCCTCTGTTATCCTTTGTGCCTCAGCAAAGAAGTCTAGCTTAACAAGCATCTTGGTCTCATGGATTTTCAGATTAAAAATGTGTGTGTGTGTGTGTGTTTGTGGGGTTCCAACGGTATTTTTCAAGATACGATAACCATCTCAGGAAAACAGAAAATATCCGATTTCACAGCATCACTGTATTGTTAAATTATTACAATTACTCTATTTATAATTATTATATCAGTGAGCTATAACAGATTTAAAACAGAAGTTTTTTTTTTGCAGGGACTGACAGATATGTTTTTTTTCAGGGCCGATACCGATAGCAGTTATTAGTAATTAAGGAGGCTGATAACCAAAATTTAGTACTGTTACGCATCTGCGATAAAGAATTAAAATGTTGTCATAATTTAAAAAACTGTGATGGAATGTTACTAACCACAGTTTACTCAAAAATTGGACCTTACTACAATTTTTAGGTACTTTACTTTGCTACCCCACCCCGCCACACCACTACTTTTATTTGATAACTTTAGTAAGTACCTGCTTTGCTAAATCTTCTTATTCTAGTGTCGATAGGCCATTAATTGTGACGTGTAACCAATCAGTAAGATCACAGAGTGGTGATTGCAGAAGGAGAAAGAATGCTACATCAGAGCCAGAGTATGAATTTTTAATCAGACACAAAAAACACAGACACCGATAATCAAAGAATGTCTGGTCCTGATCATCCATGCATCACTGTTTTTTTTGGTTGAACGCGTTGAATACAACTTTAATATAATTTCATGATATATTATGTCTAGACAGCCATGAAACGTGATATAAACTCGAAATTATATATTTTTCAAAAAGACTAATACAGTAGATTTCAATACTACCAATAAGCAAATGTAAACAGTATGATAATCATCGGATTTACACTGATGTGAACACAATTGAATTGGCAGTTGTAAAAGTGATTGTCATTTAATCATCTTTGAGCATTTAAATTTCAAATTGTAATTTTAGATGTTTACTGTATATGTACATGACTTTATTTTGTGAAAGATCTACATGGTGCTCTTCTTTTGAAGCATGAACTAGCCTGTTCAGATCAGAGCATCAAAACACTTCACAGGCATATTGTAGACTACCGAGGTAAAAGAGCGTGTGAGATAGAATTCAGAGATGGCAGGATTGTCTTCACTCCCATGTAAAATTAATTGCATTACATTTGTATGGCGCATAGATCCAAGTTGTTGTCTTGATACACTTTTGCTCCATAGCATGTTAACATCATGTCATGCCAAATGGAGCACTGTCTCATCAAAGTTTCAGTGCTGTTTGGAGAGCCTGAGAGAAAAGGTTTGTAATGGAGAGACAGCGGAGAGGGATCCCGACAGCACGATGGTGAAGAAGGCCTGCTGGCTTACCAGCTCACATACGCAGATGGACGATGTGTCAAGGGAATCTCATACACACTGATCAGAGGCTCTCTTCCCGGCCAGCAGTGGGAGGAAATGGGACTGAACGAAAGGAGGAAGAGCGAGAGAAGGAGTTAATCACTGCACTAATGCTGCACTTCATCATCGTTTCCTGAGCCCGCCTGCTCACCCTCGCTGCCGGTACTTGACTGTCTACACAGCGTCCCCCTCTCCTGGTTTTAGCTACGCCACTGTTGACTAGCCCACAATGAGCTTATCACTCAGTTGGACTAACTGGAACTCCAGTAGCACAACATGTTTATGGAGGAGACTCACAAAGCACCATACGAAAGTTGTTGATCCTTGAAGGTGATCCGAGTGGCCGCCAATAGGGAGAGGATTTGGACTGACCTTGGCTGTCGTGCATCAGATATGTATGCAGGGGAAAGTGCTTTTTGTGCTTTTTCATGCATGCCTATTTGACACGGGTCCTTTGAGGAGGACTCTTTATTTTTGCAAAGGCCCACATGTGGTGTGCTGACCCTGTGCTATGTTTGAACACAGCTTGTGTGACGCGCGTGTGCGAGTGTGGACTCGGCTGTTTGTTTGTGTGTGTTCTTGGCCGTTCAGTGCATGTGTGCATAAGTGCATGTAGGATGCATGCCGTGCACAAAGATGGATCTGAGGCCGGTGGTGAAGGTGAGTGAGTTTAAGCAGGCTCCTCCCTCGGGCTCTTGTTCCACAGACAGTTACAAACAGGATCTTAGGAAGTGCTGTGCTGCAGTGCATGGCCAACCATCGGCCTGGCCTCAAAAATATGAGTCCACATGCGATGCGCATAACACAGCGTTGCTGTCATACCCGCCCCACTGCCCTGGCAGTCATTTCCTCACCCCACAGCAGCTACCACAGCCTCTTAAACCCATTTCAGCCATCTGGATCAGATACTGTAAGGTGCCATCCTCGCAAAGGTTATGTTCCCAATCCTTGTCTCAGTCTCTGACAAATGCACATGCTCACACATAGTACACCCTGTTGAGATCTTTGTACACTGCATGCAAAGCTAATGCCAGCTTTATGGCTTTTATGTTGCCTTTGAATAGCTGAATGTTTGCTGGTGCCCTCACAATTTGTGAAAAATAGCTATGAGAGAAAATTAACTGACATGGGGTCCAATAAAAGATTGCTGATACACTCATAACCTTTATCGCTTCTAGGTACTCTGATGATGTCTCACACAGATGCTGTTAAAGATGGTTTCCCTTGTTTTTCATACACATCAAGTAACCTCACTGATTTTGTCTCGAGTGATAATTTAAAACAAACTGATGGAAGTCTGCCTTTCAAAATTACACCTCAAGCTACAAAGGAACAGAGTGTCTTTTTAGATGAGACTATACAGTCAGGCGTTAGCACGTTGTGGTGTGATGGTGTGGTGTGTGTGTGTTGCCGTGAGTGATAGAGTGACAGCCACATGACAGGACTGTGCTGTGATCACAACTCTGTTGAGGAGACAGCGATGGCAGTGCTTGGCTGGAGGCCCATCAGTTTGTCTATCTTCCTGCCTTTCTGGTCATACTGTAGAAACACACAAACATAGACACACCTCAACATACCTGGCTCAGTGCTTAATGGGTGCCTGTCTGTCATACACATATGCCCGCATGCACACAGTCAACAAACGGGTGGCGTAGACGCCACGGTGCAGTGATTTCAGCTTTGGTTCCACATCACCTCCTACTAATGGTGGTAATTAATTGATGAATGAGGTCAAATCGGAGATATCCATGCACATCTCAATTCGGATACAACCCCATCTCATCCCCGTGCTCACCTCTCTGCCACCCCCCAAGTTGTTTTCTTATTGCGCAGTGCACCACATTCCCTCTGTGCTCATCTGCATAAGACCTTGGGATGAATGTTAACGATGTTTAATTAGACAAGACGTGGGATGGATGAGTGGGTGGAGGCGGTGAGGCCAGGGTGGTGCTGCCCCCCTCTGGGGGGAGAGAACACATAAAACACACACATAGACCCCTGCGTGCATTCACACTTGCGCATTTACACACACACCCCCACACACACACTTGATGAACAATAAATGACCATTAAAAGGCCAAAAGCTACAGGCGAACATGACCTTACGAGTGATTGGTACACTCTGACTTGGTGCTATGCTCCCATCCCATATTTTACCAACATCAAGGGCACAGACCCCTCATTGTTAATGCAATATAAATTAAACATTTTTAAACGAAATACATTTGTAGGATATTATGTAGCGATAATTAACTGCCCTTGATAGTAAATCTAATTAAGAAAACATTTATTTCTCCCAAGCTTTTTGTCTGGAATCAACAATTTTCTTGTGCCATTAATTGGCCCAAAATGAGTGGGTTAAACATTTCACAAATTTAATTCATCCTCCTGGCTCAAGCCCTTGACTGTAGTCGGAGTCTGTTGAGTGCTGCTATTTGAATACTGGTTGAATGTATTTAGTAAAAACCTTCTCATTATTAGTTTCTGGACTGATTAAACTCCAGCTTATCCAAATTTCTGGTCCACAATTGGTTGACTTAACATTGTGACTGGGATCGATGCTAGGTGAGTGCACTGCGATCCGTGCCTGAGGCCGGCATGCTGGCTTTTCATGCTTATCTAAGACATTGAGACAACTTTCCAGTCCCAGCTCGCTCTGTATAAACATTTCCACTACACTGATCTGTGAAAGAACATCAGGCAGCAGCTTACTGTAGGGTAATCCAGTAAATGATCGCCGTGTCGTTTCGACAGTGCAGCCATTGCAGAGATAAGGGGATGCAGATGTTTCTCGCTAGCTGTTCCCAGATGAGGTGTCATTATCCAGGCTCGGTCTCAGACCTGCTGTTTTCAGCCCATCTCCTCAACTGGGTGACTGACTGTGGACCAGATGCAAAGACACACTCAAATGTGCACTTCGTGTCTATTGCTCGCTGCTGTCTCCTCCAGGCTTGGGCTTATCTCGTGGTCACGGTCAGACAGAGACACCTGCGAATGCTGTGGATTAGCAGGCTGCCTGGAGTAAGGCGTTTAATGCTGTGCCCCAAGGATCCTCGGCTGAAGGCAGGCTGAGTTGTGAGGCTGACGCAAGCTCAAAAAAAAAAAGGCGTCTCAGGGCCTAGATTGAGATCAATGACTTCTCAAAGCTGCCATATAAAACATTCAATGAAAGAGTCATTTGAGAGACGCAGGTAAACACGCTTTGATTACAACAGAGGAAAAGGGGAGTGCGTTTGTTCACTTATAAGTCTCGCTGAAACAACAACAAGGCGGCTTGTTCTCCTTTGTGTTGGAGATGCCATGTTGAATCTCCACTCTTAATTAATTTGGTGAGCACAGAGAGGGAGCGTTTGTCACCCCTGCTCTCGCCTGTTAGTGCTATTTGTCTGTGGGTGACCTTTGATTTCACACCGCATTGGTTTTCTCCCGTTATGGACAAGAGGCGGTTTTTGCTGACAACAGAGGAAACCTTATCTTTTAAATAAGTAATTCCTCAACTGCTCAGTGAGTTCACCAGCAGCAAAATATTGGGATTGCTGAAAAGGCAGGCACAGAAGCACACTGGGGAAAAGATCTCCTCTCTCTATATGCTACAGCACCTTCTCCTGACTCTCATTAAAAATTCCACCACACAGTGTTTGAACAAGACTTTCTACATAATCGTATATTATATACTACAGTACTGCTTTTGTTTATCTACTTGATAAACTTGTAAGTGCCTGTTTTTTTTCTTTTTCCCCTTATTGTATACAGTTGGTGGATACGTTCTAGGCTTTAAATAAGCAGTATTGTTAGACTGTCAGTTCTTTGGAGGCCCTGTGGTTTACGAGGTCTCTATGCTAGTGTACATGGACAGCTCTTGGTTTGGCATATGGCCTGCGTGGGACTGAGGAGGCAAAGAGGGGGCAGGTTTATCGTTGTATTGTGGAGGGGTTTAGGCGGTGACACAATAGCACCAGCCAGGCCTCCTTGGCACCAGCTGGGGCCCAGAGCTTTAGGTTTTTGGGAAGGAAGCATCGATTGGGGCGATGGCTGGAGTGACTGAGAGGTGGGACGGATGAGGGAATTGCAAGGGGATGGATGTGTTGGCACCTGGCTCTGTGGGTTCTGGCTGGGTGCTGGAGCAGTCTCCAGTAACATTGATGCATGGCCATGAATTATATTATGCCTTGGCAGCTGCTTACTCCCAGATTCATCTTAGCAGTCATTGGGTTATTTATTTATTTGTTTCCACAATTTGTCAAAAGAGTTCCCACGTAAAATGGAAAAAAAAAAAAAAAAACAACCTAACAAGATTAAAAAATGAGGCAGATTTAGAGTATTTTACCGAATGGGTATTTGTGCAGGTAAAAGCATTATGACAGCTCGCAAAGGTGTAGCAGCTAAATTCTGATGGAGTGCTTTGTTTTTACCCAAATGTCACCGGGTGAAAAAAGAAAAGTCTAAGACGGTTTACTCTGAAAATCTCTTGAACACCTGCCTCAAAACCAGCCGGGATAACACCTCATTCAATGGCTGCCTGCGAGCTGTAGCGAGCTCAGGCACTGGGAGATAGAAGTGATGCCTCGGGCCTTTTGTTCAACTCTGACATGGCTGTTCGGACACCTTTGTTCTGGGAGGAGAGGCCCATTCACAGCGTGCCCGGGGAACAAATTGAATCCGGTTGACAATTAATAGCCGTGCGGCATGTTTAATTAAGAGCATGTAGCCAGCGAGCGACGTGAGGGAGATAAACAGGGGAGAGCTGCGCCGAGCCAGACTGGGCTCACAAAGGAGCAGGCCATTGGAGCGTCTGGCTGATCGATTCCCCACCGTCTGCAGAGAGCAGCCTTTACAAAGAGCAGCCTGAGCCTCCCCTCTCAACGGGCCAAACTTTTATAGGGGAGAGATGTGAGACTGATAATGCACACAAGGCAGATGGGAGTATGCAGATAGAGGCAGAAAAGTTGAGGAAAAGTTAGCTCAGTGGAAAAAAGAAGTGCAAGTGAAACCTATACAGCTGCACCGATGAACTTCGGTATTTGGTAGCCTCGGTCTGGCGAAAATGACCTTGAGCGGGATGATTGCCGGTGTTGAGTGGTCATTGACTGTAGCTCATGTGGATGGTTAGTGTTACATGGTTGTCTGGCGTTGGGGTCTGTTGTTGGGAGAGGAAACATGCGTGCAGGCGAGCTGGTTTGACTTCAGGCGTCTGTGACCTTCACAGTCCCACATTCCCGTTATTGTAACATGAACACAAAGCGGCAGAGAGCCAAGAGAGAGAGAGAGAGAGGGAGCACTTGACAGCTTGTCTGATAGGCCAAACAATACCAGCCATGGCCGGGCGATGCTGCGGACAGATAGTTATACGCACAAACACGCGCACGCACACACACGCACCCACACCCACTTCAATTAAAGAGAGCCCCCCTCCAGAACTAACAATCACATCAGTCAGCGAGATGGCAGGAGCTGAGAGGAGATCAAATGAAAGCAGTTCATGTGAGGATTTGACTTATACCGTTTGTGCGCCGGCATGTACGGTCGGTGTTTGTATGCGTGTGAGTTCTGCCCGGACATATGTGTGCTGACAGGCGTACAGAGGGATGACAGGAACAGAAAAGGGAGTTGCAGGAATGTAACTTGTTCATGTAAGAATTAAAAGGGTGTGTGCGTGTGTGTGTGGCGTACGGACTGTGTACAGGAAGTAGCAGAAGAGGATAAAGGCATGAGTCTGACAGACAAAGGGTGATCCTTTCATGCTGACGAGTAGTTGGGGGAAAAAAGAGTTTCTGCCGGCTAATTGGCCTGAGCTGGAAATCTGGCCATCCCTTTGGTGAATTTTCAGTCTTGTCGTGTCTTCATGTCTTCTCCCTCCGTCTTTAGAGCCGAGTGTGTCGCTCTCTATAAATGGACAGTGTGGGCCAAATATTTCATCCTGTTTCTTTTCATGACATGTACTGTAGTTGATTAAAGACATAACATTTTGACCTTTAACACATAATCTGCCTTCTCTTCCATCTTTTTTCGTTCCTCTTTCTCTGCTCCTCCGCCTCCTCCTCCTTCCTCTCCCTCACCTCTTCTCCTCCTGCCTTTAACATGGTGCAGGCTTCAGTTAGTGTGTCACAATTTGTCCTCCTGCCAGTGTTCAACAGCTCTTTCACTGCAGCTACATAATGAAAGCAGGTTGAAAAATAACACTTTAAAACGTACCCACATGACCTCATGTGTTCTCATCACCGTGTGCTACTTATGCAAACGCACACACACATATTTGCACCACACGCTCACAGGCACCCGTGCATTACGCTGTGGTCAAAGATAGGTGCAATTTTGAAGGAAGCCCTGTAGGTGGTTCTTGGGTGTGTCTCGGATTCAAAGTTAGAAATTGGTTTCATGCAAGGGTGCCCCAGTCATTTGGCTGGACTGAATAGTTGAATTCAGAGGATAATGCAGGCATTAATTGATTCTGGAGCCTGAAATAAATAGGCTTTCAGCTCACATGAGACAGAACTCTGCTCATTTGTGCCTTTCGAGGAATACGGGGGGAGTGTCTGCCCTTCTCCCCTCCCCTCTTTGGATCGGTCCTGCAGGAGTCCTAAAATGAAAGCTGACATCATTTGATGGATATGAAGTGAATGGTGACCTTCTAGATTCCACTGTCACTTCATTTATGCATGATACCATCGCTCCTTGACTTTTGGGGAAATTTTGATGATATTTGAGGATATAGTGCTTATATTCTTGGAATGTCTCCACAGAGAAAATTCCCACCTCAATTATATTTAGATGACATTTAATGCCCTCTCTGTGGGATTTTCACCGCAATATCTTTCTCACACAAAGCATAAGAAGGCAACAAATGTAGCATTTATGTCTGCGCTCTATATCAAATTGTGAAATTACATTAGGAGTCACACAGGCCTGATGGCTGTTGGCGGTGAAATCTGACACGGCACTTTCAATATCTGCTGTCTTCCAAAACAAGAGCATCTGTCAAATAGCAGACATACAGTAAAGAATTAGAGAGAGGGGAGACACAGAGAGAACCACCCCTTCTGGTGAGTTTGACTGCTCCCGCAGAGTTTTTCTTTACCTCTTTTGGTGGACAGAAGTTGGGTTTGAGGGGAAGAAAAGTTCAGCAGCAGAGTGGGGTAACAGCCTGGAGTCTCGGCAGTGGGGCTCGGGTAAGGTCAGTATCATGGAAGCTCCGCCACTCTCCGTTCTCCTTGGTTGGGCTGTCAGCAGGGGGGAAACAGACATCCTGCTGCATAGATGATGAAGAGGACGTGCAGCGTGGACGCCAGAGGTCAGACAGCCACGGGGTGCCAGGAAGTGAACCTGGCCGCTTCCCGCCGCGCCCTGCAGCACACCGTGATGTGTCCGCGTGCACGCACATACATATTTTTTTTCCCCTGTTTACTAATGTATTGCTTCATATCGCCGTCGTAGCTTCCAACGCGTCTTATAGTCTCGCCAGAAGTTAGAGCCTGAGGGAAAGCGAGGGAGGGAGCGATAGGAGAAGAGAGAGGTGTAATAGAATCATTACACAAGACACATCTCTCAAGGGTACAGCAGTAGGAGGTCCCATATGGGCTTTACATCAGCGGGCACACACACATCCATAGCAACAACCACAGGGTCACAAAGCTGCCTAATTATGGCTGACAAAGATGGATGTATTTCATCTCAGTCAACTTTATGTCCAATCCTCATTCAGTCTCTGCCTAACACACTACATACTATAGATCCATTCCCTCATAAACTCTTCCTGTGAGACCTCCAGGTTTTTTCTCAGTCTCTCCACTTTTCCCCTTATCTCATCTTTTCTGCCTTTGTGGCTGCTTCTTTTTTTTACTACACAAATGAATGGAAATGCAGGACGTGCACGCGCAGGTATGTGGTTACGGTGTGGCTGAGTCAGTGGCTGACCATCGCAAGGCCAAATAATTACATCCTCTCAACGAACATACGAGACAGCAGCAATGGCACCGAAGCCAAAACAATCCCGCCTCATGCCAGCTCCCTGTTCCTGGTCTCTCCGTCTTTCTGTCCGTCCTGTTTTCCCTTCAGCATATGGCTGCAGCGTCTCACTCCGTGGCAGAGAAGGTGGGAAGGGAGACTGGGTATTCACACACTGTGTCGGGGTGCACAGAGTACAAAAAAAAGAAGAAAAAAAATAGACGTTTTCTATAAAAATTATCTTTGGTGTAAGATATGTCACATGTTAAAACATAACATCACAAATAATATGCCGTTTATTACCACAATTCATTTCTCACTTCAGTCTGTCACTGTGAAGTCTTTATTAGACCCATCAGTGGAGCCCTGGCTGGCCAAGCAGATCAGTGGGAATCAAAACTGAGAAGATTGTCTCCTGTGTGATTATAATATTAGCTAAATTTTAATTATGTTTAGTTAGTAAATATGTTTTTTTCTGAAATGATGTAGTAATAATAATTAAGACGTATTTCTTCTGCGTCTCTTGTCAAAGTCAACGACTGTCCCTTGAAAAACGTGACTTCTCTTTTAGCTAGTGGTTAACTTAGCTGATCTTCATTAAGTACATTTTCCTCTGCTGCAGTGCTGCTGTCGTCGTCTTGTGTCTGATTTTGTATTTGATTTTTTTTTCTTTTGCAATGAACTAATTACTAAAGCTGACAAACTTTAAGAGTCACAGAATAGGCCCACTGGACGAGCAAGTGCTTGATTGGTTGCCGTTTACATTTTTGCAATGCGCAGAGAGGTGACAGGCGAATCAAAGCATCGAGTCTCTTGATGCGAAGTCGAGCCACGCTGAGCAACAGGAAAAGCTTCAGCGAACCTTGGCGCCTCTGAAATTCTACTGGAAATGATTAACACAATCTTTTCAAAAAGATTTAAGTAATTCAGGGTTTCAGAAAAATGTTTTGAAAAGTTCTCTTTTTAAAATATCCCATACTGTAGATGTTCATTTGGCGTGAGTTCTGGTGACTACGCAGGCTTCAAGATATGATTAAAATGATCACCCCCCCCCACTCGGGGCAAGATCCCTCCTCTGCCACTGTTCTTTCTCATTGCTAAGTCTTCTCGTATAAAACTATATAGTATATAGAAGCGATATTGTAAACAAAAAGGAGAGTGCTGGCGGAGCAGCTGCTGTGGGTAACATTGATTGTGGGAGCAGGGAGGCGTGCAGCACTGAGGCGTGAGAGGAGGCTCCCCAGGAGAATGCCTCCTTTTTCAGAACAGTCTTATGACCAGCATGCCAAGCAGAAATGTGAAGAGATGCATTGACCAACTACTGGAAAACATCTAAGCTATCCAGGATCAATGCCAAATTGATCCCCGAACTATGTATAATGTAGGCCAGTGGATGGCTTGTCTTGCTCTTCCCACCTCTCGCACGGCAAGAGGGAGCAGAGCTGCAGGAGCTGAAGAGGTACATCGCAAGCTAGACAGAGAAACAGCAAAAAATTGCCTGAGGTGTGTTTTAAACATATGGTCGGGATTTTGTGGTGAAGGAGTTTGCCGAGCAACTGTGCTCAGCGTGATGAGCGAACATGCGTTTTCGCGAGCTCACAGAATTTGGTGTTCGGCGATGATGGTGCATTTTTCAGTTTTTGAATCGATCAGGTGCATCAGTTGCCAAAAACTCAGGATGGTTTGGGGTTATGGGTGAGGCAGAGCAGAACACCTCTGTTGCTCCTTCGCAGTGGAGGAACAGAGTGAACACAGTGTGACTTCCACCCCTCCCTTCCAGTATAGGTGTCCCTTGTAAGCCCCCATGCAGGTCCTAATGAGCAGTATGCTGGAGAGGGCATCTTTTTAACCCAGCACTGGGACTCGTAGAGCAGCCTCACTCCTCTTCAACAGATGCCAAGTGCAGCTGTCAACATCTCCATGCTCTTATTGTTGCTTACTTTCACTTTCTCAACTTTCTCACTCTCTCACGTCTCCGTTTTCTGTCTCATACGTCTCGTGTTCTCTTCTTTTACACCGTCCTGACCGCTCGCCTTGATACCAATTCCACTGCATTCTATTATGAGGCGTGCTCGAACAATCTTAAAGGCTAGCTGGAGGTTACAGCTTTCTAAAATAGATTCACTCCACCTCACTACTTTCCCCGGCTTAAAAGAGTAATATGGCCATATGAGATTACATAGATACAGTGTGTGATACATTATTGCTAGTGCATTAAGAATTCATGAAGTATAAACAAAAAACCCCAAAATGATTCAGCGCAGGCATTTTTGTCTGCAGAATCGAACCCAAGCGCTCTTTTTTTAATCACCATACCTTCACGCTTCTCCTGTTTAAAATGCATTTATCATTGTCATGGGTAAAAAACTTTAAACTTTGTTCCTCCTCTCTCCTTTTTGATTATCCCCTCCCTTTTCAGTAACCCTCCCACCCTCCTTCTCCAACCCTTTCTTTAGTGCCAGTCTATCTCTTCTGTGTCTAATTACATTTGAATTTTTTCTGGTGTAATCTCGTGATAGCCTCAAGCTTCAGCAAACCCCTCCACCGCCCGCTCCCCCCAAATCCCCGCCAGTCCATTTGTGCCCGGCCCCGGGCAGGTTGGTTTCCTGGGCTGCCCTGGAGGAAATATCAGATGACCTGGCTCTCCACAGCAAAACCCAGGTCATCAGGGAGGGCTCCTCTCACCGTATCCCTTCCTTGCCCCCCCCTTCCTCTCATCCACTTCCTGCTTTCAAGTGCAGGGCAAGGTCAAAGCTTTGAGGATGCATTCCCCAGACTTCACCAGGAGGCAGGCTGGAGGCGCTGTGCTCTCCTCTCTACCCAGACTTTTACTCCATCTATTCTTTAGCATCTTCCTGCTCTCTCATATTCATTTCATTAGCTCAAGCTTTTACTGCAATCAATACTGTTGCTAAAGTTAGTTTTTCTAATACAGCGATTCATTAAGTGCCTTTTCATTAGTGTCACTAGAGCACCAGTATAACTGGAATAATACTGTAATGGACAAACATATGCTGTAATTGTTGAATCCTTTTTTGGGTGATGAAGACTGATTTTAAATGGCCGAGCGCACGATGAATGACTCATTACTCTATGTTTTTGCATAATGTGTCTCGTAAATCGTGGGTTTTAAAAAACCGAGATTAAATTCTCAGACAATGATGTAATGTGTTGGTATTTTAATGTAGGCGGTGGCACAGAAGGAAATGTGCCTCAGAGTTCTGTCCTCTCAGCTCCGTATCGTTCCCACCTCTCATCTTCTGTCTGCTCGAATGCAGAAGGAGAGGAGGGACATTATGGATGGTGTTTAGAGACAGGTGTCTGATGCGTGCTGAGATAATGCCAAAAGACTCCTATCTCTCCTTCTAATGGAACAGCGACAGTTGTTTCAAGTGATCAGGTCTGTCATCCAAATGCCAGAGCGTTGGTCCTCTCAACGCCTCTCTTTTCTCCCATAAATCAAAGTTGCTAGGGAGAGGGAGAATCAGAGGGAACAGCAAAACAGTGTAGCCTCGGGTCATCCTGGGATAGTGAATCTACCGTGGAGGCTTTTGTGCAATGAGAAAGGGTGATGGTCTAATGAAATCCATCTGATCAGGCCCGACAAACAGTTGCCCCTAAAATTGTCATCGCAACTGATTTTGAGATCATCAAAATGTGGGACAAATGGTGTTTATATTCCGAGAGTTTACCGCTCCCGCATCCCCCCCCCCTTCCTTGGTGCAAAGAAGTGAAATGGGATGAATATGTTAGTGTCATCTCCAATTTCAAATAGGTAGACATTTCAAAAGCTGATTCTCTCTGGAGAAAATGTTGTACCTCGAGAGTGAAAATATCATTTGAAAGGCGAGACAGTAAAAGCCAGTCATCTCAAAATGAAAATTTTCTCATGGTGGCTTTCCTTTTCACTTCAGCGGTTATGGGAAAGAGAAAAAAAAAGAGTGAGTGAGTGAGTGAGTGAGTGAGAGTCAGATTGAAGAAGGTGTGTAGAAGCTATGAGAAGCGAGAACGAGAGGAGAGACACGCTGATGAGTGTACAGGAGTGACACCTCCTGAAGAGCATGTTAATAACGTGCCAGGCCCAGACAGGTAACCAGTAATCAGACCCTCTGATTGTTGCGCGTTAGACAGGAACACACGCGCAAACACACTTTGCTCTCCATCTCCATCAGCCCTGAAACCGCTAGACTGCTCCGTCATGTTCCGGGGCGGCCCCCTTTGCTAACAGTGTGTCGCAGCTCTTACAGAGACAAAAGAAACAAATGAGATGGCTGGGTTACAACAAACAGCTCCGGGTTGTTCTTTCCCCTGTAAAATGAAAGGGCCTTTTTTTTTTTTTTTCTTGCAACCACCGTGTCAATTAGAGGAGGTATTGCTCATACTCACTCTCTGGTTCACTGCCAGCTCGTGCTGATTGTTATTTATTTAGATCAGGCTTGGAAGGAGTTTGCCTCAATTTAAGCTGTGAGGAAGACAGCCCTTACTGGTACAGTGTATTTCGACAGCACCTGGAGATAAAACCCCAGCAAAGATCATGTCAGCGGGGATGCTGAGGCTTAAAGCAAGGAAGTACAAACAGCATTGCGCGAGCAGGATTTTGACCTAAGAGGTAGAGTGAGGTAGGAGCGGTGTGTGTACAGAGAGCCTCCTCTGAATATTTCCCCAGCGACGGAGAGCAGGCCAGAGGCACTGAGGTCAGCAGATAGAGTCCAGAGCCCATTGACAGCTGCTGGTTTGACTTTGATGCACCATCAGTGTTCAGCACACCGGTTGCCCGCTCCCCCCCCCTCCACCCCTCTCGCACTAACCCGCAAGCGTGTTTGCTCAACCTGAACGCACGCTAGCCTCTCATTATGCTGCCCATGCAAACTTTGTCTCTTTGCAGCTGTTTAATGGCTGCACGTCTGTTTTTGTTTGTTTCCTCACCATAAGATTATTGCACCTTTATGGTTGGTCGGGGGGTTGGAATAATCCCTGGCATCTGTTCAGAGTGGGAGGGGTGCGCAAAGAGCCAAAGGTAGAGGCTCACTCCTTTTTTTTTATTTTGTTCAGTACGAGACCGTGCGGCCCCCTATTTCATCCTCTGCCACCGAGGCTGGGGCTGTGACTCTATTTTAAAGACAAGACTGATGTGCTAACAAGCACAGAGGTCACTGAAGGAGCTCCCCGCTGCCGTTTATCCCTCGCAAAGTGAACACAGAATAGCAGGGATTAATCTAATCACTGCCGTGTTAGTCTAATTTCCTCATAAATGTATGCAGAAAAGTAACTTTATCGTGACCTTAGTACTGAAGTATATATTTTTTCTTACACAGTTAACATTTCACTGCTTTATTGTTTTTTTTCTTCTGACATATAAAAGAGAGAAGTAGCCCCGAGCTCCTCTCAACAGTCTCATCCTCCTCCTATCTTTTTTTTTCTTAATTCAAGACTCCATCTTGTCATGACTTCATCGCCTCCGGTCATTATGGCAGGAGAACAGGAAGTTAATCAACGCAGCATTATCTCCCAGCCTGCACCTGGAGGCGAGGGTGCCAGTCATGCTACCACCCCTCTCTCTGTTGGGACCCCTGCCAGCCTGGGAACCCCTCGCATCGCAATGCCCTGCAGCATCCCGAAGGGCTATCGCCAGTGCGCTGTGTCCCGGTGCCAGGTCACACTTGTGACACAGCCTTGTCGAGCCAATGGGAGCCTCCTTGCAGTGGCGCATACTTAATAGTGTGTTTGGATGCAACAGTAAAAAGAGGAAGGAAAGAGTCTCAGGGAGATTAAAAAAAAAAACAAAGCAAAGAACTGTCTCTCAACTGGTTTTTGTGATGGCTTTGTGCCGCCACATACGTTTTATATTTTTTCCAATTTCTTCTGTAGAGAAAGCTGGTGTTTTTGGATACATTATGGCCCCATGTGGAGGGGCAAAGTAACAACATAAAGCCCGGAGGAGACTTTTTTTTTTCAAACTCCAGCCTCGCAGACCAAACAAGACAATATTTGAACAACATATTCACACTTAAGTGTTTGTTGACACTCCAACATGAGGAGAGATGCACATCCTTAGAAACTATAAAGACATTTTTTTGTGGCGTCTGGTCTGTCCTTGTGTCTAGCTCTCTCTCTAACAGTCTGAGAAGCTGACAAATGTTCTTGCTGAAGAGTGAATTGCTGGCTGTCGCTGGTAATCATTAGGTTGTCCACCAGCATCCAAAGTGCTTTTATTTCTGCCCATTAGTTTGGTGAGAAAATGGCCGGGTATGGTCGAGCGTGTTCCCCCCTTACACTCAGACTGATGCAGTAGGATGGGTGAGCATGGGAAACATGAAAGTGTTTGAAGTATCTCTTTTTATATCAGTGGCAGTCAGGTCAAATTTTTTTGTACTTTTTTTTATTTTTATCTCTTTGTACACAACTAACTCCCGAGGATCTACAACCTTTTTCTGAAGCAGCGGTACACACGCGTGTCAATGTTGTGAGACTGGCGTGTAATTATTATTCAAAGGTTAAAGAGTGGATTGATCCATAGAGGAGTGTCAAGGGCAGATCAAAGGGATTTGGGGGAGGATCGGACCAAAAATGTTAAAAGCCGCTCGCTCTCAAACACAGAGATGTCAATCTTTCTGAGAGCACCTTGATGTCCTCAGAGGAGAAGTTGATCAAAGCTTTCGTAACAAAGATGGTCTCAGAAGATGATCTGACCTCAGCTGCATTCCACTTCTGTCTTTCACTTTACTTTCACCAGTCTCCATTTACCTGCCTGAGCTCCCTGGCACTGCCCCTGTTTCCGTCTTTCCTGTGTTTGTGCTGCTGGTTAAACTGTCTGAATATCAATGAAGCAGTCTCACCGATGTATTACAAACACAAGAGAACAGTGATTAAAGATGACATATCTAAGCCTCACTCCCTTCCTCTCTCCTCTCTTCTCTTTTTCACAGGAGATTGCAGCTTACTTGATAACATTTGAAAAGCATGAAGAATGGCTAACGACGTCCCCTAAAACAAGGTAAGAAAATTACACTCCTGCCCTCTCTTAAAACATAAGTTAAGATTCATACCCCTTAAAGTATTACGTTCGGGGAGACAAAATTTCCATTTTTAGTTTTACATAATTTTCTCTCCAAGACCATTTCCCTCATCACAGCTTGCAGCCTCCTTCAGGTTCCGTGTAGGATGTTTAATCTTACAGGCTGCTCATGGCTGTTCAGGAAAGTTTACAGATGCAGATAAATGATAGAATATTAATATTGACTAATAATTGCCTTTTAGCGAGCCAATTAACATGACATGCACTGGTGCAGCATCTGCTTTAAATGGTGTGTTAATGTGTTCCTATCCGTCTGCACATTCACCACGCAGCTAATAACACTGTTAAAGCTGGGGGTGTTTGTCTGGGTCAGACGTTACACCCACATACGGAACAAAATGCCAAGAGCTTACTGTAATATTTGAAAAAGAAGACGGGTGCCAGCGTCGCAGTTAATTTATTAATATATGCAGATACATAGAGGGCCAGTAAGCAAATGAAGACCATCAGCAAACTTTAACACCTGAAATTTAATGTCAGCAGACAAATGTGTTTTGTAGCCGCACTGGCTGTGATGTAATTATATAATCTATGTGGTGTAATAATTAATAATGCATGTAGCTTTGTAATAGCATTCTACATTTGACAGAAGTGGACAGGCCTCTGTTTGAATAGCTTTAGCTAATCTCTTCATGTCGGACATCTGTAGGATTGACATCCTCGGCCTCTTTTCGACTTACTGTTGCCCTTTTCGACCGCACAATCATTTCACTGCTACAGCAAATGCACAATGTTAACACACTGTCCCCTTTACTAAAGTTTACATTTTCATGCATTTGGAATCAGCTCAATATGTGAAAACCGCGGTTTCTCTTTTTCTGCAAGATGGACTGGCTACGCTGCCGTTATTAGCAGTCCTCATCCATGTGTAAATGGACCCTGGGCTCATTGACATAGAACCCATTCTTCACGTCCCTCTCCCCACCCCTCCTCTCTTCCACTGCCTCGGAGGGACATTGATAATAGTTCTGCATAAAGACACTGCCAATTAGAATACGCTCTCTGGTGTAATTATGGAGCACGGGCCAAAAGAGCACTGAGCTCACCTGTTTTTTTTTTTTATCAAGAATGCTCCATCCTCCCTGAGCCTCTACTCACAAGCTCACCAAAAATGAAAACAATGTCAAGCAGCTTTCAATCTTGAGATTTGGACTCCCTACCTTGTTTTATACTCCTTTTTTACTCTGTCCAAAATATACAGGGGACTGTTATTTTGCTGTTGTATGATAAATCTACCCCTCCGCCGAGGAGGACGGCGTTAATATTCATGTTCCATGAAGTCACAAGCTTCTTGTCCATCAGTAGATACACACTAGTGCTACTGGTTCCATAATATTCGAGACAAGGCGGACATCTCTATGGCCGATCTCTCCAAAATATGACAACTTACAACAAAACAATCTAGATGGATAAATAGCAGTATAGGTGAGAGGAGAAATATGGCTTCTGTTCCTTTAAGATAAAAAAGAAAAGATAGAGGCCGTGAGGGGGGATAGAGCATTCCAAATGTCAGAGTGCTGGCGTCTACCAGCACAAGACGGCCTAAAAATGACACTTCTGTGAGATGTGCGAGACTTTTGATCCAGTGGCTTTAAAGCCAAATGGTCCTCAGGACGCTCATGGCCACAGTCTGTCACCACTGTCTGCCTGTGGTCTCAGCTGTCTGTGTGCTCAGGGATTTCAACCTCATGTCATGTCTCAGTGCAGGTGCAGATATCTTACCAAACGTGTCACCAGGGAGCATCTCCCAGTGTACACCTGCAGTTCACCTGACAACACAACACATTCCATGTTTCAGAGGTGCTTACTGTATGTGTGTGTGTGTGTTTCCGGACAAGAGGGCCAGAGAGAGAGGTGCTGAAGTGTTTGTGTTGTTCCCAGATGTCAGTGAAAGGGTAGAGCGTAGTGATGGATGTTGGGGCCAGGAGAGGTTGGGGGCAGTGAAAGGGTGAGGCATACATGTGTGATTGATAGGAGCTGATTGATGGCTGGCCTCTATATGAAAAGCTTTCTGCTCAAGGTCATGGGTGAAAGGTCAAACTTGGGACACCTGTGGTTAAGTGCTGCCTTATCATTTGTCATCACACATCTTCCGGTGCTCGTGGTGTGTGTGTGCGTGCATCTGATTGTGGGCGTGCTGTCTGCATGTCTGTGTGTGGGTTGACCCCTGTGGGGAATAGGCTAAGTAGGCTAATTCTCCCCCTGCCAGCGTCTGTAGACAGGGTCAGCGGGGCATGATGGGAGGCAGAGATAAGCAGCGGGGTCATGCACGGTGCGGCACCGCACTGCATGGCTGCACCGCATGCATGTTACAACTCTGACACATGCAGGTCGTAAACATGCGAGTGGGCTGCAGCCAGAACTCAAGGAGCTGACGCTAGCTGTTTGACCAAGGTGACACGCGATGCAGGACATGCCCTGAATAGAGATGGCATCCTGTCAACACAAGGAAGATGAGATGAAGTGGACCAATTACATGCATGCACAGATGTATTTTACTAGGCTGATGCTCGTGCACATCAGCCACGGCTGTACTATTGTACAGCCGGCGCTCTCTTTTGTTTGTATGTTTCTGTTTGTTTATCATTTCAAAATCTGAGGCGTGCCAGGGGAGAGTGGTGGAATGCTGAGTGATTGATGTGCCTAGCTCTAGTAATACACATTCCCTTTCAGATAGGAAGTGCAACAGTGCTTAAAATCAATACCAGTGTTCTCCCACTGACTGCTTGAACAGCACTACAGCTAATTCAGGCCGCACCTGTCAGAGCTGGGGAAATCTTTCCCTGCCCGGGCCTTACACTTTAATTTACACCCACAGCCTCGCTGACTTCCATTTCCATTAAAGGGAGAGCCTGGCATTATGGCTTTAATGAAGGCCGCGGCCAGGCTGTGATTTAAGATGGCCGTTACCCCGCACCTTCACTCCACAGGAGGGAACACACTTAAAGGGACAATTAGGATTTTCCTCTCCTACATCCTCCCAGATATAGCCACACTCATTCTTTCCGTTCACCTTTTTAAAGATGTGTCCATGTTGCTTTAACTGATGGGATCTGAAGGTGCCTGTGGGAGGAGAGAGAAAACAGAGGGGAGGCACAGGAGCAGTGTGGTTCCAAATCTAGACAATAACGTTTGATTTGACCTCATCACGGGCGTTACATTGTGCTCCTGCTGATAGCAGGCATTTGTTGTCCATCACACATGACGCAAACGTCTCCTTGAGGGGCTTTTTCAGAGGTGCGTGTATGCTGACAGATGGAGAAACTATTGACTGGAGGTTGTCACAGATTGGTCAGTCCAAAGAGCTAATGGACACCTGTGTGTCGTATAGAGATGGCTCGTTATCCTGAGCATCCCCTAAATGGCGCACAGCGTCATGAGTGGAGCAGTTGCACAAAGTGTTTCTTTTCCCCACTGTTTGTTTTATAGGACTGCTTAACAGCAGCCCGTCTCAAAACACAACAGAGAGAGTGCTTTTTTACGCCCGTCATCCAGATCCCTCTGTATGTGTGTGTGTGTTTATTTTTGTAATCTCCCGTCTTGCATAAAATACAAACATGCAAAAGACTTGTTACAGCAGTTGGAAAGTTTAAGTGGAGGTCTTTGTGAGCCATTTGCTGCGGCTTCCACACAAGTTCGCGACTCAGAAATTTACACACGTGCTCACATGACCATTGGGCACACACACACACACACACACATATTGTATATTGAAACTATCAAACAATAAGCACCAGTCCTTGGAGGGCCCCGCAATGACACTGAACCTAGCCGCCCCCACGTCCCAGCGCAATAGCCCTTTCTCCTCCCACATCCACAGCAGCAGCAGCAGCAGCACTCCAAAATGAAACCGAGTCCCTTTAGACAGCTTCCAAAGACAATGCTTTTATTAAAACCTACAGCAGCGGCGCCACCCCAGAGGCTCGGGCACACCAACAACAGAGTAGAGCAGAACTGAGAGGCAGCCTGAAATCTACTAATGACTGTTTGTTTGCTATTGTGTATGGTGTTTGCTATTGTGTATGGAGCCTGTGAGTTCGCGCCGATCTGTGTGTGTGCGCGCGACTGTGTGTGAGTGAAGGAGAAATAGGGGGGGATTGTGTTTACGCATGTGTATACATACGTAAATGTACTCTTGCGTGTGCACACAGTATGTGTGCGAACCTGAGAGAGCGTGACTACGCATTCGAACAACGTATTTGTGGATGCTTGCATTTATGAATGTATTGAGATGGCATGTGCATGTGTAATTACCAGTGTAACTGCGTGGATGTGTTTTGAATTAAAAATAGAGCGCATGTCTATGTGTGTGCCGTTTTTATAAGAGGGTTTGTATCTGGGTGAGTCTGCCACTGTGAATAAGACCTCCCTAGGCCTACGTGTAAACTCTGTTTCTGTCACCTAGTCTGGCACATGGTGTGAGGAAGTGCTGGGCTTTCTGTGTATGTGTGTGTGTGTGTGTGTGTCTATGTATAAGTGGGGGTGGGGGCTGATGTGTAGGATGTGCCTGAGAAGGGCGTCTGATAGTGTTTGGTCCTAATGCTTTGTGGCACTCGTTGGCTGGCAGAGTTTCAGAGGAGAGTGGAAAAGGACAGGAGCAGCAGGAGAGAGAGAGACAGGGAAAGAGAGGGAGAGGGTAAAGAGCAACGAAAGAGGGACACATACAGAAACAAAGGGATAAGAGAGAAAGAGGTTTTAGATAAAATCTCATTAAAAGAAAGACAGTAAGTCATCTGGCACTGAATCACGCCAGAGTTGTGAATAACATGTCAAGTTAATGTGGAAAGCCTGTTTGGTGAGGTGAATTGCTTTCCTCTGCTTGTCCTTCTTCTCTGTTGTTTTATTCCAACTCATCATGAGTAAAAGTTTAGTTTGCTGCACAGTGACACTTCTCCCCTGGCTGCCCCATTCTGTTGAGCCCTGGAGGACATTGTCCCACGCAGCTTCCACCCAGTCAACAGTGCTGACAAGGACAGCTAGGCCCACCTGGGGCCTTGTAGGCAGGGTGAAATAAAGCCCACCGGGGGAAAGCAGGGAGGACAGGAGTGAGGTGAACCCAGAGAGCACGAGGTAAGAGTGAATGAAAGGGAGAAAATGAAAAATGGCCATCGAAGAAAGAGTGAATATGATGGAGCGAGAGCAGTTTAGAAAATGGAAACATGTCGATAAGAGAAGGGAACGGACGAGATGGAGATGGGAGGAATCGTGATGGATGGAGTGAGGAGGAGAAGGAGTGAGGAGGGGGGATTTACGCAAACAGACGAAAGAGCAACGAGAAAGATGGAATAGAGGGGGATTGAGCTGACATAGGGCGAGTGGGAGAAAAAAGAGAAAAATAGAGTGGGTAAACAGCAGATAGAGATGGAGGGAGGTGAGCAATGGATTTAACTGACAGATAGAGAAAAGTCCTGTGGTTTTGGGGCATGGGAGGGAGAATGCAAACGGTCAATAGATTACAGCTAGTGCTGGGCCGAGTGCCTGGGCCTCAGACTCCTAGCCAACTTAATAGTGCCTCTTGTTTGTCTGTCCTCTAAAGTAATGCCCAAGCCGAGCCCAGGGAAGCAGCCTGAGCCTGAGGCTAGTGGAAATGGACAGGGGACTAGATATATGTTAGTTCTCATCCCAGCTGCTGTATATTACCCTGGCCAACTTGCCCACTGGAGACTATTCAATAGAACATAGAACATCATCTAGCTTTATCGCCTTTATTCCCTCCACACTCACCAGTCGTCCGCTGAAGGCCAGGAAGGGCAGGACCAGTTTTCTGGAATTAATCCTTTTTATTATGTGTCCCTTTTTTGTATGGTAATGGACATTGAGGTGTAGGGCACGTTGTTACCTGTCTCACTGCATAGCTTTCACAAAGAGCTCTAAAATGAAAGATTCTTAAGTCTGTGATGGTGAGGTTATTCTAGCCAAGGAGTGTTGTGCAGCACTGGTACACAAAGCAGCAGTGAAAAAAAAACAAGCAGGCCTAGCCTCGCTCAGTATGCCAATATGGAGGAGGAGGTGGAGGGGAGGAAGGAGTGCAGCCAGTGGCTGGCCACAGGAGAGAGGGGATAAATAAATAGAGGAGGAAGTTGATGTCAAGCAGGTGTTCAAGGAGAAAGTGTCAGCCAAGCGGGCCGAGATGGGGAGAAGTGCTGCCTCTGCAGCCTGATAATAAAGACTTAATTCAATTAGCGCTTCTGCACCGGTGAGCAGCGTGCAAGCTGGCTGTCATGGAGCGGGCCATAGACACAGCAGTGCACACCCTCAGCCACCTAGACGACCGGCCCTATACCGACCCAGCACTTCACTATGCTCGCTGTCTCTCTGGCTCTCTCTCTCTCACACACACACACACACACACACACACACACAAAGGAGACTTAACGTATTATTCACACCTGAGTCACTGAGTAGTCCAGACACTAAACCCTGCCTACACATCTCTCCTACACACACAATGACACTCTCAGCACACAGACACTCTGCCTCATTCCTCACTCTCATCCGTCCCTACAAACTAAACTCTCTTCAGCTCCTCTCCCGTCACCTCCTTGATTTTCTATTTTCAACCCCCCTCTGCTCTCCACCCCCTGTTTTACCATCCTCTTCCACCTCATCACTCTGCTCTGTTGGTACCAAGTGGCCGTATGTTGGGCAGTACCGTGAAGATTGTGACTGCGCGTCCCTATTTTCAGCCCGTCACGCCCCTGTGCCCAGTTGGGTGCTGTCCTGTAGGCATATGGTGTAGCGGATCCCGGATCCTGCCTTTAGGAAGCTCTGGGGGGCATTGCAGTCAAAAAACAGCCTTTCTTCCCACGCATCTCCCCATGCCGTACCCTGGAATCTGGTCTACCACTCGCTGATTTGGGTGTGGTCCGAGAACGTTTGTTCCGGACCGGTCACTTCATGATCCCATGGGTGATGCAGTAGCACCGGGGAGTGACGCACTGTTAGGTCTCCTACACACACAGCAAGGTGGAGGGTGGGGGGAGGAAGAACAGGAAGTGGCAGAGGAACAAGAGGAGGAGGAGGAGGAGGAGGAGGAAGAGAAAGGACAGGACACAAGGCTTCAGTGATACCGTTTGCTGTTATGTAAAGAGAAGGAGAAAATAGGTCCTGGATGACTGCCAGAGAGCTGGGTGAATCACCAGCAAAGAACAGGCACGACATGGGTGCACACAAACACACACACACACACACACACACACGCACACACACACTCACTGGCACACATTCTGTCCCATTTCTTTGCCCCAGCTGAGCTTCACAGAACAGGAAGTACAGCGGATGATGAGTTGCCACGTGGCACCATTCAATGTGTAAAAACGGCAAATGGCAGGAGTGACCCCTTGCACCTCCTCATCAGTTAGCAACTGTCTGCCTATGTGCAATCTGGCTTGTACACTAGGGCCTTTTTGTTGATCAGACACTAATACAGAGAGCATTCAGGTTCCTAGCCCACTTATTTACTTGAACTCAGCCCTTAATCCATCTGGACGACCTGTACAGCTTGTTTCCGTCGCTTTCCATTTCGTCTTTCTCGCCTATTAGTTTGTATTTTTTTTGCGACCAATCCATGTAGAAAAGCTGCTCCCTAAAGAGCACTGGCTCATTGCGCACAAAGCACTCTGGGTATTTCTTACCCATCTTGGTCTGGAAGATAGTTAGCTTGTTGATTCTGATGAGACATCTTCATTATTGTAGATTTGTGTTAGACACCCCAGCCCTCCGCCACCCTGCCCACTTCCTCAGCCATTACCTTACCTCAGGCAAAGACCTGTATACTACTTAAACTGCTTCATTAAAGATGGGAGACGATGGAGTGGGCGGAATGCGGGAAGATAGCCACGCATTAATTTTGCATCAGTGAATTAATCAATTCAAATATAAGTCAATTGATAAATTATTCACATCTTTTTTTTTTGTTGCATTTGAGAGGAGCGCGCTGAAGGAAAGGTGAGAACCATTTCAGATTGGATAATTAATATTAATAACTTTTTTAAAATGAAGTAAGAAAAATAGCTATCAGTTTAATATGAAGTTTTTTTAAACACTTGGGTAATTAAGAGTGTTTGAAAGGGACAATTCCCGCTATGGCACAATTAATTAAAGCAAAAGGTTTGATTTCTCTTGTCGTCCTTGTCTCCCATCAACTTTAAGTATCTTCTACCACCCTGTAGTCGTGCAGCCTTTAATATCCCTGCTTGACTGATAGAACTCTGAGAGAGATAAATAAATGAGAAGATGATGAATCTCTCTTATGCTCATCATAAGCAAAGTTAATTAACAAGCCAGCAAAAGTGCGTGCCCTCCACCTACAGTCCACTGCCGCTTTGGCGAGAAGTCTTTGCAATTGTTTACTATATTTTACATTTTTCATAATTTCTCAGTCCCATCCTTCATCTTTATTTTTTTCTGTTTGCTGGTGGGTGGTACTCAGGAGAGTTATGGAGACAGGTCAACCAAGATTTAGAGTAGTCCTACGCCTGACCCAAAGGAAAGCACTGCTGGATACATTAACATGATAGCGATATGATTATGTCGGAATGGACATGAAGGGTTTCAATTATTTACAGGTGATGTGCCCGTTGAATTGGCAATGAAGTGGCTCGTAAATTACCCCCTCTGTCTAATCAAGCCTCCAGTGGAATAATGGAGCAAGTACTGCCAGTGATGAAGCGCTCTCTCTCTCTCTCTCTTTCTCTCTATCTCTTCGGTGTTTTGGGTGGGGAGCGGAGGTTGGCTACTTTCACAGTGGGATGATGACACTCTCCAAATGACATTGGTTGAAAGGCAAGAAATGTGCCAGTGAGCGCAGGTTTAAAACCTCTCCACTTCATCACTGCTCAGTGCTTTACTGCGCTTTATGTCACCAGACAATGATACAGTGACAGCCAAGCATCAAAATGTGCAGCACCAGCACCTAATGTGCGCCTTGGTTTTGTGCCTGAGAGAGAGAGTACAAGGCAGACATATAGACACATTGAGAGAGAGAGAGGGTGGGGGGAGGGGGGGGGGGAGACACAGACAACCAGACAGGAAAATAGAGGGCTGCTTAAAAGGTTGGCATGGCACAGCTCCAATGCAACACTGTTCAGACAAAACACAGCCAGCCACCAGTCGCTGGCTCCTTTCTCGCATCTTGTTCTGAGGCCTGTGGTGAGGGATTCTGCTCATTTGACTGATGGCCTCTTTGATTAAAAGAAATCAAAGGCCAGAGAGTTTAATAGCCTGTTTTAATGTGTCTCCAGTGAGTGCGCATATGTGTGTGATTTCTTGCTTATCCTGCTGATATGCAGACCTGGCACGATTGATGCAGCCTACCAGTTCTAGCCGTCAAGCAGAGAAAACCACCAGTAGGTGCCAGGCCACCCGCCTGCCTTCTCCGTCTTAAACGGAGACGACCGTTCTTAACTCTGTGCCGTGTGATGTGTTTTGTACCCCGATCTATTGTAACGATCACGCGGAGGTTCTCAACAGTGTTGGGTAACAGTGTATTAAACCTATTTTAAGGAAACAAAGACAGGGATTCGCCTTCCCCACCCACAACCATCACAAGCCATAATCACCTTAGGCGGTTTACAGTAGAAAGAGGAGAGGGAGAGAAAAGGGAGCTAGAGATGACAGGAAGATGGAGTGGCAAAGGGGAAGTGAGATAAAAGTGAAATGTAATGGAGAGAGAGTACCACCTACCGTTCTGGTGTCTTCTGGCAGAGAAAATCATTTTTAGGGGAAGATGGGGTGGTCTGTTCTCAGCCAGTGCCTCTACTCTCTTCCTCTCTGCATCACATCTACCCCAAGAACTGAATCTGGGGTGACTGCACCCACAATTAGGGCAGGAGAGGATTAGTGGCGAGTGGGAAGGTGGTTGGGGGCTGTTTTTGTTTGTGTGCTTACTATTCCCTGCAATGCATTGTGGCAGTGGATCTGTGATTTTTTTTTTTTCTTTTTTTCAATTCCCATGTTTTCAAAAATAGAAACATCACAAACAACATAACAAGCTAAAATGCAAGAGGAGAAGAGGGCAAAATAAGGAGCCCAGTGTATTCTGTGCTCCTGTGTGTGTGAGCTGAGCAGCGTTGTGCATTGCCGCTCTCTAACTTTCCCTGTCACCGCAGAACACGTTCTGGGAGCCTGTTTGCTCTCTGTTCCCCTTGCTAATGCCTTTACAGACGCCAAATCCCCAGCAACCCCCGGAATGTCTGAACATACCGCCATCTTTGCATCTATTTCAATTGCATTTCATTTTCTTACAGACAAACACAAAGCTCACGGGGGGGAGGAGAGCGAGCATTAGGGTTATTATGAGTTTAAAGCACTTAAAAGCTTTTGGCCGTCCTGACACCAGGAGAAGCGAGGGTCCAGGGGAGCAGCGAGGCATCACGCTCCAGTTTTTAGAGAGAGGCGGGTCCCAGATGAGCGCGCTTGAGGTTTTGCAAGTGTGTACGTGCAGGTCTGTGTTCTGTATGCACATATATAAACATGCAAGGATTGCCTCGTCTCCGGGAGCCTTGTGTCACGCCCGTAGCCCTCCTCGGTGCGGCTTGTGGCAGACTGTATTAGCTCACTGCTTCGCAACAGTCAAATTCTGTATCATGGCATCTTAGGCTGACTCTTTAGAGCTCTCTCCCTTAGGTCACACATGGAATTTAAGAGCTTTTCTGAGGCAAAGAGGTGTGACTCGCCCTGAGACTCCCCTCTTGCTCTCTCGCTGCATCTCTTCTCTCTCTCTCTCTCATACTTATTTCGCCACACTTTATTTTCCCCTGCTTTGCCGCTCCACTCTAGAGTCATGGGGCGCACACTCAGCGGTAAACCAATTTCATTTAGTATGTTTTCATATTTTTATCCAATCATGGCATGCTCTGAGGTTTCAGAAGCCACATGATGCTTTTATTGGGGCCTAATTAAGGATCTCTGATTTAATCCATGTAATTTAATAGAGATCAGTCATGGATGTGAGGCTCTTGTGCATAGGGAAGTGATGCATTGCAACCCTTGCCTTTTGCTGCAGCAGGTCAGAGTTAAAGGGATTTGCGTGAGCGCTAGGACGAATGCATGGTGTCCACACTCCACCTGTTGGGCAACAACGGTAAAGAAGTGGAACGAATGATTCAAATTTAGACTAACACCCTCCAGCTTCCCTCACATGTGTTTTTAACTGACAGCCGGAGATTCGGAACACAGGCACTCAGGTGGTTTCACTGCCACGAGCAGATCAGCCCGTGCCCAAATACATCCGCTCTGTAATTGCCTCTTGGCTCGCTCATTGTTCTCATTCATTTGCCTCTCAGCATACAAAAAGTACTTTCAATTGTTATTTTTGTTTTTCCGGGGTGTGTCTACATCATTGAATGACTGGTGCAGGCTGCCTCATTCCAATTGTTCGCACTTACAGTCAACCCTCGAGACTGTCTGATAAGTTCTAGCTAAGTCTTGGATCGTGATCATTTCAGTTGCTCTTGCAGGAGGACTGAAGCGAAATTGCTGAGCGGCATTTTTTTTAAACCTTCCCGTGAATGACTTGAATGAGAGTAAGAGAGAGAGAACTGCCTGGAATTGTTCTGTCCTTTTCAGTGGCCCTTCACAGCCCTCCAGCCAGCCAGTGTTGTGACGCAGTGTTTGAGCAGAGAGAAAGCAGAGGAGCTGAGAGCAGCCCGGGTTGGCCAGGGTGAGGGATCGCGTGCTGGGAGGTGTCTAGACAGTCAGGGATAACAGGCCAGACAGAGAAAGGGAAGGAGACTGGCAGAGCAGTCTGGGCCAGGGGGAGGCCATGTCCAGGGCATGGCTGGATGGGCACCTTATCTGAAATCTCGTCTAGTCGCTGTAGACTTCAGCTTCTGGACACTAACGGCATTGACAGTTGACAGGGGGAGCGGCCACTTCCTGGCCCAACACACCATCACTCACTCCTGCCTCCGTCGGTGACATCCCTTTTTTTGTTTTTACCCTGACTGTCTGCCACTTGACTCCGTGTTGTGACGCATGTTAAATGTAGCCAAACGCAAAAAAACAGTCGACCAGCAACTTTGACACGTTTTATGTATTTGCAAGAACATGAAACAACTTAAATCTGACGTCATCTGGAGCTGCAATGAGTAAGCAATTAATCAATTTGTTGTCAGCGTTTAAATTAATCACCAACTGTTTTGATGATCAATCAATCAGTTTGAGTACTCTTTCAAGAAAAAGTCAAAATTCGCTGATTTCAGCTTCTTAACTGTGAATATCTTCTGGATCCTTTACTCCTCTGTGACAGAAAACCAATGAACGAAACAAGATATTTGAGGACGTCATCGTCGACATTTTACAGACCAAACAGCCAATCAATTAATCAAGGAACGAATGGACAGAGTAATCGATATTGAAAATAACAGCTAGTTTCAGCCGTACAGTCATCCTAGGTGTGCGCTCTCTAAGAGACCTCATGTCTGGCTCTTCCATGCTAAAATACATAGCTTTCTTCTGTAAAGTCACAAATTCATGAGATCTCTTGACTCTTATACGAGGTAAGAGTTTTTTTTTTATAGCTGATCTGTGACAGATGAGGAAAAATGTGATGACTAATGTCTCCTATGTGTAGGACTTGGACTCATCCCTCTACCGCTCATTATGCCTGAGCCCTACGACAGTTTGGAGGGCGTCGGAGGCATTGCCACGTTGGCCATATGCTTTCCACGGCTCCTATCTGTCAGAATGTCAGGACGTGGCGGGGGTGCGCTTTTCTGCACCAACAGAGGAGTGGAGCGTAGCACTACAGGAGGGCCTCATTACCTACACACCCTGCAAGAGAGACTCGGGGACGGGCGAACAGGCATACTGAGCGTTGTGTTTAGAACCAGAGGGTGAGCCGTTTAAAAGGCACTCAACCCGTAGCACAGCCCCTCCCTCCCCCGTGGCTCCATTATCACAGCAGAAAATGTGACACAGGATTTTTCTAAGTTAATGCTTTAACAAATTAACAAAGTAATTAAGGCAAACAAATTGATTCCTTCAACATTTTTAATTGAACTTTTGCCTTTGTGTCTCTTCTGGCCAATTCCCCCTCACCCACGGGCCCACACGTCACCTCTTTATCTGGATTGCCATTAGGGAATTTATGTTGTGGCCCACACCCTCCTTTGTGGCATCTAAACAAATTCAACACTGACATTTATTCTTCTTCTGGTATTTGGAGATACGTCACAGTGCTTGCTTTTTTTTTTGTAACAAGCGACTGAATCTAGGCTGCATCTGTTCAGGTGTGTTTATTGTCGCAGTGTTTACACAAGTCTAAACACCTGACATGTTTTCTTTTTAAGCAGTGCATAGATCATTTAGCTCTTAGTAAAGGTCCACAGAGCACAGTGATCCCAGTCCTGCACGGTAATTTGCAACAGAAAGTGGTAAAGTCCCTCACAATTCTCAGCCCTCCATCACCATTGATCCCTTAAATTTATATTGGGAGCCTGCTTTCACATGGTCAGGGGGAAAAATCAAACTTTTGCCCTTGACAATCTGTAATCTATACGGTCTGAATTAGGATGCATTAGTGATCTGGTCGCTCTCGCACTTAGGTGGTTGAAATGCTCAGTGGAGGGAGGCTCCATTAGAAATCAGGGGAAACTTTAAAAGAGATTTTCTTTTATGACTTTTTATTGTTCAGAAAGTTATCTCAGCTGGGGGAAAGTCTCCTCTCAGTCGACTAATGACTATCAAAGCAGCTCATCTAAATCTCTACTTTATTTTCGAGCTATTTTGCTATGCTTTTTCGGTGAAATTGCTCTAGCCTTTGAATGGGTTTATTTTCAATACGTATTCATCTAGAAAATGTCTATTTAAGATGGATGAAATGCTGTTTCCCACATAGACAAGATAGTCCAATGGTCACAAATACCTCAGCATTAATATCTTTTGCATCCTGCTGCAATATTCTGTTATAATAGCAGCATCATTACGGGCCATGAGAATATCTATGTCTAAAATATTCATGATGTTTAACATTGTCACATAATGATGGAGGGTAAAACGGTATGAATGTTCATGTTTTCTACTATTAAGAAATGGAAATTGCAAGGCTGATACATACTAGCTGCTCGTCTGTATGATCGCACCCATGCAAGTAGTTTTGTGCACAATGATGTGAGTTATTACAGTGTTTAATGATTCAGTTGTTACAAACTTTTCAATTACTGTCAAACTGCGTACTGGATACAATAATCCAGTATTCAGTCTATACTTCCAGAGATGACCGCAGGTTCAGGAGGGATCAGGTCGCGATCGAGAGGGTGGGGCCCGCTGCAGTTCCACACAGCGTAATCCCATGTCCCCTAATTAAATCGCCCAGTCCCATGTAGCGTGGAAGCTAGCGGCTCGGCAGATGTAGCGCCATGTTAAACTTTATGTTGCTTGAAAATGGCTTCCGCTCCAAGTGCATTTGAGACAGAGATGGTTTGACTGTAAAATGATGTGTTTTATGGCACCGTTATCGGAGCGATATTCCTTAAAGATGCAGCGCTGCACACTGTGGCATTCTCCGTCTGCAGGAGGGAGCAAATTGATATGAACAGATCAACAGAGCTATGCCCTTCTGGATGTCCTTGGCACCATACTTGGCCCTCAAATTGATTTCTCTCCGTATCTCCTATGCCAAAAAACTCTCATTCAGAGATTTTATACTCCCACTGCTGACACATTTTGTTCAGGTTTGGAGAGGATGTACTGTTGGAATGTCATTCATTTCCTCCCACATTTCTTTCCACACTTTTTAAAGTAACCTAATAGTAATGCAGTGCATTGGATAGTGGAATTTGTCAGTTTGTGTGTGTGTGTATGTACAGGTGCATGTGTGAGAGCACTCTGAGTATGAATTGCCAGGAGCAGAGAGATTGCTTTTGATTTAATGGCTATTGTGCTTGACTTTGTGTGTGTTCCACTGTAGTGGTGTGTCCTTGCCTTGCCTCTGCTGTAGCAGGTAAACTCTCTGTCTAACATTATTTCACACATACACGTACTTACACACACAAACACACATATCGTGCCTTGGCTATGCTCCATTAGGTGGGCTGTGTCTTAAACAGGAGCCTGACGTCACCGCTTGGCCAGGGAATATAGGATTGCTCGTGTGCTTCCGCGTCCGTGTGCGTCCCTGTTTGTGTGTCTCTGTTTTATTCTCGATGTCCTTATTGTCTGTCCCATGGGACCCCCCCTCCACACACCCCTCTTCTCTGTATTTGTGGCCTGCTGGATTCTATTGATCAGCCTGTGAAAGCTTGAACGTCTGAAGAGGAGGACACAGAGAGAGAGAGAGAGAGAGAGAGTATGAGAAAGGGAGGGTGGAGAGTGGCATTTGTGTGCCAATATGTGTTTTCCAATTTATGTATGTGTGTGTTTGTGAGTGTGATTGCTGATCAAATAAAAAAGAAATAAGTATCTGGCTCCAGTCCCTTTGAGGTACGAACTTTAGATCTTGCATTTATTAGTTTCATTGGTGATTCACTAATATTGTTGCTATGGATACTTAAGCTCGTGCGAGCTGCCTCTGTTTGTTGCTCTTTTTACTGAAACTGTGAATGAAGATTTACAGCCAGGCTGCATTATGTTAAGACCTAATTTGTAAACTTTTCAGCCGACTATGAGATTCTAACAAAGGCACGCAGTGAATGTGCACCAGAAACTGAGGAAACTGCAGGCAAAAGGTCACCTACGTCAGTGTTGTTACAGATGGCAAACTACAGTTGAATTTTATAATTTGCACATTTTTTGCTCCGTGTGCCTTTTAAAGATTGAAAAGTGGTAGAAGTGTAAATTTGAGCAGTTGGCATGTCCATGCACGGGGAGGTGTGAATGGAGGTTGGCTCCCTCAGAGACAGACTGCTACTGTTCAGACCCTCCCTCAGGGCCACACCACTGCCGACTAAGCTTCTAGTCACAAAACACAACACAGTGTTGGTACTATCAACACGGCTGGAGCGGTTGTTGTTGCCGTGGGATGTTGGAATTCCTCCCATAGATCCGATGGACTTTCTGCTGAAATCTGGCTAAAATGATAAACCTCGAGGATATTTTTTCTCTTTCATAAAAGGTAGAATAAAAATACAGAAACACCGGCTTGGAAAAAAACTGAAAATTGCCTGGGTATTTTGTGATGAGTCGATGAGAGATCACCGCAGTGACGTCAATGGGAATTCGTTTTTGCCTGTATTCAAAGGAAAAGTTTTCTGTGCAATCGGTGTTCACGGTACGCTAAATGTAGTCAATTCAAGCTATAAATTCCTCCTGCGTGTTATATTTACCGAGAACACTGAGTCTCCTGCTGCTAAATTTGTTCCAACACCAGTGATCTGATTGGTGTTAAGGAAGAACTACAAGCTTCGGATTTCAGCTTGGATGTAGCCTCCGGGTAGCCAGGGGGCGTGCTGCTGCTCATTAACAAAACATGTTTTCTTGCTTGTAAACCACCTAAAATTCCAATGCCGCAAATCGCATACCAAAATATGCGTGCAGAGGATTCTATGGTTTTTTATAGTGATTTTTGTGTGCAGTGCATCTTGGAACATGTAGGCACTGCTGCTCCGGCTTCGAGGCAGGAGAACTCAGCTTTCTCTGTCAATGTGGCAGGACATTGTTGCTTCAATTGACTACATTTAGCATCCAAACCGATTGGATATCCATATAAAATGTGGCAATTTTGACCTTTAAATAGACATTATCCTTCTTATTCTGTTCTGTATAGTGTCTGTATACTAGCTCTGAAGCCATGGGCTGCTGTTTTTGGCATTGCTTCAGACCGCTCACCTCGCAGAGGGCAAGGTCAACGCTAATCACTGCTTACATAATGAATTTGCATGATCATATGGGCCTTCCATCTTAATGACGCTAGTGGAAAATGCCATCTCACACTTTGCTTCAGAATTTCCCATCAATGCACAAATGGCATCCTCGGTAGTGATTAAGACAGCCTTGACACATGGCTAATGTTTTTTATCATGCTGTTCAAACCACTGGGTGACCATTTGTGTCTTGTTGATAGGGACGTTGACATCCTGTAAGGCATTGTACCCATCAAGAGAGAGATGCATTATGAAATAAAGGCAATTACTGACAATTAATATATTATAAGCATAGAGCTTGCCTGGCTGACGAAGGGATGCTGGAACCTAAATCATGACAGAAAGTGTACTTCAAGTCAGTACAGATCCAGCGACTCCACATTTCATGTCATTTTGATCATGCCTTGTGAATATGACACGCAGGCCATGCCGGTAGGCTTCTGGCCTGACTGTCATGTTTATTATGTGTAACACAGAAACCGCCTCTCAGGCTTTCCAGCACACATTCTTCTCTGTCTTCTTTCTACTTTAAGCTACAACAAATGGTGAATGAGGCGCAAAACAAAGAGTTCTTTGAAGAACAAAGTGAACCTGCCACATCCAACTACTGGCTGGAGACGAATCCCATCGCAAAGATTGCACGCTTTCAAGACAGGGGAGGGAAAAGCATCCCTAACAACAAAATGATATAAATTACTACTGTTATGGTCTATACGGTTCAATTTAATGTGCTTGTAATGATAAATTATTTTGGTTATGAATCTAAAGTGGACCTGAGTGCAGTCGGAGCAGCAGGACTGTTAGAACAATTGCAGCTGTCTCCCAGGGCTGTGGCCATTAGTCAATAAATTAGAAAGTAATTAGTTTCTGCTTCTGTGGCTCTATTTGAAGCGCTTCACACAGGTGTAATGAAAATTTATTGGAGCTGTTGATCCGGAGGAGAAAAGAAAAGTAGAGGATTTGTAGCGTGTGATTGTAATGCAGGATTTCCATCTTCCTCCGCTCCTTTTTCGCTCGCAGCGACAGGTAAAGTTACCCTTGATGGCCAGTATTATGAGATTCGGCTCCGATGTTTTGAGCGTTGTCAGCAGGATGATTAGCTACCCGCTGTGAATGTTTCATATGTGAATACTTAATGAGAGGAGTTTCTTTTTTTAGGATATTTTGAATTCGTGATGATTCAAATGATTTAACTGTAACACAAATGGGACGACTTTTTGGTGAGAGGAGCTAAATAAATACGACCAAAATTGACCCCGAGACATTCATGCAGCACCATCTGTGCCCTCTCTGCTGTTTTATTTACAGTCATAAATCCTGTGTTTCTGCTAAAGACCAAAATTGTCAGTGGAATATTCACATACACACACATGAAGCATCACATATTGTAAAAAGGCATGCATAAAGTTCAGAGAGGTTGCATTTTGTTTGCTTTAATTTAACAATGTCGACTGCGCTCACACAAGCCTATGAGGAAGACAGCTAGTTCCCCGGACTGTCTGTTTCATCCTGATTCTGTGAGCTTTTTGGCCAGCGGGCATCTTATCACCCTTTGTTCTTCATACAGCACACTCATTTTTTTCAGTGTCATTTGACGCACGGTCTGTGTTTTCTCACTCCTACATGAAAAGAGGGAGAACAGCAGACTTCAGCCATCAGGTTTACCTAATTGAACAGCTTCACATTTCTCTTTCATGCCATTGTGTGCGGATCAAGGCAGTCACACAGAGCTTTTTGTTGCCAGACAACATCAAGGCTATTTGTTTTGTCTATTGGAATGTAAGGTCAACAGGAGAGGAAAAACAGAAATTGGAAAGCGTTCGCACAACTGCGATGTCAATGAACGGCGTGAACAACAGACAGGGGGGAGGGAGCCGCAATGGCAGCATACGGGCAAAAAAGGAAAAATTAGAGGTGAAAGAGAGAGGAGGCAGCGGGGAGGTGGGGAAACAAGCGCAGGCGTGAAGTTGTAAAGGCGGCAAGACAGAGGGAGAGAGACAGAGGAGGAGCAGAGAGGACGCAGAGTGGAACAGAGATGGGATGGACGGACGGATGAGGACAATGAGGCAGATCGGTCCCAGCCCAGTCTATGGCCAATTAGAATAAAATTAGCTGGACCTTGGCAAAGGCTAGGGCGCACAGTAGGGCATGAAGAGAGGGGAGGAGAGGTTGGGGAGGGACAAAGGGGGAGAATATCCCGGTGATTAAAACCAAATGATTAGTGGTGTGCAAGGCAGAGGGCTGGAGAGCTGGGGTCACCTGAGCCTGCAGGGAGAGAGAAGGTCTAATAGTAATGAGACCAACCTTCCCACTCCTCCTCGTCACTCTCCTCCTTTCACCCTCTCACCCCCCTCCCAGCTTCCTTTTCTCTTGCTCAGACTCCATTTTTCTCCCCTAACCATTTTTCTCCGTCTCCCACTGCTCTTTATTTACACTTTCCCCCCCTATTCTGTCTATCACTGTGCGTTTCCCTGTCTGCGCCTCTGCCTTCCTGTAGTAAACCCTATTACTATCTATTACTGTCTCTTGCCTTTGGCCAAAGCGCGCACTAATGCTATTGTTGTGGGAGACAGTTTAGCTTTTCGTGATAAGCAAAGATTTATGAGTAGTTTGTTTATCTTTTTTAGTCATGAGTGTAGATCTGCAGATGTATGGTAATAGATGGATCGAGCTGCAACAAAACACGACACAGTAATGGCATCTGTTGCAGATTCCTCATCTGCCGCTGCCTCAATTTTACCAATGAAGCTGGAATTTTGTGCTCGTTCTCGGCAAAAGCAACAATAATTTATGGTATGTGATTTGTGGCACACAAGTATAGGAGTATTTCGGTCATGTAATAACAGGAATAATAGGAATTTATATTATTTTTCATTATTTCAATATTCAGTTCAAGCCAATGGTTAGACTTAAATGGTACATGGACTGCATTTATACGACGCCTTTCTACTCTTTATGACCACTCAAAGCGCTTTACAACACAAGTCAGCATTCACCCATTCATACACATGACATCAAACTGCTGCAACTGGGTAGAGCCAAATCTATCGGAGACTGGTGCAGATAGTTTTTTTTTCCAGTTTCAGATGATGACAACAAAATTGCAATTTGGAATGCATCTTCTGCAAGCGTTCAAAGATGGTGGAAAAGACTATGAGTTTTAACACAACAAATCTTATCAGAGCAATGGAGTATAATCCATCTCTGTTTACTACATCGTAGCCTTTCTTACCCTCAGGTCTTCATGAACTGCAGGTTAGACGCTTCTTTAAAAAATATAAAACTGTGAAATTACCTGTTATCTTATCAGTATCATCCATTAGAAGCGGGTAATTAATGGCTATTAGCATCGACTGAAATAAATCCATATTTTGTGTATCCCTAACGACGGTTGGAGGAACCCCCAGAAATGTGTGTTTGGTCCAAACTCTACGCTTGCCTCACATGGGTAGGGCATCTGATCTGGCCTTGTAGGCGTCCTCTATACTGTGTGCATATATAATTTTGTTGGTAAATGCGAGGACAGGCTTGGCACGTGCGAGAGTGACCGAAAACGTGTATCTGTCAATAATGAGGTATGGCCCTTGGCATGTTTAATGGCCGGAAGCATGCTAATGGCCAGAGCCAGGACCACTGATGCATTAACTGTTCAGGCATCAAAGAACAGCCTATAAGCATGGTCGGTTGTGTGCAGCTATCTTTCCTGCTCTTTGCTACTTTCTATACCCTCTTCTTTTACTCAATTTTTTAAATCATTCATTTGTTCTTGTTTTCCAATTATTTAATGTCCCCTTTTTTAATCTCTTACCATTCTCTCACCTGCTTTCTCTGGCTCATCTAAGCATCTTTGGGAGGCTCTCCTATGTGTTTCAGAACTTTTTACATTTGAGAAAAGCTATCTGAGAAATGACCCCCACCCACCTATGCAGGTTTTTCTTGTGTTGCCTGCCTTGAATAGGTAGAGATATCATTGTGTCTTTTTCCAGGGAGGCAGCCAGGGTAACACCGGTATGCTGCGAATCAACAGGCAATCTTGCAGAACATGCACACAGCTCTGATAGCCTGAGAGGAGAGAAATCCAGCTCCTAGATGCGACTCCAAGCCCCAATTTACCCTAATTACAAACATTTGAGATCTTCTTTAAATTAGATTTGCCTTATACGAGACACACTACTTTCTGGTGAGTCAGTATTTTTTTTTTTTTGGCAAGACAGTTTTCGCAAAAGCAAAGACCCACGCTTTATGTTTATCTCAAGTGTCCCCTGTCTCTCTGCTGCTCCTTTCCCTCCATCACACTTTCTGTTTCTGTCTCAGTTCTTTTTTTCTAATTTGCCACTCTTCTCTAGCAGAGCAAAAATTCCTCTGCAGAGAGGTAGAGTACAGTAGGCCTGTCAACCCTGGAGGAATGTTGGAGATGAGAAGACGTGTCAGAAGTCCGGTGGGTCTTTTCCTCTTTTCCACACAGACCCCCCTTCGATAGGTGGTTGAAGCCCATAGAGAAAGAGCAAAACCCAGCCGTGGGTCCAGTCCACAGATCTGCTTCCATGGAAGACTGGGATGGGTCTGGGCAGTCAGACAGACCTGAATAAAGAGATCAATCCACAGGGTGGATTGGTTGGTGAGAGAATGTAATTCTATGTGTGTTCCGTTTTACAATGGCAGGAAACACAGGCAGTGGCATGCACAGAGGGAGAGAGAAGTGACAAATAGACAGTGCCCTATATGTGACCATTGTTTGAGTTGCCAAATTGCTCTGTTGTTGGCCAGCGATTATCTGTGCTACAGAACACCATGATGAGTTTTCAGTTTGGTGAACATCGGAGTGGGTGAGAAAGCAAATAAAGGCCCTCCCTGTTGGCCACCTGTGATGACTTAGCCAAGCCAGGAGACGTATAGCAGCCTGACACATAAGGCCTGGGGGCCTGTATCACTTTAAAACAAGAAAAGGAGAAACAGTAAAACTGCAAACGTCTGCTGCACAGCCCCCAATGTATTGTACTGTATTACAATGCCCCAGAATGGCCTCTGGTCGGAGGTGAGCGGTGGCAGTTCTAGCTGGCCGTAGGGACAGTGGACAGGAGGCCTGGTCAAGTGGACGACAGCGAGGGTCACAGGGTCCCCTGGGGAGGAGATATCCCAAAGGGGGTGGGCAGATGGGGTCTGGAATGAGAGTGTTCTCAGACAGGTGGATGGCTGTCACCCTCATTTCGCCACCGCCAGCAAGCAGGTGGCCTCTCCCTCCTCCTCTTCGCCTCAAGGGTCACCTTCACATGGCACTGCTTCCCCCTGGGTCCCATCCCATCATATATACACTGTATGCAGACACACTGGTGCTCGCACACAGACGCACACACATACACACACCAATGGTTCTCATACTGCGCGACTCTCAGTCAACCCCGGCACCTGGGGACTGGGCGCGTAAACAGTCGCTCTCAAGGTTGAACCCAGGTGTTTCATTTCCATTAAGGCCCTCATCACATTCACAGCCTCCTCCCTCTGACTTTGGTCATAGCACAGACGGAATAGTCATTAAATTTCAGATTACCTTCTCTTTGCCTTTGTAGATGTTGAGATGCACGGGGTCTATTTTAGATGTCTGTCTATGAAATAATTATCTCCCAACTCTCTGCCCCTGACATCTTCAAAAGAGGATGTTCCATTGATGATTTTTGCCCTACATCATAGCTTTGCTCTTGCCACGACTCTAAAACCCAATATAGCGTAATTAAACTAACAAAGTGACATCAATAAAGACAGAAGTGCTCTGTAATTACAGTCTGTGCTAGGACATCATAAGCAGGCAGTGTCATCACCCTAACGAAGGAAATAAATCGATGGCAGACAGACAAAGCCCCGCTTTACGATCCCCTTCTCCTCTGACACACAAAGCCAACCATAAACACGAGTAAGGCGAGAGTTTAATGGCAATCTTAAAGTTGCAGAGGCCACTAGCTTGTCTTTACTGCTCCTGCCCAGCAATACAATGGGTGCCTTGACACTTCAACCACTCCCTTACTCTCCTTCATTAGTTGTGCTTCTCTCTGTTTCTCCCTCCAGTCCGCCTTCTCCCTTCTCTTTCCTTCCTATATGGTGTCTGGTCTCCTCACCCTCTGGAGACACATGAGTGGCAGGCCTCCCCCTTAATAACTGTGTATTCCGATTCTGACACGGTTGCACAAAAAACAGGCACACATAGATAGACACCCACACACACACACACACACAAAAATAATATGTTGCAGGATTCGAGATTGGCATTCCCACGTTGCTGCTTCCTGCAGAGCGCCATGTGGACAGCAAGGCTAAATGTCAGGGAAAGATATTTAATTCCACGTGCACACACACACATGCATGCAGACACGCTCAGAAACCCAACAGAGACAAGACACCCAGCACTGATAGTGTGTGGAGTGTGAGGGCTAAATGTCAAGGGATGATGTAAATTCACATGATTGCCTCCAGAAGTAGTTCATCACAATGCCAAGGCTGGCCAGAGTGGTGTCTTATTGTCCTCCAAGAATTTCACTGAGCCGGACAGTGGGGCCTCAGCAGGAGCAGCGGACAGTGTTTGTGTTTATGCGCGCGTGTGTGTGTGTGTGTGTGTGTGGGCGATGATTAGTGGGGGGTCCTCTAAATATAGAAAGCCCACTGTCTTTCTTTTTCTTAACCCTGTGTTTTATCAGGGATGACCCAGTTTCCTGAGAGGTATAATAGTATATATTCACAGAGGGACAACATTCAGTGATGTACATAGATATTTCCCTGCACTGTTTGTAGTGTACATCACAGGTTCCCGCTGAGATTAGTTCCGGATGTATCCGAGTCTGGTATGCTAACACAAAGGAGTATATGGAGGAAGCTTGGATCAGAAACAGGGATGCGTGCCATGTTTGAGTCTTGTAAAACCTTTTTTACACATTCTGTCTCTCAGGATGACAGCAGTGGATCTCCCTCAGCCTCCAGTCCCCCTAAACATCTTTTGATCAAAGTAATCCCTGTAGAATATGCTATTTTAAAGAAATACGAGCAACTGATGGGTTTAAAAGTTCCGTATAGAACGGCACATGCAACATTGATGAATGAAACGTAGATTTAATCTCGTCTTCCTTTGCCAGGCCCCATGTGTGGCACAGAGCCAGAAGCAAACTCTTTGCCATGCTGTGGCTGTTGCTTTGTCGCCACCCCCCCACCCCCATAATTCTCACAGTCTACTTGCTGAGGTGACTGATGAGCAGACTCACTGGTGTGTCAAATATGGGGGAAATAGTCAATCAGCTGTGCCGGTGTGGCAGGCCTGCGTGCCGCTGTAGTTTGGAAATGCTGCTGCAGGAAGTGTGTAAAAGTCATGCTCTCTGCCAGGCTGAGGATAAACATTTTACAGTTTCTTCCGTCTCTGGAAGGCATGGCTAGATGCTCATTGCATCTGTGTTTAGTCCAACCCAAGCTGTGCGGGATTTATTAGGCCATACCTACTATCATGCCAGACATGCTTGAGTGTGTCTCTCTCTCTCTGTATATTTATGTGTGTGTGTGAGTGTGTTTTTAAGAAACAAAAGGACGAAGGGAAGAGAGGAGAGAGGGAATGTTAGTGTGTGTGTGTGGATCATTTATGGAGGGGAGAGTGTTGATGTGATTTAGTGCGTGGGAGCTCAATGGGCCACTGAACTTGGAAAATGAAAAGGCAGAGGTGGCCATGATTAGAGGTGTGCCTTGCTGACTACTTTATGAGTGTATTCAAATGTGTGTGTACACGCGCATGTAGATGACAGTGGGAGTCTGTAGCTTGAGGGGGGGGGGAAGATAAACATAGCGGGGCACACACAGTCTATCATCTTCATTGTGTAAAGCCTATCAGTGTCGGTGTGTATAACCAGGAGAAGCAGGATTGACTTATCCTCTGCTTGGCTCAGTCACACCGAGCGTGTTTGTATGTGTGCGAGGTCCTGGCCCCGGCTGATGCATCAGAGATGGAGCTGAGTGATCTCAGACACATGCCAGGGGCCAAGGTCAGGGGTCATCATATACAAACATACCCAGAGAAATTGAGAGTGAGAGAGCGTCGGAGCCTGTGGGACCACTTGACTAACACTTTCACCCGTAACATCATATACTACCCGCACCCTCTCAGGCTCATCTCTTCTTTCAGTCATTCTTTGTATACATTTTGTTCCCCCACCAGTTTGCCTTTATTCTGCTATTGGAAACAGATTACTTACCCTCAGAATAACATCAACAAAAACATCTCAGAAATAATACGATTTTGGAATGTAGCTGGTATCCTAGCATGCATGACGAGGCCCCCAAAAAACATACTCCTCTTTAAGATTTGTCTTTAGTCTAGCGGAAGACAAGGACAAAAACAAAATGCCAGGCTACTTGCATCTGCATTGTTTGTGACAAATACTGTCACGTTCGGCCGCGGCTGTGTTCATGTTCAGGAGTGTTAAGTCGCAGCCACCATAGTCAAGCAGTTACAAGAAGATTGCCTTTGTATTAGGCCATGCCTCGATGGCCATCCCTCCATCCATCACCGAAGTATCTGCAACAGATCTGTTTACATTCCTGTTTTATGGTCAGTGGTCAACACATTAGCTGTCTCCACAGCGTCTACAGAAACAGCGTGGTCTACGTTTAATTGTCGGCAAGTGAACAGTGTTAGCTGTCATGTTTTTCTTTTGTCTATTTTTTTCTTTACTTTGTTTAACCAGGGCTCAGTAGATTCACTGAGCCCGAATGCTCTTTTCTATGAATACCCTGCTCCACACTGACACAGTTGCACACATTCACAGCTGAAAGCCTCCCAACACAGCCACAGTCTGATCTTTTGGCCAGCTGAGCAGCTTTAATCTGTTTTGTCGAAAGCTGGATCATACTGATTGTCCCACACGCTGCTTTGTTGCAGCAGTGCAAAGGCGAGTCAGAGCTCAGGTTGATGGTCAATAAATTAAGTGATTGCAGAAAATCCACTGCTTTTAGCAAAATATTTCCAGTGGACATCACTTTTAATTGCCAACAGCTAAAGAGGCGTGATCAGCATGTAAGATCATTTGATTAAGCTGTTGTGGGAAAGAAACCAATATACTGGCTTGCTGTGGCGTACAGTAGACCACTGCTTAGCCTTTTATGCTATTGCTCCAACCAAATAGCTTCTGACTATCTTTATGTTGTTTCTTTCCTGTGGACATAGCTCATTAATCAGCAGTAGCTCCTGGTTAAATGTTGATAAAAAGGAGCTTAAAATAGAAAACAAACAACGCAATAGGAAATCCGCTCGAGTTTTTCTGTTTCACCACTACATTTAATGGCAGACGCGACTTTGTAGTTACCACTCCTGTCATTTTCGTTTGCTTTTATCTCATACGAGACCATAAACGCCACAGAAGGCTCCCCTCTGTTGACACTATGTACACTCAACATTCTGGCACAGGTTGTGTTTATGGAGGCGAATCACAGTGTGTCAGTGTTTGTGTGAAATCCCCACACCACGCACAGGGATCAGAGACGAAAAACCAACGCTATACTGTGAACTTCATCCCGGAATCCAATCCGAGCATTACTGCGGAGGTGGCTGGGACTCCAATATGTTTAGTGCTACCTCGAGACCATATCAGCTCTGCAATGCCTGAAATTCGATTTGATCTGCATGGCCACCATCACTTGACCGTGGCTGATGTCCGTCCTTCTCCCCCTCACTCTCTATCTGTGCCTGAGCTGCCGCTGAGCCCTGGGCTCCAATTAATCCCATGATTCCTGGCTGTGGTTGGTATGGTGACCAGACAGGGCACAGAGAGAGCTGTGATTCCCAGGTGAAAGGTGGGATAGACTTTCTGATTCGCTCCAGCACACAGATAGAGTTACAGCTCAATTTCAAACTCTCGCCCTCACTGGTCTATCCTCATGACTAAAATAGGACCAAGGAATAGGAGACGGGAGAGGAAGAATACCTTCTTCTTTTCTTTCTCTCTGTTTTCCTGCCTCTCTCTCTCTCCCTCCCTTTTCCCACCTCTTTTTTTCCTCACTCCCTCCTATCAACCCGACCCCTGTCCCCTCCATCGCCGTGCTGATGTTTTCTGTGACAGAAGGGACTCAGATGTGTTTTTTAACTTGGTCAGCTTGTAAGCACCAATTCTAACTCTTAACTTCTTCGTGACTTTAGAAAGAGGAGTGGTTTTGACCTCGCTTGGTCTTTATCTGTCTTTCTTTTCACTTGCTCCCAGTGCTTGTGCTTTGTTCTTTTACCGTTTTTGTGGACAAAGCAGGATTTGTGAATTAATCATAAGTGGTTCAATAGCTGGCCTTAGCTGTGCTCTGTCACTGGGGGATCAATAGGGGAAGGTCAGTTGCACTGTGGTGGCACTGACTGCTCTGAAGGAGAGAGACGGAGGGCCACGTCCAGGTGATCCATAAGCTCGGTCTGGCATGAGGCACGATGCGGAGGGGAGCCTGTCCTTGTCCAATCGTGTCCCTGTCCTGATCTCCGGAGAGACAGACAACCGTCCTCACTTCAGGTGGACTTTCCAGTCCTTGTGTCATCTTCAAGGATGGTGCCACATGTTTAAAGAATGTGAGGGTAATGTCTTTACTTAATACATGTCGTGGGTCTTTCATGTTGGGGAAGAAAAGAAAAAAAATCGGCACATTCATATAAACCTTTGCAAGCACAGGCAGGATCAAGGTTTTACCTTTCGTGGTCCGGCTTTATAATCAAGGTTTTGATCCTCTTTCTTATAATTGTCTTCCTCTGACCCGTCCTTGCACTTTCTTTTTACATGCTGGCTTTTAATTTTTTTTTTTCTCTTGAATCCTGTCAGTGACAGAAGTTCAAATTATTTGCTGAATGTAGCATCAACAGGACACCAGAAAAAAAAGAGATGAAAATCTTTGATCCTCTGCTCTGAATTGGGCTCTTGAAAATGCACGGCCACATCATTAACTAGGTGGCTGGATTCTTCTGCTTCTTGTTTTAATAGAGAGCAAGGTTGTTGTTACTAATAATGAAAACCTGACCTTTTCTTGCTGCAGTCTGCTTCGACTTGGATTTAATTGCATTAGTATTTCCTTACCACGGGAGAACGTAAGCTGATAAAACAGCAACTTTACCCCGTGACATAAAATAACGCTGGATGCAATTCCCCGCTGCCCATGCATTATTGAATGTACAAAAGCATCCTCTTTACAAATTGTCATAATAAGGCAGTGCTACAGGACTTAAGTCTACACATGCTCGATGCACACAGCATGTAGCTGTCAGCGGGAGCCGGGCCACAGAGAGGCTTCATTCTGATGGCACCTTTATTTACAACGTACTGAGACACACCACGGATGATTTGTGAAGATTAGCGGAGAGGATGTGAGGTATGAATCATCGTCTCTGTAGTCGCTATTTCCAAGTAAGCATATGCATACTGACTAAAGGCTGAAAATAGCATTCACCACAAATATGATGCTGAAGCCTTTTGAGCAAGCAGTTGAAAGTCATCATCGTTTCAAACCAGTTAAACATATTTTATGCACACATACGCACACACACACATACGGTGACGGTATGCATTTCAAGTCAATAAGAAATGTCTTCACAGCCGAAACCTTACAAGCTCTGAAATTCAAATTCTGTGTCACCTAAGCTGTACATCAAAGCTGCACATTAGCCCTCGCCGCTATGTGTGTATGTGTTGACACAGAGAATGGAGCAGTGTAACTAGTGAACAACATGGCTATTTGTAAATAGCGTCCCAACTTCATCCACTGGCGGCAGCTGAGAGCTTTAAGTCTGAGTAGTGATGGCAGCCTCCCTGAAATGTGCATGAAACCGGCTTAGCGCTATCAGCGCAGCATCACCGCCAGTCACCAGCCTCTCTCTCATTCTGCCGGGCTGCTGTGGACCAGATAAGAGCAGCACCACCCTCCTCCCCTGCTGCTCCCATCCGCCGCCTTATGTTGTCTCCCAACAATCCACCCACCCTCCCACACCAATTCACCCTTATCCTCTTTACAAGGTCTTATAGGGACAGAGACATTGATGTGTAGCTACAACAGTAATTTATATTCTTTGTAAATTGTCTGTGATTTTTTCATTCAGATAAGTGCGTGGGGAACATCTGTTTTGTGCTGGAGGGCAGTGGGCTGAGGCCTGAGCTCAGTGGCAGTCAGCGGCAGTATAGATAGAGAGGATGAGGGGAGGCACACGATCTGTCTCCCTATCCTGAATTACAACTCCAGGGGCCCAGCTAGCCTCTCATCATTATTGCTGTATTTAGTCGAACACATTGGGTAAACAAACGCTGCTCCATCTGTACAGCCTTTGAGATACATGGTATCATATTAAAACTTAAATTTATGGTTCAGCTGCCGTGACCAGCGTTCTCTCTCGAAGATGACCGTGACTGTGTAACCAGACTGCTCGGCGAGGGGAAAATAAAGATCAACATGTTACGGCGAGAAAGGGAGGATGTGATATGATTTTAAAGATGTTGCGTAACTTGCTCCAGCTGACTGACCCAACACAATGCCCCTTACTCCATTAATTACCATACATAATTAAGCATTCATAGGTGAGGGCTGAGGACTAAAAACTGTGGGCATGACAGTGACCAGGCGCCAAGGCCTCATTGGCAGTCAAAGAGGTACGCGACCTGCGGCGTCTCGACATACGAACACTGGCGGGGGAGTTGGAGGGGTTCAGAGCAGCGCAGACAATGAATCTCAATCCTGAGGCCGTGGCAGATTTACATTTAAAGTAGTTTTAGCGAACGCCCCACTTCCTGATGCATTCTTTGGCAGGGCTGAAGGGAGCGGCTTATCTGCGAGTCATCAATTGCACGTGATGCGTCCAGATAGGAGCTCCCGATGCGGTGCCGGCACCTTTCTGCTCACACCAGCTCAAAGATGATGTGCCATCTAATAGAGTGCCGTTGCTTGAAGCATAATTACATTACACGTTTAGACACCTCTGCTCAGTGTCGACAGCTCCAGATGTGTGTGTGTGTGTGTGTGTGTGTGTGTGTGTGTGTGCGTTTGCTCGCACCCATGTGTTTTAACACATGTGACCTATGTTTTACCTGTGATTGACAGAACCAGTAATGACCAGCATCAGTGTGTTATTGATGTTCTGTCACTCGTTGTGCTATTAATGTTCTCCCTGGATGGAGCAACAGGGTTACCACAAACTTAGTGTGTATGTGTGTGATGCATGTGTGTGAGTGCTCAGGGGCATATTTGTACCTCATATTTATACTTAATGTGTGTGCGTGTGTGTGTGTGACACCAAATGTAGGTGTGTGTGTGTGTGTGTGTTTGGATGAGTAGTAGGTGTGAGTGTGGCTGTTGACACAGTGGGGTAAAGGCTGTGATGGCTGAAGGCTCTGATGGGTAATTGAGAACAGCAGGTGTTGCCTCCCTCTGCAGCCACTTCAGGCCCCAAACCAGCTCACGGTCCGATCTTCAAAGCCTCTCCTCTCCTCTCCTCTCCTCTCCTCTCCTCTCCTCTCCTCTCCTCTCCTCTCCTCTCCTCTCCTCTCCTCTCCTCTCCTCCTCTCCTCTCCTACCCTCTCCTCCTGGCTGCACTGCCAGTTGAGCTTGCTGGGGAGAAAAACAGCATGTATGGTATTAATCAAACCCAGGGCATCACGGGGAATAGGGTAGAGAGAAGACGGGGGGAGGGAGGCTAGAGCCCAGCTATTACCGCTACATCGGCTCCAAAATATTTCAATCTCTGTATCCCTTTTTGAGAAGAATACATCCGGCAGCACGGAATTTTTACTATTATAAGCTGGAGTACCAATAATTAAAATGCTGAATGCTTGTCTTACACTTGAGTACACTTGATATAGTTGAGTAGTTTTGAGTCCGGTAATACAATAATAGCTTATTTCATGTATTAAAAGTAATATACTGAGGACAAACTGTGTGTGTGTGTGTGTGTGTGTGTGTGTGTGTGTGTGTGTGTGTGTTTTTACTGTTCTATAAATAGCTTAAAGTTGCCAAGAATAGGTGTGTGCTCATACAACATACCTGTTTGTGTTCTGCATAAATTGTATAAATACTCAGATTCCTTCGCTGTGTTTTCACATTTCAGGATTTTAGGATGATTCACCAGAGCTGTGGATTCCCCACACTCATGCAGTTGAAGGAGTAGAAATTTGACTCTTTCTGTCTTTTTTCTGTTTTAGCTCACTCTGTCTTTCACATTGGAAAAACACCCACGACAGCCACTTACATCTGGCTTTTGTCTTTAATTTGAATGTGTACAATAGACATTTACTCCTGGGTCAAAAACACCCGGGTCGACATGCTAATTTCCCCCCCTTGTCAGGCGTGATGCTATGACATGTGTTGAAGCTATGGCTGCTGATTTGTTCAGTCAGTGCTAGGTTTGAACGAGGAAGACGCGATATGTCTCACTCCCTACTACTACTACTACTTCCAATCATCAGCTCCGTGAGAAAACGATGTGCCTAATCTAGAATGTTATTGATTCAGACCTTTTTAAAGTTTAAAATCTTCTGGATGTAGTCTGATAATGTATATGATCTGCTGCTTGCTACTGTTCCTTGTTTTTTTTTTTTTTTCCAGAGCATTCTTGAATGTGACAAACAAGAAAAAAACAGAAAGGCAAACTCATCTACTTGCAAAGAGAAAGGTGTCCATCACCTATTTCTTAGCATTTAAAAACCCACACATACATGCTAATTTTGGTGTAAGAGTGCCTATAGGCCTTTAGACAGTGAAGCTGAGCCTGTCAGGGTGTTCTCCCTGCCTGCGGGCCAAGGCTTCCCCGCTTTGCCTTTGTTACCCATGCCGAACACGTCACCAACCTCATAAACCCCCCACCCTCCCTCGACTTTTTCAAATGAACAAATCTGATTGAGCGAATGCCATTACCTGGGTAAATGAATGATTCCTAAAGGACTGGACAAGGCCTAACACCACCCTGAGGGTAAAGCTTATTATCGCTGCAAACTCCAAAGAGGAGCGAGGCAGCTGTGGAGCTTGTGTGCACTTTGTCAGAGGCCTTTATTTCCATATTAATCTGCCACATTTAGGCATCTGAGACAGAGGGCCTCCTGTCACGCTTCTTTGATAACAGAGCAGTTAGCTTTTCCCCCTCATGTATAAATATGTATAATTCTGATAAGATTAATTGAAGCGCCTAAGTATACAGTGGTAGGAGATGAGTGGGAGGGAGGGAGAGAGAGAGACAGCGGGAGGGAGAGGAGACACATTATACTGCCAAAGCGTGCATTTTAGACTGGCCTATGCCTCAGACCTACTCCAGAGTGAGTGCCTAGGCGCTCTCCTCTGGGTCCAAGTGCCTTGAATTGAAAATAGCATCCACCTAACAGTCCCTCAAAAATAGCTGAGCGAATAAGTTTTTGCGCAGAGCCGATAAATACGGCGTGGAGCCTCTGACACCGAAGCCTCACCCCAATTTCCAGTGCTCGGGAGGAGATCAGATAGCCCCGTGTCATTTGATTTTCTGCCTTATCTCATCTGCACCCATCTTTTTGTCTCAAGCAGTGCTACATTTTAAGAAGCGCACACTCCTTGTATCTTTTGAAGGACAAAACCCAGAATGATACTGAAACAAATAATAGGATCACGCCTTTAGAGAGGGGGCCATTCCGGTGTTTGATTGATACCAAGTGCTGATGTTGGCATGTCAAATGAGCGTCCTTCAGGTGACATTTAGGATGCAAATGTGCACAAGTACATGTTGAGATTTCAGCGAATCTGCAAAGTTCTCCGTTCATGAGCGCCGTTTATGATCACACCTCCAAGATGGGCGACATTACAGACGCTGTAAAGCAGATCACAATTTATACTTCTTGTATATCCCATACAGCCATTGAGCAGTTCCACTTTTCAAACTGACCAATAAAAATGTCTGTTTAATAGTTGTTTTCTGCAAAGTATGCTGAGTACGAAACAAGAGAGGGGCAGTGAATGAGGGGAGGACAGCCGGAGAGAGGGAGGTGTGGGATAGTGGAGGTGAGGGATCCTGAGACAGATGAAACGAGGGGGAGAGAGAGAGCAGAAGAAGATTTGGAGCGAGGGAGGAGACAAAAACATTCCCCAGTGCACAGCTCGAGTTGACTGACGGCAAGAAGAGAGGCTGTAGCGAGGGGGAAAGGGAGGAGGAAAGGGAAGAAGGGAGATCAGAAAGGAGTGAGCGCGTCAGTGTGTGAGTGGCGTCTCTCATTAGAAGGTGCTGTCAGGGGCCACAGAGGGGGGACTGCAGGGACCCCACCTCCCCCCTTCTCCTCCCTCTCCACTGGCCCCTGAGATCCGGCCGGGAAAATGATTGATGAGTGATACCAAGATAAACATGCGCCCTGGCCCCCATAGGCAGCCCTGCAAAATGATGCATGCAACGTTATAAATAGGCCTTGTGAGAAAAAATTACAACAAACAACAAAACAACGCAAAACAACCGTTGGGTTCCCTCATTTTGAATGTTGTTACAGACGACACAAATCAGGCCGGCTTTTGTTCCTTTGCTTTGATGAGAGTTCTTCCAGCTTTTCGTGTTTCTTCTTTTAAATGTTTGTCTGTGTGTGTGTGTGTGTGTTTGTGTGTGTGCGTGTGTGTGTGTGTGTGTGTGTGTGTGTGTTGCGTCCATGATGCATGTGAGCAGTGAGCACGAGGCTAACAAGGCTCACCAGCTGACTGGATGGTTAAGCCCCCCTCAACAGTTACACTGCTTCCCCAGCAGCTTGGGCAGGCGGCTTTCCCACTCGTTCACTGTGAGGCACCAAACACTCGGGCAAACCTGTTCTCATTTGGGAGAGCTCCAAATCATAGCAGCTGTGTGTGTGTGTGTGTGTGTGTGTGTGTGCTGGAGGAGTGCAAAACTGTGTGGGAAGCTGATGTGCAGTGTGGCATATGTATGGATTCATACTGATGATACGTGGCCACTTCACAATGCACGCAAACACACACACGCACACAAAGCTATGTCCAACCGCTCACTAATTGTTGAGTAAGTCATAAATGTTTTATGCTACACTTTCTGTTAATGTTTAACACTGAGCGCCAAATGCCTCTATTACAAATCGAAGTGGAAAGGCAGATTATCATCAAATAGTTACATTATATCATTATGAGCCTACAGGCTGTGGTCTGGTGGAGGGAGAATGAATTATGAATGGAGTGTGAGGGAGGATCTTCTCTTACCCCGAGGGACTTCCACCACCACAACTCATTTAAGTTGGATGAATGAGAGATAAGGACGGAACCCACCCCCACCCCCCCCCATTTCTGCTTGCCTTACACACTGGCCTTCATGTAATTTACTCCGTGAGGAGTGTCACTTCAGCTGCTCGGAGCACACACACTCCTCATTGCGAGAAATGTATGCTGAAGGGTGCTTTGTTCATTGTCAAACTGTGCATACCAATGCTGAAAAACACCATAAAGAAGTCTTGTCATCTAAGTCACTGGTGCATTTTCTGCCTGGCGCAGACTCGTGTCGGGCCTCTTTGTACATCTCTAAAATGAGTCCCTTAGCTGTGCTGTAGCTTTGCCTAAAAATTCTTCTCATCTCATTTCATCTTTCTCTCTTTTTTTGCTCCCCCTCTCTCTGTCCCGTCTCCACGGATCCAGGCCGCAGAATGGGTCGATGATATTGTACAATAGGAAGAAGGTGAAGTACAGAAAGGATGGCTACTGTTGGAAGAAGAGGAAAGACGGGAAGACCACACGGGAGGATCACATGAAGCTGAAAGTACAGGGAGTCGAGGTGAGTGCGCTTACAAGAGTTTGAATTTGGAGGGAGTGAATGGGGAAAGAGACGGGGGTGGGGGTGGGGGTGGGGGTGGGTGTGGGTGAGAGCCAACCTTCACCCTGACACAGACAAACACAGGTCTACATAGAGCTCTCCCCTGGCTGTAATGGAGACAGTCACATGCTGCAGTCAGCCCGTGTCTCCAAGGAGCCTTACCAAGAAACAATGCGGCACAACAATAGTTTTCCCTGGGAAGCCAGTCGAGTGGAACCGATTGTTTGTACCTTATTAAGGCTCTGGATGTTGCCTTTGCTCCAGAGAGCCTACATTAATCTTGCTGGCTCAAAGCAGTGCTGTGGAGCCAGCGTTCCCTTACCTCACTCCAAGTCACTACCCATACCAGCCGCTGCCATAAAAAGCCCAGTTGTATCTGTCCTTGGCTCACCTAGGCTCAATCTTGCTCGACCTGAGGTGTTGGCAATGCAGTGTTGGCACCCCCGCTGATTTATCAGCAGGCCCATATATGAGAACAGGCAAGTCTCAGCCCTAAACTCCTTCACTTCCTTTGCTCTCAATTGTACTGAAGTTTGGGTCCAGCACTGTTATTGTGCCGCAAGAACAGATGCCACGAGCACAGGAGTCGAGATGGAGCAGAGATGTGAGGGTGGGTGAGTTTGGTCTCCCGTTCGTGTGTGCGCGCATGCAAGCGCACAAACACCTGCACACAACTCACGCACATGTACACATAACCGGGCGCCTCGGGGAGTGGTGCTGTGAGTCTATGTCACACAGTGTGACAAAGACAAAGCTCAGGCATTCTCCCAACAGGGACTCTGCTCTCTGTTTGTACTCCTCCAGATATTTGTCACTCCAAGAAAATGGCCTCTTCCTTCGCCTAGCCAGCTCAGTGTCATCTCAAGTCCTGCAGAGGCCTGATAACCTGGTGGGACTACGCACATTCATCCTTTTGGACTGTTACATATTTCTCCTGTTTCTGACAGTCCTGGCTTTACAGAGGGTTTGATTAGTCAACCTGACAGTTATATTGACAGTTATATTAACATGTGAATCGGGATTATGTACAGTGATGTTCAATGTGTAAACTCGATCTTTGCCCTTCCCCATCGAATACAAGGAAATCTGTACGGACTGGGATTCAGAAGTGAGTTTTCCCTTTTTTTCTGGTTTCCCGAAAAAGGAGCAGGACTAGCATTTCTTACTTGTAGACCCGAGATGTTTGTTTGGAAGCAAGACAGACGTAAATTAAGATGCAGTTACAAGTTCCTTACCTCTGTTGACAGGAAAACCTGAAAATAATCTAAAGGTTTATGTTTCAACAACAGGATAGGGTCATACAGTATGGTCAGTTTTTAATTTAATTGTTTTGAGATGATATTCTCCCAAACCAGTTCTAAGCTATACGTTTTAAATAAAGATTTCTCTAAAGCAGAACATTTACAAGAAAATGTCAGTTGAAAATGTCCGCATATTGACGCTACTTCTGCTGTCTGCTTTATCATCTAGGCACACTACAGCACATGCAGAAGCACCCCCCCCCCCAACAGAATACTGTACTGTATGCCACTGTCCTATTTTCCAGCATCAATGCTGGTCAATGCTCCAGAAAAGGAGAGCCACTCTCTCAAATGGCACATCACAGCTACTGCATCTTTACTGCTTCCCTCGTCCATATAGCACATGTTCTTCTGTGGTCTTGTAGCTGTCACAATGGACGATGAGAAACATACTGTTAAGTATAAAAATACCCAGACCTCTGTGACCAAAAGTCCCAGCTTTATAAGAATAACATGAAGAAAAGATATTTCCTGCGAGCCAGAGCTGAAGAAACTGGCTCTTAGTGAGGAATCACGTGAAATAAAAGACTAAAAGACTCTTGAATCCAGGGCAGCACTCAAGATGCACTTTTTTATGCTACACATTGTCCTGTATATGCTGTCTGGTCCTGTGGACTCGCCATGTCATCAAAAGATGTGCATGTCACAAACAGACGCAACAATGCTGGAAATAGAAAGCGGGCAGATTTTTTTTATCATCCAACCCTTGGCTGTTTGAAGAAGGAGCTTTTCTTTAAACCTAAGTCGACTTTTGACATGAACATTAAGTAATGCACTGGTGACTATTGCAGTATCTGCTTATCCAGGGGATTTTATTCTGTGAGCTTGTATATGTTGTAACCGGTCTAATTTACCAGAGCTAAGTGCAAGGTGTGAAGGTGAGCATAGTGGAAAGAGAGAGAGCAGGAAAACTGAATCAGGGCTCCAAAGAAACATAAAAAATTGCATAGAAATTGGATCATAACTGCTATTTACCATACTGAACATAACAATACAGTGCATACGTTGTCTGTGTTGTGTGTTTTTGCGTACACATTCACATCTTGCAGCCTTGGAAGACCTGAGTCATGTCCTTTAAACACCTCACCCGTCAGGACTGACACAGGTGATCCATCACGGCCGTAACAAGCCTGTGATGGGATCCATGACCCATCTTGCACAGTCATGTTTACTGTAAGCACATACAAATGACTCGGCCCTTGCCTTCTGCTCAGCGAAAGTACGAGACCTCAGGAGAGGATAAAGAGCTATCAATTTCTGCGTAGTACTCTGTTTAGAGAGAGAAAAAGAAAGATCCCATTTAAATACATAATTCATATCATACCTTCACAAGGCAGAACACAAAGAGTTGACATAACTTGAGCATAACCCCCCTCGTTTTACAGGAGTGTCACTCATGCTGGCCTGTGGATGCTCTGATTCCCCAGCCATCCAGTGCTTAATAGAGGTCCTATGGTTATTACACGGGCCAGGTTTAGTGCACAGAGAGGACAAGTGTTGTGGGTGGTTCAGGCTAGTGATGTTCAGTGGCTCCAGCGGGGGAGAGGCTTTAAGTCCGGGAGTGAGGGGCCTTCTGGGGCCTGCGAGAGGCAGCCTAGCGTGGCAGGAGTAGATGTCAGCGTGTGCTGCTGCTGTCCTGTCTGCTCCGCAGTGCTGGCTCAGCAGTCCGTGTAAACCAAGGCTCTACTCTCTTTCTCCCTCCCTCTCGCCGTCTCCACCTTTTACTCTCTTTACGTGTCTCCCTGTGTCTTTCATTGCTTAGCCTTTTAATTCTTTCACTTGATTTTTCATTGTCCCGAACTACTCCCATCTCTTTTTCCCCTAACTGCCCCCCCAACCCCTTTACTACCCTCTAAGTCCACAGTCCAGACGGACAGAACCTTGAGTTGGGCGGTAATGCTCCCTGTTCCCTAAAATTGGAGCGCAGGGCATGTTGCGGCATTAGCGCTTAACAGGCCGTGAAATAGCAGCCTGCCTTCCTGACGTCTCCCCCATCACTCCAGGTGAGCTGGCCAGACGGCTGGATAAATGAGCAAGCAGCACCCCCAGCAACCAGCATGCGTTTGGGGCACCTGAGGAGAGATGTCCATCAGTGATTATCTCACCACACCCTGCTTGTACCGAGCTCAGGTTGTTTGCCAGCTCATGGCCATGGCCGAACCTCCATCGGGATCCTTTGAAACCACACTGAAGATGTCCAGTGGCTGTCTATGAGTCAGGATCCTCAGCTACACCAGGTTTTGATTGGCTTTATTCTCACACAGAGTGATGTCATCTTAATTCAGGCTGTAGGTCTCACATAGCTCTAGCATCCCCTGGCTTCTCGCTGTGAAATAGCAGAGACCTCAGACACATCTGCTTTGACAAACTCCAACTGATCTGCGTTCTGCTTCTTGTCAAGCTTCTACCCCAACGCTACCACCTCCTCTTATCTGATTAGCTGTTAATGTCGGCTCAGCCCCCCCATCTCCTCCGCTCCTCCACCCCTTCTATCCTTTCTCCCCATTATTCCTAAGCTTTAATAAACTCCCTCAAACGCAGATCGATTTTCTCTTAAGTGAAGGTGGCAGTGCCTCTGACTTATTTCATTACCACAGGCTAATTATACCGATTGAAATGAGCTTCTCTTCTTAAGGTGTGCCGTGCTGCTCTGCGCCCCCATGCTCCCAAGACTTTAATGCCAATACAGTTCTCGACCAATTCCCTAACTCCCATTCCTGCCTCAGCTCCACCCCACCATCCCTTCACCCGGCCCTCTCACCCATCGACACCTAAATAATCAGCGGCTGCGTCCTTAGCCCCCGTAACTTGTCATTTCATGTTGGATCCACCCTAATGTGTGATTTCAACTGTGCAACTGTGCAATGAAGGAAGGTAATGGAGCATGCTGGTGGCTCAATCGCCTCTGTTCATTGATAATAATGAAGACAAATGTCAAAACATTAGTTGCTAATGTTGTAATGGAGTGGATGCTAGTGGATGCGCGCGGGATGCTACACTGCATTGGCTTTCAATATCACATGACCTTCAACATTTAACTCCTCATCTTATTAGTAGTCTAGCCTTTCCTTTTGCAGCAAATCAAACATTTTTTGTCCATCGAAGCACATTTGTACCTGAACTCTCTTGTGGCAACGCTTTATATTTATACTTTTTTGTCTGCTAGTTAGAAAGATGGTGGGAACAAATGACGTTCCTTAATTTTATCGCCATCTCAGTGGGTTGCATTGGTAAGTTATAATCAAACTAGTGGCATATCTGTGAAATAGAGTTGCTTTGGGTGGCTGTATGTGTATTCAGTAGCAGCCGTAACACTGATTTACAGATGCAGTGGCTGATATCACCAGATTGTGAGGCCAGATGTGAGAGGGCACTAAACAAACCCCTGTTTCTGAGAGGAGGTGACACTATGCATGCTTTCCCTCTTGCCCCTGCTCCAAGTCAACTGTGAAATTAAGATCAGATTACTGATACAGGCAATGCCCAAAGCAAAAAAAAAGTTTGTTTTCCATTTTTATTCAAACTTATAGGCTGTCTTTTAAACAACAGTCAGCTGCCTGCTCTGTAAAGACAGTAAATCGATTACTGTTTCCATTGTCTTCTCTCTTCTCCTGGAGCCTGCTTTGTTATTCAATATTTTTTTCCTTGCCTTGGAGCTCCTACAGCGAGCTCTTCCTTTTTGAATTACCTGATTGTGGAGGAGTTAAGACCAATCTGTGTGTGATATTTTATAGAACTGTTACCATGGTTATAACTCCTAACCTTCTGCTCTCGCATATAGCAGCGTGCTTGTATTGTGCATTACTATAATGTGATGTATTTTTAAACCAGCTGCTATTCTAGCAGTATGAACTGTTTTTTGTAGCATACAAACAAAAGCAAAATTTGCAGGATGTGTCCCACAATGCAACATCCTGGAACAGTGACAGCAGCCAGTCAGGAGAACAAAACTCAATCAACAATGTAGATAACTGATATTGGCTTCTTCATTCAAATTGAAAAAAAGTATATGCACTTGTATGTCCGTATCATTAGCACTTTAATCATAGTACTTAGCAGCTACGATCCTCTGATGAGGGCTTGACAATTGTTTCTATTTTACTTTTTACTCTATTGACGGTGATATGTCGTGGTTTCTCTCTTGTGACAAATGTACTTATTGTAAGTTGCTTTGGACAAGCACGTCTGCTAAATGCCCTAAATGTAAATATAAATGTAAATGTAAATTGATGATGAATCAAAAATTGTGCTGAGAAGCTCAATAAGCTGAGATAGACAGCTATCCAGCAGGCCTGTAAGACTCACATATCCACATGAGCCAACAACGCAGACGGCTTCTGCAACTGTATTGTGAATTTTGACAAATTGTTTAAAATTTATGGAGTTATCGCCAAGGTGTAAAATGTTGTCGATATGACCAATATGACCATTAACAAGGAACAAAAATGCCATCAGGCAGCAAGTTTTGTTGAAAAGCAGCCAGTTTGATTGAATTAATGTCACGCCTCCAAAGCAACAAAAATAACTTATTGGGTGAGCAACCTCCAGCTCGCATTACATTTCAGTGAATTAATGTGACAATACAAGTACTGTACTGAAGTACAGTTTTTACATACTTGTGCTTTATTTGATTATTTCCAATTTCTGCATTCTACATTTGGGAGGCACTTGTTGTACTTTAACTCCACTACATTTATTGGATAACTTTAGTTACTATTTACTTTGCAGATTACATGCTACATCAGAGACAAGTAGCATTTTTGACTGATTAATATCTGTATACAAGTAAAAAAAAAAAGAAAAAGGCCTTTATTCTGACAAACAGACAAATGCTGAATAGTATAAATATATGTATAATTGTTACTTGTACTTTTGATACTTTTGAGCACATTTAATATCAAATACTAAATGACTTGAGACTTTTACTCAAGCGTACCTGGCATACTGCAAAATAAATTGATGTGACAGTTTCATACTACATACTACCACGAAAGTACCACCAGTATTTAGTACACACAGCATACTGTGTTCTTCAGCACTATTTAGAAGGCTGTTCTGGATACAGCGGTCATCAACGTGTGGTTGCACTGGCACAGGAAGTATATGGTTAGTGTCTACAGGTTGTCTAGTTCATTAATGCTAATACGAGGGCACCTGCAAAGAGAGAATAGGAAAAGCGTCATATTCTAATAATGAGAAAATCACAGTGGATACAAATACAATCATGACTAAGGCCTTTAAATAGAAATTGCAGCATTTAGCTTTGAGATGCTGCCATGCATGGGAGGTAGGTGATGGAGGCGAATATCCACTTTGGTTATTGTGTGATTTCTTTTTTTTTTTTTTTTTTTTTTCACCCAGCACAGAAGATTAAAGCAGTGATCCTCACCCCGGCATAATGGCTTAATGGGGGTTGTTATGTTGTTATTAGCGACTGAACCAAAGCCTTCCCACATGAACGCCTTACCCCCAGCAATGGGAGCGTCCACTTTACCCACGGTTTTCCTTAAAGACCGCAGTAATTAGTTTTCCTCTCTTACTTCTCACAATTGCCCAATCACTCAGCTGCAGTTAAGCCCTCAGCCTGCCTTTCATGCTGACCCCGCTATCACCATTTCAATCCAGCAGCCGGGGTTTCGAGGGGGCTAATTTCGGAAAGGTTGCTGTGGGGAGGGAGAGTAAAAAGGGCCTGTCGAAAAAGCTGTGCATTACTGACAGCCTCCATAATTTAATTTACCACATGTTGTCACATGTTGAAATGTTGTCATGGTAAGGCATCTCCACAGGGGTCACCTTCTCTATTGTCGAAATGTCTCCAAGAAATCGGCCTGAGAAACACCAGATATTTTAGCAAAACCTGAGGACTTTGACTTCCATTTAAAGACTGCTTTTACGGAGCCCCACCCACCTCCCTCCTGGGTTCGATTGAAGAATGAGGGAGGTGGAAGGAAGAACCGTCCAGCAGCTGCATACACCTTCTTTATTGTTCCTGTGGTAAATAAAAAAATTAGAAGTCTAATGGAGCGCGAGAAAATGAGGGAGCAAAGATAACTTGAAGCCATATGACTATTTTCATCCTGTGGGGACACTTGGCACATAAAAAATCTTGTGAGACGAATAACAGGAATGCTTCCCAGTCCTTCACATGTCACTCATTATCCTTATTAATACTGCTGGTGCGCCAAATCAAGTGCGTTTGCCAGTGTTTGATATATGTAACCCGCCTGGGAAGAGTACAGCAGAACCAACACCAGATATGCAAAGCAGGGGCGAGAGGTTCGTAGAGAGGGTGAAGAAAACAGAGAGCTGCAGGCAGTGAGCAGGCTTTACGTGACTCCGTGGTTTGCTCTTAGTGTGCGAATTCTCCTTTTGTTTGGTCTCGTGAGCGAAATGCAGATCCCTGGGCAACATAAGGCCTGGGTTTTATGTTAATGAGCGACGTTCACCAAGGCTCCCGCTGCCTGCTACCGCTGCTCAGATCCAGGCCAGAACGCTCTACAGAGATTTCGTACTACTCAGAAAACACCACCAAGTGAGACAGTGCGCAGTGTTTTGCACTCAAAGGCCCGCTCTGGTCTAGACCTCAAACCATTGCTGGGTTCAGTTGACTCACTTGAATTTAAAGGTAGGAGTTCAAAGGAAAGCAAGTAGTTTCAGCATCAGTCATATTCTCACCTCCTTCATGTCAAGGTGCAAGTTTTTTTTGCAAAATCTCTGTTTAATGATCTACAACCCGCTTTTGGCTGTTTCACACACTTCTGGGGCATTTCTGTCTCCAGGCCAGGACCACAGTGTCAGCTGAGGTCTGAGTATTGAGTAGAGTCAAATAGTGGTTTTCTATTCCTAAAGAACCTGTAAAATGCATTGTATAGATTGCTTGAAATGCCCTGGATATCCCTTCAGGATTCGCCTTTTTACTGAATCTGCAAAATTTCCCTTTCTCCCCATCTGTCTTTATCCTCGTCCTTTTCTTCTCTCTTTCCTTCTCTTTTTCTTGCCTCCATCTGCTTTTTCCCTTTGAAAAAAAGCCGCTTGCTCCTATGGTCTCCATTAATGTGAGGGCCATTCCTATAGAGAAGGCAGACCCCTATGTCAAGAGCAGCAGTTTTCCTCGGGTTCTGTAAGGCCTTGGCAGAATCATCTCTTCTTTCCCCTGCTGGCTCTGGAACACTTGGTTCTTTTAACATCCTTCAGATAGCGAGTGCAGTGCCGGTGTTTAGGATACTACTATACACGAAGGGGCAAGAGCGTTGAGGAGGAATCATCCAGTGACATTATCTCCTTCGACTCAAAAAAGGCAATTCAGCTGGTCCCACAATTCCACACGAGCTTTTCTGCCTCATCTGCAAAAATATTTGTCTATTGACGTGCGCAGCGGGATGAACTTGTTACACTCAGGCGTCTCGCTCATCGGCTACCTTTATCTCCGTTTTTGCTCGACTGTTTATTCTGCTGGCTGCTGCTCTTAGTCTATGTATTATTAACCAGCAACACAGAGGTTTAGATGTAATTTGCTGCTGTGTAACATTTAATAACTGCGGAATCAAAATGTAGCATTGCTCCAGCATTCACTCTTCAAAGGAGGTATAATGAGTGGAGCTGCAAAGTTCAAAGAGAATGGTTAAGTGTTTGTATAGAATTATACAGGGTGTGCAACTGTGCTCTCCTCAGAGTGATATTGAAAGGTTTGATATTTTACATGAAAGGTTGCTAAAGAGGAGTTTAACACAGGAAACAGGTTTTAACCCTTCTGCTTTGGGCAACAGAGGAAATTCTAATGCAGATAAAAGTCTCCTCATCAATGGTCTTGTCTTGTGAGTTTTGTTAGTCATAACTTCCGGCCTTCCATCTGTCTTCTCCCCATCATCTTATGTTTGTATTGTGTTCCACATCACTCTGGCTCACGCATCCGTGTTCACCTTGTTCTTTTCACGGTAATCTGAATAGATGCTCGCTTCTGTGTCCTCCTGTTTTTTTCTTGTTCCTCGGCGTTTCTTCAATTTTGGTTGATTTTCAACGCTGTTTCTGTTTGAGTTCCCTTTTCGTTTTGTTCTCTCTTTTTTTTTCGGGGTTGTCGGGTTGATATGTGTTTTTTTGTTGATGGTGCTGAAATAAAAGGCAGCAACAGACTTTTGTGGATTTCTATTGCGCATTTAGATGTGAAGAGAGAATGAGTCATTTGTTTAAGCCCAAGGGGGTGCTAAGCTTGTTCTGCATTGTGTGTCGACACCGGTCCCCTGGTAATGTCACTGTCACTAAAATAATGATGCATGCATGTAGACAGATGCACTGACATGCACACGAGCCCACACACCAGTTATTGCATCTACGTACATTTGTTTAATTTCGCTGACAGAATCTCGAGGGGTGGAAAGTCTTGTTATTGTATGTATGTTTGCCACATATGAATTTCCACACTGAACGTACACGTGAGCCGATATAATAAAAACTCATTTCATAAACGGCGCCCGTAATTGCCAGAAAATTACATTTAAAGAGCTGGGGAAAAAAAAAAAATCTCCTATGTGATAAATGAAAATGGGAGAGATAAAAATGAATCAAAAACACTGTGGACTGTGGAAAATAAAAAGACTGATGAAAAGGAGAGGAGGGAGCAGGAGAGGCTTAGAAGGTGGATGGATGGTAAGGGAGGAGGGAGGGTGGGGAGGGAGGGAGGGAGGAGGGGAGAGGCGAGCGTTGAGCGGAGAGGAGAGAGAAAGCCGGAATGAACGATATATAGCCTCTGGCAAACAGAAAACAATTGTTACACTGCCTCCCATAACCCACTTCAACCTTAAACAGCAGATTTTTTTCACTCAATTAATTTCTACACATTGGAGCAGGGGCCTTGGCTGAAGCTGGGCTTTTATGTGCTCCTGCTGCTGCAAGGCCTATACACATCTCTGTCTCTCTCTCTCCCCTCTCTCCTTCTGTCTCCAGCTTTCCTCGTTTTTTTTTTGTTTTTTTTTTTCCACCAGAAAATGAACACTCTGCATTGGAATGGACTGGAACACTTTGAGAGATGAAGCCTGAATAAACAGGGAAATGTTATGTATTGTAAGAAGAGCACACACGGAGATGATTGTGCTTTGATTCTGTAGCGGGGGAAAATAAATGCCTTTTAACCTAATCAGTAAGAGAGCAGAGCCTCATGCAAAAATAATACTTCAACTGCAATTCTGCTGAATGCTTTCCCCCCGATTCATCAGTGATTTTCATCGTGCATTAGCTGATAGAAAGCAAGAGCGTCATGACAGTCGGCTTTGAATGTTAATTCAGACCCCGAAAGGAAAAAACAAGATTTTCTGACAAAAGATTAAAAACAGTAATGATTGGAAATAATGCGCGCGGTTACGATAATCGCACGCAGGGGCAAACCTGGCCGCGGTGGCCCTGTGTGGACAGCAGGTTGACTTCGTGCCTGAGGCCAGAGAGAGGGAGAGCAGGCAGAGACAGATGGACAGATAGATAGGGGAGGGCATGACTGAGCTGTGTCTGTGTGTGGTGAGTGAGGCCCAGTCGGAACAACATGAATCATGGCTCCAGTTGAGAGAGGAGGAGATCAGATCAATAACAGCCCAGAGGAGGGAGAAGAGTGAGAGAGAGAAAGAGGATGAAGGGAGGACACAGGAGGTGTTCATCACTGGACCACCCTGACTCCCAGCATGCTCCCTTTTTTTTTTTTTTTTCTTTCACAGGCTGTACAGTTAACGTATTGAGCACTGAGCATTTTTTCCTGGGTGGAAACTGAAACATAGGTAGATGTGGACAATGTGCTAATGTGCGATTTATTGATTATTCAAATGAAGTCATGTACTGTACAGGCTATTCGTGATCATCCTTTGCAAAGACATTTTTTTTTAGGATTCCCTTGTGTTCATTTCACTTCAGCAAAGCGTTGACCTGCACTTAATCTAATGAGACACACTTAAAGTGCATTTCCAAATATTACAGTCAAATTTTGCAGCGTGCAGTTTTATCAGTTGAAAGGAAAGCACTCAACGATTAATTTTCCTCTTGAACCCACAGAGCTTGTTTGATTGTGCATGTGCAATTTTAGTCGCTTGTCTCCGCGTGCAGAAAGTGTGTGTGTTTTCGGCCAGTACACGGGGAGTGCAGAGCCTCAGCAGTGGTCATTTCTCATTAAGTGACCAGTGTGCCTAAGGGACAGACCTGATTTTACAGAATATGTGTGTGTGCCAGGAGCAGCCACAGAGTTTGTGGCCAGTGTTGGAAGAAATGTTCCCGGTTGTTTAAGCATGCGACACACACAAGTGTAAGACGGCCAAGCGCTCCTCTCCGCCATTGTACCGTGGAACAGGCAAGCAATTTTTCTCATCCCTCCTTTTTTTTATATAATTTGGTCGATAAAGGTGAAGGACGTTTCATCGCTATTTCTCCCTCCCGCCTCCCTCCTCCTCGTGCGCTCTGCTCTGTCTCAGAGTGAAATCCCAAGATAAAGCTCGGCGGCGCTCCATGTTTAATGGAGCTTAATCCCACAGATTTGAGATACGGAGCTGTGAGGTAATTCCCTCGTGCCCATCTTCACTAACACAGAATGGTCATGTGACCACCTAATTCTGCCCCCTTACTAGACGCGGACAGACAGGTGGACAAATGGAAAACAAAAAGAACACAACTCCGCCAAGGACAAATGTGTTACCTTTTTGAAGCAGTTTATCAGGAAAAGGGCTGTGCTTTTTCTCAGGATCACACGATGCTCACCATCTCATCTGCTGTTATTTTCTGCCACACTTTCCCTTCAACTCGGTTAAATGTGGCCATGTTTACTTTAGCTGGTCGGTCAACCTCCCTCTTGATGGGGGATTTATAAATTAATCTGCAACACAGAGATGAATATGAGCCAAAGTGTCGAGTTTGGAGAGTCATAACCGCAAGCTTAGTGTCCACAGACAGGACTCCAGCCACAGCATCGCGTCAGGACGCTTGGGGAGAGTTAAGAGGGGTTGGCTGGTTTGAGACTATTTGGAGGAGCCATGTGCTGGGAAGTATTATACCCACCAACAATCCTCCTTAAGTGATGAGCTGACACTAAGCAATTTACTATTCACCCTGCCAGAGAGAAAATATTTTCAATCCGAGTGCATAAAGCTCCCATGGCAGGCAATACGCCAAACCATCTGACACTTTTTGTTTCAGAATAGCCACTGTGTGGTTCAATTTACCCAAAGACATGCTTGTCAGGCCCGTCTGACACGAGCTCCGTTGTCAATGTGTAAAACAGTCCGCATGGGTGATTGCAGAGCAGCACTGGTTGTTAGTGGTAGTGAGTGAGGTTTGAGAGAAAGGAAATGCGCCTGCTATCTAATATTCCTGTTCTTAATATTTGCTTAAAAGGACGCTGAAAGCAAAAGTGAGGAAACAAGCAGCTCCACTTATTTAATCAGTATTAGTATGAAGACTCTGTGGACTACATTGCAAGTCCCCACAGATTTCCTTGTCCGCTCTCATTCCACCCTTTCTTCCTTTTCCTATTGTTTTCTGCAGTGTTCTCTTATCTTCTCCTGCCTCCTACCCCGCCTTTATTGGTGCCTCTCAGGTAAAGGACACCTAATTGTCATGGGAGTAGAGGCGAAACCACAGAGTGAAAAACACAAGAACACTGTGTCGTTATTGTCCAAAACAAAAAAAAACAGGCAGGCTTGAGCACCTAGAAAAGCCACGCGCACGTAAGGCGTCAGGATGTCAGCCTACTGGGGCAGAAGCTGAGTTTGTTTGTTTATGTGTGTGTGAGTGTATGTTTCTGGCAGGTGAAGGGGCACATCGTCCTTTATAGCTGCACTCTCTCTGGCACTGTCACTTCAAAGTCTCAATCGCTCGCCATTCTGGGCCCCAACCACTGCCGACGCAGCCAATCCACCCCTGCCAAGGTCCTCTTCATCCCTCTGCTACTGCTCTTCTCTCTCCTCCTTTGCATAATTACCCAGGTAATTGTGGAGTAATTGACTGCATCACCTGCTCCTAGGAAGCTCTGGCATTGTTTAATAAACAGCTGGAATATGCGCCACATGTTGTCGGAGAGCAAGAGGAAGCACATATTGGGGCAGGGGGGGGGAGGGCCGGGGATTGGGAAAGAAGGTAGGAGGAGGACTGCAAAAGAGTTGGGTGGTGGAGTCTGAAATAGAGGCGACGGCACGAGGGTGTACACATGCTAATTTCCCCAAACACAGACACACGGATATAACGTTCTCCAGGCAAGTCCTGAACTTGTTATGCAAGGTGAACATATTATTGCCTGTGGAAAGATTAGTGAGGGAGAGGGTAATGAGAGTGGGAGATGGATAGATTTAGAGACACGGGGAAGAGAAGAGGTAACATAAAGTGAGTGAGAGAAAGTTTGAGGCATGAGAGATAGATGGAACGAAGGGGGGGGGGGCGAGAAAGGAGTGAGGGGTGAAGCGAGCCTCTCCGGGCTAATGACATTAAGGAGGTCTGATGAATCGACACCCGCTGAGTGTTATTGACGTCCCCTGAGCCTGCCCAGGCAGATCCAGCCTCCTAGCCCGGGTATTGGCTAGCCCTGCTCCTCAATTAGACTGCCTGATTAGATTCCCTCGGTTGTGCCCTCTCGTGGGGTGAGCAGGGTGGCATGATGGATGTGATGGAAGGGATTATCAGAGGGGGGTGTCACCCATGCCCCGCCTGGGGGGCACCAGACGATGGGTTTGACCAGTCGTCGCAGGGGCGTGTAGGCGGAGGGCAGGGGGCGCGGCGCGTGTCTCTTATTGAGGCTGTCAATCATTGCCTCTTACAAGATAGAGGCTGTGTCTCTGCACAGAGATGCACAGGAGTAATTACTATTCCATCTCACTTGGCATCTAGATATATGAGGCTGTTCACAACCACTGACCTCACGTGGCAGCCCCTCACCATCTTTGAAATTGTTAGAAAATGCTCCATTTACATATCCTGTCCTTCATTCACTAATCCTTTCGAAGAGGGACTCAGAATGTAAGTGTGCTCACATACTTCAGATTCTGTGGTTAAGGTTTAGTGTGCTTTTCATTTAGCAAAGTAAATGAAAAAAATGCTAGAGTCTTCAGAGTTAAGTTTGTGCTCCTGCATTAGTCCCTAATGTTGAAGACTTTGGCTAGGATATGTCCTTAACCCTATTCTCTCCACTCTCTGGAAGTGACAGTTTCTCACAACCATTCATCAACATCTTGGCTCTTGTGGTGCAAAAAATGGGGCAAGTCAGGTAAGTGTCCCAATTCAGCAGTTTTGAAAGGCAGTAACTAATGATATCTCAGGAATGGGGGCTGCTGCTGTTTCCGTGAGAACTTTCCTTCCTGTTCCATTGTGTGTTTGTGTGGCTGGATAGCTAGCTAATGGCCTGTCTCTGATGAATTAGGGGGTCTGACACCCTGCAAACACACTCTCCCAAGGTCAGAGCAGCCCACAGATTACCATATCCGGGGGCTTTAACAATCTAACACAGCCTCAAGTCAGTCGGATGACAATTGAGTCGAGCACACAAGAAGATAAGGCAGTTGGAGAATGGGGAGGGGGGATTTGGCTCCAAAGGAAGAAATTGCTTTTAAAGTGGAGAAAACCTGCAGTGATCTCTGCCGCTGATGTCCCCAACTGTGGCTGTGATGCCAAGTGTCCATTTGTGCATCCCTCTCAGTTGCACTTGCAGTCGTTCACTCGACAATGTTATCCCTTTTCTTTATTGAAAGCTGGTATTCAGCCCTCCAGTTTGTGTTAAAGAGTCCTCTTACACCCAGCAAAGTGCTTAGTGAATGTGCTGTGCCAAGGCACTTCCATATGTCTTCACAATAGCACCAAGTTGTTTTCAAATACAGCATAGTATAATGTTCCATTAAGCAGTGTAACATATTGTATAATGTGTTGCATTGATTTATATCTGAATGTGATAAATGTGCCGCCCTTGCTGCCAGGTGGAGGGTGTCACAAAAAAGTACATAAGAAAACATCAGAGAGAGGAGAAGTTGTAACGTGAATATTTAGATTCACATACCAAAATATGTGCGCAAAGAAGGACGTGAATATGTAAACCAAAAATATAGTCGTTTAGACACACATGCACATGCAAACATGCACACGGAAGCACATTTTTAACACATAAGGGCATACACACATCCACCCACACTCTTGCCAAATGTGTCTGCAGGGAGCTGGCTAAAATGTCAAGCTATGTGCATGGCTGCCTCCTGTCGCCGCCTCTCTCCTTATTTCACAGCAGCACCTGGTGGTGACAAAGAGCACAGAGAGAGACTCCCCAGGAGAGGAGAGGAGAGGAGAGGAGAGGAGAGGAGAGGAGAGGAAAGGACAGGACAGGACAGGACAGGACAGGAGAGGACAAGAAAGGAGAGGAGATGAGACGCGAGGAAATAAGAGAGGAAGAAAGGAAAAGAAGAGTCCACCCACTCCGAGACAACAGACCCTCCCCATCCCATCATGTTCAACTTGCCTGTCAATCCAACTCAAGGCTGCTTAATTTCACTTTGAATTGACGATGTTCGAGCCCCTGCCAAAGTTTGAGGGATTTTAGACGTAGTACCAAAGCCAAGGAGCATAATGAATGAAAAGCCCCTTCCCAAATTGATTTCAAACTAAATCAAACCCTGGTATTCAATTATCTGCCAGAGCTGCCACTGAGGAACTTTAAAGTTGTATGGGCAGAGAAAGAGAGAAAGAGAACGAGGGGAGAAAGTGAGGAGAGGGAAAGAGGACGGTCGGAGCAGAATGCAAATGACTCCGTCCCTGCGTGGTGTCAGAACAGGTGGCCCAGTGGTAGCGCTGGGGCTGATGAATGAGCTGTTGAAGTGGAGCCCATTGCTACCTCTAGCTAGTGGCAGCTCCAATTCTGCCTAGTTAAGCATTTGGCCTCCTCTGCCAGGAAGGCTTAATTGAAGAAATCATCACAGGGACCGGGACAGGTCTGGTGTTACTGGGACCAAATTGTCTGTCTGCCCAACCAGACTGTAACATCGTAATGGTGTGATACTATCCATCCACTAATCACAAGAAAAAGTGTTTCATTACGGCATACCAGACCAGGACCGGATTCCTTTTTTTTTTCATTATGCTCCCAGTCTGAATTGCTCCGGTGTATTTGCTCCCACTTTATGATCTGTTCATGTAGATTACTGGCTCACACTGTTGTTTAAAAAATCCATTAAAAAACAGCTCACAAAGACATACTGCTGCTTTGACTAATGTAATACATCATGCCGAACAGCACGTGTATTGCTGGTTTTCCTAACATGCCTTTATCGCTCAGGTAATTACTGTTTTAGTATCATTTAATACAGTATTACACCTGCTCGAGGAAGACAAAATATCCTGTTCTTTTGTGACATTTCCTTCTATTTTTTTCCCCCTTTGTGATATTTAATTCAGTCTTACACAGCCCGTTGGACATTATTCACAGCAGACAAGCAGACCATGAGGCAGGGAGCAGAGGGAGTAGGCCCCGATTGGTTTATCTTAGCAGAGACCAGTGACTTTTTTATTGTATCAGAGAGTGAGGGTAATTATTGGTAAATTACAAAAACCTGTCCTGTCAGCGATATCAAGCAGAAACCAATCAAGTCATTGACACCGCAATTGCGCTCCAAAAAACAAGTAGCCTTTGGCCCCCTGCCGCACCTGCGCACAGTGTATCAAATGTTTGGCCTAACTAATGAACGACTGAATGCAATTATAATATACTATGCCTGAAATTAGGCCTGCCATGGTGTTAATTACATAATTACTGAAGATGTCAGCTCTATGCGGGAGGGTGGAGTGTCAGTGGAGAACGTGGAGCACACAGGGAGGGATGTTGCTTTGCTTTCAGGGATGAACTATAGACGCTTCTTTGATTCATGATGCCGACTTTGTGGAAAATATCGCCTTTGCCAAGTTAATTTTGAAAAGGCCAGCATATTTGGGCAGAGACAATCAGCCTGACCTTTCTGAGAACAACCCAAGTTTTCACTCTTTCACCTCTTTTTTGTTCCTTCCCTTTCCTTTCCGCCGTCTCTCTTTCTTTCCATTTCCCCTTCTCTCTCCGCTTTCTCTCCTCTCCTCCCGCCGTTCGGCGCGGCTGACATGCACGTCCTTGACAGCAGCGTCTGCTAATAGACACCGCCATTGTTTATCAACACATCCCACTGATGAAGCGGCCTTCCCGTTTCTGTTGGAATATTTGTACAAATTTATTGGAGGCTGCCTCTATTAGACGCGGGGCCTTTGCTGGAAAACAAGTATGCTTCCAGTGTAGACAGACAATTGTATTCTCCTGCTTGTGTACTGCACTAATCAAGGCGACGCAGATGACTTTGCCGTTGTTCTGCGTGCGGTTATATCATGCAGATGATTGGAATATCAATTCATTCCACACTCGCAGCCTCGTGGCTAATTTGCAATGGCTGTATATCAAATGTGTCATGAGAATGGGGAGCCATATTTCCCGTTCTGAGAATATGGAAGAGAATTTATCATTTGCCATTCAATGCGTACCTCTCCCTGGTGCTTTGGAAACTGCGAGTGTGTGTGTATGTGTGTGTGTATACAAGTGAGTGAGAGAGAAAGAGTGGAAGTAAGTGTTGATGCATTTATGTTGAGTGTGTTTGAGAGTCTTTGTCGCCGGGATCTGGGGTTGCAGACAGGCAGGGTATGATGGGGCCATGGCGCCCCAAACTAGATGCAAATGAAGAGCCATGCTGAATAATCATGTACCAGCGCCGCTCTTCCACAGACAGGGAGGGGTCCCCATCACAGCTGTTTCAACCCAGACACAACTCCAACACCACCCTTCCTATCCCCCCGCGCCCCCACCCCTCTCCCCGTCCACCTGTGCCGTGTCAGTACTGCCAGCAGAACAAACTCTGACGAGACTTTTCAAGGAAGTGAAAATAGTTTACCTCCTCCCTGTTCCCTGTTACACCTCCACCCGCCGCCTCCTGCCTCGGTAGTCTGCTGTTTTCACAGGAAATTAGCCAGACGTCCCCTGAGGTGGATCTCGTGCATAGCAAGATATCTGCCTGTCAAGGTATTCTACGGCTTCTGCATTCATTTGCTGCTCCGCGTCTCTCTCGCTCTCTCTCCCCCCCTTCCTCTGCCTCTCCATCTGACCCCTGCAACCACGCTGTCTCTGAAGTGAGTTTAAAGCCCCTGTCTGAACCACAGGATGTGAGTGGTGTTTTTCCTTTGTTTTATCAAAAACAAGTATTTGTTTTACACAACAGATGTCTGCGAGCATGCCGTGCAGATTAAGATACCAGATCAGTCGGTTTTTCCTCCACTTCCGTCGCTCCTGTCACTCTTGCCGCGCCGCGACTCTGTGGAAGATTACAATATTAGGGTGCTGCCTTCAATCACCACCTGTATCTTGAGTGTTATGCTCTAACCCTTGCCATACAGGGCTTGACATCACTCTCGAGAGGAATAATTGCTTTGCCTTAAGCTGGTTTAGCTCAGTCTGTGGCCGCACCATGGGTATCAGAACTTAACAACTCTTTGACCCGAGGCGCTGTATTTATCACACCTTGGTTTATGACCCCATTAAACAGTCCCTTGATGAATTTGATAGGCTTATGAAAACATTTCCATCCAGACGGGCTGTAACAGTTTCAGAGGGACGGAACCCGTACAGTAACTTTCTCCATCAGTTCTGCCCGAGGCCAGCCGGTAAACTAGCCGCAGCGCTTCATGCAGTTCCTGTTCCACGGATTTCTGTGCACTCCCAGTTGAAGGACGGCATGATGAATCACTGTGGAGCTGAGCAGCGACTGATCAGAAGACTGGTCTTTTTACACAAGAGATGATTAAAAAAAAAATCACACATGCATGAAACAAAAGTTTAGTGGTGTTAGCGGTTCTGCTTCCACTTCTTTTCCGCAACTCTTCCTTCGTCCGTCTTGCGTTCGTACTGGCGTGCCCATGTGAGATTTTAGGCGACCTCTCCTTCATGCTTTTAAGAACAGTTGCGTTCAAGTAGTGGAGTAAGTCATTGAAATGGGTCAGATAGCGGCCCACATTTGCCCCTTTACATGAGAACAGAAGGTGGACGTCAGTCACAGTGGTGGAGCCCAGGGAGAGGCAGCACCTCTCGGGATCTGTCCCCAGTAAAGAATCGCTGAAACAGGGAATTCAGTGGCCCAAGACTTCTGCAACACAAAGGACTGTCCTCCTGCTCTGGCACTCAGGGGACGCAGTCAGCAAAGTGCCTCTCTACAGCCAAGATCAGAGCGCTGGATTCATTGTGTGTCTTTTGTACTGTTAGAGGCTCTGCCCCGCTTTTGCTTTTTTTCTATTTTGTTCAACTCGCGCAGACACTTGAGAGGTGCCAATGAGGGATGGCACCCATTTGTGGATGTCTGACACAGCATCTTACAATTGCGCATTAAAGGCCCATGATTGGCTTAAAAGAGAAATGGCTGTTGTCTTGTTTTGGTGCAGTGGACAAAGGGACTGTTAGGTAAAATGACCAAGTCGGGCCTGTGACATTCAAGGCTTTCAAGACGTAATGATCTCCAGTTTATAGTGATGTCTACCTATTTGTTGTCTATCTTGATAATGGGAAAGTGTTTTTCTATGGAGGATAATGCGGTGCCCTCACAGGATAGATGTTAAGGTGGCTGTATGATGTGATGTGGTTTAGTGCAGGACAGGCAGATCACAGTGCTGGGATAAATAAGCCCTCTCTGCAGCACTACACCTCCTCAGTTCAAGGATACAGGCTAGCATCACTAATCCGCTGAATGAGCGCGTTGACCACTCAGCGTTGCTCTTCAATACATTTGCTCGGCATTGTCAGGTAAAGGGAGAAAGTGACAGCCGCAGGAGAGCGGAGTCGCATACACACATGCTGAGATACATGTACAACACAGCCCATCCAATGACAAACATACAATACTCGTCTGACAGGATGCATTTGAAGTGTCAGAGCATTGGGGGAAAGAGGGGGGGGGCTTTGGAGTCTCCCGTGAGCTTACACCTTCTTATTCTGTTGCTTGGCCCATGAAATATTAACAGTGGCTGCCTCCCCTCTGAATAAGCCAATAGAGTAGTAAAGGGTGAGGTCTGCCTCACACAGTGTTTAATGCATGCCCCTTAGGGCCTCAGCTTGGTCTGAAAAAATAGGGCCTTTTCTCTCACTCTTACCCTCACTCATGTCTTTCTTCATTCTTCTATTCTGTCTTTTTGACTCTTTTTTGTTCGCCCTAATGTCTTTTTCTCAATCTTCCCTCCCTCATCTGCTTTAAGGAGAGGGAAAGACGGGAAGAAAAGAGAAAAGACGATGAGTGGTGGGATTCGGTGGATAACTAATGTCATCAGATGGCCGGTGCGTCGGCTCCTCCGCCACAGCCTGTTGTCTGTCCTCTAGCTGTGTTTTTTTTTTCTTTCCCCTCTTCTGTTTTTTTTTCACCATTTGCTCGGAGGAAATGGTTGTTCTATGGCGATCTCTGTTTTATGATGCATGCAGGCGCTTTCTCATCTGTTCGTTGTTTTTCACCCGACGCCATTGCAATTTTTTTCCTCCCACGGCGGAGCAGCAGACCAGCCTTTACAAGGTGACTATAACAAAAACAGTACATAGCATGAATAAATTAAACAGATGCTTGGGTATCTCCTTTTTAATGGTGGATTTTGGACAGTTTGTGATATCCTCTGTTTCACTTTGAGACGCCGCCACCGAAGCCAAGGTACTCTTTTAAACGGACACAAAAACGTTACGGCATATCAATCCTTTCGACGGTGTATTACACCATATTTGGATAGTGTGACAGTGACAGCAATATAGCCTAGGTGCTTCCCTGTTTCCGTCCACATAAATGTGCTCGCCAGTTATTTCTTAATCCACAGCCATCTGGCTGGAGATGATTGAGCGCCTTTTCAGAGCGTCTTGCAGTACGTTCACTTGGCACCACAGAGTACAAAAAAAAAACCCATTCCAATTTAATTAAACTGAAAGAATATCATTAGGCTCCTTAATGATGATTAATGTCTAAATAATAATAACATTTATGAAGTATTAGGGTATTAGAGTTCCAGTTGGATGTGAAATTATTCTTTCAGTTCAGGTACAGGACATTGTTATAACAAATAGCAACCCTCATTACTCATATCATTGGCTTCTGGGTTAGACATTCAGACGAATCGGGAATCCATTTTATCTCCAAGTTTACTCTCCACTGGAGTCTTTCTTCTTCGTAAACTATAGAACATTCGGCGATCCACTCAGCCCTGAAAGCCGCTGACAACAAACTCTTTGTAGTTTTCTTCCTGTTGACTTATTTCCTTACTTTCCTCCCCCTGTGTTAAAACAAATGGCAACTGCAGGAAGCGAAAAGAGAAAAAAAAAGAGAGCTGAAAAGTTGACATTTAGCTTAAATGGAGGTGGAATGGGCCGCAGGGATGCTGCTGTAACGATGCAGGGGAGACTAGGGCTTCTTCGTCTCTCCCCTTCCCGCTAAAACAAGATTTATGACCTCACGAATACCATCATATTTTAGCAGCTGATGTGCACTGTGGGTGGTTTATCTGGGATTGAGGGCTTTGCTGTTGAGCCCATCAGTGTGGGGATTCGATGACTTACAGTGGCAACATGCAACAAGAGGTAAAAAAAAACAAAAAAACTGTTGTTGGTTTAGTCCACCACATGACACATATATGACAGTTTTTATGCAAAATGTCCTGTTTTTTTTTTTCTTTTGTCCATTTTGCAGAGAAACTCTCAAACAAAAGGGACAGACGGAATTAAGTGAGGGGGGTGAATGAACTAAATAACAATCTAAAAGTCAACTTCTCTGTTAGATTCGTCCTCAGACATTATCCATTATCTCTCTGATGGAGCGCAGGGAGTCATAGAGCATTGAATGAGAGATCTTATATTCATCTGTGCCCCCTGCTTCGCGTGTCATTGCCATACCCTCTTGCTCTTCCCTCACCGCTTTCCTCTGGCAGTGTAATTGACAGGCTTCAGCAGTTAAGACCTCCAACAGCTCTTTCTTCATTTGGAGACACTTTGTCGGTTTTAATCAGGGCTTTAATTGGCAGGCTGGCAGTGGGTGAGTGGCACCAGGGGCTGGGGCGTCGAGGCGACACTGACTTTCCAGAGATACGTAACGTTCGTCCTTTTTTTCCGGTCTCTTTGTCACATCTCTTTCTTTTTCCTTTCTTTGTTTTTTTTACTCCTTAGTCGCTTTCTTTCTTCTCGTCCCCGCGCTTAATCTCCTTTGTCCCGGCTCCTATTTACAAACAGGTTCACAAATATTAAATCATAAATCAATATGTTTGTCCTTACACTCTGTGTTTTCATTTTACGTGTTTGAACTGTTTGTTAACTTACAGACATAGTCAAACACACTGTTACACATAGATTAAAAGAGTGTGCTGATGGCATTACTGATACGGCAAATCTGACCATAGGGAATACCGCAGGAATAATCCCAGCCGTAACACATTGCAGCTGTGAATGTGTGTGTACGTGAGCATTGACTGGGCGTCCTGTGGGCTCGTCTGTATTGTTTGAACCGGGCTACTTTGTGTGGCTGATTTTTTTTTCAGTCTGTATGGCAGCTTGTACGACAGGCCAGTATGTGCCGCGCTCCTGCCAGTGTAGCTGAATCTAGGACACCAGGACTCTTGTCTGTGATTCTCCCTCCTGCTGAGGTGTTAGCAATGCCAGGGGACAAGCTAGAGCGGATTGAAAGAGTGAAAATAGGTGGTGGGAGGTAGAGGGAGATAGAAGGAAGTATAGATAGAAGAGAGAGAATATGTCCCAGAATTCTTTGTTAGAAGCCTTTGTTGACAGCCGAAGCCCTGCTTTTGAACCTGGCACGGCAAAGCCTTGAATTGTCTGTCAGTTTTGATGACATGACAGTTATTGTCAGCATTGCCTGAGCTAAAGCGGGCCTCTTTTCTAGTTTTCCGTGTCCTGCTGTGTATAGACTTTGTGTGTTTGCGCGTCTGTGTCGAAGTACAAGCACTGGCTGCAAAAAAAAAAAATCCCTCCCTATAATCAACAAGCATCCTGTGTATTTGCCAGGCCAATTAAGAGTCATTCATTTGCTAATGAAGGCCCTGTCGAGGTCTAAACTGCTCCTAGGGGCATGCAGACATGCAGTCAGCACACACACAGCCCTCAGCAATGCTCAGTGCCACCAACATAGTCATCAGTCTGTGCCCGCTGCTGTGCACGCGTCTCGTGTTGCCCACTCAGCACATCTCACCAGCAGCCCCTAAACACTAAAAAGTATAATTGAATTCATTATTTCCTGTTTTATGACTTGTTCCGCTGTGGTTTTAATTTGTCCTGTAAAAGATGAGGCAGGCAGGCAGTTCTTCTGCCTTGAATTCCCTCCAGTTCCCCTCTCCCAGGCTCCCTTGTTCTGCAGCCGAGCTCTGGATTTTATGAGGCGGGGATCTCCTGTGTCGTGGGAGCCGTCTCTACCGCTAATCAACTCCTCAAGGTTGCTACCTCTGTGCCATGCAGGAGGAGGTAGAGATGTGCTGCCAAATCGCGTGCCTAGCTACCTCTTTAATGGGCTAACTGCTTGACCTTCACGATGACTCCGTCCTAACTCCACTCTGAAGACGTGGCCCATCTGTGTATTGATTTAGTCATGAGAAAATAATCTGAAAACATTTCTGTCAATATTTCCTCCCTGCCTTCAGCTTCCTGGGGAGAGATGATGTTCAGCACAAGTGCAAGGTTATCAACAACATCTTTGTCTTCATTGGAGGCATGCTGTATTTTTTATGTGATAAGAAGCCTTTATTTTAGACTTTTTAGACTTCAGACTTGGCAGAACAGTTGCGCAGTCATTGCCTCAAGGCTCTTCACTTTGGCCCCAAAGACTTAAGTTGACTGCTTTCCTGCCAGAAACGGCTGCCTTACCTGTTCCCCTGGCTCCATAGACTTTTCTTTTCATTTTCTCCTCTCTTTTTCCTCCTCCCACCATCCCTTTCTTTTCTTTTGTCCATACGTTTATCCCTTCATTATTTGTTGCTTTGCCGCATGCTCAAGGTCCCTGCCGTGTAGGTAGGAGATGGCCTTTGTGGGAGGGCTGACCCCTGGAGCTCTGACGTCGACAGACTCAAAGCGATCCTGGCCCGAGTGAGCACACGACTCCACAGTATTATCAAAGTACAGAAAAGAGCTTTGTGCTGACATTTTCTGCGACCTTCACAATTCAATAACTATCAGCTGATCTGACTTTGCGTATTGAATAAGATCTAACATCAATTTTCTGTTTGCCCTAAGCATTTCACTTTTCAGTCATGATTAACACGTTTTTTTTTAAAGCTTTGTTTCTGAATGTGACCACAGTTTGCTTTTATCTTTGGGGTGGACGCTGGTACCAATCTATCTGCAGGCGTTTTGACTGGAGCAAATGTGGTGTGTGTTTTACCGTTGGTGAGATGTAACCGTTTCATTTCATGGTGTCAACATAGAATTGGAATCAGATCATAAAGCATTATGGCACTTGTACGGAGAGGAACTGCCCTGTAAATCGGCAGAGTGCACTTCTGGCGCAGATGGAGTCCGATCTATTGTGCAATTTTTAGTACATATGTGTTTAGTGGCTGGGTTGAGCGTCAGCAATGACGATAATGATGATAACAGGCAATGTACCATGTATTCATCTGTTTGTTTTAAGAACTCAATTTGGCAGGAGTGCCCGGTGAGACATTTTGAAATGCATGAGAAACACCATATGAGCGAAACAACAAGAAAAAAAAATCCTGTATCTTATGCAATTTGGAAATGTAGGCCACCTGGTTGGTATGGGGGTAAATGTAGGTCTTCCTTTGTTCCTGCGCTGTGTGGGTCGAGCTCTGATGATGTCATGTGCACTTGTTTCTATAGCGCGATCCACCGTGGGCGGCTGGGCCTGGCACAGAGGTGCAGGGGGATTTGGCAAGTGCCGTTATTTCAGTGAGATCCAGAAAATCCCTAAATACAGGCTGAGGTAAGCGATGTGTCAGAACGTCAAGTGACACAGAAATGGAAAAGACATTTCGGGGAGAAAACAAAGGGAGATGTTGTCTTTTGCTATACCAACAGAACGCAGCTCATTGCATCACTGAGTGAAATACCGTGATGGCGTTTGTTGTTAAAACAGAGCCGCACTTGCTGACACTTCCATGTACTTTTAAGTGTAGGGTTAATGCGCTGTGTGACGTGTAAGCAATGTCAGCACCTGTCTTTAGGTCCTCAGTACCATTGGACAGAGTGTATTAAGAGACAGTGAAAAAAAAAAAAAAGAATAAGACAAGCTGTATGCAATGTGCATTTGAGTAGCTCGGGGAGGAGGGAAGTGTTTTGAACACATGCCTGGCACGTACGACTCAGCCGAGCAAAAGAGCTTTGTATCCTCCTCACCAGGGGAAATAAAGAGAAGGTGAGACAAAAAAAAAAACTTTTCCATTGCTCCGGGCTACTGTTACCTGGCAGCCGCCAAGGAATTTAAAATATCATTCTGCAGCTGCATATAGTCAAGATCTCGGCGAGAGACACACACCGTCCTCACAGGTTGCTCTCTCTCTTACACATAGGCACATGTCAAACCTTCAGGAATACACTACAGAGGGGAGAGAGAGAGAGAGGGGGACTCCTGCCAGGCCTCAGGCAGCCATAGGTGGTGTCTTTCGTTTTGGACGTTGTTTCTGTCTGTGTCTAAAAAATGATGATGTTAGTTTCTCACTGTCACCTAGCCTGCTCCTTTGACTCCCAGCCATTTGCATAGGCAGCGTTATTCCGCCAGGAAATATGGGGCAGCTTTAAGAAAACTCCACTTTGGAGAGGCGGGCGGAGGAAAGGCGGGTGGAGGAGAGTAAGTGATAGTGATAGACGGTGTGATATAAATAGAAGTGGTGATGGCAGGATAATGCATGGCTCTTTCTGCCGGGCCGAGGTTCAGGCCTGTCAGTGAGACGAGGAAGAGGGGAGGAGGAGAGGGAGGAAGGAGGGGAGCAGGGGAAAAGAGGTCCGGGTGTCTTTTCCAGGTCACTGTGGGCTCCTAGAGGTGCAGGAAGAGCCCTTGATTAATTATGATCATTATTATCATCATCTTGGCCAGGGGCATTAATCACAGCCATGTCACAGCGAGGACCGGACAGAGGGGAAGGTGGGGAGAGGGAGGGGGAGCTGGCCTCATAGTGGACATGAGATTGTTGGCATGTTGGACACACCCCTATCCCACTGCCCCTCGCACGTGTCAGCGCTCAGCATCCATATGTCCACTGTCAGCCCTGCATCTATCAAGGGTAGGTCTCTTGTCAATCCGGCCATCTCCCACTGCTCCGAAACACACGGACTGGACGCACGGTGATCAATGATGGCTCTTTACTTGAACTACATGCCAATAAAGCCAGCCAAGTATGAATTGACTGCAGCTAACTTGACAGCCAGTCGGCTATCGGGCAGAAAACATTGTTTGTCAGGACATCCGTTGTTAAACTGTAATGAGTGGTTATGACAAGTTGTGTTAGTGTCAGCACACTGGGATTTGCAATAAAGCAGTTTGTCTCAAGGTTCAACTGCTGTCCTCACAAATCATTTTCAAATACTCGCACAAGCTTAGATACCCCTCTTAAGATACTTACCTCCGTATTGATCATTTTTAAGTGAAGGCCATAAACAGATTTATACATAGCTAGAATCCTTGAGCCTCTCACATAAAAGAAAAATAGTGTAGTTCCTTCTACTAAGGGCTTGTGGTGTTTCAGCTTCACAGACATGTTTTTCAACATGTCAGAATAGGGCCACCTATGTTTTGTGCGTCATTCTGTACGAATGTCACATTGTACATATTGTATAAAACATGATGTAGAAAAATCAATTACCTTACATGTTGCCCTTTCATCACATTTTCTTCCTTGCTGTTTACTCTCATTCTCAGTTTTATTCATCTTTGCCTAGTTTTCGCCTTCACGTCCCACACCTTCGCCGTGTGTTACACCAGATGATGGACAGCTCCACGCAGCCATGACAAGCATGAGCTAGGATGTGTTCGTCGCCAGCCAGCCGGCGTCGCTGGGCACTCCACTCTGTCGAGACGTCTCTCTGACTTTTATGAATACATGTACACAGCTCAGAGCGGCGGTGGATTTGTCTTTATAAGTCTGGGTGACACGTCCGCAGCGGCCCCACTTCATTTATTCCACTTGCGTAGATTAAGGCTGGCATTACAAGTAAGGTCACACCATGCATCAATGTTACCTAGACACCACAGCGCTGCTGAGCGTGCTCAGGCGTTGCTATTACCCCACCCCAGCTTCTCCACAGGAAATTTCCATCAATTTCTTGTTTTTGCATCTTCCTCTTCCCCCCAATTTCCCTGATCCTCAGCCCGCCTCATACTTCCCCGTCGCGGTGTGTGTTGCGGCGAGGGTAGGACAGGTGTAAACACTGCTCCAGGAACGGCTCGGAGCCTCACACTGTGTCAGAACAGGTGCGCTTCTGGACAGGAGGTGTGAGGCAGGTGTTAGATGAAGCCTCGGCTCATGAGTGTAACTGTCAAAATGTCTGTGTTACCCCTTCTGTGATGACATGTTAATCCCTAACACTTGGTCTCCACTGGGAGCTTCCACACTCGTCAGTCTAATAATAAACAGGAAGTCAAGGAACATCCTTTACTGACACCTGAAAACTAATGAGATTTTTAGCTGCTCCATCCCAGTGTGCATCCGAAAAAAACCCCTTTTCTGAGCCATTTAATTTCTTGTCATATTTTCTACCTCATTCAAAACCTCAGTTACTACCTGCGTGATATACGATATGTAAATTAGGTTATCTCAAGCTAAAAACGCATTCCCTGCTTGGGTTTCTCGTGAGAGGAGAAGTTTGACTTTGGAAACGCAGCTTGGTGGTGGATGGTGGGCTGAGGTCCTCTTAACCTTAAACCGGCCTCTTTTAGCAAAGGGACTCAGGGACAGTGTCAGGGACGGTCATTTGTCCTTGCAGGTCTGGGTCCTTGTGAGGCAAAGAAGAGCTCTTAACTGTGTTGGTATTTATATCAACGTGCTCCTTGTCTGTCCAGGACTTTACACGGGCTCCCTTAGCCTCTTAAGTAGGGAATATCTCCTTGAAAAATAAACTTGACAAAGGAGAGTGTGACAGTCCTCAGGGCTACTCTTTGCCTGTTTTCGGCGCTGTCTTGACTGTGGGTAAAATATAAAAGTCTGAGGGAAAAAAAAAAGTTGTTTGAAGTGGCATGGCAGTTTGATGTGTATTTTCCGCTGTTTACTATATCCGGTGTTGATTTGTGGTTAAGATTTTCTGGCATACTGTATGTGTGTCAGCCGCCAGTGTCTCCGTCTTCTGCCTGTTGTCTTGTATGAGTCTCCATCACGAGCCTGAGGTTGTATTTTTTTTTTCAGCGGCTGTTGGGAGGATTTATTCGTCTTTTACTACATCACTGAAACAGACTCGTAACTCATGAATGAACTCCATTCCACTCCAACGCCCTGGCTTGCTGCGCTTCAAGCTCCATCCTTAGCATCTTATAGCCGTCAATCAGGCTAATCTGCTCCCTCTCACGTAGCTGCGAAAGGCTTTGGATTTTCTTATTGACATCGAAAGAATGGCGGGCCTGCCCTCCCACCGCACGCCCCGGCAATGGGTTGTCCGAACAACATCTGCTCAATCTAACACTGACCCCAGATAAGGGTCAGAGGCAATCTTGCTGTTGTTTCGACAGCAGGAATTCACAAGCAGGTGCAGCAGATGAAGAGGTGAAAAAAAGGGTAGATATGATTTCCGCAATTTGCTTTTTATTTTGTTGCCTGTGTTTTATACAGAGTAACTGATATGTTGTTACCACCAGTCAATAAATCCATCTTATACACAGCACTTCCATTTTACTGTTGTTTAAAAAAAAAAGTTTCATTATTATGGTCGACTTGGTTTTGAATGCTCACAAAGAATGATTGCTTCATATTTTACAGGCTCTATTGATTGTGTTGTCACCGAGCATTTTCTTTTGGTAGTCACTCAGGTGATAACATTTCTCCGTCGCCAGCCTTTTTGTGCTGCGATGGCGGGAGTCTATAGGAAGTGAGGGCCATCACTGTCACCCCGGCGTATCTAAAAATGACACATGGATGACTGCATCATGTAAAGGTGACATTTGAAGTGACACAGACATGTTGCATTACCGATGCAATGTTTGCAGCTCGGGGGTGACCTCCGCTGCCCTTATCCCAGCTTTTATCCTGCCTGCCTCACCTTTGCCAAACGCCAGAGCTGTTTGTCATGGATGATTTGGTAATAAAATGAGAAAGGTGTTGAGTCAGCGACAGAAGTCTCCGTTCCACCTGGCCCTCTGTCATCCCTTTCCCCTTTCGCACAAACACACACACACAATGCACGCACGCACGAGCACGCTCACACTCACACAAGCTCTTATGCACACGTGCACGGGCCGACACTCTGTGCGCGTGTTTTGATCTCTGTTTTTACACACAGACAAGATTGCGTACAGGCAATAGACACAGTGCAACACACACAAACTGTGTGCTTTCTTACCCTCGTCTTCTCTCCCCCTTGTTCTTTCTCCTAACCTACCTGATACCAGATGTTTCATCTTCCCTCACGTAAAAGTCGGCCCCAAAGACATTTTGCGGTGCTGATTACAGCATACATAAATTTGCTGTTACGCACTTTTATACACCCAAAGTTCTGGTGTGTAACATGCTATGCTTTGTGCTGCTCTCTTTTCTTAATGCGGAAATATGGACATGTTGAAACCGAAAGTCACATTGCGGTGTAACGCTCTCTGCATTTATCATAACTCACTTGATTTGGCTGGGTCAAATGACTCAGCAAGCCAAATAATTGGTCTAATGAAGTGCAAAAAGGAGTCTGTCAGAGTACTCTTTCTAGATACACATTAGTTCACCCTACTGTAGCTACCATTACTGACTGACTGAGAGGAGACTATGGTAATGGAGAACACGAGCGCGATGGTCTCTCGGGAGCGTCAGCTGACACGAAAGGGCTGCTCGACGGTATCCTGCCAACTTGAATCCTTACAGGAGTGAAATTTCATTGCGCATGAACGGTTTGAGTGATACGGTTACTGTGCATGAACTTTGCATGGAGCACAGACATCATGCGTCGTTTTTCTCTAGATGACAGGCTCATAGATTTAAAACTGGAACAAAAGGCGCTTGACGCGGTACGATATTAGAGTTGATCCCGTGTTATCGAAAAAACAGCTTTTTTGTTTCATAGGCCGGATTTATGCAAAGTGGTGACCTGACGATGTTTTGGCTTCGATTGTGCAGCGGAATATTGAGTGCCTTATGATAATCCGTGGCACCAGTGTAGTGGTTGAGGATCATACATTATGCAGACTTTATGATATAAAGCACTGTAGTAGGACACTCTGTGGACCTAACCACCCTCTGTTCTTCACACATCCCTCAAGGATGTACACACACACACACACACACTCACATGCACACACACATGCGTTCAAAAAAAAAATCACGCATAACTCACACCACACTTACTCCACCATCCTGTTGTCTCACCTAAGCAGTGCTGATTTTATCCGAGTGCACACAGCGAGTAAACAAGAGTTACCAAGCAGCAGCTCCTCAGATGAATATTGTATACACCTAGTCTGGCTAAGTGTTGTTGTTTATGTCAGGGACAGTGTTTATGGTGCTTGGTGGGCCTCTTAGTGCAGTTAAGTTTCTACAGCATCCCACTATGGCCATCAATTTCAGTACAAGATCGTCCAGGTTTGTGTTTTCTCTCCCCCCCCCTCCTCCCCTCCCGCTCTCTTCTTCTCCTCCCTTCCTCCGTGCTCGGCTGGTGTTGCCTGCCTTCTCCCTCGTCTCCGCTTGCCCATCTCACCTTCCTTCCTTCCAGATGGCGCATTTCACAACCTGCTAGGCACGATCAATCAAGCCCAGATGCAGACTGGGCTATTAAGGTCAGTAATGATCGGCCTTTGAGCGTTATGGGCCCGGCTCCCGTTGTAAAGCCATGCATCAAACTCTGTTCCAGCACTCAGCTCGCCTGCCCTTAACAAGCCAGCTTAAAATATCGGCCGGAGGATACAAAATGAAAAGGGTACAACCTTATCTCTCCAAAGACAGGCCGCTGTAGCCCCAAGGTGTAATAAAACTACAGAACTTGGCCGTCGCCTGGAGTCATCTCTTTTATAAGCAATATCTTTCAAAGATCAGCTAAGCGGTGGGCTATGGGTGCTGGGTTGAAAGATGTAATGCATCACACCATATTCCTGTGCACAGGAAAAACCTCTGCTCACTATTCAAGGCTTTTCATGGGGGCTAGGTTATTCCATTCTTCCCTCATACCACACACGGGATTTGGATTTAATTGTGAGAGAAGCCCAGGATATGAAGGGGGATTTGACAGGGCCCTGAACCCTGGCCCCTCTGACCATGTACAATTGCACAAGGACGAGCCGAACCAAATCACACACCCGGGAGGGAGACACCTAGAGGTCCTGGAGGACAGCTGCTCTTTCGGTATAGGGCTGGGTCATCTGGCCGTCATCTAACGGTTGCTTTAAATCCTCCTTATTGAGTTACCTTCCCATCAAGCTTGTATTTACACCTGAAAAAAGCCAAGTTCATGGAGTTTCAATCCAAGTAATGATTCGATTTGGATCCATTGAGTGCCAAGAGGCAGCAAAAGCAACTGAGGCTGCAGCCAGGGGAGATGTGGAGTCGTGGAAAATGTGCGCTCATTGGATGATGGATGCTCACAGGAGGGAACACCTGTTGTTAATTTTGTCATCACATCTCTATTCCATATCACCAATCCAAAGCAACAACATTCACTAATATGGTTTCTTTGCAAATAGGCTTCATGTGCTCAGAGGTGATAATAACTTGTATCTGGGTTATGTTATACAGGCTGCAGCTGCCGTCTATAATTTTACAATGACACTGTATATTTAGATGTCAGACTGGGTTATTATTGAATGATGTATCTCCGGTGGCCACACAAAATGCACTGACCGCTATTGCAGTGATAAGTCACTGATACAATAAAAAGCCTTTAGAGCTAATGCTAAGATGAAGCTTAATTAATGCATGAATGGAAGCAGACAGGACATTCATAGAGAAAGATGTGGCTTTTACCCGTTGTTCATCATTAAATGTTTAACATAAAGGCAGACCCGGGCTCCTCCCTGTGCTTATGCTCTGACTGTACAGTCGCTGTGGTTTGCTTATTCCATCCATCTGTCTGAACAGGTAATTACAGATTTTGAGCCAGGTTTAGAAAGGAATTTCATTTCCCTTTCAGCTTTGCATAACCCATTTTCATAGGAACTGGAGCAAAAACAAAGAGTGGCTCAGACTCTTTGCCTGTGCCAATTGAAATCTGCTTTTTGTTCAGAGCAATGGATGGGCTTTAAAAAGAGCTATAATATTCTGGACTAAAGCAACTGTCACCCCGGCCTGACGCTGTCTGTTATGATTACTCTTTGTATATGAGAGCGCTGCATGTGTTGCCAGCATGTGTGGAACATGATGTCTTCCTGTGTAGCCGTGGACGGGGTGTCTAGGTCTTCTGTGGTTGGCTGATGATGCCACGCGGCCCTGTCCCTGGTTGGCCAATGGCCTTGATGTCACCCCAGCCACAGCACACGCACCGGCAGGCTGGGAGTCCAGGACAGCCCAGCCAGTCAGTCTGGAACCTTTGCACAGGCCCATAAAACACAGAAGCACAGAGCAGAAAATTGAAAGCATCACGGAGGTGCCATGCCTGTGCTGGGGAGGAAGATAAAAGTCTTTGGCCAGGGTTGGAAGCATCTTAGCTGGAGATGCATGCTGGGGGCTGTAGGATTTAATAACCTAAGACCAGGGGTTGTGGGGCTGCAAGCACACAGTGGCAGTGCACAGTAATAGTTTACAGTTGTATGACAGTAAACTGCAAACCCCTGTGATTAATAATATAGCTCTAAGGCATGACATGGCGGCCGTGTCCTCTGTATCTGTTTTACTATTCTATGTATTATAGATAGACTCGGCGAACTGTGTCTTGTCATTCACTGTCTCAGATATGTGACTAGTTGTCATGTTATGGCCTGTCATGAGCCTGTCTCCCAGGATCAAATAATGCTTGCCCGGAGAGACACGGGGTGTTTGTAGCCCTCTGTCTGTGACATTTGGATGAAGTCATCACAGCTCCTGTTTGATCACCTCAGCCCCTTTGTGGACGTCACTGTGACTAAAGCTGTCATGGAAGCAGAGGCAACATGATTTATCCTCAGAGCCACTCCTTCCTGCCACCTTTGGCATTCAGTTATAACATCACGAGGCAATAAGCTGATGGATTTTCTCCAATTTGGTCCGAGCCTAAGCCCTGCTCCTCTTCCTTCCCCTTCTTCCTCCTCTGCAAATTATTCCCTTCCATGCTGTGCTGTCCACCACTCTCCGCCACATACTTCTGTCTTACCAATGCCTGTTATTCTTCCATTTTTAACTGCTTGTACTCGTAAAGCCGCTGTGGGTTTTATCAGCGGAATAAAAGCTGAATGTTAGCCTTAGTGCACTGGGCCATTCCTTCAACTCAGCGCCTGACAAATGAGTTGTGACCTTGAGTAATATTTGCCCATTATTCAGAAGGCACCCGAGCAGATATTAAAAATAGCCCTCGTTTCACAAGCCACGGTGGAAGAGGTTGTGGAGGTTGGCTGTTATAGAGGTATGTGTATAAGGTGAATATACATTACGCATATACACATTTTTGTTTTGTCTTTCCTTCCTTCCGAGAAATGTTCTCTATTTTGCAAAGTGTGATGGCCATAATTTCGAGATAAAGATACAAAGGATGAAGTGAATCCTGGATCAATAAAATGGTTCACTGAAGGTATTAAACAGTAACTACCATAGCCGTATAAAATACTTGATTGAGAATATTAGTTTCGGTGACATCTAATTTTCCAAGTTTTATTCTAGTTGTAGTTGATGAAAAACTACTCTCGTTTTTAATAGGTGAATATTTTATAATATCCAGTCCAACTTTAATTGATTAAAGGGGTATTTCAGTGGTCTACTTTTGCATTTCCATAAAGTTGGGCTTGAAACTTTCAAGTCTTGAGCCTAAAATGAGATAAGCTGTTACTCTGCCATTTCATTCAGACCCATAATGCATAGAAGAAACTTCCCAACAGCCCAAACCTGACATCCATTTCATAATTCAGTGATATCCAGAATGGTCAGTCATTCAAATAAGGGTGCAGCTTCAGCTTCAGCTTCCATCAGCTTTACAGAGCTTGATAGTGAGTTATATGCTCATTGAGTTTAGCTCTGTTCGGCCCACAACATCACTTTTCCGGTTCATTCTCATAGTAATAGTAATTTGAGCAAGAGCTTTAAAAACCCAATGTACAAGTCTTGCTCAGCACCAAACAGCAACCATACAGTAAGTGAATAGCTGTTGAGCACAATGGAGCATTTGAAGAGTCTGATATTTTACTGGGAGAGAAGCAGAGCAAAAAAGAAACTGAATATTGAACATCTGTGCCTCAGGGTAGCTTGTCCCAGTTCTTGTTGGGATCGAGGGGTAGTGTCAGGTGTTAGGGCTCCATCGCCCTCCAAGCTGAGGTTTTTCAGAGGCACACTTCAAACCGAGGGTTAAGAGAACTCTGCCATTTAAATGTAATATTGTCCTTTTCCGTATAAAAAGCTTAAAACAATTGCTTCTAGTTTGCTGACGTCTCAGTAGCTAACAAGCTAGCTAGCGTTCAACCACAACCCCTTCTAATTGCGTTCTGAAGGGCAAGGGTGCACTGGAAAACGAGCCTTAGGGGTGAAAATTAGAAATCAGATTTGGCCTAAGAATCATTGTAGTTTTGTTACCTTAGAATGAGACTTTTATATTGACAGAGGGAGGGGTGCCACCATATTTTACAATAGTCCAGAGCAGACAAACCCAATACTGGTTCAATGGAGGGCTGTTTGTGTTTTCTTGTTTTTAGCAGCGATTGTAGGGTATCAAAGGAACATTTTATTTAGTTATTGTATTATATTTCATGGTGGACGCTTTGTTAACAACAATATGTTTCGTGATAGCTCCCTCTGATGAAACTAACACTGGCAGAAACTTTTGGCAGCAGGCTTGATCCAGCCTGGACTTACCCACAGTAAGTCTGGATCCAGCCCCGGGCTTACTCTGAGAGCCTCTGACAGCATCGCGTCGTCCAAAACCCTTGTGCTTCCCCCGATCCCTTCCTCCCATCCTCCTACTGTGTCCCCTCTGCCTTTCAGCCCACAGAGGGCCGTTTAGCTTCCCAAGGGCCGGAGCATGACCGCATGGCCGCTCTGCTGAAAGGCATGATGGGTAATAAGTGGAAATGGCAGTGATCCGGCTCACGGCTCTCGCTGCTCCTGCTCCCCCAGCTCACAAATGCCAGTGGATGAAGATGGATCCATCCCTGGTTTGACCCCAGTAAGGGCTCTTGCTGTCACACCCTGTCTGTCCCTCTCTTTATCTCTCACTCCCGCTCTCTCGTTCTGACCTCAAAACACCACCTTGCTCTCTCTCCCACTTTAGCCCGTAACCTTACTTATCTCCTTCTTATCACGTATCCTCTCTCGTCCTCTTCTTTCACTTTTTCTTTACAGTTCCACATAGCACTGTCAGTCAGTCTCCTCCCTCTCATTTTCATCCCTATTATATTCTTTGGTCACTCCTTCCCTCATTTCCCCATGGCTTATTACCTGCTATACCTTCCCTGTCCTCTTTGTGGTTTCACTCCCTCCATCTCCTGTTTTCTTTTACCGGCACAGGCACAATTTCCTCCCTCTCTCCCTTTCCCCTCACCTCTGCTTTTTCTCTTTCTCTTTCTGTTACTCGTCTGCTACTTTTATTCCATAACCCTCCTCACCCTTCCCACTCCCTGACCCGCTCTCTCCTTCTTCCCCTCCCCCCTCTCTCCCTCCCTCTCTCTCTCTCTCTCTCTCTCTCTCTCTCTCTCTCTCTCTCTCTCTCTCTCTCTCTCTCTCTGAGCCGGGTTCGCAGGCAGGCTCCTGAGTGGCAAGGTGACATTGTGTGTCATATCAGCATTCCACGGCAGTCCCCTTTCTCTCCAGAGAGTAATTATTTCTTTCAGAGTGAAAGGTTCAATTTGCTATAAAAGAACAAGAGCCTCAGGTATAGAGGGAGTGAGGGTGGGAGCGTGAGGAGGGGAAGGAAGGAGACTGGAAGTGATAGGGTGGCAGTAAGAGAGAGGGAGAAAAAGTGGGGGAGAAAGGGGACGAAAGCTGAAAAAGAATGAGAGGGGTGGGACAGGGAAGCGATGAGGGAAGGGAGGAAAGAAAAAGTTGTGAGGGAGGGAGGACAGGCCAAAACGTTCCCTCTGTGTACTGGACACACTGTTCTCAGAGGAGAGCTTGTGTGTGTGGGACGTTAGTAGGGTGCTAGAGGTGCTGGGTGACATCATAGCGCTCTCGTCTCCCTCTCTGGCCCAAGATTACGTCACCTAGCTGGGACCAAGTGCGGCTCACACCACAGCCTGGCAGAGACAGAGAGGCCAAGGAGCACAAGTTGTGTTCAGAAACAGAAACTGAGCAGCGCCGGCTGTAAATATTTGTGGCTTGTTTCTGCCCCCTTGGACTTGTATATTTTTATTGCTAGTATTTTCAGCCTGTTTCTGTTTTGTGCATCTCCATTTTTAAAATGTAAATTTGTGCTCGAGTGCCCATAAAGGATGCATTTTAGGGGGGTGTGGGTCCGGACACTGAGGTATTTGTAGGTAAGCTGTCTCATTTCCATTCCATGTATATTCCCTTTCCACTTCTGCACACCCCCCGTGAGCTCTCTGCTGCTCCCTCCATGTTGCCCTGCCGGTGAATCCTGCTTCCCACAGTCACCTGCTGTAAATTGTTCCAGTCTCTCCGGTGCAGGAGTGTTTTTTCACCCCAGTGTCTTCCTGTTGGAGTGTCTCTCACCACTGGGATTAAGGAGCCTCTCCAGACAGGCTGAGGCGCTTATTTAAAGCAGCAGGCTTGTCACCAGGACTATTTTAAGTGGGAGCTTGAAAGCAATTGCTGCCGCGTTCCAGCACGATGTTGGCTATGAGTTATTATGCACTGCTTCAGTGGCGAGGAGCAGTGGAACCGGAAAGGCTTGCCCTGTTGCTTTCTGACTAGAGCCCATAGATGAATACAAGAATGGGGCAATGAGAGATAGGGGGAGAGGAGTTAAACGTAAATGTTGCCATTTGTTAGTCTTTGTAATATAGCCTTTAGCAGATCTCTGTTATATTTTAATGACTTTCCCTTGCAGCCAATATCTGTCAAGCCACTTGCCTTGGGGACAAAAAGAGGCATTCAAAAACGTCCCACTGATCAGTTAATTCAATGAATTTTTAAAAAGAATCGCACTGATTGGTCATAACGACAATGCTTCAGGCCAGTAACCTCTATATTATATCCAGAAAATGTCTGTGAATTGTCTCATTTTGTCCATACCGAATATTGTCTCTCATCCACCAAATGGAATGCACAGCGTCCTCTGAGGTGTGTACCCAGCTTTGCCTGATGAATATTTGGAGTCGGTCCCATCAGCAGAAGCAGCAAAGCATCTTTCTGGGCGAAAGAGCCGCTGGATGCAGCTGGGTCTTGCTCTGTTGACTGAAGCGATTTTAATGTTTTATTGATTTTTTGATTTATTTTTTTCTGCTCCAGCCTCCATATACACACTCTCACTCTATCTTCGTCATAAGGAACAGGCAAATCCCCCCCCCGCGCTACCCGAAAGCTTCGGTCCCGTCCCCGTGTATCCACATCCGGCCTTGCCAGAACAAGGGCGCAGAACAAGAGTGCTAATGATGATAGTTAGGGGTGTTTGATTTTGACTCAACTCCAGTTTTACTGAATGATTAATAGTTTGGGCCAAGTTTCTAATACCCCTTTCACAATGCACAAAAAAACCCACTAACTAAAATCTGGCTGTTGTCTTCAGTGGAAAAGGGTACGATCGGCATGCATTACTGGGTCAATAACTTTGCAATACACAATAAGTTTTCAATAGATTAAATTAAAAAGTAACCACAATGACATTGTCACTGGCCTTCATGCTGCTTTCTGCTGCTCTAATAACTTTTTTAGCAAATACATCTTAAAAAATGCATATGTGTGTGTATATATATATATATATATATATATATATATATATATATATATATATATATATACATATATATACATACATACATGTACACATGGTATACAATGCTATTAAACAGATCTGCCCAGACCACTTAGTAGCTTTTTATTTCCCCTTCTGAAAGAAATGGAAAGTAGAATTAGCAACAAAAAAAAAAAAAAACACCTCAAAGAAAATAATAGAATGAAAGAAAGGGGAGATGAAACAAATTTTCATACACCCTCCCAGAGGTGTCTGTTTAAGTGGGAGGGATGAGGGGGGGGGGGACTGGAGAGAAGAGGGTGAGGGAGTGGAGGGCAAAGAACAGAGAGTGTTTACGAGGGAGCTAAAGCAGCATCTGACGCCACTGGATGCAGGCTGTTGTTCTCCTCTCACAGGCATTAGAGCAAACCACACCACTCCATCTCTCATACGCGCATGCATCAACATCTCCAAGGTTGTATAAATCAAACCACTCTTGCTACTGAACCAGCATATCCTGCCCACCACGAACAATTACCACCCCACCCCTTGCTCAGATAACAAAGCATCCTATCCTAATAAGCATCCACCATGGGGAGCTAATGGTCTCGCTGCTCCTTTTAATTTTATTCATACCTAACTATGAGATATTAATAATGAATGCAGAGTAAACAACAGTTTAAGATGCCGGCCACGCCATTGTGGACTAATTGGCTCATTAAATGTAACATTAGGTGGGAGAGGGGCCCTTGATTGGGAGCTGTAGGCCCAAGTCAATGCTAACACTCAGAGATCATTGATCTTTACCCAGCCTGCACTGCTCTGATTAAAGAGCAATAAAGATGGGGCTGGTTCCCCTTGGCTCCACAACATGATTCCCTGAAAGTGCCTCAGACACTGCCCAAATGCGGACTGATATTTTTCGGCTGCCATGATCTTCCTGCCAAGTGTGCCATGGTGAATCTATAGGACCACACAGACACAGCTGTGGCCGTGGCCTCCAGAGTAACAGAAGGGCTAAATGGTCTGAGGAAGAGATCGATTAGAGAGGGACTGTCTGTGTCCATCAGATCCTAAATGCCCAGCAATTCAACTCACTGCCCAGGTCTTGCCGTGACGTGCGTGCGCGATTGTTTTTGTATGTGTCTCAGCCAGGTCCATCTCTCATGTTGCTGCAGGGCTCTCTAAAGTGCCTCTGGCCAGTGCTTTGGTTCCACTTTAAAAATTGAAGAAGCCCAACATAAATCGGGGAGAGGATCCCAGATACAGCCGTACGCAGCTCTGCCAGACATTGGGGCTGTTGTTGTGCTGTGCTGCTAAATTAGGATCTGGCTTACATTCTTGTGTGAGCGAGCTAATCCATTGCACACACGCACAGATGCTTATGAAGTATGTGCTATAAGCATTAATTGAGCTACCAGTACATACTGGATGAGGTCACATATTACAGTAAACAAAGCAGACGTTCCCTCTGTGTACATGACTCGTAGACCTTTCCAGGGTGACCTGCTGGTGATGGGGATTAGGGGACAGAAGTGCTCCTAGCCGCCCAGTGGCATCTGGCCTGTGCAGGCTAGCAGCCCAGTTGACTGCCTCTGCTGACCAGCTATAGAGGGCAGTTTTATAGCAGCGCTCTGGCGTGGGCATTGACTCCAGGTCTAATAAACATCCAATATGTTATCCCACCCTCACACAACAAGCAGAGATGATACTCTGTAAAAACACAACAAGCCTGCAGATTGGCCTGCAGTAAAAGCCTTTTTACACACTATGTGAACCTGTAAAGGCCTTCCATGGCACAGGCAAACAGACTCTGACCAGTTGTTTAGAGACTTCAGGTGCTACTGGGAAGACTGCTGTGAAAAAAAATAACACCTCTGAAAGGTTAGTGATAGTGTTACAGTTCTGTACTGCTAAATTATGTTATTATCAAGCTTCTGATATAGGTCATGCAAAGGGGAAGGATATCCATGTGTGCAGACTAAAATAAAGAAAACTGCTGTAAAAAGAACATTCTCATGTATGCTCCCTGGCATCTCTCCTACAACACAAGGTCAATAAGCTATTATACTAAACATAATGATTCATATAGGCCTTTCATCTTCCTAGTGGTGGGGAAAAAAGCTCTCAGTTCTGCAATAGCTGAAAGGCAGCTATATCTGGATAAGCAAAAGGCCCCGTTGTATGTCCCCTGTTATTTTCAGTGCTGTTAAAATGTCGTATTTTACTGATCGTGGCATTTGACGAAGGGAAGGCCGTGACTTTACCTGCAACATATTCATGTTTCTTTTAACTTGACGACACTGTTGCTATCTTTTTAAAGTGTTAGAAGTTGATTTTTTTTTTTCCCTCAAGGATTGGATTGATACTAGTTCCCTGTTGACTTGGATGTCATTTTGATAAGTATGCTAAAAGCTCAGCACTTGAAAATAAACATCTTTTCTTCTTTAAAAATGGCTAATCCCTTTGACTCCCCGCTGCCACGTCCATGTTCACACCCAACAGCCATTACAATGAGCTGAGTATGTGGAGCAGCATAGCAAGAAATCAAACCACGATAACGAGTGCCTCGAGTCTGGTTTGAGGCATGGGCTGATATCTTCCATGCACAGCCCTCCTCCTTCTCCCATCTCTCTCCTACGCCCTCATCTGCCTCTCTTCCCGCTTCGAGCATGCCTGTGCTGCACCCTTCCTTTGCCCTCCAATGCCCCACCTTCCTGATCTCATCTGGAGACGGAGCAGGTGCTATGGAGAGATAGAGGATGGCTGAGAAAGGCGTCTCCAAGCAGGCTAATGACGCCTGCTCCTTCTCTCAGCTCGCTATGCTGAAACAGTTTCTCTGCAGCAGTCAGCTGAAGCCAGATGAGAGCAGGAAACATCACAGAAGTCGAGGCGAGACTGGAGATGGTCTCCTGTAGATGAGAAAGAGATTGTTTTGAGTGTATGCACTCACATATCAAGATGCTCGCCCTCACATCCGCATACGTATACACATACTGATTACTGGATGTATGTGTGTTCGCTGTCGGAAAAAAAAAATCATATCTCCCAACTCATCAACTTTCAGAGATGCAGACGCAGGCTCACACACGTCTTACCCCTGCAGGGGTGCTACATACTGTATATATATGGCACAATTATGTACCACCACATACAGTATCACTTACACTGAAGTTGTTTTTATTTCTCTCATTCTTTTTCCTCACTCAAGCCCTAATGGACACACAACACACACACACACACAAACACACTGTACTGTGGAAAGGCAGCATTTCCCATTGACCTCTGTGTCGCCAAAATGTGATATTCAGCCAAGGTCAGCAGTCATCAGCAGGGGGCCTGGGGAGGGAGAGCCAGTTGAAAAGTTCAAACAGCATGCGCATCAACACGCGCAGATACATTACATGCACATGCGCTCCCGTACACAAACCGCAGCGGAGGGGATAATGGGCTGAGCTCTGAACCGGGGACGCCACAGGTCACGGCAAGTCGCTGTCAAAGAGCACATCCTGCGACTCGCGCTCCTGATATGTCGCCAGCACACACACTCGTAATAAGACAAAATCTAATATGATATCTAATATGATTTGCAGTTATTCCATAGAGTTCTGTGAAATATATTCACTGAAACTATGGATTTGAAATATTTAAATGATTCTGCTTGCTGTGTGTGCATCAGTCGTACAAGACTGAGTTAAACTAGCTTTGCATACTTCTCCAATATTGTGAACACACGCTTACGGATACGCACATTCCCACACCCAATGAGAGACAAAAGGGGATGGCGGGATTAACGGATCAGTTCCCAATTTCCCCCAGCCGCCCAGCAGTAATCAGATCATCTTGCACCTGACGTGAGGCCTGAATTCCATTAGGGTTTATTAGCAGTAATTATCCCCTGCTTCCACCCCATGCTGTTCTCTCACTCCCTATCCTCTATTTTACCTCCGGATACTGACACTGCCCTCTTCTTCCTCTATCCAATTCACTTTTCACACATTTTTGCCTGTTGTTCTCCACTCGTCGTCACTGTAAGTTTTATCCCACCTCTAAATCACCTGGACGGCTTCTCCTTGGCTTGTACGTTTTGTCTCCTCTCTCTGTCTCTTTAGATATTTGCCACATGTGAACACACATATTCACGCATAAACACATTAGGCTTTTACTCTTTGTGAACCTATGGCTGAAAAGGCCCCTTGAGTTGCTCTCTAGTAACACTGAGAGATGCATCAGACAATCACCCCTCTTTTTTTTTTTTTTTTTTCCCCACACTTGTTTCTTTTTGCAGTAGGCCCAGAGATGAGATGGACAATCGTGGGCTTCTTTCAGATAGTGTTTCTCACTCAAGCAGGAAGGAGCATGAGGACTACAGAAAAGGCAAAATCCTCCCGGGAGCAGCTTTTTACTCCCAGTTTGTGTTCATTTGTCCCCCCGCTCCCCTCGGCTGCCTTTGGGAGCGAGTCAGCACTTGTTTTATTGGCCGTTACTGTGTGTCAGGGAGCAAATCGGTTTTTACTCACAGGTGCGAGTGGAGGACAAGTGTGAGTGTTCCATTACTTTTTGTATCAGGTTGGAATTATCTGGGTGCGAACGGGTTTGTCCGTCTCCCTCTGTGTTGGTGCAGGGCTGCGCATGAATAGAGGGTGTGTGCACTTGTTAAAAAGCGAGAACTGTTTTCTATATTTACTTGCTTGTACATGAGAAAATGAGTATATGCGCATATATGAGGTGTAGCAAAGTAGATGATGGAGCTGATTCCCTCTGTGCTGTTTATTATCACATTTTGTGTAATTATATAATTACTGCTAATCACCCACCTGAGGTGGCATAGCTCTGCGGCAACACACTATTACAGAACAAACACAGCGACCTCAGCACATCTCACACTCATTAACACACTCCTCCCTCCCTCATTCTCTTTCCCGCTCTTGCTATATCTCCCTCTTGCTCTCTTTCTCTATGCTCATTATCTCTTGTCTTTATTTACATGCATGGAAACACACATGCACGCACATGCTTGTGTGCGCTCTCTAATGTAATGAGGATCCCAATCAACCGTAATGAGATGAATAGCGTTTCGGCGGCAGATAGAGGGAAATTTATAGAGAGAATATCTTCCCAGCAGGTATGTTTCTGATGTGAAACGGAAACAAGAAGAAAGCCTCTCCAAATCACATCTGATGTTCCATCCCTTCGACAGGCAGTTGAGAGAATGGGGTAATAGCGTAGCGTCGCCATATACTGCGCATTAGTTAACTGAATGTGCCAGTGTCCAAATGAGAGAGAATGAGGGGGGGGCGGGGGAGGGGTGTGTGTGGTGTGAGCCATTCAGAGGCAAAAGACAAATCTCACATTTCAGACTCCATTTCAAAGAACATGAAATTCAATATACCATACCAATCTAGTGCACGCTGTCATTGCTTATTCCAGTAATAGCAATCAGAGATATTGTATTCACTCCCCTCAGCCTCCTGGTGTCAATTTATGTTTATGTTTGCCAGTAAATATATTAAATGTCATTTAAGCCTTTTCAAGAAGTTGATTGTTTTGCTTTAGTTTTGTGCCGTATGGTTCTCGCTGTTTTTCATCTTGCGGATCTTGACACAGGCTTTTATTAATCTGCGGGCTTGATAGAAACTCTCACTGGCGCTCCCCAACGCCCCACTGTCATCTGGTTGCGTATAAAACTCCTTACTAAATTAAATTTCACCCCCAGCAGTGGGCACAAATTGAAAAGACAAATCTACAGTAGGTATTGTATTTACACCGGTCAGTTGAAAATTGAGTGACACTTGAGTCGTGCATTAGTGTGGAAACCCTCTGCACTATAAATGCCGCCATGTTCCCTGCCTTGCTTTTGAGCCGTGTGTAAAAGAATCCAGCAGGAGAGGAGAGAAATTCTGTGGATGTGGAATTCATCCACAAACAGACACGCGCACGGAAACAAACTGTGTGCCGCGGTTGCTCCGGCGCCCACTGAGAGGCATTATGCTTGCTGACAGTACGACAGGCTGGCACGGAGAGACCCCCAAAACATCTCGCCCACATAATGAGACAGGGCAGGAGCACTGGGGCCTCTTGAGCACGAGGGGGGGTTGGCAGTGGGAGGAGCCATTAAAACATGTCAGTCCTCATGCAGCCCACAGAGGATGTGCTGGACCCCTCTGTCACCAAGTGTATCTGAAGGATGGCAGCTGCAGACAGAGGCTGACATGCACGGCTCAACCGGCTCATATCTCGCAGGCAGAATGAATTCATCACAAGGCAAAGGACAGACAACACAGCCTAACCATGTTCATCAGATGGAAAAGGAACTTTAATTAAGTCTCTGTGTGCCTATAGTGTCTGCGTGTTGATAAGAGAGCATCTCCCAGCTCTCCCTGACAGATAACAACCTGCATTGGACTTAAAGAAGACTTGAGACAGAGATTTCTAGTTTGCACAGACTTTTTTTTTTCTCCCCCTTCTCCTCCCAGATTCCCCTTTACGAACTCTGTAGCACTGCAATTCTACCCACTCTAAAAATGCAGTGGCAGCACTTTACAGGCCTCACCGAAGCCTATTACTGTACAGCACAAATAGTGCTGGAGGCCTGTTTGTAGGTATTGTATACACAGATGTATGGCCATCCTCATTCTCATCAAGTATCACTTAGGGATACACCTTGTTTTAGCTAATGGGTTGTAGCAAATGCTCTCAAACTGTGGCAGATTTTAAAGTAACTTCTAGCTCTAGGAGGAGACCGACTTCATTACTGTCATCATCAGCTTGAGGAGGAATCATCTAAGACTGCAGTATTCATCGTGGGTCATGAAATCAGCAGCCGGCTAAATGTTAGTCCAGCGCTCTTGACTGAAGACCAGACACGCTGCCTCTCTCTCTCTCTCTCTCTCTCTCTCTCTCTCTCCCTCTCCTTGGCTTTCTGTGTCTATCTCTTTCAGCCTGTGTCTCGCTGACCTCTGTATCTCACTCCTGTGTCTGCGTCTGTGTTCCCTTTGGAAAAAGCGGAGTGGGGGTGTGCGCACAGAGATGAGGGGGGACTCCAGCCCAATCTCATTTAGGCAGGGAGAGGGCAGAGTGCCACCAGGAACCTCCACTCAGTTACACCTGAGGGGCCCCTGCTATGGAAGAAGGATATGCAGCTTTGCATGCAAATCGCTGCCGGGAGCCATCCGCCTGCCACCTTACACAGGGGCACAGGAACACTGGCGCCTGATTAACATGAAGGGTGTTTGAACTCTGCTCTGCAAACATGTGTTGGGGACTGTGATTTTCTTTCTGAGGGTTGTATCCATCACATGTGCTCCGGCGCCTGGGAACATAGCGATGACATTCCCTGACATTTCATGCGATCCATGTGTCATAAAGATGACATAAAGGTTGACATACAGCTTACTTGACGATGGATTGGCTGTCATAAACATTGATGGCACTACATAACAAATGATGCTAAATTTTCATGGCACTGTCGTGACATTGAACAATGTCGCCTCTGCAATCGAATCCGGAGCTCATTTTCCGAGCGCTGACCTAAATCTCGGTAATGTCACTTCGACCAACATGTTATGATTGAATGACTCCGTGATGGTACGCTATTTGTCATAAGACGTCATAATACACGGTAAATATCATAATCAAATTGTTATTTGTGAAGTCGTTACGCGTGCATTGAGGTCTGAGGAGATCAGCATCTTTCAATGTCTTCAAGATCCAATTGCCTCGCATAGCTGCACACTGCATTTTACTGTGAAAATCCAGAGACACAGTGCTCCTTTTGCCTTTCAAAAGTAAATGTATTCTGTGGTTTTGATTGTATGGTGCAGCTTTCTTGCAGCTTCCTTTGATAATCTTCATCGAAAATAGCCTCTGTAATGGCTTTATATGAGTGCCTAAGATAACATTAGACACCTTAAAATGAGTTAAAGGAAGCGGTTTTTAGTCCGCCCTCCTGTTTTGCTCCGGTGTGTGGTTGTGCATGTGCATATGTGTACCTCCAGTCTGGGCCAGAAGCTTAGGGCGAGCCAAGGAGATTGCTCGATTGGTCCCGTCCTCATCCGTATGCACGGCTAGGCCTCCTCCAGAACTCTTATGTTTTTAATGATAACTGGTCCCATGCATTGTTTACTAAGATGACAGGTCTATTTTCCTCTGATTTATAGCTCTGTGGCATTCAAGGAGATACTGTACTTATTACTTTAAATGCAGTATGCAAAAACAAGTCACAGAGACAGGCAGAAGTGGGGAGGAGGGAGGGGTGTGGACATAAATTAAGGGTCATTGTTCCCCTTCTGGTCCAGACCGAGCAGCTGTTTGTTGAGGTCTAGACAGAGAGCTGAGAGCTGATCACCTTAGGAGGTCACCGCTTCTCCCGGCCTCCCGGCTCACTTGGCTGCCAGGACTCTAGAGTGGAGGCATTGTCAGATTACCCTGTCAACAACATCTTTATATTTTGTTTGCGTATTTAGCAAAGTGGCCGGGCTTCCTCTCTGGATCCTCGCGTGCACAGCCAGGGGTAAACTCCCTCTGGTGGTTGAACAACAGTGTCACACACACATAAAACACCACTCCAACTAACCCTAACCCTGTGCTCGCCTGATTGTTCTTGGCATAAAACTGTGAAAGCACAGCGGTAGATTTATTTTTCTAGAACAACTGGAGTATTACGAAGGCACGGGGAGGCGGTTCTGAGGAGCGAGGTAACGACAAAGTAAAGGGATAAAGAAGGAGGTGTGGTGTCATTGTTTTGACGGATTTAGATACAGTTGCACGGAGATCAATTATTCAGCAGAGGCATGCATGGTCCCAGGATTAATGGTGCATGCAGCAGATAAATCAACCATTGGTCTCGAACCTCTCCGGGAGAGGGGAAACAGCACAAGACAAACATAGAAACGCGTTTGACGTTGGCATTTTATATCCATCCTTTACCATTAGTAACCTTGAGATTTCCAGAGAGAATGGGGACGGAGAGCACATCCAGCCACAAATAACCATCCAGATTTGGGGATATAATGTCAAAAAATGAGCACATTATATCATCTTGAATGCCGATTTGGCTCTGAAGGACAGAAGTATCTCTCTGTCCTCAGACTGTGGAGGGATATGAAAAAGGAGGGCTGTAGTTGCTGTTGAGAGATTGAAACGATGCTATATATTACAACCTCTGGAGACCTGTCGGCACTCCAACTTGCTACCCCCCCACCACCACCATCTCCGTGTCTGTCTCCGTCTCTCTCTCCCCCCTCCTCTCTCTCTCTCTTATTCTCACTTTGACTTTGCTCTGGGTCCTTTTTCCTCTCTGCTTTACAGTTACATTTCTCATCACACCGCCGTTGTGCATTCATACAGTGCATCTATCCACGTTCTTGTCCGTCTTGCTGTACCTGTATTTGTATGTGTGTGTGCGCATCTCTCTGCCTGATTAAATTTGCTACGCTCAGGCCCCCCCCCGCCCCCTCCTCCATCCTTGTCTGTTTTGGCTGCCAGATTGTACCTGTCTGGTACTTCAGGTACGTTTTAGCCCATGTATCTGTGTGCCTATAATTCCCTACCTCTATTTGTCTGCCTCCTTTATCTGTCTGTCTCCTTTATCTGTCTGCTCCCCAGCTGCTGCCCAAGCCCAAAACAGCCCTCATGGCCTTCCTTCTCCTACTGTGGAAATCATATACCCTGGTCAGGCTCCCATCTTCAAACACCAAGCCTTGCCCAGCCAGAATGTCAAATCATTTCAGACTCGGTGCCATTTTTCTTTCTCCGTGTGTTTGTTTCTATTGGCCTCTCACTCTTGCGCCGTCTTCCTCTTGTTATGTCTCTGCTTCTGCGTGCGTTTCTTTCTCATGCACATCCGTTCACCCTATTAGGTGTCTTTTCTGTTTCTGCGTCCCCTCGGCGGTTATCTTGATGTGTCGCGCTCGTGCACCACTACATCCAGAAGTGGTTTTGTGAAGTCAAAGCTAACCTTCGCCTCCCAGTTTAAAGTAATCACAATTAATTAAGAGTGGAGGGAGCACGGAGGGCTTTGGTCATATCAAAGCAGCAAAAGGACACACGGAGAGACATTTTGCATATGAGCGATGTTGGAGGAGGGAATCGGGGAGGGGGGGGGGGGAGCGGTGAGGCAGCCATGGTGTAAGTGGGAGGATCAAAGCAGAGGATGGTGGCAGAGTGCTGTCCCCTGCTGTGCTGCTCAGATAAAGACAGGTTAGCGCCACAGGTCCCCTCAGTGAGAGGGAGCCAGGCACGAGGCCAGGGGAGATGCATGAACAAGCCAGCTTACAAACATCTCATAATAACTCAGGCAGAAGAAGCCCTCTGAATTAAAGTGTCACTTTTCATTTGCTTTCCTTTCCCTCTTTTTGGCTCACGAGCTGATTTTTCCCTCTCCCTCTTTCTCTCTTACTCCATCTCTCTTGTCTGTCTCCCCCACCCTCCCTTAACCAGCCGCCCCATCCTTCTCCTCATCACGATCCGAACATAACATGGGCTCCTTTGGTTGCGGTCCCCACTGTCTTCATCACGGGGCTGCCCGGGGGCTCTCAGGCTCCTCCATCTGCCTGCTGTGTGTCTGTGGCTCTCCCTGTCTTCCTTTACTTGTCTCTCTGTCTGTTTGTGGCGCTCCCCGTCTCTCCAAATCTGTCTTGTGTGTGTTTGGCCTTGTGTCTGTCTACGGGGCTGTCTGTCTCCCCATGCACACGTACACTCGGAAGTATATGCATTGGCCAAAGTTTTTTTTGAATACATGTCCATCTGCAGTGGATTTCAGACATTAAGATTCCACAAAGGACACGCGTTCCTGGGTCAACACTTGTTGAAACCATGGCAGCAGCAAACAACAATGAAGTTAGCTTGGCACTCGCGCAACATTTTGTCAATACTGCATGTGCCTCACCAAGTGGATGCAGCTGAGAGCTGCAGAACACACTTTTGTTTTCAGTGTGTTGCTGTTGACCTTTTATAAGCCCTGATAGGCGCAAACTCAAGGGTATGTGTGTTAACAGAAACAGCTCCACAGCTTATTATTTGTTTTTTGTTTTTTTTTTCAATTCAGTTGGCCGATATGTTGTGTGGAAGTCACAGCTCTGCACACAGGGTATGGCATAGGTGGCAGATTGTACAGTGTGGGTGAGCTTGCCGCTGTTTCCATCTTTTCCATGATCGATGTCGTTTCTGTCATTGTTCTCAATCCTACTAATCCCGCCGCTAAGCCTGGATGTCCAAATTGGGTGTGCTGGGTGCTGCCGGGGCTGACGAGAAAGGGACAGAAGAAAAAAAAAAAACACAGAAGCTGAGGAAGGTTGTTGCCATGCTCTGAAGTAGAGCACCGTCTTTCCCACTGCGTTGAGGGTGGATGCGGCCGCTATCAGTCCTTAATTGGCCACTGTGGGCCATAATAAAGAGATCTCAGAGTATGGAGAAATAGAATGAGGGAGAATGAGGGAAAGATACAGAGCGGTATCGGAGGCCAAAGAGCGGGGTGAACCTAGTGCGCTTTAATGCAATGCGTATTGGCAGGTGTCGCTCTGCCTAATTTCACGCCTCTGTGAGCGAATGTGCACCCAGACGATCGCCACTTCCAAGCCCCCTCTCTTTCTCAGCCTCTCCATTTCAGTCGCTCTGCTTTAACTTACAGTTGGTTGCTGTGAGTGCGGTTGTCCTTCCGCATTGGCTGTGTGATTTGGCCCGTACAGAACGTGGATTCTGGTTCCCCTGGAACCTGGAAGTGCGTACCTGCGAGCTCCATGACAGAATAAATGTGCTGCACCAGCACTATATAGAGGCATGGTGACAGTGAAGGCAGCACGAGGGCCTGCCTCGTCCATCTGTCACATCCAGCCCGTATGATGAGGAACGCTTGTTCTTTTGCTTCCGTCAGTTATCCGGCCCGTTGGACTTGAGGCCAGTGGGAAGAGACGACGGCGGGGGGAATGGGTCAACCAATGGTGTGTTGTGGTGTGTGTGTGTGTGTGTGTGTGCATGCGTCACACAGCGGGACTCTCAGAGTTTGACACGGGGGCATCCCGTGGCAGCAGAGACGGAAACGAGTTCTGATCCGCGATGCCCTGCCCGGCTTCTCGTATGACCCTCGGTTGCTCCAGAAACCTCCCCTCCCGTCCTCGCCCTCTTCCCCCTTCCTCACCCGTGTCCCCTCCCTCTCGCTCGTCCTTTACCCTCCGCTCCCCTCATCACTGTTCTTCCCTCCTCACCCCTCCTCACCCTTTTCTCGCCCCTCCTTCCTGTAGTCTGTGTTTGTGTTGGGAAGATTAAGCTGCTCTGACAAAGCTGTGTTTACAAATATGCAGGCAGAGAAACAGGCCAAGCGACGCTGAATAGGAATAGAATACAAATTGCTTTTTTATCTCTCTTAGGGCCAGGGCGAGAGAAAATGTGTTTGCGATTGTTGCTCCTCCGCCTGTGAAGGATAAAGCCTCAGTACTGGGTTTGGGCTCCCTGTTAGCATTCATTCTATCCTCTCCTCTCTCTGTCTGTCTCTCTCTCTCTTTCTCTCTCTCTCTCTCTCTGTCTGTCTCTCTCTCTCTCTCTCTCTCTCTCTCTCTGTCTCCCTGTCCTCCCACTCCCTTTCTTCCCCCCATGCTCTTTCTCCTCTTTGTCTGCATCCACACTCTCTCCGTCTCTTCTCCCCGGCGGGAATTTTTTTTTCTTGCTGTTTCCTTGGTAATCATATCTCCTTTCCTCTCCTCTCCTCTTTCCTCCCCAACTCTCTCATGTCTCCCCGATGTGTGCTCCCCTCTCCTATATATGTGCGCTACTCCCTCTCTCCCATCACCTCGTTCCCTCAATAATTTTCTCCATCCTTCTCCCCCTTCATATTTCCACACGAGTCTCTCTGTGTTGCTCACTCTCTCCCTCCGATTCCACCCATCCATCCTTTTTTCTCTCTCTCCTGCACTCAGTAGGACTTGTCATGATTTACAGTCCCTCTCAGCTCTTCCTTGCTCACACCGGAGATATTGGAAATTTGGAGTGCCTATAGATCACGGCAGGGGGAGAAGCCATGAGCCTCCGCTAATCAGCCCTAACAGAAGTGTGGAGCATTACAAATCTGGGCTCTCTCTTACAATTAGGCAGCATGTCTGCCTGGCATAACCCACGGCAGGGAGGCTGAGCCTGTGATGTCATCTTCAACAGGTCGCCGCTGTGTGTGTGTGCGCGCGTGTGTGTGTCTTTTCGGCGGAAACAGTGGATTGGATGGTTTGCTCTCATTAATGCAGAGGACGTGCTCCCCTTTTCCACACAGTGGCACTTTTATCCTTACCTCAGCTAACACAAGGGAAGGTTAATGTGCGGTCATACAGGCTCAAACAATGCCATTAAGCAGCAGCAGTCTCACCATGTGATGCTTTTATTAATAAATTATTTAAATTTTAAATTCTGGACATGCCTTGAGGACTAGTTGGGAGCCTAGCTTTTGAGGACAATGTCAGGAAAGAACAGATCAGTTTTCTCTTCTGTCTTGCCTCGTAGGTGCATCTGGTACTGTCACTCCATCCACTTGAATTCATGTCCACGTTCTGTGCTGATATCCCCTTTGGCCTTTTTCCAGCACATGCATTTGTGTTTGACTAAGCGTGCGGAGACACCGGGTGCGGGAAACACTGCCCAGACTCAGCCATTTCCCACCCACCAAAATGACAGCTAAAACCTGACCTCTGACCTCGGGTCTCTAAACTGTGGCACAATAAGCTGATTGCTGTATCCATTACCCCATCTTTTAATGGAATGAAGTGCCTGTCGTGGTCGAAACCCCCGGGCTCGTAATGCAAACAGATGCCCATTACTCTTTTTGCTGCGAGACATTTTTTACATGCCTCTTCTGGCCAGGAAATCTAGAGGTCAATGCAAAGGTTAGGCGATAAGGAAGTGGTGTCTTGAGATAATGACTGGTTTCCATTTGCCAATTTACCTTTTACACACATACATAACATCCATTTGTAACTTGTCATCTCTCGCATTAGTATGATTCGCTGATCTCCCCGCGAATGAAATTTTGACTGAAGCTGTTTTGCTTCATCCAGATGCACCAAGGTCAAACACGAATTTGCAAGGCTATTAGGCTATTTGAAAAACAGATTCTTGACTCGGGCTAATTTAATCTGTAGTGCATCTCCAAAGCAACACCGCTCTCTCATGTGTCGAGCAAAGGCAGCTGAGAAGAGGAGGAAGATGGGAGAAGTGAAGGAACGCTGAGGGAAAGTGGAAAGAGGAGCTTTGCTACCATTGCTGCTTAGGCATCTGCTCATAGTGTGGGTACTAGAGAAACACAGTTTGACTTTTGAGAAGCTGTCAGGAGTGCTGCAAGGCTTACTGAGATTTCCTTTGTTGACAGGCATCAGCGTGTTGACTGCTGTTGTGGGCTGAGGTCAAGGCAAGGCCTCTACTGGCTCTCTGTGAAATATGAAAAATAGCCCGACGTGTTCACTCGTCACCTCTCTTTTTGTGCTGAGGGTCTCAACATTTTTGTAAGGTGTACTTAAAGTGAATGGGCCTTTATGCTGTACTATATTCAGAACAGATGTAGCTATAGTAACAGCGAGCAGGTCAAACTTTTTATTTCTGTGTGTAGGTACACTGTATATTCAATCGACTCTGTTAGCTGAAATGTTATAGGGTGCATAGATATCTAATAGGCAGTCTGATTTGTTTATGCAGACGCAGTTACATCTCTAAAGCGCATACATTTCCATTTATGGCCTGCATCCATCCTTCACTCTTCACCTCAGCTGGCTATTTATAGCTGGTCAAGGCATCAATTATCTAAAGGCAAAACTATACATGTGATATATTCACACACGTATAGATGCATTAGTCTCTTATCATCAGATCTTTTTTATCATGACGACGTTGCCGCGATGATGAATTTTACATGTGGTCCGGCTGTGACCTGATCCTGCTGAGAATTTTTTTTATCCAGCTCCTGTCGTCGTGTGTCACTGCACTTACAGTTCTGTGCATTATGCATATTTGTGTGCTCGTGCTTGTCCGGCACACGTACAGCGAGTCACACGCGGGTGAAACTGTATTTCTGTCGGCGTATGTGCATTATTTTTATATGCTGGTGTGACTTGGCAAACGCTAAAGTGTGTAGCTGTGTTTGTGCCTATGCATGTTTTGTGTCCTTGTGTATAAATGTGTGTGTTGGTGTACGGTGGCACGCCGTAGGCCCCATGCCACCCTTCCATCCCATTAGCTGAGCCCAGCCCCTGCCTGTGTCTGCTTTAACCTTGGCCAGCGGGCTGGAGGAGAGGGAGAGTAATTCTAACCTTAAAAACCTGCTGATTAAAGCTAGTTTGGTGGAATTCGATTCCACTTAATGCCTTTGGCCGTGAGCCCAGCTGGCTAGCATTAGCATCAACAGACACTGTGTCTTCAGTCAGGGAGACAGACGTGCGTGAGCATGTGCATGAGCTTCCTCTGGCACGTGCGAAAGCGGGGCTGTAAACCCCACATCCCCTCGTCTATCTTTCCATCTCTATTCTTCTTCTCTGTCCTCTGTCTCTCGTTCCACCCTCATTCCTCCCTTCACCCAATATATAACTCCTGTACCCAGCTTCATCACCGCAGCTCTCCGCCTTAAAGTGCCTTTCCCCTTTCTTTTGTCTTGAATTTGTTCTTGTCTTCCTTAGCTTCAGGAACAGGGCCAGAGAGAGTCGGGGGTTTTTTATCGGTATGGCGGGCGGTCAGGAGTTCTTCTCTTACCGCCTCAGCCCTGTTGTTGTTTTCCTTTTGAACTTGATGTATGGCTGTGTTTACGCGTCCAGCGTGGCTAATTAATTCCCCTCTTCAGGGCCTGTTTATCAACTGTTTGTGTTTATTTTACAATGAGTGTGCTATTTTTAGAGCCGGTCATTTCCATAACACATGCATTTTTCCAGAGCATCATTTGTTTTGCTTTGTTGAGGAATTTTGGTTTGTTTTTCATTTTCTCCTTCAGCTCGGGTGCAGCCTGCCAATTCATTTTGTAGCCCGCTCAGTTTTGACTGATTTAGAGGCTGCAGCTGGTCCAACGGAGAGGACCGGGGAGATAAATCTAAGCCTCTTTTGATTTATTATGTATAATGTCTCATCAACCGTTGCTTAAGTCTTCAGATGCACTGAAGAATGATACTGTTACAACTTTACAAGTAGTGGCTTATTTAAAGGGGTATGGGGAAGGAGAAGAATCTTAATTGAGGAAGTAGTTGCTGGAGTAAAAAGCCACAGCCATTGTGCAAGTTACGTACGGGAGCTGTGCATTTCTCTATGAATTCAAAATGCGAGTGAGACACTGTATATTATGGGCATTCTGGGCACAGTGCCACTCTACCAGACACTACAGATAATTTGATTCTCGCTGAACGATTGGGAGAGAGCAGAGCAGAGTGGCTGACTGTAAAAGACAGCAGGTGAAATGCGGAGCGTTACGGTATCAGTCGAAAATGAGCTCATCCTCCAAACTGGAAGTGGCACTTTTCAGCCGTAAGTCATCTAATCACGTCTGTATAGAGCCAGAAATCGTTGGCTGATCAATAGTCATCATGGATGCTGTCAATGGCCGGGGTAGCTTGAATCTTGCATGGTCCATGAATCTCTATTGAGTATGGATTTTGCGTTCCCTCCACGGATGGGGTTTGATAGTACTGCCTGATTGGCTGCTGCGTGAGCTCTATTTATGCTGCTGTGCCCCAGGCTGAATCACCTGCCCCAGGCATCCGAGTGAACAGACATATATAACGATGTACACACAAGGAAGTACACATACACAAAATGCTACATTCCCTCTAATGAAGCAGTGAGCCAGAACTGGCTTTACCAGGTAGATGTCCATGTCAACATCTGTATAACGGTGCAAAGCACTCACTCAATACAGCCAGTGCTGAAAATTTTTATTTGAGATCCAACTGTAGATCATTCGCTAATAGAGTGATGATGTGTGTGAACAAATATTGGCTAAGGAAACATTATAGGGCACACGATTCACACATGAATCAATGGTAAAAGTATCCTTGAGAAGTTGGCTAGATTATGTGATAGATCGAAACTCGGTGCTGGAAGGCTCGGAATAAAAATCAGAAAAGAGTTTTTAACAAAATGCCCGGCATGTTGTCAATCCATGCAGACATTCCTTTGTGTGGGTGTGAGTGTGTACATGTGTGTTTTTTTCCCAGTTGGACTGACAATCCGAGAGACAAATGTGTGGCAGCCTCTGACAGTAAGACGTTTGCATCACTGCAGGAAAACAGCAAATTGCCAACATAAATAAGGTGCCACGCTCTGATTAGGACTGTCTTCACACATCATTATGGCCTAATGAGAGAGTTTCCCCTCTCTCTCAGTCTCACTATTACCCGTGCCAGCTTCGCCTCCACAGACTTTGCATTTTGCTAACCCATCTCTTGCTGTGCCTGACACCTGTCAGCCATGATGGATGAATGTAAGTGAGGTGTCGCCAGGGTAACAGGCAGGCCAGGGGCAGCGGTGGCCTCCAGAGGCAGGACAGGTAACCGGTGGTGGCCCTGCCTTTATATCTGAAGGCTTTATTTAGGCCGAACTGTTTATCACTGGGCTGTCTGGCCTGCTTGCCCTGTGTGAACTGCGATCCTGCTCCACTCAGGACCACTTTAATACCCCGAGGGGGGGGCGTGTTCGGGCCAGGCAATAATACCCTCTCATTGGGCCAAGGCAGAGTTTCATCGCCTTGGCCACTCGCTTGAGTGACACCACCAAATGAATTTGCTGCATCAGTGTCTGACTTTGGAGGACACACGTCGCTGTAACTCTTTTTTCCTGCTGTCTGCAGTGACAGCGCATGAATACATTATGGACACGCTTGCCTGTGAATATTTCTATAAACTGTGTATCATTGTTCTATCGTGGCTCATTTGCACCCCCGACGCAGCGGTAAACCAATAACGCATTCGCATGCGTCTGAACGTGTGCGCGTGCCTGTGTGTGTGCGCATATCCACCTATGTTTTTGTTTTTTCGGCGCAAGCGAGCTCTTCAAAAATTACACACTGGGAAAACTGCACTTTTTATGAGAGGATATGTGTGTATGTGTGTATAATTATGGTTTAATTGCTTGCCCTGTGATGTGCTGTCATCTGTCACAGCCCAAAGACAGCAAATAATGGTTCTGCTGCCGTCACTTTGTCACCCAGACGCTCAGCATGCAGAGAGCAGCAGAAACACCAGTAACTGATATGCGTCTTGAATTACTGATAAGCACTCGAGTATGATGAGCTTTGTGTATGTGGGCGTGCTTGTGCTCTCAAAAGTATCTTGGCTAGCCTTTTCCATCTCAGTCTGTTGTAATTGTCTGTGTATGTGCGCGAAAATGTGTGTGTGCGTTAGTGTAACAGTATGTGTCTGTGCTTCTGTGAATATTTCCGTGTTTAAGAGTGGGTGTAGTTTTGTGCTTAAGAACTTATTGTTTATTTTTGTGTGTGTGTGTGCGAGCGTGGGCGGGAGTGTGGTGGGAGGGTGAGGGAGCACAAGCTTTTTGTGTGTGTGCAAATGGTGTTTGATGCCTACTGTATATCGGCACTGACAGGTGCAACAGTTGTGTTATGCTTTAAGCTGCTTGTTTGTCTGGCACGCTGCTTTGTGTGGTTGAGAAATGGAGTAAACAGAGGGAGAGGAAAGCAGCCTGGGGGCTAATTTATTCACTCCCCAGTCGCCCTAGTCACTGAGGCCTGTTGCACTGGCCCACCTGTCAATCCTGAGGAGCACGCCACAGCCTCGTCCAACGGCACGCCGCCACGCCACAGCCCACTCTCAGTGGGCCAAGCGCTTGAGGCGAGAGCAGCATTAGCCATGATATATCAATAAACTCTCTGTAATCAGAATTAACAAGACAGCAAGTTTATTTAGCACACATGCAGCATTAAAAAGAAGTCTGCCATCTCCAGCGAAAGCAAATGCAATTATGCAGTGTGCGTATCAGCATTGTTGAATTTTCAAAGTCAAATATTGAACAGACAGAATGGCAGCATTTCTGTTTATAAGCACCTTTCACGAACGTATTGCAACACATGAATGCAGCGAAATCCGTAAACAGTTAAACGCCTTATTGCATCACAGCTGCCTAATCCCTGGAAAAAGTACAGTTTATGACATAAATACTTATAAAACTGCGCCGCAGAAATGTGTGTGCTGCTAGCAGTTGTGGCTGACTGTAGTAATGTGATGTTCAATGCACTGTGGGAGTGGGAGGAAGTGTCTGTCTGTTGCCAGCGTGGAGTAATGGATGGCGGAGCTATGGGAGTGGGAGGAGGCATACATCCTATTTCAGACAGCTGTAATGGATGAGAGTACAGCGAAAAATAAGAACAGGAGGAAGTCTGCGTGCCTTTCACTATCTCCAACTCGCACGCAGAGTTCAGTAGCATTGAAATCAGTACACAATAGGTGTGATTGGAACAATGGAACACCTGGAGAAGCAGTCGAGGTTTATGTGACTTTTGTTGTCTGTGAATTGGTCATAGGATCGTCTGTATGTGCGAGCGTGCTGGGCACACACGGCCACGCATGCGTGTTTGTGCATCTGTGTGATGTGTTTGTTTTTTTGCTTTTTTTTTTAGCAATGTAATGTGTCTCTCACTATGTGCCCAGTCTGTGCAGCTGTGCAGCGCTTCTCTGGTATAATTAATCAGACGGTTTGATGTTGGCAAATGAGTGTTTATACAGAGTGACTTCCTCTGCAGGCCCTGCTCTTTTTAACTAGGTTTTAGTTAAACAAGACGAGCACATCGCACACTTCAAGGCACCTATTCATCACATGGTCCTCCGAGCAGTGCGGCCCAAACGTCCCCGTGCCCCGCCACCCTCCATCCCTCTTCCCCACCACCTAACCGTTCACATCTACGGAGCCGGAGGAAACCTTCCTTAACTTATTGAACCCAAAACTGCTGATAAATAAGCTGTGTCAGTGTATATCTCTACATGCACACACTCTCACGAACAGTGTGTGTATCACCCCTGCCGTGATTTCTCCTAAATTCTAAACAAACAGTTGTCCCAAAGTAGATAGCGGTGAAAGCTCAACCCTCCAGACCTGCTTGTTTGATTTATTCCTGTAAGAGCCGAGCGTCCTGTCGTAAGAGCAATCCATCCTGCCCTCACCTCTTACAAATATTGTATTGCACAAAATCACAGCCTATTTCCTAGCCGGTTAGGTTCGGGGGAGAGAGTGCTGTAGAATCTTGTTGTAAACAAGCAAAAGCAGGCTGGCCATCCCTCTGGGTCACCTGGGAACCGGGGCTGTGGGTCTCCCAGAGAAGGATTGAGGAGGAGACAGGAGTGGAGGAGGATAAGTGGTGCCTTGCTCCTGTTCCTCGCTGCACAGCGCTTTGCTGCGTTTGCCTCTGCTGCCGGCTGTTGAAAAATGTCTCCTGGCCCCTCTGCCCGATACCGGGAGGCGTTATCAGCCCTGCCTAGCTCTCTCCACGGGTAACGAGCCCCCAGGCACAGTATTATCTGTTTACGATAAGGATATTAATAACACCGTGCTTTAGTTATGTGCCGGGTTGCCCTGCGAGGTGATGGCAGGGGGCTGGGGTGGAGTAAGGAGCACCTGAATCATTCTGTCAGGGGTTCTCTCCAAGCAGGACAGGATGTAAGTGGAAGCGAGGGAAGGAAAGGAAGGAAGGAAGGAAGGAGTCATACGGTGATGCTGGGACAGTGCTGAGGTGTTCACTGGTTAACCCCATCCACTTTCTCCTTCAAGTTTGTTTCCGAGAACAATAGCTTGACCATCTGCCAGCAGGTCCATGTGGGAGTTTCCGTAAGGAGGGAAGAGGTCAGGGGTTCAGAGGTCCCAGCTGTCATGGTCAGCAAAGAGGTCAGCCTATTGTCTGTGCTTTGCCGTGGTCTAATGTCCTTTTTTCTCTCCTCTGTCTCGCTTTCCTACAGTGTTTGTATGGCTGCTACGTGCACTCCTCCATCATCCCCACCTTCCACCGCAGGTGCTACTGGCTGCTCCAGGTAAGAACTCCTCTTCTCCTCCCCTACAGTTCACCACACGTTCGTTTCTCTCTCAGACTCTCCCAGCCTATCCACAAGAACTCGAATGAGTTGCATGATATCAGTTCCCATTTAACCGAAGCATTTTCCTTTGACAGCCGGCAGGCAGACATCAACCTATCCCCCCACCACCACCTCCCCCTCCCTCTCTCTTTTCTCTCCCCGGCCTCCATTTCCCTTATCTTTCCCAGTTATTCTCTTTTCTGATGGCATTGCCCATACACGCCGTCCAGCACGAGGACGGTATCTCAGTCTGCTAAAAGCTTTGCCATCTCCCCTGTCTAACAGCTGCAGTGATGGGCAGTAAAAGCATGATGGAAGACATTCCCTGTACAGTACAGTGTACTTACAGTGGGTCGCCGAGTCCGCAGGCCGAGAGTGGTTGTAAATAGTAGTCCTTTGATCACCTCCCCAATACATCTCATCATTCTTGTTTAGCATGGCAGCCATTATTGTTGGAAGGTGCCTGATACGTACAACCATTCACACACAAGATATTAAGGGGACATAAAACACACACTCACGTAGAGTAGGGGTGTGTTGAGCTGCTGCTATTTTTATCTATCTATCTATCTATCTATCTATCTATCTATCTATCTATCTATCTATCTATCTATCTATCTATCTATCTATCTATCTATCTATCTATCTATCTATCTATCTATCTTCAGATTAATATACTTTGTCTACAGTGCCTCTAGTTCAGTTTCTCGAAGTTGTATTTTTTTAAATCCCTGCTGTACTAAATAGACCCAGAAGACAAATGCATTTGTAGTCCAACCAACCCCACTGACAGTGTCTGTTAGCAACAGAGCAGAGCAGACCGGTTGGGAAAAGACAAAAGGAAAAAACTGACCTAAACAATGCTTAAATACTAATCTAAATAATTAGAGTGTTCCCACAGCAAACAAATGCTTTCAGACTGTTTATATCTCTCACACTCTGTCTGTTGGCTCTGTGTGTGTGTGTGTGTGTGTGTGTGTGTGTGTGTGTGTGTGTGTGTGTGTGTGTGTGTGTGTGTGTGTGTGTGTGTGTGTGTGTGTGTGTGTGTGTGTGTGTGTGTGTCACGGGGCAGTAATGACAGCACTAGCAGACAAAAAGCATGTCTCTTCCCATCTCTTCTGACTTCAGTTAGCAAAGCCACTCGGGTTACTTTCACTTCAATATAGCTTTCAAAATGATTAGAGGTACAGTATATTGTTAAAAAGTCTAAGTAATAAAAGCAAGAGAAACAATGAAATAATTATATCAGCCAGGAATATATTAATTCGGATTCTGGAAACAACACAAGACACAGTGGTGTGTGTGTTCAGAGGCGGGAATGGCAAATTATCAGAGGAAGCTTTTGTACTGTTGGGTGAAGCTGCATATTTATCTTTGATCTGCTTCCATTTGCAAACTGTCAGGGAAATCCTAGGCTGCTATTCTGGAGTCATTTTGTGATGGTATTAAGGTGCTCTTATAAAGGATAGGTTCACACTTTTTTTTAATCCATCTATCTTAAGTCTTTCTTAATGCATGCTGACATTCATTTATGTACATTGTAATGGTTTCTGATTGTGGTAATCATTCCTCTTGAAGAATAGATCCCTTCCTAGCACCATTTCCATGTAAATGATGGAAGACGAATTCAGTCCTTGTTATATGCAAACATGCATTACAAATGTCTGTCATTCAAGTGGGAGTCTTCTGATATTGTGGTTTTACTGGTGTGAAATTCTCTCTTTGTTTTTTTTTTTGCCACAGTCTCCTTCCTGAGCTGCAGGGTCGGGGTCGTAATTGAACGAGAGAATTGCATATGTAGGCTGCAAGTTTGGAAGACACCCACTTGATTTGACTAATTGAGACAGCTGGATCCTCATATTAGCTCCAGCTGAACTTTAAAATACATTATAGCACAGAGTGAGGAGAGTGAATTCTGTCTTCCATATCTTACATCGGTACTGTGATGGTGAAGGATCTCTTCACAGTCACTATGGAGGGGAAGAACATTTGCAGTGACTGACAACTGTTTTGACTTATATACCTCTACATGGATATTGTTTTAAGACAGACTGAAAACCTAGAGTCAAGCCAAAGCTATGCATGACCCAACTAGAATGGCACTCAGTAGAGAGCATACCTCCGCCAAGGCCCAACAGGCCCCTTTAACCCAATCAAGCCTAATCCAGCATCAAACTTTTCACACCCCTTATCACTCTAAATGTCAAACCACCCACAACTGCTTAACCATAATTAAAGATCACCAAGTCTGTTACAGCCAACTACTGTGACAAAAAGACAATGCAGTTGTAATCATAATCTCTGTTATGTTTTGGAAGAATAAAAGGTTGCTGAAATGAAAATATATTTTCTAATCACATCCATGGTCATATTTTGTAGCTATTTAACAAAGTACAAAAAGTCAATTTCTTTGTATTTTTAGGTATCAAAATCCAGTCAAGTCTTTGTCCTGTAATACAAAATGTCACGCGTGCTTATGTAAGCTTGAACCAACCAATTCTCAACTAATATCAAGCTACCATCCATCAATATTCAACTGGAAGTAGTGGGCGAGTGGCACCGAGCTTCCAAGATTTCATGTCAAAACGTTTCACTGATTTATACCTTCATACCCCTTTTGGTTAAAATTGGATCATATTTATGGAGACTGTGTTTTCCTCTAGTCCTCCAGCTGCTCTGCCTGAATCCACAGCGATCCTAATGAACTGATGGCTTTACTTGTTACTAAAGTAACCACTAACAGCAGCTTACTGTGCTGGGCTCCAAGTGAACTGAACATGGCTGGTGTCCAATCACAAACTCAGAGACCAACTGTGGCCAGTTTGACGGCAGGGAATCCAGCACCGAGGTGGTTTACAGAGTACAGCTGCTGTTAGACAGTTACAGTTTTCCTCAGTTAGTCATGCAGCTAACGTTAGTGGTCCTGTTAGTTGATTAAAATAGGCCCCGAGTTGCCAGGAGCCAAACTGTCAACAAAAACCACCTTGGTATTGTGTTCCTTGTCATCAAATAGGCAGCGGCCACTACTGGCTACAATAACCTCAACACTCCGTCCCTACCTCACCGCTTTTAACACGTAAATATGCAGAAGCCAATTACATTCCACCTTGGCTTTCATGGGGACTTTAAATGAAAAAAGTCGAGGATGAATCCCTTTGTCTGACTCACACCAAAAATTAATGGGGTGTTCTTGGCTGAGACCCATCCTCCATCCAAGTTTAGTGGAAATCCTTATGCTAGTTTTTGTGTAATCCTGCTTCAACCAACCAACCAGCAAAGGGACATGGGTGAAAACATAACCCCGTCGCTGATGTGATAAAACAAGGACGCACGCAGACATTAAGAAACATGAGAACCCGCCGCACAGCGAGCCAGGGCCACACAGGGTCACTCGCTTTTAAAACCTACAGCCTTCATTTTCACTCTGTCTCTCTGCCAGTTTCAGGATACAGGCACATAAACTCTCATCAAACTTTGAGGAGTTCACTGACTCTACTTTTCCTCCCTGTTACTGCAGAGCTCCAGCTATGAACAACTGGTTAGTTGAATCTTTGGCCCTCGTGTCTCCTTTTCGCACTCTGCTCAGCAGATCTCCTAACATGACTCAGAAGGCACTGGTGTGCAGCTAACATATCCACTCATTCAAAAAAAAAAGAAAAAAAAAGAAGAAGCAGCCTGCTGCCTTACAACAACACTAAGTATTCCTGGAGCCCCAGATTTACATCTCTTTTCAGGCAGTTTATTGCAGACCATCTGTGCTGACAGGAAACCACAATCAAGATGACACCAGAGGTAAAAGATTACACCACTTCAGTCCATATCTCTGCACATGCAGATAGACGTTCAGCAGCTCTGTCTCTTCAGTTTTCAATCAGAAGACCGACAGTCTGCCCTGGATACAACCGTCTCTCTTTCTGTCTCATTCTGCCTCTCTCTCTCTCTCTCTCTCTCTCTCTCTTTTTCTACCTTTCTCCAGTCTCTGAACCCTCTGTCCCTGACTCCCTGTGTACCATTTGCTGTGTCCATATGAGATTTGCAGGCAGTAGTCTGTCAACAGCAGAGCAGCAAGGAGACTGGAGCTCCCAGAGCGGCAACAGGGAAAGGTCACCAGTGAGTGAAAAATGTAAATATTCAGCCATCCAGCGGCCACAGTCACGGAGAGACAGGGATGAAAATAACTCCTATTACACAGCACCGACAGGGAGGGAACACAGAGGACAGAGAGGGTAGAGACACTCTGTGAATGAGAGAGCAAGTGAGATGGACACACAACTTTTAAAAAGTTTGGATAAAAAAAAACACTGAAGGGAGCGCTGGAGAGAGAGATAGATTTAAAGATTTGAAATAATACAAAAAAAAAAAAAACAGCAGAATAGAAAGACAGGGGACAGTGTGTATGTGTGTGTATTTTTGGATATGTGTGCAAGAAAGCGAGAAAGACAGACAGAGTTGGTGAAAGGTGTTTTAGGGAGGGGGTGTTCGCCTGTGGGTGTGTGCCTCTTTATCCACTCTTTATCCACTCTTTATTGAGTCAAAGCCTGGGTAATGAGACAGGGGACGGGAATGAAGACCTGCGAGGGGGGTCCTCTCTCACTCCATTCATTTTCTTTTGTTCTTTTCACCTCTCACTCTCAATCTGCTCATCCCCGCCACGCTACCTCCACCTCTCTATGGCATTAGACCACTTTAAAATGTCTGGCCCATCCCCGCAAATGGCTGAGACTGAAGAAAAGTACCACCGCAGTTATCTGGGGTTGCAAACAATGAATCCAAATTGCTGCTGAGACAGAGAGCTGCCCAGGGCGGGCTGTGTGGTTTGTCACTCTAAAAAGTTCCCATTTCAGAGGATTTGATAAAGGGGGGGGATATATACCAAGGTATGTTTTCATCAGAGGTGGAAGAAGTACTCAGAAAAAAGTATTTTTTTAAGAAAGTAATAGTGCAAAAGTATTAGCACCAAAAATAAGGTTCTCGTTCTGCAGAATAGTCAATTTCATCATGATGTTTATTATATTACTTTATTAATTATTTTACATTCGATTCTATCTGCTGCACATCTTGTGAAATTCATCCACAAAGTTTTATCTTTACCTATATTACATGTTAATCGATTTGTTGCTTACATTTTGTGCGATGAATCTAACCATGCAAAGGAACTAATAACTAAAGTCATTAAATAAATGTAGTGTACAATATTTCCCTCCAAAATGTAGTGAAGTAGAATTGTGTAGACTGGAAATGAAAAGCATAGCATTGACTAAATATACGTAGTCACTTTCCATCACTGATTTTCAAAACTGCCAACAAATAACACTCAAGTCCCCAAGTCATCATGAACGTAATCAGAGTGTCGTTGTGCATAAACCAACACTTTAAGGCGCACCCCTATGAGTTTGGTACTCCGCAGTCTTGATGCTGTCATGAGACACACACACACACATAGAGGACTGTGCCTGTCCTGGTGGCACTGATTGATTCTATTGCTCCGTGTCCCCTTCTCTTGTTTAGTGCTAATCGAATGTAATTCCCTGCTTGCGCCTCTCCATCAAATCAGACAGTGGAGTTTGCGCTGGCCGGCAGGGGCACAGAGGTGGGGATAATTATGATATTAATACGGAGGGGGTCTGAGGGGAAACTTCATTTGTCCTGCCGCCTGCCACGAACGCAGAGAGGGGTCAATAGCCTCTCCCGCTTTTCCTACTTTAAAGAGGAGGAGAGAGGGATGAGATAATGAAATGACTAGTAAGGCAGGAGGGAATGCTGACGACCTTGTTTCTTCACAGCTATCACTTTCTCCCTCTTACCTTCCTCAGCTTAGGCCACTGCGCTTCTATTCTCTGTCTCACATGAATACATTATTAATATCACCATTCACTGCAGTTACATTTTTCTTATTACATTAGTCCTTCAGAGTATAATGACTTTGGAACCACTTGAATTAGTGTTATGTTGGAAAATGAGTTGTCACTGTTGTCCCTGTGATCATTCCAGCACTATTAGCCAGTATTTCAGCAATATTAATTTATGGAATAATTCAAAGGTTACTTAATTGGACAGGTAGAGTGATAACTCTGCCCGTTATCACAGTTATCACAGTGATGGCTCTGTGATTAAAGAGAGCCTTGAGGAGTGGAGCCTCTGCGGTGCTGTCCGTGGTGCTGAAAACTACTCCGCTCTAACCTCTCGAACAGTTCACCGCGTCAGTGTGTGTTTCTTTTTTATTTATTTCTACAGTTTTGGGGCTGTGTTGATTTATCAAAAATCTCATAGCGCCTTGAGCTCTCACACCATTCACCTCTCATAACAAGTTCAGCAATCTCCACGGATATACTACACCTGGCCAGTGCTGTCAGCAGATCCTGTCCAATACATGCACTCATCACGGCGCCACGTCACCAGTCCGGGCAGAGGCCTCGCTCTCTCTCCCTCTCCGGCTAATTGAATGGGAAAAGTTGAGTAGCTCTTTTGCTGCGGTGATCTGTCATAGGTCTGTGTGCAAGCGGGATACAGTAGCTACAGACCCAGAGCGGACATGCCTGCAGGCTAAAGGTAGACAGATGGATTCTTCATATCTGCCCGAGTCCTCTATTCATTCGGATCAGTTTAGTTGCCTCTGTGTTGAGCCATGGGAGACAGGTGCCGGATTCAGAGTGGCTCAGGTGATGTGTGATGACGGAGCAGAGCTGTCAGGTCCGGATTCACATCAGATACGTCCAGACTATGCAAGGCTACATAATGAATATTTCACTGAGATAAATCATGGATGAGCCGAGGCACCGTTCTGTTGATTTCACTGAGAGGGTAGAGAGACAGGAAAACCTGGGGAAGTTTTGACTGGCTGTCTACAACCTCAGGGCAAATGGAGGCAGTAGAAATATAATTGCCTTTAGCTATGCAGGCTGTTGTTTGTATCAAATGGAAATGCACCTCTACAGAGTATGAGATCAGATTTATAGCATATGAATTTGACTCTACCACCTGACGGTTTCGACTCTGTCAACTGTCTCAACACTGGACTGGCAGGACGAGGGTGGCAGTATTATGCAGTGGGACTTTCTCTCTGTATATCATTCAGTATGAGCACATGCTTGCCTCTCTCTGCGTGTGTGTGCGTGCGTGCGTGTGTGCGCCGTTCTGTTTCTGCTCTATGGTGGGAGACCATGGTGTTCTCAGCAGCATGCTGCTGCTGGCAGGCCCCCACTCTCTCCGCCATGAGGAGAACAGCTGCTTCACAAGCATGCCGGGGTGTGAGCCATGTCCCCGTGGCTCCCCTCATCTCCTTCGCTTCTCCTCCTCCTTGTGTGCAGTCACACAAGATACACTGCGTCTGACATTAACCCTCTCCACCCTCTCTGCTCCAGAAACATTCAGATATGTCCCTCTGCCTGCTATCACTTTTCTGAGCACTTCTTCCACCCCCTGTTTCCACTCTGAGAGAATATTGAGTTAGTTCTAAGTTGGTTTCTGCCCAAAACAAGGACTCTGGGGCATCTGACCTCTAAACAAATTGAAGGTTACTCTGGTGCTTAATTAATGGCCCCTGCTGGAGCGCTCCCTCTCCCCATATGAAGAAGCAGAGAAGTTGAGCTACACCCCAGAGGCACACAGAGCCTCCTCCCCTCCTGGCAGACTGATCTGTTTCTCAGTGCCTACGACCTTTTATCTAGGCCCGTCGCCTAGCCCACCAGCACGGCCAATTATCACAAATCCCCCGCCGCATTTGTCTTGCCATTTTCACTCCGCGGCCAAAGAGGCGTGCGTGGCCATAGACTCATGCAGCCTCCTAACCAGCCTGAACCCAGACAGAGAAACAGAGGCCCACAACAGGTATGTGGTGCTTAAATAATTCAGTTATCCTGAAAGGTTAAGGCTCTGCCAGTAAGACGAATTGACATTCATCTTGCGCCACAGTTGTGCACCCCACTTTCAGAAGGAGCAGCCTCAGACGTGTTTGCATTTTGCGACTTCCAAGATTGTTATTGACGCCAACATTTCACATGTTACTCCGCTGGTCATGCTGTCTTTACACAGGCCAGCTCAAAAGAGCACAGTGAGCTGCCGAGCTAACCAGAGCGGGAAACAAATGTCTCAGTCCCTTGCTGATAATGTGAGTGTTGAGATTGAGATAGTTCTAATAGTGTTAGCTTGCTGAGGAGTATTGCAACAAATGCTGATCCTGATTTGATATCACCCTCGGTGTTGTGCCTCACAAGCTCTCTCTTTTGCAGCCTTTCGCTGGCTCTCCCATAAGATGGTCCCCGTGCCTGGTGTCACCAGCAAGGCTTATTTGTGTTTACCAGAGAGCAGAGGAGATAAATGACTCCACGCTAAGTCTGTTCTGTGCTGTGCCAATCTCTGCATCCCTTTTCGTGTCAGGCCACAGATCTGCCCGTGTCACTATGCAGGCTCAGGCGTGATGGCAGAAGTGTGCACTCATCTCCCAGTTTCCCAGAGAACACTGGTCACAGCTAATGACCAGAACTGTCCGATTTGTCCTGCCCTGATTACTCCTCTGAGCCCCAATTAGCCGTGGATGAGGGTTGACATCCCGACACGATCACTTGGACGTGTCATAGAGGGAGAGTAGAGACAGGGCAGGGAAGGATGGAGGTAAGGAGAAGACAGAGAGAGACAGAGGAGAGGAGCAAAGGGGGAGTCAGTGTGAAAGCTGTGGTAATATAAGGCCAGAGTCATTTGCTCTGCATTCAGTCAGATATCGATCTCAATTCCACTTTAACCAGCTACCACTCATCAACATACAAACCAACTGCTTTGATTGCAATTTCTATAATTGGCAATTTTCATTGTAAAAAATCTGTCTATCTGAGGGTGTTAGCTGCATCTGGTCGGAGACGAGCTGATTTCTCTGTGGGTTAAGGATTAAGAGTAAGACTGTTTTTTGGAAAAGATATAAGATAAAAAAAATTAAGCATTGTGCCAATGTGGTGGAGTCAATTTACAAGTTCAATCAAACAGTGGAGTTCTGCGAGCCCCACAGGTATTTTATTATGGATAAACAATACCGTTTGCCTCCCTAATTATCAATAACAATCTCTGATATCAACATTGTTTTCATCTGTTTCCTCCCTCATATCCCCATCTTTTTCCTTTCCTTTCTCTCCAGCCTTTTGTTCTGACCCCAACCCCCATCTCTGTCTTTATTTCTGTGTGCCACTGTGTCTCCCCAGGATCGCTGAGCTTTCTCCCCTCTGCAAGTTTTGAGAGAAAATCTCTCTCTTTTTTCAGGCTTGCTCTCATTCTCTCTCAGTAGGGGGCAGTGGAAAAGTAACTACAAGGGCACATAAAGCCTTCAGAGTCAAACCAGACTTCTTTTAGTCTTTTTTGATCTGGATAGATGTCATATTGAACACACATGCACACACACCCTTCAGTGGGATGGCTCCGCTATCTCCGTCTGCAACCCCCATCTCAAAACTCACCCACGCAAACCTGGGAAGACACGGAGATTGAGAGGAGGCGGAGGAGGAGACGAGAGAAAGCCGAACGTGGAAGGGTAGGAGAGGAGGAATGGCAGGAGGGAAGGAAACAAGAGGTGGGAGGGGTGGAGGTGCTTTGAGAATGGGGGATTAGAGTTAGAAGATTAGAGGTAGAAGATGATATCATTTGGTAGAGATGAGCGGGAGCAAACGAGCAGTGCAAATCACCCGACGTTAACGAGCTGCCTCATAAATTACTGCAGCCGAGTGTATGCTTGAAGCTGGATCTGGATAGGACTGCACTGTGCAAGGGAGGCATAATGCTGGTCTTAATATTATTTACTTCCCCCTCCTGTGACAGTATCAGGGGATGCATCTCTTAAAAATAGTGGGAGGTTTTAGTCAGCCTGAGTGCCCCCTGTGTGGCCCATCCTCACCCTCACACTGTCTGCAAAGGAGAGCCTCCCCTCCTCTCACACCCCGACAGGGGAGAGCTCAAACACAACAAACAAAACAAAACAAAGCAAAAAAGAAAGTTGACTTCCTTGGATAACTGAGATTTAACTGGCTATTCCTCAATTCCTGGTGGTGTTTACAATGCGAATGTCCTAATGCAGAAACGGCAGCAGACCAGGACTGCTGAGGTATTTAATTATCTTAAAATGTTTTCAATGAAATGCGGTTTTAGTTTTCTAAAAATTCCTTAAACCATTTAGGCAAATCCAGCAAGGATTACAGCAGTTCGCTGTGTACGAACCTGCATGTTTCAGACTGTTCTCCAGGGGGGGCAGCCCGAGAGAGAGAGTGAGAGCGAGACAGAGTCGGGGATATGGATGGCAGAGAGTTGAAGTCTCTCTCTTCTTGTGCTCTTAGGCAGTGAGGGAGGGCGGGGCGGATGGGGGGAAATATACATTTCTATTTTAGCCAGAAGCCCAGCAGCAGGAGAATGACTTTCATTGGCTGAATTCTAAATATTACATGACTTCCTGATGGCAGTGCGCTGTCTGAGGCGCTGTCTGGCCTGGTATTAACCTGTCCGGATAAATCAGCCGTTTACCCAACTCTGTTCCTCTATCCAAAGTACCGTTTCCTCCCTTCTTACCTCATTTTCCCTCATTTTTTTCCCCCTTTTTTTTACCTGTCACCCTCCAGCTTCACCTTTTTCTCATGCACCATTTCTGCCTCTGGACCGCTTGCTATGGTGCAGCCCATTTTGTGTGTGTACAGTGTGTGTATGTGGAGTTACTCTGTGGTCCTCTGCCAAGGCCCCTAACGTCATATGCAGCCTGGCAGGTGACAAATAGTTTTTTAATTGCTTGCACCAGGAAAATCATTAGTCTCTTCCCTTTCCTTGGTGGGACCAGGCAGGACGTGTGCGCAATAATAATAGCCTCAGTCCCGTTTCCCGACTCCCGTCTGCTATTTTTAGAACAGGTATTTTAAGGGCCTTCTCTGTGTTTGCCTATGTGTGTGTGTGTGTTTATAAATGTATACCTGTGTGTGTGTGTGCTCGTGTACTTGCGAGTGTGTGGGAGCCCACTGTAAGGGTGGGCTAAATGGTCCAGAGGTGCTTTTCCCTGCTAGTGACGGAGGAGAGAGTGTGTTTGTCAACCCTGTTCCTGCCTCATGAGAGTTTTTCTCATTGCTGTTGCTGTTCCCCAGCCCCTGGGAGCATGCTGTTTGTCTCTGTGTATGTGTGTTTTGTGTGTGTCTGTGTGTGTGTGTGTGTGTGTGTGTACCTCTGTGTCTGGCAGGCTCTGGCCCAGGCCATTGTGCTGTAGTGCATTACTGTAGCAATCCACCGACACAGCGGCCGGCCAGATGAAGCCGTCCAGTTTATGGAGCAACCTGCAAACTCCAGCTGCTTTTGGTTGGGATTGTGCTTAGTGGTGAGATATAGTATTGATTTTCTCTCCTCGGTGCCCTTGCCATCCCTGCGTAGATATGCACCAGTGCTCAGCATCCATTCACAGAGAAAGGGGAGAGGGGGGGGAAGAGAGCAGAGGATGATGTTTATGTGACGATACTGACCCCATTCGTTCACATGGAAAAGGCGTGGAACGTGAGGCGGCGAGACGTCAGATGGGAATTGAGTTTGCGAGGCTCAGATTGCAAGATGAACCCTGAATTTGATTTCTGTGTTATACAAGCGTTTGTTATTATATATGTGGGTGTTTGTGTGTCTGCATTCTTGTAGGGGTCTGTTACATGTGTGGGTTTGTGTGGATTTGGGAGTGTACAAGGGTGTCTGTGCACATGTGTGTGTTAGCAAGCAATTTGGATCTGTGCTGTTGATGTTTGCCTTTTTTTTTTTCGCCCTTGGTTTGAATCCCAACGGGGAGCCATGTTCAGTACAGCACTGTTCCAAAGCCGTTCAGATCCCACTCTCCCTCCGCTCCCTGCCCTCCCTCCTGCCATCCTTTCCTCTAACAACATGGTAAAATCAAATACATGGTCAGTCATTATTTGAAACATTTTGGTGAAACCCCCTAGCCGCACTGCAGCAGTTAATGTAAGCGGCTCATTACACAAAATCTTTCATACATAAATGATATAACTTAAAAATCTTATTATAAGTATTATATAAAAATATTAGTGTGTGACCTTTCTGTGAGTTTTAAGCCTGGTGCTTATAAAATGTTTAAGCAATGAAAACTGAATTGAACCTTCCAGACTGTCGGTGTTAATGATACCTTTAGGTGTGCAGTACATCAAACATCACAGTACCAGTACTATGTTCGATATAGACACACTCTCTCTCACACGCAGACACGGAATCACACACAGATTCTCCAAGCTATTAGAATTTGTGCCAAGTCCTCCACAGAAAAATATAAAGCAATCTGTATCGCCTATATTCTTCTTGCTCAGACCCTCAGTCCTTTTCCTCCCAAATGTCCCCTCAAGTAACACTGGATTATTTTTCCGACAAAAATGAATGAATTAACTGTCTCTCCTGTAGATGAGTTGGCATCGATTGCCTACTATACATCCAGACGTTTGATATATCTTGTTTAGTCAAAAACTGATTGATTACCCCTTGAAGGACTATGATATTATTTCACTGTGATCCAAGTTAATTGAAATAAAAAAAAAACATTTTTTCTTTTTTAAATCACACTGTACAGCCTGGCATGAACAAATGAATATTTTGCAGTTTTTTTCTAATAATTTATCAAGGTGAATCAAAGTGAAAGCGGCTAGCCCATGAAGAGATTATAAAACTCTCTCTTGTACGGTGGCACACATCGGAAGTGTCACAAAATTAAGGGGGTGGCTCGCCAAACAGCTGAAAGCCACAACTCTGTATATGTATGTGTGCGTGTATAATCAGGCTGTGTTATCCAAGCTAAGCAGCCCTACCCTGGCAGTGCTGAGGCTGGGGAGACCCCGTCTCTTTCCAGATTCATCTCTCCAGCTTTGTTTGACTAAGTAGTGCCATGGTGTTGGTGTTGGAGAGGGCTGGAGTGGCAACAGCAGCAGCAGCGCAGCGTATGCGTGGGTTGCCTGAGCCAGTGGGGCTTGGCACGGAGAGGCAGCATATGTTCATGGCCAGCTTCCTTCCTCCTCTCCCATCTTTCTCTCTCCCTCTCGCTTGCTCACTCTCGATAACCCTCATCGTTCCCTACCCCCTGTTTTCTGTCCTTCTTTTGAGCTTCGCGTGTCCTGGTATCACCTGTGGGAGAGCGCGCGGTGCGGAGATCAAAGGCCGATTGGGATTCCAGCATCCCCCAAGGACAGCCCACCATGTCTCGCTAATGCCACATCCCCGTCTTCTAACAAAGACACACACACGCACCCCTCTTTGTCATTTTGTCATCTGGCATACGATCAGAGAATATTGGGTGCAGCAGGTAATAAGTTATGGCTGCGCGGCGACTCTATGCTTCATTTTTGATGCCTTTCCAAGGGTTGGTCACCAGCACCTTGCCCTGTCCCTGCTCTACATAAACTCTGGCTGCCATCCAAGCATGTCAGAAGCAACCTTTTCTGAATACTACTGAACTGGTAGATACGGGCCGCCGTCCTGCTGGCCAGCAACGGGTTAACCGTGTCCCAGATAGCCCCAGCTGTTTCAGCCTTTCACACCTTCTCTCCTGCTGCCTGCTCTCCTCCCTGCCTCTTGGACCAGTAAATGAACACTCATTTGCAAGTTAGATAAATCCTTTGAATGTATTATTGATGCAAACAAATTAGCCTGTGGGCCCCAGACAATACCTAATGGAGCCTTGGCTTATGGGTGAGGTGGTTTCCAGCGAGGGCACTGTCGGTGTTCCAGGATTGATGCCTGCTCTTCTGCCCCGTAATTATTTCTCCTACAAATTATTCAGCTGTTCTGATGCAGTTTGGAGTTTAAAGCAGTGCTACTTATTGCCGCCTATGTGATTCCAGGCCTCAATCCAGCCACATTCATTAGTTTATTAAAGGAAAAAAAGAAGACATGGGCAATTAGATAACTGGGATAAAGCCACCGAAATGAGGGGATGTGTTATTATTCAAGTTTATGCATGCTGCTCATAATTCACTGGGGTTTATGTTGGTGTTGCGTTTTCAAGGATATTGTCTTATCTTCTTGTACACAGACACATGCACACATTTAACAGCCTTGTATAAGCCTGGTCACGTATTTACAGAGACTCAAACTGACTCTCTGTCACAAATATGCATATAAACACTAGCAGGGTGTGTGTGTGGCTGACACACGCAAAGGTGTGGACCCATGCATGGACATACCCCCGCAGAGAATACACCCAAGAGTTCGTAATGCGAGCTGGCAATAGCGTAGTAGTAGCAGAGTTTGTAAAACCACAAGAAGAAGAAGTGAGAGAGGAGATGAGAAAAAGAGAGGACTACCATACTGTCCTAAGTGATTAGGACCTAGTATTGATCAGAGGAAGGGGGGGAGGCAGGCTGAGAGGGGGAGGGAAGAACAGGCCCCAGGGCTCGGGCCCCAACTCTCTCGTGGCCTCTGCTCTGTTCCTCTACAACAAGCTGGCCAGGGCCGTCGGGGGATACATCAAAGGGGTCTCATCTATCTATCCGTCCCACATGCGCGCACACAAATGCACATATGCATGCACACACATCGCTCTGGCCTTTGAAAAACGCTCTATTTGATGACATCATTTGCACTTTTTGTTCCACCGTTAGACACCGTTAATCAAAGATGATATGTTATCACCAGGGTGTTAAAGAGAGCCGGGGCCTCCTGTTCTCCCATGAAGCCCTATTTTGTACTCGTGGCTAGTTTTTACTAAAGTCTGTGTGTCGTTTTTCTTCACATGAAAACTTTATATGAGAAAATTTTCCTCTACACCTGACACATACCCATCCAACTCACAGTCGGACATATACATTTTAAATCCTGGCCAGCAAATAGCCTGAATGCACCTGCTGTTTTCTGTTAGCATCATTAGGACCATTCAACTTTCTTTCAACAAGCAAAGTCTCGCGGATCAAAGACAGAAGCACGAGGCATCAATCAGCCGGTCGTGATGGTGTGTCCACATTTTCTGCACAGTATTCAGTGTGTGTCGAGGAAGTACTCATTACTCTATGCTCTCTCAGGGCCAGACCTGTGTTAATGCTTTTTTTCCTCTTACTCGCTTTTTCTCCCCCCCTCTGCTCCCTCTGCCTGCTTTTCAGCTGACTCTGGGCTTTGGCAATCTTATTTGCCTTTCAATCCAGATCAATCTCCAGCTTATCTACAGCTCCTGAATCATAAACATTTCATAGGCTCAGCTTTGACACTGACAGACATGGGATGGTGAGGGTTTGGTGTAAAGTGTCTGTAGAGGCTAGTCGATGCTGGACTTCACTCAACATGAGGAAAATGTTTGGAACATCACCTTGTCAAAACCCAGATCCTGCACAGCTGTCCCACCGTCTCAGCAAGAGACACATGCGGTGTTACATGCCATCGTGTGTGTCTGCATGTGCACTCGCACGCACACATATATAAAGCATGTGTCTAGTTTTGTCTGTGTGTGCGTGATGTATTATTCATAAGAAGAAGCATTCATCTCAGTGAGACACCTCCAACAATTTGGAGACGTGGTGTGCTTAACGGCTTAATGTAGTTGCTGCAATTTGGCTCTCCTCTGGCTGATTAACACCGGCACTCCAGTCCTCACTGTGCTTTGCCTCACGAAGGATTAGGTGTTATAAGAAACATGGCTTCCCAGGGAGTTGATGAATATTTCCCCAAATTTACCTGACATTTTCTGATTTGAGCGTCTTTCAGAATACCCACTCCTATTCAATTTCTGCCTCGCTATTTAGTCGTTATCTGAGGGAGCTCAAAAGAGGTGAACACAAACCAGGCGATGCAGGAATGACCTTGGACGGCTGTGTATTAAACCGCTCCAGTGTCTCTAAATGGAGTGTGAATGGAGGATACAGACTTTCCTCTTTCTAATTTCCTTTGTCTCTTTCGCTTTTCCTTTTTTTTTTTTTGTCCCCACCTAGAATTTTGCAAAACAGCAGGTCAAACTTTTACTGTGCGTGCATGCGAGTGCTGCCAACAGTCGAGCAGTCAGCAAAGTGCCACCTCAGCACCTGTGCTTTAATGATTAATACCATATTGATGGTCTCAATTAATTTCCTATTACACCACCAGAAGGCTGCGGTCGCTCTGTCTCTGTCATGGCCCCTGCGCTTGTTTTGGGAAGCCTCTTTGTGGCAGCTGCTGGATGGAGATAGTATGCCTCTCACTAACACGCGCACACACACACACACACACACAATTTTAGACAGATGTAGCAAACATGAGCACGCACAATCACACACACTAGTATCTTACGGAAACACGCGCGCACACCATTACACGCCGCTTTGCTCCTTGCATTTAGCACACTTGCACACAGATAAACAAATAAAATGTAACTCTGTCTTTCAGTTGGATCATTTTAAAGGGGACTTGCTGTGTTTTTAGTTACAATGTTCGGCAATGATCAAAAAACTCTTCAGAGTCCCAGAGATTCGGCTAAGCCTCTTTGTGCGGTGCTCTGCGGCAGTTTTACAAACCACCACTCTCACCTGACTGTGTGCCTTTGGTACGGCTCAACCCCCTGTGTTTTGCATTCGAACCTGGTGTGATTTGCAGCATTGCGTTTTAGGACATTTTCTAAAGCCTATGCTTTGGTTCTTGCATAATCCCGTCCCCTGCAGCGCTGCTACGTATTTGTAACAGTGTGTAAGATACTGATTTATTCCCATGATGATCTCTCCTCTCCGCTGTGATTTGATAACACGTTCCCATGACCTCAACTGTCTGTGGACCTGCTCCGCGGATCAACTCGCAGTCAACACTGCCCCCGTGGAGAGGCTGGGGAAATGCTTGTGTTTGTCGATCGGATTGGCAGACTTCTGATGGCGCCTTTTTTTTCCCTTTCTCTCTTCATTACCTTTTCATATCCCATTCACGACTTCTTATCTCTGACCACTCTGCACTTCACCCTATAAACCCCCTCTGTCTCTCTTTAATATGCACTGTTAATCTCAACCTCATTCTTTCATCCTGACAGACGCACACGCACATAAACACACGTGCAGTCTTTAGTTTTCATTTTTCATGTGGACCCAATACACACCGTTGGTTGCTAGGAAACCATTTGAGCATTTTTTTTTCCCAGGGGCAGACGTTTGATTACCCATTTGTATGGTGTGTGTGTGTGTGTGTGTGTGTGTGTAGAGGGCAGTGTGTGTGTGTGTGTCTCCAGAGAGAGGTCTTGCCAAGCTGAGCTCTGGGGCTGCTCCAGTATCCAGCCCAGTAATAATAATGAGCCCCTCACCATGCTTGACAGAGCACACAGGCTCAGCAGTCCTGTGGCCATTGCTGTTGTCATAGTGTGTAAGTAAGTTGATGTATGTGTAGAGCGAGTATATATATCTATTAATGTGCATATGTATGTGCATTTACCCTGCTAGTTTGCGCCTGACTGGGTCTGTTTTCTGTTACGACCTCAACAGTTGTTGTTGTTGTTGATGCTGACAACCGGTGTTATCTATTGTTGTTCAGCGGGCCATTGCAGAAGCAGATAGTCGCCAGGTTGGACTGTCTTGCTGCTGGACACACATCAGTCCTCCTTGTGACTGCCTGTTTAGAAATGCACCAGCACATCTTTCTCCCCTGGCTGCTCCTGTGGAGTCCTGATTCGCTCACAGACACGGGCAGAGGCACATAAATAGCACGCCTTGTCGACTGGCACTGGGAGAAAGACGACGCACACAAACAAATCAGACTCAGCACCGATATGAAAGGGAGCGAGAGCAGAAGAGAGGGAGTATAGAGAGATGGCATTAGCCGTGTTTTCCTCCTCCAAATGAATTGCACTCTGCCCTAGGAGGGAGAGATGAAATGAGAGAGCAAGCAAGTGGAAAAGACTCAGAGAAAGCCAAAGGTTGAGAGGTTATTTCGAGGCGGAAACAAAAGAAAAGAGCCGTGGTCGAATCTTCCCTGTGTCTGTAAGAGCTCAGTAACTTCCTTTCCCTCCTTATTCTCCAGTGTGACTCGGTGTCACCTGGATGGACACTGAATATTAGGATCAGTGCCATGGGCTCAGCCAAGGCCATTATGGCAGCCGGATGGACTCCTGATGGCCTTTTCTCAGCTTGCCCCTGGGCAGCATGGCCTCTCACATGGGACCACCACAACTAATGGAGAGGGCAGTGTGCTCTGTAAGGGCCTTAGGAAGAATAAGTAGGCTGTAAACTGTGAGTTGAGTTGTGGCAGCTAAAGGGGCTTCAATGCCTCACTGCCCGGCTTACCGCCTGACTTACTGCCTGCCTGCTTGGCATCCAGAATGCTCCTCCATATTCAGGCTCTGAATACTGGCCTTTTGCACTTTTATTGTAATGCATGCAGATGCTTGGCACAGCAACAAACACTCTCCACCTTTTACTGTGGTGCACTGCACAAATAAAATATTTCAAAGCGGGGAGGAGCCACACACAAAAATAGAGGAGCACTCTCGTGCATACTCACTCACAGACATGTAGAAATGCGAAATGCACTCACATATGCACAATTACACACACAAGTGCACAGACATGTGCGCACACACACACACACACACACACACGCGCATAGACTTGCATTCCCCCACCCAGAGTGAGGCAGTTCTGCCCCTCTAAGCTGAGTTATTTAAAGCCCCGCTCTCAACTCCATCGGAGTGATTATGTGCTACTGAATTAAACATCACAGGCCTCAGCCCCTGGCTTCCTCTGAAACACGCTCAAACATGCTGGCCTCTTCCTGTTCCTCAAAAGTTCCAAGCTCTGCCTTTCATATCTCCTAGCCAGTGCACTAGGTAGTGGAGGTAAAGAGGTGGAGTATGAATCTTCCTTAAATCAGGATCTCCTGCTGTGCCCCCCGCTCTGTCATCTCTCTCGCAGACCTTGGACAGAGGCATTTGAGGCAATTCACATTAAGAAGCCCTCTGTAAACTGGCTCTTACCCCTGGATCGGTACCCACCATGGGCATCGCTTTAGCTTGGCACTCAGGCGGTGTTGTAGTTGGTGGAGAGCCGGGTGCAATAGAGGGTGAACTGTAGCAGCTATGTTGAGCGGTGACTCCAGACACCCCAATTAGGGTGTCTGCTTTCTAAACTGGGAACATTTAAACAAAGAGTTTGTCATAGAGGACCTGGAGAGAGTGGGGGAGAGCAGGTTCAGTTAGGGGATCGCTCTGCCACGTAGACAGGAGCTCCAGGCTGTTTGCTGCCTTTTTGGGAGGGTTTTGACGTTTGTTTACCTCGGTGTGTGCGTTTGTATGTGCGTCTGTGTGTGTGTGTTCATGCGCTGCATGCGTGTGTCTGCTTCTTCTCGTGTGTCTGCACGAGCCAAGGCACCAGCCAGCCACCCCCACATTCCAAAACACACCCGTTGGCAGTGAGCGATAAAGGTTCCAAACAAAAGGAAGAAGTCTTGTGCCTCATGGAGGTGAACTTATAGAACCACAGAGGCAGTTGACCTTGAAATGAGCAGCAGTGTTTGGGGACAGGCGGGGGAGGTCGGTGTTTAAGAGTGCAACCTCAGTGCCAGAGGCCAGGAGGCTGCCTAATGACTGGCACCCTACGCCATCCATCACTATGCCACTGCCAGGGCAACTGCCCCCGCACAGCCAAGAGAGCAGGGTCTTAATAATCCCTCGTACCCATTCAGTGGACCGCAGCACACGACATGAAGCACATGCGTTCAGTACATGCGATTTCCTCACGCGCATGAAAACTGCACAGACAAATGCAAGGATGCACACCACAAATTCTGATACGGACTGCGAGCACAGACAGCATGAATATGCAGTCAAAATAGCAGATGCACTCAGACTTACACTCACAGCTCATTGGGCTCATTCTGCATGCATACTGATGTGCGTACGCCAACCAACATACAGAAATCTGCCTCTAGACACTCATTCACACGCTATTTATGATTTGATGTAGGCAGACGCAAAAAAAAAAACCACAAAGGGACAGATCCACAAACACAAATACACCAACACAGTCGCATCCCCTCTGTATTTATACCTTCTATCCTGAATGTTTGTGACAAAACAATTGACTGCTGCGGCTTTCATGATATTTTGTATTGAAATGGATCTCCCGGCAGCCTGCTAGTTCAATTCTCCCATGAAGAACTATCTCGTTCCTCTCCTCCTTTGCTTATTTTTCCTTGTTTCTTCCTTGGAGTAAAAATGGAAAAAGGGGGGCTTTTCCCATACCTGAGCCCCTGTCTGCTCTGCTCTCTCCTTCAGTGTGACAGGCTTTGAAGCCCCCATTCCTCGGTGTGGGTTATTTTATCAGAGAGGAACAAGGTTTCCCCCTGCACTCCCAGGCTCATCCACGTTGCATGAAGCATCCCCTCTCAATTAAGATCCTTTCATGTTAATGGTGTTTTTATCGCTCCTGTGCACGGGATGTGAAAGCGAGGCCTTCTTTGGTGGAGTACAAGCATGGAGCAGAGCTGCCTGCCTGACATTATAAGAGCTGTTCCTCCCATTCTTCTTTCTGTCTCCGTCTCTCTCTGTCTTTCCATGTATCTCTACCCGGAACTCTGACTCTTTCCCCTGCTCTCTGAGTCTTAATGAGCTGCGGTAAGCTGTTAGAGTAGCAGCTACACGGAGGTGTTCCGAGAGGGTGGCGGGGTCACCGAGGCAGCAGACACATCACTTGACCACTTATGCCAGATTCCACCAGAAGACGTGTTTTGTGCTCAAGTCTCAGTTAGTTATACCTCCGCCGCGGCTCAACATTCACTTCCTCACATTCGGCACAAAGTAGAAGGTCATTATATCTGTTTCCACCGACATCGAACTCCGTGTGTGTCTTCAGCTCCATTAGCAAATCTTTCTCTCCCTCCTTGTCTTTTGGAGTAGAACAGGGTGTATGACTTCAGGATGAGGTAGGCAGTCACTGAAAGAACGCCGGAGCACTGGCTGACTCTAAGTGCGTGGGTGCCAGAGAAACCTGTTGCCTGGCTACAACAGCACCTTTATCCTCCGGTTGCGATGGCGATGTCCTGCATATCGCATATGCATGGGTGTGCAAAGTGTTGGCACCCCAACTTTTTCATGCGTTTCTGATGCACTGTGTATTAGGCCACGAATGTGTGTGTGTGTGTGTGTGTGTGCGCCTGACTGTCTGTACCGCCTTTGTTTATTTGCATGCGTGCCTTTGTATGCTGATGTGTTTGCGAGGGAGGGAGAGAGAGAGAGAGAGAGAGTGGTGAAAGGAGGGGCAGGAAGGCGCTCCACCACCCACTCAGCAGGCCTTCCGCCCCCATGGCTGACTCCCCAAGACTCTGCTAGTAATTATCTCAACATCTATCCATCTGTTCTAGGGAGGCGCAGTAAACATTAACACAACGCAGCAACATCAAAATGCTGGCTGGAGACGCGCTACGTTTTACTCATACACGATATGTTAATGTTGCTGCGAGAGGCCTTAACATGTGACGAGTTGGCACACACGCACGGAAACATGGCCAACATTTATCGTGCGCACATTGTCTCGTACAAGATATACAAACGCCTTCCTCGCACACGCACGCACCACAGGCTCCTTGCAACTGTATCCCAGTCTCGCCTTCCACTGCGGAAGTGAGGCTGGATAGCTGCCCTGAGACTCGCATGGGAAACGAGCGAAAAAAAAACAACCAAAAGACTACATTACACAATTAATCAATAAGTTAATGAGATCTCATTTTCTCTGGAAAATAGTATCCAGGCAAAAAGTTCCCCCTCAGCCTTTTTTCCCCCCCCTTACTCCTGGAGAACCAACTCCTGATATTACACTGTGGAAAAAGAAAAAGCAGCCAGCAGGAAATTAAATTAAATTACCATCCTGATAGATTTATGTTATGCCTTACATTTTCATTGTGTTGTTTTCGTCTTAGAGTGGATGTAGGCCTGAGTTGGGGGGGGGGCTGTTAAATATGTTGTAAAGTATGAAGAGGGAAAGATTGGGGAAAGGGAGGGGGGGGGTTCCATACAGACAGATCGCAGATTACTCGTGTTTTGATGAGCTTTAACGCTGCCACATGATCTCTCCCTTTGTGTGGAGTGTGCGTTTGCTCGCACGTCTGTGCGGCTATACGTGAAAAGGTAGGAAGCAGCTGGGAGTGTGGGTGTCGGAAGGAGGAGATTGTGCGTAACCATGTGTATGATCGTTTACAGCTAACATTTAGAGTTATATATGTTTGTTACAGTATTCTAATGAGTTTGTCCTTGCTCAGTCTGTTTGTGTGTGTTTCTGTGCTCGTGTGTTTGCCCACACTAACGCCAGAGCCGTGCGTCTATGCATATTCGCTCCCCGCCCGCACCCATACATCCACATACGCACGCTCATAATTGAATGAAGCCGTCTACATCTGACGCTCTCTTACCAAGTAAAGATTGAGGGCATCTCTTCGCTATTGACACAGCTGGTGATGCCATCTGGGGGCATCACACACCACCCTGTGCCATCTCCATCCAAACAGGGCAGCCATCGCCTAGTGTCCATACCAATGACAGGGGACAAGGAAAGCAGTCAGATAACATTCTGTAATGTCCAGCTCCAGCTCCTGGTGGAAGTGTTTGAGGAAGCTGTACTTCCGACACTGCTTCACATATGACTTGTTGCTCTTCCACTACTGGAGACACGCTAAGATAGTTCTAGTTATTTACACGTTTTGGATGCTTTTTTTCAAAGAAGCGTTTGTTTCTTTGGATCCGTTTGCCCCCGACCACACCCCTGTCTGATGAAACGGGAGAAGGAGAGAGGAAGAGAGGGGGGTGCAGTCGTAGATTAATGGTTCACACTGAGAGGGAGCACAGACCTACAGCAGCAGCGCCTTGATTTATTTGCCACTTAGTACTGATGAAGCTTCAAACTGCAGTCACACACACATGTTGTCACAGCATTTTTCTCCATCAAGGTCTTTGTTGGTTTGTCGATTCTCGCGACTTGTTTAGAGTGTATGCACGCATGCACGTGTTCTCCTCATGCACGTCCTTTTGTTTTTGTTTATTCACACATCTGCCGACATTTTTTCTCCCAAACGCTGTATATCTGCTTGCATCTGGCCGCTCGCAGGTCAGCTATAATCAGCGCGGCTTTTATTTGTATCCTGTGTGTCGGTGTGTTGGATACCGTGCTGTATTTGTGAGTTAAGTTTGTGTGGGCTCAGTGGCAGTCGGATGTGTATAATAAATTGGACGCGATAAGGACTGAAACGGGAACACTCTTTGTGTGAGTCTTTGCCATGCTGAGTAATCAAAGCGTTTCATGATTACAGGAGCGAATTGATGTTACTCACACCAGCACAACATTCCTTTAAACGCTACCTATTATTCATAAGCTGTCAATTTAGGGAATTTGCGGCTAGGTAACCTGGTAACAATTTGCAGGCGGCAAATCGTTGAGTTTTGACTTGGTAAATACAGGCAGAGTTAATTGAGGGCATCAACTCAGCATGTGGGTGGACTTGACAAAATGCCATAAGTGTGTTACATGAGCACACATTGTAATTATCACACATATGCACATACAAATACGCACGCTCACGCGAGCGCAGACACTAGTTTACACATCCGAGCACACACACATTTGGAGATAGAGAGATACAGAGAGCCACATAATGAGTGAGATTATTGCACATTTTCTGATCCCAGATTTGTTCTGCTCCCTGGTTGTGGTTTGGATTGTGCATTTACTCTTCTGTTCTTGGGCTCTATTGTGTGTGTGTGTGTGGGTACCATCCAGTGTTTTCTAGTTCAGCAACACTTTACTTCTCACCAACCAGCTGGCATGTTCCACATAAAAGCCCTAACAGCTGAGCCACAGTATCTATGTGTCACTACCACTCCTCACTATTGTATCCTCAAGAAACCGTGCTCATAGATGCACTTGCCTCTGTGTCATCTCATGGAACCCCTCCCCTCTCTCTCTCTCTCTGTGTTCCCCGCAGAACCCTGATATTGTGCTCGTCCACTATTTGAATGTTCCAGCCATCGAGGATTGTGGGAAACCATGTGGTCCGATCCTGTGCTCCATCAATACAGACAAGAAGGAGTGGGCCAAGTGGACCAAGGAGGAGCTGATTGGCCAGCTCAAGCCCATGTGTGAGTATCTGAATCATTCAGGAGTGTGCCTTCATCAATTCTTCTCACTCCAGTCTCAGCTTTGATTCATAGCCTTTAATACAAACAGTCGCTGTCTCCTCTAAAAAGGCCTTAATAGTCTTTACATGTCTGCCCGCATGGAAAGACTAAACATAGTGGCTGTTGTTTTTGTCTGAGGATTTAATGTCTGGTCCTGTTAGCTGAAAGCTGGTACACTAAGTGCCCTCAGCACCTCAGTCAGAGAGCATCTTCGGCCAGTGTTCCAGCGCTGTTGTATGAGTGTGCATTCTTCCTGGAGCCGTCTGCTCGTAATGGGTCAAAGTTCAGCCCTTCCCTCGACCTCTGGCACCACTCTGGCTCTGGCCTGAGAGTGCGCCTCTTCTCTGGCCCAAGAAGGAAGTCAAGGAAGAGGAGGGCAGCAAGCTGGTTATTGATTCATGTTAGTGCGTGGGAGCAAGAATGTCTGACTCACCAGAAATCCCCCTTCTACCCTTTCTCCGAGTCCCCCCCACCCACCCCAATGGATTGATCCATGATGTTATCAGCTATACTAATGCTCTGCGAGATGCACTATGTGTTTTTATGAGTCTCTAGACCTGCCCAGAGATTGAGGCAATGTTTTGGAAAAAGTCAGGGTTTGTCTGATGATGATAATAGCCAAATGGGGACCTTGTGGGGTATTGAAAATCTTTCAGAGAGCTGTTAAGATACCTTTAACAGCCACACTGTGATTCAGGCGTGTCTGGCAGGGCTGTGACTGATATTCCGATGGCCAATTATTGGTGATGTGGCCAGGTAAAGAGGAACGTGTCAGCAGCTTTACAAGCGCACACACATGCTGGCTGCATACTGACAAGGCAGTCAGGACCATCATCGCCGAGGTCTCGGCTGTATTGTTTTCCTCCTCACTGCTCTGCTCGCTATCAGTTTCAGGACATATTTTAACATAAAGCCTTACCTCAGGACAGCCACTGAACAACAACAGCCTACTGTATTCATTATGTCTGTGGCTTAATGTAAAAACGAAGCGCCATTTGCAGTAATGCGTAAAGTCATTAACTTTGGGAGTTGTTGGGACAGAGAGGGTGAGTGTGAGATGCCTTCTAGCTGCCAGGCTACATGAGGGGGCTACGTAAAGAGTAAAAATCCCTCTTCTGCTTTCTGTCTCTGCTTTCTATCTTTCTTCTCCTCGCCATCCCTCTCTCTTTCTACTGGACCAGCCAGCGTGTCAACACAAGCTCAGTGATGGAGCAACATTGCCATCTAGTGGCCCTGTGAGAAAGCAACCGCCATCCCAACGTAGGGAGAAAAGACTTGATGCGATGAAGTCATGCTATATTATCCATGCAGTATTCAATCTTAAATAAAACATTAGCTCTTAACATACAGAATATTTTGTTTTCCCAGACTGACCTATATCTTTAAAAAACTTGCATTCAAAAGTAGATATGTCTTTTGCTTTGCAGAGGAATGTTATAATATGTGTGCAGGGCTGTGGATCATAGCAGAACTTCCTTGATTACTCAGAGATTGTATAGCTAAACTGGCTGGGGAAGTTTCTCCTCTCCTTTTTTTATCAGGAATGTGAAAAACCGTCAAACTTTGTAGTGTGAGTGTTGAGCGCAGAAAGCAAGATTGCAGGAGTGCACCGTACAATATGTCCGACAGTGAGTCTTATACGGTGTGTTGCTGTATGTGAGGAAAATGTTCTTACACAGTAATGGTGGTACCTGTTTCACATGCTGATTTTTGTCAGCACACAAACCCTTAGTTTAATGTCAAATAGTTATTTTTCCTGAACATTGTCAACGTTTGCAATATAATTGCCCTCTTCCATCTTGCCCTTCCCTTTTGTTATTCTCGGCGCGATATTTCAGTGCGCAAACCATTTGACATCTCTAATGATATAAAAAAAACAACAAAGGGAAAGTGTGGATTTCATGGATCAGTTGAGCTTATTCCTTCTCCCCACGACAAAAAGACGCACACACAATCTCGTGCTCTCGGTCGCAAAAACTTTCAGATGCACGGATGCTCGCACACACCGGTTCAAACATAAGCCCTGTGAAACACTGCCGTGTCTGACCTCTTCCTCCTTAACGCCCTGCGGTGTTTGATGAGAAAGAGAAGAAGTGAGGGGGTGAGGAGGGGGGTAGAGGGGGGGGAGAATGGCATCACTACTCAGTCACGCTACAGTTCCATAGACAAGGCAGCCAGCTTGATTCACTCTTTTGGTCTAATGCTATAAACACGCAGCGCTCTTTCCAGCTATGCCCCTAGCCTGCTGACAGATAGCGCATGAGCGGCTTTAACAAACACTCAGACAGACAGAAGTCCTGTCTCCAGGCTACACAGACAGGGTCAGAGAAGAACAGACCAAGGCGAAATAGACAGGGCCAGCCATCATGCGAACTATTGTACTCCACTGTCCCATATAGTGTCCAATGGTGCAGAGGCAGCCAGATGGGATATGCATGTGTCCTACAGATCATCTGTGTTTGTCATTAGGGCTGGGTGATGCTGCTCGTGACAGGACGCACTCATCAGGATGATGATGTGACTGGGTTGCTGTTTGGTGCCTCGGCTGTTGCTGCCACTGGGATTAAACCTAGTGGCACTGCTCCTGTCATGTCTGCTTTGAAACATAACCCTCAGTGAGAAGAGCAGACAGGCAGACACGGCGGTAACTGTACGTCAACAACCCAGAGCCTCCGGGGGTGACGCCCGTCTACATGAGGAGGGCTTTGGCAATTCTGGCATGAGGGATCAGGGCAGAGGGGGAGACAAGATTGTTTGGACAAATAGGGAAGGCACTACATGGTGGATGTAAGCTGTTGTATTAGGCTCTCACTCTTGCTCTGTCGCCCTCTCCGAATCAGATCAGCAGAAGCGATGCACTCCTGTCCTGCAGCCTCCCTGCCGGCTTTGTCAAGGGATTCATGACAGCTTTTTTAGTACGCCTATGGCCCTATCATCTCTGTGTCAGTAATACTAGCGTCATCTAATTTGTACTGTTGCATTACAGATCATCAGGAGGTGACTCAAGCCACACTGTCTAATGTGTTCTCTAGACAGACACAATTATTTGTTCAGTAATTATAATGACATTAGATGAAACTTTCCTGTCACACTTCACGTCCAATCTCTTTTTCAGCTCAGTCACTCTGAATTAATGGCTGAATAAATCTGACTTTATAATAGATCAAAATGAATCCTGTTCATGTTTCTATAACCTGCCACAGCGAGTTGTCTGCGGAGCGTGTGATCTTCGCTTGATCACAGCAGCTCTACTGACATCTGCTGGTGACCAGCCTGTAATCTTCCAAAGGATCTGAAAGCTTTCAAGTTAGATCCTTATCACAGTCATCCAATCATGTTTCCCGGCTTTTTTCCACTCCACTTTAACTAGCTCTGTCTTTAATCTGCATTGGCCTCGCACTCTTTTGCTGTTTCCGTCTCCTTTTATCTCATATGCAAATAGACATACACTACGCAAATTCCCACTGTGTTTCATACATGCTATAAAACGCTCTCCTTATACGTCACTCTCTCGCATATTTAACCAAAGGAGCTACTGAAGTGCAGAGAACTTGAGTTAAAGTAGGTTTGATTTTGTTTGATAGTCTAAATATGCCTCATTTCTAAAATATTACCTTTTTCCCCGAGAGCCTGAGCACTGCCATACTCAGTGGCGTCTCCTACCACCGTACAGACACTAAAACCACTACAGTATCTGTCTCACCAAAAGTCGCAGCTGGTTGGCAAGTGGAGCGGCCTTAGAAGTTGCTAGCGAGCGAGGTGTGACTGAGGCAGGGAGTGGAGCTTTAATGTTAATGTAATTTTCTTGTTGGTGCAGCAGCACACCCAGCAGCTAGGTGATGTTCTTCAGGAGAGGCTTTCACTAGAGTCAGAGGTTGGGGTAAGGGTGAAAGGTGAAAGTCATCAGCACTGAGACCACAGAGCAGCAACTGACGCTGTCACATTGGAGGGATAAGGCTTGGCAATACAGTGACGGAGGAAAGAGAAAGTCGAATGTTCAGAAGAAGAGATATTGGAGTTCAGAATCAGCTTTATTGACCAAGTATGAGTAAACATACAAGGAATTTGACACGAGTTTACTTACACAGAAATAGAGATACTGTACAGCTAGGAAACAAAGACGACAAAACAAAATTAATTGGTGAATGATCACAACTGTGAATTACAGTTGCATGTGAAATGAAAGTAGCAGAGCCCTCCTGGGCAATGGCAGACATGCTTCGGTTGTGCCATAATTCAAGCCTCAATTTTCTGAAAAAAATTGAGAAATTCAGCCCTGTGGTAAATCATAGTGAAAGCAAGTTTTATAGGGCAGCAATGATCATTTAAAGCAAAAAAGTTGTCCATTGACAATTTTCCGAAAGCATCTTTTTCTGCAAAGAAATTAAATAAAAATCATATTGGCGCATATCCGCAAGTAAGTACAGTTACATTACTGAAATATTACTCAATTACAATTAAAACTACTGTTATTGAAATAATACTTAAGTAAAATAACACAGTATTCTTCTCAAACCCTTCTCAGAGTTATAGTTACTTTTTAAACGTGGATGTTTAATGCAATATCAGCATCAGCCACTCAATCAAAGGGTTTTCTATTTCTCCAAATCTTCGGTCTAAATTTCTTCCAACTCCTACTCTGTTCTGCTTAGTTGTTCGTGGTCACCTCTCCAAACCTGCGCCTGCTGCACAGTTTAGGGTTGTTGTTTTTGTCAGGGTTTTCATCGGCTTGTTTGTGATTGGATAGCCTTATTGGCTACATTAACGCAGATGGAAGGTGTGGAAATCAGTTCTAATTTTACTCAGTACAAAATGATGAATTCAAAAGTAACTAGGTAGATTACATTGTTTCATAAATATTTAAGTACGGGTAAAGTTACAGAATCGAAAAGGTACTCATGAAAGTAAAAGTACCCTAAAAAAACTTAATAACAGTTATTTGAGTTGCTTTAATTAGTTACGTGCGCACCCGCATATCTAACAACATATATGCTGATACCAATATATCTATGCTACGACTATACCAGGTGATAATTGGACGAGCTTGTTGTGTAAATAGGTACTAAACAGTATGATCACCAATGGCAAACACTACAAAAAGTATACACATTAAAGTCTGTGTACGAGACGACTTTTTGTAGTATGGTTGATGGAAAACATTAATACTCATTTCTCGATTCTACCATGGTAACTTTGAAATTTATATAGGTGTCCGGTGAGCAGCATGAGGTATACCGGTAGATAGACAGGGAGAGCAGAGGGTGGGGCGGGGGGTTGGCGTGGCTGGTGGTCTGTTGGGCTGGCTGACATCTCTGTCTCCTCCTCTCTCCCGGCAGTTCATGGCATCAAGTGGACTTGCAGCAATGGGAACAGCAGCTCTGGCTTCTCAGTGGAGCAGCTAGTGCAACAGATTCTGGACAGCCACCAAACTAAGCCACCTCCCCGGACTCACAACTGCCTCTGCACAGGCACCCTGGGTAAGGGCTAGTGGGTGGGATGGAGTTCAGTAAAGGAAAAAAAAAGGCCATAAAAATCATGTTCGGAGATGGTGGTTGAGGTCTGTTGGTATTGATTTATGAAAAAAAATGAGTTTCAAGGTTACTGAGCTTATTGTTTATGTTTACTGATAACTGTGTCAGAGCCATATCTGAAATAGCTCAGCTGTTCTCGAACGTGATGCTGAATCAATCAAATAATAGTCTGAGTTATTTCACTAAGGGCTGGCACTCAAAAAAAAGAGTCTGTGGATCAGTGGTTTACTAATTTTTAAAACAAATTACTCTATAACTATGACTTAAAGTAACAAGCCATGCAAAACTCCCCATATGCTTCACTCACTGTTTCCTAAAAAGAAAGTTTTGTCGCCCCCAGGAGAAAATCATCCTTCACGAATTGATAAATACAAAAGCAGACAGCAAAAAACAGAACATCCATCTTTTTCCCTGCTCCCTGAACAGCACTATTGTCCAATTCTTATTATTCCTAATGCGGAAATCAATAGTATGTCTTTGTCTTTGCTTGTTTCCTGCCCACCAAAATCCCCAACCTTTTTCCTTTGTTTGTAATCGTATAGGTGCAGGGAGCAGTGTGCACCACAAATGCAACAGCGCCAAACACCGCATCATCTCCCCTAAGGTGGATCCCCGCTCAGGCGGCTACAGCAGTGCTCACTCTGAGGTACAGAACAACGATGTGTCCGAGGGGAAGACCGAGCACAGCGCCCATGGTGGAGGCAAAAGCTCTGGTGGAGGAGGCGGAGGCGGCAGTGCCAGGGAGAAGCGCAATGGCAAAGTCCACAAGCCCGTCCTGCTGCACCAGAACAGCACGGAGGTGTCGTCCACCAACCAGGTTGAGGTCCCGGACACCACGCAGAACTCCCCCGTCTCCATCAGTAGTGGCCTCAACAGCGATCCAGACATGGCTGACAGCCCCGTGGTGACAGGGATGAGCCACGTGGCCTCTGTCATGTCTGGCCTCTCCCAGAGTGTCTTTATGTCTGAAGTCGCTGGAGATCCTGTCTACAGCATGTCTCCCACTGGGGGTCCCAACAGTCACCTGATGGGTGCAGATGCCACCCCTCAGGGCTTGGTGCTGTCTGTGACCTCTGATCGTCACAAATTTGCCTTCCCCAGTGGAGGAGTCGGGGAACCTGGGACTAATGCGGCAGGAGACAGTCTGTCCATGCTGTCTTCAGGGGTGTCTGAGGAACTGGTCCTATCCAGTAGTCTAGACTCTGGAAGCATCAAGATCCCAGAGACCAATATGAACTTTGACCCTGACTGCTTCCTGAACAACCCCAAACAAGGTCAGACCTACGGAGGCAGTGCGATGAAGACAGAGGGCAACTCGTCCTCAAGCTCATCTTCCTCCTGTGGCAACGGAAACACCAATGGCAGTCTGCAGCGCTCTCCCCCCATGTCAGACAATGGTTACACCTTCAGCTCAGCTTTGGTGAAGAACATCAAGACTGAAGACACATCCTTTGAGCAGCAGCTAGCCAAGGAGAGCGGCTACCAGGTGGGGTCAGTAGTGAACTGTGGCGGTGGGGTGTCCGTGACATCTGGTGCTGGTTCAGGCCAGGGCAGCCTTACTCTGACTGCAGCAGGCTCCCTCCTTCCTTCTGGTGGGGGCCTGAGTCCCAGCACCACCCTGGAGCAGATGGATTTCAGTGCCATTGATGCCAAACAGGACTATACTTCCAACGCTGCCACAGTGAATTATGGTCAGGCCATGTCCAGTCCTCACATGCAACATCAGAATCGTTCGCCCAACTTCTTCCTCCAGGATGGCTCTCAGACCGGCCAGGCTCAGCAGGGGAGGCCTAACATGGGCCAGAAAACACATATGATGGAGCACAACTCCCATGACTCTGGAGCTTATATGGGGATGCAGGTGGTGAAGACGGACTCCCCCGGCAGCAACGGCCACCTCCACCACCACCACCAGGCCCACCAGACCCAGCACAGGGCCAACTGCAATGGAGGCTCACCCGCAGAGGGGCCCGGCCAGGCTGGCTCTCTCCAGCTGCTACAGTACCAGGGGAGCTTTCCTGGGCTGGGCACTGAGCATGAGGAGGTGGTGGGTCTCGAGCAACAAGGCAATGTGAGTTCAGGTCAGGCTGGAGCCACTGAGAATGGAGCTGAAAATCTACTCAAGCCAGGAGACCACATTCAGGCCTGTGGGGCAGGAAACGGAGAGGGAGGAGGCGCAGAGCACTTCCTGCAACAGGCCTCGGACGGTGGTGGAGGAGGGACAGGAGGAACTGGAGAAGGGGTGGCAATTCATAATGGAAACAACAGCAGTGATGGCAGCAACCGCTCCCAGCAGCAGCAACAGCTGCAGCCTCTCCTCCAGGGCACAAGCATGGTCCAGGGACTCTACAACGCTGTCGGAACCCACCAAGGCCTGGGTGGAGGGGCCGCCAATGGAGGAGCAGGAGGGACAGGCATGGAGATCAGTCTGGATCACTTTGACATCTCTTTTGGTAACCAGTTCTCTGACCTCATTAATGACTTCATCTCAGTGGATGGCAGTGGAACCACCATGGCAGCTGGAGGGGCACTTTATGCTCACCAGCTAGTCGCATCACATAGCTCTGATAGTCAGAACACAGCTGCTGGGGCAGCCCAGCAAGGCCAGGAAGATGGAGGGGGCAGAGGCTCTGGCTACAACCCCTCCGAGCTCTGCCTCCAGCCTTGCTGCAGCCCCCAGTCTCTGAGTGGAGGGGCGGGAGCAGGGGGCAACGCAGAGGCAGGCTCGTTGTCCTACATGAATGTAGCAGAGGTGGTTTCTGCAGCTGTGGCCCAGGGGATGGGGATGCTTCAGGCCACAGGCCGACTCTTCATGGTCACTGACTATTCTCCTGAGTGGTCCTACCCTGAGGTGAGTGACAAGACTTTTACTGTTTTATTAACCATCACTGTTTTTGGTTATTATATCTCATTGACCACCTTAAATGCTGAAGACGACTGACGACTCAACTCCACAGATTTTAGGACTCATCCTGTACTCATTTTTAGATAAACACAAAGTTGAATGATGAAATAAATGTTAAAAAATGCAAATGAAAGTGAATTAATAGCTTAATTATCCTTGTTAATATAAATGATTTTCACTGATTTTAATGGACAGTTAGGCATATTCACTGTTTTCACTTCCAACAAAGTGGTTTGTATAATGTTCTGTTCTTTGTTTGAAGACAGTTAGTGAGTAAGAAATCCACCTTTCGGATGTACAGTATTGGGACATTTAATACTGGTGGAAATCATTTAAACTGATCTGCTTGTTCTATTTTTTTCAGTAAAAATCAGTTTAACAGAATTTTTTTTTTTTTTAGCTCCAATTAGGAAGTTTAATGTTAATTTGTGTATTATTTTATTATAGACACAAAGAAGGTGACAAGGCAGATGACAAACTGAAGTTTCCAGAAATACTTACTCACAAATTAATAAAGGATCTTTATGCTTAAATGATGCAGAGGTATGAAACCAATCTGAGAAACCTGCTGCTTACAAGGATCAGTCAATCCTTTGACTTTCATTTGAACACCCACCTATGTAGGCTTAAAGCTGTGGTCATGTAATTTTTACTATGGCAAGAAGCAAGACTGAAGTTCTGACCCCAGAGAAAGTGTTGATAGACTCATCTAAGTTACCTTCAATTATTACTGTGTGCTCACAGCCATCAACTTTACAAGCAATGGCTCTGCAGACATCATTGCCCCTGGTTTCATGTCTTACTCCACCCTACAATCTGATTGATGGAGCTTCTAGGTGTGATTCAGCCTAAGGGTCAGATCATGCTCAATCTGAGTAGTTTGTAAGATGTGTGGGAAGGAAAGCTGGTCGTCATAGAGAGAGGGCGAGATGTTTTCGTTTAGATATTGACACATTTTTGCACAGTCTCTCCTGGAAGGCATTCACATGAGAAGTGAAAAAAAAACAGATAAAAACAAGAGAAGTAAAGAGAGAAATTGAAAAGGTGTTAGGGAGGATTTTTCAAAAGTTATCAGACCAGCAAACAAGAATTTCTGAGTATACTGATCCCTTCAGTAACGTTGGCACAAAACTGGAATTTCTACCTTTGATGCAATACCTTAGAAACGAGATTTTAATATCAATGTGGAAAAATTGACACAGCATCAAAAGATATATATGTACATGACAATACTACACATAAGAGCTGTAGACACTACTCAGGGCTAAAGATATTAAATCTATCAAGAATATTCAGTCAATCATTCGTATTCTCAAATTAATATTCTCTCTTGAACTTTAACCAGATTGGGCAGTTAGGATTAGTGAGCTTTTTAGTAACGATGCCAACACAACCTTACCTTTTATAAAATATCAGATATCTAGCATTGGAATTAAATGTCATCATGACAATTACATTTTTTCCATAAGATGAATGTATATAAATTAACCAGATAGCATTAACAAAGAAAAGCCATGATGTCCATGCAGGAGAATAATGATCAGATATACAGTGGAAGTTATTGGTTATATCAAAAGTAAGGGAATTTGAAGATATAAACGAAATATTCCTGATGATACATTCCTTAAAGAGATTAGATTTGAGGTTAAGATTGTAAAAGCTCTTGCAGTTGTAACTGGTTAGAGGCTCGTTCCTCTTTCCAGTTTCGGAGCAGAGACAGGGCTGTGTGTTTGCCCCAGATGAGCACAGGATTAGCGCTGAGGACTCGGGTCTCTCACGCTTCAGTAGTGAGGGTTCCAAATTTGAAAAAATATACCATCAGTCGCATGGAGTTTGCAAAGGATGCGTATAAGCATAATGGCATGCTGTTTCTTTGGATACATTTGTATTGATAATAGCATCTAGCATCAGCTAAATGATTAAAAAGTAATAATTTACTGAAATATTTTTACCCAAACTTGTAGATCTCTTAATGTAATGGGCAACAAATTCACCTTGTTCACCATTCTCAGATAAAGCACAGTCTCGACAGTATTACAATTATGTTGTGAGGTGCAATACCTTCCTTCAACCTCTGGAGGGAAGCACAATCTTTTAAAGTCAGTGTTGGTTGAGCCTTTAAAAAAATGGGTGCAGTGAAATGATGTCTGTTATCCACACGATGGCAGCAGAAATCAGTATAAGAGAGTTGTTTTCTTTTCCTTTGTGTCAATCCTATCTTTGTACTCTAGATGGCAGGATACCACAAATAATCTAAGGGATTCTCAGACCTGACTTGGCAGCTGTGTCATGAGTTTGTTTAACCATTTGTCCTGTTTTTCAGGGTGGAGTTAAGGTTCTGATCACTGGGCCCTGGCAAGAGGCCAGCTCCAACTACAGCTGCCTGTTTGACCAGATCTCGGTCCCAGCCTCTCTCATCCAACCTGGGGTGCTGCGCTGCTACTGCCCAGGTAAGACAGGAGAGTGCTCAAGATCACATCATAGAAGAGAAGAGAGGAGAGAGGGAACATTCATGAAGGAGCTTCACAATATTATTGAGAAACTAGGAGCTTCTAACATAAACCTATCCACGAACAGACCAGTTTATAGCATAAAAAATACTTTTTCCATTTGAGGTTTTCTTTGTTGTGGCTCTTAGTTTGTGTTTATCAAGAAAAGATGTTTTATCCATCACATAAACTAGCTCTCATTTATTTGTCTGAAGTAATAGCCTTCAGGTTGACAATATTCAGGTGACTGGTAAGCAAGATTTTTTGTGTATCATGGATTTTTTAGGGAAACAAATCAGTCTCAACATTTAAATACTCAAAATCCAAGTCGGTTTTGTAACAATGAGCAAAAGCTATGCTTATCTAAACAGATGTTTATTTGTTGCATACTTTCAAGTCCTCTATCAAAATCTACTGTATCTGTCCATCAGTCAAAAATGTATTTACTGATTAAGATGCAGCAGGTTAAGCCTGATGTGGCATAATGTGAGTCGCTGTAATAAACTTAATATTTATAATACCATTTAAAATCTAACGTAGTCATGTAGTTTAAATCTAAAGTGTATGTTTTTGTTTACACTGTCAGTAGTTCTGCATGGGAAATTGAGCCAACCACTACTGCTAAACTGACTTTGTGTATACTTAATATGTACTAAATTCTCATTATCCTCTCCCTCTCCAGCTCACGACACAGGTCTGGTGACGCTACAGGTGGCTGTCAGTAACCAGATCATCTCCAACTCAGTGGTGTTTGAGTACAAGGCCCGCGCTCTTCCTTCACTGCCATCATCTCAGCACGACTGGCTCTCGCTGGATGGTAGGTCTATCTTCAGTTTTACGTTAGCTGTGGACCATTGCCCTAACTCTCTCTATCCGTCCTCTCTGTCATTTATATCCTCTGTTTTTCACATCTTTATCTTTCTCCTAATTCTTCTATCTGGCTCTCCAAATCTCATGTGGGCTTATTAATTTTGTTGATTTTGATTAATTATCTGCTAGACCATCACGCATGAGAAAACCTCTGTCTTCCTTTGCTTTGGACTAATTTGTCACGACTCACACATTTTAATAGCTTTCTGTGGAGCCAAACAAGTCTGCCAAAAGATAAATGTGACCTTATATTTATCTATCCAGTTTCCCATGTTTTAAAAAACATGTTATATATATAATAATAATAGACAACAGCAATGTAATTCACACATTGTATGTTTATTGTGGTTCTTAAACGTTTCTGCTGCAGAAATGTTCAGCTTCGTTGGAATTTTGGTCGGGATTAATGTCGTTACATCTCATAGATCAAAATCACAGGAGTACAAAGTTCGAACAATAACAAGAACATAATGAGTGGTATTTAAAATATTGTGTTTCTAGCCAGAAAACATGCCGGCTCTTTAATCCTTGAGCAAACTCACTGAGTCACAGGACAATTCTTTGTTTGTCTGTTTCTCACAGTATAGTATGTGCTGAGGCTGAGTGCAAGTAGGAGCCTTGAGAACCTTGTTATTGGAGTTGTTGGAGTGTGCCTTGTGTGGGATGGACATTAACTCGATAATTTAATTTATTGGAATTGTATTGTTAGGATATACACTGAGAGGCCGCAACATTAAAACCTCTGACAGGTGAAGTGAATAAAATCGATCGTCTCGTCACAATCTAAAGTTCTACTGGGTGTTTAGGTGGGTGGTGCGTCGCATTGTAACAAAATGATCAATGTTATCCACTTCACTCAAGGGCGTCACTTGATGATGAGATGTTGTGGGGACATAAAAGCTCAGATAAAAAACATTTTCAAACAGTCTTCAGCATATGCAAATTTAGGCCATGTTATCGGGGGATTGTATGTGGTTAGAGTGGATAATTACCTTATGGATTATCATTATTAAATATACAGATATTATGGTACATGCTTTTCCTGCACATTTGGGCTGTTGTTTAGCCCTAGTGTATAAATATCAGGTCCTGGGTTAAAATGTAGTCATATTTCACACCAGAATCAGCAGCAGCCAGTTTCAACTTCAGGTGCTGATGACAGAGAAGCATTCATTCTCAAAATTGCCCATTTCCAAAAGTGGCGGGAACACGTCCCCAATATAAATGAAACTTATTACTTTGCCTGTCAAAGGTATTAATGTTGTGGCTGATCCAGGTTTACCATGTTATTGTTTTACATTTATGACTAACTAAATTAATTGAATTTTTGTTTCATACTTGTGAAGAGTCGTTCCTGTTGTAATGTAGTTAAAGAATGACTCAATATCAGTTTGGTTTATTGCTGTTATTGTTATTGCTATAACAAATGTGACTTAAAGTACTTCTGCTATAGTCTGAAATTTTAGTATCATTAATATTGGGATATGGATTTTAATCTTACCGCACAGCTCCACTTGGTATCATCAGAGAGAAGCAATACTACAAGATAAAACACAGAGAAATGTACATACAGGTTACCATTGTTACATCATATTCATAGATATAAAAAGCATATCAAACAGCCATCACCATTTAAACTTATCACAATATATCCACTCATTCAAATCTCAGTCAGCAGCACGCTGATTTTGGTTTAGCAACAGACAGGCTGATGTATAAGAGATTTCTTCAGCCTGTTGCCTCAAAATGGAGGGATTCTAAATCACCTTTTGGAGGGCAAGTTGTTTTTTTCATAAGGACATGTGAGGAGTCACGAGAGACTCTGTTAGCAAGTCTGAGTAATGCTCTGGTTTGAGAGTTAACTGTTGTGTTAAGACGTGTTTGGTGACACATTTTCACTCTCACTTTGCAGTCTGCTCTTCTGGGATGTGCGAATGAAATATCATTTGTCCTTTTGTGAGCTTTATTTTAAGGTCAGTTCAGAGGGAGAATGTCTCAGAGTGTCATCTTGCCTCTATTACAGTCGGCCAATAGGGAAGATATTGTGTATAGAGCAGTGCAAATGAGAGGACAAATTTGGACATTGGTATTTGGAGATTATGTTCCATTGTCTTGTGTGATCACGTTAAGGTAGAAATGCTTTCTTAGATCAACATTATAGAGGTATTTTATGTGAAATAATGGGTGCTGCAGGATTGGCAGATTTCCATTTTGTCAAGTCTGAGTCAGAAGACCTACTGTAGACATTTTCACCGTGATGTAATGAGAATCTAAGTCATTGTATGTTTATATATCTGTGTGTCTGCTGCTGGGGAAGCGTTGCTGCAGTGCTTGAGCATTGACAGGATAAAGTAGGGCACGGCGAAGCACAGGCTCACAGGACAGCTGCATTGCAGACGGCCCTTGAGGGAGTGGGAGTGAGTAATCGAGAGCTGGCGGCTCCCATACACGGCAGTACCGGTGGATCCCTCCGCCATTCATACCCTACTGCCTCACTGGCCCATTCAGAGAACCAGTTAAGGAGGAGCTGACTGTCTCAGGGAAAACACAGCCCACCCTATTACCTTACTTATATTAACCCCTTGCCTGCCATCGCTCACTGTTTTGTTTCATGGCAATCTGAGCTCTCCTATTATATTTGAATTGGGAATTTTCAGTTGTGAAGTTTGACAGGATTTTAGCTTGATTTATCTGTTTTATCCAGCTGCTGATAAATCACTTTGTCCCTACAATTATTAGGGAAGTTAAATCAAGTCATTTTTATTCATAAGGCTCAGAATCACAAATCACAATTTGCTTCACGGGGCTTTACCATCTCTTTAACGTCCAGTACCCTCTGTCCTTAGAGTACTCGATTCGACCTTAAATGGAGAGAAGAGGAAGACACCTCAGAATGAGTAACTAAAGAGGGATTCCTCTCCAAGCAGACACAGACGTCATGTGTACAGAATAGATCGGCGAAAAAACTAAAAAGTATAGAACCAGCAGGATGTTGGGCTATGTTGGTTGACGCCAGATTGGTAGCACCTGAGCCACATGACCTCCTCTCAACCTGGAAGAAGGATAGAATTAGACAGACAGACAAACATAGGGGAGACAGAGATATGATAGCATGCAGACTAAGGAGACAGGAGGAGGAGGAGGAGGAGGAGGAAGAGGCTGAATCTCTAGGGGTCAAATGATTAAATCCATACCAGCGGAGAGGAGAAGGAGGAGAAAACTAGAGAAGGAGAGAGAGCGAGGGAGATGCACTCAGCTTGGAAGCTCGTGAGAAAAACAACAGCAGTCAGAGAAATGCAGTGGTAACGAGGAGTTGAAAGTTTGTTTAATGATTTCTAGTCAGCAGGTTAATAGATTCATGAGACTGAGACCGACCTGCTGTAACGATCAGGGTAACAGGGACAGAGGTTGAGGTATCGAAGGGATTAGCGCTTAGTTGGAAAGATGAGTTTTACTTTAGATGTAACGGTCACTTTCTGATATCAACAGGAAGATTTCCCCTTTGAGAAAACAGGCACGACAGAAAAGGTCCTGCAGGCTGCTGACTTCTTTGTAACTCTGGGGACTGACCTGGATGGGATATACAGTATAATTCGATCAGTCAGGTACGAAAGGGGCACGACCGCATGCAGTTAACGTAGAAAAAGACATTTGAAGTAATGTCAAAACATCACAAAATAAGTTGGTAGATACATCAGCAGATTGACGTGTACAGTAGAGGTCTGGGCGCTTTCGCTTCTTTGTTCCGTGTGTGTACAAATGATGCAACATCATGCCAAGCTGACGTGGCACCAGGTGAGTTTCTGAGAGGGTCAGCCATACCAGAAGGACTTGAAAGGGTTGACTGTGTTGATTATTGAAGTGTGCCAATAACACACACGATGGATTGTTACTACAAGATGTCCTGCAGCCTCAGGTCCACCACACTGTGGGCAGCGACTCTGGACTCTGCAGAGCACACTTGAAACTCCATGTGGGGTTTCTGTCTTTTTATTTAATTTACAGATAATAAAGGCACATGGCGGGATATGTTCCAATTTCCAGTGTGATATCCAGACCGTACAACTTATTTCAGGAGTATCGCAGGATGTAATTACTTAGGCACGTCCACATGTCTACACGGGGACAAGAGGCGCCGCACATGTAACACAATAAGGTGTTACCTACCGTGGTTTTACAGACTCACGCTGCTCAACACCTGCGGCCAGTCACATGGCTACCTATAGGCTGCTGACAGTGCGTGCCACACGTATTTGTACGTGTTTATTGTTGTCTGAGACCGCAGCGGTGTGCTGTAAAAGCCTCTGTGAGTTCGCTCTCCCACGGAAGACTCGCTGTGCTATGATGTGCTAATGGCACAGCTGCCTGCCTGCCTTGATTTGTCATAATGCAGAGTGGGGGAAGGGGCGCCTTTTTCTCTGCAGCACTGCAGGTACGGAGCCATGGGCAGGACAGAAAAAAGCTGTCGGAGCCGCAGAGCGCTCACCGTCCGCCCCAACGAGTCCCCGAGCTCAGATCCCACGACCCGAGCCGGGGAGAGGTTTCGCCGGGAAGTGCTAAAAAAAAAAAAAATTACAGCCCCGCATAGCGGCACGGTGCCTGTTAGTTGTTGAGGGGAAGCGTGTTGAACAGCACTGAGTCAGAGCCGAACTACACCGGCGTGACAAACGGGCAGACCGTGCACACACAATGCAGGAGCGGAGGAGTGGGCGTGTTTGGGTAAACATGGTAAACTACCGCAAACAGAGCGAGATTCAGTTACAGGCGGCAGCTTGGAGCCGGGAGAGGCTGAATCCAGGCGGCGTTTTTACGCGTGTGCCGACTTTCTCCGGTGTGCGGAGAGACTCACTGCCACACGCGTCGAGCAGAGCAGATCTATTAGAATAACACCACTTAGCATTATCGTCATCATTGCAATAATAGGTCAGATAAGCAGCAGCGGGGATACGGTATGGGCGAGCGTTTAGGAGGAGGACCGCGGCTCCAAACGGGAATTAGGGCGTCTGTTTACCGGCGGCACGTGCGCACAACGTCTCCAAACAGCGGTATTTGTCATTTTACTGCAGGCTGAGAGAGCAGCGACTACTAGAAAACACACGGGAAGTGTGTGTTTGCGCGCGTGTGTGTGTGTGTGAGGTGAAACAAGTGAAGAGGAGGAGGGGGCTATTAGAGGAAGAGGAGTAGTGAGCGGTCTTCCTCTCTCTCTCTCTCTCTCTCTCTCTCTCTCTCTCTCTCTCTCTCTCTCTCTCTCTCCTCCCTCGCTCCTCACGTCGCTCTCTTCCCTCACTTTGTTCTATTGTTGACGAGTGCTCTGTTGAGATTGAGATTCAGTCTACACCAAGGATATATATATATATTGTTTTGTTGTTCTTTTTTTTTTTTTTTTTAAAGATTGTTTCTCCGTGTAACACCATGCTGTAAAGCCCTGACCGTCAGACTGTGGGGGCAAAACTGCAATTTGAGTGAGAGATGCAGCTTTGGTTGGACTTCTTTGGGTCAGGATGCCAGTGAATGACACCTGCACATCCTAAAAGACAAAAGAGGCAGTGTTTTTTGCCTTTGAGCTGGACTCTACCAATGGAAAATAAAATAGAAGGTTAGAAGTGTTAAGTTCAACCTATGGCTGTAGTGCTGTGCTGTGCTGTGTTTGTGTTGTGTTGTTTTGTTTTTCCTTTCACATTCCGTGCGTTTCTCGTGTTATTTTTTGCCAGAAGGAAAGTTGAAGTTTGTCTTTATGCGGTCTCAGTGTGTCTGTGCTGTGGAGAGAGTTTGGAGAGAAATCGCTCTCTTTTTTTTTGGCCACATGCTTTTTTCTCGCAAGTGTTTCATGTGACTCTGCCTCATTGCAGCGCGCTGGAGAGTTGACGCTGATAGTAGCTAACTCATGACTCACGACTTGTGTTCGGGCATGTGAAAAAAACACCTGAAGACGCCCTCAGAGACAAAATAATAATAATTATAATAATTATTTTACGGCATTTTGAAGCGCAGAGGAACTTGCAGCTCTCACGCGACTGTCTTGGTACTTTTCTGGCGTCCACGTTTTAGCGCGCTCGACTCCTTCTCGATAGTTTCGGGTCTGTTGGACTACATGCTGTCTGTGTCCCAGGATGATCCATCGCTGCATCGCCACGCTGCACGGGCTGTTTTCACGTGTTGTTCGGAGTAGTTAGTTGCTATAGCGCATTGGAGGGCTGTCGCATCCCTGAGTGCTGCTCGGGTTATCGGGGGCCAGCCCCGATCGTCGCTGAAATCCGCCCGTGCTGTTGTTTCGTTGTTCAGGTGGCGTTCAGGGTCGACCCTCTCAACCACATGGAGTCAGCTGAACGATTAAAATGGTGCCAAAATCCCGAACTACACGCTGCTGTCGCGGGTCCGGTGCCTCTGAGCGTTTTCAGCACCACAGATGTGTGAACAGCGACTTCACTCTATTAGTCTTTCAAACTTTGCTCTGGTTGCAAAAGTTTCCTCTTTAAAAAAATGAGGGAATTTCGGACATACATTTATGTACCTGTTGCTCCTCTGTGAGGTTTTTGGGTTTCCCTCTCTTAAAGGCATAGGACGAGATGCATTGCTTGAGAAGAACTGTGAAATATATAACAATAGACAAACGTTGCTTAGTCTTGAAGAACATGTTTGGAAAAAAGTTATTGCACGTGAGTCTGATGCACATGCATTCATTGTAGTAATACCAAGCACTTTAATGCAAACAAGTTTACCTGTATAGGTGGCCGCAGCAAGCTAAATGCAATACCACGGTTGAATAAAAACATTTATACAGAAGGCAGTATAGTAGCAGTTGTTGGAGCAGTGTGCTTGTTGCAGAAGCATGTGGAGAAATATTAATATTGATAGGAATCACTTCAGCTGGAGTTTTGCCCCCTTGGCCCTAGCAAGGCATGAACGTATACGACTAATATGTCAAATGCATGTACAACGGGACATTAAATACTATCTATCTATCTATCTATCTATCTATCTATCTATCTATCTATCTATCTATCTATCTATCTATCTATCTATCTATTGTTGAGTTGATGAGAGATTGTTTTTTTTTCTGTCCGTTTTAAGCATTCATACTACTGTTAATATCAATAATAAAATCAAAAGTAACCGTACTATATTAGTAACTGTAGCTGTGGCAGTAATAACAGGAGCAATAGTAGTAGTACTAGTAACAGCGGCAGTGACGTAGGATGCTTACACCTAAAGGTGATGGATCACCCCACACAAGGTTTTAAAGAGATAGGTACCTGTGAGGAGAAACAGTCATTTAGATCCCTGTTGTTTTCTTTCTATTATGCCTTTTTTAAATCTTACTGTTGTGGCATTTTATTTGTTTAGCATTATAATTCATAATTTTAGAATCCATATAAGTCTAAAATATAATGGTAGTGGTCAGACAGTAAACAGTAAACATGTCTATCTAATAGTCATGCAATAAATGCTACTTTTGTTAAGCTTAGAGTATAACATGTAGTTTGCGGTGGAACTGTCAAAGAGGTGTCAAGTAAAGCCTTTCATAAATTCAAAACTAAAGTTTTGGTTTGCTTTGCTTAAACTCTGTCATAATTCAGTCTGTCTGTGGTTGAACTCTGCATTATACTGCCCACCTCTGTGCTCACAAGCCCCAGTCTTCTTATAAAGAGGACAGGCATCGTGTATTTCTCCGTATTCTTAGCTAATTGTACTGTATATTAATAGCTATAATCCAGTGAAAGTGCTTCTTTTATGCTCTGTTGTAAGTTCAGTTTCCCTTTTGTTGGCCAGTCGGCTAATGTGCTTATCGTATTCAGGTTCCCTGTTCATGCTGTGCAGCTGCTTCTCCTCTGAGTTGCCATTAAACCAAATTAAAATAGAGAGGGTAATATAAATAGTCTCAAACCAAGCATACATAATATCACATTCGAGATCAAATGGCTCCGAGTCTCTGTTTCTGCTCACTTTTCCTGTCTGTCCTTGCTCGTAAATCACAGTTGTCGCTACAGTACAATATGCCATAGACAGGATTCCAGTATGTGACAAAAGACTGAAGTATGATTTTTAAGTGCAATGTTGAAAGAGATTCGGAGACGAGGCTGGCTGAGAACCCTGTGAATGCATTCTGCCTAAGTGTGGTGTCTTACTATTAATGGAAAGCTTTGGAGACGTCCTGTCCCTTGGGTCTCGGTGTTTCATATCAGATTGATTCATCTTTGAAATTATTCCTTCACTCATTTCTCATTTGCACTCTTGCCTGCAGCTGATGTGTCAGGCAGTATATAGTTGTTTATGCAAATGGGAAGCTAATGATATGTACTTGTGACTGTGTCAATTGGACGTCTTTTAAAACAAAATCAAGCACCTTATTCACCGAGACAAAAAGCCAATGCTGTATCACTCTATTAGCGTGATAGCGGATGACAGTAAATCCCCATGGTGTGCACTCTTGGCATTTTACCTTCAATGTGACACAGTGTATCTGTTCAGCATTCAGACTGTACTCATATTGACCTATTTAGCTGGACAAATGCCAGTAGGTTAAGAGCTGCTTCACCTTTAATGCAGAACCGAGAAGTATCGTTAAGGCAATGCAACCTTTGTTTGCAGTTATTAAACTTCTGTAAATGCCTGAGAATGAATTCTTCGTGGAAGCAGTGGTGAGACAGAATTGTCGCACAGGACTTATTGTTATGCCTCTTAATATTGCATTTTCCGCACGTTGCTGTTGTAGTTTGTTGGTTCACTGCAAGGCAGGAATTCCAGCTTGTGTTTTTAGTCTGATTGCCTTGCGTGTGAGGGATTTCTGTTGTTGTGCACAGATTGCAAATTGTGCCTATGCCTGATAGAGAGAAAACAGCAAACATGTTTTCTAGCACTGAAACAGCAAATCAAAAATAAATATGTATGAATCTGTAGAGGTTGTTTTATTATCTGTTGCTGTGTGGAGACGGCATGTTTTGAAGGGTTTCCAACAGGTGACCCAGTTTCCTACAACAGTCCAAAGACTTACAGGTTAAGTGAACTGGAAACTCCAGATAACATGTTGTCTGTTTGTGTGTGTGCGTTAGCCTTCCGATGGATTGACAGCCTGTCCAGGGTGTATCCTGCCTCTCACCCCGCCACCCTGTGACCCTGAGCAGGATTATACATCATATAGCAGATGGATGGATAGATCGCATCTTCAAATAGATTTGATGCCATAATAACAGAAAAGAAAGACGTCTCTATCGCATGTTGTTCATTATGAATGATTTAGATATTCTGTTATCACCCTGCTTAGTACGAATGAAACGGAATGAAAATAAAAATAGAACAAAACCGGTCATTACACTGTGTCAAGGGAAAGTCGGCCTTTAATCAAAAGACAGCCGTGTGTTCCAGCTGCGAGGGCTGCTGCCAGATGGCCTGGCCCCTTCCCCTGCACAGTCACCAATACCAGCCCCTGTCAGTCAGCTCACCCAGAGACCCAGAGGGAGGCTGCCCTCAGGTCTTTCCACTGGGTTACTTGTGAGAACTTGACTGGCTGCAGGGAGATAATGAGGTCCAGCACCAAACTTGATTGGCATGAACACAACCAGAGGTTCAGAAGTGAGGATTAAAGATGTCCTCGCGCGCTCTATCAGAAGTGCACTATATTAATAACCCTACTCCTTTTTTTCTCATCTCGCTTCACCCCTGTCCTTTCTTACCTGTAATCTCTCCTGCTGTCTCCGTCCTCCCTCCCTGTTCTCACTCCCACTGTGCTCCACTGAGAGTCAATAAACAGCCCTGTCCTTCCTTCCCTTATCCATCTGTATATTAATCTGTCTCATGAGGAGCCGCTGCCACGTCCCAGAGATGAGGCAGATCATGCGGGGCAGGGCTGTGATATTGTGTTGGTTGAAACCCAGTGAACATCTCACAGGTCCTTTGCTCTCTGCTTCTCTCAGAGGACACGGGTGTCCTTTGAGAGAGGCTAATAAGAAGAAACAGCAGAGCCACGGTGACACACGGCAGTCATCACACGCTAAGGAACACCACTGACTTCCCACACTAGAAGTGTGACTTTCCCCCAGCTGCTTAATCTGTGTGACGGGACCAGGTCATGAACATGTGTCTGGTGGCTCGCATGATGACAACAATAGTCATTCATTCTAATGACTACTGGTCCCAAGGCCAGCGACAAAAATTACTCATGTGGGTCAACGGTCATAAAAGTTCAAGACCTCTTGTCACACACTGTTACGTGGGTGTTTTCTCACATCCGAGATGTGAAGTGCTCCCTTTTCAGCCAAGGCAACTGTCGCTCTATTTAAACACCTGAAGTGTGGTATTTTCCCATCCCGTCAAGGATTTCGTCCCAGAGCTGCGAGGTTTTCCTCTCACTTCTAAGGGGAGACGAGTCGGGTCAACATTTAGCAACATATTCACCGTAGTTTCAGAAAGCACACTCCACTTGTTATGTAACAGACTGCACAGAAACACTTAACTCTTTTAGCAGTTCTCATTAAAATAACACTTTACTCTCTACAATATAACCCACAACAGATATTAGTGCAGGTAGGTAGAAGTGTAAGAGAGCTGATGGAGCATGAAAATCAGTGAAGGGGTTTTTAGTCAGTCCTTTTGTATTTTTTATATGTCATTTGGAAGGAGAAAGTTAGCAAGGGTCCAAGTCCCGCAGGGGAATAAATCACCAAAAGCAAGTAGGAGTTATATAATAAATATCCACAAGCGAAGGAACTGGACCGACACGCAGAAAGTTAACCTGACTTTGGAGGGCATATTTGTGTCATGACAGCCGTACGGTTTAATTCGATTCGCTTGCCCCCTTTCACTCAAGTGCTCTTGTAATAATGAGTGGCGCCCAACTACTTTTTTAAAATAGCACCTCACAGTCTGCCCTAAATGAGCGAGAGTGACCACGTCTGCTGCCACACACCGTCACAAGGGAGTAAACCAGAGAGTGGGAGGGCGTTTGCAGCGTCACCGTGTTGTTACAGTTCTGTTTGGCTGCTCACCTTCCATGTCTCCTCCCTCTCCCCTCCCACTTGTCTCTACCCCCATCCTCCCTCTGCAGTGGACGTGCATCGCATTTGGAGCAGCAGGCAGCAGGTGGAGATGACATCATCTGCACTGCAGCACACTGCAGCACTGGGTCTGAACAAAGACATGTCAGCCTACCGCTAACTATCCCCTCTCTCTCTCTCTCTCTACATCTCTCTGTCTGTGTCTCTTCCCCCTTGTCAGCCAGAGGGAGAGGGAGCGCATAGCCCTGTACCGAGGCAGGTTGTAGTGCTGTGACCTATCTCATCCCTCTGATTCACCCCCCTGACACATGCCCTCAGTCTTGAACAGGCTCTCAACTCTTCACCTCGCCCCGTTTCCACAACTCACAGTGTTGTTTGGCGAGGAAGAAAGAGGCAGCCGACAAACATTCCTGCTGAATAAGAGAGCGATCTGCTGAAGTGACAGCAGGTCCATGTAGACATGCTACAGCACACACATGGATCGAAGGCAGAGACCTCAGTGTTGTCCCCCAAGTCCTTTATTCACGGTGCAGCATGTTGTCACTGAGAACAGTAATTTACCAGCCAGTGACATTATGTTTTTCTGTCCAATGATAGTAGTTACTTGACCTCTTTTACAGTGGCTTATAGGAGGTCTGTCTGTGACATTAGCTCTCCACGGAGCCCTGAGCCGTGACTGCCAAGATACCATAAAGCGCAAATGTCACCGGGTCGTGCTGTGAAGACTCCCCACTTAGAGTCATTAGGTCCTTACCTACGGCGTCAACACTGAGAAAAGAGAGTAGGGCAAGTACACAAAAGCACAGGAAAGAAGATTTATGGACTCTTATTTTTTCATTGTTTGCCTTTCTCTCCATTTTTTTTTGCTTTTTTTTTTTTTTTTGCAGGAGTACTGAGTCCTTCTCCTCCCCTTCATCAATAAGCCAATAGCACGCAGGCAGACCATACACACACAGCCATGTTCCTGTCGCCTAGTTACCGCTCGGCAGCAGGTTGCCACAGAAACGGCCTCATAGTGGCTAAATGGGGAATGCTAATGCAGTCTTCTATGCTCCCTGCTGCAGTGGGCTCTCTGTGCCCATCCCATTCTACTGTCTGTACACAGCATAGTGTGTGTGTGTCTGTGTGTGTGTGTGTGCACGCGTATTCACAGTGACAAGTGTTTGTTGTTTGTTTGTGTGTAGGTGAGTGTTGGTGGGGGGGCTTGTGTCTTTATAATCTTACATAAACTTATTGCAACAGGTTTAAATTGCAGCATTGGCAAAGTGTGTGGACTTTTATTATGAGTTACTCAAATGTATTTTCTGTAGAGATTCTGCTTAATTTTCCCAGTGCATCATGTTCATTTTTTTTGTGATTGTTCCACTAATTGAAACACACTTAGTGTTTAGAAGTCACTTGCTCTGCCCTCTCCTCACTTCGCTATTGAATTATGCAGCGTGTTATATATGTCAGACAGAGAAAATAGCTTTTCTTGTTGCAAGGCTGACGATCCGAGCAGAACCCATCTCTAAAAACTACACAGACTGACACGGGGTGCAAAGCAGTAGTTGCGCGTACGCACGCTGAAATCTCATACACCTCCATCATTCTTGATGTATGGAAAGCATGCGTTTTCAAGGACTCTGGATAGGTGCAAGTTGTGATTGATTCCTTACTGTCAGCTTCTTAGTCCTCCCACCATACAGGCTCATGGAACGGGGGTGGGCTGGCACTCCTTGGTCGTAATAGGGTGTACTTAATCAGTTGGAGAGGGGCCTTCAGCTGCACACTCCCCTCAGAGCATGTCTGAAGCCCTTTGTGAAAGGGTGGACACATTTAACATGCCCCCACTCATTGGCCAATCATTCAGCCCGTATTAGTCTGCTGTGGTCGTGTTTGAGTGAGAGATGGCGGCAGGAGTTTAGTGATGGCAGCTATTAGCGGATGATTGATGGGCTTTAAAGGTTATTTTGGTAAAGCCAATTGTTTTGATGAAGTCCATGATTGATGCTTTTGTTTTCCTTCACATTATGGGATTAATAATGATTGTTGAGCTGGAGCTAAAAGCAGCTTTGCAGTATCTCAGAAAAAAAGACTCAGAAGATGCATTCGGTCCTAAACGGTTGATTGCACGCCTCATGGTGTTAAGCCCCAAGTCACTGCGACAGTCTTAATGCTGCTCAGTGCAACATATTTGGTGCAGCTTGTGGTGCATACAGTGTAATCATTTGTCTTGTCAGGACACAGGGGTTGTTTGTGCTGGTAATAGCAAAGACAGCCATTTTTTTTTTTTTTTTTTTTTTGCACACTTGCTACTTGCATGCTGACGTGTTCTTCTGTGTCCCACCGTTTGCCTAGATAACCAGTTCAGAATGTCTATCCTGGAGCGCTTGGAGCAGATGGAGAGGAGGATGGCGGAGATGGCCAGCCACCAGCAGCCGAGCAGTGCAGGGAGTGGCGGAGCTGGGGGAGGAACAGGGGGAGGAGGAGGAGGAGGAGGGGGAGGCGGCGGAGGCGGAGGGGGTGGAGGTGGGGGCAACAACAGTCAGTCACAGGTAAAAAGCCACGTCACGCTACTCACACTAAAGCCGATCATTCTACATGTGACAGTTCACTTCAGGCACATTGTGTTGTGTCATTATTGATTATTGACAAGTAGTGTGTAACGTAACCGAGTGATTTCGTGTTGCTGTTGTTGAAGAGGCACATATAACAAACAATAATGATTTCCTCTTTTGCGCATGTCAGTGTGTATCTGGCCAGATGCAGGCCAGCAGCTCCTTCGAGAGCCGTGTCGTAGTGGTCTGCGAGAAGATGATGAGCAGAGCTTGCTGGGCCAAGTCCAAACATTTAATCCACTCCAAGACCTTCAGAGGCATGACACTCCTTCACCTGGCTGCAGGCCAAGGCTACGCCACCCTCATCCAGACACTCATCAAGTGGCGGTGAGTACCAAATACTTTACATAGTGTATAATGGTGCTTTAGTTTGTAATTGGTGTACGCCACGCTAAATAGCTGTAAGATGCTAATTTTTTTTCTCTCCTACATCCAGCACCAAACATGCTGATAGTATTGACTTGGAGTTAGAAGTGGACCCTCTCAATGTAGATCACTTCTCCTGCACACCTCTGGTAAGACAGCTGAAGTTGTGAACATGTTTAAAGCAGTTTGATTAATAATAAAGAAAATCCTAGTATGTGCGATCGCTGGTGACATACACAAACTCTGTTTCTCTTTGCCGCTTTCTCTTATCCAGATGTGGGCATGTGCACTGGGTCACCTGGAAGCAGCGGTGGTCCTGTATAAATGGGACAGACGTGCCCTCGCCATCCCAGATTCCCTGGGACGCTTACCCCTCTCGATCGCCCGTTCTCGCGGCCACACCAAATTAGCCGAATGTCTAGAGCAGCTACAACGGGAAGAACAGCAGCCACCAGCCCCTCTACCGCCCACGACTCGCATGTCCTTCTCCCCAGCCCCTGACACCCCCACCACAGACAGCTGGATGGTCAGCTGGGCAAACAACAGCGCAGTAGCACCAAGCGGCAAGAAGGGGGGTCCTGCCACCACTACAACCACATCCAGCACGACAAGCCTCAATCCAGGCCAGTACAGTACTCTTTCTCTTACCTGACTAGTTAAGCTGATAAACTTTCATACTGGAAGATCCCATATTTTCTTTGTCAGTGTATTATGCAGCTAATAGTTACATGTTTTATTTTTTGCAGACTTAAGAAGGCCCCGGTCAGAGCCCTCCAACTACTACAGCAGCGAGGGCCAAAGAGACCTCCCACTAGCTAAAAAGCATAAACCCAACCCCGAACTGTTTCAGACTCGGCCTGACAAGGCCATGTCTGTTCCTCTGAGCCTGGAGCAGCAACAGCTCCACAAGCTGTCGTCCAGCCCCAAGAGCCTGTCCTCAGAGGGCCTGAGCTCAGACAAGAGCCTGTCTACAGGAGGCAGCACGGGGACAACCAGATGGACCTCCAGAGAGAGTTTCTCCGGCAGCAGCCTGGGGAGGAAGACACTTGGGGTCAGTGGAAGCAGCAGCCTGGGGAAGGAGAAACTGGTCAACCGGTTACGTCAGAGGGAGCAGCTAGGCATGCTGGTGATGGCAGACAGAGAAATGGCTGATGCAGAACTACTATCCTATCGGGAAGATCTGGAGAACCAGGACTGTCTCACACAGATGAATGACCTGCAGGTGAGGATTAAAAAGCCTTACATATGAAAGTCATTTTATTCTTCTTACGTTACATATGTTATAAGAATGATGAATGGATATTTTGATGGCACAACTTTGAAAAGCTGCATACAGTTACACTGCCACAAGTGAAGAACACATTACACCACGCGATTTAAATTGGACATTATAGTATCATGCCACATCTTTTATGTCTCTTCTGCTCTGGGTAGGCGGTGTACACCAGGCCAACCTGGCACTCTGTCGATGACCATCACTGCATAATAAACTCTCCATATTGATCCACTTCCATAGCCAAGGGATTCTTCCAGCCATCTATCTCAATCTAACTACTGCACCAATAGATGAAAAGCTGGATTAGGAATTTCCAAACAGTATCACTCCCATGATTATTATCCTCTTCCCTGGCATTATCGCAAAAAAAAAATTTCACTGGGCCAAATAATTAAACTGCATGTGGAGACTATTTTTGGTCCCAAAAATAGGTACTCCCTAAAATACGTGCTGAGAAAGCATTAACAAGGTCGTGTTTGTTTGTCCCAATGAAACAGGTAAATATGATGACTCTGGCTGAGCACATCATTGAAGCGACGCCAGAGAGAATCAAAAGGGAGAACTTCACGGCGGCGGACTCTGTGCCCTTAGACACGTCAGGGGTCAGCAACACCATGAACTGGCTGGCCAACTATCTTGGCGATGTGGAACAGCTCCCGAGTATCATACACCTACGGTGAGGAGAACTGTGTGCAGGGGAGCAGCAGATATACATTTTGTGTGCCTTATTTCAATGCTTTGTTGCACCGTGGTATTGTCCAAAAGGATACCACTTTGTTAAACTAAAATGAGACAAGGACAGTATGAAGAGCAGATTTACACGTGCAGCAGATAAAATGCACTGGCAGTTTAAAGTCAGATTGAAATTGCACTGGTATTTTACTCTATCTAGGTTTGATGCACAGAATGTCCTATTGAAACAGCAATGTTTGTGTTAAACATAATGCTACTATGATTCATCCAAGGTTTAAATCAATGGCATGTCTATTTGGCTGTTTTGCTTGACTGAAGGGGCACTGGCTCAGGATTGTTTACTTGCTATAACAGGAAGCAAGCAATATATTGTATGTAATGGTTGTCTAAGAATTTTTGGAGCCAATAAGAAGAAATAAACTAAAAATAGACACTTTCTGCTATCAGTTAGTACATTCTTATGTGGCATGGGAATTTGGCACAGTGTTAAGAAGGAAATATTTTTAAATCTGTTGTGACATTGATTCATTCATCCACCACAACTGTACTAACAATATGGGTAGGAAGTGTGCATATTCAACTGCTGCACATTCCCACGCTAGGCATGTGAAATAAATACAAATTTCTGTCCTCTACCTTCCTTAGATCTCTGTATAATGAACCCTTAACCCCATCGTCCAACCCCAGTCTCAGTCCTGGGGGGTCTCCACTGAGAGAGGGGCCCCTTGAGAGGTCTACACTCCCGTCCCCAGCTGACTGGAGTGAGTTCATCAATGCCTCCAACAGCAAGGTGGAGCGAGACCTGGCCCAGCTGACTCTGTCAGACCCAGAGCAGAGAGAGCTGTATGAGGCTGCCCGACTAGTCCAAACTGCCTTCCGCAAGTACAAGGTACAGGCTCGGCGCTCAGGTGCCATATGCTGTGTGTACTGCAGCCCGCAGTCACAGGGTTGTACTGTTAGGACTGGTTTTATTAGATGGTTTTGGCTTTTGGAGAAATGTTGAAGGGTTCACTTTGATTTGGTTCCAAGCTACGGAGCTCTGATTTCTGCAGTAAAGTTCAGGGTTGTGATTCATTTATATCTTTTGCCAAGGGATAAGTTGTTTCTAATCATGTTTATATTATTCACATTTTTCTATCTCTGTCTCTGTCTCATTCTCTGTTCCTCTGCTCATATACACAAAACAGCATAAACAAAAATATATCCAAATATGTCCCTGTGGTTTCAGCATGGGAAGGTGCCTTGAGCAGAGCATGGCCTTGCTTAGAGGAACGACTGCACTGCCCCCTGTACCCCTGCTCCGAGTAGACACAATTAAGCTTATGTTCTCCTCCTCTCTCTCTCTGTCTCTGTTTCTCTCTTAGTTAGATGTATGGAGCCTGCTACTGCCTGTTTTTAACTAGCTCTCCACACACCAGTCCTTTCCCCCTGCCCGATCCCATTCCTCAACTCGCTATCCGCCCCCCAGCTTCTTTTAATGAGTTTTCAAATGACAAACTGATCACTGTCGTTTACAGTCATCTGTTAATGTCTGCCTACCAGCTGACTCTGAGGTGGACCTTTGGCTCTCTGTCGCCCAACTGTTCACCTCCTCCTCCCCACTGGGGCGGACTCGTGCCGGGGTGGCTTTCACAAGTCGGCCACCAGGAGACCGTCAGGGAGACTTGACAGAGCCACCAATATCCTTTGTGGCAAAACGCGGGTTTTACTGCGACCTCTGACCTATCCCACTCTACTCTCCAACAGGGGCGGCCGCTCAGAGAGCAACAGGAAGTAGCTGCTGCTGTTATTCAACGTTGTTACAAGAAGTACAAACAGGTAGGCACCACCAGAGCACTGAAGTGTCCTTAATGAGGTCACATCGGTTAAGTGCTTTTGTTTACATGTTCTAGTGTAGTTAGTGAATATCATAGTCTTTTAGGAGACAGATATCTTCATGAGTTAACTATCTAAACACTGTATTTAATGAGGATTTTAACATTTTCAATCAAACTCAGAGTTTTTGAGAACATTAGAGTATGGTAGTTCATCATTCACAGTCTTTTCCCTCTTCTGTTTGCAAGCTAACATGGATAGCCTTGAAGGTAAATGTTTTTCTCTATCAGCTGCTGAATTCATTGCCAAACCTCAGGTTGTGGTCTTCTAACGCAGATTGAACCCGTAGCACTAACGCAGTATTCATACGCAGTAAAGCGTGACACGTTGTTTTGTTCTCGTTGGCAGTATGCACTTTATAAGAAGATGACGCAGGCCGCCATCCTTATCCAGAGTAAATTCCGCAGCTACCACGAACAGAAGAAGTTCCAGCAGAGCAGGAGGGCTGCCGTGCTCATTCAGCAATACTACCGCAGCTACAAGGAGTTTGGCAGGCTGAAGCCCCACCACCGCGGGGCTGCTGCTGCCCTGGTGCAGCACAAACTGAGGTAGATACTCAGACGCTACTGGGATGTACTCTCACAAACTTGCTCAAGGCATGTGACAAGAACCAGAGTGTACACATACTTCAACAAGCCTAACTGATTAAAACCAAGGTTAATTCAAATGAACAATGGAGCGTCTAGATCAGCAAAAAAAAAAAAAAGCAGTGCATTCTTTGTGAGTGTTAAAGGTGCAAACTAAAAAAGTGATGCCGGGTGGATGTCAGCTGTTCAAAGAAAGAGGCAGGAGGAGTCACTTAGGCCGGGACCTTGGCCCCAAGTGAGCGTAATCAGCTGACAACCTTTCGCTTCAGCCAAGGCAGCCTTCAAATAGTCAAAAACAATTACATCCTATGTCTTTTCCTGAACACTTTTCCTAGACCTCAATGGAAAATGTCACAAGGTCAAGGAAAGATGTGGAGGAGAATTCATTAAGAGTTAGAAAAAGACAACCACAGTGCTAAGAGAATCCGTCTGCGCTTACACCGTGTCCTTGCTGCATGTGAGCCGATGTCCACACTGATTCTGTTAATTATGCTTTCTGACATGTCACATAAACAAGCCACAAACCTATCAGCTGTGTGCTGGAGATCAGATTGAAAACTTAACCACTCAAGTAAAAGATGGGTGAGTTAGCTAAGATCGACGAGATTTCATTCTACATTTGTACCTTTTCAACAGTAAACACATGTTTTCTGCTTTGATTTTTACATTTTTCAGCAAACAGTCAGTAGAGATGGTGAGTTCTCTTACCAGAAACTTTCAGCTCCCTGGCGATCTACTTCTAACAAGCTGGCACCTTATTTATGTTATTGTAGTAAAAGGAGACTCCTTATTTCAACCTCATGAATCAGTCATGTCGCAGTTTCGATGTGAGTGACAGTAATGAAACAGGAACATGGCATGGGGTTCAAAATGGTGCCGTGTCGCTTGCAGCCAGTCAGGAAACCCGAACAGGAAAGAACGAAATCAAGCTGATTTTTGCGCTGATGCCGCATTCAGTTTGGAAGTGGTGTTACACTCGGGCTGCAAGGAATTGTGGGATGGCATTATCTCCTTTCCTTTCATAAAGCATGGTCCCATACACCCTATACTAAATGAGATAAGAAATGAAGCATTAAAGCACCTTTTCTTACCCTTTAAAGACTTCAACCAGCTCTTATCATTGTTGCCCCTTAGATACCTCCAGGTCATTTCACTCAGTCAGGAACCTTCCTAAGCATAAAAAGACTATTAAACATCAGCTTTGTCTAATGAGGTCGACCAGGCCAGCCACCACAATGTGTTAATAACAAATGTCCCCATCACACCTGAACGGCTCTCACACAAACAGCCTGCCATATGAATACAGTAACCAACAGTGTTCAAAATCATAATTGCGTAAAAAGTAAGGATATTGTTTTTACTTGGGTATAAGGGAAATGCACCCATACAAATAGTTCTTGAGTAAACGTCTTAAAGTTTCTGATATAAAATGTACTTAGATGATAAGTGGAACTCTAAAGTAGCACAAAACATCAATACTCTAGTAAAGTAGAGTTAACTCAAAATTGTACTGAAGTAGAGCACTTGAGTAAGTGTATTGAGTTACACTCTGTCACTGGTAACCACTGCATCCAACCGGCACCATCCGTCTTACCAGATCCAACCCGCCTCCAGCAAACCTTGGATCCAAAGGAGCAAATTAAGGATGTTAAACTAGTAGCAAAGAGAAGCCGGTGAATTGAAAACTCGTGCAAAGTTTCATGGTATGTAACTGGGACACAACAGTGACCACCTCAGAATGCAGATTTGGTTTGTGCAGGAACGTAGAAAAGAAAGGAATATAGTAGACGAGTGAGAAATGTGGTCAGCTGGTTCAACCCCTGATCCAAGGTACATTCAAAAACTACCCTTCAAATTAATATTGAATAGGTTTTTAGTGGCCATATATGAGCTGATTGTTACCTACACAAGCCCGTGGACATTTTGTGTAAGTTGTTAACAGCAGTCCAAAGGATGTGACGTTCTCGAGTGTCTCTTCTCGAGTGTCTCTTCTCGAGTGCCTCTTTCTGCTCCGTTAACAAAGAGCGACAGTGGCTAGCACAACGCGGTTGACATATGTGCCAGTCTCAGTTGTTGTTCTACAGTAACAGTATGACGCTGTTCTCTTTGTGGTGTTTTTACAGAGGTAGCCTGCTCACAAAGAGGCAGGATCAGGCTGCCAGGAAGATCATGAGGTTCCTACGTCGCTGCCGCCACAGGTAGACCCCAACACTGTCTCACACACGTGATAACACACTCATTTTATGCATACAGTACACACACAACTTTACATAGGCTAGATACAACTTCGCATTCAGATTTACTGCAAGGGTTCATGGTCTAAAAAAAAGAATCCCATTGAGCTAATCAGTAAGACACAGTACCACTGATTGTATCATCTTGTCCATCTCTCAACTATTCTTATGTGTCTGATTTGTTTTTGTTGGACGAATTGGGTGGTTAGAAATGTCTCCAACACCTAAGCTCCACCCCTCCCCCCTCACTGTATTTGGCCCCCACCTTTCCTCGCCCCCTCCTCCACAGTGCCTACTGTGTGCTAATAGCTGTCTGGTATTGTTTTGCTGTTTATGCCAAGCCCCTTGATGGACCATAGACTGTTCAAGCGGGTGAGTGCAGCCTCAGCAACTCAGTTCGTGCCTCTCTCTCTCTCTCTCTCTCTCTCTCTCTCTTCCTCCCTCTCTATTTATTCTGTATGCCTCTTTCTCCCACTTATCTCCCTCTCTGTCTCTCACTCTTTAATAATACAATTATCTCCTCCTGAGGTCTCGGCCTTCGCATTCTCTCCTTCCTTCCCTCACTCTCATTTTCTCTTTTGCTCTCTCTCTCTCTCTCTCCCACCCCCTCGACCCACCCTACCTCCTTCTCCATCACTGTTGCTTGATGCCTGCTTGCATGAAGGCTGCCGACTGGAGCCACAGGTGGACTGAGAAGCTCAGATTTAGAGCAGAACCTATCTCAAACTAACAAAATGCTTATGAATGACGATCTCACTGCAACACTTAACAGGCACCTCTCTGACTCTCTTTATCTCTGTCTTTTCTCTCCTTGGAAATTACTTTCTGTTCATGATTGTTTTGGTTTTTTTTTTTCTTTCGTTTCAGTTTTGTGTGGTTATGCAGAAAGCCAGTTTGAGAAAGCGGGAAGGTTTTTTTCCATCATGTTTTATTCTGCTGCATGCCGAGTGGTGATAACTATGGGCCTTGCTCTTCTACCTTTAGGCATGCTATGGGCCTGCTGTTTCTCAAGTAGTTGTCTGTCTGTCTGACTGGCTGTGTGTCCTGTTTCTAGCCACTCGACAGACTGAGAGGGGGGCTTCACCCCTCTTATTTCCATTTACTAAAATTGTCAAAACTGTTGAATGTGCTCTACTTACAAAACAAAACGAATAAATAAAAGATATCGCACAAAAAGATCCACCCGAATGGGAACGTGCTCAGAATATCATATGCAGCATTTATAGGAGTTTAAGCGTTTGATTATTGTCACAAATCATTAACCTCCTTGTTGTTGACATTTGATTTACAATTGTTTTGTCTTCCATATCTGCTGTTTACTGTAATAAAAGGGGGTAGAGCAGGTGAGATAATTGATGTAACCAGCCTATTAAAGCGGGCTTGTCTGCTGTACTGTGATATAGGTTAGGAAGCTGCGCTAGCATATAGGTCACAGCGGAAAAACAAACAATACGTTCCTCCGCCCTTTGGGACTAAAACACAGAGCTGAAATGGATTCATACCTCCGGGGATTACTCCAGCTCAGCATGAGAGGATACAGCACACACACACACACACACACACACTAACACACATGTGACGCAGTGTTTGCAAACACAAGTTGTGTGTATGTGCACACACTGCATCTACACAGAGTCTCTTCAATACATAAATGTTGCAGCAGGTACTTTCTGCTAAGAATAAGACAAGGGTTAAATCCATTACATGATGGTAGTTGATGTTTTGAAATCAAATTTCGGGGGATAAAGTGCCCTGTCTTCAGTAGGCTGACCTCTTTTTGCTCATGCACTTGAGACAAATGTCTCCTCTATGAACCCAAGCCAGCTCTTGGTTGTATTCTTTTGTGAACTGTCAGATGATGCATTTATGGAGATCTGGAATTATCAGTTGCTTCTTTTTTCGCTGCAAAGAAAGACTTGTTTGTAAAGACTTCTTAGTTCTTTTGAGCTCTGCCATGAGCATTAACATTAAGTGCAGTTATTCATGCTTTTCATCACTGAATAGGGTTCATTTAAAAATGTTGAAGAAGAGTTTTGCATTATTATTTGCATTAATTAAAGGAGCAGTCACATCATGCTGCGAGGCACTGGTGTCACACTCTGCATTTTGAGCATTTTAGTGTTTCAGGGTGCCAAGTGTCACTTTGAAATGAGTTATATTGATTTAGAATGATTGTAATTATAATGATTATAATATCATTACCATATTGTTTTGAACACTTTCAAAATTAAATGTATTTCATGACAAGATTTCTTTTATTTATTTTGTCCAAAAAAAGTGCATTTTATCCCAAATGCAACGGATTGATATGGTAATGATTCTCTGACCCTCCCTTTTGTTCATTCCAAAGTGCAACTTTCACTTCAAACTTGACCAACATTTTCTTTCACAGAACAACCTGCACTTCCTGATGATCTGGGCTGTTGTTGGTGATATTGTTCTGTTAGTTCTGGCTGAACAGTGTGATACTGTCAGATACTGTGTGTGTGTCTTGATCAGCTTGCAACTAGAAACTCAAGTCATAGATGTTGTATTCATGGACTCCCGTCTCTCTCTGTGTTCCAGGGTGAAAGAATTGAAAAGGGCCAGGGAACATGAGACCCCTCAGAAGAGCCCCCTCGCGATGTGACATCACTCTCCTGACTCCTCTTTTCTTTTTTGTTTGTACCCGAGACATTTTACAAGAGAAATGGAAGAAAAAAAAAAAACATCAATGCAAGCACTGCAATTATTACTACTACTGCAGTGTTACTGGTTCAACTACTATTACATGTACAACAGCATTTTTTCACATATCTATTCTTTCCACTGACTTGATTTTGGTCGGAGAGCGGCAACTCCTATCGGATTATAAACTAAAAGGGTCGGGGTGGGGGGTGCAGAACATTTGCTTCATGGCATTTTTTGCACTTTTTCATGGATTGTTTTGTCTTTTGGATATGAAGAGGTTGTGGACGGTGAAGGGAGCAAACCGAGGACAAGTCTAAGGAGGTCCGTCACACGTGAGGACCTGAAGAGACGTAAACTAAGGCTGCTGCAGAAGATCTCAGAGGATAGGGAGACCATGCAGAAAACACTCTGGGCTCTAATTGTATTTCATAATTTTTTAAGTGACCAATCAATTCATTTGAAGAAGGATTTTTTTTACCAAATATATTGGTAACCCACACGCCCACATCTATCCACTGCTGTAGATCACATATTATTCAATTCAGCTCAACAATTCCTCCTGTCCCACTGTGCTCTACCCCAACAGTCTGCCCACACGGGTGGAGCTACAAATGAATGTAGTCGGGGGGGTTTTAACCATGCAGATGCAGATGGAGGATAAAGTATTCCTGTTTTGCCATTTCTTAAAAAAAAAAACCCTATGCTTTATCGTATATATTGCCACTTTATTACTTGAATTTGTTCCATACTGTCCAATGTATTTGTTCCATCACGTCCAATGTATTGGTGATCTGTATCTTCAGACTCTATGTTGTCGAATCCTACCAAGAAAAATTGCATGGCTTCTTGGCAAGAAAAGTCTTTGCTTGTGTGCGTATGGTCTCGTCTTTCAGCCTATCCTCTGATTTCATTTTTTTGTTTCCATCTCCCCCCCCCTCATGAGTTCTGCCATGTCAGTAATTAAGCTATCCCTGTATTGTCCTTCATCTTTTTTTATGTTGTTTCATTTTGCCTCGTTCGGTTGATTGCTCCTCTGAAACAAGTGAAAAGAACTTGCCTATTTGTGTTGTAATGGTCATGGTTATTACTGTTCTTTTTAAACGAACTTCAGAGCCTGTGAAGGCTTTTGAGGGGAAGATCACATACATTGCCTTGACGTCTTAGAGATTCTTTGAGGGGTCCCTAAGCTTGTCCCAAAATAGGGGTTTGACAAATCCATATTTTTGACAATTGAGCGATTTCTGTATATAAAGAAGGCTGAAAGTACGTAGGGGGGAAAAAAAAAACATTTACCCAAAGGGGATTGTATTTTAGAAATATATTATTTTATTCATTAAAAATGGGTCAAAAACAGGTACGAGACAAAAACAGAATATTTGTATAGTTTTGTTTGAATGCCTAAGAAGTATGGTTGTATTGTTTGTAAATAGTGTAAATACCTGGGATAAAAATGAGCTATGTGCATGAAAAGTATGAACAGAGTTAAAAGGGAAAAAAACAACAAAAGCAGTAGTGGCTATGCTCTGTAAAATTAAAACTATTTCACTATTAGAGTATTTTATTTTATTTTGATTGTTCTTGAGAAGAACATTTTGCTAAAGCATGATACTATTGCAATATAAAAAAAGTACAAAAAAAATACTGTATTTAGAGTTAGGAGAAGTCTGCAAAATTATCTGATAACAAGTATGGTTATGTTTACATTTTTCTTTTTTTTTTTTTTTCATTTGTTTGTTTTGGGCTACCAAGAATTTTTTGCCAATGGTGCCAAGGTATGTGAATGCTATATAGCTTAAGAAGAGAATTAAGTTAAATTTTTTGCAGAACAGATAATCATACAGTGAAATACACACTAGCACTGAAGACCATAAGATCACGACTGGCCGAGGATCAGTAGAACAATAAGGCACACAGTTTGCAGGGGGGGTGGGGTCGTATTTAAGCAGAAAGCATTTAAGTCTCTCATGTCTCCACTGAAGCATTTGACCATCACTGAATACTGTTTGAGTTTTATTTCTGTTGTCATTGCAAAAATGGAATGTGATATGTTGCTGAAGTTTCTTGTCTGATCTTGAAGATTGGCAGCCTTGCGCATGGCGTCCCTGTAAAGTGATCCATGTAATGACTTTCTGTCACTGAGAAAGGTTTAACTCACCTCTTTACTGTAAAATGTGCAGTATGTTGCAGCAAGCATTTATTTGTGGAGTAGTAAACTGGTGACAGAATTGTCCTGATACGGTGTGTTCTGACAGAAGAAAACCTCCTTGAGCAAGGCTGCCGGGGTCTGAATAGACCTTGTATCCCATGTCAAAAAGAACAAAGATGTGTAGCATACTGTACATGACTGGATTTCTTTGTCAAGCAGCTGAAAATATTTACACAAAATGAACTGTTCCAACTGTCAAAGGTGCTAAAATGATTCTACACAGAAGGACAGCCCTAGAAGTTGTCACTTGCCTCGATGGAGGTTCAATGAGCCAAAATTACGATTACTGTAATGTGTAAAACAGTGCACTGGTGCCATTTATAATTACGAGGCAGAAAATGTGTCTTGCACATTGGAAAATATCTACATATTTAGCAGTTTTGATTGGGCTGTAGGAACAATCTTAGAGAGAATACACATAAGCTGCTGGTTTAGAGGTGCCTATTGGTTGCTGCCTAATTCCTATAATATATTCCTACCAGAAAATGTATTCTGTATCCAAGTAATGCCATTTGATTATTCAGCCAAGTGCCACAGAAAAACTTGAGTTTTTGTTTATCGACGTCTTGTCATGTTTGTTCAATAATTATTAGGCTAAATAGGTATTTATTTCCTCGGACGACTGGTTGTTTTGTTGTTTTCCACACGCCTGGTATGTAAATTTCATTTCCCGAGTGTTTATGTAGAAAGTGCCTATTCATATCCTGATCACACAAATCCAATGTCAGAATGCATACGATGTACCTGAGGTTGAGGCAAGAATGAGAGAACACGGTCACCCACGAAACAGTGCTGAATCCTCTACATGATCACCGTCACCTCACACACACCAACATGATATTCCCCCCGTTCACACCAGTATCACCACAACACTCCGGCTTGTCAACATGCTAAGCTTTACCTTAGTTTTTTCTGCCTTCTTTTCTGTTTTCTAGTGGGACAGCTTGTTAAAACCACACTTAGAAACGCCACTACTGGGGTTTGTTGCCTCGCATTCATCCTCTAGTCTGTGGTTCGAATGCATAGCCGATGCAATGTTGTGGCAAAAAGGGAGAAGGATTTATTATGCTTGCATGGGTAAAATAGTTAACTGGGTGAAAGAACTGCACCTAAAGCATGCTTATTTTCCTAGAATCGGTAGTCAGATAGACTTGTTAAAAGACTTACTGTTCTGTAAAACGATGAACGTTGGTTTGACGTGTCACAGAACTCAGAAAGACAGAGGGCATGTGACCGGAGGGCAGACGAGGGAAAGCCCACAAACGAGCCAATGTTTAAATGCTCAGTAGCTGCTGACGTTTTTCACGGCGAAGCATGACGACAAGATTGTTTTTTTAGACCGAGCTCTAACTTTTTAGAACGTTTTCTTTAGTTTTTTTCAAATTCATTTAGATTCGATCAGTGTGCTCCCAACTTCAAATAGGACAAAATGGACAAAAAGGTTGGAGACCGTTGTGACAGTATGTACAGCAAGTATTAATATGAAGTGACACACGGAACACACAGACACATGCACAAGACACAGCACAGCACACATGCAGACATGTCAAGGTGTCAGTTTCATTTGTACGCTGAGCGGTGAAGGCAGCATTGCTCTTCGACAGGCCGAGGGACTGGTTCACCTCCCTTCTGTATTTTACTCAGGGTGCCAAAATGGGGAGGAGGAAACAGAGCAGGACACGTGATTCACAGCAGAAGAAGCTGAAATTGAAATAGGCGAACCTTTCAGCAGTGCTTTCTGGTAAAGAATCTGGGACTGACAGGTTCACCGCTGCGACACTGAAGTCTTTAAAATGAATGACTATGAAATGATATCCACTTTTCCTCTCTGTAACGCTGAGCATTACAGACACCAGTGGAGCCCTGGAATAAAGTCCTGTTATATATAGCTCATTAAGATAAATGATTTGACTCTCCTTCATAGAAGCCTGTCAAATCATAGTACAATTCTGGCCAGTTCTTTAGGCCTTTAATTTATCTAAGTGACAAAGTGTAGAAGGTATTTAAGATTAAGAGTGTAGTTATATGAAAAGTTCACCTGCAAATCTTGTTTTTACTGCCATTTATGAATGGGATGACAGGTTAGCTGATAGGCACTCTTCATTAGTATACAGTATTATTCAATTTCAAGACGTTCTGTGAATTGACCTGGGAATCTGCCTTTCCTCCTCTTCTTTTTCCCCCCCAAGCACCCAAACCGGAGAAAGGTAGGCACATCAGGACAACAGAACAGAAACAGTTTTACAACATATTCCACTCGTGGACACAGAGCAATAAAGAACTATTTTGTGGAGACCTATAGACCTAGTGAAGTTTAAAATGATTGGACACATGTAGTCGACTTACTCTTATGCAAATGCCAGTATTGCAAGACAAGCATTCAGTAGTTTATGGACAGCAATTATATGGCACCCTTTACCGAACTGCACGTTTTCATCAATTCCAAACCGAGAAGAAAAAAAAAGGCCCTGCTTTGATAGAAAGTCATGGGTCCTCGACACTTTGCATGTGAACTAGTGTTAGATCTATTTTCCTCTCCTCTATAGCTGTCTTTCTCTCTGTCTTTCCCTGTTATGTGACCCAATTTTTCTCCGCTCCCAGCCCCTGCCCTCAGAAGTTTCATCTCCTCTTGGTTCTCCTGATGTGTTTTTGCTTTTACCTCCTTTTTCTCCCCTTCTCTTGTTTGTAAGTTTTATTTTTGTAATTGTGCATGTACAAGCGTCACTGACTCGATGGATATGTTAAAAAAAAAAAAAGAGATTTCAGCTGCTGAAGCCATGCAAAACGTTTTGAATTGCCCTTAAAATATGGAAGATGTTTTCTGAATGCTTTATATTCTTTCTGCTGTAAAATAATAAAAAAAGGAAAAAATGAAGAAAACTCGAGAACGAAGTTTGCCACGTCTTTTTGTTTCCCTCTCTCACTTTTAAGGAAGGCCGAGGTGGTTTCCTCTGCTGCCGATGTTTCTCACCGACACCATTCATCAAGAAAAGACAATAAGCAGTTCCTATTTATAATATAGTTTTTATTTATATTCAACATACATTGCTGTATAACCATTCACATTTAAGAGACATTCGGTCATACTTCAGACAACCAAGGACTTTTACATGAACAGAAATATAGTTTCACACAACAGAAAAGTAATCTCAATAAATCATCTTAAAGTCCCCAAGCAACACGTCTCAATCATCCCTATGGCATTGTTCTTTACTGACAGCGCTTATGTATGCGAGTGTATATGTGAGTACATGCATCTGGCCATGCATGTGCGCACATACAGTAACATGCATGCGCGTTGTTTCTTATTTTGTCTGCATGTACTTGTGTGAGTGCAAGATAGGGATGTCTGTTTTAGTGCAAGCCCTGTCTCACGGGTGGCCTCGATGCCCGTCGACAGGTTTAGACACAGTACTTCCAGAAACATTCCGAATTCCCCGCTCTCTTCCTGAACTGCTTCCGGATGCCCAGCACATGGCTAAAGGGATTTAGGAGACTTTGTTTCTCCAATAGGACCTGAAAGACAGGATAAAGCAGCAGTGGTAAACATTCTAATCCTACGATATATAGCTTACTTTTCTTTGCTGTTTGTAGAAAAAAAAAAACCTACATCTCTCTTCATACCCCGAGGAAGCAGGCCTGTAGTTCTGACACCTGAGAGAAAATATAAAACACAAAGTTATTCTGATATATGAAAAACTTCATGGCAGCTTTTTGCATTAGCGGTGTTTCTGTGCATGTGAGGGTTTTGGTTAAAGAAGCAAGAAGTGTGGAAAATGAAGGGATGTCCTTCATGTTTTTTGTCAACAAATTCAAACTGCCCGGTCTCATTGGTTCTCCAGTTGTGCTGTTTGGTAGCCAGAGATATAAAGAAATGGTTATACTGATATAACTGTGTGTATCAACATCATTTGGAGCACAATGTTGCTGCAATCGAGAAAGTGTGCAGTTTTCCCTTGATAAAGTATGTGAGTACAAGCCCTTCCATATACGATGAGCTTGAACAATTCTGTACTAATGGGTGTGCGTGTGTGTTTCTTACCATCTCTGTTGATCTCCCCAGATATCAGAGTGGAATACCTGAGACCAGCACCATCCTGGAGAGGGAAGGTTTGCTCGGAGAGAGGCAGATCATCCAGCACGCTGACTCCTCGGTCCTCCACCGACACTGAGAATAAACGCACAAAGTTGTGAACACACAGTTGAGATTTACATGGTGTGCACTGTCTAGACAAGACAGACATGGTGTGCACTGTCTTTATGAAGATAAAGTAATCAATGAGGACTTAATATCTGGAAGTATTCAAACAGAAAGCTGAATTTATTCTCTGACGGCAGGGAAATCCTGCATTAATGGTCCATGATGTGTGAACTTTGGCAGAACAATCAGTGCTCAACGCTGCGGCTCTAAAGCAATTACTTCAAGGACTTGCCTGCCATTAATCTTCACAAATTAAGTTTCATTATTTATGCATTGCTAAAAACGCTAATCAAGGTATTGAATTAGTGAATTACTGTGAATAACAGCTAATTAAGGTATTATGTTCCACTCACCAGGTCCCGGATAGGGCATCTCAACGGATTCTGTGATTGGGTGGGCCAGCAGTGGGCCAGAGGCCACGAGCAGGAAGGCCCAGGACAGCAGATGGTTACACTTCATCATGACAGGATGCTGTTGCTGGAAGTGGAGCTCCTCAGGTGGAAAGAAGACTTGTAGATGTTCTGTTGGTCCCAGCGGGGTTATATACCTCCAGCTGTAGCCTTCTTCCCCCTCCCACATGCCACAAAGCAGACACGCACGCACACTTTTGCTGGCCACGACAGCCATCAGCAGTATCCACAGTCCCATCCCTTCTAACTGTGATAAATCAGCGGGCAGTCACAGGTGAATTATAGGCTCAATAAAAAGACAAGTGCCGTGGCCCGTGCTTCAAGGGCACAGTCATGTTTTACCAGCTCTTCAGCCTGATTGACTGTTTTACTGACTGTGTAAATGGGATCGAAGCAGGTGTTTCCGATGTCACTCTCAACAACAGCCCGTAGGGGAGCAGGTGGAGAAACTGGGCAGCTAAATGACTGATGCTTTTATGCTACCAGTTCATTAAACTCTTGGGCCATTTGAATCCTTTTGACTCAGAGCCCACAAAACTCCACATTCAGAGCTGCATACAAAGCAGAGAGAAGTCCTAATAAAACGCCATAATTACCTGCACAGAGCTTTAGTGGAAATGTTAAAATGTTCTAGCTTTTGTTGCCTATAAGCCATTTGACATTTGAAGTCAATTTAGGGGGGCATAGAATTTTCCATGGTTCGCTGAATCAGATTGATTCATGCACATTATTTAGAGGCCTTGTTCTGCTAAGATGTTATATTTGTGCTTTCACTTCTCCCTCGTCACGCAATAAAAGGCAACTTTATTAGTGCGTCCAGCAGAGATGGACAGAGTCACAGAAGCTTTCCTAACAGCTCCGGGGGACAGGTGGAGACGGCGATTTACAAAGTCCCATTTTGCACCTCTGTATGCCATTTGTATATTTATTAGATGTGTGACGTCAATATTCAGTCTCTTGTATGATAATGAGGGTCGACGAAGCGACAGTGACATTTAATTTTACGGCCAGAAGGCCAGACACTCTATTAGGTGTTGCTGTATATCATAGAAAGCTATTAAGATTTATATTCTATCCTGCTGCCAATCCCAGTTTATTCCATCGTCTAAAATAAATGTTGTCTTCCCCGAGGTTTATCCTGCTTTATAAATTCTGCTATATATATGTATATATATATATATATATGCATATATATATATATATATAAATATGCTTCTGTAGAATTTCTTCAAGGCACATGGACACATACTACCCTTTCTTGAGATCCTTATGATGTAATGTGGACGGAGCGGAGAGGAACAGTAAATAAATTCAAAGAGTATGTTTAAGAACAGCTGCAACAGATCCAAACATCTGAAAACCAACACTTAACAGGTCGTTATATATAAAGGGATGGTTGTTGACACGTTTAACTTTCACCATACACAGAATTTAGAGACTGCTTTCAACTCTAAAACCCATATTTTAGTCAAGAAACTTGATATTTGAACACTTTCCTTGAAGTCATGTGTAAATGACTGCCTTCAATAAAACTGAATCTTATCGTAAGTAGCAATATTTCCCTGGAAAACATTTGATCACATATAAAGTCCTGCTTTTGTAATGTTGAATATGAATTAAAATGAGTATTTGCAGTTAAATTAGTATCAAATGTAGTGCAAAATGTGACAGATTGTCCATTTTGAAGGCTAGGACACTGCTGCATTACTCTGTAAACAGCTTTTTATTGTTTGTATGTGGCTAAAGTGGTGCTTATTCTGATTAGATCTCTGCTGGTAGGCGGTTTAAAACACAATAATGTAGTGTATTCCGTGACTGTGCTTGTTTTTCCCATGAAAACTCAATACAGCTGTCAGATGAATGCGCAATTAAGTAAAAACAGAGACAGGTTGTTATATTCACGACATAATATGATGGTTCTGTAAATTAAATTAGCGTTTGCTTCTGGCATGATCCTGTTGGTTTGTGTTATGTGTCATCTAAATGTGCTCACAGTCACTGACATGCTACTGTAACAGTCCAAGCTCCTCTCACAAACATTCCCTTTCATTTCCAGCTATGTGACCTGACAGGTTTTTTTGGATTTGTTTACAAGTTTGGACCTTATACATTTTTAACTGACATGAGTACAGCCAGCAGAGGGCAGTGTTATGTTTTGAAACCAAAACAAATGTGTAATATACCACTTAAAGACATTTTCAGCTATTTTGCTTGCAGTGTAAAGTCCTCAGTGTGGCTCTGAGGGGGGAAATAGATTCATGTGCAGTGTCCTTTGTTGCTTCCTCATTTTTAAAGAATTTCAGATTGTCGTAGTGCAAACTGAATCTGCTTTAAAACCTACATTTGCCTTTAACTTCACATAATCACAGCCATTCACTTTTTAAAAGTAGAATATAATCCCAATTATCCTGCTCAGAAATTGAATTGAATTTTTATGTTTTTTTGTTTTGTTTGTTTTTTAAATCTAATTTGGGAGCAAGAAAGCTTCCTGCCCATGTGAATATATGCAGGAAATGGCTATTATGTTTCATAAAAGAAGTCATGTTCAGCCTTTTCTCAAACCAGAAGTCAAGTGAAATGTTCCACCCCATTATCAGATTGTGCTTTTAAACTTTTAGAGATGCTGATGATGAAATGATCCCTCCTGCCCTTCTTTATATTCTTTATTTTTATTGTGGTCTTACAACAAAAAAATGCAACAAATAGACAGAGGGACAACCAACAGGGCCATCATTGGTGAGATGAAATGCTTGGTGGAGGTGAAAAGAGACTGGGTTACATTGCAATGTTCATGATTGTCCTTGAAATCTTAGAGGGCCCCGTCCATAGCTGAAATCTACTGGTCCAGGTGCAGGTCTTCCAAACATAATATATAATAAAGAAATCACCTAAGTTCAAATAATATTTCCATTTTTCAGTAGCATGTCTTACAGAAAAAGCCAACCGTTCTATAATGTAAAATTCTTGAACTATTTCTGTACATTCAGAGATTGTTGGAGACTCTCTACTTTAGTATTTTACTGGTTATTGCTTATTTACTAACTGCTCATAGTATTTGTAGTAAAAATATCTGTCCTGCCTTTTTTAGCCCAGTTGTTACATTTCCCAAATATACAACAGTGAGTTTAAAATCAAGTTCAGAGCTGATTATGTGTGACACTCCCAAAAATTCTTTATTTTTATCTAATTATTGCATTAAAAATTATAAAGGCCTCGTGCAGCCAATAAAAGTTGCACTTTGGAAATTTCAGCTGAGTGACTGGAACATTTGGCAGTTTAGGTGCTGCCTTCAACAACTGTTGGAAATATCGCCACTCAGAGAAAGTGAGCGCGTAGGCTTGTTTGATATTCGAGTAACAATACGTGGGTTGAGCGTCGGGAACTGAAAAGTGAAACTGTGCTGTTGTGTTGGTGTAAATATGTTACCACGGGCCTGTCTTTGCCAACCTTTTGGCTAATCGTTAACATTAATTGATCAGCTTTGAAAGTCTCGCTCCGCTTATCTGTGTGCTCTTTCAGTAAAACATTCCTAAACGGTTAAAGAAAGCGTATTTACCTCTCCACGTGGTGAATAAAAACAGTCATTTTTTCATGGGCGGAATTCGTGACTCGTGATTCAGTTTTTTTTTTTTTTTTTGGCAGGGATAAGTCTGAGTTTGTAGGCGCACCTGAAGGCAGCAGCCGTTAACCGCCCCCAACTGCTGCTGGCGAACAGGAGTCGTGAAGAAGCAGCCGAAGCGACAGACTGCGGGGCTAAGTTTGTCGGCGCTGGCTTTCCCCTCACGAGTCGACGGGGGCTTTGTTTCATTGATGAACGACGACCGTCCGCGTTCGTTTAAACAATTTCTCATCAAAAGTGGAGGCGGTGGAAGCGGCGAAGCACCTTCGTGACTGTTTGGACAATAGAGACACAGATAAAAACAGAGAGGGAGGGAGAGAGGGACGGACTCCAAAGTTGACACTTGGCTGTCATGGTTGGCACAGTAGCTACTTGTTGAACAGGCTGTGTGCACACATACACAACACTGGAGCCTGTGTGGGCAGCGGGCTGGGAACAGGTAGGTTATCAAACAATGACTCTTTGGACTGAATGAATGTTTGTCTGGTTGTTATTTTGCTTTTATCGACAAACAAGTGGCCCACAGGTTAACAGGCTCCTGTTGATGTTAACAGCAGCTCTGCTCGTGTTGGCTCAGGTTTCTGCGAGAGAAAACCGTGCTAGTTTTAGCCCTGTAGGGTATGTTAGCATATTTAATTGAGTTAAAACTGAGATAAGCTACTAAACTGTTTGATTTAAAGACACAAATGTTTGTCAGATGTCTGGTTGTGTAGCTTGGGGTTCCCTTGTACATTTAAAGGGGCAACGTGTAGCTTTGAAGAAGAAATTCAAACTCAAAGATTTTGATATTTCACTATATTAATGCCTCAGAAATGTTATTACTTTTTCACTACTGAATAAAAAAGCTGTTCTCAGAGGAAAATAAGCTCCCCATAACAATGTTTGGAGTTCAAAAGGTGGCAGGGTCCGCCAAGTATAAACAAAATGAAATTGTGTTGTCCTTTTATGGTCAGTTTGTTTATTCAGTCTTGAAAACAAATGGAGTTTGTTTATTTAGATGGTTCAGGCATACAAAAATCTGTCAATGAAGAACTTTTCCCGATGATAAAAAAAAATTCCTCCCAAAAACTGAAGAGTCCCATTTCATTGACCCCCTCTCCCTCTGCTGTCAGGGTCTTCTCTATCCCCATGAGGCAGTGACAGAACAGGGACAGTGATGGCAGAGCTGGAAATTGACCAGACCAACCTCCCACGTGTCCATGAAGGTAAGCACACACTCTCACAGTGACCCAACTCCTGCATCTGCAGACAGCTGAGTGTGGAAAATGTGAGCAAAATGCACCATGGGTTATGGTCCATCCTGGAGAAAAGTTGTTTACGTCGTGCCTCCCCACCCTCCATAGGGAGGTCACGGTCGGTGACTGACATGGAGCCATGAAGGTCGAAGTTTTTGATTCAAGTACACTACAGCACAGTGAATACTAAGGACAGACTTGTCTACCCGTCTCCTGCGTCCTTGAAGAGAATGAGACATATGACAACTTCCCATAGTCTCCTTTTGGCCTTATGAATAACTGGCCTTGGCACCAAATGGCAGCTTTTTTTCAGTCTTTGTGTGTCTGTGCTTGATTTCTGTGGCTGCAATACTCCGTGAAGTAGCTTGCTGCATGTTTTGACTACGTGCCGGGCGGATACAGGTTCAGGAATACAGCTGCGTGGAGATGGATGTGATTATAGGCAAGTCTGGTGTGCTGGTTGCAGATAAGGGGTAGGAAAGGAATGAGATAGCTCTTTGTGATATGTGATTCCTGAGGAAAGAAAGTGCTGTCACTCGAGATGAAGACTTGGACTGCAACTTAAGTTAAATCTCTTGATGTTGAAACATGCTGAGGTGCACAGCAAAGAGTTGTTTATGAAGAATATAGGGTTCCAAAATTGATTGGAAAAACATTAGAGCTGTACAATATGTTCAAAAAATCATATTGTTGTTGCAATATATGATTAACGGTTAGTGTTAGTGATACATTTTGCATCGCAATTTTCATTTTCACTGAAAAACGTATTAAAATCATGATGAAGTGACATTTGTTATCCAATTTCAAAGTCAAATTTATTTATAAATTCGGACAAAGCAATTATGAGGCATTTTTGGTGTCTGGACTATAGACTTTACATGTTAATTGACTGTGAAACATATGTAGACATTTAGATACTGAAAAACAAAACGCTGAAGTGAGAATTTAAATAAATTTAGCACAGGAAAATTTCACATGCTCAGCTACAGAATGTGTTATTGTCAGACTAATGCAGCTCTTGTAAATAGAATTACTTGTGTCTTCCTCCATGAGAGTATTTAAACATTCACAGGTAAGGAATGTCTAAGCTGTGGCCTGGGTGTAGACCGTTGACTCAGTCTTTGGCATGTCCACGCTAATGAATGAGATAGAAATAGGTCTGCATGTCTTTTATCAAGGGAGATAATTCAGCACTCCACTCTTGTTTCCATACACAAAGGGCACACTGTGCAGCTTTGCATTTTCATGCTTTATCGAGCAGGGGCCAGTGCACAAACAAAGCTGGTAATGGCAGCAATAAACTGCTCATCCAGACAATAGCAGCATGTAAATCAGATGTCTGGTGGTCAGTGTAATTTTTTCCGCTCATCGTCTACTTTCACCAGACAGATTTGTCAAGCTGCGCTGTTGTCCGTCTCTTGCAATCGGGCTGTTTGCTTAATGTCCCATTGTGGTTGTTTATGCTTCAATTTCCCGAAGAGCCGTAGATCCTCGTGTCCCACTTCTCCTTCATTTTCCCCTCCATCTGTGACTCTCTGCCAAGTCAACTTTCTTTGTTTTCACTGCCCCCTTATCAGTTCCTGTTTTGTCCGTCCTCTAGCTGTTCCTGATATAGCCTGATGTGCAGAGGGAATGCAGCTCCCAGAGGAATTCCCCCACCTCCCCCCCGTTCCTCATTTCACTCTCCCCAACTGACCTAGAGTCCCATTACCCCTCACCTCTCTTTGTTCAAGTTGGTCCAGCTCATGAGCTGGCTGGCGCAGTTCCCCTAGTTTATAACAGTGCAAAGAGAGCAGTGGGATGGATGGACGGACAGACGCTTCATGGTGAAATTTTGTGCAAAAAAACAGCCAGCAGGGGAAGAGAAAAGATCAGGGAGAAGGAAAGAGAGAGTGAGAGAGGGAGGGAGACAGCTTGTGGGCGGTCGGTGGGGGATTTTGGCTGAAAATAGAACCCTTGTCATTTTTTCTCCTTTTGCCAGATTCTTTGTTTGGCAGGCACTTGCTGCAACTGCTGCTATCCAAGAAGCTGCGAAGATGAAAGAGAAACATCTCCGTCGGCGTTTGATCGACTGCTCCCTCGCGCTGGATGTCTGTGATGAGCTGCAGAATTTCGTTTTAGATGACTGGCTGTAATGTTGGACAGAGTTTTTCAGCTTTTTGACTAAAAAGAGAAAGCGATCACTTTCACCTATGAGATTTAGTTACATCAGCAAAAAGGAATTGCTGCACGTGTCATTTTTCTATTTTTGGCCACCAGTAATGTGGAGTATTTGTAAGGGAGAAGAGGCATCATAATAGAAACTAATTCACAGTGTTTTGACTGTATCCATATCTCCTGCGCTCTTGATGCAGAGACAGTCTGCACACACTGTTGGGGAGCATACTTGGCCATACAGTGGGTGGCTGCTGATATTTTTAAATCTTACCGACTTGTTCTTCTTGCTTTTCTTAGACAATCTTAGCCTCCGGTGTTCAAATGCCACAGCCAATTTCTGTCGTCTCCAGGATCTTTTATTTACTATCCTCTTAGGAAGCAGACACGGCTTGACGGGGTCCTTTCAGTGGCCTTATTAAGGAGCTTACAGTAGGAGTCTGTGCCTCATTTTGAAAACGCACTCAACCCGGACTCGCCTGTCCCTCAAAAAACCTGTTTAGCAGCCATAATAACACAGTCTCCTTGTCCCTCCCCTAGAAGGGTAATGTGACCATAGTTTAAAGAAGTTTGGAAAAACAAGTTAACCCACAATGCAGACACGCCCACATACATACATGCTTGCACACTCACACAGACTAGACTGTCACTCTCCTCCATTTTTACATCCTTTCTTTCCTTCTGCTTTCTGAGTTGGACTTTAGAGTTAAGTCATGTTTCCAGCTGTCAATTTGTCCTGTTGGATTAAAACCAAGCCTTTACTTAATCCCTCCTCACTGACAGACTGGACACATAAGGGCAGGTTGGAGATCCAGTTAGCGGATAGTCTGTTAAGCTCCACAACAGGTGTAAGTGGTCATGCATGTCTGTCTTGGTATGGGTTAAGTCGTCTGTGGTCATTTATGGTGTAAACAGACCCTTTTGATGGCTTAGCGCTGTCTGAGTAATTTCTATGAACTTTGACTGTTAGGCTGAAACATACCCAGGGACTTAATCTCTGCAGGAAAGTCCCCCCAAGTTTTATGATTTATTTTGACTAAATTTGACCACAGTAAAGTTTAGAGAAGACTCTTTTTCCCACTTCCCTATTTACAGAATTGGACAAAGAGGAGACATCCTCATTTTGACTTGTTATATAAACCCAGAAACAATTGTGAAAATGTTGAAATTTAACAATGCATTGTTAGAGCACACTCCAATTGTTCGGGTAAGATGCAGCCATAGTGAAGGAGAAGAGGACTCTGTACATTAAGAAGAGTATGATTGTGAAAGCAGATGGATACAAAAAAAATGTATGTGCCTCTGGAGAAAAACCCCGACACAAAGTTGTCTTTGAGAGCACAAATTAATCAAGATGGGCAACACAGAGAAGCGTTTTTAAAGTTCAAATGCTTGATGTTTTCAGTTTGCCACACAGATGGTCACAGCCATGCTATAGACTGTGGGGTGGGTATGTCACTCATGTGGTACAGGGAATCTCAAGACCTTACATCCATTCTCGTCATGCACAGTACCGATCAGGCACTTGCGAGAAAATGGTGGCTGGAAAAGTTGTGTTTGAGCTCAAGCGCAAGAGATACCTTGACACTGGAGTTTAGTGTGGTGGCGTTGGTTGGAGGATGTAGGTGAATCTCTGACTATGTTTTGTGCAGTTAGCCACAAGCTTGAGAGTCGAAGAAAAAAAGGTTCAACATGACCACTACCTTTGTTGTTATTAGACAGCCCCTAATACATAAACCAGTTTGTACAGTGGTCAGTAAAGGTTGACTTTGGGCAAATAGATTTCTGCAATCTCGTCCGACTGGATTGAACCCTGTAATATATATCCTGTGTTAAAATCGCTTTTGGTGTTACAGCCGTATAAAATGTATCCCGGTTCTCTATAGCTGCCTTAAGAGTTTAAACAGGTCATTATAAACAGCATAACATACGGTATTTATGTGTGGACACTCAGCTCATAAACCGAATACTTGAGTGTCTAAGCATTAAGCGCAGGGTTGTAAATGTCTCCACAGGCATGGCCCAGCGGCTCAGTGGAAGGATTAGTAGTAGACAGGTGTTTTTAATTGGCCCTGCCTCTGGCTCAGGCTGGTGGCTTTTCCATCTGCAGTGAGCTTAATCCCTTCTTAAACACTGTCTTCTGTCCTTCTCTTGCCATTTGAAGGCTCCATTGAAGGAAAAGACAGCCATTCTTGGTTCCCTGATAACAATCTGTGAGATGGCAAAGTGGTTTTGTCTGCTCACAGTGAGCCGTGTGCCTGCAAAGATGGAGGAAGTGGAGAAAACAGCTGGGCCACAGTGCTGCTGTCTGTGTTTATTTTCTCTTGAGTAACTTTAAGTTTGTTTGACAGACTTAAAATACACATGGGCTGCAGCTCATGGAGCCTATAGTGGCCCATTAAGCACTACTGTAAACACTTGGCATGTTTATAGATGAGAATAACAGTTCACAAATGCTAAAACTGTAAGACCAATGCACAGATCATAGAGTATTTAAATCTGTGGGTATTCACAACCTTATGATTGAAGTTTTAAATTATATATAGGTCAAAACAGAGTGTTTAACCATCTCTATTGTTGACTCTTGACTCTTTGTTTGATCTCACGTATTTAGGAATACTTTCTTCGTATAATTGTGTCTTAAGTTTTTTGTCCCTATATTAGAGTCCCCGTCTTGTCAGCCTTGTGACAACAAAGTATGAGGGTAGAGAGTGTTAATGGCATGAAATTGATATGTTTTAGGAGCAATTTCAGCAGCAGGTTGCCAGACTATAGGATCACCGGATAGAGAAGGCTTAGTTCTCCTCATAGTGACTCGATATGGAGAACCAGACAGAGTTGATGTACAGACAGCTCTCAGCTAAAAGTCTTTGGATTTACTACAGCCTTACAGATTCCACTCTTAAACACACTTGTACAGTGTACGCAGGCTCCCCGCCATAAATGGTGCCAGGTGATGTTTCTTAAACTTTGCATCTTCATTTGGTAGTCATAGTAAGCACATAAGTATAAGAAAAAACATGCATCTGCCTCTTTCAACAGCAGTTTCAAAGATTCTGTTTTGTACTGACATGTACAAATGGTGCATACATGTGCATACTATGGGTGGGACAAAATAAATGAGAATTTGATTATTGATACACTGGTGCCAAATACTGACATTTTTATCAAAGCAGATCAACAGATTCTGCACCAGTTTGACCCACTGGAGTCACTACTTCATGACTCCTCGTGGTGTAAACTTCCTTAAAAGTACATGTAGTCCTAGTTCCTACATGCACATGCACTTGCACCCAAAAAGAGTTGGTCACATTGTTGCTTTTGTTCAAATGAGACAAACACCAGTAGCCTGCAAGGATTTTATGAGAGCCTTTTTTTGTTTTAAACAGGGATTTCATGCCAGAGTGGTTGATGGTTTCTTTTTTTACTAAAGTTTTAAGGGACACTCCGACCCCGTCTATTTCAAATAAACAGCATTCATGACACACAGCACTTGTATGCAATTGTTTTCCTTTAGACAGAGTGCTGCTGAACCAAAAGCTCCACAATACTGACTCCTCTCAATCCACCCAAAGGCTTAATTGTTCATTGGTTGTTGTCATTTTCCTGTTGTTTTATATAGTCATCCAGGTGAGAGAACTGCTCACTTGATTAAAAGACCTTAAACCCCTCCATCCATTAATTTTCAACACTGTGTTTATATCTTTTGTTTGGTGCTGAAGTGTTGCTGTCCTCTGGTTGTTTCAGTGCGCCAGTGTTTTGCTGTGCTGGAGGATGGAGTATTGGCACACAACCTGCAGGAACAGGAGAGTAAGTACAATGTCAAGCTGAACAGCTGCACACTTCAAACGTGTAGTCATTTATATTATGTTGGCTGCTTTCCAGTCCGTCTCAGTGAATCACTGCTTCTGCGTTGTGAGGGTTCGTCTTTAGTTATCCCAAAGAATTTAGCTAAAGATTATTCTCACAGATGGTAAGCACAAATTACAGATTTAAAACAAAACATATTTAAGTAAAATGCTGTATTAATGTCATGGTTGACCAAGGCAGACTGGGAACATCAAGTACTTACTTTTGGTTAGCTTTTCTCTGTAAGTGGTGTTGTGGTTCGTCTCTTGAACTTTAATTGTAAACACAAAAGTAAAAAAAAAAAAAATGGCCCGTAAAGTGGTGTCTGTTTTTAGGTTTCCTCATAAAGTCACTTAAGGTCAGACACGCCACAGATCGTGTTTCAAATAAACAACATAGCAGTCAGAAAATATGCAAAAATCAATGAATTTAGAATTTAGAAGTGTTATTAATGGCTTTTTATTGCCACACTGAATACTGTCTTATACTCTGCCCTTTTCTTTGGCTTGCCCTCATAGTTGAGCAATACTATACCACCAACATCCAGAAGAACCAGCTAGTGCAGAATGACATTCGTGTGGCCAAAAGGCTGCAGGATGAAGAAGAGGAGCAGTTGATCCAGCAGAGCGACCTTCTCAGACAGGCCTCCAGACAACTGTAGGTGACCCCTCACACAGCTCACACTGCTGCATTATTCAGATATCACTGGATGTCCTCATGTCCTGCATGTGTCATTGCTGTATGATGTGTCAGTAGTTGTATCAGTAAATCAGAAGTGTAAGAAGTCTTTTGTCTTCCCTGACTGTCCTTCAGAGAGGAGGAAGACTTTGAGTATGCCCGAGTAATACAAGACGAGATCCTGCGTCGTGCTGAGGAGGCTCGAAGGAGGGAGCTGTACGATGAGGTGAGCACAATCTGATTTAATTTTCTGCATCTATTTTACATTCCTCTTATAAATACATTTAGATCAAGTAGTATTTTAAAAAGGAGGTTTCATCTTCAGTTATGTGGATTGATTCAGTCCGTTCTTCGATCTTTTCGATTTGGACATCTGCATCTGTCAATGCATGTGTGAAAATAACCTTAGGTTTACTCACTTCTTCTTGCCACAACAATCAAATGGTAGCTGCTTTGGTTTGGGTGAGAAGGGCCAGGTAAGTACTGCTATTAACCATTAGCATTAGCCACAATTAACAGTCAAAAAGTTGTCAAATCTTCTTTCTGTTTAACAGAAGTGACTATGCAAACATGCACTGAGCCAACTGCAGAGTAGGGCTGCAAATGATGGTTATTTTCATCATTGATTTATCTTCAGATTATTTTCACAATTAAGTTTTTAGTTGACAAAATATCCCCCAAAAATTGAAAAACACTCATCACCAAAGTGACGTCTCTAAATTGCTTCTCTGCCCAACCAACAGTCTAGAACTTAAAAACTCTTCATTTACTATCAAAAAAGAAAAGCAGCAAACCCTCACTTTTAAGAAGCAGGAACAAACAAATGTTTGACATTTTTGTTTGAAAAATGACTGAAAGGATTAGTTCATTAGTTCCCTCGGTCGTTAATTCACTATTTGCTGCAGCTGTAATGGAGAGAAACTCTTGCCTGGCCATAACAGAGAAACTTGCACTAAGCAGTGAGCCTCAGTTCAGTCAATCAGATAACATGATTGATGGAAAACAAATCTTTTTTTTTTTTTTTTTAAACTACATGTGCCTACAATAATATAGAGAATATTGTGGACGATTAAGACCCCTGAATGACTAATAAATGGAAACAAGGTTGAAAATCAGTGTTCTTTTACCAGTCACTCATTTTGTCACTTTTGTATCAAAACCTCTTGGTGTTGTTGAGCTTAGCTTGAAACCATATGTTGTTCCCTAAGTAGACACAAACCTGACAGCAAAGTTTGCAAAGCAAAATGTTTTAAGGGATTTGCTTTTGAAAGAGGAACAAATCCTTTGCTGTGCGTGTCAAGTTGCTGGCTGCGAGCAGAGCAAATGACTGCCCTGTATGGACAAGTTCAGCTTGGCACAATGCAGTGATAAAACAGAAAGTCTGACTTAAAATGATACTTAGCTTTATAGTATCAAACACTCACTCCCTGTTGGCGGTTTTAAGCTGGTAGTTTCCTCACTCACTGACTAAGTGGCTGTGGTCATCTTGAATTCCTGTTCGTTTCAATTCATTTTAGTATCAGTTCATCAAAATGTTCATTGAAAACTATCCAGTTTGAGAAACAATAGACTGTGTTAAAGGATAACACAGTAATGGATTATTTGTCTCAGTAAATATAGAAGCCTGTACACTTAGTTGGGCTACAGAAGCTACAATTACAAACTAAATGTCTGATCTGTACAGCAGCAGAGTTGTGGCACAGAGAAGAAGGTGTCAGATTTCACTTATGCAAGTTGACTGACTCAGGAAGGAAGAGGCCAAAGGCAAAAGCATATATTTGGCAATATTTCAATAAAAAACTAATTTCTAATTGGGAACACGATATTAATAAAGGAAAAGGAGTTGGTAACCTCAATGAGCAGTTTGAGGTATGCAGCCTGTCGCCTGCAGCACTTCATCTAACAGCTCACTGTGGCTGCTTCTTCTTCTTCTATTTCTCCTACAGACTGGGTAAAACTGCTCCCTTCATTAACTCAAACTCATCTGCTGTCAACAAATGCAGAAATTGACAACTGGCCTGGTTTTGTAGACGCATTTCTGATAAACAATAGTAAAATATCTGTATGGTGTAATTGGTAAGACTGGTTTTATGTCACACTAGCGTCCCTAGTGGAAAAATCAGAAAATAGCAGTTAGTGAAGGTAGATTCATGACCAATCATCACCAATTCTAGTAACTACATCAATGTGAGTAGAAAAAAACCAGGCATGATCTACGAGACAACCATAGCAGTTGTCACAATCTTAAAATAGCACCACTATTATCCTTTTAGATTAGCACATTCAGCACAGCGACTCAGAGTTATACGGCACTCGGGACATACCTGTATATCTTTTAATTATCTGCCTGTTACCAGCAGGTCAGGGAGTATCATATGGTTCACTTTGCCCTCTCTTAGGACTTAGTGAGTCCTTAATCAGTGGCAGTTGCAGTAAAGTGCTGTTCTGGGCCTCTGAAGAATCCATTGTGTATAAGAGGGCCGTATGAGCAAAGTCAGCTGTTCAACAGAGACGCAAGCTGTCAGCTACCCATCTGGAAGATGGCTCAAGCAATTTATCTGGTGGTTGGTTCCAGACATGGACCATCAACCTCTTTATACAGAATCCACTCATGTGGGCACATTACTGGATGTGCACACTCGACATGTGTAAATACTGTGCTCTTTGAGGAAGAAGCAGGTTATGTAAAAACGTCATCTAAGTATAGTGTTTGATAAAAATACTTGGGCTTCATTTAGAAAGATGGCCTTTGCATAAAACTGGGCTGTCTATGCAGTAGAAAAATGCTAATATTTTTTAAATTGGTGCTACATAATCAGTGAAAAATGGTATTGGTATTCCCTTTTGCTCTAAAGGTAGAAAACCTACAACAACCAGAATGCGCTTTGCCACACCAGTTTGGTTTTGCCCTCGGTTTTGGCTCTGGCTCGTTGTCTGTTTTTTTTTGTTTTTTTTTTTTTTTCAAGCAGGCAAACAGTATCAGCTCTGGTTCACAAACCTTCTCTATTGCAGTTAAGCACTATGCTACAATATGCATCTTAAAACATTACAGAATCTTGGATTATAGTCCGTCAGCACTGCCTAGTTTTGACAGTGTGATTAGGGTCTGGTAAAAGAGAGGTATTTTGCCAGCCATAGATTTGGGGGCTTTGGGTGCAGGCAATATGAAGAGAAATAGGTTTCCCTTTAAAGTCCCCCTGTGCCTCAGAACAACCATACAGAGCATGAAGTGTGGCTGTAGACTCTTTTTTTCGTGTTTCAGTTGTAGACAACATGGGTTTAAATTTTTTGCCATCTGATTTTGAATAAAAATGTTACCTATTAATATGTAGATAATGTTGTGATTGTTGTTGTGACATTCATGTTGTCCATTTCCCTTCTTTTTAAATGCAAAAACAATTAAGCTTGCAACCCAGGCAGGACGAGGAAACCAGATGGTTCCCATCAATCACTCCCGTGTTGTTCCAGTGTTCAGGCCCTACCCCTCACAAACTTTGTTCTTATGTGTGCATTTTTACAGCATTTCTGAACATTGGTTACTTTACAAAAGAGGGGCAACTCTGCCACGACACTCCCCAGCTGGTCCAGTGGAGCGGTCTGCGTCACAAAACCTGCTCCAGCATAACATTTTCCTTTACCCTGCAGTTTCCTTTTTAGAGGAGGCTGTCTTGGCCAGGCTTATAAAAGCTCCTTGTTTGGAGGATATGAGGTCAGAGAGGCTGTGGGGTTCATTCATCATTGGTAAGAGGTTGTGTTTGTGAAATGGTAATACCTAATTTACCTACTCGGTTAAAAGTCATGTTAGGTTATGCAGCACGTTTCATGAGAATATATTTATTCCTGTGTGAATGTGATAATTTATTTTATGAGTGTTGATGTTTGGATCAAATGATGAACTATTAACTCTCCAGTTAGCTTACCTTCCTTAATGATTGGCTGATCAGAGGTGTTGATTAAATATTTGCCTCCCTGTAGATTGTGTCTTTAATTAAGGAACAGAAGGTGCCAGGCTGAGCTGTTTTAAATGCCAGATCCCTGTGGCACTCCACGCCTAACCTGCCATGGCAAGCTGTTAATTGTCTGCTGATGCTGGCAAAGTGGCTGACACACACGCCCTGATTGCAGCGAAAAGTAGCTGCATTAGCTTTTAGTCATGATTTATGTTGCAAATGCAGCCAACAGAGGCATATCTTCATATTTCATAGAAATCACTGGTAGAATTTGCTGATTTGTAGGGAACATTATTAGTTCTGGGATTTCCAAGAAAAGCAACCCAGAGACATTGTGGGGGGGGGGGGCTTCTCATTTAAAGAGAAGACAAGTTTAGCAGCTCTGGTAAGAGCAGGCATTCCCCAGTGACAAGGTGTTAGTTCATGTGTAACAGTCCTGCTGACCTGCTTCTGTTGGAGTTTTTTCTGGTCCGGAGTTCAGGCTGAAGGAGATGAAAGGTTTGCTTGTCTCAGTCAGTCCACTAGTTTCCATTGAGTCAGCCTCAGCCCCACTTAAAATATTTTGTTTGGCCACCCAGAACTGGCACTGGGTGAAATCGCCACGATTAAGATGTCATATCACCTCACATAGCACTAAATCCACCAACCTGGCTCTGCGTTTGGTGTAGCCTCCTCTGTAGTTATGCCTGATTTAGATTCTCCTCTTGATGTAAACTTGGTCAACTCCAAACAGTCAATGCTGTGAGTTGAACATTAATAATATGTAAGGAGCATAGGGAGCAGGACAAAGCAGTACAAGATTATTGTTTAATCAGCAGTTTGACATACATTTTTTTTTTTAAAAGAAGATGGTAAAAAAGCAAAACAATCCTTCTGGCGCATTGAGGGCAGTTGTCATCTTGCTTTACTTTTTACAGTCTGGGCTATGCTGCCCTCTGCTGGTTGAACACAGCAGAATATACATGTCTTGAAAAAAATTCTAGTCATGCCAACTCATGATTGGGCAGGAGTGGAATAACCTGACTGTTTAGTAGGTGGATTATGTTTTGACATTTTGGAATGCTTTCATCTAGATAATTTCATTATAAGATTTGATGTGATGACTAAAATGAGCTCCATGGTGAAAATAAGCCACACTATGGCCTTACTATTGACAAAAATTAGGATCAAGGTTAGGGATAGTTGATATGTATTTGTTTTGTAGCACATGCTGATAATTGATAACTAACCTCTCATGGCAGATGATATTAAGATGACAATAATAATTTAACATTTTTTATTTTAAAAGAAGTTCGTAACCTGTGGTTTATGCCTCCCCTTGAGGGTAAAAAGGTTTTTCCCCTCCTCTGACATCTTGTTGAACATGATTGCAAATTGAAATCATGTTGTGTTCCTGTGAAACTGTAGAAAAAAGCACGTCCACACAGGCGGTGATATGTTTGTCTCTTTAGTCGACACTACCTGGCTCTACCCAGGTGCAGCAGTTTGATGTTGTGACAAGAGCGTGACAGCAACATGCAATGGTTGTTTTTCTTGTCTTCTCCCTCCTCCTTCTTTTTTGTGTTCATGTGCGAACCTCAAACCACTTTAAATGTGCATACTGCCACCTACTGATTCAGAGTGTATAGATGCTCACTTTTAAAGCCAATGAAAGCAATTTGGTTTAATCATATCAGCTCTATTTATTTGCTTTAATTTCATTATAGCTGATAAATGGCAGATATTATAAACATTTACCATTATCAGGCCAATATATTGTTGAACTTGAAAGTTCATACGCCTGCTTATGTTTATTTACTTATGTGACAGACCAGCTTAATATCTCTGTAATCTTCCTGTAACCTTAACTTCTCCTTTTGGCTGTGTCTCCACAGGAAATAGCTAAACAAATGCAGGAAGAGGAGGCAGAGAGAATCAGAAGGAGGAGCAGACAGCAGGAGGGCCACAATGAAGGTACAGTTTTACTATTTTGTTTAATGATTTAGTTTGTTTAGTGGTAACCAAAGGCATCAATCCTAAAATACTGCCAAATGATTTTAAAGAAAAATTATGATATTTGAGTATTTAGGAATTTGCCATTCTGAACAAAATTTATATTTTTGTTAAGTTTATTTTTTCGAGGCATATTTTCTTGTTACACCTAGGACAAAACCCATGACATCCTTCGCTTCCCCCTAACCCCCTTTTGTTATATTTAAATCCATTGTCACGTATGTTACAATAGCATGAACAAAACATACCCTTCATAGCTCTTGCACAGTATTGTTACCACCATGTGTTGTATTTCGTGTGAATCATTTGCATGCATATAAAATGTCTTTTATATTGTCTTTAACCCATGACTGTACATCTGTATTTCAATGTATACACACATTGGAATCCCTCAGCTGTGCCTAAAACATTAATGTAAAATGTGTAACAAATGTATCATGGTATTTTTAATGCCGTGTTACCTCATCATTAACTGCACTTGTCTAATAGTACCTGCTAACAGCCTCACCCATCCTCCCTGCTTTTGTGTTTGCATGTTTGGCTTAACTAAAGGCAGCGCCAGCGATCCTGCACTGCTATCCCCACACCAGCATACATTCAGCAGCCATCACAGAGGAGAGGAGCAGTACTCATCCTCCACCACCGGGTGGCAATGTTCTACCTCTCACGACAATTCATACTTAACTGAGCCTCAGGCGAACTCGCCCAGGGAGGTAACGGCTCAGAAAAACAGAAATTCATGGTCAAATCAAGGACACCGAGATTCCTTTAGGGAAATCAGTGTATTGAGAGAGCCTTTGAATGAGGATTCAGAGGACTCGGACACAGCTTTCTCTGAACAGCTCTCTGTCCTGTCCCAGAGAATGAATGATGGAGTCAACACAGCACCTCCTCGACGGCGGGTATCTTTACAACATAAGCCGCAAGAGAGAAAGTACAGAAGTATTTGCTCTCGCAACAGCTTTACAGATGAGCAGAGAGTTTGGGAGGAGGAGGGAGGAGAGCGTGATGAGGACTGTAGTTATGAAAATGGTGACCTAGAGAAGAGAAGGTGTAGGGACTGGGATCGGGACAGGTACCAGAGAGAAGAGTATGAGGGTTCACATAGGAGCAGAGATCAGGATAGACAAAGGCAATGTAGTCGCAGTGAGTCTGTCCGGCTACATGACAGGAGTAGACACAGTAACAGAGACCTGGTGAGAACTTGGAGCTATAACGACAACCCTGACAAACATGTACATTTTCGGGACGACACCAGAAGCTCTAACAGGCAGCGCAATGAAGGCGACAATGTCTGGGACATGCTAGGCCAGATCCTCATGGAGAGGGGTGTGCCTGTGAGGTTTGGCAGCAATGGGGCCCCACTGCAAATATGTCCCCGAAACAGAGACAGCCAGGTGCTTCACGGGAGTGAGGCCTCCTGCGGTGACTCCCAACCACATCAGAGAGCCTTCCAGAGAGCTGCTACCACCAGGCACAGTTTCCATGGAGATATCAGGGAGAGGAGGAGATTGTCATACCGAGAGAACAGTGGGAGAGATCACAGAGAAGACCGAGACAGGCACCGTAATATTGTGGAGCCTGATGAAGAGGTTTATGAGATTAGTAGTAGGGACTCATATCTTGCTAACAGAGAAAGGGGAGGCAGTGGAAGGTGGAGAGAGCACAAATCCACTAACGATCACGGAGAGGAAAGGAACGTAAATGATCGCAGGGTCAAGAGGACAACGAGCGAACGCAGGCATTGGCACCAAACTATAGAAGAAAGGTTAAGCTCAGAGGAGGAGCAGGAGGTGGAGAGGAGAAGAGAGCAGCCCCGCCGAAGAGCCCCACAGCGTAGCCAAAGCCTCAGCAGCAGCAGGGTTTCAACAAGGAATAGGTCAAGGCACATGGCAGCAGGTAACCCCCAGAACTGCAGCCAACTCCTGTCTGCAGAAAGAGAGCTTCCAGAGCTGTGCTCCCTACCTCACTGTGTGCATTTGCTCCTCCTATCTTCCCTCAATCATCTCCTAATCTGGACAAAGTTGGGTTTTAGTGGTGACTGAAGTGTGGACATTTTCCTTTTCAAATCTATAATTCAAGTAGTCCTGGTATAAAATCAATGTGTGCTTTGGTTTCATTCTCATCTTCATCTTCATCATTATTCTTTCAGCTTTGATGTAGTGAGGGTATGAGTTCTATGGAGTCCCTTTTGGAACAATCTTAACAAATCTTTACATGCTGCTTCCTCTCATCTCTCTGTGTGATTCAGATGTCCTCGCTGTTTTTTTCCAGCCACTGTTTTAGTGCACTTGTGTGATCTCTCTTAACACATCTCTTACATGTTTTATGTTTTTACCCCTCCTTTATGTTTTATTACACCATCATCTTCTTTTCCTTCATATTTAACACTGTCATCTCACTCTTAGGGGCGTCACTGCAACCAGAGCTTCACAGGGAAAGTCTGGACCTGGGAGTGCTGCAGCAGGTCCTACAGGATGAAGAGCTGGCTCGCAAGCTGCAGGAGGAAGAGGAAACGCTCTTGAGGAGGGTAAGCACCCATAGAGATTATATTTACAATCTTTAATTTAGATTTCAAAGAGAAAGGACAGAAGGTCAGTTTTCTCTTTTGATTCCTTTTGTTTCTAACTTTAGCTGTCTTGTTTTCATAGAACTCCCAGCCCTCTCCATGCAGCACTTACCCAGAGGGAGACTTTAGAGTAGCACAAGTGGCGCAGGATCAGGTACAATTATGAACTGAATTTAATTTCATCACCCATGTATCTCATGGTTAATATCCACCTATGGAATGATCTATCTGTGTTTTTTCGTCAGGAAATTGCGCATTTTATGCAGAAGCAGGAAATTAAGACAAAGCGTCGATCTCGCGAGCTAGAAGGGCCTGCATCGTGGCGTGAACACAGAGCAATGATCAGCCATCATGACCGACGAGTTGCACGAGACAGACAGGTAAATGTCTTCAGCATCCAGAGACGCGACATGTGCTTGTAATGCATGTCTTTTATTTTGTGATCAACTTTTTATTGAACTTTTTGTCAGATGGTACACGAATACAGAGTACCATGCATGCAAACAACATGTGACACTCAACTTTATACAAGCCACTACAAAACACAACATAATGCATGTCTTTCGAAAGATCCCCTTAACTCTTTGTTTACTCTCTGTAAATACTAAATAGTTGACTTATGAGTACTTTTATCATGTTTTATTAGATCAATCTATTGTCAGTGTTTTTGTAAAACGTGATTGTTTGAAATGAAAGGAGTCAGACTTCTTTGTCCTCTGTGAAAGGTCCAACGGGAAAGGCTTGACTCAGAGGGCCTTCCTTCCCCAACTGAGGACTGTTCCCCAGAGAACCAGGCACCCAGCCCCCCCTGCACAATACCGTAACTGTCTCTACATGATTACACATTAAACTGACAGATGTCTCTATTGTTAGTCTTTCATATTCTTTAAATGACTCACAACTGCGTTTACAGAGAAACCCAGCAGATCAGAAACATTGCGGAAGAGCTTGACCCGACCTTCCAGGCCAGGAGACAAGGCACAGACGGCGTCAGAGTTGGACAAACAGGTACTTTAAACAGGAAGAGTAGCTATCAAAATGAAATTGTTACAACAATAGCTGACACTCGTATTGTTTTTCCTTCAATATAGGTCCAAGTGGTCAGTCACCTCCCACTCCACATTCTGGCTTACATGACTTTGTAGAGGAACCTACTTTCATCCCACCCACAAAACGTCCAGCGGAAAAATCAGGGCGCACTAAACCCAAAGAGAAAAAGGAAAACTGCAAGCAACAGTAACTTTTATTGCTGTCGGATGCATATATATTTTATAACACTAAACATAAGTTCAGCTACAGAGTTCTTATTAAGAAACACCATCTACCAGCCACCCCTGCGAGCACTTTAGACCAGTGAAACACACAGAAAGAATTGAGAGAAGTGACACTTAACTGAATAATGATTACACTTTGGACTCTGCCTTTATCAATTTCAAAGGGAAAATCAAGGTTTATTGAAATATTGTTTGAATTCTGTAGTGTTAATGAGTGTTTAATTTAAACCGTATACCTTTTTTTTTATTTTATTTTTTAGTTGTAGCTTTTGTTTTTATTTAGTTAAGCAGTATACCATTAGCATCGAAAACGTCAAACGACAAAAAACAAGACGTCACTGTGATGACCCTTGACCCTGAGTGACGTGGTTTTCGGACAAGCTATTTAAAGACATCCACTTTTGGAGTGTTTGACAACTTTTTGTAAAAGCACTTTGGCAGGACACCAGCCGTTTTTTACGATGACAATCAAATTAATTTTTATAACCCTTATTAATAGAAATCCAATTTTTTTGAAAAAAACATCAAGCTTTGTAATATCCAGATGTAAATATTTCCTCTTGGAACAAGGTAAGTAAGTAATCAAAACTCAAAGGTCCACTTACTAGATTTTTTGGAGGTTCAACTGCATCTCAGTCATTTATATCACATCGGACCTCATTGACCTGAGACAGGGGTTAGGTCTCCCACCTTTATATGGGCACTTGTTAGCATGTGACCAAAAAGCTTTGATGTAGACATGGAAGCTTAGATTATTTGGTACATATACAACTCATATTTTTGTATATTTTGTCAGGTATGTTTCAGTCCAGAGGCAATTATGATTCATTATACTGAACACTTACTCCAACAACAGATAGTTTTTGTCATTTGTTTTGTTTGTTTATATTGTTCCCAAGTTTAAAACACTCTTTTTGTTGTTGTTCGTTTTGTCTTCTACAAATTAAATATGCCACTGCTCAGGTGGACCACCATGAATGCAATTGTTCTATATGAAAGTGAAAAAGAATAAATACAAAAAAATCCCTTTTTTATTGGCCGTTGTGAAAAGTCATTGAAATACAATACAAAGAAGAAAGATGTCATAAAAACAAGTCATGTATAAACATCAGAGGCAGAAGGATAATTTCACCTAAACAAACCAGTGCTTCGGGTAACCATTGACAGGTAAAATAAAGTGCTACAGTTCTCAAAATGTTAATGATCCTACTTTGGTATCTGCTCAAGGCAGTACCTGAACTTTGTGGTCTTTTAACTGACTTCTTGAGCTGTGACTCATACCAACTCACTGATATAGTGACTATAGGTGTGGGCTAACATTTTCACCCTGAGCCCACACAGCACATGACTCAAATGTTCCATTTCAGAGTAAAGATAGGCCTGCTACAGTTCAGAAAAGACATTTTAAAAAAAAAATAATTTCCACTTGGTCTCATCTAGCTGCCTACTACACTGTACTAAATGATATTCACAACAATAAGGAGTACAGGACTGAGTACAGGGGGGGTTTCCATATGACCCTCAAGCGTTGCTGTAATGTAACAGCTGCTTTCTGTCACATTTTTCCCAAGGTATTCTCATGTGATGCAGTTAAAAGGAATCTCGGCAATCGTGTAAGGCACATGAGTAATCAGTTTATCTGCGGTTTTATCTAAACATGACTCTGAGTGTACAAGCTCTCAAGAGGCATGTCTCAACTTGAGGAGGTGAGTGCTACTGAACCACAACCAGATATCTGCACTAGTGAAGATGGGCAGATTATGTACTGTACTGTAGGCTCCCTTTAGCATAACATGGTGTAGACTGATCTTTTACCAAGTAGGGAAACTCCCTTCACTGGACTTTTTGACACCAATAAAGCAAGAGGAGGAAAGTCCATGTAGTTCCTGGTAGTAGGGTGGAGGAGGTTATATACCACGCTCTCTTCAATTTGATTGTCAACTGACTTTCACAATAGTACACAAAGCTAGTGTCTTCTGTGCACTACTATTTTCACAATATATCACAAGTAGTCTACAACCACTAACATTTAAATAATAAACCAAAGCATACAAAAAAGTAACAAAAACCATCCACTGATGAATCCTGTTTCGCCATAAAAATACATGTATAAGACATAATTGTTACAGTTTGGTTGCTGCAACATAACCTGGTTATAAATATACAATTTCAGCAGTAAACACTAGTTGGTGAATTGGAGTCATATGTGGGCTCAGCAATGGACACGGCTGAAACCTGACGTCAGAAACAGCTGAACACCCTCCCGCGCTTGCACTGTACATTCACACAGAGCCGCTTTACCGCTCAGACATGCAAATGTGCAGAGATATGAAACTCTCTCCCACTCATTCATACACCACAGTATTATTTAACAGTGTATTGGCCAAAGTTAAACTACTTCAACAAAAACACACACACACACACACACACACACAAAAAAAACGGAAGAAGTTAAAAAGAAAAACAAATTTGCTTCCAGTGGTTTTCAGTGGCTTTCCATTAATTCAACCATAAAATTCAAAACCTGTCAGATATTTTAGGACTACAGTATCTGTCAAGATTAATGCCAGGGAAAAAACACAGCCTCCTTCATGGCTATAATTTACATGATGAATAGGCTGTTCTAAGTCCACTTTGTTTTTTCCCCTCTCAAAATTCCCCTTCCTCCCCTGTGTCTATTCACTGTATTATCAAGAGATTGCTAGAATTGTTTATCCTGGTATTTCACAACACGATGCTAATTCAACCCATCAGTGTTTTCACAGTAGCTCCGCTTATTCATATTAAAGGAAAGAGGGTGGATAAAAGACAGCTGGGTGAACAAAGTGCTCCGTTTGTTGCACATTGAGTCGAGCAAGGACATCCTCAAAACTTTGTATCACATCGTATCATCGTATTCAGGAAATCCCTTTTTTTTTTCCTTTCACAGAATTCAATAGAACCTCCCCAGGTGTTTCAGTGTGGTCATCCAATGAGCTGCTCAGAGGAGTCCTTGGAGTTTAGCGACTCCGAGCTGCTCCCCTGCTCTTGCTGGGCCTCGTGGAAACTGCACTCAATTGCAATTAATGTCTGAGGGTCATCTGAAGAAGCTAAAAAAGGACAAATTGGATACTTTTTCAGAGTGATTGGATGATAAATGTTCTGTATAATCGCTCATTCAGGAAACATGGTTAGGCTTATCTTTTTATAATTTGTATGAAGTACAACAGTAATTACCTGTAGGGTAACTGATTATCGTCTTTTTCGGGGCTTCCTTGTTGTTCGCTGTTTTTTTCTGGTGGATTTTCAGGGTCACAACAATGATCACGACGATGAGGCCGAAGACGATCAGAACTACGCTGGTGACCACAGATGAGACCAACGGCCAAACCTGTTCTGAGTGATCTGAGACAAAATAGCAAGAAATCAATGCTGGCCTACAGTTGAAGTAAGAAGCACATGTACATTATAGGAGTAGAATCATGTCCTACCAGGTGGGTTTGGATTGGCCGACGGTTTTGAGGGGACGACACACTCACACTTGATGTCAGAGGTTGCATTTCCCTTGGCCACGATCTTATCATCTGGATTGGGACACCTTTGAGAAAGATAAAGCAATGACAACAGGTCTTTAGTGATTTTTCTGGGTTTTCAACGAAACATGGCTTCAAAAGACAGATGCTGATTTTAGAGCAGGGTATATATCTCACTTGGTACTCCAAGGTTTGCACTTCTGGTGAATTTGGTCGTTGAAGGTTCCCTCTGGACATGGTCTGCATGAACCTGTGCGGAAAAATCATTCAGGTGAGTTTCAAGTCAATCTAACCCATGAATCTAGAGTGTATGTGCCAAATCCACAAGCTTATCTTTAGTTCACTTACGGTCCTGTGTGGGTTCCTGCCCTTTGTTACACTTCATAACACAGAAGGTACAGGAAGGATTACCACAGGCGAGTCCTTCTCTACAGCCACACTGTGTGTTAGTCGTGGTTGTGCATTCTTTCAGCAGGACTTGAGCACCTACCCATACAAAGAGGGAAAGAGAGTTGTAAAACTGTGTAATTTTACATATTTCTACTTGTAGTTCCATAATGAAAAAAAAAAAAAAACTTGCATTATTGTGACCAGAAGGATCATTTAACGTACCTGTACACGTGTCACATCTCAAACAACTGAGGCGTAGAGGATCTACTGTATATGTCCCTGACTCACAAGGTTTACAAAGGTCCTGCGGCTTTGGACCACATTCATTGACCAGGCGGTTTCCTGCAAACACACACACACAGGGAACAGACACCAGTAAATCAACTGTAAATTCTGTCACATTATGATATCCGTTTCACTGCGATTAAGTATTCAGAGACAATATGACCTTCCTACTCAATGCTCTAAAAGTTGAAATGCAGCACAGGAGAGCTGTTAGAAAATGTAAACGGGCAAACTGTTTTGGAACTGTAGGGACATGTGGAGGTATAAGTCACAACTCCCAAGTTATTTGAGTTATCATTACATCACCCAATCCCTGTCTCTCTGTTGTGGTATTAGCTGAGAAAACCACCGAAACTATAATTGGTTACAGGCAGCCACCACGGAGGAACAGGGGCTGGAAAAGCTGCAGCTGAAAGTGCATACAACTCAGGAAGCTTATTGCTCATATTAGATATTACTATTACTATTAACACAACTCTTGAATTCTGAGGAAGGGAAAAAAAATCCATCCCTCCGTTTACATATAGACAAACAGTGTTTCATTACAGGTCAGTTCTACACATGAAAGTGTGTTTCTTCCTTTTCAAAACCTGGCGCCTACATTACACACAATGCCGCTTAGCCAATGAGTGACAGACTACATGCAGCTTCTCCTGGAACATCAACAGGTTTGATATTCATTATTTTCACATATACATTGAGTTATCCTTGTGGATCAGTGCTGTTGGGATACTTTTAAAATAGAGATTGAGATAATAATACAGCATTTGAGCAAGAGTTTTGTCAACACCCAAAAAAAAAAAGGTAATTATCTCCTTTATTACTTACCAGGATGACAGGCTTCACAGCAAACATTGTCTCCACTTTGTTTCCATGTCATGCAGCCACTGGTAGTTTGTCCAGGACGGCACAAGCAGACCTGCATGAGCAGAGAGACGACCAGCGCCCAAAGGATCCCAGCCATACTGTTGTCAGCTTCCAAGCCTCAGGACAGATGTGAGGTAAATCCAAATTCAAGAAAATATCCCAGGCACCTAAATTATATTAAAAAGGCACCTTTTTTGTTTGTTTTTTTCTAAATCTCAAGCTGTAGTCTTCAATACATAAGCAGCCTTAATATTCTTAAATTAAGTTAAAGCCACTCGGCAGTAATGTCATGAAGTTGAAAAAGTGAGTAATGTCATGTGAAGCAGTCTCTCTGTGCTGTGGGTTCAGTGCGCTCAAACTTACTCACCGCACAGCCAGCTGAGCATGCTTTTCATACTCAGGTTTTTTTTTTCTTTCACTCACTCACTCAGGGGGCGTGACTAGTGTGCCTTACTTCATAACATCAATCAGACTCAGATAAGTATCATGAATGGAAAATACCCTGACATTAAAAACATAAACCAAACAAATTAGTCAGTCAGTCAGTCAGTATAAACTACAAAACCATAACTATAAAGTTTCTTTTTTTTTTTTTTTTTTACAAAAATATAACTTGTTTTTCTTCAGTGAGAAAGCAAACACAGCAAGATTAGAAATATTAAAATGACAAGATGTAGGAGTTGTTTAACTGGCAAAATAAACTGAAAAACATTAAGAACAAACCTGGTTTAAGATATTCAGCTCTCTCCCCTCCACCTCGCCGCTGCTTTTCGTGCCACCTTCCTGATCTTTTTGTTTGCTTTGTTGTATCTATCAGATCGTGTCCACTTTTAACAGATAACTAGAGAGTCTCGTGGAATACACACAAGTGACTCTTACTTACAGGAACATCCTGTAAATATTAGATAACAGCATGGTCTTGTTCCAACCTGTCTAGATGAAGGGACTGGAGTGAAAACAGCGTCTACTTTGACCTTAATCTAGACTCACTACTGCATACTGGCAAAACCAAAGTACAAGCCACGTCTACTGGGTGTGTCCGGGAAAACTGCTATAAATTAGTATTTCTGGATCTTATCGCTGAAAATAGCGTTGCAGCGTTCTCCTGAACAACAGAAGTAGGGGGGGACAAATGTAATGCCTGAGCTCTCATACGTGTTGTTCATGGCACAATTCAAACTGGATCAAAAAAGTATTTTGTCTGTCTCCATTCACTGTCGTACAAAGTTTTTTCTGTAATAAGGTCCTATCGGGTAAACCTGTCTAGATTAAGGAACTGCAGCGAAAACAGTGTACTTTTACCTTAATTTGGACTCACTACTGCATACCTGTAAAACCAGAGTTCCAGCCACAACTCCTGGGTGTGTCAGAGAAAACTATGCTATAAATGAGTCTTTGTCATGACAATAGGCACCCTGTTAGCTGGGGCGATGCCTAGCATATAGCTCGTGGCTAAATGTCATCCAAAGCGGCAGCGCCCCTAATTATGCTTGATGAAATATAATTTAAAGGAGTGAGTTAAATAAAAACTCACCCCCTTAGTGTTGTCATGAAGGGATAAATAGGGTATAGAGGCGATTTTTTTTTTTTTTTTTTTTAACTGGGCTGTAAACGTGTTTATTTCTGCTGTGAAGGCTGTCATGGAGGTTGACTTGCTTTCGGAGCCAAGTCTCAAGTGGCCATTCGAGGAACAGCAGTTTTTTGGTGGTTTGGGCGTTTGCTTCAATTCTCAGAACGGGAGTTTGGCACTTGGTGCAAAATAGTCTTTTCAAATCAGTTTGCGATCTCTGGGCGTCCACAGACTTGGATTATGCCAGACAAGCTGTAAGGAGGGGGCAGCTGTAGCTCAGCTAGCTCAGCGGGTAGAGCAGTTCGACCAGTGTTCGGGAGGTCGCTGGTTCGAATCCCGGCTCCCTGGGGCGGAGCTGAGCTACTTGACGAAGTATCCTTGAGCAAGATACTGAACCCCAAAATCGCTCCTGATGTGCAGAATATACACTTGGCACCTTACAAGGCGGCCTCTGCCATCAGTAAAGGGCCCTGCGATGAGCTGGCGACTCGTCTGGGGTGTACCCTGCCTTCGCCCTTAGATACCTGGGATTGGCTCCAGAAACCTCCCCGCAACCCCTTGAAAAAAAGGGATAAAGCGGCTACCGCGATCATCAGCGGTTGACAATGAATGAAAGCTGTAAGGAGCCATATCATGTTTTTTCTTTTCTTTTTTTTTTTTTTTTAAGGTTTTTAAAAGCCAGTCCCCATCAACTTCAGTTGTTTAGGAGAATGCTGCAACGCTGTTTTTGCTGTGAAGCCCCAGAAATGTTTTGTGGACTACATAACATCACTCGACTTTCCATCGGCATGAGGGTGAGTATATGGTGACTGAATTTTAATTTTGTTTTGGGTAAACTTATCCTTTACCTATGTAAATCTTAGGGGGAGTAGGTTCATTGATCTTTGATTTGTAATCTTCCAGGCTTCTTTTGTGTGCCACATTCACTATAGTTTAATTGTATTGTATTTCCTGCCTTTGTTCAGCTATCATTTTCTCAAGGGGAAAAATACAGATTACTGGAAGTCATAAAACAGAGATAGGAAGATTGCAACTACTGAATGTGTTTGTTTTTATTTTGTAATCAGATATCATGTCACATTATTTTTAATGGAGGAAGCACATTGATATTGAATACACAATATCAGGTCACAATGTGCCTTGCTGATGAGTCATCACTGCCCAGAGTCACGAGTCGAGTCACTGAAAAGTTTTAAATTTCCCGTTCTGTTCTGTTCATCAGCTGCTATCATTATCAAATGAGAGGCGCTCATAGGTGACCAGTGAAAAGGAAACGGAAACAAAAAGCGCAGAGAGAATGCTTCACTGTCCCAAAGTGAAAGCGCGACTGTCCCAAAGGTTACACTTGTTAGGTGGCTTTCGTTGATGATTTGCATGGTGTCGATTCCCAAAAACCAGTAGAAAGGTGTTTCCTTACAGTAGCCTACGTGCTTTAGGACTTTTGGAAAACGGAAAAAATTTGCTTACTAATGATGAGACGAGCAAAAACGGTGCGTGTTTCCCTCTGACTCAGCTCCAATTCACACAGAGCCACACATCATGCCAAATGCATCATGATCTCATGATACATGAGTGACATTTGACAGACTTCGCCTTTGACCTTCTGAGGCTTTCAGCCTCAGTCTTAGAAGAAGGGCTCGCCCACTGTCAGAGCATACGTAGGTCATGAGAGACGGTGATGTCAAAAAGTCAGCAACCTCACCAGCCCACACGTCCCGGGCCAAGAACACCTCCCACACTTACCCTGCAACCTCCCTCTAAATTCAGCTACGAAGCAGAGTAAACCCCAGCTTTATTAACATACTGACTCGGGAAATACTTTACAGGTTGATCGGCAAGCACAGTAGAGTACCGTCGTAATGACATTCAGTTTGCTGGTAAATGAGTGTGTGTAAGTGTGTATTCGTGTGTACTCGCGTGTAGGCTGACATCAGCCTTAGTGTGAGTCAAACTACGATAACAGTACGCCAAAGTTGTAACAGAATGTGTGTCATTCCGGGACTACGTATTTTCACTTTGCCTAATAACCCTTTATAGTGAGCTTTTATCCAGACGACCGCCTTTCTTTGCGCTCTTCTGGGGGTTGCTGTTTCTAGCAAGGGCACTTTAATCTGCCTCTGCACGCGCGAGGGCGTCACTGTAAAGGCTCTGACATCACGTCCTTCCTGAACAACACAGCCCCTCGCGCGGGGGAAGCGCAGCGTCACCACCGCACTAGCATCCAACCAGCTTCTGTCATCTGTGGTTAGTGGGTCAAGCTAAAGACAAGGGGGTCTGTGCGGGTTACATTTACATCTGAGCCTGGTGAAAATATCGCCGGCCCACTGGGAAAGTACGTGGCGCCGCTAGTGCTCGGAAGTTCCACTCCGGGGTGTTAACTGTTAAAGCGTCACCCAATGCAAGTGTTGCTGACACATTTAGGTGTTGTGGTGGTGATGTTTTAGCCTACAACGTGCAGTTTGTCTATGCTTTATTATAGCTGTTGATGAGCCATCTCTGGTCATCGAGTAGTGACTTCCTGCTTGCTGTGACAGTGAAACGTTTCCATTGTCACGCATTGCCAGCAGACATTTACACAAAACATTTTTATGAATTAAAAGTTGAAATTTAAGAGGGGTAAAAAAGGAGGAAATTCACATTAAATGTCTCCATCTAGTGGCTACAAAAGAGACATTTAAGAGAGGGTACTAACATATTAGGGATGATTATCATTGAAAATGCAGACAGTTTTTAACATATATATTTTTTATTCATATATATAATAAATTTCTATGTACAATTTATTCTTCTTTTGTAAAGAAACAAAATTAAAGAGAAAGCTTTGATTGCAAACAGTGTTTCATACTAAAGGGGAGGGGGAGACAAAATGGAAAAGTGCTCATAAAACCGGTGTCCGTCTGTGATTTCCCTCTGTAACTAAACTTTAGGTAGATACAACAGGGGTTTGCCATTGTTTTGCAAGGAGATCAGATTCTGAAGGCCAGGATTCCCCTTGAAGTCACTTTGTAGACGTAAAATGAGAAGTGCCAGACGATATTCATGAAAGAGTTTTACATCGTAACAGCATCTGCATTGTTGAGAAATAACCACTACACGCTGTGAGGCTTTGACTTTTTATCAAAGCTCAAGAAGGAAGTTCATAAATGACCATGATGCTCTGATGCATCCTGGTTCATCTCATGTCACCCCTTTGAGTTTGCCTTCACAGCTGTGGTTGTGTGTCCACTGTTTGCAATCCTGTTTGTGAGTTGGTTTTCCTTACCTAGCCGAAGTGTTATGAATGTCAGGGTTTTTTTTTAAATCACTAACAGGAATAATGATACATTCGACAAAGCACAGTTGGTCAGTGGCAACAGGCCACTGATTCACAAATGATGATGTCTGATTGTCTGTCAGTCAGCCGCAGTAGACAAAGTATGACACCATCAATGCAACATGATCACATAAATAACATCACAAAAAAAATCATCCAGTGTACGGATTCTTCCTTTAGAACATTGGCAAGAGGTAACGCCTCCTCCCAATTATGGTAATACTTTAAACAAAATGTATTAATAAAATTTCTTTTCTTTAAAGCAGTTGAGACAGTCATGCAATATGCAGCCTAGTTAAACTAATGGCTGGCTACGGGGCCTCCCTTATGAAGTAGAAGAAATCCACAAATCGTGAACTGGTCAAGGTTAGCGTTTAGTAGTTGGCAGGTAAGAGCTTAAACAAGCTGGTGGCAACGCCACAGTATAAAGGAAACGGGGCCAGAGGTTTGGTGTGACTTGCTAAATTGTATCTGTACGCACAGATACGAGTCAGGAGATCGATTCCAAGTACTAGACCCAGAGAAATGTTCGGATGCGGGTTAAGTGCGGGCTGTAGTTTTCGGTCTGGGTCTGGGGGATTGAGATCCAGGGCCCAGCCAGCTTAAAGGTCTTGCAGAACAGAAAATATCCTAGGTAGAGTACACACTCCCGAGGAATGTCTGCGTGGCAGCTTTAAAAAAATCACCACACTGAATACCACTCACATTTCACAAACTGTACACGTCACGTCAATACAGAAGAGGGTTTTCAGCCACAGAGGACCCGTGCTCGTGTTTGTGAGAGGACTCCCTCCTGTTGTGCGCTTGCTGCCTGTATTCCTTTGCTTAGACATCAGAGGGATAGACAGATAGCAGGGGGTAGGTGGAGGGCCAGTCAGGGTCTACATTCTGAACTTAGAGACAGTCAGAGGCGAAGGATCGAGAGGAAAGTGAGAAGGGGGTGACAGAGTTTGGGGGAAAAAAATTGTTTTGTGCTCCATGAGTTTTAAAGGCACTGTCCTGTTACATGATGTCGACGAAGAACTCACAGGGATTGCCCATAGCATGCTGGAAGGACTGGCGACTGGCGGTGAGCTCAGGAGGAACGGCTGCTAACTCTCTCCCAGGAGGGGCTCCGGGGGGCGTGCTGCTGCTGTACGAGGTCTTAGGGGCCAGTCGGGCCAGACAATAAGGGGGAGGTAAGCCCGGGGGGCCGTAGGAGGAGGCATGGCTCCGCTCGCTGTGGGCACACGAGCCCGGCCCTGGCTGGGTGAAGGGGGCGTGGCTGTAAGTGAAGGATGGGTGGCTGTTCTGTGAGACAGTGTGGCTCCTGTGTGACTGACTGTGACTGAGGCTTGATCGGGCGTGACTGTGACTTGAGACGGCGTGGCTGTGGTGGCTCATTTGGCTGGCGGACCTATCACCGCGCCTCCCTCCACGGACGCGGGGCTCTGATTCGCTGCATGTTGACCTCTGACCCTTCTCCTGTGGGGAGGAACGTCTCCCTTTGCCCGCACTGGGGTTGGATCCACTGCTTCGGCTTCCTGTTGAGGAAGACAAACTCTGACATTTTAGCTTGGCCAAGTACACTTCCTAAATAAACATGCTGCCTTCAAATGGGGTCATGGTTATTCACGCTCACGAGAAGAATCTATACACATGACCTCATGAGTGGAAATTTTCTGAAAACTCCCACGTTCACATGTAAGATAAAGGTTTTTTTTTTATGGTCACAGAAGTTCATTTTTCTGTGGATGGTGAGTTAATAGATTAGTTTTTTAGTTGTTCCTTTTAATTTTACAATATGTCTGAGGAAAATGTGGATTTTCCCAATGTCCTCATCTATTTTATACATTTGCATCTCCAGTATTATGTCAACCCCTCGCTAGCTTGCTAAACTGCTAGCCTAAGTGGCTTCGAGAGGCCGTTGCCTCGAAGCTGTTCTCATGACTTAACCGCTTGAACAACAAACACACTGTATCATGTTTACAACTTTCCATGTTGTAACCACAAGCTCACAAGTTCCATTTGAAGGCAGCAACAGTCATCAGCTCGTCAGCCACAGCTGATTTAGACCACCTCATGTAAAGCTACTGATAAATATAAGTAGGTCACACATTAAACAAAATATATTTTAAAGCTTAATGAAGCCTTCATCAACTGCACCAGACACTATACATCTCACGGCATGAACGCATTAATGTTGTTGGACACATTACTGCACTTTGTTTAAGGTGTGACAAGACATTTTCTTAGGCAATCTAACAAGAGTCAGCAGTCAAGGGCAAACATGATTATCTCAAAGGTTTCTTCCCCCAAGTTCCACCTGCAGCAACTAACACCATGGGCTTCGTCTGATATTCATACAAACACTGAAACATTCACATATTCTCAACGTAAACATGATACACCTGCATCAGAGAGACGTATTTATTCAAGAAAGTTATTATATTGTCAGTGTTTGGTAACGCTTTGTAATAACCATCATTAATAAATGGTAAGATGATATTTAAATACACTTTATTGTGTGACTTAACATTTTCCACAAGTTGGCTCCTGGAACAGAATACAGCACCTTATTAAAATCAATACTCTTACCGCCTTTAGCCATTTCAGAAATTTGATCACGAAACCTTTTATTTCATCTATTTAATTATCCGGCATAACTGCAAAATTTCAGGGGGTTTCGTGCAACTGAATGTTATTGGTATGTTATCTTCCTTTTTTTTTTAAATCAAATTATCTGACTTATAATGTCCATCTAGATAGTCTTTATAGATGAACAATATAGTATTCATTAACATTTACAAAGTATCAGAGACATCAGTTAGAGCTTAACAATAAACAGCTGCTTAATAAATGGTTTGTAAAGCATTTCATTGTTAGGAGTGATATGAACTATAGTATACTAAATTTACATTAACTATAGATTTGCCATTTATTAATGATGGTTGTTATAAAGCGTTTCCTAATTTCATTTTAAAAGAAGGTCAATGTCTCCGTGCTGACAATGCATACTGACAGAGGTGTACCACAACGTTGCAAAATCACGCATTCCACACCTCCCCCTTCCACAATGAGCCCAACAGTACTGGGTAAAGTGGTGCATGATCGCCCCCTATCAGTGAGAATGATAGCACAAGCCCCAGAGTGATCATCCTGCATCATGCACCTCCCAGCACAGTACGAATGCATGCCCAGAGGTGCAGAGAGGGAGAACGGACCGTCAGGAGAGTCACACACGGGATACACACGGAGCGGAGAAAGATGCATGGGACGGGCGGAGGGGAAAAAAAAAACAACCTTAAAGCCACAGTATGATAGGTGGAGAATGTTGAGCGTGAGAGAGACAGAGGAGAGGAAGAGAGGAAGAAGATGAAGAGGGTGAAAGAGAGAGAGAGAGAGAGAGAGAGAGAGAGAGAGAGAGAGAGAGAGAGAGAGAGAGAGAGAGAGAGAGAGAGAGAGAGAGAGAGAGAGAGAGAGAGAGAGAGAGAGAGAGAGAGAGAGAGAGAGAGCGAGCAGCAGAGGAGGAGAGGGGGTTAGCAGGCTTACCGGTTCCCCCAGTGTCCTGGGACTACCTCCTCCTTCAGTCTAACGTTGCCCAGCAGAAACAGAGGGAACAACAGAATTACACACACCTCCCAGCCCGACCCTTCCCACACTACCTATCTGTGCATCTGGCCCCCGTATTGTCATAGCTTATGTTACACCCACGGCTGCGTTTGGCCTTCTCATGGTCATCCAACTTAACAAATCTTCAAGTTATGGAGAAACTGCCCCCTCAAAAATGCAACAAAAAAAAATGCACACATGCACTCATTCAAACAAGCAGGCGGACACATAATTACCCACGAAGACAAAAGAAAAAAAACAACTCCCATTTGACTTACTTAAAAGTACATCACATGACTAGTCTTATCTTTGTCAACTCTGTCCTTCCACGTTTCAGGGGGTTGCAGTCAAACCAACTGAAAGAGTGACAACCGGCTGAAAGCAAGACATGACGATGTCTGGATGAATCACTCAAAACAATGGAAATCAGACTGATAGATGGTAACAAGTAACTTACCATTATCTGTCCGGACTGTCTAGTTTAAAAAAGCGTATGACGAGCACACTATCACAGCCACCCACTTATGTACTGAGCAAACCGCCCTGGTTCGCCACTCTCCCTCAATGCAGATATAAAAAAAAAAACAACCATGCAGCAGCAACACAAAGCACTGATTCGAAATGAGAACAAAAAGATCAACTGATGAGGAGGGATGGACTCGGCGCTGATCATTACAAGCTGGCGATTTGTAATCACACGGTTGATCCGATTATTTTTGTCATGTACACACCCAGTACTGCAGAGCTGTCCGCTGTGTGACTCAAGATGCTCATGATTGACCTTGACAATACAGGACGTGTTTTAGAAATACACATTAAATAATCAAAAAGCAATCCAGTGTCAGATTCCTGCCCGGTGAGCCGGAAAAGCTAACATTAGCATGAGTCAGATACGTGCTAATAGTGATGTCATATGTCAGGAATACTGAGATTAGGGGAGAATGCCATGTTGCATGTTGAGTCAAATTATTACACATTAATTAATGAAAAGCTGATGGAGAACTCAAAGGCCCGCCTGGCCCCTCCTTCTCATTGCTCACCCTCGCTGTGCTGGCTGCCTGCACTCCCACTGTGGAAACTGTGGCACGGGTCTGAGTAGCCTGGCGGGAAGCTGGGGGGTGCAGAGGGAAAAGGAGGATAGGGGTATGGCTGCCCGCCCAGGGGCCAGGGGTTGCTGGTGGGTGGAAGCGGTGCCAGAGTGTCCTGCTCAGAGCCTCCGCCGCTGGATCCCTCGTTTAAATTGAGTGATGCCATGTCTTATTGGAGAGAAAACAGAAGCAGAGAGGGAGTGACTTAGCACAATCCTTCTATTCATAAATAAAAAAGCCATACGCGTGGAAGGGCGTTATTGACACGCTGAGGGAAGCGGCTGTACTTTGACAGAGGTCCCCGAAGGTATAGTAGCACTGCTCGGAGAAGGTGATCTTGTTGACGGTGTGTCTCAGGTAGCCATGTTTCAGCAGACTGCTCGCGTACTTTCTCGCATCCCGCCGGTCCTTGAATCCTTCCACTCTGGAGTAAAGCCAGTCGACCACGTCAGCACCTGACACAGCGAAAAACACACACAAACAGACATGAGGTCTCCGTCTCTAATGTGTTGAACAGATGCTAAAAATACTGTCAACATGCAAACTGCAACAACCACAGTGGCTACGTGGAGACAGGCAGCACGATGTTGCAAGAACCTTGAATAAAGACGGTTAAATTAATGCCAAAACTGCTGTATGCAAGATTATTTTCAGCGCTCAGAATTAGATTTTATGGTTAGACCTCAAAAAAAACTTGAGTTGAGATGAGTTGCAATGAGTCCTATTTAAGAACAAGAAACAATTTCAAAGAAATAACTTAAAGGATCTGAGATAAGCTGGTATATGATTACAGATTTAATCATGTTTCCGTCTCAAATTTCACATTTGCAATTCAGGCGTGCACAGTTTTAAAGAAATGAAATGGTCAGTAAACATCAATTTCTTTATTCATCTTTTTATGTGTTTATTTTTAAGAGTTACTGAGGCAAAAGTCCTCATAGACACACTCAAGATTAAAAGTAGTTGCAAAAACCACACATATACAGTAAGTACATGCATTACTTACAGTAAATAACTTAAAAAAAAAACCCAAATCTTCTTTTACAGGAAACCAGGGTTTGCTTTTAGTTTTGTGTGTGCCCACAGGGCTCAGCTTTTCTCACCTATGACAGCGTTGGCGATGGTGATCTTCAACCACATCCTGTCTCGAATTTCCAGGCCAGAGTCTGGCAACTGCATCACCTTGACGATGGTTGCCATGTCTGTTTTACTCGCAGACAGAGGCAGGTCATCGAACTCTGGGACGGGAGAGGAGTTTGTGAGTGGAACTTCTCAATTGTTTAAATTTTGTGAGGTTGTCATAAGTAAAACAGAGTTGATGTTTCTAGTGTGTGATGGACGTGTTGGCTGGTTGTCTTTACCGTAGTGTGGGTAAGGGCCCGTCAAGGCGGTGGTGTGTGAAATCCAGGCTGCAGGGTCGATGGGTCTCACTGGTTCAGCTGAACAAATGCAACAGATAAAATAAGCCAACTCTGATGAAAGATAGAGTTTAAACATTGTCTGGCTCAAACCTCGTCAGGGACATGAGCTACACTGTTTCTTATGTAAGTAGAAATATGCAAAATCACAGTCACATTGCCTTCATTAGTAAAATCAGGTAAGTATGTATGTGATTGAATATAGTACTGGGGTTTGTCTTACCACGGGGGATGGTGAAGTAGCTTCGTGGAGACGGGTCCCAACATTTGGCAACAGTAAGACTAATAGGACTGCAGAGGAAGCAAACAGAAAATCAGTTTTAATAAAAATCTTTTAAATCCACGGTGTGAAATTTCATCTGCTTGGGGTCTCTAGGTCTAAACAAAAGATGCAAGTATTGTCTGATCATGGGAGCTGTTGTCTTCTGCGTTAAATGACCACCATTTCTGATGAAAACCTATCTATGTTAGTCACGTTATGTTTTGTCACCTTTGCAGACCTCATTCTCTGACTCTCTCCAGGAAGTCATAGCAACAGGCAACCAAATTAATCACATCGTTGCCTTAGTAAAATGACAGAATTCTCTGTGTTCGAACTGAACTGGAAACATTTCTGATAAATACAGGACTACGGTCGACTTGTTCTTAAATGTTTAATTGCGGAAATGTTGCACATTATATCTTTAAAGACATATGAGCAAAGTTTGGTTAAGATATATAATAAAACATCAGGAATGAACAGATTACTCTCCACATTACTGACCACATTACTTTGTATCTCACAGAGATTTGTGTGAAATTGCTGACATTTATTGGTTTACTGTTTGAATCACCAGCTCAAAATCAAATCATCAATTCATCATCAAGTCAGTGTTTTTTTGGTGAAATGTACCACAAATCAGAGGCGAGATGTCTGACTCCTTAACGACTTCTGTTGTCAGCTCCGGAAAGAAAGAAAATTTAGACTTTGTAAAACACCTTCTAACATCCTCCAGATGTAGCCTTATCTGCTGTTTTCTTATTTGTGACGACAAGTGTGACACACAAGGGAAAAAAGCAGAAAGGCGAACTCGTCTCTTGGTAACGTGAGAAAATCAAACACCTATTTTAAGCATTTATAAAAAAAACTCACTTGTGCACACAGCTTTTGGTAAATGACACCCAGAGTTAATGCATATTTAGTATTTGTGAGTACATTACTACATTTCCTCTAAGAGCTTGTTATAAACTGGTATAACGGTAACAGGAAAAGCTTAGAGAGTCACTTGTCCTCTTTTAGAAAAAGCCACAAAAGGGGTCTGAAAAGTCAACAAATCTACTGTAGCAACAACGAACATGCTGCTTTGGCAAATATGGATAAACTGTAGGGATATGCTTGTATTTTACACTTATGATTTCCTCAATGGGCTCTCCTAACGCTTTTAATCCTCTAAATACCCAACAAGCACCTCGTCTAATTTACATGTAAGTCTCGAGTGTAATGTTACCACCACACGTACAGTAAGTTATGCTCTCTATGTGATAATCTTCTGCTGCGGAGAGTGAAACAATCCTAATGCTCGGTCGCCGCTCCGAGAAAGCTGTTCTCACCCAGTTTTGGAGACGATCTCTCTGAGGATCCTCACAGCGTCATCGTTGCTCATGTTCTCAAAGTTGACGTCATTCACCTGGTTGGCGAACAACAGCATATATAATTACCTCGTTAAATCAAATGACGTGACACAATTACACAATGTTTTCATGACAAAAAAATACTATTTGGAGGCTCTGCGGAGGGCTCAAATGTGCTTATGCACTTTTCATCTCTGCTGTGCTCACATGCCTTCAGATGCCTGCAAATCCTAAGCTGCTTTCTATGGGAAACGCAGTAAACAATATAAAACCTATAATATGAATGTTGGGGGCAACAACAACAAATTGTAATCAGGCAGCGTGCGTTTTGTGGTGGGCGTAGCCGGGCAGAGATGAAAAGGGAGGCAAGAACAGGAAGGAAAAGGAGAGGCAGAATAACGACTTGTATCAAAGAGCCTCGTCATGGAACTGAATGCAACATTAAGGTTATTAATAGGCCAGAAAACTTCAAGCGGTTTCTATATACGTCACGTTCAGCTTTCACACTTTACAAAAGAGCAGCAGCAGAGGTGTCTTCATTACAGCGAAGGATCTGCAGGTGTACCTGAAGGAGCATGTCTCCGGGCTCTATCCTTCCATCGGCAGCTACAGCCCCTCCTTTCATGATGGAGCCGATGTAAATGCCGCCGTCTCCCCTGTCGTTACTCTGACCGACGATACTGATACCCAAAAAGTTGTATTTCTCTGTCGTGGAGAAAGAAAGAAAGGAGAACAAGCACGGTATCAGCTCTGAAAAACACATCTGTATACATATTTATGAATCAAGTCAAATTCATAGTCTTTGAAGTCTCAGGGTTACCCATGTTGAGCGTGACCGTGATGATGTTGAGGCTCATGGTGGAGTCTGTGATACTACTGAAGGATGACGACTAGAAAGAGGACACAAAAAGTAAAGCACATCAGAAATGGTCCGAGTGGCATAAAATCTATATCAATCAGCGCTCTCATCTGGTTTCACACACGCCATGTCAATTTCAATTTCAGCAGGGGCGGTGATGTGTCTTCGAGGCGCTCACCCGATCTATTTTGGCCACTTTGTGCCTCCGTCGCCGGCGCTTGTGTCTGCGCATCAGCTGCGAAGAGGAACTCTGTTCTGTGGAGCTACTGAGCCTGAAACACAGACAAGAAAGAGGGGGAATAATGACAAGGAACGGACGACAAAGACAGGATATTAGAATAAGAGGGTTTATAGAGTAGGACGACAAAATAAAAGGAAACATTTGCAGTAAAATACAAATCATCCGTCACTTTGTAAGCTGAACTGTGTAGTGATGATGAGCCTCTTCCCACTTGCATGCTAATCATCAATATAGTGTCTGTGAGTTGCTTTTTGTTGCCTTGAAATATCTGAAATATCTGATATCGTCGTGTTGGTGTTGCTCCTCAAGCATCTTATTTCATGTTGTTCCAGGATCATCATGTCTACATACTAGAAAGCTACAAAGATCACTTTTTGAGCACGCTGGTGTGGCTCCATGGGTTAAGTGCAGGACTCTCATCTATCCGTCATGACTATATCTACAGTCAGGACTTTCTATACACAACGTTTAACACGTGTTCTAGTAGTATGGAAGTACATAGTTACAGTAAATATACTGTGTTGCTAATTGCTATTTAACGTCCTATGACTTATCCACTTCTGTAGCTGACTTTAATTAAAAGTAGTTGCAGTGTGAATTGCTGGCAGTTTAGCAACAGCCAGAGCTGAAACAATCAGTTAATCAATGAATAGCCTGTTTTGATAATTGATGTCATTTATCAAGCAGAAATGCCAAACACTGACTAATTCTAGCTTCACAAATCCGAGGGATTTCTCCTTTTTGTGTGTTTTATCTCTTTGTAACTTAAATATCTTTGACTGTTGGACTGTTGGACTGGCAAAGCAGGCAATATGAATGCATCAACTTGGGCTTTGGGAAATTGTGACAGGATTTTTTTTTTACTAACTTACATTTTGTGATTAAGCAACAAAAAAATGATAGATTATTAATAGTGAGTTGCAGCCATAGCCAGTGCAAATCACGTGTCAAGCAAACAAGTCTCAAAGATCACCTGACCTACTGGGAATGAACGCCCGACAGATTCTCATGACACACAATAAAATGATGTGCTTCACAGAAATGGCATTTACTGCAGAGATATTATTGTTTTATATGTCAAGTTGTTTAAGAAAAAAAATGTGTCTTCACAGAGCAAAAATCCATTTTGATGTGAGGTAGTAGGTTACCTGCTGGCATCCTCATCTTCCTCACTGTCCACAAATGAGCTGGACTCCAGCTCGCTGCTCATTACCGAGGTGCTGTCGTAACCCATGGCTGAGTCCCTCGCAGTGCGCTCTGATTTCGAGTGACCGTTGATGCGAGGGACTGGGGAGAGAAAGAGAGGAAGAGCAGCAGTGAGTCAGACAGGGAGGTCACGTTGCTCGCCGCGAAGTCGCATCGGAACTACGGGGGAGCACCCGGGAGGGGAGGAAGGTCAGCCGTAGTGAGAGTGGCGGAATCAGAAAAAGATCATGATCATCTGAGAAACGGTGACGACAAACAACAGAGGATCTTTGTCCTCTCGTGCCTATGGGTAAGAAACATGAACTGAAAAGCAGAACTTGGGGTTCAGCCATGCCAGGCAATGAATGAACAGATAAATACCAAAAAGGAGAAATAATCAGAGTTGAATACATAACATGACATAAATTCACTTTTCCAATTCCCGGCAGTGTACGACCACCCTGTCCATCTCCATACGTACATTGCCAGTGGGGCCGAGCTGCCTCAGGATGACAGCGGATTGGCTGGAAAGGTCTCCTAAGGCGAAGAGGGCGTGGCAGCCAGCGTATGCGGCGTGAGCGAGCAAAACATTCCAGCAATGTGGCTGTTCCCATCGCAAACTCCGCCCAGACGTTGCTTTTGTGAAAGCTGAGCTGCGCACAAGCACTCAATCAGCGGAGGGACGTCCACTGTCAGGACTCACTCGCACAGATCTCCTCCCACGCTCGGAGGACCGCCGCACCAGAGACAACAAAACAAAAACAACGAGTGCGCAGGTTCACCGAGTCACAGACTGAAATCTGTGCCTTTGTGCTCTGCTCCGTCTGTGCTAGCAGCTCTCTAAAAAGCCGAGCCTCAGACGGTCTCTGCCCACCGGCTGGCTGCTGACAGGCTTCACAGCTTATCTACAATAGAGGCAGTGAAAAATAGGCAGTAAGAATAGAAACACGCTGAAGAGTGGGCAGGAAGAAAACAAGAAGTGAGTGAATCACTTTTTGACTAGACATGTGAAACTTTGGACACAAAGACCTATTGAAAAGTGCTCACATTTAAAAGATAGGCTGGTTGTCTGATTTTTTTTTTTATCAACTATTATCCTTAAAATGAATAAATAATGTACTCATCAGATAAAGTCAAAATGGAACAATGTTCAAATTGGTCATTTCTTTACATTACATAAATTACCTCAACCTATAAAAGCTCAAAACAGGTACAATTAACCTCTTTCCTCACTACAAAACTAAAGCCCTCCCACTTTAACTAGCTTTGCTTAACAACATTTGGATTGTTTTAAAGAAATACCTGCATTAAACTAACCACAAAATGAATTAACGTCAAATCATAATAGATGTTCGTATGTCAAATATCATAACACAACAAATCCCTCTCACCACAGCCGTCAGCGTGCCTTCCTCCAACGCACAGATAAACTGAGCCGAGAGTCGGGAGAAAGTGTTCCCCCTCCCTTCCTCCCTCCCTTCCTCCCATTGCACACCACTATAGAATGACTGCTAATCTGTGTCCGACCAATCAGGTGACGCTATTCTCCAAAACAGAGATAACATGGGATTTGAGATGATGTTCTGTCCTCTCCCGTCTCTGCCTCAGGTGAAAACACCATCAGGTGATTGAAAGCCTGACCGCCTTTAGCGGCGTTGCGTGACCAAAAAAAAAAAAAAATGTTTTTGGTGCTTTTCATACTTTCACCAGCTGTTTTTGTGCTTTGGTTTAATACTTTAATACAAGCATAAGCGCTTTGGCTTAGTCAGATCTTCTCTGACCTCAACCTTAAATCCCAGCAGCGCTGAACATCCTTGATGTTTAATGTAATGGAAATGCTTTTTTCTTTATTGCATTGTGTTAAATGCTCCCTGCCACAACACAATAACAGAATATATAATATCCTGTAACTCCTGAACACCTGTTCACCCTCCGAAAAAGGCTCGAATGCTGCATTAATCATCCTTTCATTCTCAAAACAGCACCGACAGAAAGTACGAAGGGATACGTTTACCACTTTAACTGATCGCTGTAAAACGTCTAGCATTCACACTGAGACAAAATCACTTGAAGCGCATATATAAGGTGACGGGGGAATTCCTGCTGCTGCTGCTGCTGCTGCAGGCTGTGAGGTAAAAAGGTGGGGCCACTTGAACCTTTTTTATATGCCTTTACATTCAGGCCACGTGTCTGTGACAGCAAGTACGGAGCCAACACACAGCCAAAGTGAATTGCATTATGTGGGGTCTTGTTTGCGAGATTTACGAGCCATGAAACCGCTCTGCAAAACGCTCAATTCCCCCGATGGATTCACTTAATTACAGCTAATAAAGTAGCAGGTGAGGAAACAGACAGAATGTGTGTGTTTGTGTGTGTGTGTGTGTGAGAGAGAGAGAGAGACAGAAATAGTCAGTCACCATTTCTGTTTTCTGTATGATATAATGATGATGATGATGATTCTGTATGCATGAAAATGTATCAAATGAGGAAGGAAACTTTAAAAAGCCAACATGCTTAGTTTGATCATATGGTCTTCATCAGGGCACCAAACAACAGACAGGGGGTGAGAAAATACGGAAACCTGAACAAAGAGACGTTTTTTGGATTCATAGACTGGAGGTGAAATACATGTAGCCATATCTACTATATAGGTAAGGCTGCATCGTGTTGTTTGGCTTTTCTGATGATTAAGCCTCCATGATAAATACTTTTTAAAAGTATATTTCCTCCTTGAGTTAAGGGTCAGGGTTAGCAAGGTGAGAGCGAACATTATGTCTTGAGCGAAGACATAAAAACTCCAGGTCTGCATCTAACCGTTATTTTCATTATCGATTAATCTGCTGCCCATTTTCAAAATGAATCAATGCATTGTTTATTTTTTTTTTAATGATCCCTAAAATGCTCAAATGTGGTTATTAAACACTTGTGACAAAGATCTGTGATGAAGGCAAGATATTTTAAATTGAACAATTTAACTTTATTGTCTTAAATGACATCAGTGCACTGAAACCAAAAGGGAATTTAAGTATCATAAATCAACTCAAGCATATTTTCCTGCATTATAATCTTTAAAAAATATATGTTTTTCAGTCAACACATAGCAGATACCATTATATCTGTGATGGCCAAACAATCAGTCCAGCTGTAATCGTTTGAAAAGTTGACATTTTTAAATGTCAGTTTTGTTTAATGTCAATCCAACACTGAAATATTCAGCTTACAGGATACAATATACATAGAAAAGTAGGAGATCACCACATTTGAGAGGCTGAAAGTAGCAATTATGCCTAAAAGATTCCTTTAACAATTAATCGAATTTCAGAAAAGTTGGTTTATTTTCATGTCAACTGACAAATGAATGAGTCGACTAATCATTGCAGCTCTGACACCATTAAAAGATACATGAGAGTAATGCAATCAGTGGATATGATTATGCAGTTATTCTGCCAGGATAAAGATAAATCTGTTTCCCCCATATGAGACAGTTGCAGATCCCTCTTCAACCTCAACGTAATGCTGTGCAATGCGATGCTAATTGCCTAATGAGTCTGGAGTGCAGGATGCAAAGCGCCACGCCAAGGGAGGAAAGATGGGGAAAAAGTAGACGGTGATCATTAGCAGCTACTGGTTTAATACTTCCTGCCATAAAAACAGCTCATTGTGCCACAATGTCTGTGTGGCGAGGGCAGGAATAGAATGGAGCGGATATCTTAAAATATCACAGGTACGATGGCGCTGATAACCGAGCACACCTTTTTCCTGCAGCACCAGTAGACCCTGTTCTCTGCTGCGGACAGGGCAGACATGTGATGCTGGCTGGCAGGCTCTCATATTAAAAAAACACCGAGCCTGTGAAGGAGAGCAGCTCGTTTTGAAGGAGCCAGGAGAAAGCAGTCCTTCTGCCAAAGTGATCTGAATGGAAAACACTGCAGTCAAATACCAAAACCTCCGAGCAGATGTGTTTGCACTTGATAACGGTAATCAGGGGGCTTTTAAAATCCAGATCCTAACTATTTCTCATCCATTTTCAAACCGTAGACGGTCGCATTTAAAACTCAACAATAGCAGCGAAAGACTTTCCTCTGATATTCTGACAGGGTATAATCACGGTACAAGACTGGAGTGTGACTACCGAGTGGAAAACAGCCTCTGACCATAAACCTGAGCCGCACACAGGAAACAGAAGGAGGACAATTATTGGGCAAGACAGTGAATTCCAGAAAAACTTTGACACGCGGTGAACTTATTCACTTCTTTCCCCTTTCCTTCCTCCTTCACCCTTCTGAGAATTCAGATATGTATGTGTTTAAAGTTCAATGCACACCACGTGAACCCTGAGGGCCTTTTTTTTTTTTTTCATACATGTCTGCTGTCTGTCCAAATTTTTCCGGAGGGAGGGAAGTGGGGGGGGTGGTGAATGACTTGTGTGGAGTAAGACAGTTAAGAGTTGAGTGAGATGAACTGAAATGTAATAACTTGGAAATGACAGGATAATTGCATTTATAGGATCCGTCTGTTCCCGGCTGATAATACTCACGCTCGGTTTCTCGAGCTCTCCGCCGCGCCCGCTCTCTCTCTCGCTCTCTGCGGTGGCTCAGGAGGGACTCCGTACCCGTCTCGGTGTCCAGGCCATCTCGAATGCTCACCGCATTGGCGCTGCAAGACACACATTGGAAAACTTCAGTCATATTCATAATGATGCACAAAACACACACACACACGCTCGCTCTCGGTCTCTCTCACAGAAAGCCTTTCAAATGAATTCTCCAGGCAGCCTGCGACCGACACTCCTGAACATAATCCCCGGCTACAATATACTCCTGTCTGTTATAATATCTGTTTGCCTGCCATTCAGCCTCAGGGGAATACGCAGCTCATATTGTGACTCTGTTTCAAATTCAATCCCTCCGGCCAAAATAGCAGTTTCATTGTTCCGCGGTATGTGATGTGTTTTTCACTAAGTGTCATTAATGACCAGATACCCTGAGAGGGAGCCATTCTGGACAATACTGGCATTAATGAGACCTATTGAAAGCCCAGATGGTGCCTGGAGCGTGATTGGGAGAGAGACAGAGAGGGGAGAATGACAGATTGCATAAAAAAAAAAAAAAAGCGAGAAGTGGTAGATCAGGTGTGGGCCGAGCAATACGCCGGCCTGTGTGCTCAGGGTCTAGTAGGAGTCTGGGGGTTCTGGAGAGGCTGGAGGGCAGGTTGTTATTTCGTAAGAGGGATGGAGACGCTGTGGCCTCAGGCACCGGGGTTAAGGGACCTACACAGCCACCGGGCACCTAAGAAACCTGAGGCCGGTGAGAACTTTACTCAACCCTGTCAGCGTGTCACACACACTTAGGCATGTGTGCAACATGTACTTTACACCCGCATGGATAATCACACTTTGCATGCAGGCGCATTCACGCGCGCTCGATGGCGGCGCTTGTGTACAAACAGTGTCATATTTATTGTTATTCAACAGGACATAAAGAGGCACAGAAACACAGACATGGTCAAGAAGAACGCTCCGACACACCTCGGCGGCAGTGTGTATGATCAATGCAAATTAAAAACACGAGAGCAGACAGGATGCTGGGTCTGCTGTGTTCACTCAGCGGGATAAAGTGCTCAATGAGGCGTGCTCACACGCTTCTGCTCCGGAGTACTAATGGGTGCACCTGGGCCGCGACTCACCCGCACAGGTCAGTGCGTGTACACAAATATGACGGAAGATGCATAGTTTGGAGGCATTGCTATTGGTAGCGATCGGGAGGCAGCGTGATGATTGATGTGGCGGCGGATGCCTGCCTGTCAGGCTGTCGATGGCTGCTGACCAGGCGGGCGGCAGGCCTGCTGATCCGGGGGGAGATTATCCAAGGCGCTAGGCTGCAGCTGTGAACAAATGCCACCCCCTTTCAACCCCGTCCACCCCCCGCCCTCTCCTCTCTGCTGCCAATCGCCACCCCCCCCACCCCACCCCCGCCCCTCCCTCTTGGGAAATGGAGATGGGTGCTTTTAATGTCTGTTAATCCGGATTACCAGGCAGAGGCACATCAGTTGTGTCCATTCTCAGCCCAAAACACCTATTCTGTGCGCTCATCAAATAGAGCCATTCACGCCGACAAACACATGAAATGCATGAATAAAGCACAAAGAGAAATGAAGTGGTAATAATATTCCAGCTATTTACAGACAGAGGTAGAGGGTTGGAAGACTGGATTCATTTCAGAAAGAGAGGAGGTTCGCTATAGGGAATTCACCACGCCGTTTCTTTGAGAGAAAGGCCTGCCTGTCTGACTCAAAGAGGGAGAGAGAAAGGGAGAGTGGGTGGGGTGGGGTGGGGGGGATTACGTGGGGTAAGAGGGCCGGCACACTGCCGTTATTCACCACAAGGTGGCGATAGTCCCGGTGAAGGCTGGCCAGGAACAATAAAATCATCAGGACAGCTGACAGCCAAGCAGCGGGGAGCGGCCCATAGAGGGCAAATGTGAGCTGAGATGTCAAACACTGGATAAAGAGATACACAGAGACATGACAGATTGCATGTTCTCAATATAGAGCCTCAGCCATATTGCTCCAGCGCGGTAATGGCAACAACCCCCACTGCCCCCAGCGTTTTTTAGCTATATTTAGCTTGGGACTTTCTCCTCGGCAAGTGCAGTCATATTCTCTAATCTGCCAGATTGAAATCAAAAACAGGGCTCAGGTAACCGTCATCGCGCTGTCAGGAGAGTCTCCATTTGGGAGCTTTCAGGCACCACTGTTTCTTTTGGACCACGTACGCCCTTTATTAAGCGAGTATGGATGAATGCTCTTAGTGAGTGTATACAATGGGCCTCACTGAGAGCCAGTATTTGCCTGAAGATGTGTGTGCTGTCAAGGCTATTTCAAGAATCAGCGGCACTGGCAGCGTATGCATCATGTTTACATAGATGAGCGGACTAACGCCTTACTCCATGGTTGAGTGGGCGGGAGGGAACGTACACTCCAGTGGGAAAAATACTCACACCCGTGCATGCTCCAACACTCAGGCTTTAGCACATACTTCATGCCATAATTCACAGAGAGGCGTACGGACCACCTACTCCTCCCATACGAGCCAGAGATGACAATCTCTCGGATGAGCTTTTTTCCACATTCTAATTAGCACGTATGGCGTGCTGAGAAATAAAAAAGGTCACCCAGAGCGCAGGGTTGTGCGCCTGAATACATCTGGCTAAAGCGCATGTGTGTAATTGTGCATGTATGACACGCAGCGATCGGCCAACTTACTGGAAGGAGGGGGGCCGCGAGTCTCCGATGCCTCCCGTTCTCTCAAGAGGAGGGGGCAGCTCCGGGTGGCTCTCCGTGCACTGAGATCCGCCATCAGAGTGGGCACTCTCTGCCAGGACCAACTGGGAAAAGAGAGAGACGGAAGTCGGAAGGATTCATTAGAGAGCAGATATATTCTGAGCAGATTCTTTAGAGAGAGCAGATATATTCCGCTGAGAGCAACACAAACAATGATAAATGTTTTGTTGGATGATACAGGCCCCATTGTGAGGGGAGAGAAGATCAAAAACAACCTCGACAGGCTCTGCGACACTCGGTGATAAACAAACGCGGCGGTGATGGCACCGGAGGCAGGCGCGTCTTGTGTACCAGCACACATGAGGAAAGGCGATGAAACGAGACGCTGCACAGAGGCCCGGAGACGAGTCGCGGCGTCACGTGAACGACTTGAGAAACACCGCAAGAAACAGAGAAACTTTAAAGACCACGCTGCTTTTTATTCAGTTAGGTTTCAGCAGTACAAAGGATGATATATGATGATGACCCGCAGAAACAACGACTCTCCTTTCATCTGAGCCAGAATAATGAAAGTTAAAGCAGGCGGCAGCGGGGAGACTAACAGCTGTATGGACTATGATTATTCAAATGCGAGCTGTGGGACTCGCAGGTGTCACACTGGTGTCACTAGATTCTTATATGAGCCCTGCGGGCCACTTTATTTTCCATTTTCGAAGTCAGAATGTGTTTTTCCGCATTTTCTATCACCTTCTGTGTCAGCGAGCCGCTGACTAGCTCTCTGTTTGAGTGTGGAACACATTAAGAACGAGCAGACGTCTGAGCTCTCGTCTTTGATTCTCCAGTTTTATGGAAAACTGCCTGATGTAAAATACTTCTGAGTTTGACAGTATGAAGAGGGTAAAATAAAATACCTCCATACTGTACTCTTTGGGATGCATTAATCTGACTTCTTCTCTTCTTACTGACTCCTGATCTGATACCACTGCTCTCTTTTTCCTCCCGAGTTTAAATTCTGTCGACCACAATGTGTGCTGTCGTTGGGATTATTTTATAGAATGTGATATAAGACCAGGGTTTGCTGTAGAGGCGTGGACAGCCCGGTGTGTCTTAATGAATGTTACCGTCAGTGGAAACACTACATTTTATGATGACACTGATGAAGAAACTGATGTCCATCGATCCTGCGTGGTCAATGCTGATCCACTTAATGTGGTCAGTAACCGCTCCAGTACATCCAATACGTCGGTGCATCCCAGGGCTGCAGCTAAAGTCGATTAATCTGTCAGTTCTTTTCTCGTTTAACTGATTAGTTGTTTGATCTGTAAAATGCCAGAGAAATGGCGATAAAGGTCAATTTATGTTTAAGATGATGCCCTTAAACGTCTTGTTGTGTCCACAACCAAAAGATATTCAGTTTATGGTCATAGAGGAGTAAAGAAACTAGAAAATATTTACATTTAAGAAGCATCAATTTTTACTTTCTTGTTAAAAGATTTGAAAAACAAAATTGATGATTAATTGTTGCAGCTCTTCGAACTCTAGATACTTCAGTTTGTGTACTTTTGCCAAAAAAATATAATGTACACAAACACATAAACACTGTAGCATTGGTAAGATTTATCCAGCGTTATATGTCTTCATAGCCTGAAGTTAACAATGACAATAGCTACAGTAGTTGTATACTTCTGAAGGTTGGGCAAAGGAGTACGCCAAGATTTGTTCATTTTTTTGTTGTTTTTTTTCAGTAAAATTTCAGGACATAAGGAACTACATTTTATGTTTGTTTTTAAAGGGGCCCTAATAAGCAATTTGTAACATTTACATGTAATAATAACTTTTTCATTTGCCACATGTGAGCCAATTGTAATGTGATGTAACAAATGAGACATTCCCCGGCTCTCTCTTGGTTGCCTACACACGCCTGTGGACGATTTGTATTAGTTGTTTAATGCTGCTGGTCTGTGGATTTCTTTATGAAGGACTTGGGTCGGGATTTCCACGACAGTCCAAAGGACGTGTTTTTATGCACGCTCTTGAGTGCCTCGTCTCAGTGCTCCTCTCTCCGCTCCGCTAACAGAGAGCGTCAGTAGCTACAATTAGTTTAGAAATAGAGTCCGGCAACATAATAAAACTGCCGCCTTCAAGCACAACACAGAAGTTCCGCAGAGCCCCTTTACACATATAGGAGTAAAAAGTAAATCAGCATATCAAAAGTTAGTAAATATGCAGTAGCACCCCAGCTTTTGAGGAAATAATAGTTCCTGCTTGCCTTTCAAGCAGTCAGAAGTAACGACTGCCGCAGCGATTGTTGCTAAGATTTGTCGTTGTCAATGAAGTTAAAAGAAACGCTGATTGATTTCATTCCAACACCAATTAGCACCGTGCTGGATACGGCTGATAGCAATGCGTTTCAAGTTCATACTATTCACGGCAGCCAAAACATCGCTAGAATCGCAAACTGCCATACTTCTGCTAATTACATTACAGGCTTACTGATAAAGTGTTATAAAAACGATTTTATATATTGCAGAAACAGAAAACTTTCTCATCGTCTTTGTGAATCACCCTCTTTAGTGAAAAGGTGGTGCTATCAAAACAAATCTATCTATGACCACTGGTTTAAAGACCTTACTGGAACATCTGGTGTAGCGTAATTCTGACAAACTGAATGTAAATAAATCATAAAGTTGTATAAATGCGAGCCAACTGGTCACTGAGCTGCAGGGTGGTGTGGTGAGGGTCGACACTGCTTAAGTGATATTGAATACGACCGTCCTTAACGACTCTACTGCCACAACTGTGTCACCGATTCTGACCTCTGACCTCCCTGTGGAGGCAGCGAACAAAAGTAATGAATTTCCCCACAGAGATCAATAAAGTACAATAGTTATCTTCCGGTCTGTTATTAAAAAGGACAAAAAGCCACCGAGTGAATGAACGGTGCAGCCTGTCGACATTTAAAGGCAGAGCTAGGTCCTGTGTCTTCCGTTCTGTATGACGGAGCAATGATTAAGATGTAAATCCTCCGACTTTGACAGATTGATTTGATTTAACACGCTTTATTGTCCCTGAAGGGAAAGTTTGGCTCACAGCACTGTTCATCTTCCATAATTACAAATCACTGTAAATCAGCTGCATCAGTCAATAGAGTAATTGACCCATCAGATGGGTTACACTAGATGATGGGATATTTCCTCTTTAAGTCGTCGAACTCGGTTACCTCTGATCGTATTTCGTAACAGTGGCTAAGTTTAGTATGTAATGGAGTCGCTCACACCTAAACAATACAGCAGAACGGTGAGGTCAAGTTGAAGAGTGTTGGAAAAGCTCTGTGGAGGCGTTGCACCGCCGCATTTGCATCAGCCGGCACGGGTTGCACCATCCGTCTCACTTACCCAGGACACTACTCTCCCGTTGAAGCAGGGCAGCTTGGCGTTGTCATCGGAAATCTCTTCTTTGACAACCCTGGGGAAGAGGCAGACAGATTCAGAGTCAGGCCGGGAGAAGGACACAAGAGTCAGCGCTATTACAGACTGGACACGTACTGAGAGAGATTCTTTTGCGATTCCCGTTTTTCACATGGCTTTCAAACCGGCTTTGCAAACCCTCACTAGAAAGAGTCTCAAAACTGAGTGAGCAGCAGCGATGACACCCTCGGAGTCTGTATCAGTGATTTATTAACATCACGGCTGTCCGTCCAGCAACACTGAGCACAACAGCGTGATAAGGGCCGCTCAACCTGGCAAAGGACAGGGCCGTAAATCAGTAATGAATAGCTCTAATAGTAAATCTGCGCAGGTGTGCATGTTTCACTATGACCCACTGAGACCTAGACAGACAGACAGATAGACAGACAGATAGACAGATAGATAGATAGAGTCTGTCTGAATGTTTTACGTGTTTATGTCAGAGCTGTTACAACAGGGTGCCATGGCCCACGAGAGTTTATTAATAGAGCGATCCGGCGCGAGCCTCCCTCACTGTGTTCGTCTTTGGCTGTAAATTCCCTACGAAAATACCTCCCAGTTACCCTTTGACCCGCTGGGACACAGTTCAGCTGCAAACAGTCGCCACACCTGCTAGGCTCGTGTCACGCAGATCAACCCCCGGGGCCACAGTCAAAGGATACAGGAGATGAGCGTGCGAACACCTTACATCCACACTTTGGGGTTAAAGCGCCGTGATATATTTACCGCTTTTTTTCCACTATTGAGTCCCCGCGTGGCTTCACGCACGTTTGTTTGGGTGTTTTTTTTGCAGAGGATTTTCCCAGTCTTGGTACAACCACACATTTCCGAGACTTAGAAGAGATCTCACATTAGCTTCTTGGCTTTGAACACGGTACATGAAAGGGGAAAGGCTCGACTTTGGAGCAGCAGGAAAGCCTAAGAAGATTTTACGCAGGGGTGTCTCTGACAGTGACTTTACAGCTTTTATTTTTCCGCTTCTCGTTTGCCAGAACTTCTCTGCCGCTGAAATGATTAGCCAAGCCAGTTGTGTTTGTGTGCGCCCCCGCTGCTGAGGGAGCCGCGTTGCCGGGAGTGGTGGACGGAGATAACGTAGCCTTGCGGCTGGAGCCGACGACCACAGAGTCTGCTGCTGTGGCCTGTTCCACCTCGGGGAGGAAGAGGGAGGGAGGGAGGCGAGGGGGCCGACTCTGCCGGCTGCTCGTTAGGTAGGAAGTGTTTGCATCCTCTCTGCCTCTCGGGCCGCGTGAGCAGCTGTAAGGTGACTTGCGAGGATGTGGGAGTGGCCCCCGAACAAATAAAATACGAGCGGCGGTTCTTCTTTCCTACGTCTGACAGGAATACGGTCGCCTGTTTCCACAATTTTTACAGTATTTTTCCATTTTCTGAAAGAACTGGCGTGCAAAATAAATCCTTTTAACATATCTCTGTCTGCCGGAGGAACTGAAACCAGAAGAGCCAAGAAACCGATTCCAATCATAACAGATGACGTCTTTAACATGCGGTAAAATATCCACGGCCCGCATTCTTTTCAGCTTCCATCTGATATCAGGAGTGTTAGTTCCACCCTGAACACTCAACAAGCACAGACACACGCACACACACACACACACACACACATACAAACCGTGTGCCTTGTTTAGAGTAGCATGTGTCTTGGTGTGGGCTGCTGTCACAGATCTGACATCTTACAGCCGACAGCTTAAATAGGTCTTAACAGATTTCACAGGATAATGACACAAGATTTGCCCTGGTGATCGCCGAATATTCCACTGCTGGGGATATTTGTGTAGCTGGGGAAGATTAGACGTGTTTGTTTATGCTTTGAGAGACAGAGGAGGGCCGGCGAGTCGCGGCCCACACCAGAAACCGAGGGCAGGAGAAGCGAGCCAACACCGACCGGCCGTCCAAGGACTTCGGTGGGCTGATGCTAATGATCCTATAAACAGGGAAGCAAAATATTTGCAGTCAAATAAGACTGCGAGAAAAGATAGACTTTAATGTGACACAGGGTCCGACTCGGTAAACGGCTAAATTCAACTTAAACCATCAAGAAAGCTGTTAATTATAGCTTCCGTGCTGCTGATGTCACATTTGGTGCTGTAACTACGCTTTTCAAAGCATCTTAATAACAACGTTCGGAGGTTTTTCCATTCATAAAGTCACCGTCTAACAAATGTTGTGTGTTCACTATTACAGTAAGAGTGTGTTGCCAAATGCAGCATAACCTTCAAAATCCGTCCTCAAACAGCAAAAAAACAAGCGAGGTGAGGCGGAGGTGAATTTGTGCAACAAAAAGAAAGAGCTGCAGATTTTTGTCCTACAGGGGCTCAGCATCACTCCCTCAGCAGAAAAAAAAAAAAAAAGATTCCCCTACCAGCCCCCCTATTTTCTAAAGGCACAAACAAGTCTGTTTCTTTCAGACCTTCAGCTTGGCTGCATCCTCAGCTCCAGAGTGCCTCTGTGACTTGCATTATAGTGAGGTCTCAAACCCACTCACCACCAGTGGCGATGACAAAACGCCGTATCATCACCTTGAAGTCTCCGAAAAAGCCAAGTGGGCTGCTTCAAAACAACCCTGCCTCGATTAATTTCCCCGTCTTATGAATATTGATGAATGAACGAACGTTGCCGAAAAAGAAAAACAACCGAGGTATGAAATGCGCACAAAGAAACGTTCATCGTGTGATTCGCCGCGCTCTGTTGTGTGAGTGGGGAACGCCACGCGACTCCATACGATTGCGAGGCGAGCCGGTGCGACTTGCTCGCTGCAGCAGGCTGAGGCATTTTGGGGGCAAACCATTTATCAAATTCGTGTGGCCATCGCTTAAAGAGCCGATTTTGCCGGCACAAATGTAGCTCAGCAATCCCTTAAGAAAATGGCTGGTTTTGCCTGCATGGCAGGGGGTCTACTACAGAGGACCTTGCACTGACTGCTCATTTACATTTCAAACACTGTCTATAACTGCAAGGGATTTGATGTTTTCCCTCTCTGCTCAGCAGTCTTATTCCTCCCTAGCTAATTCTCCAGCAGCCATACTGTCTGTGTGTATGCAGTACAGCCAGCATGGCTACCACAAAGCGCTGCTATCCTCTGTGCCTTTGACTGGGTTTGCTTCCATACTGTGCCAGTACCATACGGCACCCTCAAAGGCGCGGACGCTGATGGAGACTCCCTTTATAATCTCCTCTATGTGGAAACAGTCGTTTGTCAATGTCCACTTCGACACGTTATTCGGCACGCTTTCTTGTTTCGCGCATGCAGGAGCCGGTCGGCCTACTGCAGCGGTGTGTTCGGCAACACGGAGCCACGTCTCCATGTGGAGAAAGCAAACACGCTTTGTTTGTTTCCATAATCTGCTTGTTGATCACCTGAGGCCCAGGGAGCAGCCCGGCCTGCAGTGCAACAGAGGCAGGAAGCCGGGGCTGGGGACAAAGCGCCGCACCAGGCCTAGCCTGCCACCAGGAAGAGCCAGCTTCCCTCACAAGGTCAGGCTGCAGTGGAAATGTGTGACGCTCGGCTCGAAAGACACTGCCTGCCTCTGCACTTCCTCCAGTCGTGTTTGGCGACTCCAGCGCTAGATATGAATGTGTGTGCGCCCATGTATGACTGTTCAGACTGGAATGAGAAACAGGCGCTGACACAAATATGTCATTCCCAGCAGAGGCCCGATACAAGTAGATCCTGCTGACCAAGGGAGCTGCAGAGCTTTGTAGACGCGGTGTAACTCCTGAGAATCAGGACAGGATTACACAGAGGGAGGAACGGAGAGAGGGAGAGAAAGGAAGGTGAGAAAGAGGGAGGAAATATTTCTGCTATTCAAAAAGTCCAGCGTCCAGTGGATGGAGGAGGCAGTTCCTGTGACTGTCCGGGGGTTAAATTCACCGTGAAGAATGAAAAATGAATAAACAATAAGGGCGAATTATTTTAAATGAGCGCACACTTCAGTCATTAGCTTCAAAAATGTCTGATAATGTGATATTTTGCTCCTTAAACGTCACCACAACTAGATTTTAAGCTTAATAATTGAATTTCTCTCTTTCCTGAGGTCAGTTAATGACGATACTCTCTATTATATCTCTAAATACCAGCAAACTGGACTTGTGGGACGCCCCGTTGAGGTTTTCTCCACTGTTTAACCAACAAACAGGCGTTTTAAGATGAGTCTGTCGGGCATCAGTGTAAGGAAACAGGATATAATGCAACATTAATAATTGAGGATGCAGTGTTGTTTTGACAGATCTGCTCCTCTTGGGGCGATTAAATGCAAACGGTGGTTACATGATTGTATCTGATAATCACAACCACCTGGCTTTGTGGCTGACACGGTCCCTTGGGATTCACCTGCAGCCCTGTGTGTGTGTGTGTGTGTGTGTGTGTGTGTGTGTGTGTGTGTGTGTGTGTAAAGAACTTCCTTATCTATTTAAAAAAGCCATTTCTGGTGATCTCCTCCTCAGTTCACGTGCTACTAAAAAAAACCGAGGCACAAACAGGACAACGTGAAAAACCCGAGGACTTGGAGCATGTGGACGCTTTGTCAACACGCCTCTCACGTTCATACACTCCACATGGTTAATGTATCACTGACGTTAATGTGGGTTAATGCACGACAGTAACAAGGGGAGCGGAGGGGTCTGGCTCCGTGTTAATGCATGCAGGGCTGCGTCATTAGGGGCTCTGGACAGATCTGGTATCACTTCAAACACTCGTGTGTGTCTCCTCCACTGCGCACAGGACAGCCTGGAATAATGAGCAGGTGCCAGGAGCATGGAGACGAGACATGGCACTATACAGTCCCGCACACATGGAACAATGTGATGCTTTTCTAGCCGTCACGGCCTGGCGATGAGCTTTTTTTATTTTATTTTAATATACACTACTACTACTGTGCGGTGTTAAGCAGCGAGGGGAGCCAGACGAGCAGGCTAATAATAATCGCAGACGGTGGCCACTTACCCAAAATCCTGGTCCATCGATTTGAAGAAGAATTTGTAGCTGTTGACCGGCCGATTGTTGAGGACATTTTTAAAATCCGCTAAGGTGACTTTCTCTGGAGAAACGGACAGCTTGACCAGATAAGGAGTCTCCTCCTCGTCTATGTGATATATGATTTTAGTCTCCGCCATGAGAGGACAATCATTGACACAGGAAAGGAACAAGGGTTGGCAGCGCAATAAACAGGCCTGCTATGTTACCAGCTACCCGTAGAATAACATAACAGCATTCCCTAATATATAAGCCAGCACAGCCCCCGGTGGGAAACACAGCTTCGTGTATTTGACGAGCACAGCGAGGATCCAGACATAATCGCGTTGTGAGCGCCTGTATTCCTGCTCCGGTGTGAGTCGGTACGGTGGCTCCCTCGGCACTAAAACAGGAAGGGACAGTCCACATCCTTGCGATATGGAGTTGGAATATTGCTGGTCTATTTTTTTCACAAGCTAATTGGTGAGACAGTGCTGTCATCTAGTGGCGTGTCTGGGCTGTGCGCAGGCCCGAGCCTAGCTTACACAACACGCTCCCACATACTGTACACGGTACAGTCCGGACAAAACACGGAACAAAGAGGAGGTGGACTGGATTTATAGAAGGCCTGGAGACGGTCTTCTTCTTCTTCTGCTTCTGCTTCTGCTTCTGCTTCTGCTTCTTCTTCTGTTTCATTTCTTCTTCTTCTGTTTCATTTCTTCTTCTGCTTCTACTTCTTCTTCTTCTTCTTCTTCTTCTTCTTCTTCTTCTTCTTCTGTTTCATTTCTTCTTCTTCTGTTTCATTTCTTCTTCTGCTTTATTTCTTCTTCTTCTTCTTCTTCTTCTTCTTCATCTTCTTCTTCTTCTGCTTTATTTCTTCTTCTTCTTTATTTCTTCTTCTTCTTCTTTATTTCTTCTTCTTCTTCATTTCTTCTTCTTCTTCTTTTGAAATCATTACTACAGTGAGTTACTGTTATTCAACTCAATAAAATGTATTAAATATATATCCTGATAAAAATAAATATATGTAGTATAAAATATATCATGATCTTACAAATGACATAAAAAAAATAATTGAAATATATATATTTTTTAATCATTAATACAAACTAGTATTACAGTGAGATATTACTGTTTCTACTGGTAATTCAACTCATTAAAATGTATTAAAAATATATTCGGATGAAAAATATATGTAGTATAAAATATATCTTGATCTTACAAATGACAGTAATAATATTACTGTAAAAAATGAAAAATATGTCATTCAAATAATAATGAATATATGATGACCTATTTTTGCACAAATGACTAAAACCAGCTGTGGTTTAAAAGAACTCATCCTCAATGTTTATCCTTTTTTTAGCGCCTGACAGACACTTGCATGATTTTGGGGCTGATACTGACATTAGGGAGTAAAAGAATAATTCTGTTCTTAATGTATCGGCTGATATACACACATACACATATACAGAATATTTTATAGTTTAGCGATAAACATCATTACCTAAAATGACATCAGTGCACTAACACAGTTAACTTCGCTAAAAATTAATAGCCAAAATTAAAAGCCAATATCGGCCAATCGAGGGGTAATCCTGTAAAAATCCTTAAATTAAGATATAGTAAAAGCACTGTGGGAGATTTGAGAATCAGTACTAATGTTTGTATTGGGTTATTAAATATTACATATGGCTCTAACAATAATCATAAATGACAGTAGTAATAGTTAGACATTATTTTATATCATTATGATAAAAGTATATGTAGTATAAAATTTATGATAACCTATTTTTGGGTTAACTGTCACAGTTAGTTGTAGTTTCCAGAACCCAAGTGATGCTCGATTTTGGGGGCTAATTCGGAGTAAAAAATTCTGATAACTCAATATGAACTCAGTCCAGTATAAAAAAAGAAAAATATGTCATATAAAATATATGATGAACTAATTTTGAACAAATGTCTTGTTAGCTGTGCTTTAAAAGAATTTATCCTTATTGTTTATTTATTAACTTTTTTTTAGAGACCTATGACACTTGATTTTGGGGCTGATACAGATATTAGGGAGTTAAAAAAATAAAGATATACATGCATTTTTTGCAATATATGTATATATAATATCAACATTTCAGCCAGTTTCAACCAATAATATTTGCCAAGTAACTGGTCGGCTCTTGGCAGAAGAATCTGTACTAATGATTGTACAGTGTAATTTGCTTTCAGCCCTGGTTAAAAGACGTATTAAATATTATAATATATATATATAAATATTATATAGGTCTATCACAAGCATTACAAATGACAATTATAAAAATGAGACATTAATCATTGATCACTGACATTGATTGATTGATTCTTACTGCTTTATTATCACTGGATGTGAATTATGAACCCAGCCGTAAAAATAGGTGGAAGCCTTGAGCTGTACGGCTGGTTACAACGTTGCATGATGAAATGCACCTTTATTAGACTAAGAGCACATTGTTCATCCTTAAAGCAGAGCCTGCAGTGCCTCTTCACCCCGGGTATCTCTACAAGTTAAAACAATTCATTATTTACTTCCCTCATAAGCCTCATCCTACGACTGATTCATGATGGGGTCATATCATAGTTCCCTTTGCATCCAAAAACCGAACGAACAGATAGTGACTGATGAGTCTGTGGCCACTGTTGCGAATCTTTAATAAAAGAAATATTTCCCATTAGAGTTTGCACAAGTGAGCAAGAAACAAAGAGAGAAAAAAACAAACAAAAAAAACGGGGTCATTACAGTTTGTAATTTAGCATTACTGAGACAGTAGACGCTCTTCTTCCTGCAGTGAGCATTGACCAGCAGATTTAGAAATGGCAGTTCAGTGTAATATAAACCAGGGTACATTGTACATGCTTGATGCAAACAAGTACTGCACATAAAAAAAACAAATAAATGGCTAAAAGATTATTTTTTTTCTTCCTGAGATTCAGCAGACTGAGCCTTTAGTCCATGGTCTCACAATTTCATTATTCATCACCTGATAAATTATCTATGAACAGATCTATCCCAAGATCTATTCCCACTGTATCTGTTAATCTGGGTAAAAGAAACATTATTCAGTCTGTATTTCTAGAATACGTACAAATCTGGGCAAAAAGTGTGATTTTGTTCATCTTTGTAGGAAAGTACCATGATCGGTTTAAAATGTATTATGATCTAGAGCTAGAATTTCTTTGGCACTTGTTTTCAAACACGGTCTGAAACTGTCTACATACAGTAAATTTACCTTTGAAACACGATGAAACACCTGTATAAAATAACAGTACAGCAGAATTTGCGCCAAAAAGGAGAAAATTATCAGATTTCAAGAGTAGAAAGGAGCTGTGAGCTTCTCTGCAAGCATGCAAAGTACACATGAAACATACTTTAATAAACAGCATGCATTTCTCTTAAAAAAAGGATGATAAAAAATGCCTAATATTCAATATAAATCAACCAATGAATGCAAAGAGTAAGGGTCAAAATACATGTGTAACCATATAATGCTATAACAGCTGGTGAAAATGCAGGTAATATAAAAAATAACGTGTAAAAAAAAAAAAAAACTTATGGTGGCTTCTAGTGAAAAAAGCTTAGTGTGCTAGAGTTACAGCAGAGGGAGCATTCCTCCTGTCCTCTCCGGGGTCCTTCTCTCTTCCGGTGTTTGCTCTGGAACCTGCCAGCAGCGTCTCAGAAATATTGCACTCACTTCCACAGCTTCCCATCAAAGTCTGAACGAGGAGGTGGGAGAGAGACATCATATGAAGAAAAAACAGTTAATCTTCTTCTCTGTGCCTGCAAGGATGTTTATTTACTGAAATACAGCTGCTCTGCTCAGCGGCTGCTCACCCGTATTGCAGTCTTTGGCCATTCCTCTCTCTTTCAGTAGGTTGTTTTTGTAGTCTGTGGATTGTATTAGACATTCAGGTTATGAGAATACAAAGTACACATTTTTTTCTTAAAGGATAAATTCACCCAAATATAAAAATCCAGTCATTATCTACTCCCCCTTGCAGATGTAAAATTGGGTAAAGTTTCAAAGTAAACAGAACATTTCTGCAGCTTCACAGCAAAACGGTGTTGCAGTATTCTCGTTTTAAAAGTAGTCCATATAGCTAATCTAGCATAGGGCAAGTCTGAAGCCCAGAGATCCCAAACTAAGGCTTTTATTTCAGCAACTACAGTGAAGATTTCAGCTCTTAAAAAAAGGGTGTAAATAACATCTTTTCTAAAATTCAATTTGGGCTTTCAGAAACGTGGACTACGCCAAACAAGCTGCACCGAGTCATTTTATGGGATTTTGTTTTCTGTTTGTTTCCATTTTAAAACGAGTCAGTTTCTACTTCAGTTGTTCTGGAAAATGCTGTAACTCTGTTTTTCCAGCAATGTGTGTGTGTGTGTGTGTGTAAATTAGGCTTACTGTACCTGAATTCAAGGGTTCCTGGTTGCAGGTCTTGAGCTCTGTGCAGTCTAATGACATTTCACCTCCACTCATCACATTCCCTCTGCAGAGAAATAGACATCGTTCTGCTTACGGTTTCAATTTAAAGGAATAAAATACAAAATGTATTGTCATGATAATGTCTTACCGATCTGATCTACGCAGCTCATACTCCTGCCCTGGAAAACAGATTCGACACACAACCTCAAACACACTGCATCACACTATCTTTTATGATTAAGAACGCTTGGTTCAGATGCAAGGCAACGACAAATACCTCTCTTTTTGCGTCGTCGGGTCAGCACAATGACAGCGACGGCGATGAACGCCAGCAGTAGGAAAGTTGCCAGGAAGTAGCCCAGATGCTGCACAAAGTAACCTCGATGCTCAGGGAGGATGACAGTCACCACATGTGGGCTCTCCACCTCTTCAGTCCCTGAAGGAAGAGCACAGATAAACTCAAACCTGTCCAGTAACAAACTACTCGATTCTCTCATACACAAACAGAGCGTACAGGAAAAATATCAAATATCCCACATGGTAAATATGTATAGAATTGGATTCATATAAAGGCAAAAAAACCGCCAGGCTTCTTAATTTGTTTTTGTTTTTTCCCCAAAAACCAGAGACAGAAGGAGGGAGAGCAGGAGTTAAAACTGCCCAAATGCTGTTTGCTGGTAATGGCTTCCAGACCTGATGTCATGCAGCTGTTATTTTTTTTCTCTCCTCAGAAAAACACAGGCTGACCAGAAAAGAGGAGGGGAAGTGTGAGGAAAGAGAGACAACTCCTGTTATGTGGTTCTGTCCGCACGTCTGCATGAGTTTTCCATTCGGGGCCTTTTTCGCGTCTTCTCGCAAACACAGAAGTCTGGTTTTCTGCATGCATGGAAAAGAAAAATCGGTGACACCTCCCTCAGACGAGCTCATCAGTGAGCTCCTCGGTCTGACAGTCTAAATACATATGTGACTACACTGCGGGCAGCTCCCAGTCTGACCCGGACTGCTTGTGTACACTTTGTAGATAGCTGACGGTAATTATTCAGAACGACAAGCACCAGGCGATTCAGGACCATAACGACTACGTCTGCGTCGATTATAAACAGTATGAGACAGCACAGTGGACGGCACCACAGCTACTTATGCAGAATAACCCTTCAGTGAATGTTCAGAGCTGTTGAAGGATTAAAAAAAATGTGTTGTTATTATAGTCGTTCAATTTCTCTTTCTAAATTCAAAAGCAGCCTGATCACAGGAACTAGATCACAGGAAAAAAAATTGGATCATGAGAGACATCAAGTCTTTCCCTCTTAAAGATTTCTCTTAAGGATAGCATTACTCTGTGGTCTCTCATTAAAGCAGCTAAGTTGGACACTAGTAAAACTAGGCACCGCTGAGAGACTAATGAGGCAGACATGCGACGTACCATCTCTGATCACTCTTTCAAAACCATCCAATCACAAAAAAATATTTATAAAATGTGTTCTGCCTTAATCACCCACCTCCGAAGTGGGAGCCCGGTTGGCAATTATCACCTGTCGTTGTTTAATGTACCATGTGTGCATGAAGCTGCAAAGACGTGGCCCAAGGTCATCGTCTCTAGAGCACGACTGTCACAACTGGAGCTGCGGCTGTGTCCCAGCTGTGGCCTGATTTCCATTTTCTGGACAGGTCTGACAAAGTGTGTACGTGTTGATGGCTCTTTCACATATGCTTCACAGAGAATACCCTGTGTTTTTGTTCCTGTGGGACATGCATAATTTGCAAGTCAGTGAACTGAAGCAAAGCATCTTCATTCTCGAAGATAAGGAGGATTCTTGCCGAAGTGCTGACGGTTCACAAAACACCTCCTTCACGATTACGAAGAAATAATATTCTATTCGCTCTTGCAATAAATAATTACAGCGTGAGAGTGAACGGCTCTCGTGACGTGTAATTTCGGATGATTGCCGGCGCCCGCGTGAGCACAAACAGCTTGGTTTTAATCTAACAGACTCGAAGAGCAGCCGTGTGTAAAGACGAAGTGAATTCCCGGATGAGGTGCACTTAAAGGCTACAGGCAGGATGCCATCTATCCACATGTACAGTTCTTCACAACACTATGGAGCTCATAAATGGGCTGTAATGAATTGAAAGGGGAAGAGGATCTATAGGCTAACACATACCTTCATCCCCTCCCCTTTACTTTCCTCTTTCATGTCACAGCTCGCCCAGATGTTGAACAGATGTATCAGACTTGCTTTGTAACTGCTGGTTAAACAGGCCTCTATCAGACGCTGATCCACATCAGCAGAGAAACAGAGCAGACTGGGAGAAAGGACGAATAAACAGAGCTTGAGATAGAATGTAACCAGTCTAGACACGTGGTTGGGTCTTTTGGAAAATGGGGTCAAACGGAGGAAAAAACACCACATATGACCCTCCTCCCCCACAATTACTGCGCAGCTAAAATGTCTCCAGCTGTAAATGTAAAAAAGTCGCCAAGGAAAATAAGACCACTTCCATTGTAGGCAATTTAAAGATGTTTACTGTAGACAGCTTCTCAAGCTTGCTTTCTTTCTTTCTTTCTTTCTTTCTTGCTTTCTTTCCTCCTTTCTTCCTTCTTTCTGTCTGTCTCTTTTTTTCAGCTGCTACATTCCTTCTACATCCTCCCTCTTCAGCGCTCAAACACAAAAACAGAGAGGTCTGAGGAGAGAACTGGCAAGAAGAAGAACTGATTTAACTGACCAACTATGCCTATAAATACACAAAAAAAACCCAGGAGCTGTGTTGTCACTCTCGGAGCATTTTAGCCGAGAAACCATATGGGGAAAAACATTAACCATTGGTGTCTGGAAGAACAAAGTTCTTAGTGATTACTCTCTTGATGTTTTTAACTCTGGAAGCTTACTTGGCTCTGGCTCGTCTTGTAGGAGTATTTTGGGTGCTGTAGTGGGAGCAGAAGGAAGTGGCGGTCCCACGGTGAGCCTGAAGATGCGTCTTTCCTGGAGTCCACAGTAGTGGTGATGCAGGTGGCAGGAGTACAGGCCTTTATCCACAGGCCTCAAGTCAGAAATGGTCAGTGAGAAGTCCCCTACGGTGAAGGCGTCCTCCGCCACGCTCATCTTGCTGGCAAAGAGTGGTCCATAATCCCGCCGCTCTCCGGAGGCGTAGAGGTCCACCAGGCGGTCAGCCTTGTCAGGACGCACTCCAGGGGGCTGGAAGTCCCAGTGAGCCACCTGCTGCTGGTCCTCCTGGAGGCCCTCTCTCCACAGGGGGCGCCGGTTCACACAGGGCAGCGCCACCGAGCTGCCCAGCAAGACCACGAACACGGTCTTCTCTCCATCCCAGTAACGTTTCTCTTTCTTTGCTGGAAGTATATGAGTGCAAAATTAATTTATATTTCATAGATTAAATACATTAAAGGGTAATTCCACCAATTTCACACATTAAAATGTGTTCACAGGTCTTGGGAAGTACTACAGCATATGTGAAAAAAGTAGTAGTATAAAGCCTTTTGTAGCTCCAGAGGAAGCTGCATGTAATCTGATAAACTGCCTCCAGGGATGTAATTTAGTGGTTTAGTTGCATTGTGGGTAATGTAGGGCCAGGTTTTAAAAACAAATGATCAAAATTGATACAGCAGAACCACAGATACCGCCTTTTTTTTTTTTTTTTTTACACAACCCAGTGCCTACCTTACCCATAATGCATCTAGCCACTGAGTGACATCACTGGAGGCAATTTATCAGATTCAATGCAGCTTCCTCTGCCACACAAGGCTTTATGATACTTTTTTCACATATGCAGTAGTTCTCCACAAGACCTGTAAAAACATGTGTAAAATATGTGGAGTTGCCCTTTAATGATCTTTTTCGTGCATCAGGTCCGTACAACAACACGATTAGGATGCCTCACCTGACTTGGTGACATTGAGCTGGATTTGAATGGACTGGTGAATCTGGCAGTAGTGATGGTGCAGATTACAAGTGTAAACTCCTTTGTCAGTTGCGACCACGTCTGAAAAAATACAACATCCAAACCAGCTTATTATAAATGTAGTATGCAATCTTCATGCCACTGTTGTTGAAATATAGAGAAATGTCTCACTGTTGATGACGAGGGAGAAGTTGCCGTCAGTGAACGCAGACTCCGGGACAGAAACGCGTCCTTTGTTGATGCTGTTGTAGACCCTCTGGCGGGCTCCGGGGGACATGTCCAGGATTCGCTCCACAGAATACTCTGGGCTGTTGCGAAACAGGTCCCAGTGCACCACCCTCTGACGGTCCTTCAGTCCGTCACGGGTCCACACCATTCGGGGGCTGTGGCAGGGCAGAACCGCCTTAGAGCCTGCAGGGAGGGTGATGTTCTTGGCCTCCACCAACACGCCAGGCCTGCTGCTGCTGCCCTGACCCCATGCTGACACAAGTAAAATAAACACACGGATTCAAACAACCAATGATGACAGAAGGAGAAGTATACTAACTCTACATTCAGTCGTTATTAACGTAGTGCATTAAGAAACAAAAATGTCGTACCTCCTGGCAGGAAGAGCACAGCAAGAACTAAAAAAGACAAAAACAAAAGTGATTAGAGTTCCTGAGGTGCTTCATTCTCACTTGCTGCTGCTGTATTACCGATATCAGCCTGTTGAATAATTCAATCTTGATAAATATTTATAATAAGCCTCTGCGTTATGCGGTCCAAGAGTCTAGTTTTGACCTGGACTGACCCAACAGTGAGGGATTTCAGCGTTGGAGTAGATGTGGGTTCAGTGAGAGGACTGTTTAAAAGAACAGGGGAACGCTGACGAAACAAGGACACAGTGAAAGGCAAGACTTTCAAACAGAAAATGTTCCACGCAGGAACACGCCAGCAGAAAGAATACACCAGATGTCAACGATCTTCTCCTGAACAGCTTGCTGTTTGTGTTTTCTCACTCTGGAGATAGGACATTTTCCGACAGCACATTTGCTATTTCTAACGCATTTTTCCCACAGTGCTATTTGGTCGTGTGTTTACTGAAGGGCCAGCGGAGATGCGTGCAGCCAAAGCATACAGAGCCTCTATTCATCCGGGCTGATGCTGGCTTGTTGCAGGGCCATGATCCTGAGGGGATGAAGGACCGTGCTGCTATTCAGCTCACTTCAGTCACACTGCCCGGTGATAAAAAAAAAAAAAAATACAGACACCTGTGTATTTTTACAGTACTGGTAATGGGTACAGTGAATCATAGAGGTCAGAGGTGCAGAGCCTTCAGGATGGTGTTATGTGTGGATACATTCATTACATAAAGAAATAAATCAATAAGGAGTGGATTTTTATTTCTAATGTACAGATGTTACACATTTGAAAATTCCAGCACTTTCAAAAACAAGTGACAAAGTGCTTCACACATGGCAGAAAATTAAAATATATGAGAACAAAACCAATTCTAAAAGTGAAAGCGGTAAAATGAAATCCAAGTCAAATACAAACATATATATATATTTTAAAAAAGAGAGATTTAAAAGACATAACCGACTCATTAAACCTGAATTCCCTTCGGCAGATCGCTGTACAGCACTGAGGTCCTGACGGTAAACCCTCTGTCCCCTGTAGTTTAATGCATGGACTCTGGAACAGTATAAAAAACCCTCTGTGCCCCGAGACTCAAACTTCACAGGCTCGCATCGAACTAAGAGGACAAAATACAGCCGGATGTGATGCCTTGAAGAGCCTTAAAACCAATCAAGAAGACCAATAATAACGTGGACACAGTCTGGAGACCATTTTTACTCAAGGCAGGTGACAGTATTAAATCTGGAAATTAAAAAACTAGTGTTGTTTAACTACACAAAAGTAATACTTGAGCAAAAGTAAAGATTAAAAGTTAAAATATTACTTTTGAAAACACTGTCTGATGTAAACACTGTATACTAGGGGTCCGCGATGATTGACCTGGCCGATGATTGGATCTGATATTCAGCATTTTTCTGATTATCGGAACCAGTTTTTCTTTTTTTGAATAAACTAATTCAAAATCACTTTACTTTGGCTCTGATGCAACCTGCAATCTGAAAGGTAACTAGTGACCAAAGTTATAAAATACACGTAGTGGAGTAAAAGTACAATATTTGCCCCCCAAAAGTGGAGTGGAGGCATGAAGTAGAAGAAAATGGACAAGTACAAGTACCTCAAAGTTGTACTTTAGAACAGTACTTGAGTAAATGTACTTAGTTATATTGCATCACTGACAATAACTGCTGTCACTCAAGTTCTGTCCCTAAGCACAAATCGGAGGTACTTTGTTCTTCTACTCCACTGCAGTACAGAGGGGAATATTTTACTTTTTTACTTCTAAGTGCCATTTTTATTGCAGGACTTGTTATGGAGTATTTTTTATGCAGTGTTGCTACTTTCACTCGAGTTAAAGACCTTGAATAATAATAAAACTTGATCAAGTGCATCTTTATCACAGTCAGTAACGGCCAAACACCCAAAAGCAAGCTGCAAAAACGATCTGTTTAATACACAACGGGCCTTCTCCTGCCAGATGTTATCCTCATCATAGCGGCACATGGTTGATTCACTTCATATGTGAGCGCAGGTAACGTGAAGACGTCACGTGAAGAATGTGTTCAGTTCGCCACATCCAAACAAGACTTCACCAGAGCGCCGCGACTGTGCCTTTATGCAGTAATTCTATAAGTATGCATTAGCATATAATAATAATATTTCAAGCTGAGCGAAATTATCTCAGCACACACGCTGGCATCGGAGAACAGGCCTCAGGCTGGAAAACTTCGGTGGCTTTTTCTATTGAGGGGTATAAACTTTCCTGCAGTAGGTAAAACAAAGTGTCCCAGCCTCTGTAATTTTCTCTCATGTCTCCTCCAGACACACACAGGCTGGTGACTCAGGAGGCTGGTTTAACACTTAAGACTTAACAATGTGCTATTGAGTTCCTGGCTTTAATAACAGGCATTAACCAAATGGCCTGCAAAATCACTGTTGTCATTTCCCCAGGAATCACAGTGAGAATCACTTAATAGAATGTCTACCCGAAGGTAAAACAAAAAAAAAAGGGGGATTTATATATTTAACTCAGACACGAAGCATGTATTTGCTCAGCGTAATTTCTGTGATTCATAGATGTTGTGGGTGTGTAAAGTTTACTCACAGCCGCGTCACAGGATGAGAATAAATCAAACGAATGTGTCCAGCTGCAGACTCAGCTAAACATACAAAGATACATTCAGAGGCCCGGAGAGGCTGTTGACTCTCCTGAGAGTACACTCAGGTGTACATTGAAATGGCAGCCAAGATTTTCAAATAGGTGTATTATTTGTCAATGCAAGTACTTTACATGTTAGAGTCATAGGTATTTGATGTTTATGGATAACTTTACCCTGTATATTATTGGAAATGTGTATATTCATCTTCACGTAATGAATAGAGCTCAACTTGTGCCGGATCAGGAGATGTCTATATGAACAACACCTTCTTGATCATGTTTTATGTATATCTGAGAAAGCCCTGGTGAAGGACAAGTTCCGTAGTCATTTCTGGAGCTTCACGGCAAAACAGTGTTGCAGCTGTCTCCTAAACAAATGAAGTAACTGGGCAATTGTTTAAAAAAAGAAAAAGAAAAAGAAAAAAGGAAAGGAAAAAAAAACCCACATGAAATGGCACCAGCTTGTCTGATGTAATCCAAGTCTCCTGAAGTCCAGACATCCCTAACTGATCTAGCTAATTACACCCTTTTAAAAAGCTGGAACCTTTAAAGGTGCATTATGTAAGAATTAGCTCCCACCTCACTCCAAACAAATGGGGAGCAGCGTATCAGCAGAGTAACCATAAATAATACTAAGCTGCTAGCTGCTGAGCTAAAGTGGGCGCCCGGGGCTTGACCGTGCAATGTTGTCTTCTCGAATCAAACTGGGTTCTCGAGCTGTATGAAGCCATTTTAATGTTTATTTTCAATTATGTTTTTACATTTTTAGAACAAGTCCCCATCTACTTTAGTTGTTTAAAGGAATATTAAGACCAGAAATGTTTTGTGGATCAACATGAGGCTGAGCGGATGATGACTGTGTTTTCATTTTTGGGTGAACTTATCCTTTAAAAGAAACACAAAGGTGGCATAATCTCAGTGTGTGGGCAAACAAACAAAAAATCAACAACTTTCTGTTGTACACAGTGGGTTTCTTACTGGGTCTTCACAGAACATAAACAAGTTAATTTATTGTTCGCTTGTCATTTTTCCGTCTCGAATGAGTAGCTTCGTGTTTATGAGCTTATTTTGTGCAAAACAGCACTTCTGATCTTTTCCATGCCTTGTATTTTTTTGTTGGAGGCCGTTAATTAAGACAGAACCAATCATGGACATGGCCTGCGTGGTAATCCCCCTCCTCCAGCAGCCCACTGTGGTGAAAAACACTCTTTACTGACACATATAATGACTGTGCTGCTGGATTGTGCTGACTCCTCCACTCAGGCCGCAGTTAACTAGAAACACATTGGGCCGAAGCCATAAAAACAAAAAATCCCACATACACACAATGAGTCAACAGGCCCAGGCTGCAGTCAGAGCCACGCAGCTTTACTGTTTATCATTTGGTTCGCTTTCAAGTCCGCGAGGCTTCGTGTGCTGGATGAACTTTACTTTCAGAACTCTGAATAATTTCAAAATAAAGGTAGTCGATAGGAAAAAAGGTTGTCTTTAGGCATAATCTTTGGTAACATCACTTACACAGGAAATATATTTGAGATGAGATAACAAAAGACAGGCTAGACACATGATAAATAACATATAAGTAATAAAAAAAATAAAAAGTAAATTAATAAAGAAAGACACATTAGGTCACTGGTAGGTCAGTAATTGAAAACAACAGTATACAAATAAATTTAAAGAAGGCACTAAATGGTCAAGATTGTAAACGCTTCTGCTACTAGCCTAGTTAATAAAGATCACGATTGTCGATGTGATGAAAACAAATAAATACATAAATTATCTGCTGTACAAACATAATGAAAGCAGGTCGTCTAAACAAAAAGTACCGCAGCAAACATCAGCCGAAAGTCTTATTAGTGCAGAAAGGTTTGGGTAAATAAAGGTAAAGATTTGAGACAGTTTCCAAGTCTTTCCGAAAACGTCTTTAGGGATTTACAGCGGATCAGAGCCAACCTGGCAACTCACAGAACTTTCGGCTTTTGTTCCTGACGGGTCACTCGAACCTGGATCCAATTATGGCAAAAAGAAAAAGTTTGCTCAACTTTTTTCCTCTTTAAAAAGCAAAAGACAAAGAACTTACTCTGAAGGAGAGTCATGTCGAGGTGCATCTTTTTTTCTTCCACAGTGCTGGCAGCGGAGGTAACAGCCCGACAGAGGTGGAGAGCATCTACTGATGAGACAAAAGAAGGCTTCAAGTTCACGGAGCAGCGGCGGCGGCGGAGGCTCAGCTGTGTTGTGTTGTATTCCTGCAGGCTGGAGCCTCCACACGCTCCGCCTCCGCCCGCACATGAAATCCAACACTCCTCTGCGCTCTGGTGCTGCAGTCTCACCGAAAACGTGTTGCGTTAGTGTAAAAAAAAATGTAAATACTATACGAATAAAAATGCATTAGATGTGTTGCTCTCCTTGTGTAAACAAAAGGACAAAAATTGACAAAAATCCCAGAATCGACAGGTCTAACAAAACACTGATACACAACAGTCAAACAAAATATAGTCTCTGGGTTATTTCTCACTTTTGTTTAGATTAGTTTTGCTTTTAATACAGAAACAAATGTTTTGGATACATCAAACTATTCAGATAAACATGTGAAGATATCATTTTAAATACAAAGAAATACAGAAACCAGCTCAAACCACATATGGGATTAATTTGAGAAAGGCTGGTTTCTTTTCTAAAGGATTTCCCTTCCACCTACAATAAGAGATAAGTGCTAATCTCATCTCAAAACAGTCCCAGTCTACTCAGATTTTGTTGCTTTTGTTTCTCTTTCAGCTGTGCTTTAACAGAAAAAAGGATGTTTATCTAAAGAACTATCAACAGTGGTAATTCCAGGATGAGTATATAATTTTACTTTGCACAATACTGCCATCCACAGTATGAACAGGAGAAATGTAAGCAGTCCCATAATATTGTAAGCCAACAGGAAAAAAAAAAAAACAGCACAGCATGCCTTTGGTTCGACAGAGAAAGATCTTTATTAGGTTATGTACACTTTGTCAAAAATCATTGTACACGTGGGGAAACGTGCTCCACTTCAGTGTGGTGAGCAGAGCCGTCCAGTGTGAGCGGGATGTGACACAAACTCGAGTGTTTCTCAGTCCTTGTTTCCGTGCCGTTTAATGAAGATCTTAGGCATAGTCCATCCCTCTGGGGGCTTCTTCAGGCCTGCTCGGGTCCAAATCCTCTTTAGGTCCTCCTCAAATCGTTTCTGCGCAGGACAAACGCACACAGTTGTCAGTGTCGGGGTGGATATTTGAGTGTCAAAAAGTAAATCTGTATTCAGCTAGTTTTGAAACATTGTGTTGTAATAAGAGCACATCATTATATCATGATAAACTATATTGACTAGCAGTTAAATTGAAGTATTGCCAGTAGTGTTTACTTACTCTTGAAATTATATTATTATGAAAATATGAGTGCATATTCAACAACATAATCCTTTTTTAGCTTTAAAAATAGGAAACTCTCACCTGCTTCTTTTTACCCCGGCCCTCCAGCACTCTCCTCCTCAAGAATTTCGTCCGCTTCTGCAGCTTTCTGTATTTATGCCGGTTCATCTTCCGCCGTCTGATCTTGAGAACATTCTTACATATAAGGGGTGTTGCTGAACCCTCCCCATCCTCCATAACAGGGACAGAGATGGGCGGCAGCACCTTTTCTTCCAGCAGCCCTACGTCCTCCTGAGGCAGAGCGGATTCCATCAGGGGAGGAAGGGAGTAGCGCAGGGAGAGCCAGCTCTCCAGAGGACTTACTGACAGTTTACGTGGCACGAGAGCCTCTTCCAGCTCTGGCTCAAGTTGGATCCATCGGGGAGGAGGTGTGTTGTCTGCTGCTGTTGAGTAGTTTCTCTGTTTTTGTTGTATTGAAGAGCAGTATGCAGGAAGAACTGATTGTACGCATCCATTCAAACTCTCTCCATGGGCTTGAAGTGAACCTAAGGGAAAAATTATGTCTTCAGTGTCAATACTTCCTCAGAAAATATATCATTAGGTGACACTGCATAACTAGATTGCTATGTGTTTGTTCATACTTACAAGATGCTCTACGTAATAGACTGAGACGAGCGACAACTTTTGAAGCAAACATCGTCGATGATCATCCAAATAAATACATGAGGAATGAGTTGACTGGTCACTTGTCCTGTGGGCAGAAGCAAAGTACTTTGTGTTAGCCACAGCTCTTTCACAGAGCTTTCAAACTGGAGATAAAACAATGACAGATGGCGGCATCTCTTGATGCATGGCTTATATAAACATGTACAACCTATGGATTACGTTAGCCGACTGACGGAAACGGCCTTAACCAACTACACTGAAATCATGAAATACACCGTCTTTCTAATGCGAATGTAAATAAACCCATATTAACAAGATGTGACCAAAATCAAGCTATTTTTCAGGTACCGGTTCTTGGACATACAGACACGATTGCTAATTCTAGCTAGCAATGTAGCTCTGTCTTCGATGTGAAAGTCGCAATACTGTGTCAAAAATTACAGTTAATAATGTTCCAGCCGTCAACTGTCTGACAACACCGACTACAATTACTATTATTTTTTACTTAATAATAATGTTATGTTACCTAAATTACCTGTGACCGGGGTTTTGGTCTTCAATGTGACTCTAAAAGGCCACTTCCGGGACCGTGCGACACGAATGTAATGCGCTTCCTGTTTCTCCGAGCGGACAAAGGTTCCGCCAGAGCAGCTATAAAGCTAAACCGGAAGTTTGAGAATCAATTTACCTTTTAATAATAATAATAGTTTTTCTTGTGCTTGTTGTGTAGACTACTTTTAATAATCTATTATATTGTCAGGGCCTATGATAAGCAACACACAGTAGGTTGAAAGCTTAAATGAGTCCACTGGCGGGCACGAACAATCATCAAGGGCAGGTGCAAATGCACCATTAATTATTTCCATGTTGGAGATTAGCAGTTTAATTGATAGAGAGGTTGTGATTCCTCAGTTTGTATGAATGCAGTGCAGTTATGTATTACAAATAAACAATTGTGGAAGATCCCTTGAGAGAACATGAACTATGTAGAAATGGAAATGCAACTAAATTTTTGAGCAAAAATAAACAATAAATACAAATACAGGTTAACATGTCTGGGATCATTTGAATATAAGCTGTTCTCTTTTGTGACTGACTGTTGGCCTACATTTTATCAGCTTTGTCATTTTGCACCATCTTTTTTTTTGCACTGACTGGCGAGTGAGCAACAAGTAATTATATCACCCGCTGCATGTGGGGCTGTCTGTTATCTTCAGTCATGTTGCACAAAATGCCTATCATGTCTACATGATTACTTCCGTTCCATCTGCAGAACAAAGGGTCATCATTTTCTGTGTTATATCAGCAAACACTTGAAAATAAAAAAGGAAGCTTGCAGCACAGAGGACACAATTGGGACAGAATATTATGCCTGTGCCAAATGGTGTTCCTCCTAATGGGTTCACACAACCTGTATAAACACCAGATAAGTCAAGTAGAGTGTAAAGAGCAAACAGTTTTATGCAAAATAGAAGTGTTTAATTTACTAATGACAGTAATTAAAGCATTTTTTCCGGCTCTTATTCGCTTAAAGGACAGAGTAGAATTTATTATTTACTATAATTATCAATTCTTGTGTTGTCTGAAACTTTGCTAAGTTCTGAACTTATTTATGAAGTGCTATTAACACGCTACAATTGGCCCATTATAGTCTTGTGAGCAGATACAGAGAGCCTGTTGCATTTATGATGCTGTTTTATTTAGTTTTGACTCATCAAGTGTGTTTCTGTCTTCCTTGTGACACAGTTGTATCATGATGGAAGCCTCCACTTTTAGACTGTTCTACTTTTTACACACTTGTGGGCAACCACATCAAATCTTTTATTCATGTAGCTTTCTCAGTTCCTCATCAAGACAACGGGAAGTGGAGCATCTACAGTTTTGTAGGCATTTCACAGCAGTCGATTTTCACAATGTGGCACTCAGAATATTGTATATGTACGCAAATGAAAATGTCAAAAGTCAAAGAAGGGGCATGAACAGTGGAGTGTAAAGTTCTCAGGGCATTTATTTACAATAAAAACAACAAAAACAAAACATTCATTTCATTGTAAATCCTGCTGGCTAATAACTGTTTGCTTTACTATCTGTACTTACACCGTCATTTTGGGATGATAAGGCAACTGAAATGATCAGCAGGATGTACTGTGAGATTTCCCTTTTACATAAACAGTCTGAAGAGCTTTTAAAATAATTTTCTTCTACAAAACCCTCTCAAAAATATTTCAAATAAGGGTACGTGAAATAAAACAACAAACTGTTAACTTGGCAGTTATTTCAATGCGTTGGTTGATCCCATTTTAAATCAAAGGCCTATACATTATACACTATGCGCTCCATCTTTATATCTAAATTATATACAAAATCAGTAGTTGTATTTGGAGTTATTTTCTCACTTTAAAAGCAAATAAATATTCACTGTTGTATTATAATTGCATTGCAAATTTACTGCACTGAAAGAGATCAGACCCTTGAAATAGAGCTTCACAGATGACAACATTATAATTTACTCGTAAAGCAACACATACAGTTTTAATCATATGACAGGATGCTGAATGTAGTCACCATAGAAGTACAGTATAGCAGATGTGTGCCATAAATACGACTTCAACATGAACCAAATCAATAAATAAAAACACATATTAGAGAGAATAAAGCAACTCAGAACATAGTGTAGAGGCTTGGACTCTTTACCAACGGACAAGACAGACGAAGCAGTTTAATCAGTCACTGGTGGATATATCCATACATTAGCAGACTATACAGACAATGCTGAAGTACAACTGCATTCCACCAGAAAAAACTAGTGTGCTTAAAAAAATGATTCTGAATATATTAGCTTTAATCTTATACTGCAATCCCATTTTTGGCTGCAGAACACGTGAATCAAAAAAAAAAAAATATGAGGTAAAATTAAATCTGACGGACAAAGAAATTGCATGATTAAGTTTTAAGGCCATTTCATGTTTTCTTCAGTACATTTCCTCTCTTCACTGTGACCTGTGGTGTTAAGTTTGCAATCTAACGTTGTGGGGATTTGGCTGGTAAAAGAGTACAATTGTTTTGCTGCAGCTATACAGTCCTTCAACTTGAAAAATAATAATGTTTGACAGCATCCAACAGAACATTTTCATATCACATTTGATGTTTTGTTAGAAAATATCCATCTTTGATGCTGAATATTTGGTATTTTTTCTAATATAAGAGATCTTTAATGAGCCAAATACTTTGTTGATTTGGTTGCAGGATGGGGGATTCTCACAATCTCTCTAAAGAGCTCGATGGCACTGTCTTTACCCTGAATATCCAGCATACCTGGGCTCCAACGAGACAAACTAAACCAAAGTTATATTTTCTACAAATAAAACTATTCAATTTGTAGATAAAAATGTGCACTTTTGAAACAAGGGGTGGTCTAAAAAAAACCATACAACGAGGCAACAGATGTGTGAACAGGCAAAGAAAAGAGTGGAAGGAAACAACACTGTGCAAAAAGCTGGCCCCTCTCTGTGCGTCATCCTCTCCTGTGTCCTCCAGGTTTCTGGATACGCTGCACTCTGGCCCTCACTGAGCAGCAGGCTGGCCCGGCCCCACCCGTTTCTTCTCTTCTTTCTCATCTCCCTCCTTCTCATCACTGGCCGTGGCGAACGCCTGCACTTGTCTCATCTCCCAGAGGGATTGTGACTTATGGGAATGCTTTGGGAAGAAGAGGAAATGCCTGGTCAGTTGCTGACAAAATTTAAGAAGGCACTCTGTTCATGTCATTAGTCACACTGATAACAATTTGGTTTGTTTATTCCTCAGTAACAGTGATTAGCAGTTACACAAAAAAAGGACCAGGACACAAGCATAAGCACAATTTGGCTTACTATTGATTTAAATACAGTATATATTTTCCATCTGCCCAAAGCTTAAATCCATGGATTGAGAGACCATGAGAGTGTACAGAGGAAATCTAACCTGAAGATGGAGATCCAGGATACAACCAGGTGGGTGGAGCTAACAGTTCTGCACACAGAAACGCACAAAAGGCGATAAAAAAACCAAACAGAGCACAACCAAACACCAGCAGCAGCGCACACAGAGGCTGATTTAAAGGGGCTCTGTTGACCTTCTGGGTTGTGCTGGAAGCCGCTCGTTAGTTTGTGTTAGCAGGCTCCATTTCTAAACAAACGTTAGCTACTGCTGCTCTCTGTTAGCGGCGGAGCGGGGAGAGGCGATGAGATGAGACACTCGAGAGCGGGCATAAAGTTACATCATTTGGATTGTCGCAGAAAATTAGGCCCGAGTCCTTCACAGAGAAATCCACAGTCCAGCAGCATTAAACAACTTATACAAATTGTCCACAGGCTCGTGTAGGCGACGGGAGAGACGGGGAGCGTCTCATTCTTCTCGTCGTGTTACAATCCGCTCACATATAGCCAGTAAAAAAAGCGATTACTACATGTAAGCTGCTAGAAATTGTTGCACAGAGCCCCCTTAAAGGTAGCTGATAATGATGAGTGAAATTTCAGCGTAGCCCAGGAGGGGTTTCACTCACTGATGAGGACTGATGGTCGTGTGGTCGTTCCAGTTTGATACGTATGTCTGTCCCCTTCCCTCGTTCAGGTTTACCAGGTCCTAAAGGACATGTCAACAGTCTAATGAACCAGATGTACATGTCCAATACAGACTGACTTTAAGTAAGAGAGTTGAGTTTACTGTGTTTTGAAAAATGAGGTAGAGAGAAAATACATCACTCGATGCTTTGTACTGAAAAATGGATACTCAACATTGTTGGGTTGGAATGAAAGATCGTATTTTCTTCAAGAAAATCTCAAAAGATGGATGTAATATGACATCATTTGTAGTCATGGTCAATAATTAAAGATCCATTAAGCGTTAACCGATCACATAAAATTCACAGCGACTCAATTGTTTTTTAATGACGAGCAAGAAGTAACAACGATACAGCCTACGTTCATTCATGCGTTAATCATCATGAGTCACTGCGTGCATTAGCTATGCATCAATAAATCAGTAAACATCTGTGCTTTCTACCCTTATTATAAAGTGTTTCCACATAAATAAATCAACAAATGAGCACACTGTGGCAAATGGTTTAATAAAAGTAGTGCTGAAATGTGCTCTCTCACCTGGGGAGTTACCACGACTGTTGGTACTGGTGGTGCTGATGCTGTCCTCCAGCCAGGTGCTGTAGGTGAGGGAGTCCCGCTTGTGTGGCGTCCCGGCCGACGACAGACTCTCCTGGAGAGACACAGCAACACATAACTTTATAGCTTTAAAACTGATAACTTTAAGGATAAGTTTACTATTATGTGATTATCTACTCATCCTCTCGCTGATGGAAAGCTGAGTTAAGTTTTGTAGGCCAAAAAAACATTTCTGGAGCTACAGAGCAAAACTGTGTTGAAGCATTTCTGACTGAAAGAAAATTAGAGAATTTGTCATTTTTTGGGTGAAGTTATCCTTTAAAGGAGCTTGTCTCATCTTCTTACAGGCACACACACTGAATAAAGCACTCACCATGCCCGTGTCGTAGTCCTCTGTGGCCTCTGTCTCGTTGTCCTCCACCACACTGGCGAAGCTGCTAGCGTTGGAGGAGGAGCGGGAGAGGTCTTGACCCTCGGGGATGGATGGGGCCCTGCCACCGAGATAAGAACTACACCCTGGATTAACCACTCTCCAGCACAGCCACACCTGATTTTATCTTATATATATAGGACACAGTTGTTCAACACGCTGCCACGGCTGAGGGTTTGCCCAGCGGCTACACAAACACACGGATGATCAATATGTCTGATATGGCTGGGACAAGTCTGTCATACACACCTGTTCTTTGCCGTTGTGAGCACCTCAGGAGAGCTCTGATTGGACGAGTTGTCAGATTTGGGGTCTTGAGAGATGTGCCCGCTGTCAGGGGTCTTCTGGGTATTTGGGGAGTTCTCTCGACTGCTACATGAGACATGTGGTACAACATATCAGAAAAGCAAGTAGGGCGCTACATGGCAATACAGGCAATATACTGTGAACCTCCGTGAGAGATTACGTGATTTTAGAAACAGTCGATGGCAGAGAGAGAAAATACAAAATGGTGTGTGTGCAGGAGTCCTTTCTCACCTCTTCTCCTGGACTTCTTGAATGTTTTCAATACCGATGGCGCTGCTTCTCCTGGAGCTGAAAGGACCTGACTTTTTCCTAGTCGGGCTTTTCCCGGGGATAATCAAAGACTGCCAGGGAGAGAGGATAGAGAGTCATTGTCAAAATCTGTCTAATACCTTAAACGTCTTTGATCATCTCAACAGCTTATCAATCTGTTCATTTATTACTAAAGGAAGGTAATGGTTGCTTTGACTTAACCATTTAATTTGAACGTTTTTCACTTGGAAATATGCTTGTCATAAACAAATCGGCCTGAATTATAAGGCTGAGCAGTGACATCCCTCCCTTGGAGTTGTTTCAGTGACGACAAAAAGTAAAAATATGCACTTAGCCGCTTAATGTCAAGCCCCGGTGCCAGTCTTTGAGCCAGAGCAGAGCACATTAAGGCGGGAGATGAAAGATGGATTTAAAGGCTCCAGGGCCTACCACTAAATATGCTTTCTCAGCGACTGCTTTGTTCATTCAATCTCCCTTTTAAAGCTCTCAGAGCAAGAACTTGAAAAAGCCTTTTATTCAGTGCGGCTTCAAAGAGCAAGGGGGAGGATTATTTTTTTATATAATTCCACTGTAAGGTCCTCATTAAATCATTAATATTCATCAGTTTTAGTCAAATAAGGAATTAAGCATAGTGGAGTTAAGCACAGAACCGTCATATAAAACACATACAGCAGTAAAGTAGGTAAGACAGTGAGAAAAGAGGAAAGTCTATATTATTTGTCTGCAGGAAGCCAAAGGTGGTGCTTTCAAATATCACTTTTACTGAACACGTGCCACACTCATATCACAGAGCTCCCTATCTGATAATATGTGACTAATTTGAGATGATTACTGCTAGAATTAATTCTACATAGAAGTCAATGTAAAATCCCAAAGATTTAAATTAACAAATTACTCAATTAATGAGAAAATGTGGAGAACATCTATGTCTGCTTTTGTTTTATGACAGATTGAAGTAGTTCTCTGTGTCTGTAATACAAAGTGCACAGATTGTTGAAGACAGAGCGAGGTTATTAGCGTCAAGTAAAACTAAAAAAATAAACTAGATTTTAGGAATAAAGAAATAAAAATAAATTAAAATGAAAATATACAGGACAAATCTTTAATTGCAAATTCAAATTTGTCAAAATTGGTCAAATTTCTGGAGGCATTGGTGAATTTGTGTACTGGAACTGGGATGGCTACATGACTGTAAATAAATTGCCTTCACACGGTTTTGTCTTAGTGTTTTTTACTATAATTTCGGGGTATTTGTTAGGGGCAAGATCAGGGAAGTCCAGAATTGTTATTAAAATACAAATACTAAAGCTAATAAAATTTAAAATCTTATTCTTAAAGGAGACTTATTCTAGACCTATAAGGAGACCCTTCTGTGTTTTATATAGGTTCTTGTGCATATAAAAGGTCTTGAAAGTTAAAAAGGTCAAGTCCACACCAACAGAAGCTCCTCTCTCCCACAGAAAACACTGTCCCTGAAACGCCTCGCCAGTGATCTTGCCTTTAATTCTGTGACTTTGTCACATCACACTACATCACCATGTCACACATTTGCATAATTTCTGCCTAGCAGCTAGTTTGGCACACAAGAATTAATTCAGCACAGCTGCTCTGTTGCTGTTAGTCGTGCTGGCTCAGGCGTTTGTGAGCTGACCATTCACAGCAGACTGGGTATTGGGTAGGGGGTCCTCAAAGAAACAGGAACTCAAACAGAGCGTTTCAGACAGAAGGGGAACACAGTGCTGCAGCACTGAACAGAACGAGAAAACAAGTGCTTGTTGAGCAGTAAAGCATGTAAACCTATTTTAGTAGTAACCCAAAACAAAAAAACAATAAAAATATTAAACTTAAAAGGAGCAAACACACTTAGGAAACCAAGTGAAGCTAAACTATATTACTGTATTAACTATATTAATGTATAGAGACAAGTGTTTGGCCATGATGCAGTGGAGCCATGCAGACACATAAATAGAAAAAAAAAGAGCAAAGAGGAGAAGCGAGTTGTTAGAGAGTAGTTAGAATTAGACATGAACCTCTTCTACTGTTCCTATCCCTATGGCACTGCCTCGACGTCCATATTTACTGGGACTTTTGCCTGGGACAAGCAATGACTGAGCCACAGGGAGAGAGATAGAGATACAGAGAGAGAGAGAGAGAGAGAGGTGATGAGGACAGAGGACAAAGGGAAGAGAGGAGGGTGGGGGTGGGGGGAGGAGGAGGAGAGAAAACATGAAAAATATACAGATATATATGAGACTCCATGCAGTAAGTCATGTTGTTCAAACAAAATACAAAGCACGTGTTAACTGGAGAATACAAAGAGGGACATTTGGGCTCCATGGGTGCAACACAGGCGGCTGAATGGGAGAGAGAGGTGATGAGCCAGTTATGTGAGCCTGTGAGAAAGAGGATGAAGAAGAGATAAAAAAAACAGCAGAGGAGCACATACAGCATGTTAAACATCAGGTTCCACATCAAGACATGGTTATGGGGTAAAAGCAAACTTGAGACACATTCATTGACATAGCATGTTGGTTAATAAGGTTAATAATGGTTAGCTATGTCTGATGGCATTTTGGAACGTGATCTGGAAATATAGCGCTAATGTGGCCGTCCGTTTCCAACTTATATGTCACTGAATACTCCTGTTCAATTAACAACAAAACACACAAAAACGACTTTTGAATCCATTCGGAGTATTTTCGTTAAGAGCATTAGCAGAATCCCCCCCAGAATAAACAGTGTATAACATTGCATAACATAAACATATATATCAGACAGCAGACAGTCACTGCAAATTAAAGGTCCAGTGTGTAGGATTTAGTAGCAAAGAGAGGTGTGATTGCACACTGCAACTAATTGAATATTCCTCGTCTCAAACTACCCCACAGTGTGTAGTGCCAGTGTTTGGTTTGTCTGTTCAGACTGGGATGGCTGAAATAAGGTGGTTAACGAAAGTTTTAGACATTTTCCTGTTTGGTCTATGACATAAAATATGTCAGTAAATACCCCACAACTTAGAGCGTGTCTTTAAAAAGTCAGTTGCTAACAAGTGGCTAAAAGACAACAGATGCTGTCGGGGATGTTCCAGCTGCAGTGTAGTTTGTTTATAGCCCACCATTAGCGTCTTCCTGGCATTAACATTTACGCTTCCAAAATCATAAAGATTGATTTTTTCGTGTCATATTTTTGGAAATAATACAAAATCAAATTGAACCTTCCCATAGGCTTTTTTTTGCCAGGGGGCGCTGCTTACTTCTGTGTTAGTCCACAAAAACAGGTCATCCCTGCCACTCTGTATACACTGTCGCAAACATTAATTATGAACATCATCTTCCATTTCTTCCCCTAAATCCGACACATTGGACCTTTAAGTGAGTTACATGTATTACTTTGAACTGAGGGATGAAAAAGCTCCTCTCTGTGTTGAAAAAAAATTGTCTAACTCAGCTTTTTGGAATTTTTCAGAACCAATTATGTGAAATAAAAAAAAATGCATAAAAAATGTGCCATTTGGAGATAAAAGGCTTTCACTTGAAAAAAAAAAGTGTCATGTGTTCTGAAATCACAAATACTGTGTAATCACCCAGGAAGTCCACAAGCTTTAGCTGGCATGCACACACACATACACACAAACAGTAGTCAACTCAGATTCATTAGAAGTCAAGTGAGCACTTCTGAACAATGCAGTTGGACGGGGATTTAAATAATTAGAGTAGTAGAAGTAATAAAGTATTAGAAGCAGCTTTAACCCCGGGAGAAGTTCACCTTGTGTCCTAGAAGCATTCAAGAGTGTCCAGTCACTTCATCTTGTGGTGGCAGACAATGTGCAACCGTTGCAGTGTGAGAGCCAAGTGTAAGACTTGCTCGATCGGACCGAGTGTGCAGCCCTTCTCTGTGAGAAGTTAGTGCAGCAGGCAAGTGAGGAAGGAAGGAGGGGGGGGGCATGATCTCTAGTAAGAGGGAGCGAGACTCGCCTCACTCAAGGACCAGGAGGAGAGGCACTGTACTTACTATCCCTGGGAATTTGGGGCTCTCTGTGGTGTCGTGGTTAAAGCTGCCACTGAGGCTAGTGGAGACTGTGTGTGGCTTCTTGAGAGTAAGACCCATGGCGTCCATAGACTGGCTCCTGCTGCGGATCACCCGCTACAGAGAGAGACGAGGAGGAGGAGATACATTCAGATGGTGCTGACCCCCGTGACCCCTCAGCATCGCTGCACGGGCCGAGAGGAGCCTCGGGGCTAAACACTGACCTCTACAGGCAGAGAGCACTGGCCTGACTCTAATCCTGACAGACAAGGAAGCCACAGAGAACACTGCTAAGCTTTAGTGCCCGGAGGGGGGGTTCAGATGAGTCATTATGTGAGAAAGGTGGTGAGAAGAGAGAGAGAGGGGAAGTAGAAGGGCCAAGTGGCTCGCAGATGTGTGACCGCGCTGAGTTTAAACACAGCCAGGAGAAGTTAAAAGCCCAGTGCACCTCTTGTCAGGCATGGAGCAGAGTGAGGAGGCAGAGGCATCTAATGGTGAAAGAAATCTATCCCGTTCCCTTTGATATTATGACGTACAGAGGAGACAGAATCAGCGACCGGTGGCTGAACACCGGAGCGATGCGGAGAGCACAGCAGCACTAAACAGCTAGGAAGCAAGAGGAAGAGAAGCCGGGGAGCCAAGAACGCTTTGTTCCAGCAGGAGTGAGCAGCAGAGCGTCTCCTCTTTCAGACTGATGGAGATTAATAAAGCCTTTACAGCCCACAGCTTGCACAGAGCCAGAGAGAGGACACCCAGAAACATCTGACATCTGCTACAAAAACTGGTCACTGCAACTTCTGTTGCTGCCAGTTTTTTAAAAATATTGTACTGTTTCTATGCAGTAACAATGATCTTTATAGTCTTACAATGACACTGGAAAGTATAGCTAGACATTTTGGGAAAATGTGCCTGTTAGCTTTCTTGATGAGGAGATCAATTTCACTCTACAAAATGAAACTAAAGCCAGTAGCTGGTTATCTTAGCTTAGCATAAAGACTGGAAACAAGGGGAGAGAGCTAATCTAGATGTCCGAAAGTAAAAAAGTCCAGCTCCATAACCTCTAAAGCCCGCTAATTAACATCCATACAAAAGAAAAAGTGTAAGAATGACATTTCAGTGGTTTAACAGGGAGTAATCTGGGTTCTTCTGTCTGAAACTCTGAGCCAGGCAAGCTGTTTCCCCCAGTCTCCAGTACTTATGCTAAGCTAAGCTAAGCTAGCTGCTGGCTGAAGCACATTTGGCTGGCTGCTATTTGGCAGACACACATGAGAGTGGGATCCATCTTCTCATCTAACCCTCGGCAACACAGCGAATATGTTTTATTTCCCCAAATTTCTAACTACCTTGAATTAAAATTGCTGTCTTTACAGTGTCCCTATTTTAGTGGCAGCATGAGCAAAATGTAGAAAGAGAGAGTCTAAGAAAGAGAGTGACGCTGTCAGTTTGAAGCTCCGGCATCTGCTGCTGCCTCTCCAGTTACCTTGAAGGACTCAAAGAAGCCCCCTCCTCCTCCACTCCCATTTTCCAGTTTGTCGTCCTCTCCTCCAACGCCCATCATGGCCTGGCTGTTCACGTGGAGCTCCTCATAAAGGGTTTCTAACAAGGCGGACCGCGTTCGTTCCTTAAACACATATACACAGTACAGTGAAGCAAAGGATATTTTTTAAGGCAAAAATGATAGAAATACTTTAAATGCTTTTCAACAACTCACCTCTAATTTGGCAAATTTCTCAGCTTTGTAGCAGGCGTATTCTGCATTGATGAGCTTAGTAAAAAGGAATTCATGGAATTCAGGGCCCTGGAAAGCGTTCACGAGAAAGAGGCATCATGTTAGAAGCTGAATGATGAAGAAACGGCTCGTTCGGGTCAACAAGTTCTCTCTCTTACTTTTTTAAAGACAGCAGGGTTTGGGAGGGCCGGGCCAAAGAAGGGTACGTCATCCCGCGCTGTCACCGACACCTGAGAATGAAGAGAAAGAAGTTTAATCAAGTGTTTATCACGGGAAACAAAGTCAGACCGTAGCGAGGGGAAATGAGTTACCATGTAGAGGACATTGTCAGAGCAGGGGTTGACCACTTGGACCACAATGTAGGCGTGGAGAAAGTTGGAGGCGATCATGTCGGGGACGAAGGGAGTGTTTTCTTCTTGGAATACGATGGCCACGATGTCGTTCCCTATGTGCCTCTTTCTCTGCAACTGCGGCACGACAAATCAATTTAGAGGAGAATTCATGCAATATGTATGAATGTTGTCTGCAGGTTTCAAAAGAGCTTTGTCATGTTTTGTTTTTTTTTTTTTGGTTTAGTTATAGTTTTTCTTTTCTGTTTTCATTCTGTGCCTCCTGTGTTCCCGTGGGTTAGGGTGGGTTTCTCTGTGGCTTGTACTTTGTCTTCACTTTTGTAAGTCGTCTTTCTCTATTTTTTTTTTCCTTTAACTTTCCTTTGCCTGCCTTTTGTGGCTTACTTTTGGGATTTGGGATTTCATCTTATCATTTAAAGCCCGCCTAATGTTCTCTTCCCGTCTGCCTCGCTGCGTCTGCATTTGGGTCCTCACCATTTAACATCAAATTCAGCCTGGAACAGAATTTGAAAGGCAATAAGACACCCTTTTGTTGCACTTCCTACTAATTGTTGATAAAGACCCGTCTAATTAAATAATTCTTTATACTGTTTTTTTTTTTTAACACACATGACAACACAAAGCAAACCTGGCATATGTCAGCAGAACACAGCTATTAAATTATTGTTAAATTATTGATGGGTAGTATGTAGTGGGGAAAATGAGAATTTATATCCTGACAATTGCTTTTATTGTACAATTTAGCCCTCGTTGTGCAGTATGTGGACTATAGAGATTATAAATCTTTCCAAAGAAGTGCTCTCTCTTCTTTCTCTGTCCCACAATTAAAATCTAGTGATTTCCCGAAACTCCACCAGAGGGTGCTGTTTCCCAAATGACAGCCTGAATAAGCATGATTAAACATACATACTTGCCTCATCTGTCTCTGCACAAACCACGATAGCAAATGGTGTGTGAGCTTGCGCTATTAATCAGTGTTGGTGTAAATATGTGTGAGAAGGAGGAGGAGGAGGACACGGGTAATGTGATGCGCCTCTGCATCAGCCTTAAATCACGGTGAGGGAGGACTGCTGCTGCTCCTATGTGCAGACACCGAAGCATGAATTTAAAGTGATTCATGTTTACTACCAGAGATTTTTTTTTTTTGCAAATATGTGCTGCGGTTGTTTGGCTCAACAACAAGGGAGGCACATGCAAATAATACATTACTACGATCCCCGGAGGAAACCCGTCGGACTGCTTGTAGTGAATCATGCAAGGCGTGTTAGTCTTGTATTGCATTACATTACCTGCTGGGTGTCCCCTTCTGTGTAAGGCAGCTTTGTGGACACATGGAACATGACCTCTTTGTTGCGGTAGTTGCAGTAGACAGATTCGGTGCCAGTCTGCCCGTGAGTCACGTCCAACCCTCCACGGAAACTGCAAGCGAGCACACAGAGACCATGTCTAACAAGATATTCTCCACCATCGCTGCAGGCGCAGGACCATCAATCCTGCAGCGAGCCCGACTGAATGTAAATTACAGCTGGCATCATGTTACGGAACGTATGGCAGAGTGTACATACAGCGCCTTCAAAACCAAACTCCTCACCCTTTAAAGTTGTGCAGCTCAATCTTCTCTCCCAGAAACTCCAGGAATTCTACAAAGGCAGGACTCTCTTCACTGTTTCCAAACAGCTCTTCCTCTGAAGTCTGTGAGCAGTGGAAAAAAAACAAAAAAAAACTCATAAACATCCAGGCTCGGAGGACAAAATGGTTTCAGCAGCTAGAAGTTAAAAGAGGGGGATTTGTACGGTACAATTTTTAGTGCCCAGTAATAATGGAACAAACAAGCAAGAAGGAAGAAGAACAATGAGAGCTGATCACAAGAGGGAGGATTTGCATACTAAAGTACCATCGAGGGCACAATGAGAATTTTATGTAAGGTGCGTTTTTTTTTTTTACTGCGACGGATCATTAGGGTCAGTAACTGGAGGCAGGGAAGTGAAGAAGAGTATTGGGTGTGTGTGTCTGGCACACTTGTTCAAACACAGCGCATTTGCATTTGAGATAACAGGGGTGCCTTCAATCAATAACAGCCGTAGGTGTGGGAGAAGGTTTAAAGCCTATAATGATCAGCTGTGATGGACTGCTGATTGTCTATTGTGAGCGAGCGGAGAGAGGCGATGTTGACACAAAAGCCGGCTTCGTTACAAACGGACAGAGACGTCGCCTGAGAAGATGCTTATTCAGAATTTCTGTTTTGTTTTCTGTATGCACGATGCCCACTTAATCATCTTTTCACCCCTCCTGAATAGAAAATGTCCCGAGGTGAAAGCAGAGAGCCCTTCACAGTGTCTTCGTGAGATCACCCTTGGCTCATTTGCAATGTATTTAAACTACCCGCAGGCTTTAAGGGATCAGCAGTGCAGATCTTTACACACTGGGGGTCTCCGTTCGAAAGGTATAAGTGCCCTCAGCAAAGCACTGAATAGCTCTCCTGCCCCCGACACAGTAAACAAGAGGGCTGTGATTGCCTCAGAAAATGAGAGGGAGTGTTGATGACTGGGCTGGACTGAAAGGCATAATTAAGAGCGAGGACGACCGAGCATAATCAGCTTCCTCGAGGAAATCAGAAATTACAATGTATTGTACAGTCTCATTGTTCGTGCACTGAATACAACGAATATGACGGGCGCATGCACTGAAAAGGGAGCGAGGCTTTATCACTCACCTGTCCAAATTTTTGATAAATGACCCCAAACTTGAAATTGTTGCTTATCACATGTTCATCAAAGGTGACGATTAGTCTTGAAGCCTGTAAAAAAAGAACATGGATATAAAAATAACACAATTAAAGCAACAGAATGGAGAACGATGGTTGACTGTTGAGTCCCCACATCGTCAAATAGGCTACTGACGCTTTGGGTTGGCGTCTGACCCAGAGTGTCAGTATTTGATGATCTTTATAGGACAGGTTCACAGTTTTTTCAAGCCCGTCGTTAATCAACAGCAAGGTGCCCGTGTGAACATAGTTATTGCTGTCATCATTCTTCCTGTTTAAACTGGCTGTGAAGAGATCTTTTCCCATCATACTACCAAATACGACTGAAAGTGACCTGGAATAAAATCCTCAGTCCTCGATTTGTGCAAAGTTAATTTATAAAGTGAATACTCGACTTCAGAGACTTCAGAAGAGTGTTATTAGTATTACATTTGCTCTTATTGTTGTCCTGAGCCACATTCACACAGAACTAGTAGGACCAGATTGTGATTTAGAAATGCTGTGTGGAGAAGAAGCTTTGGTGATGATTTCCCCACTCTCTGCATGTGTTAGAAGAATAACCACATATTTGCAGTTCTTCGGCTCAGGTAACAGCTGTTCTGTGGCTGTAATTGAATACAACAACCCTTTGTTGCTCCCACCTTCTCTGCCATCTTTTTAATGTCAATATAGTCCATCTCACAGCACAGCTGTTGACTGCTGTTAAACAGATTAAGAGCTGCAATCAAATTTCATAATTGTTCACTTGTCTGTCCACAGAAAACAGTGGTACAAAAAGAAATATGTTAGGTAATACACGGTCGAACATTTACTTGACTAATTACGGACGCAGCAGATTTGCACAGGACGTAAGTGAGCCAACCACTTGATATGTTTGATGGGGGATCACACTGTTTCCACATTTGTAAGCATGACACAGCTAGATATTTTTAAGGTGACCTCGGGATGACTTCCAGCCACGTTCAGGGCGACAAATTCAGCTGTTTTTAATGACACCTCAGGACCTCTTCAGCCGTGTTTGTGGCAACAGAAGTAGGTATTTGAAGCCAAAACAATAATCTAATAAGCAACAGCGTTGGCACAAGATAAAATAGAAAACTACATTTCTGTGGTTTGCAGAAACCTACATTGCCAACATTTATTCATCAGTTAGGTTGATGGGCTTCTGACTATTGTTTCAAGACGGGCTTGAAAAATTACAACTCTGTCCTTAAAACCATCAGATGTGTGGGACCTTTAAAAGCACACACAGCAGCTGCAACTGCAACAAAAGCAAAACCGGATCTTACTTTTGGATAAAGGGCAGGAAAAAAGCGGTCCACGTTGACCTCTTCACAGACAAGCTTGGATTAATAAAAAAAAAAAGAGAGAGAGAAACATGTCAGACTGTGGTTGGACACGGTCACAGCAGATCGATCTCTGCACAATAAACAACAACTTTTTCTTACTTTGGCCATCTGCACCACGTTGGGAAACTCTGTCAGACAGGAGATGGGGATCACATCGTGGTGGGTTTTCAGCTTGTTCCTGGCGATAAAAAAAAAACAAGTCATAAAAGAATCAAGTGTGTTTTCACAGCCATATAATGTGATGCAACACTTCTCGGAACCAGTCAGATGGGAAAGTGATGATCCGGTATACACCATTATCAAACTTCCCCACCCTCGCCTCTCTTCGCCTTCTCTCCCTCCATCCCTCCGTCCCCACCCACTCGCTGGCCTAAATAGTCCATCTGTTACTCTGCTGTGTGAATGACAGTGCTTCCTCTCCAGCTTTATGACTCTTATGATAACACCCGTGCTGGGAGGATGTGTTTATCCAGTCATCAACTGGGCCATTTAGGAACAAAAAAATCACAGAATTAGCCCGCATTCATTTCCCGTTGAACATGAAAGTGGTGACATTTTGTTTAAGCCTACACGTTCACTTCCTCTGATGCCGCAGTGCAGAGCACAGATTTAAAGGTTCAATTTTTCTCCCTAAATGAAGCAACATTGTGCTGCACCGTGTTTGCGTAATGAGCATCACCTGAGCATCAGACGGAGATGTTCCTGGTCACCGATCACGTCGTACTTTAGAGAGAACACCAGATGTCCAAGGGCACCGTCCACTGAATAGTAATTAAAGTGTTCCTGGGGGCACAGTGCACAGACACAGCCATTAGTATCTGTCATAAATACAGTGCGCTAAGCATGTGCACACGCTCCAGTCATTAAACCATATCTTTCCAATCTGAGTACCTTTTCTTCCTTTGTTGCTCTTCTTCCACAGGCAGATTGAATTTGTTCATATTATGCATGTGTAAGAACAGGTGGTAAAGCGTAATGCATCTTCATTAGCGGCAGCGTGCGAGGTGCCAAACAGCAAGGCCGGTCGCTGTAAGTGGTTTTACTCAACCGGGATTCGCTTATTGCTTATTCATTTCATTACTATAATGAGCAAGAAGTGAAATTGATTGTGAAAAATTCTGCGAGAGTAATGAGGCTCATTTGAGGAGGAAGGAAGCTGTTATAATGAAGGCCTTCATGAGGATGACTCCAGTAATATCACTTTGAAAGCAGATCACACCTTTGGAAAAAAAAGTGTTGAACTGAGTTTAGTGCTAAATAAACACAATGTTCCCATTATCATTTTTATTTGCAACCATGGAAAATGAAGACGGGAAAAACTACAAACTCATTCATCTTAAAAAACATAGGAATATTCTTGAGTTCTCATTTGACTACAGCACATAAATCTTAAAGGATAAATATAATTTAGCAGCAGATGTGGTAAAAAAGAAATCATATAGCTTCATATAGTCATTTTGGGGGGATTTGCCCAATTTAACCCCATTTTGGAGCCCAATAATTATATAAGTAAGAGAGAGCTTTGTTTTCGGGTTTAGTAGAATACCAACAGAAACTCAGTGTAAAAATAATAAATATTTACTTTCATATCTTTTAAAATCATTTCTATGTCATTATTATTTTTTCTTTGGAACTTATGAATATATAATGGTTTCAGGAAAAGTTTCCAAGCGTCCAGGACTGGAAAGAATTAAAAGGTAAACTTCAAACCATGGAGCAAATTACATTTAAGTTAAGAGGGAATTGACAAGTTCATGAAAGAATATGGAAGAAATGGATTCAGCACTGAATTTATAATGGATATTATGTATTAAAAAAATGAAAAAGAAATCATATTTTTTGTTGTTGTTTCAATCTCAGTATTTGAGTTTTCATAAAAGTCTTCTTGAGCTTCCTTACATCATCACAAATATTGTGCTTAGTGTGATGACAACAAAAGGTATCAAAAATCATATAAACATTTAAAAAGGCATCTCCCTCTGTGTTGCACAAAGGGACTAACCTTGCCCAGGAAGTGTTTCCTGTAGATCGTTGCCATTGTGTTACATTCCAGTTTGGTGCGGGTGTTCGGGGACAGAGGCTGCAGCTGTTCCGTGTCCGCTGTTTCACTCAGGTCGTGGTTCGTCCCTTCAATCCAATAACCCCCAAACTGCGGCAGGAGGATGAGAGGAAAGGGGCTTTTTCTGCCCAGCACCTGTCCCGAGAAGAGTCGTGAGAAACAGAACGATGTTGATGTGAAAGTAAACTCAGGACAAGACTGAAATCAGTGAAAAGAGCCCATCATCTTACCTCATGGACACTTGGGTATGGAATGTAATCCTCCTCAGTCTGCAAAAACAGGAGACAAAAATAAATAAAAAGGTTTAAAAAAAGCTTTGTTTGCTCATCAAGGAATAAAAACAACCACACTGTCCAACTCTATGATCCCAAGGGACGCTCTTTCAGAGTAATTACATAACTGTTACGCAATGGAAATCAGTTTGGGAACTACAAAGGGAATCGACGCGTTTCTTGATCAAAGTATTGCCATTATTTGGCACATTGAAAGTTAAAAATACCGTATTACATAATAAACCATCACATCCCGATAAGTTCTCATCGCTAAGATTTCACCACTGCTATCTACAATGGAGGATAAATGATTTTGAATCCAAACTAATTCTGTAAAACCGATGGCAAGACTTGAGAGCGTCGCACTGCTTTATGAGTAATATTGTGCTCCGGTGTGCTGAAGTAATCAGGCCGTCTGGCAGGGCGAGATAACTGCGGAGACAATGACCTCATCATGTGCGACTACGCAACACTGTGTCCCTACACGGAGAGTCGCACCTTGAGTGGGGGAGGAAAGGTGCACCTCTGCTCATCCATCCTGTTTCCCTACGAGAAGGAGAGGGTGAGATAAGAAAACCAGAGAGAGAGGGAGAGAGAGAGAGAGAGAGAGAGAAGGGTCAGCAGCTGGTTTTGCATAACACAAATAGCTGCATTCAAACGCTCACACACACACACACACAAAAACAAATCTACATAGAGCAGTGTAATAATCGAGCTTTAAATGACTACAACATCATGAGCCGGGAGAAAATTATCAACCTCATTACGTAACAACACAGTTTTCCCAAGAGATGTGCGGCGGGCGACCGAGCAGAAAGACAGAGAGGGACAGATGGAAACATGGAAACATACAGACAAAGAGAGACGGAGAGACAGTTAAGGGATGCTAAAGAGCAGGCATTTAGGAGTAACTGAAAAGTCTGTTAGCACACAGAAGAAGTGTGGTAACGAGACCTCAGGGATTGAAAAGATGCTGAGCTAGCTGGCACTGAAACAGCCTTTGGACCTGAGGTGTGTATCCATTTGTGTGTGTGTGCGTGCGTAAACGATGCAGAAAAAGAGATGCAGTGGTACTAAATCAGGACTGGGCGATGGCGGCTGGCGTCAAGGAATACAGTACATCATATCGACGTATTGTAGAAAAACACACGCCTGCATCACACGCAGTATATCATTTTTTTTTTGTTATGCCAACACACGCCGCCAGACGTGAAAGCTACGTGGACTCCGGCGCCGATGCGCTAATTGCAAACACACATGCATAAAAACATTGAGGTTTTTTTTTTTTATATAAGCTTATAAAACTCTTAACGCCCGTTCTGTGTGGGATCGCATGATTAAAAATAAACATTCTCCTCAAGGCTTCAGGAACCAGGAGACAGTTTCTGAGGTGAGATAATAAGCTTACAGGGCTGTCAGTCAGCGTTACAACCAGAATGTTAACAGAGACGCTGAGACACACACACATATAACGCTCTGACGGCTCTCCTCCTCTGTATCCTTCTCATGTACAGAGAAGTACAGGAAGTGTCGTGGGCCGAGGAGAGGGCCGGCGTCAGGAGGAGACACACTGGCTGTTACTGGTTAGTGGCTTGGTGAGTAGGCAGCTTGGAAAACTGAGACGAAAAGGCGGAGCTCGACGCGTCATCTTACCTGCATCTTTTCAATCATTGCAAATAAATCTGTGGTCTGGGGAGAGGAGAGTGAGATGAAATGTTTTTGAGTTCATTTGTCTGATTGTTACAGTTCAGCACTTTATAATGTGGGGGCCCCATCACCGTCCATCCAGTGACAGAAGCACAAAGTCTGTTGATTGTACTTTGCTGACCCGACTTCCTCATTGTTTTCTGTGTCTGTTTATGACAGAGAGTAACAGATGTATTGTAATTACTACACAGTGCCCTTAGGCATCTGGTGGTCTCTCAGAAGTATGATGTGAGTGGTGACCGGTAACAGTTCTTTTGTTTTTCTCCTTCACAGGGACAGTTCACCAAGAAATAAAAAAAAAAAATACATGTTTCTTCTTACCTGTCATGCTGTTTATCCATTCTCTTTCTACTGAGCTATACACTGTTTCACCAAGCGCCTTCTCACTCCCGGCTCGTCGAATACAGCACAGTTGTGTAAAGTACCCAAAAGTCATTCATGAATCAAACATAAGATATATTATTGAGATAGTACACATTTCCTTTTGTGCTGTGATATGGAAGAAAAACAGTTCCTACATGAAAACCTCTCACAACAAGGTCTTGAGGAAACTGGCTCATGTGTTTCTGGAGAGAGACTTCCTCAGCCGAGTGCGATTTAGTAACATTATGTTTGAGAGAAAGCTGACATCTCCGCGGCCGATATCTCCAAAAGTCAGCGACTCACGCCAAAACAATCAAGATGGATGAACAGCACTGCAGGTAAGAAGAATTGTATTTTTATTTTGAGGTGAGCTGTCCCTTTTTCAATGTTTTTTTCTTTACTTCACCACAAATTGAGCGTGCACATTTGATGACGATGACAAAATAAGAAAATTACCTTTAAGCATTGTTATCACACCAAATAAGGACATATTCCATGTATTATATATAGGTTATACATGAACAAATATTACTTTTGTTTACCAAAATGTCTCCAAATAACTTATTTAGGATTTGCAAAAGGCGTACTGACACACTAATCACAGACACAGAGCATATGAAAGTGTTTATAGCTGTTGTTATCTGATACCTCACACAGAAGCGAACCTCTGTCATCTATTCTAATTCATGTTCATCAACAATTTACATAAAATCTGGAAAATGCATGACATTGCATGTTTAAACTTTGTGTTTTGAGTTGTTAAAAGAGGCTCCAGTGTCTCCAAGACCAAAACAGCATAACGATTGAAGGCATAAAACACCAAATATTGAGCAATGTCATCCACGAAAACTGTCCCAACACTCCGCACTGTACACGATTGTTGTAAAAACATATTTTCTCATCCTATTTTTTTTGCAAAACTGCCAAAGTTCTAAACTAAACTTGTTTTGATCCACATTTTACCTGAATGCAGCTTGTGATTTTCTTGCTTCTCCCCTGTGCTTTGAACAGCTATGTGTGACTGACCCAATTTCCCACGCTAAACACCTGCCTAATTCTTTAGATCCCAACCACAGCTGTCTGCGTATTGTCCTTTAAAAGTTCACATTGAAAACCTTCACGCTTCAGTCGAGCGTGACGACGCTCGCACGCTGAAAATGCCGAAATCAAAACAGCGCATGTTAAACGTTGTTCTGGAGTCGTCAAGTGCTGGCTTAAAAAACGCTCAGCCACTAAAGCCTGACACGGACAAACAGTTTTGTGTACAGAGCAATCTTGTCTTGGCTTTCAGTGTGAGTAAAGTCCTCCACCATGTGCAAACAATAGTCCGCCACAAACCCTGAAAGTAAATATCCCCGGCTTCAACAACATTAAACAGAGATTAGGACAAGAGGGGGGCTGCGGCGCTCAGCTACATGTTATCTTTGGACTTAAAAACAACCGCACTGGCCATAAAACTGTACGTGTGACATACAGCCCTAAAAAAAGCCCAGGTATGTCTGAGCAACTCATGGAAAACACCTGAAAATGGGACAAGAAATGTTCCAGCACGAACATACATTTTTCCTCAGCTCATCACTTCAACAAACAGGCAACATGAACTGTCGGGTTTTGCAACTTGAATCTCACTCTGACGAGGCAGTCGCCCAAGCCTCTGCTGAGAACGCTGCCAAATTCCCTCTGCAGTTTGCCATCTAGTGATGTTTTCCTATCCTGCGTGTTTATACAGCAAAGCTACTTACATGGCCGGGCTTCTTCCAGTGTGCCTTCGTCACCACTGGAGGACTGAAATGGCTGTGATGATTTTTAGCCATCTTTAACTTTCCCCAAACCGACCGACGTCCTGCGGCTCCAAAAGACGATTTGGTTCGACTGACTTCAACAGGTTCGGATTAAACTCGCTCTCTGGCTGCTGTGCCTTTGTCAAACTGCAGACAGCTGACTGAGTCCCGCTGTGACACCTGAGGTAAAGCCGCATCCCTGCTAACTGCAACCATGACTGGCAAAGTTTTGCACCGGGAAAAAAAAAAAGTTCAAGACGAGATCCACAGGCTCTCCCAGTGTGTGCTCTGAACATACAAAAACTTATCAGCGCGCCTCAGGTTGCAGGCAGACGGCAACCAGCTGATGTAGTTTGAAGTTTGGAGTGGTAATCCTCTGACTGCAGCGAGAGGTGCCTTGTCGTCTGCTGATCCTTCTTTGTCACTCTCTCTGCGCAGCGACGCAGGAAGAAATCCAAAGCACACATCATCCACCTGTGTTTTTTTTAATCACAAACCGTACCGTATCTTGACCAAGCTGACAGGTCGCAGAGGTGGAGTCCAACTTTACCACTCTATTAAACAAGTCCTTCAACAGCTTCCTCTTTACGGAGAAGCTACTGTACATGTGGCGGTCCCACTATCTAGGACTATAAAACTATAAAGTGAGTGCAATTAAATTATGATACCATCAAAAGTGAATAAAATGATGCGGAAAAAGGGGGAAAGGTAGAGTAAATAGGACAACATACATTCTATAAAAGCTGCAGTTGAGACAAAGTGGAGACAGACAACAGCGATCTACAGGAAAAAAATAAGACATCTCACTGTGACACGAAAACACTCTGCCGAGGGACGGAGACGTGAGGATCCACAGGGAGACGGGCGAGCATACAGTGCAGTCGTTAGAGCCGAGACCTTTCATTAGGAGAGCTAATAGGATCGTGATTATGACAAGAGTCTGATTTAATGTGCGAAACCTTTCCCTCTGGTCCAGACTTATCAGGTGCAAGTCACGCAGCTCATTTTAACTTTGAGCAGCTGCATGAATATCAGAAGGACAGAGGTGCTTCCTCTTTGATGCACTATGTCTGTTTTTTTTTTTGCTTGCTTGCTTTCTAGCTTATTAAGGGTTCTATGAAGGATAACTCCACCCTAAAATTAAAATTCAATCATCATCTACTTACCCCCACGCAAAGTTTCATAGTCCACAAACAATGGAAATAGCTGGGGACTTCTTTTAAAATGAAAAAAACTGAAAACCTAAAAGCGATGAATCTGAAGTAGGTCCACAAGCTCGACCACATGTTAAGGTCTAACTATACACCTTTTGAGGCTTCTAAAGACTTCTATTACACAGGAGGAGCTGTATGGAGCCATTTTTTATGTTTTTTTGTCAGGTTTTGTTTTGAGGTTTTAAAAGCAACAACTGAAGAAGAGTGGCACTCTTCTTCAGTTGTTCAGGAGAGGGCTCCATCGCTGTTTTGCTGTGAAGCCCCAGAAATGTTTTGTCGACTACAAAACCTCATCCAACTTTCTATCGTCATGACGGCGAGTAGATAATAACTGAATTTGAATTTTTGGGCGAACTCACTGTCGTCACAAATTAAAGGAGGGCGATGAGAATCCGGCCTGATTGGTGTAAGTACAAGTTGTATAGCAGCACAACAAAAAACGTGTCTGCATTAGAAACCCACCCCAAAAAAGGTGAAGCAATACTGATCATGCTCTGGAGCTGTTGATTTAGTTCGGCTGTTTTTCAGCTATTTGGTGAAGCGCAGGGTTACTAGCATCTCGAAATTGTCTTGTCTAGAGATACATGCTTTTTTAATTAGCTCATGATGGAAAAACTGTACGGGAGACCACTGTAACCCTTTTTCTCTTTCAGAAATGTGCAACATTGTTAATATGACAGTATAGCAATGTGGTTTGAATTAGGCAGTGACCATAAGACCTGCTGGGGTTAATTGCAGATTGACCTGGTTTTCGCGTGGCTCTGATTAAAGTGATATGCTCCTCTGAGTCTTGCCCCACTAAGCCCTTATCATACTACAGTGCATCACATTACCCATGCTGTCCCTCAACATACGCATCAAATCTGCTCTTTTTTTTCTGAACTCCTAATCAAAGGGGGCCGAAGGGCGAGGCTACGGAGATCAAACACGAAATGGGACTTCACTTTAACTCCTGCTGAGTGTGTTTTCTTCTGTCCAATTACAAAGCCATACGTAATGTGCCTTTCTGCTGTTTCTTGCCCAGTATGAGAGAAGACTAGTTTGGAAGTACTTTCATCCGCGCCTTTGGTGGCTTCTTCCATGTCATGCAAATCTGTAGACACAGAAGTTTCACAAATCCTCGCGCCTGACTAATTGTAACCAGTCAGTCGGAGGCACCTACAGATGGCGTGCGCTGCAGGGATCAGGAGTGACGGTTTAACAACCCAATCCCCAAATTCTCCTTTAATCCCTTTCTCTTCTCACTCCCTCCGCTCTAATCAAATCGCATCGTCAGATTACAAGCGCAAGTGTACGCCTCGTCCCAAGCGTGAGAGACCTTATGAAACCGGGCTGACGTGAGCGAGATTGTACCCACTCTTAGTTCCCTAAAAATATCCCCGACAGGTTTTATTTATTTTTTTCATATCGTGCGCTCGTTTATAATGATAAGATGTGCCAAAAGGTAGGCACGAGCGTTCTGACAGCAAGATGGATTTAATAGGTCCTGTGACAGTGTAAATAGATTAATTGAAATGATTTCCTCCTTAATCTTTTTTCACTTTCTGCATCTAAAATCGCAGCAATTCAGTCTTTTTTTCATATCCTCGTATCCTCTGAAAGGATGAATGTTGAGCTGATTTATGAATGCTGAAAACCTTAAAGTGTCGAAGTGAACTGGAAGAATTTAATGCTCTAAAAAGTTTATGGTAGAAAATATATGGCGAGCTAAAAGCAGAGCGGAAATTCAGCCTATCTTACAAAAAGACTTGATTATTTTTAACTGACGCTGACATAAAGCTGTAAACACTTGAACCCCACGCAAAGACTCATTACACATGAATGACTTCCAAATTTTGGTGACATATCTCAGATGATGGCGAGGGCGACGAAGTTTGTCTTTTGAGAATCAAAAAAAATCACAATTGCCGAGACAGGCTGTATTTTGTCGGCTTTGATGGAATCTGACTTGTTCGGCTCGGATTGAGAAGCCGTCTGCATCCAGCTGACAATTTACGGCTAAAAATAGATGTTATATTAATTGAATCAGGGCAACACAATCATCCCAGACACGGAGAGCTCTGTGCGCTCTAATTACACAAGTTGAACAAAAGAAGTTAAGAATAAAAAAAAAAAAAAAACAAAGTGACTGGGCCTGATTCAGTCGGGGGAGATTAGATACAGAGAGAACACAGAGAAAGAAGCAGGTGTAGAGACAAGATGAGCAGAGACACCTCACAAACGCCGCAGAAAGAAAAGGTCACACAGAGGTCCGTCGGATAAGGTCAGGGGTCAAAGTGCAAGCTCAACCCCCCACCCCTCGTTCTCCTCCTACCTTGTGGAATGGTGAGCTGGTGTATGGGAGTGTAGGCTGGAACAGCTGGGGCTCTAGTGTGGCAGAAACTCGGGGGTCGCTCCCATCTTGTTTCCTGCAAACAGACGGATGCAAGAGAACATTTTGGTCAGAAAAGGTCACTCAGTTTGAGATAAAGCAAGAGGACAATCGGAAAGGTAGCGCCTCAGGGAAAGGTTGCTGGTCTTATTTATCAACAGAGCGTGTTTGTATGGACTGGGGCTTTGTAAAGGCCTTAAGCCCAGAGAGGAGGCTTCTTATCATTGAAATTAGGAACGCTTTCTGTTTTATAAATGATCCATTCATGATTTTTTTTATGTCTCTGCAGAAAGAAACAGTAACGGTAGAAAGAAGTGGTAAAATTCAACAGTTTCAGACACACAAAGGCAGATAATACAAGCTGCAACTGCAACATAAGACCTCTATGAATGAATTCAGGAACTGCAGCTACCCTTAATATTCTCACTGAAAATCATCTATTCTGTCTAATCTGCAGTGATCTAATGATAGAAGGTGCAGACAAGCTTTCCTCCCCCGACGTCATGTATTTTAAATCTAAAATTTCACTCTCACGACTGTCATACAAGTTATGTCTGACACAAGTCAATATATGAATTGGTTGCTTGATCGTCATTCCCAAAAGATGTCACATCCTATTTCTCTGTGGAGGCATAAGCCGCTATTCACGAACACTTCAGGGATCTGGGGACACAATACCCACAGCTTCACATTTATTCAGACAGAGGATCTCTCTTCTCAAACCCAGGAGAGTGGCACATTGCTAATGCAGAAACCGGCTAATACCACTGTCACGCATCCTTTGCTCGGAACTCAATATCTCGACAAGGACGGCTTTATCTCCACAGGATCGCTGATCGATAGCCCTGCTGAATATTGTGCCCTATTGACACGGACAACTGGCCGGTTTGCACAGCGGGTTTTCAATTTGTTTGATTAATTCAATCTGTTTCAAACCCACAGAGTGATCGATCGGCGTGAACGCGGCTCCGGACCGATCGAGAAGCAGTGAGAATGCAAAGTGAAAGACGTACATTGCTCTCCGTGCTGATCAAAGAAGGTTGCAGCAGCCATGATGAAATATGTGTCATATCTCTTCAAACTGTGACTATGGACCTTTTTCTCAGCACGCTCACTAAACAGGAAGGAGGAGAGGAACCCCGCAGCAGCTCTCCCGTGGGAGAACGGATACGACGGGGCATCAGCTGCCCTGAACTCTTAATTAGAACTGATGCACAATAGATGGATGCACAACAAACACACACACACACAAAGAAAGAAAATGCTTTCATTTCTGCTTTCATAACAGTTGGTTTAAAGATACATGTTGTGATGTATCAAAACAATTTGAGGTAATACTTGTTAGACATTTGTATGCACCAGTTTGTCTTAAGTTGTAGTGTGTTGGTGTATAAAAATGACATACATTCACAACAAGATATACCATCTATGTCCCACTCAACAGCATCAAAACACACATCAGAGTAAGAGAGACAGACCATTACAACCTGGTCCCTCATCGGACACCCCACACTGCCTTTCACACACACCTGCCTGCTCTTTAGAGCGTCACCAAGTAAGCCCTCCTGCAGATCAGTTCGCGGCTCTAAGCCACAGCTTCGTCCCAACAGCACAACAAATTACATAACACACACCCAGCTGGGTTAGCCATGCACCACAGAAACGAGCCGTGTGAAGGAGTCACAGCGTGTCACCCGGGCGACCTGGCGTCCTGCACGGAGCAGAGCGGCACAACTTACTCACACAGCGGCAGCTGAACGCCGGGCGCTCCCCGTGAAGTCCGGACAGTGACCAGCACTCCGGCAGATGACTCACTGTCTACGCTTCTCCTCCAGTTAAGCCTTTCGCTCCCTCTCCCTCCCTCTCTTTCACAGTTATCTCCTCTCTCCCGGCTTCTCTCTCTCTGCCTCTCCGTGCGTTTACTCTTCTCTCCCTCTCTCTCTCTCCAGCTTCACTTGCTGCTTCCCATCAGTCGTTCACCTGCTGGCCTCACTCTCAGCTCTTTAGACTCACGCACTCACCCAGCGAGCATCCCCTCTACTGCTCGTCTCTCCTCCCTCTCTCTCGCTCTCTTTCTCTCTCTCCTCCCACTCAGTCTCTCACACACATATGTGCTCTCTAGTTGTCACTTCCTTCATCTCCACCCTCTTTGTCTGCTCTCGAGCTCACGCACACGATGTGCCACTTGCGACCGAAAAACCCTGAACTCTAACCATCGCACCCATCCCCAACTACCAACACCAGCCGTATCCACTTTAAAGTGGGAGACCCTCCCCCCACCATCCATTTAGGGGACGACTGAAGTCTGACGCTCAGAAAGAGAAAGGAGAGCAGGGCTGATTAGGGCAACGGGGGTTGCCTTAAATCCCCAGACTGCCTCACGAGCCAGCTAGGGCTGTTGCTGTGGCAACCTCATCAGCCACGCGTGAAAAAAAAAAAAAAAAAAAAGAAGTAACACCCACATGCAAATTCATGTTCATAATGATATGGCTTCAACAAGGTTATTAAGACCAGCATTAGGCTCCCAAAGGTGAACAGGTACCACCTAAATGCTCATTGCGCAGGAGAGAGCCTGTGTGGATAAGGTTTTTAATTACTGTAATGACTCTCGTTCAATCCCTGGTGAACATGTGCGTTTCCTGCGCTAAGCTACCATCTGCAGTTCCCAGCAGACCTGTGACTAATTTCACCAACAGTGCCTTTTCCTGCTAAATCCCAGCTAAATAACATATAATTCAGTGAGTGTGTACTCGGCTGTATGCTCCTTAGACACCTCTCAATGAAATGTGGGGTTAGGGGGTGTGTGTGTGTGTGTGTGTCAGACATGAAGAGATAACAAGGGATTACATCGCGGTCATCATACTGTGCTCCATTAAGAGCTGTGTATTGTGATAAACAAAACAAATAATCCTCTCACTGTCCGAAGCTTACTGGTTATAAAAAAAAAGAAAAGAAAAATACAGTATTACATCATTGGACAAAACTTGTACAGATTAGCAGTAATTTGTCGAGGCGTCCTGCTGTAGTGGGACAGTAATCTCTCATGATCCCTCTCTTTTAAACCTCCTTGAGCAAAGGGTGCAGATGTCACATGTGTGGTTCAGTTTTTTATTTATTTTTTTTTGGCAGGGGCTCAGCGCGGGGTTAAAAAAAAAAAAATACAAATGTGTCGATAGTGCTTATAGACGAAAACACATTATCGGATGAGAGCGGGCTGATTTCATCGCAGCTGGTCGCTATCAAATCATACATTTAGAATGGCACTCCGGGACCTCTATTATACGCTGACAAAATAATAAATAACAGCAGAACAAGGAGAAAATCCTCAGCCATGTGGAGCTTTATTTTTTTTTTTCATCTCCCTTAGAGGAAGATAAATTGATAGTATCCTCCCTGCTCTCTGAATCCCACAGTAAATCCCTTCCGACCGGCCCCCGCTGCCAGGGATTCCCATCCCATTAGCCTGGTGAAATGGCCTGTGGTGGTCACTCCCCTCTCCCTCTCCCTCTTCCGCCCCTCACCCCTTATCCCCTGAGAATTGCCGCTGTCCTGAAATTTCTCCATCTCCGGCCCTCTCACTCTCTTTTGCCACTCTCTAGCTTTTTTTTCTTTTTAACAGCTATTTCTCCTCCGAGACAAGTTAGATAATAACGAGCTCGAATAATGGCTGAAGCTAGCCGGTTGCCGGATCCTATAATTCCCAGAGGATTAGGGTGAGTCGAATGGAGAGTCAGCAACTGTGTGTTTCGTAATTCTTCATTAATCTCATCAATTTTAACGTTCCTTCTGATACAGACAAAACTATTTTAAAACCGAGCAGGGTGAAGCAGCTTTTGTTTTTTGATGCTCCTCACCTGTGGAACAAGCTCCCCCAAATACCTGATGTCTGATAAAGCTGTCAGCTCATTCAAATCTGGGCTTAAAATATTATTGTTTTCTGCAGATTTTGAATAAATAATACACAATCTGGTTAATTCTGTTACTATCTACGTGCTTGCTTCTTCTTTAATGCATTTTAAAGCAATTTAATTTTTAATCTTTGTTTGTTTGCTCATTTTGTCACTTTTTGTTTTTAATGTTTTTTGAAATCAAATGAAAAAAATCTCTTTATCTTCACTTTAGCTGCTTAACTACAAGCGCTGGTGTGCACCCTGTCTGAAGTGGGTGCCCCAGCTGAAGCCCAACCACGATTTGAAGGTGTAAATACTGTCTTTTCAAAACAATTTGGGATCTCGGGGCTTCCCTGAGACGTGGCTCATTCATTCAAGTTGTATGGAGCCAGCCAACTTATCCTTTAATGCTCTTTTCTTATGTATTTCTATGGCCCTGCACTTTGAATCGCCTCCGATCTGAATGGTGCCACTGAAATAAACCTGCCTGGTCTCATGTTGCCTTGTGTGTTTGGGAGGCTGTGTGTGACCAGCCAGTGTAGCCGGAGGTTTAGGACTCCAGTCACAGTTATATTATACAAGAGCAACATGTCAGAGGTCTCCAGCAGGCAAGAAGGCTGAGGCGGTTCTGAAATATGGATGAATGGTTATTTATGCATAACCATTGAGTGTCTCCCACAGGTTGAGATTTAATTAGTGGTGGTTGACCTCGGGGGGGAGGAACGGGAACAGGGAGCTGCAAACAGCTCAGAGCCTCGAGTGTCGGCTGGAAAAACAGAACTGAATTTATGAGCTATTTAATGACTGTACATGAATCATTCCAGCAGAGTTTACCGACTTCAACTGCATCTCCACACAGACAAAAGAAAAAGATAAATAAATAAAGCACCAAAATATTCTAGTGCTGGATTTGAATTTTTTTTCACAGATCAGACAGAAACAGAAATATTTTCAGTGGAAACGGTCGATGTTATAATCTGTGACAATCAAAAAGTTGGATGTACGAGGTCTGAAGGTTTTTTCCTGATTTGTTAAATCCCGCCTCTTGTCACTCTGAAACAAATTGGCTGGGTTTTAATCAGGCACATTGTTTGCAAGGCAAAGTAGGAGCGCCTACTGCTTCCTAACTTTTAAAGAAACTTTACATCCCCACCATGATTTCTCTGCAGCTCACCTGACCCCCACTGTGACTCTGATTGTGACTGGTTTGATAATCATGTAGCATTTTTTTTTAAATATCTTGTTTTGAACTTGGTAATTGGGCTACAGTAGGAGGCTTCTGAAAAAAACACTGCATGTTCATCCTGATATTGACTGTGACCTCTTTTTCTCACAGTGGTTTCACTCTTGGCAGACCGACCCACTTGGCTCAGGTCGTGACCCAACAGACACAAAGTAAACACTAGATAATGTTCATGTTGGTTATACCAGCCCCAAGTCTTTAAATCTTGTCTCAAGATTCATGAAGCACGAAGCATTTCTGAAGCATCTAACAGCCATGCCAGCAGCTCCTCGAGGCTGTCATAGATAAATGCTAATGTCAATGTCGGTATGCTAACATGCTAAAAGTCACAATGCTCACCTATAGATGTTTCACAGGTATCATGTGTAAACTATGTCCCCGATCTTATTTTACTTGTCAGCATGCTAACATTTCATTATTGGCACTACACTATTCAAAATTAGTTTGGGATATTTTAGTGTTTTGTGAATATTTCGCTTCATTCGACTTTTATTGCATATCCATGCACATGAATATACTGTATGTACCCATATCCAAATATTCCTAACTAATTTTGAGTAGTGTACATAAAAAGCACAGCTGAGGCAGATGAGAATGGTATTAGTTTTGCAGTAATTTGGTGATAAATCAAAGTTTTCAGTCAAAGAAGAAGTAAAATGTGACCTGATGGTGGCACTAAATGAAACATTAGGGATTTACAAAGTAAAAAAAAATTGTTTTTTGTGGCCTGTGTCGGGTTATAGCTGTCCCCTTTTTGACTTTCATAGAAAACTGCAGTGGAAAACTCAAAAAAGCTAGCAAGTGTTAAGTGAATCCACAACATCGCCACAAACGTCTTTTCGAGTGGAAAGGAAGGAGGGGAGGAGGACTAGGAGGATAAGATGAAGAGTGGAGGAGATAGAGGAGGCAATGAGTACACAATCCAAACATTTTGAGATAAAATACAACAATAAAGCAAGCAATGGGTATGTTAGAGAGGATGGACAAGAGAGTGGGAAAGAAAAATTAAAAGAGTAAAAAGAAAGTCTGTTCAGATCAGACATGAGTTAATTAGCACCCAGTTTTATCAGTCAGCCTCAGATATTTCAACGATACATGACCACCGAACTAGATATGTCCCCGGTTTTTATTTCAGAAGATCATCTTAATGAACGTCTGTGCCAGATTTCATGGCAATCCACACAAAAATTTGCGGAAGACTTTTAACCAAAAACAAAAATGCCAACATGCTGGCAGCACAAGACTAAAAGCCGGCAGGTCACAAAAATCATTAGGGTTCATCCTCTGGTCACCATGAACGAATGTGTGAAATATCAGTGTAAAGATGAAGGCGAGAACAAAAGTCAAAAGTTCACCAAAATCAGTAGGATTCTTTTTTTTCTGAACACTTTTTTTTATCAATAAGTTCTTTTTTTAATCCATCCAGTAGTTTAGATATATCAGACTGGATCAATGAGGTGGACTGAGTGTGTGTGGCTAAAAACAGCTCATAGTACTGTACTGGAATAAATGAAAACAAATATTTCTGCTGATCTCTGAGTAATAAGAGTCTAATACCTCACCTCCTTGTCGACATGATCCAGAGATTTGACCTCGATTAACGTATAAGCTCTGCCAACAACCTCCCCCAGCACCACTTATCTAACAAGAAGGCTGTTTATAATGTGTGTGAACATTTACTCCAGAGGTCAAACATCAGCACGCTCAGACGCGCTGCTCGGTGATCTTGTTTGACTCAGTGTCATCATATGTTACAGTGATGACACTGAAGAGCTCAGATATTAAGGAACTGACCTCCCTCTTAAATTCATCATGAAGTGGCGACACCTGCTCCCTTGCCTGCCATCAGTCCTCCAACAAGTGGAGATATGAGGAGCACATGTGCTATGAATTACCACACAAATAGACCCTGGAATTGCCCCCCCAGACTGACCTGAAGCCCTCAAACTAATGGGAGGATGATTGTCTGCGGTGTGAAACCATCTCCCTCCGCGGCACTCGTATCAGTCACTGGTCATGTGTCTATGTGGCTGCTTCAATTGGCAATCTGTCCAGATGAAAACATCTGATTTCCACTCTTCGTCAGCTACTGTATCACCTGCTGGGTCCACTTTATTTAGATATCGCATTCCGTGTCGAGAGGGAAGTAACAAAAAGCTACTCAAGGACTTTCCCCAGTCTGTTTCGGAAGATAGCTGGAAAAGCTATCGCTGCCACAATCAGACAAAAGCAGTACTGGAAAAAACTCAAAAAAGAAGATAAGTGTGAGAAGCTGATTGTTCCCCAGGGAACAATACCTCTAAAAGTCCTTTAACACAAACAGTCAGATATAGAAATCCTATTCGGCAGTTCTTATCAGCGCACCAGAACACACCCTCTGTGAGGATATCGGCGCATGTTTTATGCTACACTACTGTATTCACGTGAAGAACAGAAAAATACAATCAAATACTACAGGGAGGAATTATAAATAATGAAATATTTGTAGGATCTGACGCGTGAGGAGACTCCTCAATGGGTTCTTTTGAACTCACACATCCCCTGACAGTTGGCCTTATTGCGTATGCATTAAAAAAGCCAGGTACAGCAGGTGTTTTTGAATGAAGCATGTCCACTCTACCAAGAGGTCCCCGTTCCCAGCTTGCTTATCTCTCACAATGTCACTGTCCAGATTTCCTTGGAAAACACGCCCCCTGGGGAAATCACACTCAAGCAGATGTGCCTTTTCAACAGCAGACGGTCACTGCAGGAGCATTTTTGTGCTCTTTTGTGTTTAATATTGGAGCTGCGAGTGTATTCAGTGACATTAACCTACATACAATTTGATCCACGAGGCGTTCCATCCTATCAGTCAAAACAGGAACATCCACAGTGGTGTGATCGCAGCAGAGCTGCACAAAGGATTTTGGGTCATGCATGGATTTCCTTTTCCTTTGGAGAGAAAAACCAGGAGGAAGGCGAGGAAAAGAAAATCCTTCTCCTTCTCCCGCTGGCTTACCACACCATCCTCAGCATGACAGGTGTCAGTAAAGAGGCTCCACGGGGGATATACACTTCCTTAAATATATACTCAGGGATCTACCTGTCCACAAACACAAGGATTAAAGACCACGGCTGCCTATTCAGTACCTGAAGGCCTTTTTTCCAAAGACATTGCAGCTTCAGGAGACTGTCTGAAGTCAAAGAAGTGAACTTTGGTACAACTTTGCCACGGAAGAGCTCCAACAATCAGATAAAAAGAAAAAAAGAAAATGTCCTGTCAAAGCTGCCGACGCTCATCTCAACCTCAACAGCCTGCCGTCGCCTGGGCTTTATGATTTCGAAGACATCTTGTGCTGGTGCTGGATGGTGGATGACATGTTAGGATTTGGATTATTGAGACGGGAAGAACCCGGGGCGAGCTTGTCACTTCGGCGCTATATTTGGTCAGACAGCGGGAGACTCACAGAGAGACGGTCTAGTCTGATCGGGCTTGACAGTTTGCTCTCCCACAATGTCCGCTCTTCCAGACAACTCGGCTTGACGTGCACAGATGAGCGTGCACAAGCAAACTGACACCCGGCCGGCGAGCGCATGTGCGGAGTCGACCCGCGGAGGATGATGCAGAGTGACATCTCATGGGAAATCAGTGAGCACAAACAGAGGAGTGTTTACAGCGACACCTCATAAGTGTTTACGGGCAGAAGCGGGACACAAAAGGATGAAATGGGCCTAGAATTTAAAAAGCATCATAAAAATAGAAGATAGAAGACAGATCACATCAAACATTTTGGAATAAATAGCAAAGTCATTCAGCAACATTAAAATAGCCGGTTTAAGAACGCCACAGAGCGAAACAATAGATATTTGAAACCTCTGAACACACACACACACACACACACACACACACACACACTTGGTCCCTGCCGGATTGTGAAGATTGTGAAGAAGATAGGATTATTGCAGACCGTCCCTGCACTTCATTTAATAATACATTTCTTCTGGTGTGGTTTTTCCACCAATCACCTGTCATAAAATCACAAACAATGACATTCTTCTGCCTCATTGAAACATCAACAAGTTTACCTACTTGATACAAGACAAACAGGTTTCAAGTTTTCCATCTTCTCACCTTTGCTAGCTGCATATTAGATGATACGACTGGCTCAAAACTAGTTGCATAAAACGTTCCCTCTACAACAGATGAGTTTGAAGATCGCCTTCGATTTTTTGCACTCGGCACAAAAAAAATCTGCATCAAATATCAATGTGAGTTCAGGAGACAAGATACATATTTTGGAAGGAAAATAGTCACATTTGTTAATTACTGCATTTAAAGCTGTGTTTAGAAAGACTGTAGAAACCAACAAGAGCAATCTAAATTTAAAAAAGTATCCACCCCCTTCCTTCAGGCTTCCCTCCACCAAAACACGTGAACAGACACCGACCGACCACCGGTTAGCGGCTAGTTCACTACCTTCAAAGACGGGGACACCTACAGACAGCTAATAATGGGCCTGAAACAGTCACAGATCTGGATTTTTTTCTTTAATTTGCCAAAGATTTGATTTATTGATTGCTGTTGGGATGTTGCGAGATTTTCAACAAATATAACAAAAAATTCTTTGAGAATAAGTCAGCGACCGGAGCTTTAAAGCAGAAGCTGATATCCTGACTGATATCAAGTGGTTTCATGTCTAACCTGAATTCTTCCACGTTAGCAAAAGAAGCACCAGCAGTTGATTTAAAAGTGCAGACTTGTCCTTGATGAGGGTCAGGTGGTCTGACGTTAGGATTTAAGACTGGACAGGAAGCAACACAAGCGACAACCCGCCACAATAATCCATCATGCTCGAGGGACAGCGAGGCGACTGGATGTATGTTCGTATGTATGTGGGGGAGACAGACAGAGAGAGGCTCTTACACAACATCTCGGTATGGCCATTATCCACACTAACGCTCCTCTCCCATTTCCTCCCATCAGGGAGCTTAGCAAGACTGGATTACAACCAATTACAGGCCTCCCCTGGAGAGAGCGGAGACAGGGCTCGAAGATCATCTCTTCATTGCGTGTGACCCACAATGACCAGATGCAAGATGGTCATTTCACATTTAATCAAAAACAAAGACTGGGAGGTTCAAAAGTGAACAATTACAGACAACTGAGACAACTGAGTCTACGTACACTGGTCCGAGGAAAGTATCAGTGCAAGAGTGGGATGAAACTTAAACCACGGTTTCTCAAAGTGTGGCCCCGGCACATGACAATGAAATACTTAAACTATATTCTAATAATCTGCCAATCCGCTTCAACATCCCACGTTTAATACACCGTGCACACCAAACAAGCAACTGTCAGGTTAGAAACTTGTAAAAAAGCGACTGTAAAGAAACTACATCGTGTCATCAGTGCTAGTCCTGTTCAGAGGAAGTTAGCGATAACTGCAGTTTAATGTGGAAGTGGGATGAAAAAAATCACAACAGAAGAAACACTGTACGGTCTGACCTCAGAGGACAGACGAAGTACGTGCACACAGGTGAATTTAAGGTGCTCAAGGAATTTATGGCCATTATAATCTAATTTAAAAATGTTATTGTAATCCTGTTTGAAAATGTTTATTGCAGTTAGGTAATTGGTAATATTAATAATAATAGCGCCTAATAACCTTGTATCACTAAATACGATCATTTCTCTCTAGTTGGAACAAACAGATTCTTTCTGCAATTTCTTTCTATGACGTTGCTTCCGGGAGGGTCTGTGGCCGCTGCAACCTTTGTTGGATATCTCAGAAGATTTAAGGATTGCTTAACACCTCTTTAGGCGAGACCCAGCATCCATGTACACAGTTTAGTTGGGATCTCTAATCAGAATGATTTCAATGTTGTCGATATAACCACAGCCGCCGTCTTTCATCTCTTCAATCTCCTTTGTTTTGCCACATTTTAATAATTCGTACCTCTCATGTGTGTCAGTCTCTAATTGTTTTCCTGTTTACATTCCTGCTGTCATTTTTAACAGCGCGTCAGTCACCTGAAAAGCACTTAGAGCTACACTCACCTGTATAAAGGCTGCACACGTTCGATTGACTGGTTGATACGGATAAAGAAATCACAGCTTGGTTTCATTCAATCATTTCATGAGCACTGGCAAGAATGAATGCATGCACCAGTCAGGTAAATTTGATTCTTTTGTACCATTTGATTGCGGAATCGTGCAGCTGTCATCAAAACTACCTTCAGGCAGGTTAAAAGGGAACTCACCAGAATTTTCTTGGCCTTCCGATTCGGAAAGGTGAGCACGGCATTTTGCTGGGTTGTGCTGTTACAGTCTTGCCTGCAGACGATTTAGTAGCTCGCTGTTCTAATTTCCAGTCACATCCTGTCCAACATTCAGTACCTGGAGGCAGATTTAGACTCTGGCTCTTCCAGATTGCAGAGGCTTTCTTTGACTTTTTTCTGTTGAAATCTAACTTTTGTCCTTAGGCTCGACAAAGTGAAGAATCCTTTCTAAAAGCAGCGGAAAATATCTGATGCCACTTTCACTGATGCTTCAATCCTAGCACCACAGGTTCTGTTGTTAAAAATTGGTCTGTCCTGCTGGGCATGAACACTGATGATTATGTAGTAAAACTCAAGTTGTATTAACACAGTGGGAAGGATCCTCCAGATTCATTAAGCAGCAGTCATTCCTTGCATTGAAGAAAGAGCCTGGAAAAGGACCGAGCGTGACTCTGCTGAACTCTAAATGTATTTTGTTTTGCAGACATCACACTTTACTGCTCTCTTCTGTCTCCTCCTGTCACGTCACCACATCCACTCACTTCCTTTCTCCTTCTTCCACCTCTTCACACCCACAATTCTTTAATCTTCTGTGCTGCCTCGTATCCTCTTTTAGATTCTCCTCTTCATCTCTACTTTGTGTCTCCAGTGTCTCTCCTCGTCTTCTTTACCGTGAGCTGCAGTTGTTCTGTTATAGTCTGCTGCAGTGGTATCCCGACGGGCAGACTGTAGTCTCTGCAAACAAGCTCAGTCACTGCTGAGTAATGCAGGCCTAGCCAGTAAGAAAGATCCTCCCGTATCTGTATTCCAGAGGGAAGGAGCGATGACACTGCGGCGAGGCACTGTTTAACCTGCTGCAGTCAGACAGAGGGGGTCGAGGGCTCGACACTCGTGCCACCACACCTAAAGCGTTCGGAAGCGGAGTGGTCCATCTGCAGTGGCACAAGAGGTGTGCATGCTCAGCTCCCTGCCTGCCTTCACGTGCCACTCACAGCAGCACTCCAAACCTGCCAGCACTGCAGAGATGGCAGCACGGACCGGCTTACTGTTTCCCCGCTGCCGCCCATCTGCTCTACCTTTCACTGGCTCATTCATCTTCTTTTCACTCTACTCAGTGGACTGATTCACACATTAAAAGGTAACAAGGACAGTCAGTGACATTGAAGACATCACTCTAGAGAGCTATACGCTTTAAGACGTATAATCCAGCTTCTTTATCCACCAAAATGGAAAACTGAAAACATATTTAAAAATGACTAGAGACCGTCTTGCGATTGGATCTCACCAGCTGCTACATACGTCAACATTTTTATGTTCTGACCCGTACTGCATTATTACATGAGACCACACAACTCAGCCTTCATTTTTATAAAAAAGTTTCATGACTGCATCTTACACGGTTGTGTTGCTTAACTCAACAGCTCGGACCGCGCCCATCTTCGAACCCTGCCTTCATTTTGGCCTCAACTGCATACCTGTAAATATTTCGTGACTGCATCTGCACAGAATTTAACTTAAAACATTAAATGAACACAGACAAGTCATTGTGTCAAGTCAAGTCCCGAGTCTTTAACTTCCAAGTCCAAATTAAGTCACAAGTAATTTGTTTTCTGTCAATTTACAAGTCATTAAAAAGGTGACATGAGTCGATATGAGTCCAAGTCACAATGACTCAAGTCCACATATTTTCCAGGGGCGTAACCTGTGCCACTGTAGTCCACTATACAGTCAACGATATTAATACAATCATGGCCGCACAAGTAACACTATAGGTAGCTAATAGGTCCATCTAATGTATTGCATTCTGATTTTACAGTGAATACTGACAACTTCTATTATTTTTAATCAACAACAGTGTTCCTGCATCTATTGCAGGCTGTTTCTTAGCCAGAGTTTATGGTGCACAGTACATTACAGGCCCTGGGTTAAAAACTTTGTGACAATTTTGCACTGGAATCAGCAGCAGCCAGTTTCAACTGCGGGTGCTGATTGACAACAAAACCTATGGATGACACACACACACACAATCATAGAGTACAGACCCTATAATGTCAACACCATCAACACACTATGATTATTGTCGGGATTTACTGACAAAAATAAAAAAGAGCAGAAAAACTCACCATAAGCTTCTGGCCTTGGAGAAGGTCTTGTCCACCCTAAAAAAGAAAAAAAGGGCACATGTTTAATGAACAGCACTAATTTCTATCTACAAGTTGAAACACATTTCGTGATATACTGGTTCTCCTTGTTTGGTGTTAATCTGCGTCAACTCACATCGAAAAATTGACTGAAACTGGTCAAAAACCTGCTGAGCATGCAACATGAATAAAATCGACAAGGTGAAGACAGCTGAAGTCAAGTAAATCCAAAAACTCCACAAAAATACACCATTTAAATTGTCATAGTAGCAAAAAGGCATGACAAATTACAGTACAACAGCACCAGGTGGCATGTAAACGAAGCCAGCACTCACTGATCGTCTCCTTGTCTGCACTTGTGTCCACTGAACTGAGCGAGGCTGGTTATGCAGTGGGCTGCGTTACCCTGAAATAACTTCTGCCATCTGTTGAAGTGGCATTTCCAAGGATGAAAGGATGATTACTAGGCTTGTGTTTTCTGAGACAAAATGAAACTTGTCCTGGTTTGAATCGGCACTAAGAGGCTCATTACTCACTGTCAGTCGGGAATAAACCATCATCTGTCCTTAAGCCACACTGGATAAACAGGTCTGAGCAGTAATCACTGGAAACAATAACCACATGATGCCGCTCTGGGTGCAGAGCGGGGTTTCTGCCAATAGATGGCGCTGTTTGTGCAGGAGAAACATCCGCCTCATGTCTGACAAGTGAAATTACATGAAAAACTGGGCTTCCTCTCTGCTCATCCGCTGTTTATCACGACAAATGAGTCCATAAGGCAACTTGACACATTAAAAAAGACAAATGCCACTAAATGAAAAATATCACAATCATAAAAACTTCTCTGGCAACAACAGAGTAGATAATACTTGATACTGATAACGGGTGCACCACAGCGCAGTGAATGACTCATGCTGCTAGCCTGTCTCTTGTGATAGCTGGAGGAGGTGACACAGGGAAAAGGGAATGTTTAGTATGTCTCTCAGGCCTCCTGCAGCTGCCGCGCTGCCGTACACTGACCCCTCAGAAATTCTCCGGGATGACACACCACCAGACAGCACAAAGTTAACACATAACGCAAATAATCCTAAAGCTGTGGGACTGCATTAACGTGGTACTTTCCCCTTGCCGTTGGCCCCGTCTCCTGGCTACATCCCTCAAGCCACGTCTCCCAGTAGAGCCACCGGAGTTCAGACCTCTTACTCATCTTCCCCCTGGACATGATTAGTTTGCATGACACAGCAGCGCCCGAAGGATCAAACAACCAATTCTGGAAAGAGAAGTGACTCTTGCTGAAACACAAATATGGGTAAAAACGAGACTAAGAGTCTACAGAGTGAGTTTGTCTGTGAGGATGTACTCAGGAGAAGTGGTTCTCCGGGCTGAATGCTAATGTCCCGCTGACAATGACAACTATAAAGGATCAGTTCAGTTCAGTTGTGCTGTTTGTCCATCTAGCGTGCATCTACTCCTGGTTTGGTTTGGATTTAAACATTATAGGTGCATTACGTAAGAATTGGCGGATTATCTTGAGTCCTCCAAACGTATTATTTTGTCATCCAGGTCCATTCTGTTCAAAGAGAAGGCAGACATCTGTGTGGCCGATATCCTCAAAATTCGCCCCTCACACCAAAACAATTTAGACGGATGACTGGGCCTCCAAGTAAGATGATGATTTTGGAAAGAACTGTTCCTTTAACATGCTGATGTGTAAAGGATACATCCAAAATGTTAAATTCAGTCATCATCTATCTCGACCCCCTGCAGATGGAAAGTCAGGTGAACTTTTGCAGTCCACAAAACATTTCTGGAGGTTCACAGCAAAACAGCGTTTTGAAAAACTCAAGTAGCTGGGGACTTCTTTTCAAAACGTTAAATAAGTACCACAAAAAATAGCCCCTATTGATTTGCAAGACATTATTTACATCCTCACTGTGTGGTCAAGCTCGTGCACCCTCTTCAGCCAGGGTGTGCCCTAATGCTTTCAGCTGACAGTGGAGACTTCGCCTTAAAAAGGGTGTAAATAACATCTTTTCAAGTCAATTTGGGATCTCGGGGCTGCCGCAGACTTGGATTACTGTAGCTGTCTGGAGCCATTTTATGTATCATTATTTCTTAAGGTTGGCCTTTTTACATTGTAAAAGTCCACATCTGCTTCAGTTGTTTAGGTGAATGCTACAACACTGTTCTGCTGTGAAGCAAAGGAACCTCGCCTGACTTTCCATCAGCATGAGGGTGAGTGGATAATGACTGAGCTCTCATTTTCAGGTGAACTTATCCTTTAACAGGTAAAGTTTTCCATCTTAGTAAAGTGTGTTAACATGTAAATATTGATTAGTTAGCCCGAAGCGAAAAACTACAGGTGAGGCTTATGGGAGTGTCATTAGTGTAGCAGGTTCAGACAAATTAAAATTTTGACCTGATGATGGTGCAAGATGAAAAGTGAGAGGATCACACAAGCTATCACAGTTCATCCTGAGGAGGATATGACTGTTTTTATTTTGTGTCTGTCGTCCTTTTAGGTGTTGAGATATTTAAGACAAGGATGAGTGAAATCTTTCCCCTGCTGGTGTTGCAACAGAGGAAAAAATCAGACCTCCAGAGTCGTTTTGATTCATCCTGTGAATACCATGGATATCTGTCATATAAATGTCATCACAGGATCGCACCCAACACAGCATCTCTAGAGTCCTGATACGAGCATGGCTAATAATGTTTAAGAAGCCGATGAGTCAGCCCACAGACGGAGATCCCGTTTTCATTCATTAAAAAAAACACCTCCACGTTTCATCGATTACGAGAAATCCCCATGATCTCAGCAAATGTGAAAAAAAAAGTCTGTACTTCTTCTTTTGCTGTGAGAAATTCTCCAAAGATAAATGAAAGTGCAACACTTCCTCCTTCTTGGAAACGGCGCTAGCGAGAGGAAACAGGCCCTGGGGGGTTTGTTTGTTCACTGTACTGTAGAGTCACGAATCAACAGACTTGTGTTGTTACAGTCGGTTGTCGCCTGATCCCCCTCAGTGCAGACAATCGCTCATCATTTCCCATCCCGGCCCTCCATGCGACACATAATGCCGCTGAGATGGATTCTGTGCTGCTGTTTAATCTCAAATCTACCACCAGTGTTGATTTCACTGCGCCTGACATGACAGGCACGTGTGTGCAGATGAATCAAAACTCCACCTTAAGTGGAATGCATACTGGTCCTTGGGAGAGAGCCAAAATACTTAAGGACTGTCGGCTCTGCTCTTGTGAGGCTGAGTGTGGGGAGGTGAAAGCTGTTTTCATATGTACTGCATCACTAAGAATAACATTTTCCAAACCTCATCCTGTGCTGCTCACCCATTCTCAAGTTTCATGGAATTCCCATAAAATGAAATCAACCAGGGTGTGTCTACGTTATTGGATAAAGGCTCCAAACTGAAGCACCTAAACCAATACAGGAAATATGCAATAAAATGTACCCTCAGTTACAAAGCAGAGCGTGACACCGAAGAGCTGAGACCTCAGATCGACACACTGGGTTAGATAAGGGATGAATTAGTCAAAGATTTGTAAGACTAAGAGCACACCATTCTCTTTTCTTGTGTTAAGCTGCTAAAACATGTGTCTGCATCCAAAATTGTACTTGTCTGACATCTTGCTGCGAGGTAAAAAAGGGCTGCGAAAGCTGTCTGAGGACGCAGAATAATGTTCAAATAGAGGACAGGAGAAACTGAATATACAGTAGGAGCCACAGGCAAAGCTGCTCGCCCTGGCTCTCTTCAGTCATTTATCTGAAAATGTTGTGAACCACTCAAAAGTGTGTCAGCTGGGGTTCAAAGAACAGAAATTGCAAGTGAAATAATAGATTAGAAATTATTACTCTTTATTTTTATAATCACGCACCCAACAATCATTCATACCTTTTCATTTGCAAGAGAGACATTCCACGACGAAAAATCAAAGCATACCTGGACTCAGCAGGTCAGCGCACAGATAACGTAGGCGAAGCAGAGCTGGAAACCACGAGATGTGAATAAATCTCAGCCTTATCGGGAACACAGAGATTATTCTGTCCCTCTGTGAGAGAACAATGCTTGGTGTGTACATAAGTAGACTATAACAAATTTGCCTGTGTTAATGCATTTGTGGGCTATGAGTCATATTTGCACATTCAAATCTCGCAGTGAAAACAGTGTGTGTAGCCTAGTTTTTTATTTAAAGCAGCTGCAAGAACTCTCGCTTTTGTGGATTCTGGCGGCCCCTGTGGACAAGAGCGGTATGAGCACCACCGCTTCCTGTCATACAGATCGCCGGCATCAGCACATTCATTTCTCTTGAGGTATCTAATTATAGCTATGTATGACTAAGCTCTGTAATATGGTGATACACGTCTTAATTTAGTTTGTTCCCACACTGCACATTTCTGAAGTTGACTTTATTTTAAAAAAGTCAGGAGCAGTTACCAATACAAGTAAAGTAGACTTTTCAATTTAAGGTATAGGAGCTAAAAGTTTTAACAAATAAAAAGTATTAGTCTACTTTACTTAATTTTGAGCTAATTGGTTTCCTCGATTATTTCCAAGTAAAGTTGCTTTTTTTTTCAGATTGTTATTTCAAAACTGGAGCACCATGTCTGCCTGATATTGTTGACTTGCTCAGATTTCCTTGATTTTTATGCTTCTACCATGGCTGAGTATTTTCTCTGTGTTTGTAAGTTTGGCATTTATTAATTCATATTTTTACCTTTTACTCTGTTGTGCTGTAGATCTCAAGTCTGCACAGGGTATTTTTATTTTCAGTGCCGTTCCTGTGTCTTACTTCCTGCTTGGCTCGATCTGCTGTGTGCAACTTGTTGCTACTTCTATACGCTTCAAATAAAGACCATTTCGATGCTCTGATCAAGACACAGACGTGCCTTGTGGAATCTGGGGGTGAAATTATCAACATTTCCTATTAATGTTATGTCTTCATAATAATAAGCCAACAGCAAGATATAGCTTGGTAGTAAGCCAACAGTCTAGAAATGTTTTGCTGCCATACTGCCAGACAACAGAGCAGCTTCTTTCCTCAGGCTGTGAGAGCTCCCAGTTCATCCTCAGCACTCCGCCATAAAAATAGTTTGAATCTTATGACTGACTATTGTGCAGGGAGTCAAACCCAGTCACAGGCATTAAGAACAACTATTAATACTATACAGAAATCTACAGCCAATGTTTTTCCTAATGGCCTCATTTGCTCATGTAGGTCAAATAGAGGCACCAGTATTGTAAACAATCAGATCGTTTCTTTTCCGGTTAAATACTCCTCGTAGTACGGTTAAAATGAGACGAGATGAACCAGCGCATTTAGGAATGCAATCAAGCTGGCGGCCAAATACTGGAAAATTGTTTTTCATGCTTCCTCTACACTCTGAGCAAGGTATCAACCATGGGATGGATTCAAACATCAGCAAGGGATAAGAAGGCTCAATGCAGGTCCTAGAAACCCTGTAGGCTAACACGGTGTCAGCAGCCGTGACAATTAGTTCATTAAACTTAATCTGACTTTGAGCACAGCTTTTAATTTCGTAATTTCTTCCCTGCTAAACTTTTTGAGTATCCTTTGTGGTACAGTATATACGTGAAGTCAGCATCACTGCTCGTGGCAAGTAGGTCAGCAGACAGGGCTGAGGACTCAGTCTGAAGGAAATCCAGCTTAAAGCAGACAAGTTTGTTGTTCAGGCACCCATCTGCTGCAGTAACATGTCCTCGCAGTGATAATTCTATATCTGAAATATAAGACGCACTCTAAATTTAGGATTACTCAGATGGAGACAAAAACATCTCCGACCAAATTATCTTAACGGGTCTGAAAATGCATCTGAACCATCACACCAGCCATTCAGTACAGTATTTAACTGAAAGAATATAAAGACACTGGAAAATAACCATCAGCATAGAATATTTATTAAATAAAAGAAATATAATACTGTAGAATAAAGTCACTGCTGTTGGTACGCATTTATAAGATCCGTTTTAAAAGAGACACTTGTTTTGTGAGACTAATGCTGGGAACATGATCCCAGTGTACCCAGCTTGCACAGAAAGTATTCCCCTTCCCTACAGCTACAATAAATTCTGGTGGAGTCGCTGTCAGTGTTACATCCAGCTTTGGGATTAAGACTCCACCCAATAAAGAATGCACCCTTGATTTAAATTTTGCACACACACTGCAGTGTTTTAAGCTAGAAAAATATCCATTATATTATGATTATTATTATAGAATTAAAGCCCCGGTTAGGTTCAACTGAGTTCCTCTGTGTGGGTGTACTGGGGCATATTCGTGCTTATGATCAGTCAACGTCATCATGCTGATGATGGTGCTGTTGAGTTAAAGGTTGTAATTTGTAAGAAATGGCCCAAATTCAAAGGTAGCTCAATCTTTGCTGTGATCTTTTGGCTGTAGCGACTAGCTGCCATTAGCAAGTAGTTCAGTTAGCCTTGATGAAAGTTTAATGTTAATCCATTTGTCAAGATATTTCATTAAAAGCTAAAACCTGCTTTTTTGAACTAGAGGGAAACTCAGGGGATTAATCATCTGGTTACCACAAATGTTTTTTTCTTAATGAGCTCTTTCTCACATAAACACCTACAGTAAACACATATTCTTGTATCTGACTCTGCAGTTCACCATTCACTTTGCTTCAGCACAGGAACTGGATATTGTCAAAAATAGACGCACTGAGAGACACAAAAGGCCTTCAGCAAAGCTGAACAATATCTTTGTATTGAAAGGCTCTGGGTGGTCATAAGAAACACTGGCAAACAATACTGAACATGACCAGATCTAGACTGTATACTGTATCTGCACCCAGCGTGGACTGAATGAGCCTTTTGACAGAGAAATCGGCGTAAAGTGGTTGAATGTGCTCATTTAGCTCCAGTACAGTCGGATACAGTGTATATGAAAACACACACACAACACGCACTGGTACAACAGCTATGCTGAGTGCTGGCACTGCAACATCTACTGTATCACATCCACCCAACGGAAAAACACATGACATGTTTTCTGTTGTTAGTGTCATCATTTTGTGTTTTATCACATAGACTCATCAGTTTGAAGACATCAGTTGAGTGTTATTTTAATGTTACTTTCTCACGTCAACACTTAAGTGTTATTTTGACACATAATGATGATATCTTTATGACTATATTAAGGTACTAATGATGGTCCTTGGACATCACAGTAAACTCACTAGGGGTGGTTGCAAGTCTCTGATGCATCGTGATTCTCACTTGAAAGATAGTCTTGATACAGAAAAGTTAATGATTTTAGGAGTGCTAAAACCCCATTCCTGACATAATGATTACCTGTAACAATTGTGAAAACTGGGCTGTACGTTTGGCAAAGATGAACCAACTGAATGGTGAAATGTAACAGATGTAAAACATGTGCCTCGGGTTTACACTTAGAGCAGGACTGCTTATCTAGTTTTGGTGAGGTCGGCTGAGCGTGAGCAACGAAAGCAATCAAAGCAGAGCTCCGGACTAACTTTTTCCCAATAGTAACACGGATGCTCCCTTCTAAAAATGTATGAAGCACCAGCACAAAACTCAGAAGCACCACTTTAATCATTATGCAGCACAACACATTCATATTTTTCCATCTTCACTGTATTAGTGATAAACCCTTTTATTAAAATCAGCAAGTTTATCATGTCATGTATAGAAATCTTAATTTGGATGCATCAAGACACATCGATAAAACAGTATATACTGTATATGGATATAATAAAGTCCTCTGAATCAGAATCAAATTGAATCATGAGGTGCCCGAGATTCCCACCCTTAAACGCACATTAGTTCACATTTAACAGTTTGTTGGGAGCTTTGGAAGTTTCACTCATTGTTACCTGTTGTTATTTTTGTCTCGGAACATTTATGTTTTATTTGTAATATTACATGTTGGTTATATTTATTTCTTTTTCAGAGCACCTTACAAGACGAGAATAAAAAAAAAACAACTAACTAGTAATCCCGAGCAATCATGGGTACCAAACTCTATGCGGGTGTAACCAGTCAAGTCAGAACTGTATTCCAGGTTGAAAAGGTGTGTACTTGGAAGTGTTTACATGGCCTATTTAGGTTAGTGACTCACTGTGACCTGCTTGTCTAATCAAATCTAGTATGGAATCAAGTATGGAACAAGATACAAGATATAAACACTTCTGTGAATTTGGTTGTAAAGGTGTAGCCACAGGTGGAGTGGTTCTGTGAAGAAACGCAGGTGATAAGTACACATTTCCATTTGACAAAAAATGGTCATGGTTATGCTATCTGGTTATACTCTTTCAATGCAGGGGCTCATAAAATCAATATCCCAATAAACTGTGAAACGGTTGTTGCTCTCTCTTCTTGGTGTTACTTTGCCATCAAAACTACATCTTTTGTTGTCAAGAGGCAGCAAGAAATGTGTTTTGCAGGCCAATCTGGATGTATGGGGCCAAAGAGTGACAAAGTAAGAAGAATCCCTCCTGTGGTTCTTATCAGAGCAGAAATAAGAGAACAAGCGCGGCCCCACGAGCATTAGATAATTAACCGCAGCTTACCTAATGCACTCCCGCCCCATTCTTCTCCCTGGATGGCTTGGCAGTGTGAATATGGACATGAATGTCAAAGTAAATATGGAAGGTGGATTCACTGAGTAGGCATTGAAGAGCACTCTGGTAGCCTTACATCTTCTGTTTGTTTTGCCTCTGCCCTTGGAAAGGTACTTGAATGACCTCCTGATCTCAAGTAGCCCTGCCTCACGGTCTAATCATCTTTTGTCATGCAAACATTTGCTTTTGTCAAACAGAAAGACTCTGTCTGTGTAGCCTTCCCGATTGTCCCCGGTTCAATATTCAATGCAGGAAGCTTTAGATACTGGGAATTAAAAAATCATTTAGAGATAGAAGCCTCTTCTTTTTTTGTGTCAGGCAGCAGTGCATGTCAAAAATGGTTTTTGATTTTGAAAATGCTACACAAACACTTCGAAACACGGTCCCCCGGTGGGATACAATCAATTGCTTGATCATCATCATCATAATAAGGCAGCGTTATTAGGAATTGAGTACTCTGTCTAACGCTCCACAAACACCTTTTCCGCAACGATCCTCTTGTCGTGTTTACTTGAAGGAAATGACATATTGAAATCAGCTGACCAGAGAATTCCAGCTACAGTTCAGGCTTCCTCGGATTTCAAAACAATGTGGGTCTTTCCACTCGGCTGTTCTCTCCAGGACTGACATGCATTCCTCCCATCTTTCTGTAAGTCACGACGACATACAACGTTATTGTTCGTGTTTGCCTGAAGGCCATGGAGGTTACTAGGAGAGCGTTCAGTTTAACAGAGACAAATCATAGCTCTGTGTTTATTTAATGATTTAATAGTTTACAAGTAGACAGTCAGAAATACATATCATAGCTACAGTCTGTCTCACACAAGAGGCGTTTAAGGCCAGTCAACAAACTGAGCCCAAAAAGTGAAAAGAACACTTGTCAGTAAAGGGATATGAAAGCTCAGTGTTGCAACATATCTGCTGTTAAATTACAGTATCAAGTAATAAAAAGGCTGTAATAACAAAACAAAGGGGCCATAACCTACCAAAAATGAAACTAAAACCTAATACATAAGAACTCAGATGAAGTGGCAGCTCCATTAATATTGGATGCCAAAATGACATGCTTCCTTTAAGAAAGACGGAACGGAACAGAGGGGGCTGCGTTCCCATCAGTGAAAGCCAACGGGATGCAGTGTGGGCAGAGTGTATTACAGCTCACCTGCTGATGTGAGCAATCAAACTGACCTATTGAAAATGTCAACCAGGATGGCATTCAAGGATGCTGCAAAACAGAAAAGGAAGTAGTTTGTTTTATGTAGAAAGCTACTCCACTACGCGGATGAAACACACAAGGGTTGATCAATGCAAACATGGTGGTTCATTTGTTGACCTGTTCAACAGGTGCAGACCCCAAAAACGTTTGATAGCGCTTTATTTTAAGCTTACCTAACTTCAATGATAATATCAAGTTCTCAGCTTTGCTTCTCATGTCCAACAATGTTTTTCTAGTGCAGCATTATCTTCACCTCAATGTGGTGCGCCAGGCTGGCACCCTAAAGCCAACAACTATCAACAAAGATCCTGATAAGAACTTCGATAAGCAACACCAACGTGAGATTAGGGCTCTGTATTTTTTTACATTTTTTTATTTAACAGAACAAAAGTGAACAAGGGAACTGCTATCTTGAATGGGCTGTGGACAACTTTTATGTAACTTATCATTCTAAAGTAGATATTGATTGCAGTGTAATGGCTGTGGAAAAAGACACCACCCCTGTATAGATGGTTCCCTATAAACCTTGCGTTCACCGAGCCTGATTTTTCCAATTACAGCACACAAAGGAAGCGTGTCTGCCATTGCGCTAACAGGAACAGGAAGAGGCATTGTTTTTTCCAGGTTGCTGCCCCCAGGTAACGGTGGAACAACTACACTGCAAAAGGAGTTAGAACCCCGCTGACGGTGGAGGCGAAGAAGGTGAAGATGGAGACTGATAGAATCAGGAGTCAGCAGACGGGCATTGACTCGATGGAGGGCGCTGGTATGCGTCACACTATGTTCCCCTGTTGATATGTGTCTCCCCTTATCAAAACTGGCATCCTTTCCACAAGATCAGTTAGTAACCAAACCCGCACACCTGATATTAAAACCAGGTGTTTTACCCTGCCTTTTCAAAACACTGAGATCAAGGTGTCTAGGTTAAATGCCGTCTTTGCGATAGTGGTGCCAACAGTAATACCACAGGGAAATGCTAGGAGGGGGGAAAGTTGAAAAGTTGTCTATTTTTGCTTTAACTGATGTAACCAACAAAACTAAAAGCTAACGCCACATGCTGAAAGATACCAAAAATTGTCAGCAAAGTGATCTAGGTGAAGTAATCCGATGAATCCATAACTTGTTGCGCATGAAGACAGCTTGAATTTAATGCCCGCTCGAACTGGCTCTCCGGAGGTCCGCTGCATTCAGCCAGCTACGGACAATGCTACCGCAACTGTATTGATTAAACACCGTCTCTGCTTCCCACATCATTAGTCGTGAATTATGCCGTTTTTGTACATCAAGCTACTTTAAAAAAATAGGGAACAGCGGAGCAAAAGTGTAACCACCATTGTGACTGCCCACAATGCATCTGTATTAGTGTCTATGGCTCCACCTGGCCAACAGCCCACACACACAGACAGCAATTACAGCCACTGTGCCAAAATTGCCACACAGCCAAGCCTAGCTGTAACCACTGCCTGAGCTGGTTGTTAGCTAATGGTATATTTGCAGCCTCTCTTGACGCCTTCAACATATGCACACCCAAAAATATTGTTCCACACAAAACTTAGCCTGGAGTAAAGTCAGGCACTGGAGCACCTGTTCACCTTTTGACCAATTAAAAAGCCCTTTGCTGACTTTGCGTCTCCTGCTCAGTATCCTGTAAAGTCTGAAGTGAGCCACATAAAAACACTGGGGACATGAGTGCCTGCAGACAACATGGGGGATACAGCACTTAACTGAGGAGCACGCATTTTTAAGCATACGTGTACGTGTGCAGCTCTGTCAGCGCCTCAGTAATTCTTTTCCTGTAACCTGCACCATACCTACTTTTCTCTGTTGATTTTGTCACCTTATCTCGTTTACGCCTCTACATCTGATACCTCACCATTACTGTACAACATGTAACCATTAATGATTCACCGTCAAGCACCAAAAGCAGCATTATCGGGTCCACTTCATGAGAGAAAGCCAGAATGAAGACAACTAAGACATTTTACAACAAAAGGTGTTCTTGATACGATGGCATTCCTGCGCAAATGGCACAAACATGCAGACACAATCACAGACAGAGAATCTGCACTGTCATCAAACAGGGAGACAGACACAGATACAAAAATACTCCCAATCACACAAATGAGAGCTGTGTGTTGTGACGAGCTTCGGCTGATTAAGATATTCATTCTTACCCTCCATAGGCTCCAAAAGTAAAACTCCTCTTTCTCTGCGGCATGCCGGCTAATGGATAGCAGTGAGTCAGTCAACTCAGAGCTGAATGGAGCCAGCACTTGTGTCACTTACGCTGACTGAGCATGTGTGTGCGTGTATGTGTGTGAATGTGTGTGTTTGTATGCTTTGCCTGCCGTCTGAGTTCCACTCCCGCAGCCTCGGCTAACGTGCCCTGCCTCTTCCTTGCTCACACGCCTCCTTGACAAACAGGGAAGGGGGGAGACGGCAAGAGGATGAGGGAAGGGAGGAAAGGGGGGAGGGGGCTGGAGTGAGGGCTGCTGACCATGCCAGTCTCCCAGGGAACCAGGAGTGTGGTGGCAGCCTTTTCACACAAACAGGCAACATCCTCTCTCTCATACGTCGAAATTACAGAGAACAAGGTGGCAGGTGGTTTTTTCATTTTGAAACAGACTCCCCGACACCAAACAACACTGTCACAAGTCACAAAATGAAATAAAAATGGCTTCGGGCAAAACAGAGAGGAGTTCTTGGCATTGTGACAATGCTTAGAACAAGTCTTGCAATGCTAGTTCTAGTGGAAGACAGCTGGTCAAACAAGCTGTAGACATCAGACAAACAGTCGTCACAAACGTCAAAGTCACGGAGCCTAGCAGGTACACGCCTGCATACTGTAGGTGACGACCTCGAAACAAGTTTCTAATCTGTTCATTCATCTCCGTCCTAATTCTTCCTTTTGTGAGCCCATCACCTCTGGTATGTGCACAAAAAGGAGAGTCAAGGTAGCACAGAGTTATCCTGCGCTACCCTTAGCTGCATTGATGGAAACTGAGTAGATGTCTGGACAAAGAAAGCATCCTTCAGCAGGCTGTTGATAAACTGGCAGCAGTGACAACAATGCATTAATGCTGCCACGGATTATTGAATAAAGTAGGATTGCAGTCTAGCGCGTTAGCCTGCTGTCGGATGGACTTCCAGAGCATTTGCAATATGCTGGACGAAATCTGTTTTCATGGTCAGCGTGAGGCAGGCGAGAGTCAGCTGTGTCGGAAGGGAGAAGCAAAGTTTTTTGGTTAATTTTATCCTAAATCATGAATAAAATCTCTCCGATGCAAGACCACTTTCTCCCCAAGGACCAATGAAGTTGGCATGATAACCCATCACATTAACTGAAAAGCACTCATAGTAACTGAGCAGACAAGCACTTAATTAATCAATGTGCCTACCAAACGAGCGCAATCATGCTGATAGACAATTACATCACCTCTCCAAAATTACATCACCCCTTTCCTCTGAGACTGCAATTTTCTAAAAAACATTTCACCACTGCATCGCAGTCCTTGGCTGACTTTGTTGGTAATAAACCTCCCCTTGTCTCTTGGCTAACACAGACATTTGGCTTCATTGATTACGGCTAAAATTGATTAGATTGGCATTATCGGGCATTTGTTTTTAACCATGCTGGTTGCTTGGCTCTAGGGATGCCACTGACTGTCTGTCAGTCTGTTCACCATTTGATCCAGACTGAAAAATCTCAAAAATTCCCAGAGGATGAATCTAACTGACTTGGCCATCCCTTCCGTTTCCTCTGGTGAAATTTAAAGAAAGACATGCATCCTCTGGACACTATAAACAGCAATGTGCTCAAGGAATTGCAATCTTATCTCAGTAAGTAAGACTGTAAAGAGTTACTTTACAATGGCTATAATCTTGTAACTTTCAAAAGTAAGGCTACCCAACCCTGATCATCGTTCCCAAAACAACCCGATCATTGCAGCATACCAGAGACAGGCAGGTCCCTTTGTCATATGCTCACAGTTAGTTGACTAGATTTAGGCAAGAAAACTACTTGGTTAGGATTAGAAGACCATTGTGGTTCTGATTAAAATTACTGTTACATAAGTAACTTTAGTTATGTGATAACTGTGTTAGCCACTGGCCATTACTTTCACAACTTTTGCCTTCACACCAGGTACAAACATCGGCTTCCTGGGTGAAACTCCTGGGCTTGTTTGACCTTAACCATCCACCCCTAACTTTCTCCCTCTGCAGAGTTTATCGCTATTTATACTACTTCACCTGAGGCACTAGAGGTCGCCGCTAATGAGAAACATAAATATTGGTCACAATAAGCTGCTTTTAGAGTCGATCTACTGCATATGGATGTTTTTGTGATGAGGACCGGCTGCTTATTGATCAACAGAAGACTTTGCCTTCATCTGTTGTTCCTTATCGAATGTTAAAGAGTCACCCTAACATACATAAAACAACATATCTTTTAAAAAAAGATAAGATAGTACAGTGAAGTAAAGATAGTACAGTGCAATGTTTGTGGCAACCTTTTAGAAGCCTCGACTTGGTTTTAATGCTGGTGACATCTTTTTTTTTTGGAGACAGAACTTGGATGAAAGGGTGGAGCTGGGGAGGATATCCTGGATCTGAATGAGAACCCAAAGGTATGATGTTATTATCGTCTATTTTTCATTAAATATTACTAAAAATTACAAAATTAACATCATGCTGTACTGGAGAGGACTTGAAACGATTGATTGAGACAATTAACTCCCTGGGAAACTGTTAATTGAGGTAATAAATCAAGTGAGAAGAAGGGTAATTTTCTCATAAGCTTACATAAAATCTGACCAGGGAAGTCGCCCCCTGCTGGCCCATAGAAATAATGCAGATTTAAGACACTTCCACTTTCACTTGTCAGACCCAATACAGCACACATTCACCAATAAATAATGCCACAATCTAGCACAGCTACTTACCTAAGTAAGTAAATTGCCCCTTGACATCACCATGAGTGTTGTATCAAATATCACAACCACATATATCTTGTCCAACATAAGAATAAATCTTTAACCAAACCATCAGCTCAATGACTTTTACTCAGCTGACACAATCAGAAACCATTATCTTGATCCCAGCAAACAGCCAGCTACTCAGCTTTGGCACAGCCACAGCCCAACTTTTATTTAAGTGCCACTCTATTGATTCAGCGCATCAATCTTGGTGCTACCTTCAGTCCTGTCTGCTTTCCTGACAATTCAATTAACTAAAGCAGCTGTGGCGTGTGCGAGGCATCTGAATGGGTGCAGCCCAGACAGAGGCCTTTAATCACATCACCTCAGGAACAAGGCACAGTCCTCTGAGCAGCTTTGGCTCCTGTTTTGTCTTAAAGGAAGGAGACGGGCAGGAAGACTTTTAAAGAGCACAAAAGAAATGGAGTTCCCTTCCCGATATCCATGTCGTCAGACTAACAGAATCTACTGAAAGAAAAACAAAACACCAACTCAAACAAAACAGAGTAAAACATAGATTGTTCATGGCTCCTGTTCTATGTATGGCTTAACAATTCAAACCGATCAGAAAAAAAAACAGCATCATAATTCAACCATAATCATAAGATCGCCAGCAAATGTTATTATTGCTACACATGTAAACAAATGCGTGATATCTTCTTCGACGTGAGTCTGTGAATGGGTAGCTACCATCCCATAAACTCAATAATTAATTTCCAGTGAGGAGAGGCCAGCAGCGGTAGCAGTAGGGCAGATGTGGGGGCAGAGTTGGTGTGTGATATAGGAGGAGTGTATGGAGCCGAGGCAGGAAATTTGCTGCCGTGGGATAAATGACAATCATCCCCGTCTAAACAGATGCAGACGCTGATTAAACAGGCAAGTTGTGCGAAGGCCTTTGTTGAAGAGGTGCATCGTAATTCATCATATCAGTGCTTTTAAAAGGGAATCTGATTTTCTTTGTGTGGGAGTTTAATGTGTTTGAGGCTGGACAAACATCATAAATCAAGTCTGCTACAAAACAACACGAGGTACAGCCCTGCTGGCTTAACAGAAAAACAATCACACAACTTTAAGCTCTGTGTTTATTCTCATTAATATTTGATTGTTTCTGTAATGTTAGAGTCTCAGAGATGATTCACCTCGCCTTCCTCTGGTTTCAAAACAGAGCAATGAATAGAACAGGCAAGAATAATACAGTCTTATTTATGTATCACTTGTAAAGCAAGGAGCACAGAGTGCTTTCTCTGCCGAGGAAAATAAAAGCCAATGAGCAGGTACAGCAAAAGAGCGAAAATCTTTTTCACCTGAATTTGTAGCATCTGTTTATTATTTTGCAATATATGTGTATTCATTTGCATTGGTAAGTGCTCGGCTTGTAGCTGATGTAAAAATAAAAGAAACTCCCCAGGTGGTTTGAAGTTATTTCGGAGGTTTTCTATTTGCTCGTGCATGCCAATAAAGCAACAAAATCTAACTTCCTGGAGGAAGAGAGTTGATTGTGTCACACCCAGATCATCAAATACTGATGTCGGATGGGCAGCCTGAGTCAGATGGCAATTCAAAGCATTAGTTTTTGTCAACTTGGGATGAGACTGAATAATCAACTACTTTTCTCCAGGATTTACTCAAACTTTGGTTTATGGTTGTTTCTGTGGTTTAGATTGAGGATAGCTGATCACAGTGCAGCCCAGTGACCAGGGTGAACTGTTGGAAGTACACAATCCCATATGTTCACATTATATATTAATGACCCAACTTTCATATCAGGAGAGGATGGGGATGCTAACCATAACCCTAACCCTTCTACCATGAACCATATTTTCTGTTTGTTCTTCCAAACTCACGCACTGCTATGGAAAATAAGACCTAATTGACAAAGAACTATGGCACGTGGAGTTGATGAGGCACGGGCTGGCAATACTTACATTTCGAGAGCTAGTGAACAGCCCCTTAAAGAACGAGGTTAATCCTCCCACAATATTTAGACTGTATCGTCATGAACACACTGCCTATGGCCCGTGTATATATTCTAAATATTTTCCAGATACTTGACTGAACAAGGAGGACACATACACTCGGATATTTGGACTGGGTGAGTTTGCAGAGGAAGGGGTGCTGTACAAACATTTGAAGGGAGTGAATATTCAAAGGGCAATTGTGCTTTGAAGCGTGAGGAAATAAGCCGGGCCTTATCTCTGCCAGCATTTCATTTTCATTACACCTTTCAGAATTCAGTAGCCGACTGAGCGTAAGAGTGCTCGACTGAAGCCGCGGCAGATGTAATTATTTAAGGCCGTGGCTATTTGTTAGTTTTGGACGGTTCAAATTGCCTTGCATTGAACAGAGGACGGTCTATGACTTCACAGGACTTTAATTGTAACTTCAAAGGAGTAGAAAGGACATTTGATATTAGGTTTCTGAAATGCAGCCCTCCTTCTCACTTCTTCTTCAGTTTTAGAAGACCTTACATCAGTTTCACATCCTCTGCCGGATTCGTAGGCACTCGGAGGCTCGACTTCTCAAGCAGAAAAAATATCCCAGCTGAAAATACCACAGTTGAAAAGAAGTTACAGTACTGCTTGTTGACCGTCTGACTGGGAGGAATGGAGCGAGCCCACTGAACCGTCCACCTCCCAATGAGGTCACGTGGCCCTCAGGCCCCTGGGAGCCTCCACAAACAGCTTCAAGCAGACACTGTGCTCTTTCATGGCTTCTCATTAGAGGGCCAGGATATTATGGAGGACACGTCAAAAGAAAAGAGGTGCTGTTGCAACGTGCTTCAATCTAACGACCCCTATCCCACTTCACGCTCCGCTGTGTTTAGGTTTGAACGCAATTGTCAGTCCTCTCTATTGTTCCCACTTTTTTCACTCCACTGGTGAGAGACTGGCAGTAATAAGTAAGTTACAAGAGTGATTATGCATGTTTTTCACCTTCTTAAAACCGCTCACCAATAACTTAATAATAAATGACTTAGTAAGGATTCCTTGAAGCATTAGCCTCAAAACCAATGAACCACAGCAGGTCATCTTCTTCAGACAATTATGATCTGATTCGGGATGAGAAACAGCTACAGGGACATGTTGCTCATTGATCTTTGTTGCAGAGAAAGATCTATTTCAGTTATAATGGATCCTCAGTGCCAGGCTATCTCTCTCCGCTGTGTCCCAGGCAGTGATGGATGGTTCTCTGCAACTAAGGAGGACTTTGTCTTCATGCCAGGTGATCAATAGATGACTCGCCACACCAGAGACGGGCTCAACTTTAAATCCCTCGACAGGGGGAGAAATGCCAGAAAGCTAGAGGGTAAGTTTTAATCCCTTTACTTCCAACTCCTGGTGGGAATAGAACATTTGATAGTTTTCATTTCCACAGACTGTTATTGCAGTATCAACTGATTCAATGTTCGCTGTTTATAGATTCCAGAAACGGTCGCTCTGGAAAGGTCATTTGAAAAGTTGGTTAAGAAAAGTGGGTGCTTTTATATTGTGTGTGTCTTTAAATGTTGTAAGGGGTAAGTGTACGTGTGTGTGCATTTATTACCGAGTTGTGAGTAATGGTCAAGAAAGAAAAAATGCAGAGTAACAGCACCCTCTCCTGGACACTGTGGTGTAAATCATACAATACTTGTTATTAGGGATAAAATATAGTATTTTTAATGTTTACATAATCTGGTACTGTACATTATTTGTTTGGTCTTAAAGGTTGTGCTAGGATTTAAGTTTTCAAAGCAATACATGTTACGTTACAGATGGAATGTGTTAATGTCATTGAACATGCTTATTTCATTTTATTGAACGTGCTTTTTCGCTCCTTCCATGCATCGTTTCAGCGATTATGAAAACCGCCAAGAGAAGATTGCAAAATGTATGGTAATCACTTTAAAGTTTACACATTTTACACATTAGAAGTGTGTTAACAAGTCTTGGGGAGTAACACTGCATATGTGAAAAGAGTTGCATAAAAGCCTCTTGTGCAGAGGTGGGAAGTACGAAATGTCGGTATTTGACATCCTGGAAATGAGACTCAACAATCAACTATCTTCCTCAACTATAGTGATATATATTAATATGACATGAGGTTGAGTTAGCTTTGCACAAAAATGTTTGGTAAAAATGTTCCTATACTTACTGATTACATTTCAGAGCCTGTACTTTCTTACTTTTACTTGAGTAAAGAAGCTGAATCAATACTTATATCAAGACTTTTCTGAGTCTTTTTCACACAAGTATCTATGTGTCTACTTGAGTAAATAATATGCATACTTTTGCAACCTCTGCTTTTGTGGTTTCAGAGGAAGCATCATGTCATTCTATAAATTACTTTTATTGATGTCGCTCAGTGGCTAAATTGCACTTTGGTCTAACATTGCTCTCCTGTAACACTGTTTGATTAAGCAGATTCACGAAAAAGCCATCAAGACAAAACAAACCTAAATCGTGTTGTTAACTTCTGTTCTTTAATGCTCGTGTGTGCTGTCAGGTTCTTCTGTTTGTCGTCAGCCAGATATACTGTCAACCTACCGGAGAAGAGAGTATGTGTGGGGTCAGAGCCTCTGCAGGGGAACAGCAGTTGTCTCCGAAAATAGAGGCAAAGGTCTGCATGTGTCACCCAGAAAACAGTGGACTGTGGTGACACTGAGGGCAGAAGTGTCGAGTCAGGGAATGTGCTCGGTGTCCTGCGATGGAGACAACCTTAACAGCAAGCAAATCTCTATCTGGAATGCCGGCGTATGTTAAAAGTGACATTGCAAGTCATCATGTTGGTTTAAAAGCAATGTTTCTGCAGAAAACAACAGCTTGTGTGGGGTCCCCTCCCCTGTATCTATTCTCCATCTCTCTGAGATATGGCTCAGTGGTGCGGAGAGGAAACAATATCAATCGTTACAGGAACAGCGCAAAGTGTTTGTCATTTATGTTCATTTCACACTTAATTGAGAATAACCTTCTCACAATCATCCTGAACAAATGCTTCCAGATGGTGACTGAAAGCCTACATGATATTGGTTTGTTCTTACGATGGAGTGCTCCTCAGCCAATAGAAAACTGGAGGTAATAATAGCAGTACACTAAATTTAGGGAATCAAAGCCTGAAATCTGACGCCAGAGCACTCTTTTGTACGATGATTACTTTAATCCACTTTGGAAAACCATGAATCACTTTCTCTGTTAAAACAAGAGCACTTTGGTGAAAGGCTGGACTTTAATACTAAAGTCATCCAGTCCCAGCATCTATGAATAGTAGCCTGCTGTCTGTATTATTTACATTTATTATTACACCACCGTTCATGTTTTTCCATTTGCAGCAAAAGAGTACATCTTTTTAATCTTCTTGCTTTGAACAAGTAGTGAATCAGGGACTAAACAGAATGAGTAAGGAGGATAAATCAAAAGTCAGCTATCGCATCAATCATTGCAAACCCTGGACTGCAGCAACACAGCGGTGTAGTATGCCAACTTTCACGGCACTCAGCTACAGGCCCTGCATTTTAAAATGCTGTCATTAAATACTAATTAGTTTTATCTAAATGCTTCCTCTGGTTTCAAACCATAAAATAGAGTTACAATGTTATTACACTGTCCTAATTTAAACCCAATAAAGAGATTACTGTGGGGCTAATTTAGCTTTATGTTGTAAAAGGCTGTGGCACACTGACAAACTAGAATGGCACTCAGTAGAGTGCATACCTTCGCCAAGGCCCAACACTCCCCTTTGATTCAATCAAGCCTGATCACCGTTGATACATTTCTGAATCCCCGTGATCTCAGCTGCACATATGTAACCATATAGCAGCTGAAAAAGGGCTAACCTCTATAAAAACATAATTTTATCCTGGCAACTGGGCTTTAAATTACTTTGTTTTTTTTACTCATGGTTGTTTTTCAGGATCAGTGTCTCCTCAGTTATCTCAACCAAACAAGATGTGTGGGACTTTTCATACAAGCTATTTAGTCCTCAGAGAAATAATAAAAGCCAAAAGCAAAGAGCCGATGACTCCACACCTATGACAAGATACTTCTCTGAATGTTAATAAGGCTGACAACAAAGAGTGGCGAGGGGGAGGACTGAGTAAATTAAAGAAAAAAGGGCCAGCGTTATGCCTATGGGCTCCAGTAAGGCATTGAGATTACTGAATGGGCAACAGTACAAAGGCAACTTGTGATGAAAATCAAGGAGAAACATGGAAGCCTCACAGATACAGAGGCAGGCAGTGGGTGACTCATTCAAAGCCCATCAAAGAGACAGTACACTTTCGCTCTAATAAGCTGTTTGCAGTGGTCCAGCTGACATCCTCATCTGAGCAGAGGATGCACACAAATGCAGTCTGCATATGAATTATTCAACAGGGAGGAAAATGATGCATCCAATCTCTATAAAAAGACCTTTAAGTATCAACACGGGGCTTTAAATGTTGTTTGTTTTGTTGTGCCTGCAGAAGTATCGGGACAGCTCTATAATTAATATATCACATAAGATACACGGTGACTTTGAATATCGGAGAAGAGAGGGGTAAATGTATGATTAAAAACATAATAATGAGCAGGATCTCATTAAAAATATCCCCGCTGTACAATCACACAATCCATTCTCTCTTCCCATCGGTCAGGTTTTTCCGGCTTCACAATCACACAACACGCCTTCGTTTAATGCAGCTTCTCACCCTGTTAATAACAGCACACGCTTGTATTACAGACATCACAGACAGGGCTGTAATTTACAAAGCGGGTGTGATAACATATTAGACAGCAAACTTAAGCATGAGAGGGCGAGAGTGCGGGAGAGGAGGAAACTGCGCCGCTGACGGGCGCATCTTCACAGACGCGCATGTTTGACACGGTGCCAAAGGGGCATCCGACATGTATGGTGATGAAAGAGTGGGGGTGTCTCGGGAGAAGCCAATGGCCTCGCATAAACCAACATATAAATAATCCATGTGAAATCTGGCGAAGCTCGTGTGGAAACTGCCTGGGTGAGGTTCTGAGGCTTCCCCTGCATGGTTTATTTAATACACAATACAGGCTCATGAATGGAGAGGCTGCACGGTTCTCTCCATGTTTAATAAGCCATTGAGGTGAACAAAACTAAAGATAAAGGTCCAGATTATAGGATAAAAAAAAACAACTGGAAGAAACAGAGAGGTAAACAGGACTATAGACAACAATATAGGATACAATAGAGTGGTAAAAGCTATTCAAAAGATGACTTTGCGGCAGGATTATTGCATGTCTGAGTCACGCAGTAGAGGATCAGGAGATCTCATAAAAGTGGGAGTAATCAATTCAACTTTAAGGTCACGTCAGAAAAGAAAGACACGTCCAGTGAAGTGGCATTAAAAAGAGGTATGGTCTTGTCAATTTTTAGCCTCGTTGCAACATTTCAGCAGTACTTTTTTATGATAAAAGCAGGTTAACAGCAGCGTGGGTGAAGAAAGATTGCACAAAATGCAGTAGAACTGAAGCTCGGTGCTACTAGGACTGTTTTTTAAATGAATTTTAAATATCTGTTTACAGGTCTTGGGGAGCTCTACGGCCTTGGCCTGTCCAACAGGATGCTGTGATCAACTTTGTCATAGGAAGCGCTAAGAGTAATAAGAACAGAGACTGAGCACAGCTCCGTCACAATGAGAGATGACAGAGAGCAGAAACCCAGATTCAGAGTATTTGAAGAATTTACAAAAGGGGACAAATAAGTTAATAATGTTTTCTTGACCTCAACAACTCACTAAACTCTACGACATTTATTAAATGGATTTCAGGACTTTGTATCCAGGTGACTAAAGTTCGAATTGAGGTAACTTTTTTTGTATTTCTGCTGCTCATGTTGGCAGGCAACAAGTAAAAGCACAGAGGAGCCTACACACTGTTTACAGCAACCTGCCAGGACAAATGAAGACAATATGTGATATCACAAAGATGCAAATGAAGGCCAATTATAAAAGATTGATCTTAATTAAAAATGTTAAACCTCTCAAAGTTAATTTCATACTGTATATTTCATCGCTGCCACTCACGTAAATCAATTATCCTCCTCCATCAGCCGCACGTCAAAATAGCTACAAAAACAATTTGGGCTAATGGTGATTTGACCGAATTCATTACAGACTAATTGCTTATCATGTGAGATCTGATTAATGATTACACAACAGTGTTTTCAAACTGCCTCACTCCAGGACGTTTGTAGGAGCCAATTAGTCGCTGCCTTGAGGCCTCTCTCCACTGCTCATCCTCTCTATGCGTTAGAGTCCATACTAACATTTCCAATCCCGCCAAGCCGAGCCCATCTGCTTTTCCTCCGCTGGTCGGATAAAAGCAATAACAAACCTCATGAATTAAGAAAGATGTTGTGGTTTCATAATGCTTTGGCGGAAGAATGACACTGATAATACAGTTAAAACATGCAAGTCTGTTTTCTCCGTGGGGCTTCTATTGTTTTAGATCCAAAGCGGATGAAGGAATATCGTCTCCCTACACTGAGCAGAGACCCTAACCTCATTCAGCTGTGAAAGTAAAGGTCCCGTTACATTTAATTATAGAAGAGGCTGCCGTGTGGAGGGACTGGCTGCCAGGGCGCACAAACCACTGAGTGCTTAGCATAGTAACAGACACAGAGGCACTCAACTGGAAGCATGAAGATACGAAGGAAGGGAGGGAGAGATTTAGGGCTGAGAGGATGAAGGAGTGAGGATGGGAAAAGGGAAAAAGTGTAGGGATGGAAAGATGACGGGAAAAGGATGAAGAAATGGAGCTGCAAATGTGGCGAGAGAAATCTGGGATGGAGGCACTGAAGGATGAAGAGCTGCGAGGGTGGGGTGGGTGAAGCTCACTGGCATGGGAGAAGACTGATCTGTGTAATCATTTCATTTTAGGGACTTCATACATGTTTCTATATCACTGAATCAAGTCCATATTACAGTAAATTTACTCCTTGTTTTTCAGTAAATTGAGGCTTTCTTGCTTTCTTGCGAAATAACACATTTACAGAAGTCAGCTGACACACACACAAAAAAAATCCTGACAGCCTCTGCTGCTCAGGTGTGAGCTTATTCACTGTAGGCACGTGGCCATGAAATAAACTTAAACACCACTCGGCCCGGCTGATGCACAGATGCACCACCGGAGATCACATTAAGCTTTAAAAAAAAAGAGAAAGAAAGAGAAAGCTAACACCGCAGGATGAAACACCTCTCCGAGCACTTATCTTAGCGGTGTGTTTCAAATCATAACTACGTCATTTGATCACCAGCCACAAGAAATCAATATGGCCTGATAGCAGCGTTGGCACTGGGTATCACAGAGTTTTAAATAAGGATATCAGAGAAATTCATCTAACGCTGAAATCGAACCGAAAGAGATATACCGTAACTCCAGAAAAAGACCAAAACTGAGCTGATAGCCCCTCTATTTCTAACCTCAGAACGAGATATCTCATTAATAAGCACAAAGAAACCATCTCGAGTGCCGGTACCTCGTACAAAATAGTCAGGAAATGAGACGGATCCAATTTCTAATGTCTGCTCCATCTAGATCATCCCTTTCAGCTCCTCATCTACACTTGTCCTGATGTAGTTTCATTTTACACAGCCAAAAATAATACGTTTTTTAATGACGAATGTGATAGCCTTGCATTTTCAGGGAATTAACTTTTGTATTCATGGGCGTCACTTTGTTCTGTAAAAGGGTTGGTTGACAAAAGGGCTCAGCTAAAGAGACATTTTTGAAACATTCTTCAACATATGCGACTTTAGGCAATTTAATGTTTGGATCATAATTATAATTTAAAAATACAGCATAACGGCATATCAGAAAGGGCACAACCGAGGCTCGACAGAGCCGACAGCAAGATTGCACCAGTAGGCTTTCTCCCCAAACATTTTTAACTTAATCAAAATTTAAAAAGTGGTGGAGGTATGTCCTGACACCTATGTGTGTCTCCTTTTTCTCCCTTTACGGTTGGATTCTCAAATCTGCCGAGGGGGGAAAGTTGAACACAAACACAGTGAAGATTGGGTATATATATTTTGAAATGAAACACAAGGAGAATTCAGCACTAGGTACGATATACACCCAATGAGCAGTGTGCCAGAAGAGGTGTTGATGTGAAAAATACACAATCTTCACCGAGGGAATACGAGTCCTGCAAGCCCCCTGATGGAGAACTGAGGGAAAATGTCAATCTGTCATCGAATGTCACATGAATCTAAAAACCTTGAACAGTAATGTTGATGTGCTGTGAATCACTGAATGTCAAATGCTGTCAAATGCTGTCATAAACGCAATCTATATAGAAAGTCGAAGGGATACATGCAGGATAATAATAATATCTTAGTTTTAAATAGCGCCTTTCAAGAGAGCCACGGACGCTTTTATATAGGGCCGGGGGAAGAAGGAAGGATCCGTCACAACATGTCTCGATGCTGTTATCAGAACAGACGCTTGAAAAACGCTGTTTGACGTAAAAAAAATCTCAATATACTCCAGTAAAACTTGAATAACACACTAAAACAACAACAATTTGTCAAATGATGTCATACTTTATATACAGTAATTGCTTCTTTAAGTGTTATTATTCTTATATTTTTTATAAAGTGGGCTCAAGTTTTCCTCAACTTATCCTCAATACAAAACATGTCGATTAGAGCTTTGTCGAGTTATGACTCATATGGAAAAACAGTGAGTTCTTACCCAACCCTAGTATGAGGTGCAACTCAACACATTTCAGGACATCAGGATATTTTCATTCCACTTAACTGTTTATTCTAAATCATATCTTGATTTGTATTTTGTGAATATTTCTGGTCCCCCAAAACACTGCAACACATTTAATTTGCCTCTCTCTGCATATGCACACCCACATATGCACCCATATCCCAATATCCCTGACTAATTTTGAGTAGTGTATCCGTCTGCACCACGATATGGTCAACAAGTGATATTATGGTTATTCGACCGATATTGCGATTGGGATATAATTCACAATTATTATTATTATTATTATTATTATTATTATTATTATTATGGATGATTACATTTTACATCACATTTTTTCATTTATATTGAAAAACTCTCGGTTCTCTGCCAGACAAACGTCAAAATTTCATTAAAACACTGTTTTGTGACACATTTTACCTTATAATTGCAGTTCTTGCGATATGGGTCATATTGCCATTTCGATTATTTTGCGATTAATTGTGCAGCCCTACTGTATATAAACCCTATATCTCTCTTTAAAAAAAAAAAAAAAAAGCACTGCTATAGTAGCCTATCTTTCAGAAAAAAGAAGTAAATGTCTAAAGTCCAAACTTCACAATCGCCACGTAGCCTAACACTGATGTCAGAGGTCTAATTTGCGACAAGTCTAATTTGATCTTTTTTTAAAAATGGCGACTGTCATTTAAGCAAACTTTTTGATCTTACAGTCTGTTACGGCGGGCGAAAAGGTGGCCGTGAAACAGAGGAGACATGTCGTCAAGCAAGAATGTATTAACAACTGCCAACATTAGCAGAACAACACGCGGTTTAACCGACACAAACGTCAGTACAACCGAGCTCAGCAGCGGCCACGCCAATGATTCCTACACGGGACAGCACGACTCAACTTCACCAGGACCAAGACGATAAACTGACTCTGTCCTCGGTATCTCAATTCAGCTGCAACTGTATTAAACAGCACTAAATATATACCCAGCACTCACTCAATGTGGACGTTTAATCAAACCCCGGGAACACAGAGAGAGTACAGTACCTTTGCTGTTGTCTTCAGGCGGGCGGCTGGATGTGAATGAGTTTGTGACGATGGGTCGTGATGAATGGATGCTGCGCTGCCTAGCAACCAACCGACCAATTAAAAAAAAAAAAAAAAAAAATGCATACAATTTAAATGAGAAAGCTCTAAATGCACAGCTCTCTATTTCTCAATGCTTGGCTTCAGTAATCAGTAACTTGCTTTATATTAACCTGCCTATTACTACATTAAAGGATAAGTTCACCCAAAAATAAAATTTTAGTCATCAGCTGCTCAGCCACGATGGGAAGGCAGGTGGGGTTCTGTGGTTCACAAAACATTTCTGGAGCACCACAGCAAAATGGCACTCTTCTAAACAGCTGAAGTTAACAAGGACCAAACAAAAACAAAATGGATCTATAAATTCATAAGTCAAGTCTCCCGTAGAGCCGAGATCTAAAATTGCCTTGAAAAGATGATATTTAACCCTTTCAAAAGCCAAAGTTGCACTGTAGCTGTTAAGCCTCAAGCCATGTGTGCAAGACCATGTGTCGACAGTTTAAATATTGTTGTTAAAAAAAACAATTTAGGATCACAGGGCTTCTGGAGACTCGGATGACACTGTACAAGCTGTATGGAGCCATTTTATTTTTTGGGGGGTTGTTTTTCTATTTCAGTTGTTTAGGGAGAATTCTTCGAAGCTGTTTTGCTGTGGACCTTCAAAAATGTTCTGTGAACTAGCAAACTTCTCTCGACTTTCCTTCAAAGGGCTAAGGCTGAGTAGATAGATGATTGAATTCTCTTTTTTGGGTGAACGTATCCTTTAGAATGTGATGTGTCCATATAAAATGATTTAAAAAAGAGATCAACACAAAAATGTCAGGTTTTACTTATTTATTTGTTGTAACTGTGCGACCAGAGCTCAATGTTGCTAAGTATTTCTGTACCGCTTTGATCCAGGGAGCAACTACAGTATCTGTCAGTCTTGTACCACAACATGTTCTCTGGATAGCACACAGATGCATAATACATTCATGGAAGAAGCTAAATCTACAGCACCCTCTAGTGAATTCTTTGGGGAAGTGGGTCACAGTGTAGAACAAGAAAGCTTTGCCCTGTGGAGGGAGTTGTGCGGCATCTTCTTCTCTAAAAGGAAACCCTGCTACATCAAGGATTCTTCAGGCATTCTCAAGAGTTTGCCCGACCTGAAATATAAAAGCCTAACAGTCACGGGGGGAGCACAGCTCTCATCGTATGTGAGACATCTCCTCTAGATAGGGCGTCTTCATGCAGCCTGTGCAAAGCTGGTCCATCCACAGAGGAGCCTCGTGCTGCAGAGGGGTGCGGCGGGGGTAGAACGTGTACGACAGATCGTAATTCAAAAGACAGCTGAGGGAGGTCATGTAGATGTCTGAGAAACGACACAGATGTCTGGAGAAGTAGGTGGGGTTGTGACGCGTCCTGAAGATGCTGCCGAAGTGAGGGTTGAACAAGTTCTTTATCATTGCCCTGCAAAATAAAATGATATGGGTCTAAGTTAGAATGTTTTTAATATGAATTCATATACTTTGTGGAGGAAGCAGTATTCAGACCCTTTGCCTGAGTAAAGTAGAAATACTTTTCATTAAGAAATACAAAGTTAGAAGTGAAGACTTGCACTCAAAATTAAGTGATATGTCCTTTCATATCAAAATAAATATTACTGATGCATTAATAAGTAAACAGCATATTAATAATTGACTTTGGTTAGTTAAATTTACTGTATAATAGCATCATTTTATGTGTTCCTTATAGGTTCTTAAAATCTTAATCGATAAAGTCAATTGTAACAATAGCTGCCAAGTAAATGTAGTGGAGTAGAGGTATCAAGTACCATAAAAGTTAAATTTTCTCAAAGTCAAAAGCACCTCAAAAATACACTTAAGTCCTGTGCTTTAATAGATGTTACCAGGGTAAACACAGGATAAAGGGAGTGGTGAAGATGGTGAAGATTGACATGAGATAACTGCCATCACCTGAGTTCTTCTCGCTCATTCTGCCATTCCCGAAAAACCTGTTTAGCCTCTGGATCCCGATGTACCTAGGATAGTGAAGAAGATTAAATCACGAACAACTCAAGAGTCACTGTAGGGTCAAAAAGTCTGAGAGCTCTAGTCAAAACACTTCTATTTTGCAGCTTGAGTGAAACGTGTCCATGACTGGCATGGACTCCACAGGTCTGTGCTAAATCTGATGACTCATGTTATCCCAGCAGGATTTGAAAGTGTTCCACAAAGCTCCATATGTTGTCACATAAATGTTCAGTGAGGTTGAGGTCAGGTGACTGTGGAGGAAAGTCCGTGAGAGTCTTTGGTCGTCTCTGCATTTCAAGTAGTTCTTGCAGTGCTTTGAGGTGCGTTTGGGGTCATGATGCAGTCACTTGATTGGGGCATTTGAAGAACTGAGAAAGCCAAGCATTCTGTGACATGACAAGAAGCTTTGCAAAACACTGTCAAATCATGCTGGGATAACATGAGTCAGCAGGTTTTTGCCAAACTTGTGGAGTCCGTGCCAGCTCCAGTACGTGCTGTCATTAACGCACATGGGGCTTGTAAACAGAAGTTAAATGGACTTGGGTAGCTTAGTGACCGGGCAGTTTCTTTGGCATCCTGTTTTGTCATCACACCAGTCAAGAACCAATGATAAATGAGTGTCCAGATTGTGGTTTGTCATCAGTTTATTTAGCAATTTGGGGCTTACCAAACATGAGTAACTGCCAGCTACAAAATTCAACATCTGTTACCTTTAACCCCTTGCATACTTTGATAGAAGTTGGTTGGGACTTGTGTTTTTATGGGTTTCTGTTTGTTGAGAGATCGCTCCACAAAATCCTGGGATTAACTCACCTGCATGCGCTCCATCAGGCCGGTTAAAGCCTGCAGCCAGGTGAGGTTCAGAGCATACCGGTCTGTGCACACCACCTTGGTTTCCTGCTCCAGCTCAGGAACTATGGCTGCCGTACGCCAGCCATGTCGCAACATCAGGTCCTGCCACAACATGTGAAATTCCCTTAATCAAACTCTAGCTTGCGCAATTATGAATCATTTGAGAACTTATCAAGGATTTGCATTAAGTAGAGAGCAGCATTGGAAAACTTCAGGGGAATTTAATTCACAGCAGGTAGAATATATGACGAGGCAGGCTGATCATATCACATATTAACTGATCCTTAAAATCTATCTAAGCAGAAACACCAAATATGCTTAGCAGGAACATGTTTCATCACCGGGCGTCTTTAGTTTCACCATTCTGGATGTCGTCATTTTACGAGTGAATCAATGACATGGTTTATAAATCACCTACCAAAGAGATTTCTTGGTTGATTTCCGATCTGCTTGAAAATAAAAAATAGAAGGAAACTCCCTCGTCCCATAGGTCAAAATCAGACGTTTTAAGATAGGAACCAGCTAGCAGCCCAACTTCAAGCATTTTTAAAATCTAATTTCAAAGAACATGCTGGTCCCCTGTATGGAGGACTGAAACTGCCAAAATGAAGAGTAAAAAAAAAAAAAAGAAAGAATAAATGGCTCAATAAAAAGTAAATATGCCATTAAATACACCAAAAATACTACTAAAATAATATGTATTTTTTATCTTATTTTGTCTGATATCTACTTTCATTCTGTTTTAACTGATTTTATCTAGTTTCTATTTGGTTCTATTTGTGAGAAAAGTTTATTTTTCAGTGTCATTCACAACTTGTGCTACAATCCAAGTGTGTCAATATTTCACAAGTTGGGAATGAGACTCAAAAATCAATTTACAAATAGGACCTTTAAATGCTTGTCTCCACCTCATGTAATGCACAATACAAATAAAATGCACTCCTTGCTTGTTGTGTGTCTAATCAGAGAGTACTTTAAACTAATATGTAATTGTATGATATGTTTTTGGCTACATGTTTGAATACCCTCTACACAATAATCCATGCCATTAATTCTAGATTTTTTAAACAATATCAGGCAGTAGGGTAGCACCACGTGGTGTTTAAAATTTTCCCTGCAGAGCCCCTTCCTGCCCCTCCTAAATGCCACATGTTGAGTTTTTAGAATTATCTGTGTTGATATGTGTTTGAGTGGGCCTGGACCATAATACCAAAATTAATGTCATATAAGCAATCCTGAAAAAAATTACATTTCTTGAAAATGTCAGTCAGACACTTACAGCCAAGTCACTATAAAGATGATCTCCGAAGTAAAGAACCTTTGAACCTCGCCAGCCTGTCAGTCTGAGGAAGTCAAACAAGTTTCCCTGAAACACAAAAGAAAACCACAAACCACAGGTTATCCTCTTGAGTACATTAAGACTCACATGACGCAACATGCACAAACATGTAAGATTTTCAACATGTAGCAGCTTCACACAGCTATTAAATAGAGAGAAAAAGGACAAAGCTCAAACATCAGGCCATTTTTAGCTAGAGGAGTCAGACGGAAGCTGAAGTTATACAGACCTGTTTGTAGATCTGTCCTTTGTCTAAACTGTTTATCTTTTCCCACCGAAGGTCTCCGTTACCATCCAACCGCCTGAAAGGTCTGTAAGATTGACAATATTAGGAACATTTCTGAGATTGCTCTCCAAAACAAGAAACTGAAGTGAATATATAAGGTGTATCAATGTCCTACGAACATTTCTGAATCACATTATCTGATTCCGTTCACCACTTCCTCCAAAACATCTACTCACTTGATACAGTCGGTGAAGAAGTGAGGTTTGTCTGCCTGCACAATGACAACATCAAAGAAGTCTCTCCAGTTTTTTCCCACCATGTGTGTCATCCCTTTATCCCTGCACGTAGGAAAAAAGAAAAAAATACATACCAGATTGCAACAGAACAGTTTGTTATGAGTCAGAGTGGAGTCACGAAGACACGTGCCACAGAGAGCATACACTTACACAAAGCTAAAGGGACTGTTGGTGATGAGGAAGAGCTTCTTTCCATTACTGACCAGTCGGTGCAAAACAGCATCAGTCTCTTCTCCTCTCAGAATGAACTTATCTATGAAGAGAATCAGGGCAGAATGTTATTTCGTGTGAGGCAATGTGTCGGCTTGATGCAAAAAGAAGAACGGGATTTCTTACCGAGATCCTCCATGACCCATTTGTACATGTAGCCTTTGAGGTGAACCATGCCAATTGCTTCCTGAGGATTAAATAAGTGTTACATTGAGCGACCGATCTGTGTTATTCAACAATTTCACAGCGCTTTGTCTTTGATCTAGCATGAGTATTTTCTGCGAAGATCTACAGACTACAAAAAGAAATGGTCCATTTTATGAAAATACCTCAGAAGCTTATCGTTTGAATGTTATCAAAACAGATGTAACGGTGAAACAGCAGACACATTGTTCTTTGTTCTACCCATCAGAGTCCATTGCTTAGTTTTCTGAGCTCAGCAGATTCCTGAGCGTCCAGCTGAAGAATCACAGTGTGTAAAAAAAAGTCTGATACAATAGATGGGTATACTTCTCAGTGTGAGCTACAGGGTGAGGCCACAGCTCAAAAACAGGGTGTAACATTCAATACCGTGAGAGTTTTGAAGAATACTCACCGAGACGTCCCTGAACAGGTGAACTGGATCATACGGAATGTCGTTTGTGATGAAAAAATCATTTGCTACAGCCAAGAGAGTCATCTCTGGGATGGAGAAGATGTCCATGAACTGCTTCACCTTTGGTCCCTGTGACAGAAAATATAATTCAATGTTTGATATTTTATTTTGCATGTTTACGAGGAATGCAGTTAATGTTTGTGCACTTGCGATGCAATTAACATTATTCTACCTGTGGTATTTAGATGACTTCCTAATCCAATTTGAAAAACCATCACTCACTAAGAGGCTACCTAGAACACAGAGCCAAGTCTCCAAATGAGATTGGAGCCACATCAAAACTAATTTGGACGGCTGTCTCGAGGAGAATAACTTGGAGAGACTTGGAGGCATACTTCCTGCAGCAGGAAAGCACTTCAAATTGTTTGAGCCTGATTCAAAACATCACAGTCCAAATTGCTCCTAATTAGTAAACAGGTCAGATAAGCATTTGTGACTGTCAGGCTCTATAGAGATTTCAGCTTTTCCTGATGGATGGAGTGCAGCTTATAAAACACCCTGACAAAAACAAATTATTTTTTGGACACAGAGTTCTTCTGGCCAGCTTTTTAGGGACTGGAACACTACCCTCCTGCTGCTTCATGTCGACAATAGAACAAATGCGATTACAAGGTTCAACATTGGTACTTATGTAATAGTAAAGCCACGAATAAGCAAAGCCAGACACTTGAAATATCTCTGGACAGGCACAGATTTAATCCTGAATTACATCCCTGTTTGAGAGGGACCAGAGGGGATTATGACAGATGTGTTGAGCCCACAAAGTTAAGAGGAGCTTTCCCATCTGTGCCAAACCAAACATGTTTCACAGAGAAGAAACATTCGGAGAAAATATAAATGCAAGGTGAAATCACTGTAAAGAATGTCACGCAGCACTCTGTATCCAACTGTTAAAAATGATTACAAATATTCCAGTCCATCTGAGCTGAATACCCTGATACAGACTATCCTGTTGTATTCAAACTACTGTACACTATTAGAACCTCACCTTTCCATAGAAGCCACTGTCTTGCTGCAGGGGGATATGGTAAGTTCCCCCGTAGAGCTGAAGGACCTCCTCGTCTGGTACTGGGCTCAGTCCCCTGGAGACATGAAATATAAATAAACGCACAACTTCTTCAAAACCCGTACAGCATTATCAAACAACACAAACAGATCATTTCATCTTCAGAGGCAGTGATGTAGATAGATAAACTTTATGGATCAATATCAGCTTTTAAAAACGATGGCCATGATCATGAAGGGTTCGTACAACTTTTTAAGAGTAAAGTTCAAGCCCTTTTTAAGCATTGTCAGGACACCCTAACCAAAACCTTCCCGACTTTTTAAGCCTTTATCGTCACATCTTAATTTTTAGCATGAATGCGGTTGTGTTAATTTATTTACAAGTTTCGTAGGGAAGTCACTGGGGACATGAATACGTATAGTCTTCAGTTCTGTTGCGCCACGTCTTCCTCAGCAAGTGACAGACGCACAGAGAAATGGAAAGAAAGCTTGAGCTGGCACTCAACATAATAATAATGTTGCATTGTAATTATTATTTTGTTATTTTAACTCTCTAAAATTTTGTGTCTCAAGGTTGGCGAGTATGTTTATACCCACAGCAATCAATCGATATTGTCAACTTTGTTTATCTGACCAGCTGTTCTTGATTATATGTTTTGATCATGATCAATACATTCTTGCTAACTGACGCCAGGAGACAACAAACAAACCTCTTACCGATACACTGTTCCTGACTGAATGTAATGGAAGGCATCTACCTTCATCAGATGACCCTACAGCGGGAGAAAGTAGGTAAGGTACATGTTTCACATGTATTTGCCTGCACAGGATAATGTAAACATTGATCTTTCTCCTACAGCACGTTTTATTTTGAAAGGTATTACCTTTTGGATGTCATAGTGAAGACCTCGAGCGGCAAAGTTGGGGATGTAATCATATTTGCGGATGCCTTCGGGGTACTGTCGAGCAGGAATGCAGAATGGATAAATTAACCAGAAAAGCAGTTTAAAAGTACAATTAATTAATGCAGCTATTGTAAAACACACCTTAAAGTGTTCAATAAGGAAATCTCTTGCTGTATTGTAGATCATTGTGTCAAGGGCATTTGAGTACAGAGCCAGCGTGTAGTCATAGTCGAAGCCGTAGATGTCCACTTCAGCCAGGTTGACCTCGTTGTTGGCATAGATGGTGGAGGAGTTGAGGAGGTTACAAGTACCAGGTGGAATCAGGTCTGAGAACACATGGGAAACTCTCATTTAAGCAAAACAAGACAAATGCAGACCAAATCAGACAGACAGCTATAATAAAGCATGTAAAGGGAACAAAACACAAGTCACGTTCACAGGGTAGGATTAGGTCATTCACAACGTGCAACTCACATTTTACGTCAAAAGAAAATCTGTCATGTTCTCTTGTATTATGAAACCTGCTGATTATGCACTTGTGCAGGCAGGAAAGAAGTAATTCCACTGCTGTTTTCAATTTAGCTTCACTGGCAAGCTCATCTGAGGTTGCGTAATGGAGAATATCAACTGCCTCGCCACTGGACTGAAGTCAATCCAATAGAACATTTTGAACAATTCAGTATTTAAAGGAACAGGGAGCATAACATTCAGTACTCCTTGTGTTTGTTTTCATTATCACAGTTATCAGTACTGCGGTCCACTGTTTTCATAAACAGTCATGCAGCTAACACATGGGTACAGATTAAACAGTTTACAATCTGCCCAGGCCTCTAATACCCTGGCTGGAATATGAACATAGAGCTGTGTCACCATCAGTCTACAGTGTAGGTGAAAATGGGTCAGGGCTTTCTGTCCTGGGACAGTTCAATGAAGGCCGCAGCTGGGCATAAAATATGCATGTGCCAACCCTGAGATGGTTTTCCTGAAGCTATTCTATACCTGGAAATACCTTTATTCCCATGCTGCTGAGTCACATTTCAACATTAGATCTATGAAATTACCAGCTTTAACAGTGCAAAAAGACTGTTGGCCGTTGAGGCTCATTCCCTAGTTGACAAAACAAACAGTTGCACAAAGAGTATTTGATGAGTCCCTAACCCAGACAGTCGGCATTTGATGACCTGGAAATGAGACTCAGCAATAAACTGCCTCTCTCCAGAATCTGTTATAGAGCTTTTAATTGAATCCCATTATGTTAAGAATTCATGTTTTGCTGCTGCACCTGGGTCCATGAATTATTTGTTCATTTGATATTCAACTGAGAATCCAAAATTGTTACATGTGAATGTCAGAGAATAAATGTAGATTTATTACATAGTAAAAAAGCCATGTATCCAGTGGTGGTCTGCAACTAAGTACATTTATGCAAGGACTCAACTCAAAATACAACTTTTAGGTACTTTTAACTATACTGGAGTATTTCCATTTAATGCTACTTCATGCGATTACTACACCATATTTCAGAGGCAAATAATATACTTGTTACTCCACATTTATCTGACAGCTATAGTTACACTGCAGTGTTTCCTCTGTAGCTTTGGTGTCAGGGGGCAATTTTGGTATTTGTTCTGCATCCAACCTAGCTGGTCTTAGTTTTGGTTCTAGCCCTGTAAGTACTGTCTTTGTAAACTGTCTGTTGCTTATATTTAGTGATTTGATCATGACTAAAGGGCTAATTCTATGCAACTTTGTTTTTTTTATCTATATTATAATATCTAATTTCCCATTTAATCTAGCTGTGGTGGTAATGTTCTTACTGTGGTGGTCCACCATTCCTGAATGAATTTAGAGGAAACATTGCACTTGTATAGGTTATGATTTTACACACACACAGACATATTCATTAAATAAATGATGATGCATTGTAAATAAATCACTCTGTTGAAGAAATCATTCAAGTCCTGTTGAGTGGTTTGCTGCGGTGATGTGTTAAGAATACCAGTAAACTGGTGAACCGACACGCACAGAGTGGATCTGAGCCGGTGAGTGGACCCAGAGCAAATGATGTACTTCAAATCAAACTCCGTCATAGCAAGTTGCAATATTAAATGTGTGCATGTCAATGCATCGGTGATAATAATAATTTCATCTGAATAGCACTGTAGGGGAGCATTTACTCTGTAGTACTGTACTTTTACCACATACTGTTGTCAACCCTAACCCTAAGTATTACTTACACAGATTTTTGTTATTACTTGTTACTGATATCTAAATATAAAGGGTTATATAAGGATCTCTTTTTGTTCCCCAACTGTATTAACACAAAAAAATAACAATAACTGACGGAATAACAACTTTCAAAATCTAAATATTTGGATAGTGGTTTTGCAATATCTGAAATAATTCCAAAGAGTCAGACGCGAAAGATCTTCATTTTATGCCAACACAAACAAACTCTGTTTTCATGACTAAACAAACTGACCTAAAAGTACAACACAATTTCCTGCAGTTTTTCTTTGTTTATATTTGGCGGACCCTGCCACCTTTCTACAGTGTTCTGGAAAAAATATATATTTCTGAGTTTGTATTAATACCTCATTAATTCAGTAAATATCATAATTCTGCGTCTGGATTTCTTCTAAAAAACTACATAGCAAACAGTATGAATTTAACGTCGTGTTGTCATAAAGTTTAATCACACTTTTAATTGTCAGATTCTTGTAGTTTTCATGCTACAGCATTTCTCATTCAATGAGCATTTTCTCATTTAGAGCTAGCATAAAGCCACACCAAGTTTAGCTAAGTTAGCAGTTGTGTCAAAATAACTAACTAGTGGTCTGTCCTGCCCTAAATAAACTTTTTTTCACAATGAGTTCTTGCTGACTAAATAGTTTAAGTTACATATGAAAACGTAACTTATAAGCTAGCGTCCTCGTTAGCTAGTGTACGTGTGTTTTTAGCCAAAATAGAGGAACCACGGGAGAACACATGAACACAACGCCTCTATGACCTGTTGCTGACTGTTGTTTAAAAACGACATGACGACAAAGTTTATTAAACTTTATACTGATGATGGGTTTGGCGTGGATGAGCTATTAACTAACTTATAACCGACAGCATTAACGTGCCATCTGTCCCGCTAAGTTAGTTGTGCAGAGGATAAACACAATCTCCCGGACAGACGAACAAAATGTCTCCACTAACGGTTTAACATTGATGCGGGGAACGTGCGGTCCTTGGTGACGTGGATGGTCAATTATAACGGCATGGAGGAGACAAAGAGTGCGGGACCGTCTGCTTACCGTGAACCAGCTTTTTCATGTCATTGTAACGAGCCCACAAGTAGGACTTCTTGTCCCTTGGAGCTGCTGTGGCGGAGGTGAATGACCGTCTCCGCACACCGGTGACACCCGGGGCACCCGCGGGCTCCTTGGGTCGCTTCTTGTCCGCAGGCGTGCATCTTTGAGGAGGCTCGCTGGAGGACCGCAAGTCGTCACTGGGCCTGGCCGAGCAGGAGTCGAAGCTTTTTGTTTTTTCGCGGCCCTGCTTTTCTTCTCCAGACAGCGTGCATGTGGTGGAAAGTCTGTTCACTTTAGGGGATCGCACGAGAGGAGGGGTCCTGTTTCCTGTTGTCAACAAAATACGGGTTACAGCTGTGCCCACTGTCTTTAGAGACATGTCTAGAACAGCTACGTGTACACAACTCAAAACTGCTGCTGCAGCACACCAGTACTTGCACATCAAAACATCCTGTGCCCATGGCTGGAATGTAGCCACGCCCCTCGGTTTAAATGGGCGGGGCGGTAGTCCCTGTAGCCAATCAAAACTGCGCGACTGAATGATGATACCGCACAGTTTTCCACATGGGACAAGAAGAATGTTGTCTGTGTCCTGCATAAATCTACAATACTGAACTTAAATTCAATGTACGCAGATTCACATTAGACAAACACATGTGCATGAAGTCAACAATGACACAGGATTTTATTCCATAATTAGAAATGATAATAATCATAATGATGATTCTAACTTTATTTAAATAGCACTTATCTAAACAAGGTTACAAAGTGCCTAACATAAAATGAAGGTTAAAATAAGCTTCACAGAATACATGAGAATGAAAAAACACAGAGCAATTATTTCATGTTACATTTGATTTTTATCTTTTTTTTTTGTTGTAAAAATTGATTAAAATACCAATATTGCCAAATTGCTGGCCCAAGAGGCAGTAATTGTTCATAGAACCTATTGTTTTATTATAAAATTTGAAAAAACAAAATCTGTGTGACTGTCTGTGACCAAAATGTTCTATTTAATTAACTGCAGGAGGAGGGGCACTGCGGTGCATCTCTGTGTGCCTGATGTGATGCGCAGATCTCAGTCCGCTGATCAGGCAGGCCATCATTCGGATGACTGAGGGATGGGGTGTGGGTGTGTGAAACAAATGTTCACAGACAAGTTAATGTTTAAAAAAGTTATTCATGTTAAGTTTAGTCTTGTTCGTTGATCTTCTATCGTGAAGTAGAGACAGGCGACCTGAAGAAACGCACCGTTACCTTGAGTAAACATTTTGATTTATCTGGGTTTAAACGTTGTTGGAAACATTTGGGATAACGTAAGAACACAACTCAACAAAATACGTAACAAAAGTGTAGTTGTTTCTAGACATTTAAATGCAGAAAACCTACATATTATATCTTTAATAGCTTGTGTGGCATTCACAAGTCTGAGGCAGTATCAGCTCTCATGAGGAACTAATGTCATTTTTCCACAAGCACTTGTGGCCACTCCATTATCAGTTTTACTGCACCGAGTTGTGCCGAGCCGTGGTGGACCTGCTCCTGGGCAGGGCCGAGCCGTGGTGGACCTGCTCCTGGGCAGGGCCAAGCCGTGTCTGCCCTGCCGTCAAGCGAGCTGCGATGACGTCATATGGGGTTCGTCATCATACAGGGACATCTCATTGCCATGAATAAGAAGCTATGGCTAGACGCCACCAATACTTTGTACTAGAAGACTTGTCTGTTTCAACTGCCTCAATGTAAAATCAAGGTTTAAGAATGGCATCTTCCTGGTCGACGGAGGAGACTGAGGCCTTCATCGCCATCTGGAGTGAAAGGGCCGTTTGGGACAACTACGAGGAATGAGAATGGGCTGAACTTGCAAGCGTCATATAAAATATCTATAATAAAAATTCAGTTGTAAGATTTGGCAACACTACACAATGCCCAGAAGAGGGTGATAATATCCCATGTAAATTAAGCTCTCTGCACACATTTGTAAGACAATGTTGACTACTATACTACAATACTATTACTAAACTACAAGCGAGAGGTTGTGAGGATGGGAGGGAAGGTGCTTTAGTTCTGAAGTGGGGCAATCAGACGATATGGGGGCTTTTCCAAGCAAATATTGATATGTGTGATTGTCTGTGATTAGATCTGCCCCTGAATAAATATCTTGGACAAGTGACTTTTGTGCCTGGACAAGCAACAGGTAAATTTACTTTCTGAAGAACAATTATGTCAAAAAAGCAATCTATGTCTATACCGTGTGTTGTGTGGCGCTAGTGACAGTTGCTTGTCAGCTAATTTCCCACCTAGCGAAGTACAAAAGCGATCTAATTTAGTTAACATATATTGAGGGATGATAGCTACTGTCAATTTTTAGGTTATGGGGGACAAATTGTTGTTTATATGTTGCAGCTAATGTAGTTATATAAAGGTACATTTCATCAAAGTTAGCTAAGTTAATGTCAGTATGGGCATGAACGCAAAAAGCTGAGGTACCATGAGATGCGACAGCAGAGAGTGAAGACTGTGATGTGCCCCCACTTTCATGAAAAACTGACATATCAACCGGGCGGCTTTGCCTGGCCATGAGCACATGGCACATTACTTTAACAGCACTAATTTTGAGTTTGAATAGTTGCAGATCATATCTTTATTTCTCTTGCACTTCCACTTAGCTCAGCATTTTATTTCAATTACCTCAGTATTTTATCTTATTTTGTAACCGCTTAAGCATTTTATTGTAGTACTTTGTTTTTTGCATATTGTATAATACTTTATTGTTCTTTATTTTTTCTATATTTGCCCTTACATTTTGATTGTATCTATCTATCTATCTATCTATCTATCTATCTATCTATCTATCTATCTATCTATCTATCTATCTATCTATCTATCTCTGTGTCTTTTGAGTGTCATGGGTCATTTATTTCCCCAGCTCAACGGTCGGAAATGGTGCCAGCACAGCTCGCTGAGTTGTCGTTCAGTAACCTCAAAAAGCAAACAAGCGTTAACTTGTGTTTGTATTCACAATCCGAGAGCCTGTTCTTCTTCTCACCTCAATCGTATCGTCATAGAACAAATATAGGATATTACAGTTTGTCTAATGAAGGATTTTTCCTTCTCACATATAGAAGTTTGTTCTTATTCATTTGTTTATTTATTTTCATCATTCCTAAGATTGTTACATACATTTTTCCACACTAAGCTATGTATATCTGCTAATGGTATTTACTGTTTTTTGATCATTTTGTAATCACCTCAGTGTCTTAGATAACCATTAGTGACGTTAGACAGTTAATATTTAAGACTGTGGCCAACAAAACAGACAAACACATCACAGGAACCACATTAAGTCCGTTAATTAATCTAATCTGGTTTGGTGATTCAGGAATATAGCCCGGCAGTTCCCCCTTTGGTTTTTGTAAAGTTTTGTTCCAATGTGAGATATCTTTCGTTTTTAATAAACCAACCCTTTTTCCCACACAAAGATGACTGCAGTTTTATCTTCGGTTCCTGTTGTGAAAAATTATATTTTCTCCAGAATGGATAAACCTATTTTTTCTTGTCACCTCGAGGTGACTTGCAGTACCTCCCAGTGGTGATGGTCATGTGTTGTCTACATGACACTGGCCCCGTACAATTTCACTGTATCAGTTCTCACTGTTATCTCATTAACTTAATGCCGAGGGCGGTGTAAGAAATTACATAATGTTCCTGTCTTTGTACAATGTACTGTAAAGACAGGATCAGGATGTGACAGGAGGAGGGGAGAATGCATTTTGCTTGAGGTGTTAGAAAGCCACAGGTGGGGCACACCCTCTACATGGGGGGATACAGAAATGTAGATAAGATGACATTTACTGTCCTATCTAAAACGTCAAAGGGTCACTGTCCTGGGAAAGACCTGATCAACCCGAACGTCAAAGGGTCATTGTGTTGTTAAGAAAATGATTGATGTCTGTTGTAAAATGAAGGTAACCTCCACTCTGTTCTGTATTTAAGGCAGTAACATTTTGAGATCTGGAGAGAATGCTTTGGCCTTCCCTCCACGCTGCGTGTTATTAAAGAGATCTGATTCATACGCTGAAGTCTAAGAAATTCTTCAGAGACTTAGCAACTCTCAACCTCACAAAGGAGAATTTCCACAACAGTGGTACCTCCAGCACCTGTAGTGTTGTCTCCCCCACAAAGCAGCAAGTGCCATTGAAAATACAAGTCACAATGCACAAAGTGTCGGATTCTTTTGTTTATTTTCCTCGTAGACACAACAACTCGAGGTCTGCAGTGGGAGACAGTGCCAGGAACCAGCACAGTGACTTTTAGTAACCTGCAAAAGCAAACAGGTGAAGTAATTAGTAACATCGCCTCTTTGAACCCTCCCGAGGGTAAACCTGGGCATGTGCATCTCCAGGAATGACTCTTTTGTGGAGCAGGAGGCCTCAGGATTTAGGACACCGTCATACAAAATGACCTTACATTCATCCAACAACAACACTGTACATAATAGATGACTACATGACTTACAATAGTTTGTATTTAATTTTAGTTTGTATTTAAGTATTATGTCTGTTACGTATGTCCCATGATCCTGGTCAAAACTTCATCCATTGCACTTGATTGGCTTGAACTACTGTGTTTTGTGTGACACTTACTCATTGCATGATCTAATTGAACCCAGAATAGGTTTTTTTTCTAACCCTAACAAAGTGGTTTGATGCCCAAAGTGAACCAAACTGCGACTAGAAACCTAAAATAATAAAAGAAACTAAAAATAATAAGTCAGTGTCAGTCAGTCAGACACAAACCCCAGTCTCTTCATTTAGACTAAAGAGCTTTTAATGTAAACCAACATGGTTGATTAGTTCATTAACAGGAGATTGTTACTAATTGCAGCTGCTGTGCACAATGTTAAAAAAGCAAATACATTTCCATCTAATTAATTTCCACAAACCAGTGACAATTCGGACTTTCAAAGTCAATGAAAGGAGATTCAGCATGTCGGACATTCATCAAGTTTTTCATTTTTGATGATTTAATAACATTTGTCAACATCACTACAGTATAAAAGGTTCTGTACTGATAAAATAATGTCTTTGTTAATCAAATATTATATTTTACTCACAACATGCACATTTTTATGTATTTTATCATTTCAGGTCTCTTAGTTAGGCTCAGCTTGGCCGGTCTTCTAAATTTCAGTGCGAAACTGCAATGTGTCTTCCTTCATCTTTTTCTTGTAGTCTTCCTCAAACTCTTCATTCTGGGCCACAGTGAAATGGTTCTTCCAGTCACCAACCTTCCCTGCAGAACAATCAGTCAGGTATTTTAGCTGAACGTGGAGACAGGATTTTGTTTCACATCACATGTTAAAATCATTGTTGACTGTACCTTTTCTGATGAAGGAAGAAACTGTGAAATCCATCTCTCTGAGTATTGAATGGTTGACCATGTTGTCTGATTTCATTTTATCAAACTGCACTCTGTTCAAAATTCTTTCCTTCCCCTCAGCTGAAGGAGACAAACCGAGGAAGGAGCAGAGTTTGTCTATTTCCCGTCCAGTGTCCTGGAAGCACAATGGTCAAAAGTTATACATAGCACTACGACCAGAACGAGCAGAGCTTTAGAAAAGTAACGTGAACAGGAAGAGACGTTGGAGTCACACAAACACGTGCACAGACAAGCAACAAAAACAAGTAAATTACCTCAACCAGATCTTCATAGAACACGTAATGGATGTTTGAGGGACTCTGTTTCTTCTTCCACCAGCCATTCACATGGTCATACCAGGGTCCAAACAGCACTACAGCAACAGAACAATAAATGAAAGCACTTGATGAGTGTGGAGGAAATCTGTGCATCTCTCATACAAGCAACTTTAATAGTTTTTCACACATACTCTTTCCCTCCATGAACCTCTGGAGGTAACTGCTCCAGTCTCCAGGCTCTGGGTGGATCATGGCCATACGTTCAAGATGGAAATAAGATACCACACTGTCCTTAGAATTGCGGGCAGAGTAGACTATCTACACAACAAGAAAACTCTGTTATCTGAAGAACAGTATTGCATTAATGATGAAATACCTACACATATTATTAGGGTTCAAACTAGAACAACAGATTCCTACAATCACCAATCTCCTCTTGAAATAACACAAAATGACTGACTCTGCAGTTTTGCTCCCAGAAGGACTTTGGTATGAACTGGACTGGAAGATGAGTCTTAATGAGTCGAGGAGAGGTGGGGAGGTTCGCCACTATGTCTGTTCCTCTTACCACACGTGGAGTTTGCCCTTGTCCTGTACATTATTAAATAGGTTACATGTCAGTGATTCTTACACTGTACTAGATACAAAACAAAACAGCTCAGATGATCAAAATTTAACAATGTGATATGATGAGCAAGGGCACACTTGGCATGCAAGAGGATGTATATTTTGTTGATATGAACAGGGACTTTAGTGTGCCCAAAAATCTGTCAAATGACACCTAACATCTTCTTTGGTCGCACTGTTGCACCTGAAATTTAGCAGGTCTTATTTAAAAGAAAACAGCACTTGCCTTTGAACAAATATTAGCCTGTAAACATATTTTCTGTAGGTCCATTTGTCAGTTTTTTGTTGCTATGTTAAATGCTACAGTGCTGTTTCGCCTGACCCGTTTTCAAGCCAAAACCAGGTGTTTTCTAAGTCAAACCATCTCCATCCGTGATCATGGCAACTAACCATGGTTTAAAAATGTTTGCACCTGTCTGACAAATAAGGTATGTGATTGTTAGCTCACCATCTATCAAGGTGAAGGTGGTCTCCAGCAATGGCACTCTTGTAAAGATTGGGATGGATGTGTGACGCTCTGGAGACGTCTCACCAAAATACAGCAGGTCCAGGATGCAGCAGAGCCAGGTGTTTCCTAAAAGAAAGAGGTAATGAATAAATTAATAATCACTGATTAAATAAATCCCAATCCCTCACCTCCATACACACATCTATTCAGGAGCCATGCTATCAAGCAAAACACATCCTGTTCATGTCTGAGGACTGACCAGATCGGGGGTATGCTGCTATAAGTACATCATCTGGCCTGGCCTGAAAGTTTTGAAGGTTCTCCCAGTTGTCTGTGAAATGGTGCGTCATCGAGACTCCATGAAAGTCAAACAGTTCTGGTCGTGAAGTAAAATCCAACTTTAAAAGACAAGAAATAAAGAAGACTCCAGATCATATGATACTGTTGCAACAACAATGATTGTTGGGAAAGGATGCAAACAACATTGTTAAGTTTCAGTTGGAGCAGCAAAGTCAAATTGTCTTAGAAAATCATTTCTACATGTCATCTTAATAGAGAATAAAATAGTTCAGAGTCCATAAGAACCTGGGGGAGTAAACTTAAACTTCTACAAGCTATCTGAGAGACATCATTTAAAATTCTGTTCTTATTAATTAATTAATTAATTAATTCTGTTAAACACACACCGAACCCCACTGGAAAGTAATCACATTTTGAATAAAAGCACATTATTGACATGAAAATTGAAATCCTGGTTATTTGAAGACATACCTTGTACATCTTTGAGTACCCTTTCTCCTGTTATCCCCACGCACTGGCTCCGTTGTAAAATGACAGTCCCACTCCTGAAAAAAGACAAACCATCTGGCAGAGTCTGCTAGGGTAAATATTGCATAATTATTTTTACTGAGTCAATAATATGTACATATGTTAATTCCCTTTAAGAGGACATAGTCAATGTTCTTTCTGAGCGTTAGCAATCACCTTGTCTAATCCACCAAGGTCGGAGTACAGAATGTCAGTAACACATTTCAGCCCGGATGACTACACCTACTCTCTTGTGCCTACCCCCTCCATGCACGCATGCACATTTCCAGAGTTGATAGATCTTTTGGAGTCATACATCCTGTCTTTTATTGTGGTGTCAGTGATATTGTTTACCTGTTTTGTATTTTACTGTCTTGACTGACCTGAACAAAATGAATTTCCCTAGTGGACAATAAAGAACTTCTAATTTTAATTCTACACACATAGCTCAAGGCAAAACATTGACTAAGTGTTTGTCTGTTTCCTCACCCACCAGCCTGTTGCATGTCTGTACTGGGAACCAAACAATCAAGCCAAACACCACAATAAAGGTTAGCAGAATATGCTTCTGTGAAACCTCAAGGAAGTTAAAACTGGATGATTCTTTATGTTGCAATTTTATGTCTGTTTGGGTTGATTTTGTCACACCGCGGTGAGGGATGTCTTGTCTTGGGTTTTTTGTCTTGTCAATTTCCGGTTTTATTTTGAAAAGTAACTTTCCTCTCTTTCCAGGTCACTTGCCCTTCCTGCTGTGTCACGGTCTGACGTCTTCCCTGATTCCTGATTGTTTCCACCTGTGTTCCCCTCCCCCATGTGTATTTAGTCTTTGTCTTCCCCTGTCTGCGTTGCCAGAGTATGTCGTCGTCCTGTCGAATGCGTCCAGCCCTGTTCACAGTCCTGTCTCGAATCAAAGTTAAGTGTGTCAAGTTTTATTTTTTGAATTGCATTTCCTCTGAAACAGAGTGATTTTTTTGTTCATAGTTTTTTTTGTCAGCTTCTTTTGTTTGTTTAGTCAGGTTAAGTTTGTAATTTCGTAACCTAGATAGAGTAGATATTTTCATAGCCTGTGTGCCTTTTCCTCCTCTGGAGTGATTTTGTTTTTTGCTAATTTTCATAGTTATTCTCCTAAGATCAGCGTAGTTCTCTTTTCCTCCTTCGGGAGCGTCTTTTGTTTCTTGTGTGTTTTGTGTGTTTGTGTGTCCATAGGCTTTCAAGATTTTCATAGCCTTTTATTTATCATTTCTGTTGAAGAGAAATCTTTTCAGAATAATAAAGCCTATCATTACTACTGCCTTTCTGCATCTGAGTCCTCCTTTTTTGCCAAGCCTGACAGATTTTCTTTATTTTTCTTTTATCATAATGCTGTGTTTAGTCTCTGCTCAGGTTTAGGCAGACAAACCACTTGGTTAGGGTTTTGAAAGCATTAAGCCTTGGCTCGAAATGCCAGTTTTGGCTGCCATGCTCACGGATGGAGATATTCAGACTTCCTTTGTTTTGATCGCCACATAAAATGGCTGGAAATGTCTCCGGGTGTCCTTTAAATATCCAGTGGTGTGACTCAAACTCTGGCTGCCCATCTGGCATAATGACAGATTGCTTTCGGAGCGATTAGAAAAGTGATCAAAATCCCTCTGACATGTACAGGGCATCACATTCACAGCTCATTAAAAGTTTCAAGAACCTAATATTAAGCTGCAAAAATTACACATTAAAGTCAAACTGTCTTTGCAGCTAATGGGGTCTCAGAAGTTCATTTTGTACTTACCGATCGTGTTGGTCAGCTGCTTAGTGAAGAAAGTTCAGTAAATCTGGATTCATACTGAAACATTTATTTAAGCCACAAACTGGGGAGAGTAGCAAACATTGGAAGAAACACTGTGTGCTGTCAAACTAACCATGATGGACACTTTCTGAGTAGTACTTTCCCCTTATCAGACCCATGAGACTTCCTGTCCAAAATAAGTTAACCCTTCACTCATCTATACAAATGGATTCTTCTGGAAATACATAAAATATGCAAATATACTTCAGTCTGATTAATTTCCACAAACTGTCACATGATGCAGATGCCCAAAACATATAAAGAGGAGATTCAACATTTCTGACATCAATCAAGCTTCGATTCTGATGGTTTTTATAACATCAGTAGAAATCAGTGCAGTGGGAAATGTCCCACACTGCTTATACAGTATCCGTATCAATCGCCTTTATCACCTGACCCAATAGCATCAACATTATCATTACATCATCATCGTTCAGGACTCTAAACTTCGGTACGAAACTTCAGTGTAGCATTCTTCATTTTCTGCTTGTAGTCCTCGTCAAGCTTTTCATTTTGGGCCACAGTGAAATGGTTCTTCCAGTCGCCAACTTTCCCTTGAGAGGATGAAAGGAATCATTCAGGTCATCTGATAAGAACAGGTGATGCGTGGTTTCGCGCAGATTTCTTGAGCGTACCTTTTCTCATGAAAGGAGACACCTTGTGATTCATTACTTGGACAGTGGAGTAATTGGCCATTTTGTTTTGTTTCATATTGTCAAACTTCGACCCAGTTGTGACTTTTTCCTTCTCTTCAGCAGAGGGAGACAAACCGAGGAAGGAGCAGAGTCGGTCTATCTCTCGTCCACAGTCCTGAAGAAAATGAGAGAATCTGAGCGTCGGCCTCGTGAAACATAAATTAAAAGTAAAAGTGGTTATCATTCAAATCAATATGCAGTCTTAAAAAAAGGTTATATTACTCGTAACTAACACGTCACGATGTCTGTCACTTCTCAGCTCACCTCAATCATATCCTCAAAGAACATGTAGTGAAGTTTGGAATGAGTCTGTTTCTTCTCCCACCAGCCGTTCACATGGTCATACCACGATCCAAACACCACTGAAAACACAGAATCATGTATGAGGGGACAGTGGAAATGAGATGATATTGTTCCTCCTTTACAGTAAAGCAGCACTTTGAACCCACTCCGTCCCTCCATGAAATCGTGCAGAAAGGTGCTCCAGTCCCCTGGTTCTGGCTGAAGATGGTTCATGCGGCCGAAGTGGTAATAGGACACTGCATTGTCCTTTATGTTACGAGCCACGTAGACTATCTACGGAAAGAGAAAAACACTCAATTACAGACTGTCAGCACCGTAATAATAATTCACGTATTTCAAGTGTTAAAGCAGCTAAAATGTAACGTCATGGAGAAAGATGGTTGACTGTTAGTCGTCCCAAAATCTTCAAATATTGACTCTCTGGGGATGAGACACAACAATCAACTCTTCCTCCAGGAAGTTACATTTTATTGCTTTAAAGACTGTGTGTGCACTGCTTTTACCCTGCAGTTCTGCTCCCAGAAAGACTTGGGTATGAACTGGACCGGCAGATGAGTTTTAATGAGACGAGGCGTGGTGGGAAGCTTGTCTGCCAAGTCTTTACCTTTGTGAAGAGAAGAGTTATTCACTCACTGATTACACGAATGACTTTGCACAAACACATTGACTGTTCTCTTAACCCTTTCATGCATAGAGGTCACTACAGTGTACAGCTTATTCAAAAGTTGTTTTCTTGTATATCCATAAGTTTTGATGGCATAGTTGAACATCAGCCACCACAGTGGATGCTATTGCATCATCTCATACACTGCCACCCATTGCAAAGCCACTGCAAGTGAAAAAAGAAGAAGAGTGAAACCAAGATGGCTGACAGACAGCCAGCAACACCAAGTTGGTCATTTATTTCTGTTCAAAGCTTCCATAAGAAGAGACCCTTGCAGGTAAGAAAAATATGGCGACATCAACTAACATCTAAGGAGTCATGCAATTGCTAAATTTTCCAAGTATTGATTCTATATTGGGAAGAAATTATGATTAATCACATGTCCACTATGTCATGTAATTATATCTTTTTAAAACATGAATTGAAAAAATAAAAATTTCAAACCTTGTTTTTCATGCCTAAAGATCAATAAAAACACAAAATCCTGACTGAGGTTATCATAATTCATGCATGAAAGGGTTAATGTTATTCCAACATGTATACATCTAATTCATCTTAAATGCTTGTTCTATGCTTTTTCATTAACTTTAGGCTGCTGGGGACCTAATTTTTCTGTTGGGCCACAGACTACAGAACAGGAGAGCAACCAGACTAGCAGGTAGCATAAGATGTCAGTATTGTACATGTTATAAGCACAGTAGAAACATGAAATAGGTTTGACCAACATGTTTAACTATATATCTTTTAAGGTTGCAGTTAAGGCTGAAAGTTACAACAGAAATGTAAATGACCGCTGTTGTTACTGTGACATCTAACAGAGTCTACAGAATGATAATGCTGCTCTGTAACTGCTGGATGTGTAAATAAGCAGCTGTTAGCTGTTCGCCATATCAACTCAAAGACATATTTAACAGGATTAGCCAGTGACTGTTTGTACAAAAAACATTCAGAGTTGGCTCCTCCCCAACTCAACGGGCAAGACAGAGAGAGAGCAGCAGTGGTCGAGCGAGATACAGAGTGAATGATCCCCCTCTCTCACCCTCTCGGTCTACCCCTCACAATGAAATCTGGAGTGTTGGCAGGTATGCAGTTGCCTTCTAAGGCACAAATAAACGCACCCACACCTCTGCACAACCCTCCAGGTTTTGTGTGAGTGCAGCTGAATTGACGTGCTTAATCTTGGTCATTGTTTGCCTCACGGCCCCGCCTGTGTTTGTGTATTGCCCTGCCCTCTGTCAAACACACAGACTTACAGCTCGTGCAAATGCAGGCAGTGGTGTGGTAGGGGTCACTGCAGACACAGACATCACCACACATTTCAAGTGGAAGTGGGTCTTAAGAGGAAATACGGAGGAGTTTGTTTGTGTGGTTGTTTTTTAGGAAAATCTGGCATAGAAGACCTTTAAAAGGTCTGTGATTGTTATGTTCACAACTTATCACCCTTTAAGTTGATATGGTGGAAATGATATTAACAAACATTTGCCTTTTTACACATCGAGCAGCCGTTTCACCGTATGACACACACGACTGAGTGCATGCACAAACAGAACTGATACAAGTCTTTGTCCGGTGGCTGTAAAATCTCACTCGTTGTGGTTATACACACAGAACAATAATAATAAAGAGATTATGTAGACAAATTGCACCAATCAAGTGATCATGGTGTAATCTAAAGATATCTGAGTGATTGTGAGCCCGTGATTCTACCTGAGGGTAACAACGGGCTACAGATCTCCAAAAATGGCACCCTCTCCTGAAGAGGAGTGGACTTCTGGCGCTCTGGATGCGTCTGCCCAAAATACAGAAGATCCAGGATGTAAGAGACCCATGTGGTTCCTGAGATTATATGAGATCAAACTGTATCAGTCAATCAACAGAACATGAATACAAGTATAACAATGATGCCTTAGAGTCTGTACTCATATACACACAACCCCACCTGCTTTAGGGTAAGTCGCTATGAGGATATCGTCTGGTCTTGCTTTGAAGTTCTGTACGTTGTCCCAGTTATCGGTGAAGTATTTGGTCATAGAGACTCCATGGAAGTCAATCAGTGTTGGTCGTGGTGGCTGCTCCATCTGCAAAATGGCTTGTTTTAGAATACTAATATGCCATTGTGAATTTTGCCCATGCTGCCAGCACTGAAGCAATTTAGTCAGTAATCATCTGGTCCAGTCTAAATAACAATTTATGGGATTTCACCAGTAGCCAGTGCAACACTGATTAGTGAAGAGCCATAGAGCAGTAAAAACCTCAACTGGTGCCTTGATCATACAGGGAAATCCAAATATTACAACATTTCCTTCTCAGTTAAGTGTTCCCCATCGAAACCAAATAAAATACACACTGAAATACACAAAAGAACAACGACATCACCAACGTAAAGAAATGTTCAAACAAAATAAATCATCATCCCTTTAACTTTATTTTCTTTAAGGAAAGTCTTGGCAGATGTATTGTACTGTAGGCTGATTAATATGCTTCTTTGCCTTTCTGGTTCACAACTTAAATATTCACCAGATTGGCAATAAGATGTAAACCTGGACCTTTTAATTATTCATCCTAAAGGTACAAAACATTTATGAAAATGTTGGTTAGGGTTTACTGTACATGACCTGTAACTTTAGGAGCTCAAAGACATATTACATGACATTATTCTGGTTTATCAATGATCTGCCAGATAACTTTCTAATGCAGCACATTCTTAAAACATACATATTAAAAACCATAGTATGTTGTCTCCTGTGAATGTTTCAGTTCAAAGTAGCCTGCTGCTAACTCACCCTGTTGAGTTGGTATTTCTCCAAAACTGTGATTGTGTCTGCATCATCCAAACTTCTGGTCCTTTTATTCTGCAACACGCTGCACAACTTCCTGAAACTAATGTAGGCGTGTACTGTGCCAGGGGTCAGGGCAGGGCACAGATGGGATTTTTTTAACTGGCGGGGCCAAGCTGATATCAGATGATTTCAAATCAAGAAGTTATTTTTGTGTAATTTGGGCTTTAACTATCAGGAATTCCCTATAGTGCAGCCAAACACATTTACTGTCTAGAAGCAGATTCAATGAAGGACCCAAAAACATCACCCGCTCTGTTATTGGCTTGGTTCCATTCTTAAAACTCTTTGTATAAGGATTTTATGAAACATCAATGGAGTGAATGAATGGGAAATTCACTTCTGGAACCGGAGCTGTTAAAAAAGTGGGCAGTGACTGTTGAGCTCTGTAGTAGACAATGGTCTGATCACTGCAACAGGCACAGGCACAGCTACCAGTTCCTCTTTAGGACCCTGGGGAGTGAGAGTCGTGAGTGAGAATCTGAGGGGGTCATTCTGCCCCAGACTCTGCCAGGTCAGAGGTTTAGGTGGGAGTCAGGTTGAATCAGGTCATACAACGTCAATAAACATGTAAGCGTAAAAAATAAAACATTCCTCTTTGTTTGTTTTAATTATTTTATCTTTGCATGCACAGAATGAAATGGTATATTTTGTTGCATACATAAAAAGTGGTATTTCATAAACCAAAGCAAAATATAATACCTTTGATAACGTTGTATTGTGTCCTTTAGCAGTATCAAAGTATAGTTATACAATAATGCAATTTAGTTCTGGTCCTGTTCTTGCTCACACTGACGTATAATAGACAAACCTGTAGGGGTAAACATAAAGTAAAAACGATTGTAACCACTTGTACTGACAAGTGAATAGTGAAGGAGACAGGAGGATATGGGAGTCACCAGGATTGTTTGGGTGAAGTCTGAGGGCATCTAGTGGACACAATAGATAGGGAACATTTTAGTGAGCCACTCTAGCGGATGGAGGAAGTAGGAATGTGAGCCCCATGCAGAACCCCTGACTGCTCTACTAAAGAGGCTGCACTTGTAATGTAGCATATATTTTGCGGTGCTTGGTCGGGGGCGGGAAAACCACATGTCCACATTCTGGTTTTGGAGATCATTGTGTCAACACTCCTTCCAGAGAGGGTTTCTGCCTTCTGCTTGCTAGTTTTAGATTCCTGTTCATTGTGCTAGCTTATCTTGAACATTTAAAACAGTTCTTAAACTTCATTATATGCTTGTTTTTATATTTCTTAATGAGCGTCCGTGGTCAATCTAAGCCATTGTTTCTATAAAGGCAGCACAGGGTCGAGGCTGAGTGTTCATATGGATGACCCTTTTCACTGAAAGGAAAGCCAGTGTTAACAGACGTTGCATTACTTCTACACGCTTCTGGGCACATTGCCCAGAAGTACATACAGTACTCATTTGACAATAAACGTTTTAGGACTCCTCCCCCAAATTTATCTTGTTCTGGGCAGTGATGTATTAAGGATCCTCTCTCCACAGGCATTGGTTTAAATGTAAAATAAAGGATGTCAAGGTTAGAGCTCAGACAGTACGAAACCCCCTGATACTGATAATTCTCTGCGTGAGAGGATTCTACCTCTTTTTCCCTCTTTTGTAGGCAATACTCATGTAGACAGACATACGTATATTTTCTTTATAAAGATATGTTTAAGTTCTACATACTAACATTTATAACTTCTGCACACAACAATTCTAAAAACTGTCTGGCTCGAAACAGGAATGAAAATGATAAAGAATCATGCTGCTCCAAAAACTGTACTTTCAAAATGTCATAGTTTGGACCACAGCCCATAGTTGTGATCAAAACGGAACTTTTTCACTGGAAGTCTGGCCATCTATGGACATGTTTGTGGTTTCAAAACCGGCTGCTTTGTAGGAGATCGCTGGACATTTCCAGCCCTGCTTGTGGCGACAGAAACAGGCATTTTAAGCCAAACCACAATGTTTCCCTTAACATAACCAAGTGTTTTATGTGCCTACATCTAACCAGAGCATAAGCACAGCATTGTGGCAGTTGTGACATAAAGAAATGTACAGCTTGAATTTATTTATTATATTATGATTGTGTTGAGCATTTTTGAGGCATCCCACAAGAGCATAATGTCTTGCATGTGGAGGCCAACTATTTTTCAAGAATGTGGCACAGCCTGTATGTGATTATACTGCATTTCCCTGACTTGACCTCCCTTTGGGTCTCTGCCTTGAAACAGATCCGTCACTTGATCCTTGCTTGCCAACACACGTCCATGGATTTTACCCTGCTGTCTGCTCCCAGGCAGACTTGGATATGACCTGGACAGGTGAGCAGCCCTGCCAAGTCTTTACCTTTGTGAGGAGAATCATTAATCACTGATTGATAAAACACACAGACTTGTTTACACACCATGACCAAGTCAAAACAGTAAGTTGCTTCTAAATCTAAAATACCCATATGCCGTTTTGAATATTGTGCATGCTAACAGGACTGACAAAATAAAAATTGGCCAATAATCAAACAATTAAAAAAAACTGTCAAATTAAACCTACAGTAGAAGGCGCCAGCCAGTACAATAGTGATAGTATAGTAAATAGGAATCCAGTTACGCGTTCCCGGCCCAAACCAAATAAAATACACCCTGGAATACACAAAAGAAAAATAACGGCCTGCTATTTGCATTAAAACGCTGTCCGATTAGGCTTCTTTGCCTTTCTGGTTCACTCTGGTTTTCTCCATCAGGTACACAATCACGCATTAAACCATTAGAGTGGCTCACTAAAATGTTCCCTATCTATTGTGTGTAACCTTAAAAGCATACAGCCAAATGACGAAGCCAAATAACTTTCAAGTGTAGCCTATTCTTAAAACATGAATATATAAAACCCTTACTGCACATTCACTCTGCTGAGTGGGTAGTAAAGTTCACTTTGCCTTCTTCCTCAGGAGAAAATCTGTTGTTCAGGATAATTACTGCATCAAACCAGTTCATTAAGAACATATGTGCAAACTTTACCCTGAGGTCAAACAAACCAGTGTCTCAGTCGTCCACACAAGAGATGTAACACTCACTGTGACACAGCACAACCACTTGAAAACAATATGGGTTTGTTAATACCGTGCCATGGGTCCATTTATCAGCTTTTAATCTGACGGCTCAACTGTGAACCGCTGCTTTATCAGATCAGAGGTATAATCATTGTCCTCACAAAGTCAGGTTAAAGCAGGTCATACAACTCTATCCAAGCTCTATAAACTCTGTAAGTAGTTTAATCTTTGCACGCACAGAATGACAAAGCAAACAGGCGAATGACTCAGATGTGAGAGCAATAAGACGTCCAACATGATGTTTTCAATCATCTTTAAGCCATGTTTCTGCAGCAGATCTGAATGCAGCAGTCTCTGTGAGGGTGTGTTTTGCAGTGGAGAAGTATTTGTCAGTGGATGGTTTTCATTTATGTTCCACCGCAACGTTGCACATGGAACAAAACAGTTTACTCCTGCTTTCATGCAGAACATCAGGGAATCACTTTGCAAGATGTTTAAACAGTCATTTCTGTTTGTGAACGTGAGACATCCGTGTCATGTCTGCATCTTCACAACCAGAAGAGAGTTTGGTAATGTGCATGTATGATTTAAAGTCTGCATGGGGGAGAGACGATATATTTTTCTTTGCAAGACATGGTGACAAGGGAAAGCTTATATTTCAGCTCTATGAGAGGGGATGAAAAAAACTGAATCGTCCAGTCAGTTGTGGACCCATCTCCACATGCACAGCCTGTTCAGTCCACTTCAGACTTCAGTGCGGAACTGAAGTGTGTGGTCCTTCATCTTTTTCTTGTAGTCTTCATCAAACTCCTCGTTCTGGGCCACAGTGAAGTGGTTCTTCCAGTCACCAACCTTCCCTGCAGAACCACAGAGAACCAGTCATTTTAGCTAAAAGTGGCGACCTGATTTTGTTTCATGACACACATTTAACCAACTTATTTATCAGTTTACCTTTTCTCATGAAAGGAGAAATTTTGAAATCCATAATTGGAATTGTGCAGTGGTTCACCATGTCGTTCTTCTTCATGTTGTCAAACTGCACTCCACCTGTGATTTGTTTCTTCTCTTCGACTGAAGGAGACAAACCAAGAAAGGAGCAGAGTTTGACTATTTCCCGTCCGGTGTCCTGGAAACACAATAGTCACATATTATTATTGCTTTATCGCCAGCTAGAGGAGAGCTATAAAGAAAAAAGTAGCCTGAATAGAAAAGCACCCACAAAAACAACTGAAATACCTCAATCATGTCTTCGTAGAACATGTAATGGAGGTTTGAGTAAGTCTTTTTCTTCTTCCACCAGTTGTTCACATGGTCATACCAGGATCCAAACACCACTGAAGCAACAGAACAATACATGAAAGCACATCCATAGAAATGTGTTTTATCTCTGTTACAATCAAAAGAACTTAATTGTATTTCATACACACTCTTTCCTTCCATGAATCTGTGGAAGTAGTTGTTCCAGTCTCCAGGCTCCGGTTCGGCCATGTTCATGCGATCAAAGTGAAAAAAAGACACCATATTGTCTTTGGCATTGCGGGCCACGTAGACCACCTACAGGAATGGAAAGCACTTAAATCATCTTTTAATTCAGCCTTTTCAGTAGGAGTCGGTAATTTATTTCAGAAACATATTTGAAAAATTGTTGAAAAAAAAAACATCCCAACAATACTCAATAAATCAAAAGCTCTGGGGGAAAAAAAAGCCAAGTTGGCAACATTGGCAGAGTTCTGAGTGTGTCTGTGCCTTTCTTGCTGTTTCAATGGTCAGTGGTGGTGCTGATAAGGCCCCCACACACCACCCCAGGCTCAAACCAAGGGCCGACTGCCTTATCCAACCACTCCGTCGCCTCCCGTCTGACCCGTTCGGCAGAAAAGTTGCATTGAAACACACCGCCCTGGCTACACAGTAGCATGTATGTTCTGCGCCTGCGTGAAATTCAATAAGTCTCCTAAACATCAGGCGGCGCTAGTCTCATGTCAGTAACCCAAAACATGAAAACAGGAAATGACGGAACGGAGTGCGGACCGTAGCTTATCAAAACAAAGTGCACACAGTGTTGGCTCAGCATTACTTGCGTGATGATGTCATATAACAGTGGTCTCTCTTCCACCAGGGCAATCAGCTGCTCCTCAAAGTCCTCGGTCCACACAGCCATGGCTTCCAAAAATATGTTGTTTATCCAAAAATAACGAACGACGAAGTGTTGTTTGTAACTCTGCGCCATCTCTGTTTATGTGGTTTGTTTACCATTGTCACTTCCGCCGCCCCTCCCACACGCCGTGCTGATTCTCTGGCACACCACCAATCAGAATGGTCACTAAACAGCTAGCTAACAACCAATCAGAGTATCCAACGGCGTCCAATCCTCAGACGGCCGACTTCGCATTTTCAGTCAGATCAGATGCCGTCCGCGCGCCTCCGACACCGCTGAACACACCGAACAGAGTAGCTCCCGAGCTCGTCCGACTCTCTCCAAACGCTTCAGACGTCCGACGTTTTAGCCGGTGTGTACCAGCCTATAAATCGAGTTGTGAGCTGTAGTTTCCATGGTAAACACACCGCCCTCTTCAGCGTTGCATCCGTCCCGCAGGCCTGCTGCTGCTCCTCTCAGAGCCTCCCTTATAACTGCTCTTCCCTGCCAGGGTGTCTCTTGGCATATTTGCTCACCCTCCCGATTTCCCCAGGAGATGCCCGATTTTCATTGGCCTCTCCAGGTTTCCTCCCAGTGTCCCAGTTCTCCCATATTTCTCCCCACACTTTTGTCCCTTTTAGTCATCATAACCTGTTTCCGGTGCAGTACAGGGTGTAGTCTGGTGTAATGCTGCTCCTCATCCTCCTCAGGACAGTGATATGGAGAGAAGAAGGAATATTTAAACACATTTCAGATGCCCTGGAGAGAGTTTTGTTGTGAAAAGTCTTAAAAGAATTCAGTCACAGGCCACAACACATCAAACGACATCAAGAACAGACTCTTTGAAGAACAGGGGTAAAAAAAACTTTTTTTCCCCTGCTAATCAAAATGAGTTATTTCACATAAAAAATGCTGTGGCATTTATTTTGCTATTTTCATTCTTTAAATGCAACCAGAATGCAGGAAACACAGTCCTTGAACCTTGGACAGGCTTGATGTCGGCAGGGTCAGCTGTTGCAAAGTTGGCTCGCCACAATCAGCCTGGCAGCAGAGGCAAGCTCCCCATTTGCTCAAACCAAGTAACATTATTCCTGAATGTATCTATCATTTTACCAAGCTCGGTGTGAGCGGAGGGGCAGCCAAAGATGTCAGAAGAAACACAGGGAGGCCAGTGAGGAGCGGGTGGGATTCTTTCAGCTGCACATTCAGAATCTCGCCTGCTCTTAATGTTTTTATCCAGTGTTACCAACTCCAAGTCCATAATGCTGCTGAAGCTACTTTGTACAATACTTCAGCATCTTGTCACTGTACATTGAAATCATGCAAACAACACACAAACCACTGACCTTGCAGTTTTGCTCCCAAAAGGATTTTGGCACAAACTGAACTGGGAAATGAGTTTTAATGAGCCGTGGAGAGGTGGGGAGGTTTTCTGCCATGTCAATTCCTGTAAGAAGATTAGAGCTAGATTAAGCCAAAGTCTGATCTTAATGCGCTGAAGTTGCTTCTTGACTTGTACACTCCAGTGTAGACTGACTTAGTTATATATCTGACAGTAACTTATTACTCACCACTGTGTCTCTTTAGTTGAGATGGTATTTGTTAAAGTGCAAAAACTAGTTATGGTCACTGTGTGTACACTGCTATTGTCTTTTAGTTTAAAGGTCTAATTTGTAAGAAAGTTGATTTTATGAATCTCATTCCCAGTTTATCAAATACTGAGGCTTTGGGATTGTATTTGGATTATGGTGCGTATGTTTGATCATCTGTTCAACCTGAAGGCATAGACGGGATGTTGATCTCCAAGAAAGGCACTCTATGTTCGATTGGGATGGATGTCTGGCGCTCTGGAGCTGTTTTGCCAAAATACAGCAGGTCAAGGATCAAGGAGACCCACGTGGTTCCTAAGAGAAAGACACAGGCAGAGAGAGGAGAATAAAATCCCTACCGCTCACCTCTGTTCACACATCTAACATGAGCTGTAAAACCAGTTATGCTGACTGCTCATGTGCACTGACCTGCTTTGGGGTATGTTGCAATGAGTATATCATCTGGCCTGGCCTGAAAATTTTGAACGTTCTCCCAGTTGTCCGTGAAATAGTGGGTCATTGAGACTCCACGGAAATCAAACAATTCTGGTCGAGAGGGTAAATCCATCTTTTGAAAAACAGAGAGAAGCATACAAACCGTATGATCATTGTGTGAGAGTGATCAAACCACAGCAATTTGACTGTGCGCCAAGGAATTCAAACACTGTGCACCAGAAGTTGCGGACAAAGAAGTCAGATTGTCTTAACAAAGTAACTCCAACAAGTCATCTTAGAAGAAGAGACAAAAAACAAACAAATTCAAAACTATTGCCTGCATTTAAAAATACCTCAGTTAATTATCAGTAGATCAGCATTTCATGTTTACCCAGTAATGAACAACACTTAAAAGTAAAGCACACTGAAGCTTTTTTAAGAGAAATGAATTTAGAGACATACCGTCTTTGGATCAACAGACATGTTGATCGCTGCTGGTTACCCTGCTTTATTTTGTGACACTACTCCTTTCCTGCTGTAATTCTTAAAAGCAAACTGTTGCCCTGCCCCTCGCTTGTTGTTGCACAACACTATCTCTGTTGTATGTGGGTCAGATCCAGATGCTCCTGGGTTATTACCCTTTGTTCTCATTCCCCTCATCCCAGTGCGATCATGTTTACGGCGACGTGCTGGTGTGAATCGGAACAGGAAAGATTTGTAGACAAGCATCAACTACAAGTTTTACTACTTCCATGACCTGATTTGTTTTTTTGAGCCATTTCAGGAATCAAGTCTTCAAATTATTTCCAAAGCTTTGGGCTTTAACATACTGTGTGAACATGAAAAAAAAATGCTTGTGTTTGCTACAGTTTAAAGCTGCTCTGAGTCTTATTTTCTTAATTAAATCAGTGTTAACCAGCTCTATATTTCAACAGTAATCCCTTCTACACACTGTTTGGTCAGTAACCCATGTCTCCTCTGGTTATTTATTTTGGTTTCCTTACCCCTTTTATCCAATCAGGACAGAGAACTCAGAAAAAGAGGCGGTCCTGTCTGCTCAGGGAACATGCAGAGAGCAGGATCCTCATGTTTTGGCACCGACACCGGCTATGGCGGAACACAGAGAACTACCAATTCCAGCGCTCCAGGAGATGGCTTATACCACCAAAGTGGCCAAGAGAAGAAAAACTCTTGAAGAAAAGAAAGAGGCAAAGAGAGCTGCCTCGAAAAAAAAGATAGGATGATGCTTTCAAATCTTGTCAACAAAGTAAGGTTCAGAAGTGCTGCTCAAGAACTTATCCGTCTCTGTTTCATTTTTTATCAAGACATAGCTCAAGTCGACACCAACAAACCCTCACGTCACAGTAACAACACTTTCACTAACGTTAGGCTGGAGACATAACTTATCTGTAAAAGGAGAGCTTGAGTTTATCCCAAACTAGCGGTTAGTCCAGGTTTTGGCTGTTGTGTATATATCAAAGATACTAGCAAAGCAACACAGCACATACAATAAGCACAGCAGAAATGTCAAATATCTTTAAATGTTACAGTTGTGGCAGTTTGGCTCAACAGAAAATTCACAAGTTTGCTGAATTTACAGATCTTCAGCTAGTTTTTCGATCCAGAGGTTACTGTTGTTGTTACTGCGTCGTCAAAGTGATTCTGTCTATGGGGTGCCGAGCACCTTCTTGCCACATTTAGCAACAAACCACATAAAAAAACATATTTTAATTTTTTAATGTTACTTTTGACCAGATTTACAGCAATATTTGTGAACTTTGTGATATTTGCGATTTTTGGTTTATTAAATCATTGGCTAATTTTTCTACAAATGTTTTTCTTGTTATGATGGACATAACACATACACAGCCTGTTCAGTCCTGTTCATACTTCAGTGTGGAACTGAAGTGTGTGGTCCTTCATCTTTTTCTTGTAGTCTTCATCAAACTCCTCATTCTGGGCCGCAGTGAAATGGTTCTTCCAGTCACCAACCTTCCCTGCAGAACCACAGAGAACCAGTCATTTTAGCTTATTTTTTTTCCTTGTCACACATATTCAGTTATTTATCAGTTTACCTTTTCTCATGAAAGGAGAAATCTTGAAATCCATAACCGGGACTGTAGAATAATTGGTCATGTCGTTCTTTTTCATGTTGTCAAACTGCACTCCATACATAATTTGTTTCTTCTCCTCGGCCGAAGGAGACAAACCAAGAAAGGAGCACAGTTTGTCTATTTCCCGTCCAGTATCCTGCAAGCACAATGGTTAGATATCATCATTGAATTATACCAGCTAGGAGAGAATTGACTCTATAGAAAGAAACCAACAAATACAACTGAAATACCTTAATCATGTCTTCGTAGAACATGTAATGGAGGTTTGAGTAGGTCTGTTTCTTCTTCCACCAGTTGTTCACATGGTCATACCAGGATCCAAACACCACTGAAGCAACAGAACACCAAATGAAAACACATCAAAATAAATCAGTGCATCTCTGTTCCAATGGAAACAGCTCAGTTATTATCCTTCATACATACCCTTTCCCCCCATGAATCTGTGGAAGAAGCTGTTCCAGTCTCCAGGGTCTGGCTGGGTCATCGTCATGCGATCAAAGTGAAAAAAAGACACCACACTGTCTTTGGCATTGCGGGCCACGTAGACTATCTTCAGAAGAAGTAAAACAATTCAATTATAACATTACATACATATGTCATATACTTTGAAACACCTAATGCCAAGTCCACATGTATGTGGGTATTTCTTAAAACGTAGCTTTTTCAATGCATCTCTGAATTTCTTCAAATGCAAATGCATTTCAGGTCACTGAAAACAGACCCTTTGGAAACAATTATGCATACTCCAGTATTCCTACCTTATTTGGTCTTATCAATCACAAACCACTGACCTTGCAGTTTTGCTCCCAAAAGGACTTTGGCACAAACTGGACTGGATAATGAGTTTTAATGAGGCGTGGAGAGGTGGTGAGGTTGTCCGCTACATCAGTTCCTAAATGAAGACCTAAACATGGAATTAGTCAAAACCCTGCTTCTGTAAAGTGCATAAGTAGTTTTCTTATTGACATACATCCCAGTGTTTTGTTAAAAACATGATACTGATAAAAAAAAGAATATCGCAACATAGAATATAAAGAATATGAACCTTAGACTATTAAGACAGGTAAGTACTATTTGATTGTCTCTGATGCATGTTTGTGAAATATGGTGCGTGTGTTTCATCGTTTGTTCAACCTGCATCCTTAGACGGGAGGGCGGACTCCAAGAAAGGCACTCTTTGGTGGATTGGGATGGATGTCTGACGCTCTGGAGATGTTTGACCAAAATACAGCAGGTCAAGGATCAAAGAGACCCATGTGGTTCCTAAGAAACAGAGAAAGAGAGAAAAAGAGGAAATACCACAGCGACAATAACAATTACATCAGCACCAGGGGGCCGATATGTGAACTAAAACCCTTTGTGCATGTTCCTTTATACAAAATTCCATGCATGTTCCTGATTTCACCACCTCTCACCTCGATACTCACATCTTTTTTGAGCTATAAAGCATCTACAAAGACTTTTCATGTGCACTGACCTGCTTTGGGGTATGTTGCAATAAGTATATCATCTGGCCTGGCCTGAAAGTTCTGGATCTTCTCCCAGTTTTTGGTGAACTGTTCGATCATTGTGACTCCATGGAAATCAATTAGTTCTCCTCGGCTAAACTCCATCTATAAAAAAGAAAGTAAACAAAACATATGAGATCGGACAATGATCAAACTCAAGCAATTTGGTTTGTGTGCAACAGAATACAAACAACATCATTCTGTCATTATTCTGCAGACATTGAGGACAGATTGCTTCAAAAAGTAACAGTCATTCTAAAGGAGGAGAGATACGACAAATTCGTAGCATTTCAAAATACCCCCTGGGTTCAACTGCACCGAAAGACACATAAAAGTAAAGCACACTGTAGCTTTAAAGAGGGAGTAATTCAGAGACAAACCTTCTTTGGATCAACAGACATCTTCTGTGTTCTCCTCGTAACAACTGTTGAATTAACTTGTAAGAACACTCAGAATCTACAAAGAGAGATCAGAAACACTGGACAACCTGTTGATGCACTCGGAGCACTTGATGCAGGTTCAAAGACGAACAGGCACTGAGATAAGGTAACGCCCGGACTGAGCAGGACAGGGGCGGATCAATGAGGGACAGATTAAAGCAAATATAGGCGTGTAAGAACATTCCAGGGATGGCAAAAACACAAGGGCAAAAGAGCTGAGTGTTTCTGAATAAAGCAGACAACAATGAATGAATGAATGAATCAATTAATGAATGAACATAACCTATGGAGCAGGGTGGGATGTCACAGTACAGGTTGTTCCATTCAGTCTGATCATTTATCACTGGGGCAAAAGTCCAGATTGTGGTAAAAAGAAAACAGAATTTGTGCCAGAACTGGGAGACAACCTGGCCAAAATATCTCACCAGTCCTCCAGGGCCAGCAGCTCCCTGTTCCCCACACTATAATCTTTATCTGTCGGAGCTTCAGCAGCAGGAGCTTCAGTCTAACATTAGGGCGTTAATTAGTTAAAAGATCAACAACCCAGTATGCACCTATAGCCTACATTTGCAGCTAAGGTATGCTATAGTACTGACTAGTAACTACTTCCTCAAATACATTTTAAAGAAAAAAAACTTGTTTCTACCCACCTGTACCTATGCTTTTGACTTATTTTGTGATCATTATGTTATAACTTGACTCACACACACAGAAGACAACAGTATGAAGATGAAAAGGTTTCATCGTTTTATTTCAAATATACGGATATAGGGATATGATTAAATTCATCCTTTGGATTAATTTTACTGATCACACTAATCTCTTGGTGTCATTTGAGAGTTTCAGTGTAAATGGCGTCGCAGCTGCTCTTTAATTACACATTCTCTTTAATTAACATGGAAGACTCACACATATTTGGGTTTATATATATGTGGGACATGACACAAACTTAAAGACAACATTTTTGCTTTATTTGAGTATTTTTGCTTTATATGTTCATTTTTGTACACATACATTCTCCTGTTTCGACAGAAATATTCTCTTTCGACCTGACAGTAGTAATTTGATATGCACTGTGTTTCATAACATGCATTTCAATTCAGATGATTATCACAGGAGGCCACCGTCTACACCGATCACATTAGAGGCAAGTATGTCCAGTCATTCATGGACCAATCTCCACATATACACAGCTACTGTTCCGTCCTATTCAGATTTCAGTGTGGAACTGAAGTGTGGCTCATTTTGATTTTCGCTAAAAAAGTTTTTCTCATTTTTGATGATTTAGTAACATTTGTCAACATCACTACAGCATAAAAGATTCTGCACTGATAAAATAATGTCTTTGTTAATCAAATATTATATTTTACTCACAACATGCACATTTTTATGTATTTTATCATTTCAGGTCTCTTAGTTAGGCTCAGCTTGGCCGGTCTTCTAAATTTCAGTGCGAAACTGCAATGTGTCTTCCTTCATCTTTTTCTTGTAGTCTTCCTCAAACTCTTCATTCTGGGCCACAGTGAAATGGTTCTTCCAGTCACCAACCTTCCCTGCAGAACAATCAGTCAGGTATTTTAGCTGAACGTGGAGACGGAATTTTGTTTCACATCACATGTTAAAATCATTGTTGACTGTACCTTTTCTGATGAAGGAAGAAACTGTGAAATCCATCTCTCTGAGTATTGAATGGTTGACCATGTTGTCTGATTTCATTTTATCAAACTGCACTCTGTTCAAAATTCTTTCCTTCCCCTCAGCTGAAGGAGACAAACCGAGGAAGGAGCAGAGTTTGTCTAATTCCCGTCCAGTGTCCTGGAAGCACAATGATCAAAAGTTATCATAGCACTACGACCAGAACGAGCAGAGCTTTAGAAAAGTAACGTGAACAGGAAGAGACGTTGGAGTCACACAAACACGTGCACAGACAAGCAACAAAAACAAGTAAATTACCTCAACCAGGTCTTCATAGAACACGTAATGGATGTTTGAGGGACTCTGTTTCTTCTTCCACCAGCCATTCACATGGTCATACCAGGGTCCAAACAGCACTACAGCAACAGAACAATAAATGAAAGCACTTGATGAGTGTGGAGGAAATCTGTGCATCTCTCATACAAGCAACTTTAATAGTTTTTCACACATACTCTTTCCCTCCATGAACCTCTGGAGGTAACTGCTCCAGTCTCCAGGCTCTGGGTGGATCACGGTCATACGTTCAAGATGGAAATAAGATACCACACTGTCCTTAGAATTGCGGGCAGAGTAGACTATCTACACAACAAGAAAACTCTGTTATCTGAAGAACAGTATTGCATTAATGATGAAATACCTACACATATTATTAGGGTTCAAACTAGAACAACAGATTCCTACAATCACCAATCTCCTCTTGAAATAACACAAAATGACTGACTCTGCAGTTTTGCTCCCAGAAGGACTTTGGTATGAACTGGACTGGAAGATGAGTCTTAATGAGTCGAGGAGAGGTGGGGAGGTTCGCCACTATGTCTGTTCCTCTTACCACACGTGGAGTTTGCCCTTGTCCTGTACATTATTAAATAGGTTACATGTCAGTGATTCTTACACTGTACTAGATACAAAACAAAACAGCTCAGATGATCAAAATTTAACAATGTGATATGATGAGCAAGGGCACACTTGGCATGCAAGAGGATGTATATTTTGTTGATATGAACAGGGACTTTAGTGTGCCCAAAAATCTGTCAAATGACACCTAACATCTTCTTTGGTCGCACTGTTGCACCTGAAATTTAGCAGGTCTTATTTAAAAGAAAACAGCACTTGCCTTTGAACAAATATTAGCCTGTAAACATATTTTCTGTAGGTCCATTTGTCAGTTTTTTGTTGCTATGTTAAATGCTACAGTGCTGTTTCGCCTGACCCGTTTTCAAGCCAAAACCAGGTGTTTTCTAAGTCCAACCATCTCCATGGTCCATGATCATGGCAACTAACCATGGTTTAAAAATGTTTGCACCTGTCTGACAAATAAGGTATGTGATTGTTAGCTCACCATCTATCAAGGTGAAGGTGGTCTCCAGCAATGGCACTCTTGTAAAGATTGGGATGGATGTGTGACGCTCTGGAGACGTCTCACCAAAATACAGCAGGTCCAGGATGCAGCAGAGCCAGGTGTTTCCTAAAAGAAAGAGTTAATGAATAAATTAATAATCACTGATTAAATAAATCCCAATCCCTCACCTCCATACACACATCTATTCAGGAGCCATGCTATCAAGCAAAACACATCCTGTTCATGTCTGAGGACTGACCAGATCGGGGGTATGCTGCTATAAGTACATCATCTGGCCTGGCCTGAAAGTTTTGAAGGTTCTCCCAGTTGTCTGTGAAATGGTGCGTCATCGAGACTCCATGAAAGTCAAACAGTTCTGGTCGTGAAGTAAAATCCAACTTTAAAAGACAAGAAATAAAGAAGACTCCAGATCATATGATACTGTTGCAACAATAATGATTGTTGGGAAAGGATGCAAACAACATTGTTAAGTTTCAGTTGGAGCAGCAAAGTCAAATTGTCTTAGAAAATCATTGCTACATGTCATCTTAATAGAGAATAAAATAGTTCAGAGTCCATAAGAACCTGGGGAGTCTAAGTTTAGATTGGCTCAGAAAACAATTTAAACTTCTACAAGTTATCTGAGAGACATCATTTAAAATTCTGTTCTTATTAATTAATTAATTAATTAATTAATTCTGTTAAACACACACCGAACCCCACTGGAAAGTAATCATATTTTGAATAAAAGCACATTATTGACATGAAAATTGAAATCCTGGTTATTTGAAGACATACCTTGTACATCTTTGAGTACCCTTTCTCCTGTTATCCCACGCACTGGCTCCGTTGTAAAATGACAGTCCCACTCCTGAAAAAAGACAAACCATCTGGCAGAGTCTGCTAGGGTAAATATTGCATAATTATTTTTACTGAGTCAATAATATGTACATATGTTAATTCCCTTTAAGAGGACATAGTCAATGTTCTTTCTGAGCGTTAGCAATCACCTTGTCTAATCCACCAAGGTCGGAGTACAGAATGTCAGTAACACATTTCAGCCCGGATGACTACACCTACTCTCTTGTGCCTACCCCCTCCATGCACGCATGCACATTTCCAGAGTTGATAGATCTTTTGGAGTCATACCTCCTGTCTTTTATTGTGGTGTCAGTGATATTGTTTACCTGTTTTGTATTTTACTGTCTTCACTGACCTGAACAAAATGAATTTCCCTAGTGGACAATAAAGAACTTCTAATTTTAATTCTACACACATAGCTCAAGGCAAAACATTGACTAAAATTAGGGGTCTAAGTGTTTGTCTGTTTCCTCACCCACCAGCCTGTTGCATGTCTGTACTGGGAACCAAACAATCAACCCAAACACCACAATAAAGGTTAGCAGAATATGCTTCTGCGAAACCTCAAGGAAGTTAAAACTGGACGATTCTTTATGTTGCAATTTTATGTCTGTTTGGGTTGATTTTCTTTATTTTTCTTTTATCACAATGCTGTGTTTAGTCTCTGCTCAGGTTTAGGCAGACAAACCACTTGGTTAGGGTTTTGAAAGCATTAAGCCTTGGCTCGAAATGCCAGTTTTGGCTGCCATGCTCAAGGATGGAGATATTCTGACTTCCTGTGTTTTGATCGCCACATAAAATGGCTGGAAATGTCTCCGGGTGTCCTTTAAATATCCAGTGGTGTGACTCAAATTCTGGCTGCCCATCTGGCATAATGACAGATTGCTTTCGGAGCAATTAGAAAAGTGATCAAAATCCCTCTGACATGTACAGGGCATCACATTCACAGCTCATTAAAAGTTTCAAGAACCTAGTATTAAGCTGCAAAAATTACACATTAAAGTCAAACTGTCTTTGCAGCTAATGGGGTCTCAGAAGTTCATTTTGTACTTACCGATCGTGCTGGTCAGCTGCTTAGTGAGGAAAGTTCAGTAAATCTGGATTCATACTGAAGCATTTATTTAAGCCACAAACTGGGGAGAGTAGCAAACATTGGAAGAAACACTGTGTGCTGCCAAACTAACCATGAAGGACACTTTCTGAGTAGTACTTTCCCCTTATCAGATCCATGAGACTTTCTGTCCAAAATAAGTTAACCCTTCACTCATCTATACAAATGGATTCTTCTGGGAATACATAAAATATGCAAATATACTTCAGTCTGATTAATTTCCACAAACTGTCACATGATGCAGATGCCCAAAACATATAAAAAGGAGATTCAACATTTCTGACATCAATCAAGCTTCGATTCTGATGGTTTTTATAACATCAGTAGAAATCAGTGCAGTGGGAAATGTCCCACACTGCTTATACAGTATCCATATCAATCGCCTTTATCACCTGACCCAATAGCATCAACATTATCATTACATCATCATCGTTCAGGACTCTAAACTTCGGTACGAAACTTCAGTGTAGCATTCTTCATTTTCTGCTTGTAGTCCTCATCAAGCTTTTCATTTTGGGCCACAGTGAAATGGTTCTTCACATTCCAGGGGTGGCAAAAACACAAGGGCAATAGAGCTGAGTGTTTCTGAATAAAGCAGACAACAATGAATGAATGAATGAATGAATCAATTAATGAATGAACATAACCTATGGAGCAGGGTGGGATGTCACAGTACAGGTTGTTCCATTCAGTCTGATCATTTATCACTGGGGCTAGAGTCCAGTAACCTGACTCTCGTCAGATTCATTTAATTCCGCCTGGCTTCACTCACATCCATCTGGGATCGCTCCCATTGAGAGGTATTTCAGAAGGCTGGGCCTTGTCAAAAATCCTTGCATATGATTGGATAAACCACTTGTCTGTCATCTTTATTGACGTGCTACTTCAACCACTCACATCGAAACCAACCTGTGATGTAGCGACGCAGGGAAAACCTAACCTGACTCTCGCCAGATGAATTTCGTTCCGCCTAGCTCCACTCATCATATGTGAGTGGAGCTAGGTGGAACGAAATGCATCTGGCGGGAGTCAGGTTTGTTCTCTGATGTTCTTTTAACGAAAAAATATTGGGTAGATTGGACAACACGGATGGAATAGCAGCATCAATGTTGATGCTTGCTTCCTGGATGCGAGCCACCATTGTTGTCTGAATCAAAACAGTCGCTTCTCCGCTACGTCACATCTATGAAACTCCCGCCCGGCGGTCTTGATTGGCTCGACCATAAAATCTGGTGCAGAAATACCTCTCAATGGGAGCGATCCCAGATGGATGTGAGTGAAGCCAGGCGGAGCCAGGCGGAACGAAATGCATATGGCGAGAGTCAGGTTAAGAGTCCAGATTGTGGCAAAAAGAAAACAGAATTTGTGCCAGAACTGGGAGACAACCTGGCCAAAATATCTCACCAGTCCTCCGGGGCCAGCAGCTCCCTGTTCCCCTCACTATAATCTTTATCTGTCAGAGCATCAGCAGCAGGAGCTTCAGTCTAACATTAGGGCTTTAATTAGTTAAAAGATCAACAACCCAGTATGCACCTATAGCCTACATTTGCAGCTAAGGTATGCTATAGTACTGACTAGTAACTACTTCCTCAAATACATTTTAAAGAAAAAAAAACTTGTTTCTACCCACCTGTACCTATGCTTTTGACTTATTTTGTGATCATTATGTTATTACTTGACTCACACACACAGAAGACAACAGTATGAAGATGAAAAGGTTTCATCGTTTTATTTCAAATATACATACATATAGGGATATGATTAAATTCATCCTTTGGATTAATTTTACTGATCACACTAATCTCTTGGTGTCATTTGAGAGTTTCAGTGTAAATGGCGTCGCAGCTGCTCTTTAATTACACATTCTCTTTAATTAACATGGAAGACTCACACATATTTGGGTACTATGTGGAACGTGACACAAACTCAAAGACAACATTTTTGCTTTATTTGAGTATTTTTGCTTTATATGTTCATTTTTGCACACATACATTCTCCTGTTTTGACACAAATATTCTCTTTCAACCTGACAGTAGTAATTTGATATGCACTGTGTTTCATAACATGCATTTCAGTTCAGATGATTATCACAAGAGGCCAACGTCTACACCGATCACATTAGAGGCAAGTATGTCCAGTCATTCATGGACCAATCTCCACATATAGACAGCTACTGTTCCGTCCTGTTCAGATTTCAGTGCGGAACTGAAGTGTGTGGTCCTTCATCTTTTTCTTGTAGTCTTCCTCAAACTCCTCATTCTGGGCCACAGTGAAATGGTTCTTCCAGTCACCAACCTTCCCTGCAGAACCACAGAGAATCAGTCATTTTAGCTAAAAGTGGAGATCTGATTTTTTTCTTTGTTGTCAAACACATTCAGTTATTTATTCGGTTATTTACCTTTTCTCATGAAAGGAGAAATTTTGAAATCCATAGACATGAACGTTGAATAGTTGGTCATGTCGTTCTTTTTCATGTTGTCAAACTGCACTCCATACATAATTTGTTTCTTCTCCTCGGCCGAAGGAGACAAACCAAGAAAGGAGCACAGTTTGTCTATTTCCCGTCCAGTATCCTGCAAGCACAATGGTTAGATATCATCATTGAATTATACCAGCCAGGAGAGAATTAACTCTATAGAAAAAAAAACAACAAATACAACTGAAATACCTCAATCATGTCTTCGTAGAACATGTAATGGAGGTTTGAGTAGGTCTGTTTCTTCTTCCACCAGTTGTTCACATGGTCATACCAGGATCCAAACACCACTGAAGCAACAGAACACCAAATGAAAACACATCAAAATAAATCAGTGCATCTCTGTTCCAATGGAAACAGCTCAGTTATTATCCTTCATACATACCCTTTCCCCCATGAATCTGTGGAAGAAGCTGTTCCAGTCTCCAGGGTCTGGCTGGGTCATCGTCATGCGATCAAAGTGAAAAAAGACACCACACTGTCTTTGGCATTGCGGGCCACGTAGACTATCTTCAGAAGAAGTAAAACAATTCAATTATAACATTACATACATATGTCATATACTTTGAAACACCTAATGCCAAGTCCACATGTATGTGGGTATTTCTTAAAACGTAGCTTTTTCAATGCATCTCTGAATTTCTTCAAATGCAAATGCATTTCAGGTCACTGAAAACAGACCCTTTGGAAACAATTATGCATACTCCAGTATTCCTACCTTATTTGGTCTTATCAATCACAAACCACTGACCTTGCAGTTTTGCTCCCAAAAGGACTTTGGCACAAACTGGACTGGATAATGAGTTTTAATGAGGCGTGGAGAGGTGGTGAGGTTGTCTGCTACATCAATTCCTATATGAAGACCTAAACATGGAATTAGTCAAAACCCTGCTTCTGTAAAGTGCTTAAGTAGTTTTCTTATTGACTGCAACAGTGTTGTAAATACATCCCAGTGTTTTGTTAAAAACATGATACTGATAAAAAAAAAAAGAATATCGCAACATAGAATATAAAGAATATGAACCTTAGACTATTAAGACAGGTAAGCACTATTTGATTGTCTCTGATGCATGTTTGTGAAATATGGTGCGTGTGTTTCATCGTTTGTTCAACCTCCATCCTTAGACGGGAAGGCGGACTCCAAGAAAGGCACTCTTTGTTGGATTGGGATGGATGTCTGACGCTCTGGAGATGTTTGACCAAAATACAGCAGGTCAAGGATCAAAGAGACCCATGTGGTTCCTAAGAAACAGAGAGAGAGAGAGAAAGAGGAAATACCACAGCGACAATAACAATTACCGGTACATCACCCGTGGTTGGATCAGCACCAGGAGGCCGGTATGTGAACTAAAACCCTTTATGCATGCTCCTTTATACAAAATTCCATGCATGTTCCTGATTTCACCACCTCTCAACCCGATACTCACAACTTTTTTAAGCTATACAGCATCTACAAAGACTTTTTATGTGCACTGACCTGCTTTGGGGTATGTTGCAATAAGTATATCATCTGGCCTGGCCTGAAAATTCTGGATCTTCTCCCAGTTTTTGATGAACTTTTCAATCATTGTGATTCCATGGAAATCAATTAGTTCTCCTCGGCTAAACTCCATCTATAAAAAAGAAAGTAAACAAAACATACGAGATCGGACAATGATCAAACTCAAGCAATTTGGTTTGTGTGCAACAGAATACAAACAACATCATTCTGTCATTATTCTGCAGACATTGAGGACAGATTGCTTCAAAAAGTAACAGTCATTCTAAAGGAGGAGCGATACGAAAAATGCGTAGCATTTCAAAATACCCCCTGGGTTCAACTGCACCGAAAGACACATAAAAGTAAAGCACACTGTAGCTTTAAAGAGGGAGTAATTCAGAGACATACCTTCTTTGGATCAACAGACATCTTCTGTGTTCTCCTCGTAACAACTGTTGAATTAACTTGTAAGAACACTCAGAATCTACAAAGAGAGATCAGAAACACTGGATAACCTGTTGATACACTCGGAGCGCTTGATGCAGGTTCAAAGACGAACAGGCACTGAGATAAGGTCCGACTGAGCAGGACAGGGGCGGATCAATGAGGGACAGATTAAAACTAATTTAGGCATGGAAGAATATTGCAGGGGTGGAGTCCAGGTTGTTCCATTCAGTCTGATCATTTATCACTGGGGCTAAAGTCCAGATTGTGGCAAAAAGAAAACAGAATTTGAGTCAGAACTGGGAGATAACCTGGCCAAAATATCTCACCAGTCCTCCGGGGCCAGCAGCTCCCTGTTATAACACTATAATCATTATCTGTTGGAGCTTCAGCAGCAGGAGCTTCAGTCTAACATTAGGGCGTTAATTAGTTAAAAGATCAACAACCCAGTATGCACCTATGGCCTACATTTGCAGCTAAGGTATGCTATAGTACTGACTAGTAACTACTTCCTCAAATACATTTTAAAGAAAAAAAACTTATTTCTACCCACCTCTACCTATGCTTTTGACTTATTTTGTGATCATTATGTTATAACTTGACTCACACACACAGAAGACAACAGTATGAAGATGAAAAGGTTTCATCGTTTTATTTCAAATATACGGATATAAGGATATGATTAAATTCATCTTCATTTGGATTAATTTTACTGATCACACTAATCTCTTGGTGTCATTTGAGAGTTTCAGTGTAAATGGCGTCGCAGCTGCTCTTTAATTACACATTCTCTTTAATTAACATGGAAGACTCACACATATTTGGGTTTATACATATGTGGGACATGACACAAACTTAAAGACAACATGTTTGCTTTATTTGAGTATTTTTGCTTTATATGTTCATTTTTGTACACATACATTCTCCTGTTTCGACAGAAATATTCTCTTTCGACCTGACAGTAGTAATATAATGCACTGTGTTTCATAACATGCATTTCAATTCAGATGATTATCACAAGAGGCCACCGTCTACATCGATCACATTAGAGGCAAGTATGTCCAGTCATTCATGGACCAATCTCCACATATACACAGCTACTGTTCCGTCCTGTTCAGATTTCAGTGTGGAACTGAAGTGTGTGGTCCTTCATCTTTTTCTTGTAGTCTTCCTCAAACTCCTCATTCTGGGCCACAGTGAAATGGTTCTTCCAGTCACCAACCTTCCCTGCAGAACCACAGAGAATCAGTCATTTTAACTAAAAGTGGAGATCTGATTTTTTTTCTTCTCACGCACATTTAGTGATTTATCAGATTACCTTTTCTCATGAAAGGAGAAATTTTGAAATCCATAGAAATGAAAGTTGAATAGTTGGCCATGTCGTTCTTTTTCATGTTGTCAAACTGCACTCCATACATGATTTGTTTCTTCTCCTCGGCCGAAGGAGACAAACCAAGAAAGGAGCACAGTTTGTCTATTTCCCGTCCAGTGTCCTGCAAGCACAATGATCAGATATCATTATTGCATTACAACCAGCTGGAGGAGAACCTTAAAAAAGTAGGCCGAATTGGAAAAAGCCCACAAAAACAACTGAAATACCTCAATCATGTCTTCATAGAACATGTAATGGAGGTTTGAGTAGGTCTGTTTCTTCTTCCACCAGTTGTTCACATGGTCATACCAGGATCCAAACAGTACTAAAGCAACAGAACAATAAATGAAAGCACATCAGGAAAAGCCTGTTCCAATATAAACAACTCTATCTTTATTGTATTTTGTACATACCCTTTCCCTCCATGAATCTGTGGAGGTAGGTGTTCCAGTCTCCAGGGTCTGGCTGGGTCAAAGTCATGCGATCAAAGTGAAAATATGAGACCATGTTGTCTTTGGCATTACGGGCCACATAGACCATCTACAGAAGAAGAAAACAATTGTGTAATATATAATTATAGCAATACATGAGACAACATAGACTTTCAAACAACTAAGGTACATACATGGGTATTTCTTAAAGCAGCTTTTCTTTGTCTTGGCCTTTTGTCCACATTGTTCCTTATTTGTCACTCCCCTATCACGTGACCCTTTTCTTGACAAGAGACGTGGAATATCAGCCTTAAATACAAGTGTTTACTTTAACATGGTTAACAGGCATCACTGACCTTGTTGTCTATATTAGCGTCTGCTGTGCAGTTAAATTCTGCATTTTTATTTCTATTGCTGCCTAAATGTGCAGGAGGCAAGCTGTTATTTGAGTAGGCCGGTTCAGTCCATGTGTCCAGTGTTGGCCCTATATTTCCCTCCGGTTTTGGGTGAGGCAATCAGGAAGAACCACTGCCTCATTGCATAATTTTATCAGTAAGTATGTGGTTCCTGAGGAATGGCAAGAAAACTTGAATGTCCAGATCGCCCCGGATCAACCTCAGAGAAATACTACGCCCACATGTGAAATTAGCAACAACAGAATGAAGGAGCAGGTGGATTTACAAAGGTAGCAGGCACGTTGTGTTCTGAGAAAAGACACCAGAAATCTGGAAATCAGAAATTTGGACTTTGTCCTACCATTAATGCATGGCCCTTGACCCTTTCCCAAGAACCCAGCTTCGATGTATAAACACAAACAACTGACCTTGCAGTTTTGTTCCCAAAACGACTTTGGCACAAACTGGATTGGAAAATGAGTTTTAATCAGTCGTGGAGACGTGGTGAGGTTCTTCGCCAGGTCAACTCCTAAATGAACAGGTAAAGATGAAGTCAAAACCCTGATCCTGTAAAGTGCTTAGGCAGTTTTGTTTTTATTGACTGCCACAGTGTGATCAACATAATTTAGTCAGAAACATCATATTCATAAAAATAAAACAGATGGACGTTTACTGTACTGTACTGTACTCTACATAGTACACTGAAAGTTAAATAAGATAAATAGTTTGATTTGTTCTGATGCATTTTTCAGATATAAAACGCATGTTTGACCATCTGTTCAACCTGAATCCATAGACGGGAAGGTGATCTCCAAGAAAGGCACTCTTTCATAGATTGGGATGGATGTCTGACGCTCTGGAGCTGTTTTACCAAAATACAGTAGGTCAAGGATCATAGACACCCACGTGGTTCCTAAAACAAAACACACAGAGCGAGGACAGTCAAAAAATTCAACCCCTCACCTCTATACAAATCTTTAATCCGATAAATCATTCACACCAGCTACTCAGATGCACTGACCTGCCTTTGGGTATGTCGCAATAAGTATATCATCTGGCCTGGCCTGAAAGTTTTGAATATTCTCCCAGTTGTCTGTGAAATATTTGGTCATTTGGACTCCATGGAAATCAAAGAGTACTGATCTAGTAAACTCCATCTATAAAAGAAAAGAAAAGAAAAGAATCAAAACACACTTGAGCATGAGAATAAACATACTCAAGCAACAGAAGACAAAAAACATTGATCTCTGTCAGTTTGCAGATATTGAGACAGTCATCTTAAAGAAAGGAGAGATATGGCAAATTCAAAGCTTTTGCAGGTGTTTCAAAATACCTCAGCGTTTGCTCAGTTGCTCAACATTTCATGTTTAACATGTAGTGAACCACGCCTGAAAGTTAAGCACACTGTTGCTTTAAAGACAGAATAATTAACAGAAAATACCTTCTTTGGATCATCAGACATTCTGACCGCTGCTGGTTTCTTCTCTGTATACTCTATATACAACTTATTCTGGTATATAAGCAATCTACCTTTATACCTTCCTCCTCTGATTGCGTAACCTCTTCCTTTTTTGGTTGCAGTCCAAGATTTGATGTGAAAGTCCAGCCCCTTCCTGATAGTTGAATGTGAATATATTAATTATTTTTTTTTTTTTCAACATAAAACTGTTTTGTTTTTTCTACAGCTCTCTTCTGGAAAATTAAACATCAGTATTTCTGTGGTTACCTGAATAATTTCCCCTTCCACTGTTTGGTTTAATTAACAACAATCCTCATGCAAGCGTTTGCCCAGAGTCAATATGCAGCAGTGAATATGTTGTAACCCCTTAGTGACCTAACATTAGTTTGAGGAAAAGGATTTATGGTCTGGCTTGCCAGAATTTTAAAAACTAAGTGGGATTTTTGCCATGCAGATCATTGTTCACCATCTTTTGCAATGCAACAGTCTTTTTAAAAGAAGCAAAGTAAGTTTAAAATACCTTATTACATTTTCAGTAACCGACCATTACATGATTAATAAGAAATGCAGTAAAGCAAAGCACACTCAGCCTTTAAAGAGATTAATTTAGAGACATCCCTTCTTTGGATCAGCAGACTTCAAAGATGTCTGTGTTCTCCTTGTAACAACTGTTGAAATAACTGGTAAGAGGTCAGAAGATCAGGCAAACAAAATCTGTTGACGAGATGACAAAAGGCGAGATCCTGGATAACTAAGCAGGGATAAGAAACAAGGGAAAACTGGTCACTAGGGAAATAAAGAAATGCTTGGCACTGCGTAGAAGAGAACACACGGACTAAATAGACGAGGGTGGGCAGTACAATGAGGGACAGGTAAAACAAATTTGAGCATGGTAGACAATCGCATGGACGGCAAACACAAGGGCAGGAAGTGAAGCATCTGAACGAGAGAGGAAGTGAGTCTTTCTAAAGAATTCATAATAAAAACAGGCATAAATGAATTACATCAATCAAAACAAAAAAAACTTAACCTAGGCAGCATGCCATCTGCCATTTTCTTGGCAGAGGAATTTTTGACCAAGGGCTATTAGGAAACCTTATTTTTAAGGCAGGGGCGATTCTAGGGTCAGAGCACCCAATGAGCCCCACTGCCACCACCCACCCTTTTTTCACACAAAAACAAAAAATGTCTATGTCTATTGAAAAATAACTTTATCATTTTAACATTGGCTCAACTAACTCCAAAATCCAGATTTTTTTTTCTTTTTTGGAGACCTTTCCAGACCACCAGCTTTATTGTGGCAGTTCACACAGACAGCCTCCTGTAACAAACACAAAACCTTCTTCACTCAGATGATTTTCCTGACCATTAACTCCATGTGCCTCCTTTTGTATCAGCAGCCATTAGGTTAGATTAGATTAGATTCAACTTTATTGTCATTGAACAAAGTAACAGGTACTTGGACAACAAAATGCAAGTCATCTTCTGTAAATTATATACGAAATGGCCATCTCTAACCTGCTTGGTTGCACAGCTGTCTGAACTTTCATAAAGTAATAAAAGTCATCAATGATTAATAATAAAACAAGCTTCACATCAAGAGCAAAAAAAACAAGAAAGAACTGACATATTTCCATTGGTCACTGGCAGGCCACACACACACACACAGAGAGAGAGAGAGAGAGAGAGAGAGAGAGAGAGAGAGAGAGAGTACTCTTTCACACATCTCATATCTGTGTGTTATAAATAGCCTATATATAAGTGTGTGTGTGTGTGTGTGTGTGTGTGTGTGTGTGTGTGTGTGTGTGTGTGTGTGTGTGTACGCCTGCATGAATGTGATGTGCTTATTATTGTTGCAAAGCCTGGTTCAGGTTAAATCCTCTGTAAAAAAAAAAAAAAAAAAAAAAAAAAAAGCCACAGTGAGTGTTTTCACACATACTGCTGGTATACAGTGATATGTCGTTTCGTTTTTCAGCTCGTGCACATGTTTGTTTTCAATCTGGTCCAAACGCCGCACCACCCGCAGGGCTTCATGTTTCCATGACGACTGACCAGAAAAGACGCGCGAGTGACGTCATGTTTACGTGACTCCCGATTGTTAAAATGAGTCTCAAAGTAACGATAAACTTTAACAACAGAGACACGCATTCGCACTACACAGGTACGCAGTTTATTTGTCGCGCTGCTGTTTTTCTTTAATAAATGGACCGCTCCAGTTCGACTGTAGCCGTGCAATTGGCGCTAACGGAGCTAACCAGGCTAATGGAGCTACCTGGTAAACGGTGCCTGGACTCCAGTACTCACCGATATGGTATCGGAATTGGAACAACTCTTAGGTAAAAGGAAAGAACAGTGTTGTGAATCAACTAAGTAAGTTGCTCCAAAGCTGTGTCTCACCCTTCTTTCTAGCCTTCTTAGCCTCGCCCATGTTTTCAGGTGCACACACGACAGGCGGACACATAATCCCCAACTGTCCCTCAATTAACGGCCGCCGGAAGTGTTGTTTATTGATGAGGAGAGTCTGCAGTACTCCAGGTGGAAGGTTCCTTCATGCCCCACTTGATCACCAGATGGCAGGATGTTGGTATGAGACTTTGAGGTTGCATTAGGATCAAACAGGTGAGACAGAGCATCATATTTAGTGTTCTTGGACCCAGGACAGAAAGACTATTGACTGTATAATATTGACTAGAGAGCCCCCTAGTGGCAGAAGTTACATACTGTATGTTTCAAGATATGCATAATGAAGGGAATGACCGGTTTGAGTGACAGCTACCTGAGCTGTCTGCTTGGCTTCACCTAAGCTAGTTGGAGTCCAAGGGCTCCTGGAAGAATAAACGCTTGAAGTCAAGAGAGCACAGACTCACTTGGCTGTGACATAGTAGGTTTCTGAAGAGCCAGAACAATGCTCAAAGTGGATGCTAGTGGCCATCGCCAATCAGGAAATAGCAAATCAAAATATCAATATCAAAAATAATAATCAGAAATGAGCAAAGAGGTGGAGCGTGGGTGGAGCTGAAGGCAGCCTAGTTAGTTAAGCCCACCTAGCCGGGAAGCTACCAATGAAGCTAAGGCTAACAAGCTATCTGTGTTTACGCTTAAAGAGAAGCGAATTTCACCTCATGTTATTTGCATGAGTTTGAGCCTAAAAAAAAAAAAACTCTGGCAGCTGTCTGCTGGTTGATGCTTACAGGGTCGCTCATAAATCCCAAACACCAACATCTCTCCCTCCATTCTTCTCTTTTTGTCCAATTAATCATACAGGAAGTTGTATTATTTGTCCGGTAATTGCATTCAAAATTTTCCAAAAGTTGCCAACACCACAAACATGGCTGAGAAGTGAAGATCAATGACTCCAATTAGCTTAGGTGAAGCCAAGAAGAACAGCTCAGTTAGCCGTCACTCAATGTTTGTTGCATTTGCCTGTCATCGCTGAAACTGCTATTTCGAAGATTACACAGCAATTTATTTCCAAGATATTTATGTATGATTTCTTAGCTCTAAGACCAGGTAGGAATAATAATCAAATAATTGTTTCAGCGCTAGTTTATCACGACTGGTAACGACTTCAAAGAGAGGAAACACTTTGACCAAAACTTGACTTAAACGTTTAAATGTTCCTCTACTAAAACTATGAAGGACAAACATTACTAAAATGTGACTGAAGCTAATAAGCATTTTTGCCTCGAGACGAAAACTAAGATCAAATCTAAAATAGCTGCAACTATCAGTGCAAGCAGAAGGATAGTATCAACTGCAAAATGACGTAATCTTTGTTCTTACCTGTTTTGTGATCATTTTTTCAATAATGACTCACACACAGACGAGGACAACATGAACAAGATGAAAAAATTCATTTTGTTTTATTGCAAATGTACAACATGGATATGAATGAAACCCTTTGGATTCATTTTACTGATCACACTAATCCATCGGTCTCATAAGAGTCATTCCGTGTAAATGGTGTAGTCACATAGCTGCTCTTAGATTACACATTCACTTTATAATAATAATAGAATATGTAATAGTTATATAATAGACATAATACTATCTCAACGGCAACATTTTTGCTTAATAAAAGTATTTCTGCTTTATAAAGCGAACAGTTAATTTCTTATAATTTCTCAAGTTTTCTTTGCATACCTCCTGTTGTTCTGGTGGAAATATTCTCCTTTCACATGGATATAGTGGTTTGACTGGCACTTTGCTTCATAATATGTGGTTCACAGTCTTAATTCAGATAAAAATCACAGTAAGACACACTCCACACTTCTGCTGTCACACCAGAGGCAACTATAACTTGATTTTTTACAGAAATGCCACATGTCCAGTCAGTCGTGGACCAATCTCCACTTATACACAGCTTGTTTAGACTTCAGTGCGGAACTGAAGTGTGTGGTCCTTCATCTTTTTCTTGTAGTCTTCCTCAAACTCCTCATTCTGGGCCACAGTGAAATGGTTCTTCCAGTCACCAACCTTCCCTGCAGAACCACAATCAGTCATTTTAGCTAAAAGTGGAAATCTGATTTTGTTTCTTATCACGCACATTTAGTGATTTATCAGATTACCTTTTCTCATGAAAGTAGAAATGTTGAAATCCATAACACCAAACGTTGAATAGTTGGTCATGTCGTTCTTTTTCATGTTGTCAAACTGCACTCCATACATGATTTGTTTCTTCTCCTCGGCCGAAGGAGACAAACCAAGAAAGGAGCACAGTTTGTCTATTTCCCGTCCAGTGTCCTGCAAGCACAATGATCAGATATCATTATTGCATTACAACCAGCTTGAGGAGAACCTTAAAAAAGTAGGCCGTGTTGGAAAAAGCCCACAAAAACAACTGAAATACCTCAATCATGTCTTCGTAGAACATGTAATGGAGGTTTGAGTAGGTCTGTTTCTTCTTCCACCAGTTGCTCACATGATCATACCAGGATCCAAACAGTACTAAAGCAACAGAACAATACATGAAAGCACATCAGGAAAAGCCTTTTCCAATATAAACAATGTTGTTTATTCTGTAGCGATGCTGTGAAGAAGATGAAGGAGTCTCCGCCGACACTGACTTAGTTGTATATAAAAAGGTTTATTACAAAAAGTACAGCATCTGAACAAGCACCAAAAATTGCCTGTGAGAAGACCCGAAGCCGAATGTGGATCTCCTCCCGATCCTCACACAGACCCCACTACTTATACCTGTGTGCTAATCAATCTTAAAAGCACAGAGACACATCATTACCTCATCTTATCTTTCCCAGGGTATAACATCTGGTTTAAGTTTGTAAAACTCTAAAACACAAGTCCGAAGGAATCCATCGCTCTAGGGGCTTTTAACCTTTGGTCTTTGGCCTAAGGCTCCTTGACTCTGTTGGATGGGATAGCTGATGTGGATCAATAAACAATTCAATTCAATTCATTCATGTGTCAGGTATCAGGAAATTCACCTCAACAACTCTATCATTATTGTATTTCGTACATACCCTTTCCCTCCATGAATCTGTGGAGGTAGGTGTTCCAGTCTCCAGGGTCTGGCTGGGTCAAAGTCATGCGATCCATGTGAAAATATGAGACCATGTTGTCTTTGGCATTACGGGCCACGTAGACTATCTACAGGAGAATAAAACAATTGCGTAATATATAATTATATCATACATGAGACAACATAGACTTTCAAACATCTAAGGTACATACATGGGTATTTCTTAAAGCAGCTTTTCTTTGTCTTCACCTTTTGTCCACATTGTTCCTTATTTGTTACTCCCCTATCACGTGACCCTTTTCTGGACAAGAGACGTGGAATATCAGCCTTAAATACAAGTGTTTACTTTAACATTGTTAACAAGCATCGCTGACCTTGTTGTCTATATTAGCGTCTGCTGTTCAGTCAAATTCTGTGTTTATACTTCTATTGCTGCCTAAATGTGCAGGAGGCAAGCTGTTATTTGAGTAGGCCGGTTCAGTCCATGTGTCCAGTGTTGGCCCTATATTGAGCTCCGGTTTTGGGTGAGGCAATCAAGAAGAACCAGATCTCCCAGGATCAACCTCAGAGAAATACTACGCCCACATATGAAATGAGCAACAACAGAATGAAGGAGCCCGTGGATTTACAAAGGTAGCAGGCACATTGTATAACCTGTGTTCTGAGAAAAGACACCAGAAATCTCTCATGCATTTGGACTTTGGACTTTGGACTTTGTCCTACCATTAATGCATGGCCCTTGACCCTTTCCCAAGAACCCAGCTTCGATGTATAAACACAAACAACTGACCTTGCAGTTTTGTTCCCAAAACGACTTTGGCACAAACTGAATTGGAAGATGAGTTTTAATCAGTCGTGGAGACGTGGTGAGCTTCTCCGCCAGGTCAACTCCTAAATGAACAGGTAAAGATGAAGTCAAAACCCTGATCCTGTAAAGTGCTTAGGCAGTTTTGTTTTTATTGACTGCCACAGTGTGATCAACATAATTTAGTCAGAAACATCATACTCATAAAAATAAAACAGATGGACGTTTACTGTACTGTACTGTACTCTACATAGTACACTGAAAGTTAAATAAAATAAAGAGTTTGATTGGTTCTGATGCATTTTTCAGAAATAAAATGCATGTTTGACCATCTGTTCAACCTGAATCCATAGACGGGAAGGTGATCTCCAAGAAAGGCACTCTTTCATAGATTGGGATGGATGTCTGACGCTCTGGAGCTGTTTTACCAAAATACAGCAGGTCAAGGATCACAGACACCCACGTGGTTCCTAAAACAAAAAACACAGAGCGAGGACGGTTAAATAATTCAACCCCTCACCTCTATACAAATCTTTTTTCTGATAAATCATTTACACCAGCTACTCGGATGCACTGACCTGCCTTTGGGTATGTTGCGATAACTATATCATCTGGCCTGGCCTGAAAGTTTTGAATATTCTCCCAGTTTTCTGTGAAATATTTGGTCATTTGGACTCCATGGAAATCAAAGAGTACTGATCTAGTAAACTCCATCTATAAAAGAAAAGAAAAGAAAAGAATCAAAATATGCTTGAGTGTGAGAATAAACATACTCAAGCAACAGGATACAAAAAACATGGATCTCTGTCAGTTTGCAGACACTGAAGACAGTCATCTTAAAGAAAGGAGAGATATGGCAAATTCAAAGCTTTTGCAAGTGTTTCAAAATAGTTGCTCAACATTTCATGTTTAACATGTAGTGAACCATGCCTGAAAGTTAAGCACACTGTTGCTTTAAAGACAGAATAATTAACAGAAAATACCTTCTTTGGATCATCAGACATTCTGACCGCTGCTGGTTTCTTCTCTGTTACTCTATCTACAACTTCTCTCCTGGTTGTTAAGAAATCTCCCTTTATACCTCCCTCCTTGGATTGTGTAACGTCTTCCTTTTTTGGTTAAAGTCCAAGAGTTGATGTGAAAGTCCAGCCCCTTCCTGGTGGTTGGTTGATGCTGATTTCCAGGGCTTTTACCTTTTCATCAGCCCATATAATCCCTAAAACAGGTTTTACTACATCCTACCTGGTCTATTATTTTTAACCATGTCAAAGAGAGAATGGTCTTAAAATGATTTCAAAAGCTTTTGGACTTGAACATACTGTGTGCACTTAAAACAATGACAGCCACTTAGAAATTGTCTCAATAGTGTGAATGTGAATATATTAAAAAAATAATAATAATTATATACGATGAGGACAACATGAACAAGATGAAAAGTATCATTTTGTTTTATTGCAAATATACAACATGGATATGAATGAAACCCTTTGGATTAATTTTACTGATCACACTAATCCATCAGTCTCATAAGAGTCATTCGGTGTAAATGGTGTAGTCACATAGCTGCTTTTAGATTACACATTCACTTTATAATAATAATAGAATATATAATTGTTATATAATAGAGATGATACTATCTCAACGGCAACATTTTTGCTTTATAAAAGTATTTCTGCTTTATAAAACGAACAGTTAATTTCTTATAATTTCTCAAGTTTTCTTTGTATACCTGCTGTTGTTCTGGTGGAAATATTCTCCTTCCACATGGATATAGTGGTTTGACTGGCACTTTGCTTCATAATATGAAGTTCACAGTCTTAATTCAGATAAAAATCACAATAAGACACACTTCTGCTGTCACACCAGAGGCAACTATAACTTGATGTTTTACAGAAATGCCACATGTCCAGTCAGTTGTGCACCAATCTCAATTTATACACAGCTTGTTCAGATTTCAGTGCGGAACTGAAGTGTGTGGTCCTTCATCTTTTTCTTGTAGTCTTCATCAAACTCCTCATTCTGGGCCACAGTGAAATGGTTCTTCCAGTCACCAACCTTCCCTGCAGAACCACAGAGAATCAGTCATTTTAGCTAAAAGTGGAGATCAGATTTTTTATTTTTTCCCTTGTCACTCATATTCAGTTATTTCTCAGTTTACCTTTTCTCATGAAAGGAGAAATCTTGAAATCCATAACCGGGACTGTAGAATAATTGGCCATTTTGTTCTTCTTCATGTTGTCAAACTGCACTCCGCCTGTGATTTGTTCCTTCTCCTCAGCGGAAGGAGACAAACCAAGAAAGGAGCACAGTTTGTCTATTTCCCGTCCGGTGTCCTGGAAACAAAATGGTTAGATATCATCATTGTATCAGAGTGCTGACTCAATAGAAAAGCACGCACAAAAATAACTGACCTACCTCAACCATGTCTTCGAAGAACATGTAATGGATGTTTGAGTAGGTCTGTTTCTTCTTCCACCAGTTGCTCACGTGGTCATACCAGGATCCAAACACCACTAAAGCAGCAGAACAATACATGAAATTCGTCAGCATAAATCTGTACATCTCAGTTCCAATAACAGTTCTGTATTTCATACATACATTTTCCCTCCATGAACCTGCGGAAGTAGCTGTTCCAGTCTCCAGGCGCTGGCTGGACCACATTCATGCGATCAAAGTGAAAATACGAGACCATGTTGTCTTTGGCATTGCGGGCCACGTAGACCATCTACAGAAGAAGAAAATACCTGAATTACCTGAGGACCAACCTGACATGAGACAAGATACCAACTCCAAAGTCTCAAGTGAACTTCACTAGCAAGCGAGCGCTGCCTTTATCTCTCCTTTATCTGCCAACAACTAACACGACTTCAGATTTTTCAAACTGTGCACAGTGCATAAGCAGAGGTCCAATTTTGCATGCAGGTGATGCTAAATACCGAGTTTAAAATAAAAATGACGTAGAATCAGGAGCGAGAAAGTCAGAGGAGGTTGATGGATGGGTCAAACAGACACAGGACTTTCATCCAGGAGACTTTATTTTAACCCAAATCATGATCTAGTCCTAAACCTAACCAACTAGTTTCATTGCCTAAACCTAACAAAGTGTTGTTTGTTGTGTTAACATACAATGTGTAACTTCTGCCGAGTAACACAAAAAACCCACTAATGTTCCTGCTGTCAAACTCGCATCACTGTTGATTTATACACCATTAAACAACCACGGCTGCTGATGAAAATCCATCTGAAGTGACTCATGCATAAATGTTCACAGATGAGGTCATGTTTTGAAGTTTTATTTACCTCAAATATTGGGTATAATGTAAGCACACAACTAAACAAAATGTTTAACAAAGCTCTAGTGGGGTTAAGACATGCTAGTGCAGAATTAATACAAATGATATCAGCCGTTTCATGAGGTTAAAATGTTTGTTTTTTTGTTACAGTGCCATGTGGACAAAAGTCACCTGACGATGGAATCCTGCGAGCAAAATCTGACTTTGACAAATGCGCTGCACGTGAAGTCGTGATATTTGTATGCAGATTGATGAGATGGGGTTAAACACTCCCAGGGAGGCTGGTATTCCACTCTCAGACTCTGTTCTGTGTTCTCCTCCCACATTCACATACCAGTTTTTTTATGTGCACAGGTTTTGAATACAATAAAAGCCATAATTGAGCTCTATTTTATTATCTTGTGATTATGCCTTGATATCATGCAAATGACACACAAACCGCTGACCTTGCAGTTTTGCTCCCAAAAGGACTTTGGCACGAACTGAACTGGAAAATGAGTTTTAATGATCCGAGGAGTGGTGGGGAGATTCTCTGCCAGGTCAACACCTACATGAAGAGTTAGAGAGGAAGAGATAAAGATGCAGGAAGAACACTCACGCTCTGACATACTGTCCTGTTGGGAACAGACACCGTGGTAGATAAGGCTCATTTGAGTTTGAGAAAAAGGCCGAATATCGCCACACAATAAACTGAATGTTAAAAGATGAGGTGTTTGTCTGCTTCGTGAAATATGGCGCGTAAGTTGGATCATCTGTTCAACCTGCATCCATTGCCGGGACGGAGATCTCCAGGAAAGGCACTCTGTCATAGATTGGGATGGATGTCTGACGCTCCGGAGACGTTTTACCAAAATACAGCAGGTCAAGAATTAAGGAGCCCCATGTGGTTCCTAGAAGAAACAGAGAAAGAGAGAGAAAGAGGAAATACCACAGCAACGATAACAATTACATCACCCGTGGTTGTGCTGTGTGCGGAAGAACAGCAGCAATGAGGGATCAGCACCAGGATGCCGGTATGTGAACTAAAACCCTCTATGCATGTTCCTTTAAACCAATTGCCATGCATGTTCCTGATTTCACCACCTCTCACCTCGATACTCTCATCTTTTATGAGCTATAAAGCATCCACAAAGACTTCACGTGCACTGACCTGCTTTGGGGTATGTTGCAATAAGTATATCATCTGGCCTGGCCTGAAAGTTCTGGACCTTCTCCCAGCTGTCTGTGAAATAGTGGACCATTGTGACTCCACGGAAATCGAATATTTCCGGTCGGGGTAAATCCATCTTTTTTTTAAATCAAAAACACAAAACACATGATCATTGTGTGAGAGTAATGCTGTAATAATATTAACTTTGCTCATAAAGCACCTTTAAAAACAGTTTGCAAAAGAAGGAAGCTCAGGAAGAATTACAGAATAAACACTCAAGAGTCCAGCCAAACAAGGAAGCCTAGTCCAAAATGAAGTTGAAACAAGGCAAAGCAAAGTGCAAAAGTCAAAATGCCAACATGAGTAATACAGGTATAAGGAGTAAAAGCAACAAAACAGGCAAATACCTCCCCAAAAAGCAATGCAAATAAAAAGATAAATAAAAGAAACATAGAATCAGTAAAGGACAATAAGAACAGAGTGTCAAATGAGATTAGATCAGCTGCAGACAGTAAAGTTAGATTGTTGCAGTTATCTTCAAAGAAGAAGAGAAACAACGAAGTCATCACTTTGGCTTGCACATTAAGTCCCTCAGTCCATTCTCATCGGCCCATGTTTACATGTTTTACAATAAATGAACCCCGCTTTACAGTCAGGCACAGTGTAGATTTAAAGAGAGATCTTTTTAGAGACATACCATCCCTGGATCAGGCATTCTGACCGCCGCAGGTTTCTCCGCTGTAGTTCTGACACTTTTCTCTTGAGCTGTGATCTTTCCCAGGCAAGTGAACTGCTTTCTTTCCTCTCTCTAATCGTTGCATAACATAACTGTCTCCCTGTTATTGGAGGCAGGGTCCTGAATGTGGTATGAAAGTGTAGCTCCTCCCTGTCCTCCCACATATCCAGAGCTTTCACCCTTTGTTGCCTTCCCCATGTCAGTTACATGCATAGGTGTGGACGCCTGGAGTCATCTTGGGGTTTGAGCTTATATTAACCTCTGTCTTGGTTTGCCGTGCAGGTGAGTGATTACAGTGATTTAGAATACCTTTTACAGCCCCACTGTTATCTAGGTCACACAAGTCCTGGCTGTAGTCTATCAACTCTCTTTGCCCTCCTCCACAGGCACACAACAGGTTTACATGAAGCAATGACGGAAAGGAAAAAACAAAACACAAAAGCACAACAGGTCTCCTTAAAAAAATAAAATAAAATTAAAGTAAAAATGGCCAACAACACTTATTTCTATACTTCAAATTTGACACTTTATCGGACAATTTTCACTTGAATGCAGTCTTCACCCGCTCACATGTGATATGTTCTTAATAAAAAAAAAAACTGTTGGTAACAATATAAGTATTGTTGAAGAAATCATTCAAGTCCTGTTGAGTAGTTTGCTGCGGTGATGTGTTTATTCAAAGAATACCGGTAAACTGGTGAACCGACAGGCGCAGAGTGGATCTGAGCCGGTGAGTGGACCCAGAGCAAATGAAACAGTAGCATTTTATACAGGAAGAACAAAGAACAAGGAGTGCCTGTCGTCGGCACTTAAGTAGCTCCATTTGTTTTCGAAATGTATTGAGCTGAGTAGTTGTAGTGAACTAATGCACTTTCTATAATGTCCCTTACATTTGTCCTACCTTCGCCGGGGCAAAGAGCAAGTAGGTCTTATCCTGTGTTGTTTTTTTTTACCTGTATGCCATGGCCTGCCCACTTTACATATATATTTCCATTTTCTGGTACTTTAGACTTCCACGCCATTACATTTTGAAGGCCAATGTACATGTAACGCTGCGTCAGAGACAGATGACTGCATGTTTAAACTAACTTATTTTATTGACAATAAGATTTTTTTTAAAACAAAAGAATGATTGGAAAAATGCTGAAAAATAAGATCTGATAATTAGAAGTCATCAAATATATGTATAATTTACCTTTTTGCTATAATTCAATTAACTAGGACATTTAGGTCAGGGGACCGAGCAGAGCTCAAGCGTGTTCAAAGAGATCTCAAACACAGCATCAGGGAGAGCAAGGACAACTACAGGAGAAAACTGGAACATGAACTGGAGAACAACAACACCGGGGACGTATGGAGCTGGATGAGAGAGATAACCGGCTTCCAGAGGAAAGGTGGAGGAGCGGCTGCAGGAAATGAACAGCGAGAAAACGAGTTCAACCAGTTTTTCAACAGGTTTGACTCCATCTCCACCACCCGCAGCAGCACCCCTGCTTCTCCTCTGAGCAACCACTTCAGGACACAGCCCCACACCAACCCCGGCAGCAGCAGACACCAGTTATCAAACTCATCAGAAAGGCAGAGTCTGTTGTTGGCTCTAAGCTTGTCACCCTGGAGGAGGTGGTGGAGGACAGGATGCTGGCGAAACTACTGGCAATCATGGACAATGTCTCTCACCCCCTCCACAAAACTCTGGACAAGCTTAAGAGCAACTTCAGCCACAGACTTTATAACACTCACTCCAAAACACACAAATAATTTTTGTGCTTTAAATTATTATTACTGTAAATAAAACTGCACCTTATCCTCTTGCACCTTATGTTCTACTTACCTTTCACTTACTTCTATCTATCATCTGTCTATTCGATGAAATTCTATCTTTGGCCAGTGGAGGGCAGCAATGCGCATGCGCTGCGTCTGGTCTGCCGGGAATTCATCAGTAGAAGAAGAAGAAGGAAAAAACGTATACAACAAAGATGGCGTCTCCCGGCGAGGCAACGGTAAAGGATTCACACGTGGGGAAAAAGAAGAAGGTAACCTCAAATAAAAAAGTAGTAAGAGGACGTCACTGTAACCGTGTCAAACTGTTAATATAACCAGCTAAGGCAGACTAGCACAGTGCTATTCAATCTGACAGAAACAACGTAGCATTGGCTGATTAGTTGCTAGCACCTGACAGCTAACGCAAGTAGTGCTGGTGTACGGGGTCCTGGAGGACGCCCGGCTAATACACAAAATAATGCACTGGAACCTTCATGTTTCCTCCTGCTAATTTGCCATTGTTTTCTCCTCTTTTACAGCCTCCAGCTCGTTACTGGCCGGAACAACAGAAAGAGGGGAAAGATGACAACAAAGTGGGAAAAGACGAAGAACATGCTGAGCAGGCTGTGCAACAAGATGAGCAAAAGACACAGAAAAGAAAGCATGAAGGGGTTGAAAGGGATGGAAAGAAGTTCATATCAGGGGTAAGTTAAGGCTATGTGTGACCGACTCAAGTTGTCACTGTCATCAGAGAATTGGGAAGTCCTACTGAATGTCACAGGGAATATGATTAAATACCTGACATGTCATGGTCCTTTTGTTTTTCTTTAAGATTGTATAAATCGTTATCTTCCACACTTCCTGACAATATAAAATATAATGTTTCTTTGTACTGCTGCCCTATTCCATCCAATTGGAAATAGTGTAGTAGTTTAATTCAAACTTCCCCAAACTCCAACCTGACATATTTTAGATTGCTTGAAATAGTTAAAGGATGAGCTCAGTTGTCATCAACTCACCCTCATGCTGTGGAAAGTTAGAGGAATTTTCGTCCTTTTGTGGAGCTTCACGGCATAACATTTCTGCGATGATTCTCCTAAACAACTGAAGTAGAGTGGGACTTGTTTTAAAACATAAAAGAAACTACTAAAATCATCATCATTAAATGCCTATGTGTAGTTTGTCCACCGCAATGCCAGTCCCTCTGGAAGCCACAAAATCCCAAACTGATTTTAAAAACTCTTAATTTACATCCTTGATTTGCATTTGAGCTTGTGAACCCACCTCAGGCTGAGCCCCAAGCAAGAAGGCATGGCCTTGAGGTCAATTTTCATAGTGGCCAAACCTTAGCTAACATCGTTTCAAATAAATTTGGGACTGTTGACAAAGCAAATCTAATATATTTCTTCTGATTATTGTTCATATTCTCTCAGAAAGCTGACCCTTTCCCTGGGCCTGCTCGTATTCCAGAGGACAGGATGAATAAGTTCAAGAGGAAAGATAAAACTAAAAAGGTAAGCACCCCAATTTGACTTATTAAAAATCTGTCTAGGGAATAAGTGGGGTTAGCTGTTACCACCAGCCAACAAGTCATTAATGTATTCTTCTTCTCCCAGCCTCGCGGCAGTCATTACAAGCTGAAAGACATGATAACTCGCTCAGAAAAAGCATCAGAAATGGCCCAGAAACAAGCTGCCCGGTTCGACCTCCTACTCCCAGAGGATGCAGGGTACATTTTCTCTTTGCTTCTCTGTGTCACACTGTATAATGTGATGGAGATTAAACTGTGAAAATGTCACTTTAATGCCTTCCTTCAAAGCCTGGTTGTGACACATTTCCCTCCAATCTCAGGTTTCTAGAAGGAGATGAAGATGAGGACACATGTACGATCTCTCAGGACGATATTGCAGATGCTGTGGACATAACAGCTGGGTCAAAGGTGGGACACTGACTGGACACTTCAGACATTTAAGTGCTGGGGCTTTTGTTGCAAAATATTGATTTAAATACTGCAACATACTTTAAGATATCGGCAACAACAAAAAAAAGATAATACATTTAATAATGTTTGGGTTACATTTAAATTGAATTTACGAGCCCCTTTATAAATTGTATTCCAGGTCTTCTGTTGTTGGTCAAATTATTTGCCTTTTATTAATTCATTTTCTCTCTCACTTCCTCCTCAGTATTTTAATCTGAAACTGTCACAGTTTGGACCGTATCGAGTGGATTATAGCAAGACTGGACGGTCAGTATCACGCTCTAATGCTATTCATTCCAAGTTCAGCTTGATCGTCACTATACAATACACAGATACACTTTACAGACAGAAACCTTACAAACGAATATTACAATATTTAAATTAACATAGAATAGGCAATACATTAGAAGAGAGTATTTAGAGGTGGTACAAACGGAAGTGAATATATTGGAAATATAAACTATGTGTGCACTCGGGGTGTCGCGATTTCAAAATATTTAAGATAAATGATGATAATGAAAAAATTAAATATTAATGTTAACAGTTTGTTCTCTTCAATTCAGTCACCTGGTGCTTGGTGGGAGGAGAGGCCATGTTGCCTGTATAGACTGGCAGTCCAAACAGCTTATGTGTGAGATAAACGTGATGGAGTCTGTGAATGATGTGAAGTAAGTCATCAGCATTACACAAAGCACAAAACATTGTATATTACAGGCATGCTTCAACTACAGCTGTAATCATTATCTGTGTGAAAAAACAAAATTTCTGTCTTTTCGTAGGTGGCTCCATAGTGAGGCCATGTATGCGGTGGCTCAGAAGAAGTGGCTGTATATCTACGACTCAAATGGAATAGAGCTTCACTGCATCCGCAAATTCAATGACGTCCTGCGAATGCAGTTCCTCCCGTACCACTTCCTGCTTGCCACAGCGGTAGGTTCATTAAAATCGTCTTGTAAATTTTCCAAACTCTCGAAAGTTCGGAAAATTTCCACCAATACGTTTTCAAGGTTGGGAATGTGCTTAAAGTCAAATACATTCCTTTAAAAATGATTTGATAATAGTGTTTTTCATCAATTATTCATGTAATTATGTTTTCATATTAGAAATGAATCGATTCTGTCCCCATATTTTTCTCCTGAAATCAACGAGTAGTATCTTTAAGTCACATCTCTCCCTCTGTGCTTCACAGTTTATAAACTGTTCATGTAGAGTAAAGTAAAAACAACAAATCTCAAAACAAAAGCAAACACACTGACAAATCTTCCTTTCGCTTGCATTGTCAGAGTGCTACAGGTTTCCTGCAGTACTTGGACGTGTCTGTGGGAAAGGAGGTGACAGCCATCTGCACCAAGACTGGCCGGCTTGACGTGATGTGCCAGAACCCACACAATGCCATTATCCATCTCGGCCACCACAACGGCACAGTCACCCTCTGGTCACCCAACCAGAAGGAGGCCCTCGTCAAGATGCTCTGTCACCAGGGCGGCGTTCGCTCTGTCACTGTGGACAAGACGGGCACGTGAGTCACTGAAAACAGAAGTTATTAACTTTTCTTACGTAGGACAACATGGACTTCGTTTAGTGGCAGGAAGCTGTGGATAGTTGTCAGCAACATTTTACTGAATTTTTTGAGAGTGTATTGGGGGTGTAACTATTCTGAAACGGAGCTTGAAGCCATAATACAAATGTCCATGGTCTTGGTTTACAATTCTGGACACCCTCCAACCCCCATCCCAGCCAGCTTCTACTTCTGCATCATGTGTCAGAAAACTCTTAACTTCCTGCTGTTTACTGTCAGGTCTGTCCTTAAAAGGACAAAAACTGAATACATAAAGATCCTCCTTCTCATTCTAAAATCTTCTAGTTTTGTCACTTTGTTGGACCGTGTCCTGCTGTAAACAGCTGTCTACTTCTGTTGGCTGAAAGCCTGGTCTTAAGAGAATTGTTTTTGTTTTTTTTAAGCAAGTTCATTTATGTGAGCTCATTTATAAAGTTATTTTACCTTCATAGTATTTCTTATCCAAAGAAATCCTATGAAGAAAGAGCCAAACCACATTTAGAGAACTATTATACCCATAGAGTTTAATAAGTCCTTGTAATTATTGACACAACCTTTGTTTTTTTTTCCTTTGTGTGTTTAACACGTTGATAAACAGCTTTATGATCAAGATGAATAACATTACATTTTCTGTTGTGAGAGTGAGCTGCACTTCTCTCAATGTCCACCAGAGAGCAATCTGTAGCACCTGTCTCCTTTCTCTGGCAGATACATGGTGACATCTGGCATGGATAAAAAGCTGAAAGTGTATGACATTAGAGCCTTCAAGCCCTTGAAGTCCTACTTCCTGCCTGCTGGAGCTTCCTGTTTGTCACTGAGCCAGAGGGGACTGCTGTCTGCAGCCACAGGGGATATTGTCCAGGTCATTATCAAATCCATACTGCGCGATTAATGATTTTTTTTTATTGAAAACCGATCTAGCACAGAGGAAGTAATGCATTTGGAGCAGTGGTTTGTTGCGAGTGAACACACTCTTATCATGAGCAGCACAGACACAAAATACTGAAAAGCAAATGTCACTGAGCAAAGCACACTGGTTCAAAGAATTTGAAAAAATAAAAAAGCGTTTACTAAGTGGGCTTAGCGTGTATCCCTTTCAACTACCTCAGGGTGTGTAAAAACAAACAGCTCACACACATCAAGGCTGGTATCGGCAGAGCTCTGAATAGTTGTCACAGGTGCACTCAAGAGAGTGGGTGTGTCCACAAACAGGTAAATTGTCTTTATGTCTTTGCATTTCTTTTCCCTTATCTCAAAATCGACCCAGATTTGAAGGCACGGGCAAAAGAAATGCAAACACAGTTTTTAAATAGAGGCCATTAACCAGGCCTATTTTTAAAGCTGAGAAATTGAGAAGACAGGAACACATTGACTTTCAGACCCATGGCCTATCAGTTGTGATTACTACATGATGACATCAGTAGTCAGTACTCATTGGTCGGACCATGCCCATCTTCAAACTTCACCTTCATTTTTATGTAACATGTGGTAATGGTCTCACCACTAACTACTGGTACTGGGCTTGTGCCAGCACTGGTTCATGGTACATCTTTAGATCCAAAGAGCCCTTATCTTTAATGCAGACATAATAACAGATGTACTGCATGTACAGTAACAGGACAGCCAAACTAGTTCAACGAAGTGGAATGCTGTTTTCGACGTTATCAATTACAGCTCTGCTTTTCCTGGTATGACAAGCCCAGTGTAAATAAGTTGTGCGGTGACTTTTTCTTGACAAAGCTTTACAAAACAAGCAGACACTTTGTTCGCTATAGCTTTAAACTAGCTATGACACAGCTAAAGTTAGAGAAGCAGGCTCGTGAAATGAAGGTCTGCAGTCAGCCACTGAACTGGCAGGATGAATCTGCTAATCTAAGTAAGCAAGGTGTGAATGTGTAACTGTGTGTGTTTAACCAGGGCATTAATGAAAATCTTTTAAATACACGTGATGCCTGAATAAAAGTTAAATTTTAACCTCACATCACTTCATCTGCGTCTGAAAACTATCCCTTCAGGTGTACAGGGACGTGTGGAGGTCTCCAGTGACTAAACCCTACATGGCTCACAGAGTTCCAAGAACAGTTTGGGGCCTGCACTTCTGTCCCTTTGAGGATGTTCTCGGGGTGGGGCACGGTGATGGTTTCACCAGCATGCTCGTTCCAGGTCCTGCTCAATTTCACATTATACCATATATTTTTCTGTGCATTGAAGCCGTTCCCATCTTTACCTTTGTCTTCCTCCATTTGCATTGACAGGTGCGGGAGAGCCTAACTTTGATGGTCTGGATGCAAATCCATTCCGCAGTGCAAAGCAGAGGCAAGAGTGGGAGGTCAAAGCCCTGCTGGAGAAAATCCAGCCAGAGCTCATCAGCCTCGACCCAACCGAGCTGGGGCAGGTTGACCGTGCCAGCTTTGCGCAAAGGCACCAAGACAGGGTCCAAGCTCTGGTCAGTGGCTGCATCTTGATTGGCACACATCTAATATTATTTTAAGATATAGATCTTTACGTCTTGGTCATGAAAGTTTTATCTCATTTACAACCTTTAAGTGCATCTTTTGTCTCCCCAGGGCTTTGACCCATTGGCCAAAGAAAAGTTTATTCCCAAGTATAAGACAAAAGGTCGTAGCTCTGCTGGCGGTGTTGAAAGGCGCAAGAAACAAGTGGCTTATGTGGACCAGAGGGTAAGAAATCCAGAATATTAGATAAAGACTGATGCAGTCACTTAATGATCTGTCTGCTGCATCTGCAGTGTCGGGCTCATCTGTCTTGACTTGTTTACCCCCCCAGGATGTGATCAGGAAAACTGTGGAGACCAAAATGAAGATGGAAAAAGAGGGAAAGCAGAAGGAACAGAAGGCGACAGTGTTCTCTAGCCAGAGATCCGCTCTGGACAGATTCAAGAAATAGAAAAGGAGGACCCTTTGTGCAGCCCAGAACCCAGTGACTTTCTGTGGGAGTGACCTCTTACATTCATATAAAGGACACATTTTTTGGGCACATTGCTCCACCGAGGGAACAAAACATGAAGTGCAGAAATCCTGTATGTAGTCATGTCACTCAAGTTGAGACTTGAATTCTGACTAATGAGTGTTTTATCTGAATTCAATATTGATTGCAGTAGTAGGGCTGTTCTGTTTAATGGCTGCAGCCTGAATTACTCCCTGTCTACATGAGTAATGAGGTAATGTGAGGTTCCATGGCTGGAGTTCTGGGTGTCACCCAGAATTTGTCGTTGTTGTTTTCTCTACTGATAAACAAGTTTTACACATATTTGATCTTGTTGAATGGAGTGCTTTGGAAGCTGAACTGACAGTGTTTGTCAAATGTTTTATATAAATATGTTCTCAAAATAAGTTAATGCTTTCTGAATTAATTCAGTGTTATTAGAGATTACAACTGAATGTTAAACATGCTCACACAATTAATATATAGATGACTATTGCTTAGAATTTAGGGGGATCCATTGGCAGAAATGGGATACAATATTTATGTCTAATCTAATGTAACCGAACATTTTATGACCATTTTACGACACTGCCTGCATAGCACATCTAAGATTTATGTCAAAAAGGATCAGCTGTTGAGTGCTAGTGTGATTCTCCAGTTTGGAGCCAGACATTGCTACACTCTCCATTCTTCCCATTGAGATGGCAACAGAGAAAATCATGAGTGAGTTGGTGAGGCTATTTAGCCAGACTATCATCTAATTAGGCTATAATATAATAAGTTGGCCGATTGTTTTAGGGGGATGTTGAGAAGTTAACGCTAGGTGGTCCATGAGGTTTTGTTGTTATTGGTTAAGTGGTCCTTGGTCTAAAGGAGTTTGAGAAACACTGGTGTAGAATCACCTGAGACCAGGGGTATTACCTGTGTTTCAATCTGCAACCTCACTACTAGATGTTATTAAATCCCCACACACTGGACTTTTAATTCATTAAAGGCTAGTCCAGTTTCACACATTAAAGTGTGTTTACAGGACTTCAGGAGTACTATTACATGTGTGGAAAAAAGTAGTAAAAAGCCTTTTGTGACTCCAGAGGAAGCTGCACATAATCTGATAAATTGCCTCCAGTGATGTCAGTGGCTAAGTTGCATTGTGGCTGATGTAGGCACCAGGTTTTGAAAAGCAGTCCACTTGTGTAGCTTTGCACTGCTATAACAGTGTTAGACTCATCATGAAACGGTTTGAGAACAAATAACCAAGGTCAACACAGCTGAACCAGATATTATCTTTCTTTTATTCCACGCATTCTTCTTCCTCTTTAAAACCTTGTACCTACATTACTCACAGTTAAACCTGTGTTGAGTGACGTCACTGGAGGAATTTTATCAGATTACATGCAACTTTCATTGGAGCAGAAAAAATATGATTCTCCCAGGACATTCTGTCTCTGACCACAGCCCTGAGAGGATGTAACCAGCTCTCTGATTTCCCTTTCTTCCTCCACGAGGGGCAGCGATCTCAATGCACAAGTCATCATTCCTCTATTCGGTCCTTTACCTAGCTTCATCTATTTCCCAATTGTTTAACACTTCTGGACAAAGAGAAGTACGTACGAACAAGTTATGTGTTCTGGGAGATGTATTCCAATTGCTAAGAGCCGTGCGCAGAGGGTGTTTGGGGACGCATTACTTCCTTTATTCTTAGCCCATTTGTAACACATCGCTTTTGCACAAGCCTCTGTATCTTTATGATGGGACTGCTGAATCTGAATTTCAAAGAAAGCCTTACCTACATCCAACCTTTTCTCCAATCTATGTAAATGTTGAGATGCTATATGGCCGACATTTCTTCTCATCATCTTTTTCTTGCTCTACACTGGCAACCTCAGACCATTCTTTCGCACATTGAGCAATATGATTGTAATCCCGTGTGGGATGACCAACCAGTGGGTTGACATTCGTACAAAACAACTCGAATTTATCATGTTCAAATGTTCCATCATACGACCACTCATGCTTTGTCCAAGCTCTCATCAATACGGTGAAGAGATACACACACTCCCATCCTTTTCCTCTGCCAACGTTTCCTGCAGGCACTGTTAGATCCTGAGTACACCCCTGTCCAGGAGGCACTGGACCAGCTCTCCGTTATAAAGGGTTAGTTCCCTAAACTTGCCTGAGTCCGAGCGCCTACCCTGCTTCCTCTGGTTTGGCACCTGACATGAATAGCCCTTGAGTCAGATACGGCCACCAGCCACGCTCGTTAATGGCAGCTCTCCTCTAAATGATCTGTGCACTTGGTATGGTGCTAGGTTGGATTTTAGGGGCTTTTGGTAGACCCTAAGGGACTGTTTCAATTTGGTAGGCTCGAGTAACCTTTAAGAACCTTTCAGATATTTTGCACACTTATCACCTAATTTTTTACTTCCATCCAAGAGACATAAAATCAATGTCCACAACTTTCTACTTTAATTATATTATGTTGGTTTTATTGCATAGACATTAGCAAGGGCAAAGCATACAGCTTAATACTTATCTCATTTACTATCAATCATTATCAATAATCCTTATTAATAAAATCACAATACAGTAAATAACAAATTAATCTAAAAGAGCTGAGACCTGGTTAAAAATCACAACCTCGCCCGAGGTCTCTCAATTTCCTCAAAGTCCAAACTTCATGCCAGCAGAGTGAACAAAAGTACTCCAATGCCCAAATTGTAATCAACAGCATGTTGGTAAAAATTGGTTAATCCGTTGGGCTCTTATTTCCTTGTCAATTTCTGCTGTAGATTTCTTGAAGTCCTTTCTGCGATGTTTGAGATGCTTACATACTCCATCCCATGTGTTGATCCAATTACAGCAAAGTTATTACTTATATTTCTATTGTAATCATGCTCACACTCACAGGAAACATGGCACCATGGTCAGTTTTGGGCTGAGTTAAACTCAAGTCATGTCTTTCTGAATTAGCAGCCTCTCTCGAGCATTGTTCATGTTCATCTGTAGCTCTTGCTGTTTGCGGTAGTTTATTATTCAGTTTTGGAGCTGATTTTGGTTTATTCTTCGCTGTTTTGGACTGATGACCACTTTTGGCACAAGTTAGTTAAACACTCTTTATATCACACAAGCGCTACATCAGCACCAAATGACAACACACGTTAAACACTTGACGAACATACACATAATAAACACTTAACAGCATCTGGTGTTTTTATGAGTCTTGACCAGCAAATGAGTTTGATATTTTTACACCTCTGAGTTAGGGCTCTGTGTTTTGATTTACTCAAAAACATTTTGTTGTGTGCGCATTAATATATCGCTCTATGTCCATTGACCTTCAGGGCTTACATTCCCAACAGACACAGAGTCACCAACTGATCTTGCCTATATCAAAATGGATTCTACTCAATTCCCAGGGATATAGGCTCACAGTTTGCTCCCTCTGTGTCGGGCACATCCTTGATGCTACCCCGGAATACTCCCCGCAAGAGTGCTGTGGTGATCGAACTCAACCCCCAGTCTTTTCAGCCCAACTCAGACCAATTGCTATATATTCTTTTTTTCAGAATATTTCCAATATTCACTGTACTTTACACAGTTTAGTCATTTTTCCATATTCACAATTTAGTCATTTTTGGTCAGATTTGCATTTTGATTTCTACTTTCGTCAAGCTCGAATTGATTAATCAGCTTTGCTTTGGCTTGGTTCATCTGTTCTATAAACATATCTACAGTAGCTTTGAATCGCTAGGTTGCAGAGACCATAAGATATAAACTCATGGAGCAGACATCACTATGCCCTTATCCAGACCTTTACGTTTGACAGAATGTCCCTGGAGAATCATATTTTTCTCCCACAATGCCTATGTCCAACTCTTATCAAAGACTGAAAACAGGAGAGATGTTTCACACCATAGCTAAAACGAAGCGTTCAAGACAAAGTGTGTAAAGAGGTGTTGCCGCAATGCGCCATATGAGTAAAATAACATGGTTTTTGAACATTAGAGTATGTAATCCTATTCTACTGGAACCTCCAAATAAAAGTATGAACCTGAAAAATAGCATAACATCACCTCTTTAATTAACTGTGTGGCGAAGTTCTGAAGATGAATTATGAAGTCTTACAGCCTGAGGAAAGCAGCTGCTCTGTAGTATGGTGGTACAGTGAGGTACTACAAACAAATGTTTCACACCCTCCACAGAAAAGTCACAGTCCCTCGAGGCAAAAAAGCAGTACCTGGTGCCCTCAGTTGTAAAACAGAAGCACTTAGGCTTACCTCAGGTACAGTTGCACCGAGCCAAGGGTGTAGTTAAAAAATATTTTATAGTTAGGGCCTATCAGAGTAAAAAAACACAAATAGGTAAACAGCATTTTTTTCAGATAATAAAACCAGATAACATCACCTATAAGCAAATCTACAGAGGCGGGTTAGAAGTGATAAATATAGAGGTAAGAGGAAGGTGGAAGAGGAACCACAGGTTGAGTAATTCAGGAAGAGATGTGACAAGCAAGTATTTGTCTAACTAAAGTTTATGTCCACAGTTGAATTGAATGTGCAGGTTTGACCAGATCACCGGAGAGATTAGCTTTGAATTCGGAGGACTGGTTTCCAGTCACCTCTCTCTGCTAAATACTTTAAGGTTAGAAATGCTTGTTCCTTCGTTGGACGTTCAAGTTCTAATTACTGATACTTTACATGGTCTGCGTATATTATTTATTGTGTCAGTGACTTGCTGAATAATTAATCTCTATTTATATAGCACTTTACAGAGTTAATCTTAACACAAAGGAAGGTGAAAACAAAATAAGAAAAACAAATGCAAGAGGAGAGGAATCTGAGTTCATGGATAAATAAAGCTTAAACATGAATTTTCCTCTTTCAAACAGGGCGACTCAGACTGGTACCTGCGTGGAGCTGGGATTTGTGATTTGGGCTATAGAAATAGATTTTTTTTATAAAAATAACTTGACTTAAAGCTCTTAAAATATTGAAGACAGGACTGTTGAGGGGAAAAGATGACTCAAGTAAGGAAGCAACGATGACTCAAACACATCCTCATTTTTTTTCCAACATAGTCTTACTACCTGTATGTCGTTATTCGCCAACATTTGTTTCCTCATCACATCTTATAATGCCTCCCTTCCTTTGGTTCATCTCTGATGGTGAAAAGTGGAAGCCCCTTACGGGAAGCAGCATATATACTGTATGTGCATGTGTGTGTGTGTGTGTGTGTGGGTAGGTGCTTCTCTTCTAAGAAAAGATGTCCGGCAAACTACAGATAAGATACAGAGCAGTTTATTGGTGACAGTACATATTTTTCCTGAGCGTAAACACACTGACTTTGTCTTCGTTCACATTGTGGCTGAAGCACGACCGCCAGGACTGTCATCCCGACCCATTTTTAAACTGCACTCAGAACATACACACCAGCACAAAGCTGTTATTCCCACTCACTATTTCCAGTTATTATTGTTGAAAAACACAATACTTAAAGGATAAGTTCACCCAAAAGTGGAAATTCTACTCTTTCTCTGTTTTGTTGTGAAGCTCCAGCAATATTTTTTGGACTACGAAACCTCCCCCCATGTTCCATCTACATGGGGGTGTGTAGATAACGACTGAATTTGAACTTCTCTGTTGAACTGATCCTTTAAAATCCTTGAATACATCCTGCACTGAGGAGATCATTTCTCTGTTTTGATCATAAAAGGATGTAAGTGAATATTTTTATTTAATCATATCGGGTACTTGAAGCCTGTGGTTCGATATCTATTGTACTATTATTTGGAGCATCATGCATTTAGGCATCTTCATAAACTAACATCTACATTTAAAGTACCTGGCGAAAGACTACAGGGGGGTTAAATATATGACTTTAGCAGCATATAGATGTAAGACTTAGTGTGTTAATTGAATACCTGTCCCAGTGCGCATTTAAACAGAAGCAGCTGTATTTCCTCACTGCATAATATCAGCATGCTAACATTGTTTGCTCAGCATCTACGACACTGTCAGTGCGAGGATGAAGGATGCTCTAACAGTCAAAGGATAGGTTACAGTCTACTGTGACAGCTCTTCGTACTGCCAGCCGGTCGTCCCCTTTTTCCGCAAAATAAAAAGCAGGTTAAATACGTTGTAGTGTTTTAAAAAAATAAAGCTACAAAAATAAAGTGACATTTTCTCAGTGCACATAGTGTAGCTTCACAGCCTCAAGTGCACTTGTGCTGTTCACAGTATTGAAGCGAGGCACTGACAACCCCAGTGAGTTCAGTCTTCCGTCTCATTACAGCCCCCTCTCCAGCCCCAGGACTGAGCCGAGCATCGACCTGACTTTGCACATCCCCAGAGAGGCGCGCACACTCAGCCAGGAGCAGGGTTGCGATGAGTGGATGTCAGCCCAGTATTGCAGCATCTCCCTGGGCGAGATGTGGTGGATGGACACCATCGCCTGATAGCAGCAGCGCCCATATGGCACACCTGGACCACCGGAGAAGAGAGGGCAGTGAGAGGGCAGCACGCCAGCTGCCCGGGCACACAGACCCACAAATACATCCTCGGGGGGTAGAGGGGTGGATAAGGGTGATGCAGAAGCTGCCAGGGAAATTTTGAGCAGTGCAGAGCGGGACAGGACATAAGCTGTACCACTGCAATAGTCCGGGAAGACAGAAGGAGGGTAGGCCCCTGAAGGGAGATAGTGTTTGCTGTCCGGGTCGCGGTTTGGAGCCACTTGGAGGTGCACCCTGCCGAGGTACAGGTCCCCTTGTTCATACGGGTTACGGCTCTTGTTCAGGAAGTGCAGGAGGGTGCCGGGGTTGAACAGGACGTCATCATCCACTTTGGCCATGAAGTGAGCCTGAGGGCAGAAGCGGCGGGCCCAGCCCAGCAGGGACAGGGTCTTCAGGGTGAGGTTGGAGTAGGTGTCCAGAAAGCGGCCCTGGATCAGGTCCCCTCTCTCCCTCGCCTCCTCTATCAGCAGCTTGGCCAGCCCCGGGTCAGACGCCACACCCACCATGAAGAGGGTCATGACCCGCAGGCCCCTCACCTCCACCTCCCCTCCCCAGGTGTCTCTGATGGCTTGGCGGGCCCTCTGATTGGCAGGAGCCGAGGTAACCATGGTGATGAGGTAAGGCTTGGCACGCTGACACACGAGCGGGCTGGGCATGAGCAGGAACTCCTCGGGTCTGGTGGGAGGGACGCTCTGCGGGGGGATGATGCCGGCGTGCGGCTCCACCACCGTGTTCATGCCCATGGAGGTGACCCATGACTCGATGCAGTCCACGAAGAGCAGAGCCAGCAGGGCCGCGCTGCCGAGCACCGCGCACAGAAGCGGCACAACGCCAAGCCTGCTGCCACGCTTTCCAAACCGGGGCTTGCACATCCACAGCCCCCGTCCGACCATGACCAACCCCCACCACCACCACCACCACTGCGCCGCTCTGAACACCACTGCAGCCGCTCCAACTCGCCCCTTTTCTTCCTCCCCGATCCTCCTTCCCTTGTCTCCACGAGCAGAATCACTCTCTCATTCCCCCGCTCCCGACCTCATCTCTGCTCGCAGGCGGGGGAGGAGGAGGAGGAGGAGGAGGAGGAGGGAGAGAGCGCCGATGGTGACACGGAGGATGCAGTAAAGCAAGCTGGTACTCCCGCGTTGATGCTGCAGCCCGGTCGCTTTCTACTAAAGTGGGATACGCAGCTGCGCAAATGGAACGGTCGATTCGGCAGAAAGCCCGAGGCTATAAAAAAGAGAAAAAAAAAATCTCAACCGGAGTGACTCAAAGGTCGATTGCGAAACGTGTCAAATGATGGCGACAACTCCACCCCGACGTGATGTTGTTTTAACGTGCGGTGCTCTCTGGTGCTCTGCTTCTGCTTCTGCCTCTGGCAAAAGAGATGATGATGATGGTGATGAAGATGATGATGAGCAGTGTTTTTCCGACCATCGGCCTGCGTGACTGTCCCGTGGGCGAACCAGCACACTCGGCTAAACACACATAGAGCTGGACGTCCCAAATTCCGAGCTGCCTGGGTTCAACCATTTGCACAAATGCTGACCTAAAACATTAAAATGTATTTTGATTTTTGATTTTATGTTTGCGTTCATGCATTTAGTGCAGTTTGGTCATTTAATGGCTGCGTCTATAGTAAATGTCCATGCGTGAACATCTACCCAGCCACTCTCAGTCCGGATTCCGATTATTGTGGCAAAAAGTGCGATCTAAATGTGCAAACAAATTCATGTGGGGATAAAATAAAGACTCCCTTGTTTGAAAGAAGCGAGCACACATTCCAAAAGATCATTTTTAGGGGGGGTCATTTGAGTAGATGTGAGGCTCTGGGGTGCGCCTATTGTTCTCCCGCACACGTCGTCCAACCGCACCTGGAGGTGCAGGGCGACACCTGGTGGTCGTTCCGAGGGACTTTTCCTGGTTGTTTGTTTTTTCTTTCCCTATTTTGGAGCAGAAATTGTTTTCATAAAAGTGGGAGAGGAGGTCATGTAAATGCAGGCAAATGCTCTCATGCAAATCTGAATGGTTCTCGGGCTGGTCTGCTTCAGAGATCCAACTACTGAGTGCAACTGTGGGGAGAGACAGACGTAGGAAAAATGCCTGTGGTGCAGCATTTGTTCACTCAGGATGCATTTAGGGGAGTTGTTTAGTTGACGTGGGCCGTGCAAGAAACACAACTACATTAAATCCATTTATTGAGGAAAAGAGATTTCCAAATCTCGAGACCATGGTGACCGGATGACATTAAAGATGAAATGTTATTTCAAAAAACATTGTGTGTCCAGCACACACGAACATTTAAACACACTCGCACACACACACGCTCCCTGAAGAGGAATGAGGATATGGACTTATGAGACCCTGGCTGGCTGTATTGTTTGTAAGCCTGCAGTATAAAAATAATCTCCTTTGTATTAAAGTTTGTGTCTGATGTTTTTCCAAAAAGAAAGTTGTTCTCCTTTTGCCTCAAGTAAGAAAAAAAAACTGAATCTAAGACATATCCAGAAGTTGTTTTTTTCAAGTTTAACTAACACAAGATGTTTCCTGCTTCACTGAAAAGTCCTTTCTCAGTACACTTGTGTAATAATAATAATAACATTAATAATAATTATAATAATAATATGATAATAATAAATAAAAAGACAAAATGAGTCATAAAAAGTAAAAGGAATAAAACATGCAATATCACAGAAAAAGAAAGGGAGAAGAAAAGTTATCCAAAATTAGAGATGAATAAAAGAATAAAATCAATAAAGGATGATAAGAAGATGACAGACGCGTAAGACACATACTGGACCGGGATCGACTCGAAAATTAGTCATGGACTCATTAAGTTCTGCTCGTATGCACACAGCTTAAACTCAGATTTTAGGTTGGGGAAACTTTCAACATTTAGCAGATGATTGTGAAAAAAGCCTATAAAGTCAAACTACACACATACACAAGTGAAGTAAAAAATCAAGTGTTATGTTAAAATATTACTTTGCTCATCCTTACAAATAGTCCTTGAGTAACGGTCATAATGAATCTGGTATTAGATGAAAAGTACAAGTAACAGTAAGTTATACGTATATTTACATGCATGCATATACCACCTGACAGTTATGGGATCTGATATTCAGCGTTTTTCTGATGACCTGAATCAGTGTTGTTTTAATATGATTGCAAGTAAAATAAATTCATTTAAAATGTGCTACTTTGGCAAAGTAACTGAGTAATGTAGTGAGTAAAAAAAGTACAACATTTGCCTCTGAAAATGTAGTGGAGTAGAAGTATAAAGTAGCAGAAAATGGAGATGCTCAAGTGAAGTCTAAGTGCCTCAAAATAGTAGAGTACTTGAGTAAATGTACTTCTGTTACATTCTGCCACTGCACACACAGTCTGCTTAGTGAAGGTCAAACATCCAAGTGAGGTAACATTAAGCAACATTTACATTCATGAGTATCTTTATGTGCATGTAAATGTGTGCGATCTCCCGCGTTGGCTACGAGAACAAACATCGATTATGAGCACACTGTGCTCTAAATGACCTGAATTTAAAACACATGGAGAACGGTCGTGAAGGGAACCGAGAGATGTTGCACTGTAAAGGTTGCATGAATTAACTTCTAATATGTAAAAAAACACATGAGGTGAAGCAGCTTTTTGTTCCGCTGCTCCACCTGTGGAGGAAGTTTCCTGATTACCTGAAGGCCGTTAAAACCGTTGGCTCATGCAAATCATTGTTACAGCTCACTGTGGCTTTCAAAGATTCATAACTTCCTTTGAATCTGTAACATTGTACTCGTTTGCTTTTGTTTTAAAAAGCATTTTTAAACAGGTAATTATTTGCTTGGGTTGCCTTTTTGTTTGAATGATGTCTCAGCATGTTTGGATAAATGCGTTTGGTGTCTTTACTGAACTGTAAAAATTGCATAGATTTAGAAAATATCTTTGTCTATAAATCCTAATATTTCAGGGACAGTGTAGGAGAACAATACCCTGTAATTCAGTGGAAAAAAACAGCATATTAAAGAACAAAAAATGATCCTATTTTTACATTTTTGTTTAATATTGAAATGTGTAAATAAAAGCTGTGGTATTTTGATAATATCTGCAAAGTGTGGCCCCTCTTTCTACTAGATTAATCAATAGCTAAATAATAAACTTTGTGTGTTTGTTTTATTATACGTCACAGATCGGAGGTCAGATCTGTCTCTGTTGAGGGTGGCTGTGTGTGTGTGTTATTTCTAAGGAGTGCACACACAACCACACACAACCATATATATATACTTACCATGCTCTACTTATTATTGTTACACCTTTCTGTTCAGCTATGCCTGTAACTTTCAATCCCCACTCCCCCTTTTCTGCATCCAAACACATGCACACACACACACACACACACACACACCCTCAACATACAATGCAATACATCAATTAGTTTTTGTTTTGTTTTTCTTTTAGTTTATTTTTCTTGTCTTGTCTTGCTTTCATCATTGTCTTCACTGTCTTCTTTGTCTTTTTATTTGTTAGTGTTGGTGTTCTATCATGCCTCTCACTTGTCTTGTGTTGCATTACCTAATAAAAAAAAAAGAAGAAGAAGAAATGGCTGCGCTAATAATGTAGAAACAATGCTAATGCTAGTGATTTTTTTTTTTTCCGTTTCACATATGTTATGACACTTTTTGTCTTGATTGTGTACATTTTATAACATTATATCTTGACAGCAACATCCCTAGACAGTCAGACACAATGACGTCAGTCCTGTCTGGCTCGCACCAAGAGGGTAACGGAGGGGAGGGGGGAGGAGGCGCGCGGGGACGCGAGAGAGGAAGGAGTAAAAAAAAAAAAAAAAAAAAAAACCGAACCATCACCGACGCGCTGGCGGAGCGGGGTCACGAACTATGACCTTTAACAGAAGAAAACCAAAACAAATATTTTATAAAATAGCCGAGAGCCCTAAATCTGTGACCACCGCTTCTCGGAGGTAAGTCTCAGTCCCGTATTGAAAACCGTTGAAAGCTCTGTGAGATACTGGATGATTAAAGAGCGCAGCTAATCTTCCAGCTAGCTTGTTAGCCTGCCGATGCGGAGCTCCCTTCCTGGCCGACTCTGGCTGCTCGGGATCCGGGGCAAGGAGCGTGAAGCGCCGGGCGCTGTCCGGCTACACTCATAGGCTTTAGAGACAGTTAAACTAAGTATTGATATCTGACACTGCTGTTGACGTAGCCTCAAGTAGTCCCTGCATGCTAGAAAGGGGAGACACGGGTAGAGTCGGCTCTTGCTGCAGCCGTTATTGCGTTTAGGTGAATAAAGCTAGCTTAAACAGCTACCAGTGGAAAGCTACAGCTGCTGCAGATGAACTCGACCCTTTTACCTTTGCCATCCCGGGGACAGAAGTGGGTTGAGATGACAGGGACTGTGACTTAATTCACCAGGGCTGCATTTTTATATTTATGATCAGCACATCACGTTTTCCACCGTAACGTACAGTTTTGAAAGAAAAATGCTCCAATATATTTATCAATAGGATTCGTCTCCAGTATTATTGGCTGACTGCCAGATTCTCCATTTTGTTCTGTGTTGTGATGCGTTTTGGGGAAGGAGGTATTGATGATGGGCACTCTGGTAGACCAATCGGTCCACAGCGTGAGGCAGCATGCTCCTCCCTTTGGTGAGTAAGCATGTGGAGCCACTGCAGTCACATAAATCAGTTTTCACTTACGCTGTCAGGATGCATTAGTAGTTATGATCCCAAATTAACAAGGACAGGGTCAGAACTGTCAAGTGCAGGGAGGTCATTAATGGTGGGAGTAGATCCTGTCACCTATTTCTGCAGAGGATGATGCTCAGATGCAGTGTGTCACCCACAATTCAAATGTAGAGCTTCAGAAATAGTGTGGTATTGTCTGTGGTAGGGGTCAAACAATATGGCTACCGATTATTAGAAAGCAAGGAGACTGAAATCGATATTCTTTTGCAGTTAAAATGTTAATCTTTGTTTGAAAATCTCCAACAACCAGTGATGAATCTAAGTACATTATACTTAATGCTGCCCTTAAGTATAAATTTGAGTACTTTGCTTGAGTTTTTCCATTTTCTGCTACCTTACACTTCCTCTCCACTACATTTTTTTAAATAAATTTAATTTCTAGTTACTTTGTAGATTTCAGATTATTCACTCTTAATAGACTATTAATTGTGACGTGATAGCAATCAGATATTGTTGTAGGCAGGACATTTTGTCAGAGGATGTTGCATCAGAGCCAAAGTAGAACATTTTAAAATTAGTTTATTTTATTGGCAATCTTACAGAAAAATCAAGTCACACATATATTAGAATTCAATACTGTAGATATGCAAATATACACGGCAGATCAATCGGTGCAACCCTAGTGCAAGAACTTCTTCTTCCCGCGGTGTCTGCTCATCCTCTGTGTGTCAATATGCTGGATTGTGTGATACAATATGTCCGACACCATAATCACTATGAAGTCACATCTAAAGGGACACACCAGGTTAGTAGCCTGCCATTTTCTAAAATAGACAGAAGCAATGACAGTAGGAAAAGCAGCTTGAAAATGGGGATGTGTACATCTACAGTGGTTCATTTATATGGAGGGACATCAGCTGTCCTGTGTCATATTGGTCGCTGTGGGGTTCAGACTGCAGTGTAATCTGGTTATCAACGGTCTCTCAAATCTCATGTCCAGGTCACACTCAGAGGTCATGGATTTGGCTTGTGGTGACATCACTGCAGTCATGACAAGGCTGGATTTGTCACACAAAATATTTACCTAAGGTATCTGTACAGGAAGGATATAAGAGTAGGTGTGATGTGGAAGAAATCTGATCTTGATGACAGGGAAGATGTGGAGCAGTAAGCAGGTGTTTATTTAGTGTATTTTATTCTCTGGTTATCGCCATTAAATGATCGCATGTGTGAATGTATGATTTGATGTACAGTGTTTTTCATTTTCCGTTCTTGATTAAGAATTTTTAACCTTTATATAACTAGGACTGAACAATTACATGGTTTTAGACCTAAAACATAAACACTTCAGTTTGTCACAAAATTGTCATAATGCATCCGCTGTGACCCACCAGCACAACATTATGTTTGTAAAACCGCCCCTGCATTGGCCTGCTCTTGTGTGACAATTTGCACCTTTGTGGTTGATTAATGTCTGTGGCATCTTTCCAAACAGACTTCACTAATGACCTTACATCATCATGACGACCAACCTCAATCTGCTCGCTCAGCAGAAAGTGGAGGAGCACGAGGCAGAGGTGAGCGTGCACTGGGTGACCTTGATGATGTACTGTTTGCTTGCAGTCTGAGTTGTTCCATTTAACCTAAAGTTGATTTTAATTCAAAAACTGCAGTGCCTCTGTCTGGCTGTCTGGTTAGTGGATGCTGCCTTTATGTATTGCCATAGAGACTTACCTCCTGTAGACAGCTGTTCTGTAGACGTGTTGCATAATAACATTTCTATGCTTTAAACAGACTCAAGTAGAATATATTTGTGTTGCAGACTTATTGATTTTAATTTGTATGTGTTTACAATCTGCAGGTGTCATCCTCTCCATCAGACTCGATGATGAGTGAGTCTCCACAGCGCTTTCAGATCATCTCCACTGAGCCTGCAACGACACCACAGCGAATACAGGTAACTGCTTCAGATAACGTGACACTGCTGCTACCTGTTGCTGCCTGTTTCGGCACATTTGCGGAAGCAGCAGCAATGAACAAGTTGATGTAACACCATGTGACTTATTTCTCCAACCTTCAGTCTCACTCTCTTCTCTTTTCTTTGAGCACAACCTCATTGGTGCATGTTAATTTCCACCTCCCTCTCGTTCTGTCTCCCTCTGTCAGATTGTAACCGATCAGCAGACAGGTCAGAAGATCCAGATCGTGACAGCGATGAAGCCGTCCAGTGCTCCCAAGCAGCAGTTCATTCTGACAACGGCTGACAGCTCAGGGGCAGGCAAGGTTATCCTGGCCTCACCAGACAGCCACAACACTAAGCAGCTCATCTTCACTGCTGCAGACAGCCTGATGCCAGGAAGAATACAGGTACAGTACCCCCATAATATCACCCCCTGGTACGTAGTGTGATGGTACTATTGGAAGTATTTGTTATTATTTTCAGACAGTGTTATAACCATGATATTGACATTGTGTTAAGGTGTAAAACAAGATAAATGGCCTGTGTTTGACTTTGATCCTCAGATTGTCACAGATCCAGTGTCAATGGAACGGTTGTTAGGGCAGTCGGGGGACTTAAGTCGACCACAGCCAGTGGAGTACTGTGTTGTGTGTGGGGACAAGGCTTCAGGTATTAAAGTTTCTTTACCCGGTGATGTAAGGATTTGTTTGTGTTTTTACCGATGTATCCTGATGCCAAACCTGACTGTGTGTTTGTCAGCAGTCGAACATGCACCCACGCACACAGTGACTCACACACACTGACTAGTTTCTTTGTGTGCAGGGCGTCACTATGGAGCGGTCAGTTGTGAGGGATGCAAAGGTTTCTTCAAGCGGAGTGTGAGGAAGAACCTGACCTACAGCTGCCGCAGTAAACAGGACTGCGTCATCAACAAACACCACCGCAATCGCTGCCAGTTCTGTCGGTTGAAGAAATGCCTTAAGATGGGAATGAAGACTGATTGTGAGTTAGCATCGAAATCCAAAGCATCATGATATGAAAATACGTAGAAAAACGCAATGCTGTTTAGAAATCAGTTCCCTCAAAAAAATACTTAAATCTTAAACTTAATATACTATCAGTGCTGGTCACACTTTACAATAACCATCCTTAATAAATGGTACATTTGTAGTTATTTAAACTTGTTGTTAAAATAACAACAATGAAGTGCTTTATTAACCTTTTATGATAGCAATTGCAGAGTTCAACAAACAACATTTGCAGCTATTAATGGCCATCGAAAAAATGTCTATAGATGAACTACAGTTTTATTGTTATAACAATTAGAAAAAAGTAAACACAGTTTTTATGCTTTCTGTTTATGCTCAGCTGTCCAGAGTGAGAGAAAGCCCATCGACGTAGTGCCCAGAGAGAAGCATGCCAACTGTGCTGCCTCCACCCAAAAGATCTACATTCGCAAGGACCTGAACAGTCCACTCATCGCCACGCCAACCTTTATTTCTGATACAGAGACAGATGGCTCCAGGTCAGTGGTAATATGAGCTACAGTCAGACCTCAGGCCCCAGCTCTCTTGATGTTATGTGAACTGTTTTTTGATGATGCTCTTTGGTGCCGTGCAGATCCAGCCTGCTGGACCAGGGGATGCTGGTTAATATCCAGCAGCCGGTCATCCAGAGTGATGGAACTTTGCTGCTGGCCACTGACTCAAAGGTACAGCTGCAGATACTATAAATATATCATCTGCCTGCTCTGCCGCTGTCTTTCTCCTTCTGCTCCTTGTAATATGTGTGATCGTTCAGGCGGCGATGTTGCAAGTTTCTGTTGCTCTTGTATAATGAGGTTGTTGTGTTTGGTGCTCAGTATTAGAGGAGAAACTAAATAAAGACATTTGCACTTAGAAACCTTTATAGCGGGGAAGACACTGTGCGCTTTAATTTATCTTGTACATTGTATGAACTCACTTTGCATGGCCAGCACCTGCAACATTTATGCTCTGTGCAGATCGATTGACTGTCCATGACGATGCTGCTCACACTGAACATAAGCACGGAAACCCCACGCTGTTTTGACTATTGACATTCGTACGATGTTTATTCAAACTCTTTAACTGTGACAATCTGGCCAAAAAGTTCTATTTTGTTTAAAATTTACAGAAACAATTGGCTTGTATATAGACATTGTTTGTTGTTGATCATTGTTGCTTTTACACACACCTGATTCTTCACTTACCTGTATGTACATAATATGTTTATTTTGAGCTACATTACCCATCTCAGTTGTCCTTGTTTTTAGCCATATGTTTATAATAAATTCCTGTAAATTGTTCTTGGAACTGTGTGTAAGTTCATTGTGAGCAACTTAAAACCGGAGTCACGTTTCATGTGCACATGCTCGGCCAATAAAGCTGATTCTGATTCTGATACTTGAATTGATTTTGAACGGCAAGTTGGAAGAAATGAAGAAAAATAAGGAGCTGCAGATGACTGGAGTCAGCAGTTTGAGTGTAATTTCTAACCTGCCAGAAATCCTGTATCATTGATCTGGCAGTTATACCTGGTAGCACTTTATAACTAGAATGTCACTCAGTAGAGTGCATACCTCTGCCAAGAACCAGCAGTCCCCTTTAATTCAATCAAGCCTAATCCAATATCGCAATCCCTGTTTCTCTCTAAATTTTAAACCACCCATAACTGCTTAACTGTAATTTAAGATCACCAGATCTAGGATCCACATCAAATTGTACTCATTCATAGATCCCAGCCATCGAGTAGATTTTTTTCTATCAAGATCTACGCATTATTCCCTGAGAAATACATGAAAATATTGAAAAACACACTGCCTCACAATGGTAAAGAAAAGTGAGAGACCCAGTCAAGACCCATCCACCATCCAGGTTTTGTAGAAATCCATTTAGTAGTTTTTGTGTAATCCTGTTTAACAAACAAAGCAACAAACCTGCAAATGGACAGGGCTGATAATGAGGCAATAACGATCATTAATAAATGGTAAATCTATAGTTGATTATTAAAAAGTAATAATGACTTATTGAGCATTTCATTGCCTAAGTCCAGTAATTATTAACTTAAGTTTAATTAACCATACATTTACAATTTATCAATGGTGGTTATATTACGTTATTTAAGGTAAAAGTGATACCTTGTACCTCAAATTGAACATTAAGCAAGCTGAAAATTTATACCTGATTTTAAAATTAGTCAGGGGCTAAAATCAAGCTCAGATTGTAAAGTATCTTATCAGTTTAGCGCAGATTTATTTTTTAGAACAATAATTTTTGTGTATTTTCAACAGATGTTTGTGTTTCATTTTGTGTCTATAGTGGGTCCTGGTATCAGTTGACCTAAAAAATAATATGCATTGTTTTGTTTGTCTTCAGATGGAGTCTGGACAGGGAGACTTGGGGACACTAGCCAATGTGGTGACATCACTGGCCAACCTGAGTGACTCACTCAAAGAGAATCTAAACAATGGTGATACCTCGGACAGCCAACATGAGGAGCAGTCTGCCAGCGAGATAACACGGTCGGTCAGCAGTGCCATGTAACATTAAATGAACATCATTCACGTTGAGTTTTGAATTGTATTATCTGCAATGATTTGACCTCTGACATTTGCCCATTCGAGACATTTAGATAGCTATTCTGTGATTTTCTTTTATTTTCAACTCATGGTCGCTCTGGTTTTGTGTGTGGTATGCACAGTGCCTTTGACACCCTGGCCAAAGTTTTCAACCCACCTGAAGTTGGTGTCGGTCAGAGACTGGCAGAGAAGTCCGGGTATGTTGGTGGAACAACCATCCAGCTGATTGGTCGAGACCAGGAGACCCCCATCATTGAAGTGGAGGGACCATTGCTCACAGACGGCCATGTTGGCTTTAAGGTGGGTGGAGTCAACACACTTGACTCACATTAAGGTTTAACGATTAATACAAATTTCATGAAAATGCCAATATTGATGAGTACAATTTCCAAACTGTAGGAGACGCAATATTTGATTGGCCAACTTTGGCATATATCTGTTGCCAAATATGTTTTAATAATTTCCTTTGTCCTTCATCTCCGCCTTTTCCTCTCTGTGTAGCTGACCATGCCCAGCCCCATGCCCGAGTACCTGAATGTACATTACATCTGTGAGTCAGCATCCAGACTTCTCTTTCTCTCCATGCACTGGGCGCGCTCCATCCCTGCCTTCTTAGCTCTTGGGTAAGAATGGATGACATTACTGTCTTTCAGTATGTACATTTGTGAACACTACATAAATACAGTGCATTATCTTCTATCTACATGCTCACACTTATCCATGTTTTTTTTTTTCTCTCTCTATCTCAGCCAGGAGGCGAACACGAGTTTGGTGCGAGCCTGTTGGAATGAGCTGTTCACTCTGGGCCTCGCTCAGTGCGCCCATATAATGAACCTGTCGACCATCCTGACTGCCATCATCAACCACCTTCAAAGCAGCACCCAGGATGGTATGGACCTCAGAACTCTTCATCATTTCTCAGTGGGACACAGATATAAACAGAAATCAAGAAATGTGATTTGTGTTTAAAGTTACAATAACTTAATAATTCTAAAGCATAGAAGAGGTTTTCTTTAACTGCTTCATTCACTTGACAGCACTTACGAAGCTCGAGATTGTTGATTAGATGGTTATGAAACTTCCTGGTTAGATACAGCTTAAACAACAAGAAGCAAAGTGGGCATTTTCTTCTCTTTCAGACAAGCTTTCGGGGGAAAGGGTGAAGCAGGTGATGGAGCATATTTGGAAGTTCCAGGAGTTCTGTAACAGCATGACAAGGTTGGAGACTGACAGCTACGAATATGCCTACCTGAAGGCTATAGTGTTGTTCAGCCCTGGTGAGTCTGCTTTTCTTAATTAAGAATCAACTTTCAGTAATTTATTACCCTGTCTGGTGCTCTAAGAAACCTGCTAGGAGACACAGTTGGACTGATGATGAGGAGTTAAGGGCCCTCACTGCTTTCACATAGGTGCTATTATTCAAACAAGTAATTCTGGTCTTGATTCTATATAACCATTTTCCTGAAGGAGGGGGGACAAAAAGTTGATTGAATGATTAAAACCTGTAATCGCATTTTGGAAAACAGCTGTTGTATATTTGACCTGTCAGATCACCCAGGTGTGGACAGCAGCGGGCAGATTGAGAAGTTCCAGGAAAAAGCGTTGATGGAGCTGCAGGACTACGTGCAGAAAACATACCCAGATGACTCCTACAGGTACACTGATACCTCCAAACTAACCAGTCAGTTCAGTGATTGATTTTTAGTTGTGTCAGCTGTGAGTGCACATCTGTACCTCAGTACCATTGTAAATAAGGGTTCTCCCTTAATGTCCCACACTGCTGTCGCTGGTAAAGATTACATTGTGTGTTCTTTTCCCCAGGTTGACCCGTATCCTGACTCGTCTCCCGGCCCTGCGCCTCATGAACTCCAGCATCACAGAGGAGCTTTTCTTCACCGGCTTGATAGGTAACGTCACTATTGACAGCATCATTCCCTACATCCTCAAGATGGAGACGGCTGAATATAACAGCCAGGATTCTGAACCTACAGAATGACAGCTCATCACTGCAACAGCCAGAACTGTCTATTTAAAGATGGGTGAGGTACTCACAGTAAGCAGTAACAGTAAACAGTAAACCTTCACTGTTGAACTGTAGTCCAGAATCCTGCAGCGACCCCTTGTTTCCTAACGATGCACGGTGCAAAGTCATTCAGGAATCCAGCACTGGAGAGCCAGGATGACACTTGGAATGTTTTTGGTATTTTTTTTTCTTTCAGTCCTAAACTCAGTCGCACTGAACTGAATGAAAAAAGGAATCCTCTGCAGCTGCAACTACACTCATCTCCATTAATGTCTTTATAGCACTTAAAGCTGATTACATGGCATCTTCACCTTCTGAGCTAAGCCTTTCAAATTTCTTTCATCTTTTATAAGCCTTACCATGCTCTCATGTTGATCACATACATAAATCAGCACTAGCTTTTGTTGCAGACATCAGATGTCCTTAATCTATAACTCCCAAGCATAAATCTTACATGTGGTAGGAGTGATTTGAAACATCTGAGTAAGTATTTTTAAGTGTACCTAGAAGCCATATAGTACTGGTATTTGTTGGTATTTGGGCACATTGGCACAGTACAAACTGATATTTTTAATGATCTGTTAGTGCTCTTAATTCAGGCTTTTGCAAAAACTCGGTTGGACATCTCTGAACATCACACAAAAAATTCAAACAAGCTTTGTAAAAATGTTCTCCCTGTTCAATTTTTAAACCAACACAATAAGATAGAAGGTACGAGACATGAATCTACAATTCTTTATGTGTATTATTTATTAGCTTTTATCTAGTTTGCTTCTTTACTCTGTTTCCAGTTACATGTATTTTATTTAATTAACAGAGAGAAGCCAGACAAAGTCTCATTGTACCTGGGTATAATGAAAAAATAAAGATGACTATTTAAACACATTTTTAAAATTGTTGGAAAAAGATCTGCAATCAGGTACTAGAGAACTAATTTAAATCTAAATTGATTAATCCTTAATCTTTATTTATGTGGACTGGCTATCATAGTATGCGTTCTTAGCCAGTTATAACATGACCAACGTCTTTCCGTTTCACTTTCACATAAGCCAAATTATCCACTTTAATTGACCACATGTCCTTTTTTATACGGAATGACATCTCAGAGATTTTTAGGTTTGGGGGCGTTTTCATGTTTAGCTAAACTTAATTCTGTGTAATCATGAGTTTGTTGTTAATATAACCTGTGCAATCACCTCATCACTTTTCCCTTAATGACAATCAATTCTATGTTATTTCCCTCTGTCCCATCAGTGTCATGACTGTTCTTCTCAATCTTTATTTTGTTTGCATATTTATCAATTGCAATGATATCCTTTAAAGAATTAGATTATCTAAGATCTTCGGTTCAGATATGTTACTTATGTGTAGCTATGCTACTGTTTTTTTGTTCGTGTGTTTCCATTTGTACTCTGCTAAGTGCACATCATCAGCTTTTGTGGCGTTCCACTGTGTTCATGCTGACTAAAACTTTGTGTTTTGTATGTTTTCTAAAAACTTTTTAATTTGTTGTGAACAATTTTGCGTGTTGCATACTAAGTGTACTTAAAGTACTTTTGGGCAGGTTTCCCTTGATATAAAAAAAAAAAAGAAAAGAAAGGACAAGGACAGAAACAAGACATTTTCTGGTAGCCAGTCTCAAGTGCACGGATGTCTTGAAGAACATATGGAGATGTGCATCGGCTAACCCACTTGTAAAAGTTCAGAATAAGCATCCACAGCAACATGAATAGTAACAGCGATGTAAAGAAATAAACAAGGATTATGTCTTGTGAAGTAAATGTCAATTGTAATATCTGGGTTTAAAACCCTTTCAGACTTTGTAAAGGCACTGTCGTGAAATGACCTTTGTACATGTAATTTCATAAAATGAGTGCATGTTGTTTTTAAGCGAGGTTTTATAATCTCTGTCTGTCCCAATAAGGAGCATTGTTATAATTTTTATAGTGCATTGCAGTGCATGATGAAGTTGCTAAAGTGCATTTTATTAAATGCTGTATGAAAAATGTTAATTTAAATGTTGTGGCTTTAAAATATTTACCATGAGAAGCTCCCACATTAGAGGAAATAAGATCAGTTGTTTGTTTTTTTTTTCAGCTTTGTGGATGGAGTATCATATGGTTGAAATTTTATACAATGTAAACGTACTTTGTTTTTCTGCTCATGTAAAATGTATTTCTTCAAACACAGATCGAGAAATTCAGACGGCATTCACATTTTATCACAACCCTACATTTCTACCTCACACCAATGACAATATAAAACAAATGTATTAACGACTGAGCTCCTGTATCAGCATTCCAGTCTCTGAGGCTGGCTTCTCTGAAGCCAAACATTATAAAAAATAAACAAATATGAATTATGGCATGACTGAGTCTGTTCATGCTGAAAAAGCATGAGTGTTTCTGTCAGATACACAACACCTGGATACTGCAGATTCTGCTATCATATTTATAAACCTTTGCTAACAATATGGACAACACCAGATTTTTCTCATCAATTAAGTGATGCTGCGTTTGTGATGAAGTTAAAAAGTAAATGATGTCTATAGACTATTAATTCCTAGACTTCTTAAAGTGTGGAAAACGATGTCTCAGCAAAAAGCAAATCTGAAGAATTTTTCCCACACATGGACTGTGTAAATGCAGAGCTGTAAAATTTTATTTTTCTGAATGTAGGATTTTAACATTGTGACATTACAGTTAGTTAGGATCATCTTCTAAAACACTGGAAGTAAGACGTTATATAGTTATTTTTTTTTTTAACTCTTTCCACGTAGAAACTCTGATAAACACTGTTTCTAAACAATGCTAGCAATATTAAATCCTTTTTTATTGTAGGAACTTTTGATTTTAAAGCTGTAAGGTAATAATAATTATAGCATTACAACATTTCCATAATGAACAGACACTATGAAAGAGACAAAACATTAAAACATCGACACAAATACTGAATATATTTGGGGGAAAACACTAAGATGGACATATCATAGTAAAACGTTACATTATCAATACAAAATACATAAATAGATAAAATAAGGAATCAAAAAAATCAATCAATATATACTATAGATTATTAGTGATATCCTTTTCTTCTATGAATAAAAAGAGGAACGATTGCTAACTGGTCGCTCGGGTGACGACAACATCCGTAAACGTCATCAAAACGCGCCTCACCGTGTGCTTGTGCGACTCCTGCAGCTGCAGTCTTCAAATGCTGTCCTGTAGATAAAAAAAAAATACAACTTCAAAATGCCTATGAAAGGAAGGTTTCCGATCCGGAGGACTCTGGAGTACCTCCAGAAGGGCGACATCATCTTTAAAAACAGAGTGAAGATCATGACGGTCAATTATAACACACATGGAGAGTTCAGCGACGGAGCAAGGTCAGAGCTAACAACAGCTAGCCAAAACATTTCCTGCTAAAGAAAAGGCATTATTTTGTCTTTCTCAGTTTCACATTGTAATATTTCATAGTAACCATGTAACTACATAACGCTAACTGTTGCTATCGAAAGTGCCATGGATACCAGTGCTGTACATATAGGGCTGATTATTATTTACATGATCCATAATTGTGGTGGTTATTTTCTTGATTGACAGATTGATCGCTTATTCTTTGGTCAAACATGTTAGAGAATAGTGAAAAAAGGCCCCTCACAATTTCTATCTATCTATCTATCTATCTATCTATCTATCTATCTATCTATCTATCTATCTATCTATCTCAGCTTGTTGCTATGACTACTAATAATCAGTAGGTAGTATGGGAGGCTGTCTGTTCATTCAGAACCAAGAAGAATCTTAAAAAGCTGTCCTTTCTTGTTGAAGTTAGCCAGACTTGACCTCTGTCAGACTGCCAGTTATGTGATTAAATTGTGTACTTTCTCCTTTTGTTTTGCAGAAAGTTTGTCTTCTTCAATATTCCCCAGATTCAGTACAAAAATCCATGGGTCCAAATAATGATGTTCAAAAATATGACACCGTCACCGTTCGTGAAGTTCTACCTGGGTGTGTAGCCTCGCTTGCCCTGTTGTTTGGTTTTATTGGAATTGTTGCTGTTGTTGTTGTTGTTGTAGTAGTCTCGAGCTTGTCCTCATCTCCTCTGTCCCCTTGCAGATGATGGGGAGCAAGTTCTGGTGGATGTGGAAGGGAAGGACCACAAACAAATATCACAACATGTGAAGAAGATTTTGGGCAAAACAGAGTAAGATATCCAGAGTTACTGTGAGCTAAATGTGGACACCTACATGACTATATTCGTTTATGACTAGAGCTTAAATAAATCAAATATTAGATACTTTTAACTAGATATGTTGATATTGAAAATGTGTGCTTGCTTGTGATATTTACACAAAATAATGCTTGTAATAATGTGGATCTATTTCTGCATTTCACTTCGAAAGATCAACTCACTTATGAAAACTGTATCACTCAATTGGAGACAAACAGTGTCTCTTCTAATTACAACATAATTGAAGAAAATATATAATGGTAATATTTCTAAACTTCCATCTATATCCAACATAAAATGACCCTTAAGTAACTATGATGGTACCTAAGCAAGTCGTGAAAATAATTTGAGGTATTCCACGATAAAAAATGATTTCCATCGCTCTCTTGTTTACAGCGAAGTGTTACAAGCTGAGGCTCGAGCGAAGATGAAGGCCTCCAACCCTGCCAACTTTGGGCCGAAAAAGTACTGTCTGAGGGAGTGCATCTGTGAGGTGGACGGCCAGGTGCCGTGTCCTGGCACCACGCCGCTGCCCAAGGAGATGACAGGCAAATACCGTGTCAAGATGGCGGCGTCACAGGAGTGAGAAGAAGAGGAGTAAAAATGGTGTTGATTATTTGGACAATATTATGATTAGATTTTGTACGATTATGCAAAAAATGGACTACCACATTGCATATTTTGTTGTAAATATGTCTAACTTAATGGATCATAACTGGCTGGTTTGAAACCTTTTTTATCCTCCATAACCAGCAGGAACCTATGAAAACTTGACCTGTCGTGGGCGGTCAACCCACACCTAGTGTTTGTACATAATGCGACCTGGCTGAAGTATCCACATGATTTACATTCAGCACTGTGTCGATGCTGTAATGTGAACATTCAAATAAAAACTTAATTTGCCTGTCACTCTATGTAAATATCAGCAAAATGTCAATCCAAATAATAATAATAACAACCAATCTTTAGAGACAAGAATGAGAAACACGAACATTTTTCATTAGACAACTTTTTTTTTTTATTGGTGATGAGATGGAATTTTCTAAAGTTAATAAATCGAAATCTGTGCGTCCAAAATGTTTAGGTTTTGCAACTGTTGTTGCTAAAATCAACTGCTTACACACATTAACAAAGCTCCTCAGCTTACTCACAATGTCACAAAACACATACAGAATCACATGTCTTGCGTAAAATCTGTGGACGTCTTAGATGAGCAGCGAGATCAACAGACTGCACAAAACACTGTTATGTCTATGAAGAGAAATATGGACATTCTGACTGACAGGAAAAGCACTATGAAACATCCATGAAAGGACTAGGCAGCACTGTGAGTGATAATACTTGCTGGCATTCATGTAGTGTTAATTAATCTGACAAAAAAAAAAACCCAAATGTTTTGACCCAAGAATTTAGTCGATCCTTACAAATACAGATAAACGTCTGTGCACACTGGGGTTCCAGTGAATTGTGGTGTCTTATTTCTTCACTTAAAGTCACCTACGATGTGCCTTGGTAAATAGTGTTTCGTATGTTCATGAGGAGTGCTGGGTGGATGAACTCTGAATGGACTTAACCTACTGGACAGCTAACATGCTTTACATACAGATCTTGCCCGACAGCATGGAACAGTAGCGATACGTTGAGAGATTTTGATCATTTTGTCCAAATGTATAAAACATGAAAGCAGGACAACGAGCTCTGCCACTAGCTAGATAGAAAGTCCTGCGTTAAACAGCACTTTCAGAGAAACACAGACACACGAATCATGCAACCCAAGTGCTCAGTTGGATCAGTAGTGCCATTGTAAACGGTGAGATCACAACCTTAAGGGGTCGAACAGGAGGACGAGGAAAATGTTTTGCTCACTTGGCTCACTGTGGCGTTTAAAATGCAGCCATGCCAAGGCTAATCACACAGACAAGATGCAGAAAAAATGAAGTGAATCCGCTTTAGTAAAACTTTGATCTTAACCATGCATGACAGGACGAGAAAACATCACTGAGCAGGAACAGGTTTCCATTCTCATTTGAACTCACTTGTACAGAAAAAGCAACTTTCACTGAAACGGAAATAATCAGCTGTTAGAAGAAATACTTTGATTTAAGGTGTTCTTGGTAATTAACAGTATGATTAAAGAATACAAGCTTTTCCTTGCCGTGTCATCATAGTCCACATGAGTGACGATTTACTTCCAGGAGCAACATGAATGGTTTGATTCTGTGTTATGTGCCTTTACTTTCCCCGCTGCAACAAGTGGTGCGAGTCATGTGACTGAATTAGTCATTTAAGCCTGTGATTAAATTTTAATATATAACAAATTATTCAACGATAAGTTTCTTTCAAATACAACCATAAAAGGCTAATTTCAACTGTTTCTCGTTAAATTATCAGATGGTTATTTTGTCTGAGAGTAATTCGTGGCCCAGTTAGAACAGAAATGTATGGTCTGGTTCTTTGGTATTAGTTTAATGAACAGCAGGATTTTCAATTACCACAAACTTAAAGGATGAGCTACACCCAAAAATTTAAATTCAGTCATTGTCTACTCACCCTCATGTTGATGGAAAGTCAGGTGAAGTTTCATAGTCCACAAAACATTTCTGGAGCTTCTGAGCAAAATAGTGTTGCCGTATTCTAAGTGAAGTAGATGGAGACTTGTTTTGTGGACTATGAAAGACTTCACTTGATTTTCCATCAGCATGACGACTAAATTTTCATTTTTGAGTGAGCGGATCCTCTAAGTTGTAAACAGACGACAAGATTGAAAACAAATAAATCCGGGGGTGTGGAATCAGAGAGAAGTGAGTTTACCACACTCCTGTCGCCTGCTTGAGGCTAAATAAACTGCTACTAGCATTCAAACACAAATCTCTGACCTAACCGTCGGCCGTTGCATTGTGGGTAATGTAGGTGGTACATTATAACAACGAAGAACCACAAGAAGCAACAATATCTCTGGTTCTGCTGCAATGATTTTTTTTTTACCTTTAAAAAAAAATAACTTTCCGAACACTTGTTTTATAACCATAGTTTTTAAAACATGCTTCATGGCTCTCGTGTGTTTGCCCTTAGCCATTAATACATTAGGACTTTGTTCATATCTTCTGCCAAAGAGCCAAACCAGACATCCTGACTTCTGTACAGCCAAATTCAACTCAAATAACCACCTGACAGTCCCATTAAAAATCTTTGAAGTGGCATTCTTCTGTCTTCCATTGTTCACGTTTGCACCGATACAACAGGGTTAATGTCTTCAGCAACTTGCCTGTACGAATGGATTTCTACTTGCAGTGCTTATAAACTGTGTTGGGATAGGCACCAGCCCTGTGCAGACTAAGTAGTTTAGAGAGATGTTTGAAAATTCAAGTCACTCCAGACTACTGAGTTCTAGTACGTAATTAATTTTGGGACTAACCTAACCTTTCCATGGTGCAGCAGACCTCGCCCAAACTAAAAGCAGCGGGCTCATAAGTCATGTAAAGTGTGCGAGCCTTGCAGGACTTGCAGTAAGTAGTGGGTAATCGGAGTTTAGGAGTTGAAAGAAATGTGTCAGTGCTTCTTTTTTTTCTGTTCCTGTAGGGTGTGCTGTAGCTCTCTGAGGTTCTCTGACAGGAGCTCCACCTCGTCGAGACGGCCGCTGAGTTTGGCATCAAAAATGTAGGCCCTAATGTTGTCAATCTGCTGCAGCAGCAGTTCCTCCTCGATCATGTCCACATCGGGCAAAACCTCATCGTCCCCGTCAAAGGGGTTGGTCGAGACTTCTGGAGAATTCCCAGAGGCCTCAAGGAAAGGGTTACCTGTGTCAGTATCGTCCTCCTCCTCCTCAAAGGGGTTTCCAGTTACAGTCTCAGCCGGTTTGTCCTCCTCGATGTCTTCATCTTCATCGAAGGGGTTGTATTCTTTCTTCCCATTGGTTACCTCTTTGTGCTCCCTTTTAATGTCCTCAAAGAAGGGGTTGGATGGATCCTCCTCAATAGGAGTAGACTCCTCATCGAAAGGGTTAAGGGAGGTGCTGTTCTGTCCTTCACCACCAGGGGGGGTTACATGCCCACCTAAGCTCCTCAGCCTGGGAGGCGACTCCTCCTGACTTGTGAGTGCAGGGAATGCTCTTACAGAGGATGGACTCCTGTCGGCTTTAGGAGTCAGCTCCTCCTCTGCTTCAGCTTCCTCCTCTTCTTGGAAGCCCTCAGCCGGACCGACATCCAGCAACTTCCCCCAGGTGATGGAAGGCTGGGTGGACCCCACAGCGGGGCCCCAGTGCTCCCTGTCATCTCTTTCCCGGGCCTCCAGACGGTCAAACTCACCCTGCTGCAAGCTCTCTTCCTCAGCCAACTTCTGGGAGAGCGCAATGGCCAGGCTGGTCTGCTGCTGGTCGTATTCATCCTGCAGCTGTCGCAAGTTCTCCTCCAGCATAGCTACCTCATCCGCCCGCTGGGCCTCCCTTGCTTGACGAAGGAATGACTGGATGTTCTCAATCTGCTGCAGGAGGGGATCCTCCAGCTCGCTGCGTGCATTGGCAGAGTCTGCAGAGGGCAGCCAACCACCAGCTTTGGTCATGCGTGGAGCTCGAGGGGCCTGCGGCAGCTCTCCGTTGGTGCTGGGAGGTGGACGGTTCTTCTCAGACTCCTGCCTCTTCTTCAGGGCCTCCTGGGATGCCTGTTGAGCAGGGAAATTAAGAATAAACATTTAGTTTCTTATAACATGTATGAAACATCAACTTGGAGATATACTTCTATTTTGAGTCTCTGTAAAGATATGAGATAGAGAGATAACTTTTGCTGTGAATCGGCGTTACACACATAAAAATTGATTGAATCGTACCAGTCTCTCTTGCTGAAGTCTCTTCTCTTGTTCCTCCTTCCTCTTTTCTTTGAGCTCTTCATATTTCTCCTTTGTGGGCAAAGACATAAGACCCAACAGCTTCTCCTAAAACAGGAAGGATACAAAGACGGGGTAAATTCAGAGGGAGAAAGCATCAAAGCAGGAGACATTTGTAGCAGAGTGTAACCAAGGGAAGGTAGTGTGTAGTCTAGCTCTGACAGGATGTATTTCTCGAGGAGAGGTGGAAATATTTTGTTATCCCCCCTTCATGTTAAAGGTGCAATACGTAACAACCGTTAAATTCATACTTAAACAAACAAGAGGCAGTATATTACCATAGTCACTGCTAACTGCCATTAGCTAGTTAGCCATGCTAGCAGCCTGGTTAGCAGGCTAAACAAGCTCTGCAACACAATGTCACAACGTGAAAACGGATATTCTTTCAAAACGTGTTGATAATTTTAGTTCAACTGGCAATAGACAAGTTTTCCGCTTCAATGTATCATTTTATCAATTTTGATTACAAACTATAATGGATACAGAATAATGAAACCATCAGTGTCTCGACTGGGTCCCTATAAACTTCGCTATCACATACAATTCTGTCTGCAACCGGGCACAAAATCTCCTGGGAAAAGAAAGGTTAACTGGCGATCCATTTCTACTGCAGACCCACTGATTCAAATAAACTCATGTTTTGTCCTGTGCTTTTGGTATTTTCAACTGAGGAAGACAGACATGTCTTTGCAACAGCGGCGCCATCAATAATACCACTTAGAACCACTGGGGGCGGGAAAGTTGTCTGTTGCCACTTGGAGTTTTGGATGTTTGTTTGTTTTTTAACCAAAATTCTTACATATTGCACCTTTAATATTTATTCTGTCTGAATGTGGTTTATGTCTTTTTCATGGGTCTCACCTGGACGAACAGCGTGGCTGTATAGCGGATCATTTTCTGCAGCTGGATGGACTTCGGATGCGGTGGTGGATCATCTTTTGCATTTAGTGTTAAAATTTTCTTACTGAGAATAAAACACAAAAACCGCATTTGATCATCTTAAATAAGACAAATCATGACAGAAGACTTATGTTCAAATTGGAAACAGTGACTTAGGACTGATATCTACCTCAGGGCATCGATTAGCTCGTAGTATTTCTGTACTTCCAGTCTCAGTCCACCAGCAGTGTCAAGATTGTATGTGGTTTCTCCGGCACTGTGAAAGCAGAGAACCACTAAGCAACAGTCTCTCATTTCAAAGATCAGAAGGTTATTTCTCATATCAAAAATGCTTTTTTTAAATGGGGCTTACTTAAGAGACTCGGCCATTCTGATGTATTCTGGAGCCTTTTCATCTACCTTCTCCATGCACATCCTCAGCCTCTGACAGGAAGACAAGTTTAGAGTAAAGTGAACAACAGGAAAGCCCAAAAGAAAAACACTGTATGACAGGAAGGATACTAAAGTGTAAACTCAAGACAGCATGAAAAGAAAACCCAGAATCCACTGCACTACTGGGAACAGAACCGGAGACAGAATGAGAAATCTGTTCTTTTCATTTTTACCTCGTAAAGTTTCACTATATCTGGCACATGATCCTTCTCTTCCAACTTCTGCTGCCTCTTCAGCAGTGTGTCCATACAGTGGTGACAACAGCGAATCTTCTCATCATCCTTTTCCTCCAGCATGGAGGTAACGCTGCTCAGGCTGCTGATGCTGCCCCTCCTGGAGCCCATCCCGCTGCCGCCACCTCCACCTCCTGCTGGGGGGGACTGGGTCTGACCTGGGCTTCCAGGCACGCACAGGGCCTCCCGGGTTCCACTGATCAGCTTTTCTGAGGACAGAAACCAGGCAAACATTTCATAAAACTTTAACTTGATATCTAATGATTTCCTTGTTTGCAGGGGATTTGTTCATACGTACGGGCCAAAGGCAAGGGGACGAATTCCATACACTTCCTACACATAATGGACCCACAGAGACGACAGTGGTGACGCCTGTTCCGGATGTTGAACTTGTTTCCACAGTCGGGACAGAACGGGACATCCGAGTCATTCACCCATGACACCACTGACTTTTCAATGGCTACAAAAGAGGACAAACGCTCATTAATTAACAATGTTAAGTGAACCATATCACCATACACTGAGAGGAGTCAGAATTGTAATAAAAACACATGTGGACAAACCTCTGATCCTAGCAGCATCTGAGTTGGTCCTGTCAAACGACGTCAACTGAAACGACAATTTTCATGGTAAATAAGTTGGCACAGTTAAGCCCATCTGAAGTTACAGCCGTCTTAAGTAGGATGATGATTTTATGATCTTTGCTCAAGCTCCCTCTCTTCTACATAACTCAAGAAGCAGCTTAATTTGGAAAATCAGCTGTTACTTTAAAATATACGATTGCTTCATACATGTTTTATAAAGTATTTAATTGTTTATTAACAGTAAGTAACTATTCACTAAAGTTTAATGAACTAAAATTAACAACTTTTCTGCAACGAGACATAATATTTTAGGAGAGAATCACGATGCATCTAAGAATTGACTCTTCTCCACCCCTAATCTTCAGTGTAATTTTAATAACAGCAGGAATAGATGATGGTGTGAATGAGTTATGAAATCCTATCGTAAACAGACCTTTTCCAGTCTGATGATGAGCTTGTTGACCTCAATGACATAGTGATCTATCCTGGCTGCCCGGTGCTTTTTAAAGAAGTCCAGGTGACTTTTGGTCGCTCCTGTAAAAACAGTAAGAGTTCAACATAGGGTTGCCGCTTTAACACCTTCTTCATCATTCTCATCACTAATTATCAAATATATACAACAGATATGAGAAGCAGTTTTTCAGTCTCACCCAGTTCCTGAGGCTCCCACATGTAGGGGTCCACTCCACCATAGTAGAAGGACTCATAACTGCCGGTATCCGGTCTGTCCTCTCCATCCCTTTTCAACAGCTTGTCTTTGGCTTTCTTTGCCTTCTGGACCAAACCTGTGCACAAAGACAATTAGGACAGCTACCTCCATGTGTCAACATGCAGACAGGATATTAAATACACTGAAGCTTATGTACAGTATGATTAATTTGTGTGTGCTTAATTTCTGTTCCATCTGCTGTCCCTCCCTGAGAGGCTGCAGCAGGAAAAGTTGCCAATTCATCCTGGCAACAATTCACCCTCGTCCAACACTGCAGTGCCCTTATATCAAATTTAAATTCTTCTCCTGAAATTGCATTTTAAGGAGGCCACACTGTCCTCATGCTCACAAAACAGTACAGTTAAGACTCAAAGGCACCGTGGTTGTGAACAGATGGGGCTTACTTTTGAGCTGTCCCCGAACGTGCCGGTCATCCCCAGAGTGCTCCTCTTCATAGTGGTCTTGGAGTTGGTAGAATGACTGCAGGTCCTTCAGGCACAGCGGGCAGAGAAAGCCCTCCTTCACTTCACCCGTGCCCTCGAAGGGGGGTGGATAACTGGAGGCCATGACAGCAGTCAGCCGTGTTGTTGGCGAACAGATGCGATGTGCAGGAGTCTTGCTTCGGTCCACATGTCACGGGGTGGGAAACCCACCCCATATTAGCTCCATCACACCAGAGACACTGAGGAGCGGGACAAAGCAGATTCAACAAAATCAATACATTCAAATTCCAGATTAGTTAAGTGTGTACTAACTTGTCCAAAAAACACAAAATTAGTTTTTCATACATGGTTCATGTCTGCCATAACACCGTGGCTTTTAAGGGATTTCTATCTGCCAGACACAAATATGAAATATATATATTTAACTATAATACAGTTGGGGTTATTACACGTGTACAGATTCAGCTAATTATGGTGCAATACTGCTCCTATAAGGCTAGTAACAAAGGTTCAGATGTTCACTCCCATCCTTATGTAATTACAGCCAACAAGCTAACCGACAGTTTCATGACTCACACAAATCTTGCATTATTTCACAATGATTTCTGTGACTCAACGCTACATATGTCCCCCCTTTTTTTCTCATGCACTTATAGGCTAACGCACCAGATAACGTTAGCTAAGAGTTTATACACCTAACTAATCCACTGAGTCAGCTTGTGCTACACGCAGTCAGTGCAAAACAAACCTATCTAAACGAAAAGTATTGATGTTTTTTGCCTGTAAGTGCACTATTTTATTCGTTGTGTGATGTTAGTATATCAGTTAACAATCCAACGGCTGAAGTTACATTGTTTAACATTTTGGCTAACGTCGGCCGCCGTTACACTGGACAACGTTAGCTAGAAAATGCTAACAGCAGCTCTCGCTTTCTTTCCCCATCTCGTTGTTCAAAACGCGAGAACAAATAACTTCCGACTTCACAAACACAAACACTCTCGGACTTATCGACGCGATGCGTGGTGTCTACTTACAATTTAACACCACAATAACTGTTCGGTTGACACTTGGTCCTCCCTTTGACAGCTCGACAACACCAGCTGCAGCAGCAGCAGCAGCAGCCCTGCCCGGTCATGTGATTAGCATTCAGTCTGTAAGGGAAGCGAAGAGGGACAAACCACACGAAACACACAGGAACTGTTTTCAGGGTATGAAACTTATCATACAGGGTTTATTTGATATCTACAGTAATTCCACCTTTAGTGTTATTGAAAAATAATATGTCATGTTTAGATCAAGTTTCATGTCAAGGCTGTCATGGTATAAAACGTAAAAAAAAATATGTGGTAAATAAAGAATATTATGACATAAAAAGTAAGAATTATGAATTAAAATCTCTCATAACATAAAAGTTTATAAAAAAGTTTACTTTTATATCTCATAATTTTGACTTTTTATCCCATAATCATGATTTACCATAGGAATATTTGTTTCATCAAGTCTAGTTTCATCTTTTTTACTATTTTCTCTTACTGGAGGAAAATTGACTTCAATGGAATATAGTCTGCTTCAACGTCCATTTTTATGTCAAAAACTTAAATTTTAAAATTGACAGTGAAATTAGTCCAGGATTTTTTTTATAGATTTTGCTCTGTTGGGCCACTGAAAATCTTTTAAAAGCCACAACTGGATTTCAGCAATTCTGTTATGCTGTTATACAGAGGCTGGTTGAAATGAATTGTTTGTATGAAAGTTAAGGAATCACATACTGCTATACTACTTTAGTTTCTTAATGTGCAGTTAATGTTGGCGTAACAGTTCTGTAACATGTAACTTTTCGCTAGGTTGGGAATCTACGCTAATGATCCTGGCTATAGCATCTAAAATATCCATCTATTTCTTCATATCCAGGATCTTGAAGCTCAAACCTTGTAGACCTTGAGCCTCCAAAACACACAGCCACTTACAAATTTACCAGTTCGAACATACCATGGGATGGATGCACAACCAGAGAGGGAAAATACTCCTGGTAGTCTTTGCTTCTGCCTACTTTGATTCTCTCCATTTCCTTTAAAGCCATAGTTTGCAGGAAGTTCTTTAAAAGACTATTCATAAACACACAACATAATCCCTCTAAATCTTAACTCTTGTGCCTGTATCAGCAGAGACTCTGTCCTTTTCTTATTTTCATCCTATTCCGCTGTTTACATTTTTTTGTTTTGTTTTTTTGGTGTAATCATTTGGGCTATGGGTTTGTGCCCCCCAGTCAATAACAGCAGGAGGTCAGGACAATAAAAATGTAGCCAACCAGGACATGTTGTTTTCTTCGTCTCTCTCTTTTGCTCTGTCTGTGTGAGCAGCGGGACACGATGAAGCTCAGCTGTGGCTGAGTCCACAAATCCGGCACCGTGGCACCTTCATGCTGTCACGTTTCTGTTTCATGTTGTGTTTAGTTCAAGTCACTTCCTGTTTTATTTTGTAGTTCCTGTGTTTCATGTCTCATCTTCCCTGTTCTGTTTTGATTATCTGCACCTGTCCTTTTGTGTCTCACCTGTGTCTTGTTCCCTCATTTGTGTCATGGTATTTAAGTCCTGGTTTTTGTTCAGTCTGTGTCACTTCATTTCGTGTTTGTGGTGATGTTAGTTGTTGTTAGTGTTTGTCATGTCATTTTTTTTAAGATAATTAAAGACCTTTTGAATCCCTGCAACCTTGATCAGTCCTCCACCACGTCTACTACTACCACCACCCTCACAGCTTTGTTTGGACTCTGTTTTCTGGCCTTGTTTTGGGACATCTGGAAGCTGTCTCTTGGGGGGGGGGGGTACTGTCATGGTTCTGTGTTTTGTTGTCTGTGTTATTTCTCCTCTGTGCTTCCCCTCGTTAAGTTCACCTGCCCTTGTCCCTCCTCTCTCTCCGCACCTGCTCCTCGTTCCCTCATCAGTGTGTGTGTATTTAAGCCTTTGTTCCCCTTCACTCCTTGTCAGATTATTGTATTTTTTTGATTGTATTGTAGCTTATAGTCCCGCCTCGTTAATGTCGCCGTGTTTTTTGGTCTTTTGGAAAAGAATTAAATATAATGAATCCCAGCAACCTCAGTCTCATGTCCGTGCATCTGGGTCCTCCTACCTCAGCCATTACCACCCATCATGACACATGCAGGCTTGTACCTGAATGTGTCATATGAGTGTGATATTTGTCACTTGACTTGAGGATTACTGTTTGTACTTGTCTTTAATCCACCATGACACACATGATGTGTTTCATATTTTATTTATTTTAATTTGATCTTTGAAATAGAAACATATAAGTTCAATTATGTTGTTATGTTGGCAAATGCCAGGTTGGTGTGCAAATCAGAAAACTGGCCCCTTGCACTAATATATGACCTGAAATGACAAAAGGGTCAAACTGGATGTTGTGTTATTACCTAACCCTGAGGCTCAGGGTGAGTTAAGAGGCCTTGTGTCAAAATCTAGTTTAAAAGTATTTAGTTATTTCAGTTAATAGATTTCAAACCTCTATGTATGTAGTTTAAAGGACCTATTTGTAAGAAACGTTGACATTTGAGCCCCACGCCCACATCGCTTTGGGCTGGTGACACACCGAATGAGACTCAAAAATCAACTTTTCTTACAAATATGACCTTTGAGCTCAGTGGCAAAACAGACTTAAGATGGCGTGTGTGACGTGAGCTGTGTACTTGTTGATGTCAACTGGGAGGAGGAGGATTGAGAGGTCAGAAGGGGCCAAAAACTCATTTGCAGGTTAGTCAGTCAGGTGAAAACTAAGATCTAACTTTATGTACTGTCTCATTCTGGGTGTCAGGATCTTAAATATGAGGTGTCACGTTGAATAAATGAAAAATTGACCTGCTTGTAAAATTGTGTTTTCTGTGAAATAATTTATTTTTAATTTTCTCTCATTTTTAGGTTAAATGTCTCAAAACTTTCATCCCCACTAAAGACATAATCAGCGAGGAGGTCACATGTGGACTGAATTTGAAGGGTTCACAAACCGACCAGAAGCCACAAAAGATTCGTCTGAATCATATCTGTTGTCTTTTTGCCTTCTCGCTGAGATTGCCTATGCATGAAAACTCCATCTGAAATTGTCTCTGCGTGCGTGCGAGATGATGCGCATTTTCTCCTCCTGTCAGTCCGCTGGACCCTGAGCCTCAGTGATGGAGCTGAAAGTTGTGCGCATGTTTCAGTAATGAATAATTTGCATATTGATCAGGCCAGTGGACAGCAGCTCCCAAGGCACCGGTGGAATGAGCCCAATTAAAGTGAGAATAGGATACCTGACACGCTCAGCCTGAGAGGCTATTGAAGTGCACTTATACACACTAATTAGACCTCTAGTTGGGTTGAATAAACAGTTTAATAGACTTTTGATAGTGACTTAAACACACCAAAGACTTTTACCAATGCGTTTTATTGTCCAACAAAAACATTGGTGGTTGACTTTAAGGCAAGGGTAGCTTTTAGTTTACAACATCGGGTTAAATAAACTTAATCCATGCAAAGATGAGTAGAAAAATAATCAATGACACATCTTATTTGCTGTGGTATTAATTATATTTTACACATGTAGCAAAAATAAAAAACACAAAATCAATCAATGGATGGATGGATTTCCTACACGTGACCGCGAACGTGAGCCACTTTGATTTATCATTATTTCAAGCACGTGCTGACGGAGCGTGTTTCCTCACAGAGGCAACGCCGCAGAGGCCAACAGACTGATGCTTTCATTCTCGGACTTCAGCACAAGTAGCCTGATCAACGGAATCAATAAAGATGGCGTTAATTATGATAAATAAAGTTCAACATAGGCACGCTCTCTTGTGAGAAACTTATTTACAGCGACACAGTCTGGAGGACAATTACGCACAAGCTCTCCAAAGAAACAAACAGCAGTTAGATGTTTTTTTGTTTTTTTTGCACTGATGACACACGAACTGGTTAAATGAAAGGTTAAATGGTGTCAATTCTTTTTTCGTTTTTAATAATTCATCATGGTCACTTAATTTACATGTACTTGTTTACAATACAGCAGTAAACGCACACCAGACTCCAGCTGAACCTACTCTCCTTCCATTGACTCCTCCTCGGGCGCCGACCTTTTACCCGGGTGTTGTCTCTTCTCCTCGGCGTGACTCTTGTTTATGTTGTCTAAAAAGTCGAGCAGCAGACTGGTCTTGCTGCAGCTCGTAGGGTCCAATACGTCACACGGACTGTTTGTGCCCAAATCCGGACTGGAGTTATCCCAAAAGCGTTTCCCTGGGTGCTGACGCTTTTCCAGCTCAGCGAGGTCTTCGTCTCCATCTGCATCCGCATCCCAGTCCCCATCGCCGTCCTCGTCCTCCAGATAGCGCTTACCTGGGTGCTGGCGTTTGCTGTGCAGCACCAGGTAGCGCTTGCCCGGGTGCTGTCGTTTCGAAAGTTCACTCAGGAGCATCACGGGGTTTTCAGAAATGTGTCCCATCGTGGCGCGCTTCCCCGGGTGCTGCCTTTTCTGGAGCTCCATGAACGAGTGCATTTCGTCTTCGCGTTTGCCCGGGTGCTGTCTCCTTTGAACATCCAAGTACTGTTCATCCTCGTCCTCATCTCTCCTGCCCGGATGCTGCCGCTTCTCCAGATCTTCGATGTACCTCTTTCCGGGATGCTGTCGTTTTGTCACCCATTCGGTCTGAGAGGAAAATCCATCTGTAAAGAAGAAAAACATTGTTTAGATTATACAAAGTTGCCACAACTCCATCCCTTTGCTGCAGAAATGTGTTTCCCCAGCGTGGGTGCGCCGTGCGTAAATTGCGCACAAACGAGCGCGGCTGGTGGTCCACAGTCCCTTGCATCGTTTTGAATTGGACGCTGAATATTTGCCATATTCATGTATTCAATCACAATTTCAAACATTTATTCTTTTTAAAATCATGGAAAACATCCAAATCTAGGCTTGACGCGTAAAACGTTTTGGAACGTGTTGCCACTCTAAACACAAACCCAACATCAGTATCACAGTAGCGCAGAAATGGATAATAACAATAATGACACTTTACTTGCATCTGAAAACGAAGCATTTTTTAGTATCGCATCAAATAAATCGTCCCTGGCTTGCCTGTAAAATTCATCCAAGACGCGCATTTTACGCACCGTTTCTGCCGTCTTCATCCTGCAGCTTTTGGAGAATTGATCGTAACAGGAGAGTCTCTGCTCTCTGCAATATGATGTCGTCTATGGTCCTTCGGTCCGTGTCGTCCTCAGCGGGGATGCCCTGTCCTCCACACACTCTCAAGTTGCAGACCACGAAAGAAGCCAAGATGAGCAGGCATGTCGACTTCATGGTAATTTAGTTGGTCGTCTGTTGGAGAAAAAAAGATTATCACAGATGAAATGAATGAGGGGGCAGTGAGCAAGCGTCATTTCTCAAGTTTTGTTTTTCTGAAAAAGAGGTGCAAATCAACCACAGGAGATAAACTCATCAGCGCAAATTTCAGCTGGTTTCAAACCTGATTTAATTCTGGAACAAGTCAGTCTGCTTTGAAAATAAAATGAGTCAAATCAGCGCAGCAGCATTCAAACTTGTTTCACAGAAAGAAAAGATGGAAAAACTGAAGCTTTTTGAAAAAAAAAAAAAAAAAAAAAAGAGCCACATTTACTCGAATTTTTCCAGGCTATTTTTCCTGAAATGCGCTCACCTGGGAAGTATCCGAATTCTCCTGCCTCTGTTGGTTGGAGCGCACCGCTGGCGGTTGTGATGGTCGCTCTCACTCTCAGCCTCTCGCAGCGGTTGGTGACCCGTAAAGGCCAAGTCTGGAGGTATGAGCAGATAACTTTCCTGCCCTGCCTTTATACTTGCTGCTCACTGTCGTCACACCAACGCTGGAGTCATTTTTCAGGATCCCTCGTCTCCGCTGATGTCACCAAGTCGTGCGCAACTGGATGTGGTGGATGATCGCCTTATAGGGGCCTGTGCCCGAGTTGTCATTGGAAATAAACAAATACACGTTTGAATGATGACTGGATCAGACAAATATAATTCGTGAAAGTTGAATTTTAGACATTACATACACAGTGTTTAATCAATTCCCTTTAAAAGTTAACAATCTTTGATTTGGCGTTGATGAATATTTCATTTATTCAGACTGTTCATACTGAATATCTTTACAACACGCTTCTATCTTGTTTTTTGTATCTTTTTTATTGCTGTTTGCCACTCAGACATTAATGGTTTAAAAAAAAATCCGGCAGTCTCCCATGGCGCGCCAGTAAGAACCGCAGAGAGATGCATTTATATATTTTTCATAAATACCCTGAGGTCACAGGACTCAGGGGGGAGAGCTGAATCCATCTGCTTCTTCTGAGCACATAACTCACTATCTGGTCACGATGCAACACAGCTGAACGTAGCAGGAGGAGGATCTAACAGGTTTTACATGCAGTGGGAGAAGGCAGGGGATTTTCTACTTGTTCTAAATCAACCAGGAGAACAATACATGGTGGTTTCTGAAGCCAGTTTTAATGTTTATTAATGTGATTTGTCTTATTTGGTGGTGAAAGGTAACAGTGCAGTTATAACTTGACACAGAGTATTTCCATTTTCTTCTTTTCTTTCATCCACTACAGCATTGTACTTTTTAGGCCACAGCATTTATCTGACAGCTGGAGTAGTAATGATAATTACAATAATGCTAATCAAATGCTTTATAAACCATTAATTAAACAATTATAAGGGTTTATATACATTAGTTCCAACTTCATAATGGCCATCCAAATGATATGTTTGATGAACTACACAGTATTTCAGAAACATTACAAAGTGTTGTTAACATCGTTGCAACTTAACAATTCATGTAAGCATTTTATTATCAGAGAAATAACTATGAACTAAATTTTAATTAACCATACATTTACCATTTATTAATGATGGTGAAGTGTCAGCCTGGTCACTTTGCAGATAAAGAAGAAACAATAAAAAATAAGTTGCACTGTAAAAGATGAAACTATACAACTGTTAAGAAAGTTATCCTGACTTTCCATCTGCATAAAGTTGAGTGGATAAAGACTACATTTTCATTTTGGGGGGAAGTCAGGTAAAATAGAGGTTAAAGGGGGGTTAACAAATCAATACAGGACGACCTGTCCCTCCCCTTTTTCTACACAGTGTCCAGAGCGATGATGTGACATACTGAGATTCAAGTGGATGTTCATCTCAGCTGGGTGTCTGGTCAGTTGGGGTTGGTGCGTTCTCTTGATTGTTGCTGAGCTGGTCCTGAGTCCACGAGCAGACAGTTGGCATTTTACTCACGAAGAAGTTCTCAATTAAATAGTTGACATAAATAACTGTATAAAACCATCTGCAGATCTTTTTCCGTTTTGCAGAGCCAAATCAATCCACCATCTGGATGAACTCCCGTATAGTCGCACTCAGTCAGCAGTGAGAGTCTGATTTAAATGAATTGACCGTATAATACCAATAATTACCTGCTTTCAACATGCTGTCATGTCCAATGCTTCAAAACAGGTTGATGCTCCCGTCGAGCCGGCAGTCAGAAACATCGAGTTCGTGGTGGAAATCATTAGGTTTGCTTCATGACTGATTTTTACCGAGTCGCGTCATAAATCATTAGCTCATCTTCAGCTGCTAATGTGATGCCGTCTAAGTGAGGGGAAATGATAGCTGTCTCCGACATTCATCTATTCATCAGAGGAGAGAGACGGATAACGTCTTGATCCAGTTTGAATCGTGCCATGAAATCTGCATACGATGTTTGTGAATATAAGAGATAATCATTCAACTTGAGAAAGTCGCAGCTTGTCATAAAACTGTTTAAAGATCAAGTTCATAAGACATTTATCTGGACAAAACATCTTGTAGAAAGGTGCAGAAAAACGCTTTTTCTTAAAAACATGATATGATTGTGAATCAATCATCTTAAAATGTTTGTCGGCTCCAAAATGAGGATTGTTTATCTCTGTAAGAAATTCTGACAGGTGGTTCCAGCTTCAACCGAGGTTTGTCGGCCAATGGTAGAACTCCGCTGGCATACTTGCCAACCCTCCTGATTTTCCTGGGAGACTCCTTGTTTTTCATCTCCCTCTCCCGGTTTCCTCCTGGGGTCTCAATTCTCCTCAATTATTTCACACTTGTTCCACATTTAGTTTTGTTTCTGGCACTGCACAGTGAGTCGTCTGCTGTACTGTTGCGCTCGTCCTCCTCATTGAGTGAGAGACAGACAGAGAAACCGAGAGGAGAAAGCCTATGAGGGTTATGTAGACAGCTTGGAGGGACGATTTCCAGCTTCTCGTCTAAAGTCTTAAAGCGTTTACGAGACAATGTTGTTCACTGCAACCTTTATGACTTGCAAAATGATCTTTTAAACATCAAGCGTGTGATTCAAGCTCGATCACAAAATGATGTCTCTCACCATTAACCACCGAATTGAAATCGGTTCCCATGAGGGAAACCTGGAGGGTTTTCGACTCTCCATTAACCTTTTTGTCGGCAACTAAACGTGAAACTAAAACACGTCTAAAACAAGTGTTAAAGTGAGTGCTTTGTTAAACCCCACAAGACGAGTTCAATGTCTCCCCCAGTGTGTCCCCCATTTGCAGTGTTCCGGTCCAAGTAATAATTCCCTGCGAGACTCTCTGTGTGGTAGCGATTTCTTTCCACTGCCTTCAGACGAACACAGAAACTGACAGTGGCACAATTAAGACATGCCTGATCTGTATGGGAATCCACCGCCTTCCATCTGTCATGTCCGTCGCCTCCTTCTCCTACTCGGCCATGTATGTAACGACGTGCCCAAAGGAACCAATTAATTGCCCGGGAGGATCTTAAGCAGTTTAAAAGACACGTGAAAGTCTCGTGAAATATGCGGGTAATCTGTTCAGTGAATGTGTCGGCCTGACGCTCCAAATACGGAACAATTAAAGCAGATGGAGTGATTGCTGCAGGTGTAGCGCATTCAACTTTTTTTTTTTGTTTCTCTCCATTGTCACTGTAAGGCCGTGATTAAGAATACGCACTCTTTCTTTTGGTTTCACTCTCACTCATCCCGCTCGAATAAAGCTCGCCATCAGAGTCTTTCAGAGCTTGGAAATCATGACAATTAGTATTCCGGTCAGCATTATGTACCTAGCGTGCTGCGGAAGGGGACAGGTTAAATATACGCCCTGTGCGGTGGGAGAAAATAATAAGACTCATTAGCCTCTGTGCTCTGTTTACTCCTGCTGCTGGTAATTACACATCTTTTTAAAGTGAACTTCTTCAGTGTAAAGGAGGTTTCTGCACAGCGTGGCCGCATTGTACGCGAACCATGATTACTGCTGCAGAGATCACGACCCTGTGCCACGCAGCGATACCAGAGGGATTACCAGCTATCTTTGGATTTAAAGGGAACACTTCACCCAAAAATGAAAAACGGAAATTCAGTCATTATCTACTCACGCGGCCCAGTGGTCAGGTTACAATGTTGGCGGTTTTATGCAAACCGCAGATACATTCGAGGTTGACATTTGTACCAAACGTGGCATATCACGTTCACATTATGTGCTCATTAGCGCGCTTTCGCATCTGAGAGTGGAGGGATGGTGGTGGCTTGCTCACAAACAGGTATCTTAAGCCAAACCATGAGGTTTTCCAAGTTGTTTTTGTGTGGAATGTGTGGAAAAAGTCGATATCTCTGCACCTGTGGCATCAGTTTATCTCCTTTTTTAGCCGTCAAGTTTGGCAATGCTCTTCTAAGAAAGCGTGTGCCCTCTGTTCCTTGGTAGCTTCCTGTTTTGTTCGAGGCGTCTGGTTATACTGCGCACTATGTTTAACCTCAGTTAACACTTTTTTTGTTTCTGAAGAGACCCTATTCCCCACAAACATGAACACGCTCGCGGCTGGATCGGGAAATCAATGCAGCCTTCAATTCAATCCTCGCTCTTTCAATATCGGAAAGTCCAAGGCACCTGTGGTGAGGAAATACCATCAAAAAAACACAGTATAAAACCACCATGAGCACAAAACCAGCATGACCACTGACCATGCCTAGACATTTTATTATAGATGCAAAGATGAAACTTGAACGATCCCAGAGAGGAAATTGGTTCTACACAGCGACAAAGATGAGGTCAAATTTGACATTATTGCATCTAAATGAAACTTAAACTGCTTCATGTGCTGTCTCCTGAGAAACTCTGTCATATATCTCTGTCTTCATCTCCAGTGACATCATTCACATTTATTCTCAATAATGGACCGTAGCTTAGTTTGGATTGACACAAATTACAGTCAGCAGGTGTTTCATCAAGTGTCAGGCTGACCGGGTTGTCATCGAGCAGGATGTGATCTAAAATTGGTTCACGATACGTACTTTCTGAGAGAGAGTGAACAGACATATATGATCGTTCATCTGTTTCATCAGACAAGCTAAAACTGTTGAGGGGCGGTTTTTCTATATTTAAAGTTGCAATAACAGATTTTTTTCTGGTCTCTTTGGTGCAATGCCACAGTATACAGCACCCGCCGAGCAACGTTAGCGTTCATTTGGAGTCGTGTTTCAGGGAACGCATCATATGTGTTGACATTTCTACTTAGCACATTCACATTACATCTTTATGACCTCACTTTCTTATCGGGAGGTGGAGCCAGTGACCGCAGTTCAAGGCTGTGTTTCAACATTTGTAAGGAGACCCTTGGATAATTTCCAGTTGTGTTGTAGCGACACAAAAAATATATTTCAGACAGGAAGTCTGGACATCTTCAGCCGTGTTTGTCGTGACCAAAACGTTAACCAAATCTAACCAGATCGTGAGAACAGCGTCATCACAAGATAAATGTGAAAACTGAACCTAAAGAAATGAAAATTTGCAAAGTAAAGAAAAGTAAGGTTTCAACATATCTATAATTTGCAGAAAATTACATTGCCAACATTCATTCTAGCAAGTGGGTTGCAATATTGACTGTCTTTTGGCTTCGTAAAATATTTGACTCCTTGCGGGGATGAATGCTCAATGTAACCAAGTCGTGCTGGTGCCTACACTTAACGAAACATTAACTGAAGCATTTTTGACATTGGAAAATGATAATATTTCTTGCATCACAATTTTCATTTTCACTGAGACAAACTCATGATAACGTGACGGGGTCTGTACCGAACAAAGGCCAGGGCGTCTCTGCAGCACTGCAGCGCTTTATATTAATCCTGTTTGTCACACATTTATCGGAAAACTTGCGCTACTTGCAATTTGGATATGCACTTGGCAATATTGTGAATTACATAATGTTTCAGTTAATTGTCTAGTCCAAGTCAGAGGGTGTGCAGGAGGGTTCAGCAACCATGGAGTTTACAGTATACTCCGGAGAGCCATACTGCAGTCAGCCATGAGCCACGATGCCTCTACGCAGCTCTAAAATGACACTGAGGCACAGCCTCTCATGACTTACTGCTTAATAATCCTCTAGTTTTCTTTCAAGGCTTGGAATGAAAGATGTTTTGGTTGCACAAAAACAGATGAATTCAGGAAAGGAAAGTCAATTAAAAAAGTCTTCGCAAAGTTTCCTGAAACTCACTGAGAGTAGTTCTGAAGACAGGTGAAACCCAACACCTGGGTGTTCGTCGACACCTCCGAGCAAAGCAGTCGGAGGTGGCAAGTGAAGAGACACGACATCCGACTGTGACCACAGGGGCGTGTGAGAGAGGTGGAGTGGAAGACGGACAGGATGACGGCAGACACCAGAGAACGAAGCGACAAAAGCAAATAAATAAACAAATGGAAACGAGAGCGTGTATGGATGGCGTGATAACCCCGTCCCCCCAACAGTGACACGGGCCTGACAGGGGTCACTGCAGCGGGGAATGACTGACAGCTTACAGGGTGCACTGGTGGAGACGGCTGGCTGGAAGTTCGTGTGTGTGTGTGTGTGTGTGTGTGTGTGTGTGTGTGTGTGTGTGTGTGTGTGTGTGTGTGTGTGTGCGTGTGTGTGTGACAGGTCAGGAAGCCATACGCTTTACTGGCCAGCTCGTTGTCTTTGTCTTGCATGTTGATATCCCATAGAAATCCAAAGGAAAGTTCTCAGTGGTGATTCTTTCCGGTTGAGGTCATTCGAGTTTGTGCTCGTTCATGATTTGTTTGTTTCTTAGGACCGTTTCTCTTCATTGGAATTTTTTTGGGGGGGGATATTTACAAGACAAACTGTATATAGTAGCTTTGATTCAAACCACTGTAATACGTTGGTGAATTATTACAGGAATCATTTAGGCTCCATCAAAGAGCCGTGCCGGTTGAATGTCTGCTGGTGAACAAACTGCAAACTGCAGTGCTTAGCGGTTGTCCAGATTCACATCCAAAGAAAGCAGGGGATGAGGGACAGGAGCAATTTGCATCAGAGGATGTACAATCTCCTCAAAGTAAAGATCAGAAGAGGTTCTTAAAGGGCTCACTCAGTGGGTGATTTTACAGCAGCCCCCTGCAGCTGTTCATGAAATAACAGCACCGTCACCAGACCATGATCCATCACAGCGATGACAATCAGCCAAGTGGCTGTATCACTCAGCTCACCCTGGCATCTATGACATGCTGTCAACAAGGTGAGAAATCTAGATAAAATATTTTTTTTCTTTCTAATCTTTTTGCCAGAAGAGCGCCTTCGATGTTTCTTCTTCTTTGACCTTCAGTGCTCCCTACCAAAGAGCCCCTTCATCACAGTGTGTTTGAACTTTCAAAGCACTCTAGACTTTTTCTTACTAATTTTTAGCAAAGGGGACTGCACAATTTACAGACCACTTTGCAGCCACGTTCTTGGCAACAAAACCAAGAATCTTCAGCTAAAGCGTGATCTTTGACGAACCGTGACCAAGTGTTTTTTGTGCTTTCACCTTACCAGACCTAAGCACAATGTTGTCACAACCTAAGATAAAAGAAAAAGATTGAACATAAAGTTCATACAAGAAACATACTGTAGGGTTCCAACATCGCCGTGGTCTGAAGAAACGTACAATGCCAGTGATCATTATTTAGCTTACGAGGTAGAAGTTCCCCAACTTTGATTGATTTATTTGAACTATTTTTCTAAGTCTATTTCAAGATGATACATCGTTTTTTTTTTTTTTGAATAACAGCAGCTTACAAAAACATATGACTTGTCAAAAACCCTTGAAAGATATTCAAGATTCACTGTCTAAAACTGTGACAACATTGTGCTTATGATGAAAGATATTCAAGATTCACTGTCTAAAAGGACAAAGACATTCATTTTTCTAAAAGACAATTCATCTAGAAACATATACGTGGATGTATTTGGAGTTTTTGCAGTGTATCTCCTCTGTTGTGATTTTATGCCATTTTGTGCCGAGGAATCTAAATCCGGTCTTCAAACTCCGAAAGCTCGGGCTGTTTCTGTTCCCATATTGACTAATGCCTTATTTCCTCATTACTCATCACACAGACCCGTTAGGTGGAGTCACATTATGCACACCCGTAGACAGACGTATACGCGCATACACACACGCAGCAGAAGAGAAAGAGGATTTTGCATTATTTATTCTCAGATTTCATCTCTGTCTTTAGCTGTGTCTGCTGCCCTCAGAATCCCATTATCTCCCAATAACCTGTGAGGCGCCTGTGTGTTCCTTCAGCTGGAGACCATGATTAGTGCACTACTACCACATGCTACAGCTCACTTATCACCGCACTCCCCTCTCTTTCCCCCCGCGTCTGTCCTCCCTCGTCTCTGCGCCCCTCCATCACAGTCAGGTGGCGGCCGGGACGAGCTGTAATCGTGGTAGATTGAGCTGATCTTTCAGTCTCACGCCTGGCTGAAATGGCAGATGTGAGGTTTTAAATATTTCACTCTTGAGGAGTGATGCAGGAACAATATTTCACTGGGAGGGGAAAATAAGTTTCAGAAAGAGTCTCTAATCAGAGGGGCTGCAGAAAAAAATCACCATCTCATCAAAGCATTTTGTCCGTAATTGAGTCCGAAAACACACTGATGAATACAAAAATGCCACTTATTTCAACCTGTCAACCTGATAATCAGACTGACTTGTCACCTCATATCACCTGATCATTCATTAGAAATACGATTGCTGAAAATGATTCAGAGGTGTGGGACCAGACTGTCAAGCTGTTTCCAACTCTATCAAAGAAGATTTGAGTGTCAGTTCTCTTGATAACAGTTCATTGATCGACTTTGTCTGTCTTGTTCTAAGATAGTGACACTCGATATGAAATTCAATATGAGTGCAAAATAAGATGAAACAATCCAACAACCCTGCAGAGATTGTCACTTGTTTTAAGAAACTACGGCTTTTAAGAATCAACAACAGAAAAATTGGCTCAAGATGAGCTCAGTGGAAAAGTTTCAGAAAAAGCAGGTAAAGTTTGGTTTGGAAGGATTGCCCAAGATTTTTATGCTTATATTTTACTGTTAATTGCCACCAATTTAAACACATTTTATAAATGTATTTAACATATTAAACTTCAATGTATCACTTTCATGTATCAAAATAAAACGATATTTATGTGAAATTATGATACATTTGCAAAGGATTTTTATGTGGGACAAAAACAGCTACATTAGACATGTAAATTCACCGTCTATTTTTGTAACTGTATTTCCTCTATTTCAAAAATAAAGAAAAATAAACACTTTTTTTCAAAGTGTGGAGGTGGGGAAAGTATCCTGATTGGATCTGACATAGGACTCGAGGACACGCCGTGTTATCATGTTTTATCGTCTATTCTACTCTAAATTGGACCACAATTTACTAACTGAACATAATACTGTAATAAAGAAGACTTGAAACTAGCGATTGAGACCGTAAACTCATGAGGAAACTGTTAACTGAGGTGATAAATCAAGTGAGAAGTAGGGTCCCCCTGCTGGCCGTACGAAATAACGCACATTTAAGGCACCTCTGCATTGGCTTCACTTTGAGACCCAGAGGCTCCGTCTACAAGACTTTTATATTCTCGTCCATGATCACATTTAGGTTTGTTAGTCAGCAGATTTCCGATGTTTCTTTGCCTTCAGTCTATTATTATCAAACACGATATAACTTCAGATTAGACTGTCAATCCTCAGAGCAATACAGCACTAAACAATCCGTCGTGAGGCTCTGTCTCGCGCACAGTATTTTACACCCATCTCAGAGAGATCTGGTGCTTCAGATAAAATCACCCAGTCGTATTTTCAGCCTTTTGTGGTCCTCGGGGGCTGTGTGGGAATGTGTGAAGAGGTAACAGGATAGAGATGTGCTGCTACCAGTGTATCACTATCAGCACATATTGCTGAGAGGTGTTTAGGCATCATATGCAAACCATCCATCTTATGGAGATAACCAAACACACACACACCAGTCCTTCTCTAGTATCCCACCCTGAACATCCTTCAGCTTAGTTGATCTAGTTTGGGGAAATGGTAGGCAGCTGCAAAGCATATTGAATGTATATTTATCACCTAATGTAAATGCCAGAACATGCAAATGCCGTTATCTTCCTCACCGTTATATTCCCCTGCACAGGATGGAGAAGTTTTCCATCGCACACACACTGAGGAAAATATTTCTAACTGTGATTCCAGCAAAGGCTCATCACAAATGCAATCAGCCTTTTAAATGTTTCTGTTTAAGGGAATTGTAAGAAAGGGTAACTGTCTGGGGAAACACAGCCATTGGTACCGCAATTGTCTGTTTTCAGTCTGCAGGATGAGCTGGAGGCTGAGATAAAATGGGCCCATCCCTTTATGTTGAACCACAAATAAATTCACAACCACTTAAATTGTCTTACTACCTCTACTAGTCAAGTAAATTGCTTTTATACAGCCCACAATCACAAATCACATTGCTTCAGTGGACTTTACAACTCCCTCTGTGTTAAGACCCTCGATTTAATTGAGGAAAAACTCCCCGACTGCTAGTTTCTGCTCCGATTTGCATGTTTAGTCAGGTCTGGTTGCCATGGGAATAGGCTGTGCAAGGCAACCCAGCTGTCCCTCCTCCGCCCAGCCACGTCCTCCAGCTCTCCCTGGGAAATCCCCGGGTGTTCCTGGGTCAGCTGTGGTACATAATCCCTCCAGCTCCCAGAGTTTATTCCACCTTCAATGTCAGTATTTGACATTCTGGGGATGAGACTCAACAATCAACTATCCTTCTGGTGCGTTTACGAACATATCGGACAAATCCGACCTTTAAACTTGATAGTGTTTGAATTTTATTAGTATACTGTGATATAATAAATGTGTTAATATAATGTGAGGTTCAGTTAGTTTTACACAGAAATGGCCGGTAGAAATCTCCTTCAGAGATTACTTTTATATACTCTGAGTACATTTCAGATCCTGAACTTTCTCACTCTTATGAGAAGTTGAATCAGTCAGTCTTATTTACAGTATCTGTACTCATCTTGAGTAAAAACATGTGAGTACTTTTGCCACCTCTGCTTGTAAAACTGTTACTTCTATTAGTCATGTCAATTGTATTGATATAGCCTCAGTGGGCTTTACAATCTGTACAATGAACGACACCTTCTGTCATTTAACCCTTGATACGCGCAGAGGAAAAACTCTCCCCAAAAAACTCCAGGCAACATCGTTTCCCATCTTTGATATGTTGACTGACCTAACTTGGACTTTTGTTGACCCACCTGAGATCTGATTTATACTTGTCAGAAAACTTGAAGTAGACCAAAAACTCCAAGCAGGAAAATAAGCAAATCCTTATGAGAAGTAAATCAAACCTCTTCTCCAGGATGTTGTTCTCTTTTTATCTCCGGCTGTCTCCTCCCCATATTAGCATACAGACTGGGGCGAAAGTGATGTGTTTATCTGTGCTGTACATCGAAGCAGGCATTCAGCAGGAAGTTTAATTCGGCAAGAAGTTGATCCCTGTTTTTCTGCTCCTTCTTTTTCCACCATCGTATCTTATAACACATGCGCAAGCACACATCCTCACACCTCTTGTATCTGTTTTTGAGGCTTTTTTGAGCTCGCAATCAGAGGGTGGACTTTAGGGAGGCAACGTCGAGGACTGCTGCTTGATTGTGTCTTTGCAGAGCCGAGTGTGAGCATCTATTTATGTCTGCCGCAGCAATCGATGCTACAGGCTTGATGAGCAACACATAGATCCAGGAGCTGATGTCAGACCAACAATAACCTTTTCCAGCCTTTCATCTTTACTGAAATATAGGTAAAAGATTAACTTTGTCCGTGAAGGAAAGCAACAGCTGAGGCCATTTTGAGGGAAAGATTGACAGAAACAATCAGACATATGGACATCTGGGCCTGCTGCAACTGAAAGCAATTCAAGAAGCGAAAATTGACCCTCACACCACTTGAGTAGCAGGTCCAATTCTGACTCATGAGTCCTGAAATCTGATTAAAAATACACCAAATTCAGGGAATAATTACTGTCAGCTTCTCTAAAATTGTACTTTTTCAGGGAGAATTTGCATTATCTGGTCTTGCTCAAGGTGTCTCATGCATGGAAAGACCACCTGGGGAGTCAGTCGAACCGCCTTAGATATGCGTCTGCAGCAGCAGGTGGTGATTCTCCCCATTGACCTATTCCTAAGAGACAGCAAAGGAAAAGGTCCTGTCTGCTCTGTCAGTTCTAGTAGGAAAACAATACCCCAAGTCTTCATCTGCTGTCACTACTGAGGGAGATGCACCTGTATCAGTACTAATAACGTTGTTTTCATTACGTTAGGGTCACGTGAAAGCACCAGCCATTAGGTCACAGCTATTGTTCCCCAGTTTTATCTTTGCTAATGAGGTTGTGTTCGGCTGAGGCTCGCTGCTATTGTCATTCCATCTGAGTTTGTATTGTATCGTTCTCACACGAGACAAGTCTGTGGTCTCCTGGGATGACAACACAGTCGATGTCTACAGTAAAGAGCATCACTGACAGGGTCGTCTGTTCCGCCAACCTAATTGACCGCAAGTGTGGATGAAGATGTCTGTCTGCGACGTTTGCAGAGGTTGTAAAGGTCAGGCTGCAAAAAGAGTTGGTCTAAGGGCCAGGCAATCATGTTTTGTTGTGATTGAACTCTTGTCACAGCCGACTGAGTTGTATGGCTTGAACTGAAGCCATTCACTCTGGAGTGAAGTATGATATTTCGGATTTAAAGATGTTGGGTGTCGTTTTCCTGCCTAACAGCTTCACGGGGAGTGTGATGGAGAAAAACGGTACCACTGAAAAATGTATTTACTCTCAGCTTCTCTTGTCCTCAGCATTAGACAAATGGAATAACATAATGGCTGTTAAATTATTCAATTTGTCTCATTGTGATGGATGTACTGTACTGAGTCATGAAATGTTTGCATTAGTCTCATCTCAGGGTAGCCCTTATTGTACTCCGTCCAACGTTAAACGATGGTATTTTCACTATTTTTCTTACGGTCAAAAACTCCAAAACACCAAAACCAGCAGTGCATTAGTCCAACTTACAATATCTTTGTCTTCTCTAACCTGTCGGTGGCATTGGTGACAGATATCCAGTATGGGACGAATCCGTACCACCAGACTACAGAGCAGCTTCTTTCCTCCGGCTGTGAGACTCCTCAGTTTCTCCTCTGCACTCCATTTTGCTTTTTTGTTTTCTATTAAGTGTCTCTCTTTTTCGTTCTACAGCCCTGGTGTTGCAAAACGACTATTAAATTAACCTTTGACCTGTTTTACACCTGCTAAACATCAGCACATGGCATTGTGTGAGCATGTTAGCATGCTGACATTAGCATTTAGCTCAAATCATCCTTGTGCCCTAAAGTACAGCCTCTTGTCTGTCTTTTAAATATGCTCCTGTCTCAACTTGTTTGAAATAGGCATGACCAGCCTTATTCTTTAAGGATACGCTTGTTACGATTTCCTGCTATTTGAATTTTAACTTTACAGAACAATAGAAAACCAATCACCGGCATATTCAGGACATCCGATAGCACTAGTGTCCGAAACAACAGTTTTCAAAGATGACTGCTCACAATAAAGACTGATTAATTCAGAGTCTTTGTGTAGTTGAATGAGACATGTGTTTACTCCTTCCGGACAGGAACTTAAGAGAGGGGAGTATGACAAAGGTGGGACAGATGGGAGCTCATCACATGTGAGTCAGCTGAATCACAAAATCACTTCACTTAGGCCTTTTGTCGGCCCTGAAACACTATTGAGCTGCACAGAAAGTAAGCTGATTTCAGTAAATAAGGCCACTGAAGAAAACATAATGCCACGGTGATTGTGGTGTATAGGTAGCTTCCTTATTGTCCATTATCGGAGCAACACACACACACACACATGGTTTGGTTCTCCGCAGCCTCGCCCACCCACGCGCTGTTTCATGAGATTGATGCTATGAACTGACCAAAATGAATTATGTCTATGATGTCTTGTTTTCTTGTGGCTGACCTTTTAGCCTGTCTATGCATGATGCAGTTATTCCCATGTGGAAAAAAAAAAGTTCAAATGTCACATTAAAACATATATCCTGATTCTGTCAAAAAAGACCTTTAGTATTCCTGCCATGTTCTGCCTCCTTCATCACTCCCCCCCCCCAGCCTCCAAATTCTCATTAAGATCAGTTAGTTTGCGGAGAATAATGACTTTGGCAGTAAAGTTAAGGACATACAGGGCAGGAAAGTTGATTCTCTGTGGCGTTTGTGACTTAGCTTCAACAGATAATAGCTTTGTGATCAGGTCCAGCGCTCAAAGAAAGGAGACTTCCAGTCTTTCACCGAGGCCACGCTGCGCACACGCCCACTGAGATTGATTTTCTCTCTGCTGTCAAAACTCTGATGGACTTTGTTAAGAGACATTGGAAAGTTGAGATGATAGTTTTCAAAGACGCACTTGGGTTTTTATTTCACTGTAATTGGTTTCAGTGAATGAGTGAAATAGAGAATTCGATTCTATACTTTAAGAGCAACCTGACTTACAAGCATGACTGTTTTTAGAAAATGTGTTTGAACAATTCTGTCTTATCCTGTCGTGCATTCCTGTGTTGTTTACTGGTCTCACAGAGAGGAAAGGTCTACATCTCTTGCTCTTTTGAGCCCCCTGCACCATCCTCTGCCCCGCTGGTCACGTGTCTGAGCTTCCTGTCAGACACCCCTGTCACTGTCCTGCTGCCCTGCCAAGCTGAGAAACAGCGAGGCTGACAGTCGGGGTGACTCACCGGCCCCAAATGGGTTCTCTAAAGATATCCTCAACCTCCGAGAGAACAGTGTGCGTTCGATCTACATCCCTTGTTTTGCCTCCACTAATAGGAACAATAACAGATTTGGAGACCAATGCATGAAAAAGTTTGTGTTTTATCCAGATTTATTTTCCAAATACAGACGGATCCAAGCTGAAGTGACGGGGGCAGTTTTAGATATTAGGAGGATCAGATTTTGCTCTGATTTAAGTTTTTTCTAAATAAACTCCTGACCAAATATGTGGGCTTTCAAAGGTTACGAATACTCGTATATGATACAGCCATAACAGCTCGAGTCTTTTAGGTTTATTTCGTGCACTTAAGGTCTGGTTTAGTTGTCAGCTATAAAGATGTGTATGTAAATGTGAGTCACACAGCTGGGGAATCAAAGAAATCCCAAGACTTTACATCCAATTATAATACAGGGTATACGCATGATTCATGGATTTTCCATGCATTCAAATGTGTGTGTTGCCGCTCCTGGATGCAGTCTTCACTTTGAATGGAAATGTGCCTTTAATCAGCTTTCTTCCACTCGGCCTCACACGAGCTGTCGGACGGAGTCGTGTTTTGAAGCAGAGATGTAACATACCGCACACACACGCACATAACACACAGCGCCACAGATAAATCTATGATGATGACTGTCAGCTATACAGGCAACATAGCGCTGCTCAGTGATCTTTATATCAGCTTCTGCAGCAGTGTTTGAAGAAAGTTCCCCTTTATAAAAACACGAGCAGTAATTTGGGGTCTTCACTCTGAGCATAAGGTAGACTTGCATGTCGCAGGCTGCAGTAATGTGTAATAATTAACAGGATCTCCTGACAGCCGCCCGCCTCCCACGTATGGCTTTACATTAACTGCAGAAGGAAAGAGAAAGGCCGAGCAGGATCTCGTATTGTGTGTGTGACATCTGCAGGAGAGAATTAAAGAGATAAAGATAGCTAGGGGTTGTTGCTCTCTCTCTCTCTCTCTCTCTCTCTCTCTCTCTCTCTCTCTCTCTCTCTCTCTCTCTCCTCTGTGTGTGTGTGTGTGGTTGTGTGTGTGTGTGTGTGTGATGGCCGCAGTGCTGTGGGCTGTAATAGAGAGGAGAGAGCATTAGGCACACTCAACACTGAGGCAGCAGGAACTTGCAGCACAACTCCACAGAGTCCTCTCCATCTGTAATCAGCCGAGTGAGAGGGGAGTCACACCTTCTTTTTTTTTTTTTTTTCCTTCCACACAAACAATCCCGCCTGCCCTCACCCTCGCACACCGTTTGATGAGGCGATTCTTTATGCAGCAAAGCTTATTACAATGTGCTTTACGTTAAAGCACATATGGCAACATATAACAGAAGAAGAATATGAGAAAAACGCAGCAATAACCAGAAAGAATTTCCTTATTGTAGGCAGAAGACACAGCTCCAGAGATATCAATTAAAACCCTGTTTCAAGCAAGTAAAGAATGGCTGCTCTTGACTCTCCACATGCACACATCTGTCTGCCGTGATATCATTCAAAAATGACTCATGTGAGCGTTGTCTCGCTCCGACGCGGCGCCTCCCAAACTGTGTGCTTCACATTTAACAATAAGCCACTTTAAACTTAAAACTCCTCTCAGCGCCTCCTATCCCACCTCTTCTTCTCATCAACTCTTCCCCACTTGCTTGAGTCTTATATAACCCGATATGGCCCTCAGTAATATTACCTGTTGTCCTCCTCATCTTCCCTGTCCCTCCGTCCGTCCCCCAGTCTCAGCAGGTTTTTTTTGGTATTACGGCATTCATCTCTGTGCCGATGGTCGTCCCCCAGCCCCCTTAAGTAGCCATTTCATGAATAAATGAATAGAACGGGCAAATGATAATAAGATTGCTCATTTTGTTGCACAGCGTCGTGTGTGCATCTGTGTGTGGGGGAGAGAAAGAGAGAGGCTCCAATTACCAGAGCTGTATTTACTAGTTTGCTGCAAAACACGCTATCCCAGTTGTCAGTTGTGTCAGAGGAAGACCTCTCACCTGCACTTTAATGAACCGATAAAACTGCTGATTTGCAAAGAAGATGAGACATGTATATCCTCAATTACTTATTTGCCTTTGAGAATTTTCTTTCCCGTTTCCCGTTGTACCTACAGCTACCTCAACCTCTATGGACACACTAGGTGGAAGTTTATATTTATCCATCCGTTCATCATCAACACGCACCATCTTCATTAAAAACTTTTTGCATCTGTTATTTCACGACATAGTGCACAGTGAACAGAAAATGAGAAGCCGGAAAGGTGCGTATGAAGCGGATGCGGGAACCTTATGAACCTTCGTTGTCGCAAAGTTTGTTACGAACGCCTGATGAGAATAAACAACAGATGTGCAACGACAAGAGCAAAAAAGTAGATTATATAAAATGAATTAATTACAAAACGTAGAGTCTACAGCAGCTCTGTGATCCTGAACTTGGGGACAGCTGTGCTCTGAGTTTATTGTCAGCATGCTAACATACTAATGTTTAGCAAGTAAAATTCACCATGATAGTTTATAGCTAAAAAAACACAAATGATGGCTGTATCTGATGAGAATGTCATTAGTTTTTCCAGGTACGTGGTCCAACCCATACTCATACCTCGATGACTGAACAGGTTGATTGCCGTTCACTCCCAAAATGAGCTTTGTCGCACGCTTGCTGTTTGGTTAGGTTTAGGAAAAACATTGTGTTCGGAGATAGAATAACTAAGTTGCTTCTGCAGTTTCAGTCACCATGTAGTTGCATTATGTATGTGACGAAACTGGTAAGTTAAAATAACCTTTTATTTTTGGTTGGACATGAAGAGCGGTCTTCATGGTGAAAATCCTGTGCTTGTTCAACCCGACCACCTGCTCCCAACCTCCTCGCTCTCTATACCACTTCATCTGACTGCCATGATGATTATCACGGCCACTAGAGGTCGCCACCGAACATGAAACAACAATATGTGTTGTAAAGTCACGGTCGTTTTTCTGGGGCAGATGGGCTGATCTACTTGCTAGTCAGGAATACAGACAAAGTATGAGCCAAATTAAAATAGTGCAAGATATAAAGTTTCGGTATGACCAACTTTATAGCAAATCATTGTGAGTAGGATATGAATGACAATCAAATTTCACGGCAATTTCAAGACTTTCCACTGAAAACTACAAATGTTCACCTGCCGGAGGAAAAGTCAGGGGATCACCAGTCATACTTGTCATACTACATCGTGACAAACACATACTGTTAACATATTTCCGTGCATCCTAATGAGGTTTACCTTCATCCTGAATGATGGAGCAGCATAGGATGGCAGAGGTGAAGGTAGCTGGAGGAAACAACTCTTTAATTCAACATCCATCCATCCACATTTCAAAAGATGCGACCAAGCCAAGAGAGGAAGAGAGATGGGGCCCTGCAGGCAGAACGCCAACTCCGCACTGCAGTGATGGATGGAGACTCCTGGAGTCGTCTCACAAGGTGCACCATCAGCTCTGACTTTGAGCTTCATTCTCACTTTTGAGATTATGAAAGTATACGTATGTTGAATGTACTACTTGGAAAAGGTGGTGAATGTGCTGCCCAGGGGCTGTAAAAGTTTCACCTGGCTGGAATCTGAATCTGTTATCTGTCTGGGATGACAGGAGTGAACCACCGACAGCAGCTTCGACTGCCCCTGTGGTCTCTGTGTGGCTCGATGTCACAGTAAGCGTACGACTTTGTTGAATTTGCCTCTGGGGACCGTCGGAGTGCTGCTAATCAGCCGATTTTACAACTAAACCCAAGACTGTGAGACTCATAGATCATTATCTGTACAAGCGTACACACACACTGAAACATACAAAGCACACACACGAGCAAGCGCACACCGGCCGATTGGTGGAGCTGCCCACTCCGTTTCCCCTTTGATTGACCGCTTTATAAAAGGCGCTGAATGGAGCAGGTGCTTGGTTGCTGTCACTGGGAAGGTCAGAGCTGTCGCGTGTGCGTAAGCAATCGTGTGTGTGCGTCAACCAACATACATGTAATTGTTGAGGCGTGTTTCACCTCTGAATGAATAAAGAACAAATAAGATTCTTAGAGAAGATGTTTTCATCATCATCACAATGGCGTAATCATCTGTTTACAATCAGTGCTCATTTTATATTCTATAATACGTATTTGCACCAGATTGTCTTCCATGATTTCAGGCTGAAGTAGAAGCAGTAGCTGTGGTAGTATAAGTACTAGCAGCGGTAGTACCAGTGTTGTCGTGGCGAATATTAGAATAAAGGTGCTTAGACACCGTTATGTCCCCAGCAAGGCCTTCCCCTCCAACAGACTGGGAATGTGGCTTTTAATTGCTCTCACCATTATGTCCTAAAGGGGACTGCAAAGACTTCAGCGAGTGAGAGTTTTATCTTTAACAAGACAGAAAGTGGCTCAAACCCAAAGTGGCATGTCCTATTAGCAGGGCGTAAAGAGAGTGGGAAATCTCAGTGTGTCAGTGGCACAGACTGAAGCACATTAGGTAAGTCAGCCTGTTGCCCGGGCGATCAACAGACAGTTTGAAGGGTGCCCGGAGCAGGTATTATCCTCCTTCCTGCCCATTTCCCCTGATGTACTTACACTTCATTTCATCAGAGTAAGATTTTAATAAGCTTACAAACAAGTACACACTAGCTTAGCCTTAGTTAGTGAAAATGTTCACCTGCTGTTGAGTTTTTGGGAAATGAAACTAGAACGCTGAAAAAAAAAAAAAGCTGAAATGAAAGATGTAAATGAAGACATTTTAACTAAGAAGCGTGTCCATTTTTAAAGGTTTGTGATGCTTTTTCTGGCTTCTGATGAGAAGATCGTAACTTTCATGTCTGTTAAATATGTTGCTGCAGCTCGGCAAGGGTCATCTTAGCCATGCATTAAGAGTGGAAACGAGGGGAGACAGCTTGCTTGGCTTTGTCCAAACGCCGTTTTCAAACGCTGGTTTTTGTACGGGATTAAACAAATGAGATATTCACACCTCCGCCAAGGCCCAACATTCCCCTTTGGTTCAATTCAAAGTCTAATCCAATATTCAATAAAACATTTAAATCCGCTAGATCCATGATTTCTTTTTCCCCCATCAAGATCCTTGCATCATTCCCCGAATGTTAAAGAAAGTGAAAAGAAAATGTTCTATTCTATTCTGGGCTGAGACCGATCCTCCGTCCAAGTTACCTGGAAATCTGCACAGTATTTTGGGGGATTTTTAACATTTGGCTGTTCTTTGTGCTAAACTAAGCTAAGCTAACTGTCATTTTGCCGTAGCTTTATATTCAACAAACTAGGGAGTGGTATCAGCAGTTATTGATTTGACTACCTGGAAGCTCTCAGTTCAGCAAAGAGTTATCTTAGCCTTGCATTTTCGATCTCCAAAAGTTGTTACTGAAAAGGGCAGACACAAACATGTCCGTACACAACTGGATAGACCGACAACCAACCAACCAAATTACAGCCAAACAAAGCACGAACATATGTTTCTGACAACATTTGAGATGTGAAACTGGCAATCTGTTAACAGTCAACCTTGATTCATGCTCGATCAGTACAGCCTCGTTTGACAGTTTGATCCGAGCCTGCATGGTGCGCTGCCGGGCGGACCTGCTGACTGGATGCAATTGGATAGACCCACAGCCAATCAGAGCAGCAAGTCAGGTGTCATGCAACCTTTTTCATATCTGGACAGGTGATGCTCGTTTGTCAGTCATCTTAAAAGATAGACGCCTGTGAATGGCCGGTGGCATGCAAATCTGTCTGAACAGGAGGGTGGTGAGACGCCTGTACCAGAGCAAAAGAAACATAAATTTACAGATTAATCTGTCCTGAGATGACATTGTTATGCCACTAAGAAGAATTCAGCAGTGCTAGTTTTTAGATATTAGTGCATTTCTATGTCCATGTAAATCACTTTGAATTACCTGGTGTATGAATGCGTTGTCTGTTAAACACTGTTTTTGTCCAATTTGGATCCAATAAATCACTATGTAGCTCCTTAATCCTTGCAGGGTTTCTTGCATAATCCTTGCTGGCTAATCTGTGGTTTGATATCTGGTAATGAGGAGCTCACACTGTGCTTGTTTGTTTTCTCACATGGCAAGACCAAAAAGAGTGAAGGGTGAAGGAGTGTTGATCCCCAATTAATCAGCTATTTTTATCCCATCTTTCTCAGTCGAATACTGTCTGCGTCGTGACTTTGATCCAGATAGCCAGATTCTTTTCTCGGTGCCTGTACACTGTTATGCTAAGTGAGAAGACGGATAACACTCCAACATATCAATTTATGCCCTGCTGATTTTTTTCTTTCCATTTCTTTAGTTCTCTCCATCGATTTAATAATCTATACGAGTAGAATTTGGCAGTTAAGTCGATGTAGTGGCCACACCTTGTCAACAAATGGTCTTGCAATCGTACAGTTGCATCGACACACAAGTTCATTATATCGGTCTGATGCCATATGGATCACTTCTGTTGTCCCACAATTACATTATCTCAGATCAATAAGGCGTGCTGCTGCTCACTGTGACCCACACCAGCGATTCTTTTACTTGCTTTGCACTTAGCGGTTAAAAGCCAGTAAAAACCAATATGCCAGAATGTGATAGTGACAATATTAGAATTAATTAAGCTGTTTCTGACACACGAATGTAGCCATGAAAACTGATGCATACATTTATTTCAATGGCTTTTAAAGGAAACCATTTAATCCTGTACAGCACTTTCCATATTGTGTTGAGGGACCACAAAGTTTTGAACACGTTTTCTTGTCTATCTCATGTGGGAAAAGACTCCTAAGGTAATATAAGGGTCTCATTAATGGAACTCCCTCTTGTCTAACTTGAGGTACGACATAATTCATACCATGACTCACCCCGCATCCTGAAGCATTTGTATCGCAGCCCACCACTATTCCCTGATGATCAGGACACCCATAAGAGCCCTTGGCTGTAAATCAGGTTCAAAGAAAAGCAATTAGGCCACATATTCACAGCATTTCTCAAAATATCTCACCAGTCTCTTCCCTCCCATTCAACTCTTGACTAGAATGACTGTTGCATCCATGCTAAGAAGATTTGGCTATAGTAAGTGTCCAATTAGGAAGAAATTGATCATTTAAAACACTCTTCGGATAATTCATTTTCTAATTAAGTTATCTTTGCAATTATTCAAGACAAATTTAGAATTTAATTGACACAAACAGAGCTTAAACACAAGCAGCAATTTTCCACAAATGAAGACATAGTATATAGAGATGGTCAAAGCAAGCAGAGAGATACTGCAACTCTTTAGCAATGGGCAACAGCACGCGAGGCCAGAGGTCGCGAGAGAATTTCTTGTTATCCATCATCTTGACTGACAGGGTCATAAAAATTCTGTCATGATCTATTATAACCCGTTATTTTAATTTGCATTTACAAGCAGACACATTATTTTTTTTCCCCACAGTGACAGCAGAGGGCACCACGTAGTTTTACAGAAATAGAACTCAAAACCTTTCTCTTCCTCCACGTCGACTTAAAATGGGTGCCTGCTTGAGCAAAATCATACGCATCAAGGAAGACATGCTCACAGTTACAGTGCTGGTGTGCTGATGTTTAGCAGGTAATGTTTACCATAGTTGCCATCTTAGTTTAGCGTGTTAGCATGCTCACATTTGCTTACTAGCACTGAGTACAACTTAGGCTGATGGGAAAGTTTCTAGTTTTGCAGGTGTGGTGTGATTATCATTATAGTTTGGACCAACCTATCAACCGACAGACAGATACTGTTACTGTTATTATTAATAAAAACGGCGTGATGCTGGTACCAACTGAACAATATTTGGATTCAGGCATCAAAGAAATACAGCTTTGACTTAGGAAGAGTATTCTGGGTGCTGCAATATACAACCCTGTCGAACCTTGTCACTGTTTAAAAGAGATCCAAAATCAGTCTGAATAGTCTTGTAATTCCATGGTAACAATTGTTTCTGCAGGTAGATTTGACGGAACCTAACCTAAAAAGTAAGAATGTCTTCTTCAATGTTAGCGTTAGCCATTACAGCTGTCAGCCATCCCGGCTACCCGTTTCCTCTGAATGCTAATCCAAAACTAGAAATGGCAATTAGCCCTTTTAGCATGCTCATCACCGCGGATATGCAGAAACACTGAGGGGGAGGCAGGAAGTCCTGACCTTATCAAAGACTGAGCGGCAGTGGACCTGCTCAGAATATAGAGTGACTGTGTGGGAGTAAGCGTAAGCAAAAAAAGTTGTAATTGCGCATAGAAATGCTGCAATTTGGGGGGTTTTAGACATCCCTGCAAAAATTGATTTCACGATGGATATGTCTGATGTTATTTGAACTTTTTGTTATTATAAACAAATTCTCATCAAAAACTGCTACAACACACACAACAACATTCTATAGATAGATATGTATAGACACACACACACAGCACATATATTTTATGAACATGTTCTACGAACGTGGGCACTGTAAGTTTATTACAGTGACAATGGAGTTACAGAGTTGTTAAAAACAGTCAGGAAAATAGGAAAATAACACCCAAGGCAACAGTAAGGCTTTTTAATGTGTTTGTGGATACTGGAGAGTCATGGGGCCATCAGCGAAACAGTCTCATTCCAGCACTGCGGCTATACAGACGACGCTTAATAGCATAAATGTATTGCTTGTTGTTGATCTCTTAAGGGGAAGAGTCTACAGCCATGCTAACGACTCTTGCGCTTTGAGCTATATACTAATATCGGTATGCTAACACTCTCATAGTGACAATTTTAACATGCTGAGGCTTAGAAGGCGTAATGTCTATTAATCAGGATCACCGTCTTGGTTTAGCTCGTCAGCTGGCAAACATTTGCAGTAGCACCACACACACATTACAGCTGAGGCTGATGGGAAGTTTGGCCATAGGTCACCTAATGATGGCGCTAGATATAAAGTTAAGGCATCACCAGATACATGACAAATGATCCTCAGGAGATCATGAATGTCTGTATCAAATGTCATGGCAATCCACCCATTAGTTGTCCGTTTATTTGAGTCTGAACCAAAAATGTCAATCTGCTGATGGTGCCAGAGAAAAAGTCAGGTGATCCCCGGAATCATTTCATTAATTCATGTGATAAAGGGTTAAGATACAGTATTTCACTAAATGCCAGTGGGAGGAGAGGAAGAGTCAGAGGATCGTCATAGTTGTTAGAATTCGCCCTCAGGGAACAAGGAATATCAAAGTTTCATGGCAAGAGATTCAAAAATGTTAATCTTATTGTGGCCTTCGAAGAAAAATCAGGGAATCACCAAAATTGGCAGGTAACAACCTCTAAAAAGACACCAGCTTTATCCTTCAAGCGGCTCCCCAGATAGTCTCTGATATAACCACAACATACTTAAAACTGAACGCCATGGACAACCTGTCATTCAGAGATTCCAGTTCATTAAATTTATATTGGAAGAAGGGTTGTTGTAGCTCCCACTGTGGAGGAACAATTACTGCTCTGGCAGAATTATTCTACAAAACACGAGGCTTGAAAAAAAAACCCGGAAAGCTTAGTTTGACGTTACAAAGAGGAAGGCTTGAGAGAGCTATGAGACACCAGCATGCACTTTCCTGATGTACATCAATAGTCAAGAGAGGAGACAATATTTAAAATGAGAAACAGAGTAAGTGTAATGATGTTAAGAGGTCAAACGGGGGGAACGCAGACACGGATAAAGCCACATCTCCCTGAGGACGACCTACGTATGATAGAGGAAGACGATGTCGTCCCCAGGCTTTCCCATGCTGCGCCCCCAGCTGTGCCCTCACCAGGCTGGGGATCGATCCTTGCCTACCCGCCTCCAGTCCCATGCTCCGGCCTCTTCATTAGGTCTGGCCTGCAGGAGAGGATGCTCTAATTGGCGAGGGCCACTGAGAGCCAGCATCCTCGCCTGCCGCGCTCCCAGAGAAAGGGTCGCCAGGCATCAGCCGCTCACACTAATCTCCCCTATTATCCTCTGCTCTACTGTGGGAGAAGGAAAACAGCCAGACCGTGGTTTGTGTGCTTTTGAGTGTGTATATCAGATATAAGCTTGTTTCTGTTGGTGTGAGTCCTTTTTCTAACGGGGGAACAGGTCTGATCACGTGAAAAACTGAACTCCAGTGAACCCATCTCTGACACTTGTTGGCAGCTTACTTACTTACTTGCTCTATTTTTCGGTTCTATAGGATGTTTTTCATCCACTTTGCTTTGCTGCTCATCACCGCACTTCCTGTTATGTGAACAACAGCTCGGACACAATCGTAAAGAGCTTTTAACAGCAGCACATAAACACTTCAAACTCCACCTATTTGCAGTTTCCGTTCATCATTGAGCCGTCACCGATGAGAGCAGACTGATCTCATTTTCACTCACAGTTCCTCTGCTGGTCCACGCGTCTCATAGGTCTAATTTCATTCCCTAATCAGATTGATTGAACATTTTAATTTAGAAATTAAAGCAATTTACAGCAAGGCAATGATAATTTGCAAGGTCAGTTAGAATCTTTGATGGCCTCATGAGAAATTAGATGAAACTTTTTTTACTCGCCTCCATCGACGGTCGCGTGAAGACGAGTTCCAGGGCAACAAACATGAAACAGATGCTGGGATGGAGGCATGGAGGTTTATATGTCTAATATAAAGTTTGGAGGGGACAACTGTTAAATGTTCTCAAGAGCAACTCCTGAGGGGGGAACACCAAAAGTAGAGCTGTAACTCTGCTAACAAACAGTCTGTCACAGGCTCACATAAAGAACGACCTGTAATTCAGTGCAGAGAAAAAGACTGGTGAAGATTATTTGTGTGTTTTTCTTGTGGTCAGTGAGAGACGAAAAGAAATGTCAACTATATCTTTCGTTTGAACTACTTACGAGGACATACAGATTCCTTTACATGTACTGTGCCTGCATCATCAGCCACTGCTGAGGGCTAGGGGGCAACAAGTCCTTTTATTGTGTGTTATTGTATGTTACAGACAAATCATATTTTTCCCAGGATTAATGGGGGGTGGGGGTCATGTCCCCCTGTCCCTGTTGTTATTTACGCCTATAGTGAGGCTATAAAGTAGTGTGAATGTGTATTTTCTGTTTGATTTTACTGTATTTGTCCTGAGTCAAAAGCATTTAAAATGGTGTATATTTTACCCGTTGGTGACACCTGATGATGATGAATCACAGATCCATGAAATTTCAAGGCAATCCATCTGATTGCACAGGTGATAATGATGATGCCTTGTCTGCAGCTGCACTGTGCATGTGTTGTACAATGACTCCAATGATTCCTTTGTCTCATTTTCTATTACAGTTCTTCCCCAACTGAGCTTTCCACATTGATTTCTCCTTTTGGACCTGAACAGTCAGTGACTCTCACTTTTTATAAAAATCGAAGGATGACCATAAGAATGTAATCAATCAGTGAACATTGTATAGAGTTTGTAGAAAGACAGCGTTGAGGAATCACTTGGTGGTCAGTATTGTTTGTTGGAGGAGTCTCCGAGTTATATTTCTTCATATTAAATGTGTGATTTATCTGGTCTGCGATATTAATGAAAGTGAGACTAAAAAAACCTTCCCAACCCCATTAGGAGCCCAGTGACTCTCCAAGCAAGCCGCCAAACAGAATATATGGAGCAGACAGACAGGTTGTGTCATCACCTGCAGCCGCTCACAAGGCAAGACTAACAGTTGAACTTCAGAGTTAGCAGTGTGATGTCCGTATCAGACAACGTCACTGTCAAGTGAAGTAAGTGTTGTCTGAAGGAAAAATGAAATATTCTGAATCAGACCACCAACACGACACACACCTGATATTGACCTGCTTGCTTGTGTCAATGCTGACATCTAGTGGAGAGGAAACAAAGCACAAATACGCCAACCAGTACCATCACACAGCAGCAAGCTCAGTTAATAGATATAATCGTAGAGAGATGTACTTATTGAATTATACATTTCAGTAACAAGAGAAAGGATCTGTTGGATCACATTATTTTTAAATGAATGAAACATGCAGATATATTGTTCTACAGCATTTAGTTTTGGTTTTAAGGAGTCAAGCATGGCAGAGATTTTGGAGGAGTTGTGCCAAACTGTTATTATCACAACTATCTGTTCGATTAAAAGAGGCAGACTTCCTCTGATGTCTGCAAATATGACAAAATAAACATCGTAAAAATGCTGGACAATATTCATACTGAACTCAAGGTTTAAACACTTGAATTAACATCAGATTTAATATTATACTTATTCCTTAATTCCTTAATTCCTTATTTCTATACAGCTGACAGTGCTGCCACAGCCTGCTGAGACTCAAGAAATGTTTCATTTATAATATAATTTGGATCCCTTTCACCTACTACACAGATTGCAACTTCTCTAGTTCACTTTGCGAAACAAAAAGTCTGTGTTTGAAACACCTGTCAAGTTCTGAAATCACGAAGTAGTTATTCTTGGTACTGATGTAGAGGGTACAATATATGTTGCCATAGTTACCAAGGCTATTTAATGTACTTTGTATATATATCCAGCTCCATCTTGAAGGTGCACTGTTTAGTTTTGGGGCAGACATTTTAGTAAGAGGAGGAAGATCTTCATTGACAGATTTCTTTATACTTAACAAACTAAATCAATAGTCTCTCTTTGTTTTCACAACTGAACAAACTGGATAAACAAACTGACCTTAAAGGCTTTGTTTATATTTGGCGGACCCTGCCATCTTTCTAACTTCAAACAGAGTTCTGGGGAGCTTGTTTTCAGTCAATGGAAAAGTAAACATTTCTATATTATACTACGTATTATTTCCTTTATTAATTTGGTAAATATTGAAATTCTGAGTTTGAATTTCTTCTCCGAACCTTTTGCACTCAACTGGCTTGAGATGCACCAATGCCATTTTTTCCAACCCAAAACTGATTCCGATCCCTGAACTGAATTTTTTGTTAGTATCAAGAAATAACAAGCTCTAAAAGTAGGATTATGTATCTACATATAATCATTTTTCTGTGATTTTATCTGTTTAATGGTTTTGATTATTTTTTTACTTGGAATGACTCGTATTGTCTTTCTGTGTTTTTACGCTTTCTGTTCTGCCTTCTTGTTTTAACACATCTCAGACTAGGGTTCCTTATTTTTTGCTTGACTGGTGAGTGTTTATTCTGCAATACTGTCTTCCTGAGTTTCCTGCTTTTGCTTGTTTGTCAAAGCCCTTTGTAAACTCTGCGTTTAAAGGTGCTATATAAATGAAGATTGTCATATCATTATTATTATTTGATTCATCATGTCTGAAGTTAGGTCAAGTCACAAGTCTTTAGGTTCCAAATCCAAGTGGAATCTCAGTAGAGTCACAGATCTAAACAGATATGTATGTTGTAAGTGAAAGGTTTTTTGCATCTTTTTTTCTTCTTTTTTTCTTTTTTTTTTTACTCAAGAACTTTTTTTTTCATGAAAAAAATCCAAGTTCAAAATTCCAGTCCCCCCTCAGCACAACCAAACATCAACAAACCAAACATAACACAACAAAACACAGTCTAGTGGTCTGCGAATTAAAAGGACTAAATTTTAAATATCTAAAAAGCCTTTGTTTTTTTCTAATTTCAATGGAATAGGATTTCAAATCCGTAACTTTAGCTATAGGTGTGACAGGAGGGCAATCTTTCAAGCCATTTCATGTTATGAATGTAATATCTTTGCTAAAATGATAATTCAATTAATTATATAGCCTACATTTAATCTGGGGAGAAGTTGGACTTGTTAAGGATGAGTAAAACACCAATCTTTGTTAGAGTGACGAGTGGGTCTTCTCATCACAGTACAATGTCTGGTGCCTTCCGTTTATGTTACGTCGTACGTCATGACGTCAATCTGTGGGCGGGACGACGGCGGACCGTGGGGCGGACGGACGAACTGGCACTCGGAGGAGGGCTGCCGCCGCTGCTCGCTGAACGCCCGTGTCAGCCCCAACAGTTTGCTATCAGCCTCGTAAGTGTGAACTACATTTTTCAGTTTGGTCGTTTTGGGTTTGTTTTACCGTCAGTTTAGTCGTGTGTGTCAAGTGTGCTGCGTGTCTGTGTCGCGAAGAAAAGCTGTCAGAGAGTGTCGAGGTAGATATCTCATCGTATGAGCAGCTCTGTGCAAATGACACACTAACGGGACTGTCAACCTGAGTCCGTTAACACACTGCTGCTGTTCACTGACAACACTGGACTAACATTTCAAAACACTTTTAGCATTATTAATATATTTATATGGCTAAATGTAGTTTCACGACATACACGAAGTCTTAGTGCTTTTTTAAGTTGCGTAAAGTAGGCTACGTTAGGGGAAAATTGGCAGTTGTCTTTCTCAACGGTCGCTATAAGGTTATTCCATCTCCTGTGCGGACGTTTTGCTGCATCAATAACAAAATACTTAAAAGTTGTAGTTGTGTACAGGTTTGTTTCATTGCCTGTGTGATAGAACAAACAGCAAAAACACACTTGAAAATCACCTTACCTGCTCCCACATTTTGCTCTAGTTTTAAGACTTTGCAAGCTTGTTATGGAGTAGAGTAATATTTGTGAGTAATTTAAGTTCCAGTTAATTCATTATTTACTAGATATAAAGTGAACATTTTTTTATATTATAGATTATATTGCAGGAAAAAATGCTTGGGATGATCTATAATTACTGTGTCAGTGCATTAATGTCATTTTAGACAGGGAATGTTATTGTTGTTTTGGGTGCCGCACAATATGGTCAAAAAGTGATACTGCGATTATTTTGACAGATACTGCGATTGCGATATAACTCATCCATGATTCGTATGGATGACTAAATGTTACATCACAGTTGTCTTTGTCATCGAAAAACTAGTAAAATCATGATGATGTGGCATTTCTCCTGGTCTCTGCCAAACAAACAGGTTTTATTACATCTGGAGAAAAAAGCTCTGTAGGCCAGAGCATCTTTGCAGCATTGCAAAAGTTTTAGCGAAACACTGTTTTGTGACACATTTTACCTTTATAAAATAATCGCAGTTCTTGCGATTTGGATATTGCACTTCAATTTTGATTATTTTGCGATTAATTGTGCAGCCCTATTGTTGTTATTTTACTACATATGTTTATCACAAGTGTCTGATAACCACAATTGAGGGATCGTTGCAAAAAAATGTGTGTTTCTTAGCCAACATCTGCATTTTTTACTCCGTAATATCCGTATCATGTTGATGAAGATTCTCAGTCATCCAGGTCATGGTAATACTAAGCGCTATATCCTAGGCAGCTGGACTTGTTTCAGTTTCTTGAAGATGTTTCACCTCTCATCCAAGAGGCTTCTTCAGTTCTAACTTACTTCAGTAAGTAAGTAATATTGGTATCGGTATCATCCCCAAAAAGTATCTGTCAGGCTCTACTCATATTGCTGTGTTTCTATGGCTCATGATATTAGCCAGGGCCCCCTGCCAGTTGCTTTCAACCTGCACAAGTTTTAATAAACCCTCTGATGCGTTGAAGACATGTCAAGGAAATGGATAGACATCTGCAGCCTCGTTTAATCTGATCCTTTGTATTCCTCACAGAGGAGCATTTCTTTCCCGCAACCAATAATTATCAGTGTCTGGGAGACAGACAGACATACGCACTCTCACACACGGGCATGCAGTCAGACGCAGAGAGTACAACGTGCCAAGGAAGCATTTAGAGGATTACTGTTTCCATCTCACTTTCTCTCTTCTCTGTTGAAGACCTGGGGGCCTGATGAAGCAGGTTGTCATCTCCTCTGCAATGAAGGAAATCCACTCAAGCGACGTGATTATGGACTGAAGGTTTGTATTCATCCACTTACTCTACTCATCCATTCTGATCGCTGTTTGCATCTCTCTTGCTCCTTCTGTGATGGTTGTGTCACTGCATTGCATGTACATTAGATACACATGTAGATGGTTGGAAGGACCTAGTGTGACATGATGTATCTCACTATCTGTTCAGCATACTCTGCTAAGTGGCTGAGAGCTTGGCTGCCCCTTCAGGGCACTGCTAACGCAGCCATTCATGTCTCACTCTGACGGTCAGACCACCACGATGACGCTACCCTCCTCCTCCTCCTCCTCCTCCTCCTCCTCCTCCTCCTCCCTCCTACTCCTCTCCCCACTGCACTCACATTGTGCCTGAGCTTAGAATTCTTTGTACGAGTGTGTTTGTGTAAATGTATGTGTGTTTGCATGCACGATGCTTACAAAATAGAACTCTGTGGTGGTTGCTAAAGATGGAGTTGCCTCCTCCTCTGGTTTGCGCTCAGCCTCATGTAACACTTCAGCATCGGCTGAAGATGTGCTTATCCAGGATCAGATCACAAGATTAACACAGCTCGCTGTATTCTCGCCTTGCTGTCACAGGGGCTGATTAATTGGCCGTGCGTACAGGAAGCCTGCATTTCTCACAACAAAGCTGCAGAGATGGAAATAGAAAGATGACATGAGGTGGATCATAGTTAAAGGTATACATATGATGGTTTTATAGTGTATATCTATCATATGTGTAGGGACTTCTGTTGTAAAGACTGAAGATGTTTTGTATATGTACAGTTAAGTGTTTGGTTGGAATAGAGAAACACAGAAATCATTCTGCATGGCAGTAATATGATCATAAACTCTGCTGTGTCATTTGTTCTCATGATCAGCAACAAACCCTTGCACAAACAAATTGCTCAGATTTCCCCTCATCGTTCAAAGACACGCAGGTTTAGTAAATCGGCTTCTAAACTGCCTCTAAGTGTGATTCTAAAGATGCGTTTGTCTCTTTTGTACTTCTTGCTCGAAGTAGGCCATGCAAAAACTTCAGCTCCATGTATCTCTGAATAGGATAAGTGGTATGGATAAATGGGTGAATTTTGATACAGAACATTTTGTCATAATAATACTTAATTCATATCAGAAGATATTAAAGGTTAAGTTCCTAAGTTCACCCAAAAATAAAAATTCAGTCATTATCTACTCATCCTTTTGAAAAGGTGAATTTTAGTCAACAAAACATTTTTGCAGCTTCACAGCAAAACAGTGTTGCAGCATTCTCCTAAACAACTGTAGAGTAGATTGAGACTTTTTTTTTTTAAATGAAGAAAAAAAAAAGAACAACTGAAACAAGCAAACATAGAATTGGTCCATCCAGTTCATTCGCCGCAATCCAAGTCTGTGGAAGCAGATATTCCAGATTACTTTGGAAATATATTACTTACACCCTTGTTGTGTGGTCGGTTTGGGATTTAAAAAAGGATGTACTGTAAATGACATCTTTTAAAATCATTTGGGATCTCAGGGTTTCCGGAGACTTGGATTGCATCGGATGAGCTGCGTGTACTTCAGGTGTTTAGGAGAATGTTTCAACGCTGTTTGGTCGTGAAGTGCCAGAAAAGCTTTTTGGGGACTACAAAACTTTACCCAAGATTGCATCACCATGGGGGTGAGTAGACAAATTTCATGACAAATTTTATTTTTTGGGTGAACTAATCCTTTGTTTCTTTTGTTTAGTGCCTAATGGCTGCTCAGATGAAAACATTGTGTTTTTTGTACTGTGGAGACAATACTGCCAAGGTCTGTGTTCAGTTCTTGGCAGTGATACAGTACCTCAGGCAGTGTTTGCGAGTGGGAAGCTGGTGAGGGATCATATCTTTGTTGCTGCACTAGAGTCCTTCTGGTTAACACTTGTGAGCTCAAATCATGTTAAAGTCTCGTTAAGATGCTCAGTACTGAGACTGTTCATTGGGTTCATTATATGTTGGTTAATGTAATTATTACTGCAAAGAAACAACACTGAGGTGAACAGCCACATCACGACACAAGATGCCTCGTCAGCATTTGTGAAGTTGTGTTTTAAAGTATGTAGAGTTGTGATTAAGTTATAAGAAGTTATGGTCGCAAGTTTAATTTCATTGTCTCTTCCTTTCAAACAAATGATGCAAGATGTTCAGTCAGGGATTCAAAGGGATTCGGATTATCTGTCTTTTGCCCTTTGGAGTCTAAATCTCAGCATCGGTCGGGGCACTAATTTGGCTTTGCAAGGCCAGCCAAGGCTAAAGAGGAAATGCTGTATCTGTGAGAGGAAACACGCTTTTCCTTTCCTCTTACACACATGCTCTCTCACCTTCCTTCTCTTCCAGGAGGCCAAGGGTAGCAGAGGTGTCATGGCGCAGCTTATTTTAGATGCCACAGACTGAAAACATTTTTCATCAGTGTTTTTCTGCATCAAGAAACATGTACAAGTTAAAAGCTTGGCTTCACCATCCTGCTTATGCCCTCACTGTGGACGGACTGGGTTTATTCTTTCCAGTACGACTGACTCCCACACTTCTAGATTGAAGGTGAAATTCCTTTATAAAAGCTGTGGTTTCTAGTGGCAACGAGTTGCCTGCTTCCCTCAGATCCCTTCCTCTTTGAAGACAGAGGCGGAAAAGAGGCAGGGGTCACAGAGCGTTGCAAGAGTTTGTACTTGGGGCTGAGGTCTGTGTTTTAGTATTAAAGGATAGGTTCAAAATTCATTATGTTCTGAAGTTTATCTGAAGCTTCAAAGGCTTCAGGATTCTAAAGTTAGTCATTTTGGTATAAAATTCCTTCTTTGTTTTTCCCTGTTGAGTACCAAGAACAAGAAGAGGGAAGTTTGTACTAAAAAAAATCAAACTAGAAGATTTTCTCTTGACTTGTCAGCTGATAAACTTTTCAATACATTTTTGCACTGAAGGACAACAGCAGATTTTGATCTGGACCAAGATAATGTTATATAGACGTTTCCTTCTGCACAATATCGATCACTCTCGTTTCAGTTTGTTTACATCTTCTCGTCTTCAGATGACTGACTTTAGAAGAGGGCATGTTAAGGTTTGGAGGTCATGAGCAATATCTCCTTTCAGCGTAAATCTTCTCCCAGAACCTAGACTTGATATTGTTGACCCTCAGCCTACGTGTTGAGCCAAATATTACACTCACAGTAAAAGCTTCAAGACCAGCGCTTGGATGTGCTGATCCCCTCTAACCCCCCGAGTGGGCTGTAGGGGGTGTCTGGTTACCTGAACTCCAAGATCTGACTGAGGAGTTATTTAAATAGGTGACGATGCAGATGATTCATAGCTGACTGCGTAAAGCTTTTCTCACCTGCTGACACCACAGAGAGCCAGATGCCCCCTGGCCTGAAAACCTGGCATGTTTATTTCCTCAGTTGCACAAAGTGTTTGTTGACCCTGACACGCATCGCCTTATCCATTCCTTACGTCTGTGCGCCTTTAACACAATCTCCGGTATGAGATTTCAGCTGGTGTGTAGGTGGTTTCCAGCATGTTGACAGTTAATGATGCACTGTCGGAGCTGGTGGAATATGAGATATGTTGGCCAAGGTGGAGGCTTAAGCCACTGTTAACCACCTATCAGGTTAGAGAGTGAGAAGCAGTTTGTAGGGCTTTAGATGTATCACATACTAATTTCTCCCCTCGTCCACGGGAAACAGTTTGAGATAATCTGTAAATGAGAACTTTAGTCTCGCCATCAGGTTAGACTCATTAGGTCTGCGCTGAGTGGTACTGCAGTTGGTTGTCAACATGGAGCAGTGTCGGTTCCATCCACAATGTTGAATTATTCATTAGAACACTTGCTGTGTTGTTGAGCACAGATGCAGAGGTGTGCCTTAAATAAGGCTTCCCCGCTACAAATGTAGAGCCTCATCCTACATAAAGTTTAACACTCACAGCCAGTCTTCAGTTATGTTTCACTTCACTGGCCTGCTATCTAGATTTGTTCACTGTCTCTACACCTCCAGAGATATTTAAAGTAGTGTAACTATAAAAGATGAATAGCTCCTCTGTCAAGATGAAATTTAAATAAGTAAAGTCTATGTTACTTTGTCTTTGTATCCTCCCACCTCACAGACTCGTATTAGTTCATCTCAGATGACTCAGTCTTTCTTCACACCCAATTTACCACCTGTTGTTCCCTTTGTGTTAGTGTGTGTCTTGTGTGTATGTGTGCATTTGTGTATTTTGGATTTGATTTTTATGATCAACATTTTTCGTAACAACATGAGCGGTGGTAGTAATGAATGAGGCATGTAGAAAACTAAATAAATGATTAGAGAAACATGGCAAATGGTGGCTCAGTTATGCTGTTGATCAGATAGATTAAAGAAATGGAGAGGCAGACTTCCACATCCACACATGAAGGTCTGCTCAACCCTATGCCCATGAAAGGTCGGGTGAAATAATGTCATCTATTTAAGTAGATCATGTTTTAAAACATAAATAAACAACTGTAACAAATCATAAAATGGCTCCATACAGCTCATCCAGCGTAATCCCAAAATTATTTGAAAAGACGTTATTTACACCCTTTTAAAAGTGGAAATCTTCACTGTAGTTGCTAAACGCTAAAAGTGTTAACAAAAAACTGCAATGCTGTTTTTTGCAATGCTGTTTTGCTGTAAAGCTCCGTTTTCTGGTATATGAAACTCCCCGGACTTGCCATTGGCGTAGGGGGTGAGTAGATACTGACTGAATTTTTATTTTGTTTGATATTTTCCGTTCATTGTATGTCAATTTAAAATAGATACCAGCTGTGGATCTGTGTCATTCTTCAACCTTTAAATACAAGTCTGTGGTGTCACTAAGCAAACAACAATGTGTTTGTTTTTATGTCTGCATGTGTGACGAAATGATTGTGTGTCTTCTGGTTTGACTCGTTCCTGGAAAGCTGAGCACAACTTTGGCAGCAAGGCCTCCCGTGGGTTCCACCTTGCACAATGGGGCGTTGTGCGTGCCTCTGTCAGGGAACTACCTGCCATTCAACTCCTCATTCAGACACGCTCTCTGCTGAGCACCCAGGCTGAACCCGACACGGCCAGGCGAAACACGCCTTGTACGGATGCCTTTGATCCAGTCTGGCCCCTTTCACTCCCTCTGTAACCCTCTGTCTCTCTTCTCTCACTTACTCCCCATCTGATACAAAGAGTTGTGTCTCTTATCACACTGTTTGCAGTATGCTGAAGTCATCTCCTGCACTGTCAGAACTGACACAACTCTGCCATTCGCTGCCTCCCTGCCACACACACACGCACGCACGCACAGATAAATACAATAACGATTGTTCCTGTTTCCTGCCTATGCTGTCATTATGCAGCTGCTGAATGAGATATGGTCCATTTTCCATTTGTCAATGACAACACACACAAACATAAGTACACATATGCACATTTCCACACAATATAATTCCTGGTATCTCTCTGTTTTTCTTTCCTTTTTCTGTCTTTGTGTGATAAAAACACACATTTGTGCACACACTCACACACAAACGTCGCTGCCAGAACTCTCTGGCCTAATTCCCCTCTTATTGATGTGTGTCTGTCAGTGAAAGAGGCGCAGCACAAAGAGCAGCGATGGGCCTGTGTGTGGCTCAGAGGGAACAAAGAGTGGTCTATTCCACGGCAGCTCTCAGACTCTTCTGGAAACACTGCATGGTCTTGTTTAAGCTATGGCCATATTTTGAGTTCAGTAACTGTATGTTCAACAATGAACAACAACGTGGCTGCTTGACTGTCAAAGAGCATGGGACAGATTGACTTCCACTTGTGTTGGTCATGCCCTGTTTGCGACTTGTTTTACAAGGCAAGAGTGAAATTAAAGGGGCAATGTGTAAGAATTCTATGAACAATTACCAATACAATGTGAATAAATAGCAGTTTTGACACGATGTTGCAGAGATATCTAATGAAGTTAGCATGCTAACTAGCTCGCCCCGGTCCAAAGCCCCTCAGCTAGCGGTGTTAACATTGACACTCCCTTGCTCCTAAGCTCCCTGTCCAAACTGCTACCTGCACAGCTAACTAGCCATAGGAATTTTTTACAGTTAACAGCAGTTAGCAGTTACTCTAGTGATATGTCGCCCCCTATACTTTTGGAGAATGAATTTGACAATTGACAATTCTTACATATTATACCTTTTGAGTAGAACAGTGAAGCAGAAACAGAGATCAGGTTATTGTGCGGATATTTGTTGTTGTTTAACAGCTTGAAAAGACTACTACAGTACTGATTAATAATTTATCCCATGTTTTTAGAGATGGCAGATTGTATACTAAATCACGTAAATAACCAAGTTGTCACGCCACCATTGCAACTCTGGAGCTTAACATCCTTTTCAAATAATCATCTTTGATTGCCTTCTTTGTTTAATTATGATAATGGATGTTGTTTTAGAACACTTCAGTGCCACATTTTCATCAGGATAATCTTTCTGCCTGAATGAGGATTCAGCTATCAATACAAAGAGCTGAAGTAAACAGTTGTGATATTATGATTTGTTGTTAAATACCGGCAGCTTTTTTTTTTAAAAAGCTAAGAAATCAGGAAGTTAAAGAAATACGGTGATTATTGTTATTAAGAATTGATCACAATACCTCTTCATTTTATTAAATTTGAGTTAATACTGTCGGCAAAATGGCAAATGAGAGCGGTTCTCTTTTCCAATCGTTCACCATCTATCTAGTTAAGCTGGTCAAAGACAATGACTGCAGGGCCAGACGACTGGCAGCTCAGCTGAATGGAATGAGCTACAGAGCTAAGGACAAGGATGTGTGTGTGCGTGCGTGTGTGTATTTATACAAGGGTATGAGCGAGGGTGACGCGGTTCCAGAGAGGCCATTGTCCATGTGGCCGTTTGTAATTCCCCTCTGACAGCATTGTCAAATTTCTGAGAAACATGCTGACTCACCGCCGAGGCTACTGACCCCAGCTGTCACTGACACCTGTTAATCACTGATCTGTTTCTGTGGTGGACACGGCCTAAATACGCCAAAATACATCCATCCATGTTTCTGAGGTTGATCCGAGGAGCGAATGAAGAGAGAAAGTGCAGCAAAAAAAAATACAGAATACCAACTTGTTTATGTCTAAATGTGCAGTATTATCTTGGTGCTCTGTCACTAGTTTAATGAAGCGATCTGATGTCATTTGGGTCAGAATTGGACAGTCGTCATTCAAAGATCCATCTGGTGTTTGTTCTTTTGCGTCATCACCTCATCAAGGTGCCTGCTTGCTTAAATGAAGCACAGATGCGGGACCCCTCACACATACACAATCATACACACCAAGTCTGATAATAAAGCTTTGTCCTCTAAAGGCTTCTGAAAGAGGATTTAGTTTGAATATAAAACCGTAGGCAATCAAGAAAACATCCAATTCAGTGTTGGGATCATCCTGGGGATGAAGGAGGGGATTTACAGACACAGAGGGAGGGAGGGGCAGGGCTTCAGGTTCAGCTTCGGCTTCGGGACAGGATTAACTTAGGTTTACCCCTCCACACCCCAGCTCCCCAACAACAGAAACACAGTGCTTCGTCATAATCAATTACACTTCAGTGTGGCTGCCAGAAAATGCAACTTCCTCTCTCAGTGTGAGGGTGAAGGCATGCATGCAGAATCAAGTATGCATGTACACTCGATTATGTTACACTTGCGTGCATGTGTGGTTTACCTTCTATGGTCTTGCAGGAAGTTCATAGGAAGTTGAAGAAAGGAAGGAAGGAAACCAAAAATTGAATTAGATTAAGTAATCTAGAAATGTGCTCAATCATGTAAAAAAAATAGTGCTCATTGCATTGAGCTATGTGGTAAATTTAAAGGGACAGTTCACCACCAAATTAAAATACACTCACTTGAAGTGCTAGTTGTCCACATATATTGTTTTGGTGTGAGTAGCTGAGTTTTTTTGCATGAGAGTGCCATCTTGCTCCATTATGTTGGAGAAAAGATGGATATCGCAGTGGCTGGTATCTCGTAAACTCAGCAGCTCACTCCAAAACAATCTAGATAGATAAATAGGACTACAGGAATGGGGGAAATTACCCATTTATGATTTCTGAGTGAACTGTCCCTTTAAGTTATATGTTTGAATATTCGCATTCCTTTTTATTCTCAGGTAATACGAACAGGTTTCCTTCAGAGTATTTGCAACATAATTGTGCATTATGATGCACCATTGTTTCCTCATAATGAACGGGATTTTTACTGGGAAAAAAAACCCTTCCACCATATGGAATCATGGCCCAGGTGTAATCAGTAAAACATAGCAAGTTGAAGCTGTGTTATTATTCGTATGAAGGGCACTGCTTAATGGTTGACAGCACAATATTTTAAGAGCTCCAGGCAGCAGCCAGCCAGCAGGTGACTGAAGAGAACCTGTTTAACACCTGCTCCCTCTCTCTTTCTCTTTCCCTCTGTCTCTCCCTGTATTTGGCAGGCTACAGTGGCACGTAACTGATTGGCATCGACATCCTCTGAATTGTGCACATTCGTATCTGCCGGTCTGAATCTGCCTATCACGATCAGCTTGTGGAGAGAGTAAAAGCTGCTGTGTGAATGTGTTTATGTGCATGAATGCGCCCATTCTTGGCAGTGACAGTGTGGGCATTGTGAAGAGCAGTACGCTACCTGCGAGCAGCTTCTTGCTCGTTCTTCTTCCGTCACCGGACGGAGTGTGAAACTGAACAGCTGATTGTCTTCACAGCGATGTGAAGCAAGCCTGTCACAGCTTCATTTGCATAGATTGCATTCTCACACAAGGCTGTAAAATACGGCTAAAATCTCATATCCTGTGGTCATTTCAGACGCAGATAATGGTACATATCAAAATGTAGCTCATTTTCTGTAATTTGAAAGAATAGTTTATATAAAATAACCACATAGAAAAACATATTTCTTATATTTTGTATGACATACTCATCAAATTAAAGGTGCACACTCGTATTTGATTATTTTTCTGTCTTTATTTCGAGCCTTTTTGCACATTTTTGTTAATCATGTCATAAAACATTAAAAAAATATATTTTTAAAAAAGTTAGATCGCAGGTAAGCTGCATGCTGCTTGTTGTTAATGATGTAGTCTATGAAAAAGATTGAAACCAACGTTGTACTGACTGACATCAAGCATGTGCAAGATTTTATTCAACAACTGCAAGAGAAGTTGAGCCACAATAACTGTAGGGCTGCAATTCAGTTGTAATTAGTTGGCCTTAAAATGTCAGAAAATAGTGAACAATATGAATGGGTGTTTCCCAAAGCCCAGAATGACATGCTCTAATGTCTTGTTTTGTCCACAACCCAAAGATATTCAATTTGCTGTCAAAGATGAGTAAATAAACCAGAAAACATTCACATTTTATATTTTCTTTCTTTAAAAAAATCACTTAAACTGTTTGATAAATTATCAAAATAGCTGGCAGTTAATTTAAAAGATGACAACTAATTATATAATTGTTGCAGCTCAAAGTTATAGCCATTAAGGGGTTAACATTGCTGACAGCTGCCTGCCACAGTATTGCTGTAAAGAGCAACAAAATAAACAACTGAGCATAATCTGAAAGGATAGGCATTTTTCTATCATCAAATGATGTTTAATGTCATATCCCAAAGCCCTTTTCGTGCAGTTATAAGAGGTGCGCCTGTCCGTCCAACTTTGTGTTATTCTTCATGACCTGGTAGTGCAGCTGAAGGAATATAGTTTGAGTATGCAAGCGTCCCTCCCCAGGGCTCTGAATGTTCCTGCCTCGCTTGTTTTGCTTCCCTCAGTGGGAGCAGCTATTGATGCTGCAGGGAGGCTCGGGCAGACTGCCTGTCTGTCTGTGGGTCTATCTCTGAGGTGATCCCTGCTCCACCAATAAGGTCCCTTCTTGAGGGAAACGGCTTGTGTGTTATCAGGTGTCCACTCTGTTGGGTTTGTCGCTGACTCTGATGCAGCGTGTGAGGCAGCGTGCGAGGCTGCAGGAGGCGATCATGCACTGCGTGCTGTGTTTGTGACTCGGCTCTGTGTGTTGTTTCCTGCGCGGAAACCCTCGTCTCCTGATACCGCCGCGGAATAAGGAAGGGACGTCTTTTGGGATACTAAATGAGCTCCTGAAGGAATACATCCGGAGTTATGTCACACATGTTCTGTTCAATACACCAAGCATGATCACAGCTCATGGTGAAAATAATTATTGCAAACAGAATCAGATGCTTGAAGCTAAAAATGATTCTCTGTTTTTCTGTCTTTGGTCTCCCTCCCTCCCTCCATCCTCCTCCCTATCAGGTGAACCACAGGACTGAGTCACACGCGGCTGACAGTTGGGCTGATGGTAGGTGGGTTCCTCCTCTCCTGATGTGCGTCGTTATCTCTTTCCCTCTCTCACACCTCTGCTCTTCTCTTCCTCCTTTCTTTTATTCTGCCAGCCTCTTGTGCTTGTCTGACTCCATCCACCTCCAGGCTGTTGTTTGTATTCTTAGCGTGATTAATTCATTATTTATGCTTCATTTTGTGAACTTTGTGTCATGCTAGCTAACCTGGATCCAGTTTGTTTTCCTTATGCTACATGTATTTGCTCACGAAAGATTGGCCTGTTTGAATGTGGAATGATTCAGAGGGCTGGCGTGGCTGTCACCGATGCAGCCCGTCTGATACCATATTGAACTGATGATGCAGTATTTATCCTATTTATTTTTTAACCTAAAAACACTCAAGTTACGTATTAATGTCACTTTAAACGAAATTTCGAAGATGCAAATGGTCATGAGTTCAAGTGAAAATAAGTGAATGCATGTCACTGGATCTAGGCCGCATTCCAGCCTCTCATACTCCATCTCTCTCTCTGTGCTAGACCAGCATGGCTACTTGCTCCTGAATCAAAGATGCACGCTCCCTTTGGAATCATCCCTCTGACTGCCACTGAGCCAATCCAACCCTCCATCAGACAGTTCCATCTCCACTTACACTGTTCCCTTTTGTACAGTAGTCTACTATTTTCTAGTCTTTTCGCCTTCAGTCTTTGCCCTGGTGTGACCCTCTGCATGTAGAGAGGTGTTAGCAGACTGTTTAATAGGGCATTTTCTCCCTGCTATTCATGAGAGGTCAGCAGGGACATATGCAGCAGGGGGATGATAGTCAGATGGAGCAGGAGGAAGTGGGTTCTAGTTCAGGTCCTGGAGCTAGAAGAGAGGCAGTGGGGTCACAAGGCCCGGGGTTGAAGAGGGCCTCATCCCAGTCAGAGCACCCCTCCTTCAGTAAGATGAGCCAAAACGCCAGGGAGAGCATGGGGATTCTTGGCCAGGGACTGAAGCAGCTGTTCCAGCAGCAGCGTAAACGCCTCTCCCTCTCTCGTTCCACCATCCCCTCCTCGTCCTCCTCCTCGTCTTCCTCTGTAGTGTCAGCAGGTGGCACCTCCCCCTCTGCCCCCCAGGACGCCTCGGGGCCCTGCTCTCCTGAATCTGACCACCTCTCTGCTCATGTGGTTCCCTCTGCAGCTGGGCAGGGCTCAGCCGCTGTGGGCATGATGAGGCGCGGGACCAGCCTCCAGAGCCGGCGCAGTAAGGGATCCGGATCGGGATCCGGGAGCGGAGACCGCGATCCTCTCCTGAGAGGCAGCCCCCAGGCCCGGCACCGCCGCTACACCCATGATCCACAGCATCATACCAGCCGCCCACGTTCCTCTTCCGCCACTGACACCACACCCAGCAGCCCCACCCCTGGGTATGTTGGCGGCGATGTGGTGCTTTCGTCGGGGTACCAGTCAACGGAGGAGACTGATAGGGTAAGTGACAGCAGCCATGAATCATATTATCACGACACAGGCTGATCGACGTGTCTTTTTACCCTTTTGCTGGTTTCAGACCTTCTTTGTCAGTGAACTTTCAATCAAAAGCCGAGGTTCACCTTGCTGCTGATGTAACACTCACTGCTGTATTCGTTGTAAATGCAGAGACGGGTCTATACTGCTGTCTACTGACTATTGATCAAGTGCAAAGATGGTTTTTATGAGCAAAACATTGTCTTTAATCCAAGCCAAGGTCAGACATGATGCAGCTTGCTAACATGAAACGGATTAAATGAAAATGCATGGACACCCTATTTAGATACACACCAACAGTGTAGCCAGTTGTTAAAGGATAGGTACACAATTTTTCATGCAAGTCCCAATACAATAGTGCTGTCCATATGAACATTGAATACACAATCCTGCACGTCTTTTATTTGATTATTTTAGTTCAGCTTTTAATACGTTGCAGCCACATCTTTTAATCAGTAGATTAATTGATTTTAATGTTCATCCTTATAGTATTAAATGGTACTTTTCGTTTTTAGCAAATCGTAGACAGCGGGTCAGCGTTTATGGAACTCTATCTGAAACTAAAACTCTAAACACAGGTGCACCACAGGGATGCATGAGCTCACCGGTTCTGTTCATTCTGTATACAGATGCATGTAGAAGTTTTTATACAAACAATCGCATCATTAAGTTTTCAGACGTCACTGCAATTCTATTACTGTTGAAAAAGAATCATGACATATCTGACTACTTTTTGGAAATTCAGAAGTTTGTTGCGTGGTGTGAAGATAACTACCTTATCTTGAATGTGAATAAGACTGAGGAAATGGTGTTCGACCCTCGAAGAGTGGGTGACCATAGGCCCGTGATCATCCACAACCAAGCCATTGCCCAGGTGCAGTCATATAAATATCTGGGTGTCTTACCGCACTTACCTGGAGCACACACGTTGATAGCCTCTGTTGCAGACTACAGTGGCTGTAGTCTGCAACAGAGTTGTACAGTTGCATTTCCTACGTCATCTGAGGATTCATGGTGTCGATCAAAGATTCATGGTGATTTTTTACAAAGCAGTCTTAGAAAGTCTGATTAGGTACAGTGTCACAGCTTGATTTGGCAACCACTCTGTGCAGCTAAAAAGCTTTAGCTGTTTCATCTAATTCATGCGGCTGGAAAAATCATTGGTATTAAAGAGCACTTCTCCATTCAGAGTATTTATGAACAGGCCACTTTGCAACAAGCAAATAAGACAATCTGCGATCCATCACATATCATGCATGGTGAGTATGAGCTGTTACCGTCGGGCAGAAGGATTAGATTTCCGCACTGCGGACTGAACAGTTTTAAAAACTTGTTTGTGCCTGTGTCTATTAAGCTGGTTAATGAGGTCAGATAGGACTAGAGCTCACATGACTTACATCTGGTTGTAGGGTACAGGTTAGTATTTTTATTTATTTTATTTTATTGTATTTTTTTTTGTACAACTGTCTAATTTATCGTGTCCCTTGCATTTTCATTTCATTTAGTAACACCACTGTGATCTATCCTCAGAAGGGCATTGGTAATAATAATACCAAGTTTTGTCTAAATCCGATCAACCAGTGTGGAGATATAAAATACTTCAATTTAAAGAGTGCCACCTAGGGGTCATCCCCGAAGGCAGAGAGCCTTCATCCATACTCAGTCAGTGAAAAATACAATCATTTGCGACAAAGAAAAAATAAGATAAAAACAAATAATAAAGAATCACTAGAAAAGCATTAGGGACCTTGCAGGTTCCCTGCTCGGGCCCTAATAAATGCAGTTTAAAAGTTATTCTGAGAGGATTGGTTTTTAGCCATTACTGGTTAGAGAAGGCAGTGCAAAAAGTTTTGAGCTATGATTTAAAATTGGTCAAAGTCAGGGCTTGTCTAATGTGAACGATGAAATTATTCCAAGACTGAATTGCAAGGTATTTGTTGGATAAAATGTCACAGCTCCATGCAATCTAATATCATACCCCAAGTTTGGATTTTTATCCAGGCTCAGTATTAGGTATCACAGACTAAACCAGACATTTTTTTCCCTCCGCCACCAGAGGTCACTGTCAGATCAGCTAAGCTGCTGTGAGCAGCGCTGGGCTTGGTTCATGTGGAGGTTGTGTTTGCATTATGAGCTCATGTTTGGTGTAGACTAGACTGATCTTTGGGTTAATGAAATAAGCTGTGCCAAAGACTCAGATTCAGTTCGTCACAGATAGAGTGACGGCTGGTTTCCTATCAGTCCAGCAGTGAACAGTAAGTCTGGACCAGCGGTTTTTGATATCCATGTTAACTGACAGCTTTAACCTGTCAGCTGAATTTAATATCCCCCTTTCCTCCTTACTTCATCCGCAAAATCGAATATCCTTGTGTCCTGTGCGAATGACCTCACCTGGGGTGACGGAGCAAGGCTGAAAGCCAGACATCTGTGCTCCATTAGTCCTGCTGCTGTGATGGACGACCATCAACCATTCTGTGGTCTGTCGCTCGCCCTTGACAGACACGAGATAACCTGTCTCGCCCATCTTGAGCTAACATCACAGCACCCTTTTCCACATGGCAACGCAGCAATGTCATGTCTTGCCTAGAACTACACCCCGCTTGGGTTGCCATAGTAACAATGTGGTCGACCTTGGAGGTGTGTGACATCCTGCTGTTTGTAGCGGTCGAGGGGTGCACAGCTCGTCTAAATTTGAAAATCAGGAACGAGGAATCTTTTTCTTTTCTTTTCTTTTCTTTTCTTTTCTTTTCTTTTCTTTTCTTTTCTTTTCTTTTCTTTTCATCATGTGTCCCCTCTTCCTTTTCTTCCTCTTTTCTCTCTCTTTTTCCCTACCCTGTCCCCCTCCCTCTGTCCCTGGAGAGAGTTAGTATAGACAGTCGGCTGCTCCCGCCTCCTCTCTAATCTCCCCCTCCTCCTCTACCACCACCTCCTCCTCCTCCTCCTCCTCCTCCTCACCCCACCCTTCGGCTCACTGACAGGAAGCAGGAGGCAACCTTGCCTTGTCCTAGATGAGTGAGAGCTGAGCACCGGTTGTGTGAATGTGTTATCAGTGCTGTGTTCAGAAGAGGATGTGGAGGGGTGTGTACACGTGTGACTGTTAGATTACTCAGTGTGTGCGCAAGTATGTTGATAGAAATAATTTGGGCATTGGCAGCCATGTGGTGTGAGCATCTTGTGTGAGAGAGAGAGGGACAGAGCTCAGGGGATCACTGTGAATATGGGTAGAGGGCAACACAGCTGAGCTGTCTTTATCTTTGCTTGCTCTCCCTCCCCTTTTTTGTTCCCCCCCCCCCTCCTTTTCTCTGTCTCTCTCTCTCCTCACTTGTGTTTGCATAGTAGACGAAGCAGTGACTAGAAATGTGTGTGCACATGGATGTTTGGAGAAGAGGGTTTAGCTCGTGTACCTTCAGTGTGTGTGTGTGACTGTACAGTGCACTATGTGAGGCGGTGTGTACCTTGGAGGGATATCAGTGGAGAGGAGTAGAGCACAGGTTCCAGCTGTGGGTACGTCAGGATGGTGCAGCGCTTCAGTCTTCGTAGACAGTACTCCAAGGTAAGCGTAAAACACTCAGGCTTGTTTGGAGGTTGAAGTCTTGTCTGTGTCCTCCCATCTCCACACGGCAGCTCCGTTCATTGCTAAAGGCACGGTTGTCTTTGATTTTTGCTCCTGGCAAACCCTTGTGTGATGGTTTTGCAAATCTTTTCCCATCTCTGTGTCTATCTTTCTCTCTCTCTGTGTCTTCCAGCTATTTGGTATTGTGTCAGGAGTTGTTTTGTGGCCATTTGGTCAGTGCTTTGTTCAGGACTGCAGTCACAATGGTAAAACATTGACTCTATTATCAGTTGCAGAACAATACACTTCAGCCAGCTGACAACTGTGGAGAAACCATTGCTTGCATTTCTTGTGCTATGCAGAAGTTTCCCCCTGAGTTTACTTTCATGTTAAGGAGTTCGATCCCTACAGTAACCAAAGTGGTCTGTCTTTGCACTTTATCTCAACTCTTGTTAAACAGTAACTCATGTTACAGAAGTGAGAGAGGTAGCCTGTGAGGTGGATTAGAGCCATCACCGAGGGGATGTACATGTAATTATTGGAAAATGTTATGGTTGATTATTGCTGATTAGGGAGCATTTATGACTCATTTGCAATAACAGGATACTTTATTGTGCTATACAACTTCCCATGAGCTTGATGTATGTTTCCCCTGACGCCGGTGTTAAAGCTCACAATTAGGTCTGTTAAGACTCACTCACTCACTCTTCTGCAGCTGGTGCCCAGCCTGTGGGATTGATTACAATAAGCTACTTATTAATTGATTGACTGAATACACCCTCTCTGTTCATCTTTTGCTTTGTGCAACAGTGCTGGTGGATGATCATAATACGCCTGAAAGCAACAACATGCACAGATGTACACACGGGCAGACAGCTCTAGGCACAGTCTCACTCCCAGACTGGAAGGCCTGGTCTCAGACTGGCAGCGACTGATCTAGTCTGGTCTTCCGTAACTTCTCAGAGGGGTAAAACAGTAGTAAAAACAAACAGAGGAAATGAAGGGCCGCAAGGTGCAGAATGTTTAGTGTCAGGAGGATAGAAGAGCTGTTGAAGACAGGAGGTTGCACAGAGCCAGGGAGTAGTCTGTAGTGGGATACGAGCTACCGAGTTGAGATGAAACAGAAGCCAAGCCTCGGGGCTAGGCCTCTCACACCACAGGATTTTTGTGCGTGAGAAAGACAGAAGCGGAGTTTGTCTTTGGAGAACACAACATCCTCCAGGGCCTGTCTGCAAATGTTCACTAACCTTGTCTCCCTTGGGTAGATGACCCCATCACTTTACCCCAGGCCACGCATCCACATGTCCACCTGTCTTCCTGCTCATCCTCCTTTTGTCTATCGCTGAAATTCGGTTTCCATGCCGGAGAAAACATCCTGCGTGTTCTCCCGCAGTGATCACTAACCAGCTCAGTACAAAAATGCCTCATAGAGGAACACCAGCCAAACTGTAATCATGCCACTGTGTGTACTATTAAAACTTGAAATATTCTCAGCAAGAACTACTCTCAGAGGATCAGTATCTTATACAATGCAAGGCAGTTAACATTTTAAAGGGATAGTTTGAGTTTTTTTAAAGTGGGGTTGTATGAGTGACTTATCCACAGTCAGACAGCGGTCGGAGCGCCTTCAGTTTGGAGAAGCTGTAGGAAGCAAAGGTCTAAGAAGCTAATCAACCTACTGCTGTGGACAAGGGGGAAAATTTTATTTTTGCCACCTCAAAACAGCCCAACAAAAATATCGGTCCAAGTGTACGCTATATTTACAACATTTTCATTTTGCTGTCAGAAAGCCCTTACAAACAGGGAACTGAAGCTGTTATATTGCTTCCTCCAAAGCCACCGGACCCCTTTGAGTTCGAGTCTGTTTTGTTTGTGTTGTTGTGTGACTTCTGTGAATCAGAACTGACCTTTTAAAACAACAAATGTACACAATAACACAAACACACTAAGTGATCCAGGCAGCGGTAGACCAGCAACTTCCATGTTCCGTGAGGTACAATTACTGTTTTTTTAACAAAGGAGTCTGGTGGCTTTGAAGAGAGAATAGATGGTAAAAATGGCTTCAGTTCCCCGTCAGAAAAGGCTGTCTAACAGCAAGGTAAAGTGATGGAAATATTCTAAATATAGTGTAGACTTAAACTGATTTTTTAGCTGTTACGATCCTAAAATACACTTTCCTGCCACTCCTGCTCACAGCAGTACATAGCGTAGCTTTGTACACAGTCAAACAAACTATCATTTTAAATACTGAAAAATACTGAATGACATGTAAGAAGGTCTAAGAATTTGTTTCTTGAAGTGCCCCGAGTTAATGTTATCACATGAATCTTATAATGTATGTGGACTGAAACACATCCAGACAAAGATCATATTGTTTGTCTCTTCATATTGATCAGGCTGGGCCTTAAAGAATGAAAGAGTCCAAACATGCCAATGTTTAAAAACTGGGTCAATTTATGAATCAGAACAACATCATATTAGATGTTATTTAAAAAAATAAATAATAATTCTCTTTAATCTGTAAAGCTAACCCGATTATGTTTATGTTGGTCTTTGGATTAAACACACAAAATGATAAGATTTAGAGAAAAGAAATGCAGTGTGGCTTCATAATGGCATACTGTTAGATATTATTTTCAAGGGAGAAAGACGAAGAAATGTTGCTTGATTCTCTCTCAAAAAAGAGAGAAAATCCATGAAGGTTTGTTGAAGACATGGTCAAAATAAATTGTATAGAAGACTCGAACTCCATATAAATTTGTGTTTTTTGAGCTGTTTGTTTTGTGCCGTCAAATTTCAACCATGTATTTATAGTACATTTAGTGGCTTTCACTAATAGGATTCTTAAAAAAGCAACAACAACAACAAAAAAACAACAGTAGTAATCACTGCATTTTTTGACAATACAGTCCCACTTGTGAAGGATTTGGTCCTCTTTTATAACCTCACCAGCGCTGTCCCGTTAGAAAGTGGAAAGAAGAAGTGTCAGTGGGAGGTGCTGAACATCACCTGGTCCCCTGGGGCTTGTTCCGTCCCTGTTAGTTTAACATCCTCATCACTGCGCTCTCATCATCGCTCACCTCCCGAGGCTCACCTACTGGCTGTGTGTTGACGAAAGCGTTTGTGCCCTTTGCATCAGGACACCGCGGCTCGTCCTGGAACTATTTTAGGAAGATTGAGTTATTTCAAAAGACAAACTCTGGTTATTGGTAGCTCATAATTACTTTAATACAAGCAGATGCTTATTGAAACTATCAAGTCTTATCAAACCACTTCCACCGCAGTTGTAGTCTTAGGGAAGACAGTCCCAGAAACCGGCAGTCAAAGCCTTTGTCTAATCAAACAACTGAGTTTCAGTGCAGAGAGAGGGAGACAGCCATGGGGATGATGAAGCATGTGCTCTTAGTCTACACTGGAGGTGATGTCATCCCGCTGCTGTGTTTGCCAACTATCAGCCCATGGCAAATTGTTTTTCAGGCACTCTGCATGTGTGTGTGTGTGAGTGTTTCAGTTGTCAGTGTACCATCACGACTCTCTGTGGTTAACAGCTATTGACATTAGCACTGAGAACCTTGTGCAGTGTTAGAGTCATGAGGAAGCAGCGTGAAGCCACTAAATGGGTTTGGCTGATCTGAGACTTGTGGCTTGTACTGACTTTCAGAAAGGAGCCACAGCATTTTGAAACTTTTCTTCTTCTCTGTGCAGTAATCAGTCTGTCAGTCCGCACAGTCAGTAGCGGTATGTTTGACAGTCGGCAGGTGTGTGGCAGTCAATATTCTATAGTGTGTGTATACTTGTGTTGGTGTGTGTGTGGCAGGAAGACAGTCATTGATCAGAAGAACAAACACCAGTATTGACTGTGAGTTAAACACAATGGATCTCCTGTTCTGGCCCTTTATCCTGTCCTGTTCTCTGCTCGCTCCTTAATTACATTACTTGTTTCCAGTATGTTGTGTGTGTACTTTATGTGTTTTTACTCAGATCTCAAATTAATTGGTGTTGGGCCGCCATAAGGCGCCAGAACAGCTTTATTACTCCCTGGTCTGCACAAATCCGGGAAGTACCAGAAGCAGTCAAGTCACCATTGCTGCGGTGGCAGCTCCCTAAAATATCCGCTTGTTTGAATGCAAGAGCTGTCCTAGAAAGTAAAAATATTTTCTATTTTTAACTTTACTTTCCGTGAAACATTAGTTATGACAAAGATGCCGAGGAAATTGGGAAGAACATGTGCAGTTCTCAGCTGCTTCAACAGTAGTGGCAAACTACAACTGTGAAAACAAAAATACATTTGCAAAATACACAAGCCTTTACTTCATGAAGAGGAGTAAACACTTCACACAGCTGACTTTGGTCATCTTAGCTCAATATCGACTATCGAGGACATTTCTCACAGTGCAATCTAGGACCACCGTTTTGAACTGACAACCGAAGATTTGTGTCTGACAACGTTATGAAAACAATTCCTGTGGAGATAAGCCTTTTTGTTGAATAATACGATCCATTTTGTAACCAGAAACACAAGTCTCGCTCAAGCAGAAGTCTCACTCTGAACTCTCGCAAGAGGTGAGTTGTTGCAGGAAGACAGTGTTGGAAAGGTGAGCCAGAGATGGAGAGAGGAGTTTGGAGTCTAGAATTTATTTCCAAAGTCATGGCTGACTATATTACTGATTTTGACAATCTAGATGAAGCAACAACTTTACCAAATTACCTCGGGAGATTTCAGAGTGAGACTCCTCCTTGAACGAGACGTTCTGGTTACAAAGAATACTGGAATTCCCCTTTAACACAACCGTCCAAAATCTCTGATAGGTGTTCAACTGGACTGAAGATCATACCTTAGTGACAAAATGTTTATACTCCACTCTACTACTACTCGTATATAATATTCTAGGTGCTTCTGTTCAGCTCTGTTTATCCTTGTTCTTTGTGAGAGAGCACACCCAGGATCCGTAATCAGCCAGGAGGTCTGTCTCCGTCCACTACATGTTTTTTTATTCCTGTTTTTCACCTCTTCAACTATCTTTCTTCCTTCTCTCCACCCTTTACCCTCTCGCTGTTTGTCTCACTTCATGTCTTAGAAACTGCCTTTCTTTAGCTCTCACTCCCTCTTCATCTCCCTCCCTCTCATCTGTGTCCAGTGCTCAGACGGTGGAGCCGGCTGCCCATCTCCATGGTAACAGGGTGATGTTCAAAGAGGGCCGTGGCGGCTTTACCCAGCTGAACGCTCACAGGTTCACCGACTGATCTGTCAGCCATCTCACCAGCCTAGTCTGGTGAAATAACAACCGCTCAATTAGACCCCTGTTCAAATTCGTCCGTTCGTTTGTTCTCAGCCTTGTAATTAAGCTTTCTCTTTCGTCAAGTATTTCAAATGGCAGAGCTACTCAGGAGACGTGTTGGAATGGCACCCTGTCGCTCAGATCTAAAGCGACAGCGCTGTTTCCTGTTCCTGTTCTGGCGCATATTTAAAGTGAGTCCTCTGAACGACGTGCAAAGACAGATGTGAATTGTGTAGCTGTGTTGATAAAGAAAAGTTCGACAGTTAACAGACCTCCAAGGGGCCCCTGTCTTCCACTTCAAAGAGAATGAACAAAACAAAATAAATAGATGCCATGTTAATGTTTTGTTTAAACTATTTAAAATATGGAGAATAGCCTTGAATCAATCAGATGCTCGTATTTTGTGTGTGTGTGTGTGTGTGTGTGTGTGCGCGCTTGAACTCTCCACCCAACTGTTTGCGCTCCCTTTGAAGCGTAGCCCCAGCCTGTTTAATTAGGCTGTTGAATATTCATATGCGATTATACATATAGGCCAACGCCCTTACCCAGTGCTGGTTGCGATTAGCATTCACAACAGCGGGGAACACACCGGGCTACTCCACACACACACACACACTTACGGCTGATGCATAACAAGCAATTATGTGCGCGTGAAACCGTCCAGGCGGATGTGATGGTGTGAAAAAAGAAAGGACCGAGAGAAGGGCTCAAAAGAGAGATGGGGCGGAGGAATGTTTTAGATAAATGTGTGTGTGTGTGTGAGAGAGAGAGAGGGCGGGTGTGGATCAGCAGGATGGATGGAGTCGTGGGGAGAGAGAGCGAGGAAGATGGAGCTGCGAATTTGAAGCCGTTCTTCCCTCTCAGTCAGTTTTATAGGTTCTAATCTGGGCTTCAGTGAGGAAGGAGTCTGCTGCGGCTCTCAGCCTGTTTCTCTGCTGCTATTAATAGACAGACGTCTGAACCAGAGGCGGTCAAGTTCACTCCTCAAGGTCATTGACTTATATTAATATAACCTGAGAAAGGAACGTTTTTTTCAATTTGACTATATTCAACCCCTTGAGAAATAGATTCTCCACATCTTTTTCTCTGTGTATGGATCATTCATGCAGTCGATAACTTTATATGTTATGCTGACACTGATGATCAAAATACTTAGCAGGGGGGCGTACTTGTAGCCTGATGGAATACATTTAGGTTTCTTGTTCATGTCGGTGCAAGGGGTCATGTGCATTTATGTGCACATGTCCACAGTGAGTCACTATGGGTCATCCTTTGTGTATTTATTTTTGGCCTGCAGCTGGTCCTTCCTCTTTGGACTAGTGGGTGTGTATGTGTGAGAGAGCAAGAGAGAAGAAATTAGCGTGGGTATGCACGTGTGTCTATGCTGTTTTCTCAGCCGTTGCAGGATTGCCACATACCCGGTCAGTCAGTCACTGAGGATGTTCTGGTCAACCTTGACCCACATACATTGTCAGCGCCTCAGACACTGTCCTCCTGCCGGGTTAACTCTCAGGGCTTTGACTGAGGAGACTGTCAGTATTGAGTGTGAGAATGGCTTCATTCCAAATATGCACCTTAATGAAACCTACTGTGTTTGGTTTACTTCTCTTTGCTCAGGGTGGTGGTTGTTTTCAAAAGGAAATTAGTCATTCTGAGAGAGGCACAGCAGAGAAAACAAGACAGACAGACAGACAGACTGAGACGGGGCATGCTCTGCATCCCTGCCACTCCCTGCTCTGTCTATATCATTTGTGTGACTCTGATGAATTATGGATGAGGCTATAGATCGCTGAGCTCAGCTCTGCTCCACTGACCCACTTAGAACACACATGCACACACATTTCAAATCTGATCAGAACCTCTAGGGAAATATGGTCATATTTCCTCTTCCCTAATAACCAGAGCCATTCCTCTCTCGTTCTCATGTGTGTCAGCCAGTAGGAATCCAAAGAATCTGTCATTTTTTTTACTGTTTTCATCCCACCAGAAAGGCTCATTTCCCACTGGGAAATTACCTCTTGACTACTGAAACAAAGCTGTTTATGTGTTTTTGTTCAGGCAAATAATGCGGTTGGGTGAAAATGACACAGCAGCACAAATAGGCTTTTTCTGCTCGCTGACACACTATTTTCATCATCTGACATAATTTACCTTCAACTCCCACTCTTCTCATGATTTCCTGACTTACAATATTGCATAAACACAAAGGTCACACAGTTTACCGCCCGCACTCACGACATTTCTGCTGTTTATCTCCTTGACATATCCTCCCTTCCTCCCTGCTGTCAGTATCGGCCCACAAGGCACCTGTGTGTGCATGGATGTGACTGCCACATCAGGTCTGAATTATGTTAGACAAAGGGCTGACAGCAGGAGAAGTGATAATGAAAGAGTGCAAAATAACTTTTATTAACAGGAAATGGTTGGAGTCAAAGACAGACCAGTAACAGAGGCAACTGTCAATACAGAAGATGACACACTCTGTGTATAATATTTTGTGCTCTATCTCCCCCTTGTGGATTGAGGCTGTAGTTGCTTGTGATATTAATTTGTTGAAATATTCTCCTGTGATTTATTTACCTTCTATATGGTGCATTCCACATGGAAGAGAATGGGGAAAGCACTCAACTTTCACACAGAGTAGAGCAGACTGATCCCCACTCAGGGTCATGCTCAGGGTGAACCGTAATAATTACTGTGTGTTTCCCAAGTCGTGGAAATAACAATATGTTTGTGAGCTCAGTTGTGAAAGTTAGCCTCAGTACATGAGACAGTCTCCATTAGATAATCTCAACGTCCTCTACGATTTTCATTAGATAATAGCTGTCAAGTGCTGACGAACGCTATTAGCCAAATGCCAATCCTCGTTATCTGTCCTCCTGTTATGAAAACTTCTGCTTCCTAGTGGCCTAATTCACACAGTGTTGTCTCGCTAAATCTTCCCAAACAGTACCCAAAGCCCCAGACCATCCAATAAGTCTGTTTCAAAGTGGGCAGTGAGGTCAACATGGGGGAACAATGCGTGGTATGGGGTTTGGGTGGAGAGAAAAAGAAAACTGAGAAGGGGCCAGACCAAATAATCTTTCGGGGCCAAAAAGCTGGGACTGTTTGTTCTAGATTCTCCATCTTCCTGCTTATGAATAGGCTGGCGGTCTGTTTGGGCCTGCATACTGCCCCATGGTACTCTGGGTATTGTACAGCATCCAGCCAGACCAACTCTGCATTTTGGGCCAGTGCCCTGTCTGTTTCCATGTTGCATAACCAGGGTGGGTTTAGTATAAACTGAAGCAGCTCCAACAAATACCATTCAGCACCAATGGACAAATGTTTCCCCCCACGTACCCACTCTGTTTCCCTTCATGTACACACATTTCTTCGCTGTGCATACACACTTTGTCTCACCCGATTTATCCACACTGTTACTTACATATCGTACCATCAATTGCACATTCGTCCTCCTTCATGCTATCTGATAGATGTATATAAGCAAATAACAAACAAACTTTCCCTCAGTTTTTTTCTTTAGTTAACTGTGACCACAGTATGTATTGAGCAGGGCGTACTTTTACCTGGAAATTGCCACAAACCTACTGTATCTCTGGCATTTCTGCAGTGGAAAATCTTATTACCTTATTACCTCATTTAAGCTCACCAGATCTAGGATCAGCATCAAATTATACTCACAGGACACAGGTGAAAACACAATCGCCTAGGCTGAGTTAATATATTGATATCAGCTCACATATCGGCCCACCGGTTTATTGGTCTAACTCCACTTGAGGTAAATTGGCATGTCATATACTTGTATTCTCCATTGACTTCATCCTACACTTACAAAATGCACAGGCAATAAAAGATAACAGATATGCTATGATAACTTTCAAAGGTTCAAACGTTATACAGTATCTTAGCAAACCCTCATGTACACGTGCTGTATTTTCATGCTTTTAACCAGCCGTGTAACTACCATAGATCAGCTGCAGGGTTTTTATAACATTTCTTTAGTAGCATATAGTTTCAATGAAAACAGCAAGACAGATCTGAAAGTATGTGGCTTGTCCGGAGTTAGCAGGAATACTTACTTCCAGAAAAACATGGTGGTGTTGTTTGAATTAAATTTCTAGATGCTTTGGGTATGGAAGCAGATGCCAATGCTCGGATGAGGAGTCTCAAAACACCCACACAAATGCAGTGAAGTTCACACATGACAGGAGGCTCCTATGCAAATATTTTTCTGGATTCTGTTACATTTATTTTAAAGAATCTCAAAATTTGGATGTTGAATAAATACCACAGTGAGAAAATGTACTACTCACTCGTCTGACCAAGAACTGATGTTATTCATTTTTATCTGCGTCCAGACGGGAGATGGGACTGAGAACACTTAACTGTTCGGGTTGTTGTTGTTATCGTTTGTTTGTTTTCCTTTCCTCCCTGGATCTTGTAGATGCCAGTATTGGAGTTGGCTACTCGGATGTTTCACGCTCTCTGACCCTGCCAGTCATAATGGCCTCTGTGTACAAAGTGCCCAGTGGTTTATGTAACTGCTAATAGGGCCATTGATTATGCTGGAGCTTGGACAGGGGGCTTCTTTTTATTGGAAGGTATTGTTCACCAGGGCCTGAGCCCCGAGTCATGGTTGTCTCCCCTCTCAGGCCTGAATTAGCCCCAGTCCGTGCACACAAAGCTCCCGCTCTTCTGCCTTTATGTAACCTCTCGCACCCCCAAACCAGTGCCGCAGCATAACTCACCGCGGTTTACGATCACATGGAGGGGACTGTGGTGGTCGCACCCCCAATTCAATTCAGGTTTCATGTGTTATTCCTACCTTATATGGCCCTCTGTTTAACATGTTTGCTCAGTTCACTCTTTCTCCCGGTTGCATCAGAGCTGGTCTCTTCCCTTTCTCTTCTGGACTCTTCCACAACCGTTTTGGCTGTGTCGAACCCGCCTGGCCTCAGTTCAGCATCAGGCTCTGTTCCTCGAATGACAATGAGTATTATGTATCATTGAGGATCCTGTTGCCTCTGCCTTCACGTGTGAGCTCATCAGTCCGGGCATTGTCAATTCAAAATGTGCACTGCCTCTATTTTTAAACCAGAAACCGGAGAAAACATTGTGTGTGACAGATCGGATTTTTGATACATTTTACTGTGTTGGTGAAGTTGGAATCAGCCATAAGTCTCAAATGGCTCATTAGCATCCTAATCAAGTGCCAAGCATTCTCTAAATAAGTCCTGCATCAGATTAAAAGCTGCCTGTCTCCTCAAAATACTTGTCCAAAAAATTCTCAAAAATTCTTGTCAACAGTAATACAAGTATTTTTTTGGACGCCCATACGTGACATCGAAAGGCATAGAAATTATTACAAACACACTAGCTGTAGATCTGTCAATCTTAGTCTTAATTAAAGGATCAATTCACCCAAAAATGAAAATTCAGTCATTATCTACTCACCCCCATGTAGATGTAAGTGTCATATTCCACAAAACCTTCGTGGGGCTTCACAGCAAAACAGCGGTGCAGCATTCTCCTAAACAAATGAAGTAGATGGGGATTTTTTAACAACCGTTAAAAAAAAAACGATTAAAAAAACACATAAAATGGCTCCAAGTCAAGGCACAAGTCAAGTCCTCACTGCCCAGAGTTCCCAAATGGCTTTGAAAGGACACTTGTTCAAGCTCTTGTACCCACCTCAAAGCATGCTAACGCTAACCCTACCCTAGCATCTATAGTGAAGTTTTCTGCTTTCCAAAAGAGGACAAATAATTTCCCTATCCCTAACTTTTGGATGTAAGAACTTCCGGAGATTTGGATTATGCTGGACGAGCTGTATGGAGAATTTTTAAATCAAGTCTCTGCTCCATAATTGATTTGTGGGCAACAAAACTTCATTTGACCTTCCATCGGTATGGTAGTGAGTAAATAAAGACTGAATTTTCATTTTTGGGTGACATATAAGATGAAGCTGTACAAACCGCTGCATAATACTCATCTGTTTAGGTCCATTAGTGGTTCATCTCAGTTGTTCATCAAACGTAGCATAATAACACAACATTTTTTATTCCTAAATGTTCAAAGCAGAATGCAAATAAGGCCTTAGAACTACAGTGCATTAAGAGAATGCCATTTATCATAACATTCATGGCCTTGCTTGAGCCTTTGTACTTTACGTATTAAAGAAAAATGCAGTTAAGATGGAAATATTTCCAATAGATGGTCATCAGCCGCCAAAGTTTGATGTGTCTGCATAACATCTATGGAATGCGACACTGTCGAAATGATTTAGACAGTTATTTTTGCATGAATGCCATACATAATCTGTTTTCCTATTCATGTCAATTGGAATTGCTAAACTATAGATAACATGATACTGGGGTAGCCTAAAGTCCTACTGGGTGCCTAGCTGGGTGTGTCAAACTGTATAACTAGATAAGCATGCCTGCTCTGGATTGGCCACATACATCACCAGTTCAGCAGGTCATGTCCGCTTAACACATGCATAAAATGCGTGTGTGTGTGTGTGTGAGAGAGAGAGAGAGAGAGAGAGAGAGAGAGAGAGAGAGAGAGAGAGAGTGAGAGAGACTGAGAGAGATATTCTGTAATGTGATTTATTCATCAAATTAGGAAACTGTTTTGTCTGCGAGGCACATTTGTGTCAAACTCATTAAATGAGAAAAATAGTTTTTTTTTAATTGTCAATCCTAGAAATTAACTTTATTGCCAGTGTAATTCAACTCAGATAAACATGTTTTAGGACAGAGACACAACTCAGATCCCAGATGTGTCTCTGTAGAAAATATGTACATTTAACTCTATTCTTAAATGGAAAATGCAACATAAAATGTGACAGCTAATTTATTTTAATGCGCAGTGTTTGGGCCGCCACTAACAAGATGTATAATCACTCCAGATCTTACCCTAAAGTTTGGAACAAATTGGAGTGTCTGAGAGTTCATGTATAAAATGGAAATTTAATTTCTTTCTATCTTATTTAACAGGTAGCCAACATGAATTCTGCTGATCTAAATAACACCTTCGACAGGTCACAGCTGTTCATTTTGTCCCCTGAACAGCAAATGTGGCCCTTGAGGCCAACATCTCAATTTTCTTTGTAGCTTTCAAACATCAGTCACTTGTCCAGGCATGAGAATACCCCCCTCTGTGAGTTTGTCATTGCGGAGCCACTCTGCTATTTTAGGTATGTTATTAAAGCAGGCTGCCAAAGAGTTTGTATAGATGTCCTCCTGAGTCACCCTGAAAGCTTGAGTATTCCTGGACTGACAGGAGCTGCTGGGGGCCACAAAGCATCCAAAGAAGAGTTAGACCTCAGGCTGAAGTGACATTAGAGCAGGGTGAAGAATGAGTGTCTGAAAGGAATCAGTGTGGGATTCCCCTAAGTGACTAATGATGGACGGGAAGGTTGCGACAGTTGGCGGATGTCATACTATGTGCAGCTGTTTATCTATGGTATTGAATTCTACTGTAGTAGTGTTATTTAAAAAAGTTGAAATTGCACTAAAGCATTGTTAAACCAAAAAAACCCATTCATGTTTGCACTGCCTTAAAGGTCATTGTAACTGAGTATACTCATTACAATGATTGTGTAATTGTATACCATGATACCGTGACACCGTGATTGTAACATGACAATCTAACACTTCAGTCTTGTAACCATAATTGACACATGATGTTATTGACATATTTCACACATGGAGTCCAACGAAGCCTGTTTTAAATGAACGGTGAAAGTTGTTGGCCAACATTGCCTTTTTTCTAATCTTTAATGGCAAGACATGAAAAGATTTCTACTGTCTTAAAGGTGCAGTATGTAAGAATTTGCAACATGTCTAATTCATACTCCAAACAAATAGGAGGGATACATATTAGTGGAGTAACCGCTAACTGCTGCAAACTGTAGCTGCCACTAGCTAATTAGCCCAGCGAATAGCTGACTCTCCTCTGACTTGGAGCTCAGAGCACTGAGGGAGTAGATATCTCTGCAAAACAATACATAGATGATTTTGATATATGGTTAAACTGTTAAAGCTTCACATTCTATTTATAACTTTAGTTTTTGTTGTTGTTGTTGTTGAATGATTTAAACTAGAATTCTCACATTTTGCATCTTTAGGGAAATTGTGCTTCTTTGATTATCCAGTAGGTCATATTTGAGTTTATTTACTCATTGTTTCCCATTCTTTTTTTTTCTGTTGAAGTACTTTGTACCCTTTTCTTCCACGTTCTCTTGATTGACTGGTGACCAGATCTGTTCTGTTTGCTTTGGCAATTGTTCCTCAGTCAAATATTGTAACGTGTGCAATTACATTGCATTTTGCTGTTTAAAAAGTGGGAAAATGACACTATTTTGACACTTAGACAAAGCTAAATGACTGTATAATGTTTTTTAAAGAATCTCGTCATAGATTTTCCCCATGACTGAGGCAGAAAGACTTTACTTTCCATGTGATGAACGCCAGAATGTACTACTCCCATCCCTCCCACTCCTTCCTCAACCTTCCTGTCCTAAACTTAGAAAAGAATAAGAAAAAACAAAACCCTACCATTTAAAAATGACTGAAGAAATGAAGAAAACAACCATAAGGTTGTCTCAATATAAACATTACAGCTTTATAGTAGAAAAGAGATCTTACCAGGTCTCAAAGAGATTGAATTAGAACAGAAAGGTTCCGAGATTTTAACAAACTCTTCCATGTCATTCATTTTGGTGTATCTAATGATGAATCTAATGTTCTCCAGGTGCAAAAAGCTTATCAGGTCTCTCATCCATTGATGAAGGTGAGGGGATCTGTTGTTTGTAGTTCTGAAGAGTGAGAGGCCTAACCAGCAGTGTTGAAAAGGAAAGAGCTATGTAGTTTGGGGGGTATAAATGATCCAAATAGTGTTTGTTAGGTGAGCATTAATGAAATATTTTCTTTCACGAGTTCCACTTACTGAAATACACAAGTCAACACAAGGTTGTTGAGTTGAATGTATTGGTCGCCTCCTAAAGCCATTGATTGTGTGTCGATGTGTGTGTGTGTTGAAGTGAAGTGAAAAAGTCATTCAGATTCAGTGATGTGTAGCTTTGGAACAGCTAAACTTTCTGGACTTTCCTTTTGCAATGTTATGACTGGGCTCGGACTTTAAACCACTCCTGCTGCCGTGTGTCCCTTTGATTCAATACTGGGGTCAAACCAACGTGTCACACACTTCCACTTCCGTCTGAGAGCAAGTTGTTATTATATAAGCAGCCTTTTCCCTAAATCCTACCCTCTCTCCTTTCCTGGTCCCCTAACTCCTCCCGCTCTCTCATTAAAGCCTGTATTCATGCTCCCCTCTTCGCCTCCCTCCTGTCGGCTTCTGCACAGAAGTCTTTAGTAGCCCTTGTCCTGCCTTACCCCCTACGCTCCCTGCTTTGCTTTTTCTCCCTAATTGGTTTGTACAATTTTGGAAGTGGTGGCTCACAAACTCTCTGACTTTATCATGGAGAACAATGGGCCACGGCTCATAAAACGGTGTTTGCGGGTGTATTTGAATGTGAATTTGCATGTGTTTTAAAGTAGCGAAGGTGACCATCTGGCTGTTAACCACTGGACTTTGATAGTAGCCTCAGGACAAAACTGAAATTGAAAATGTTGCAGTGGATCATTTCTATTTCCACTTGACTAATAAACCAGAATATACCACTACATGTGATAGCAACAAAGTGCTGACAAACTGTTTTCTCTCAACGTAATTGTTTTATTTATTCAGCAATATAGTGAAAGTGATCACCAGGCTATTCAAACACTTCTTTCATCAGCGGATAAGTAAACGATGACGTACTCTTAGATTGTAGCCACGTGTCCACACATATGCACAGTTTTGAATAGCAGCTTTGTAATCGTCATATGACTGTGTAATCTTGTGTGTTTTTCCCCTTTGGTTCAAGTTTTTTTCTACCTTAAATCTAAACTGTCCACTGCTGTGCATGTGTCAACTTTATGTTATACAACCTTGGTAAAAAACAAAAACAACTTTAAGTACAGTTAAGCACAGTTCAGACAGTTCAGTGTGTGTTATTGGTCAGCAGCAACACGGGCAAGCAGAAGGTGATTCATTGCGGCGTGATCGCTCCGGAAACTGATTGGCTGCGACAATCAAACTGTGAGATAATTGAAAGGCGGGAGCGCAAGATTCTTCTCCCTTTCTTTCTGCCTGAGCTAGCCACTGTTTTGGAGCTGAGCTGGCCTAGAAACTCCAACAGAAGAAAAGCCCCCCCCTCCTCCCCTCGCTTCACAAAGCTTTCTCACAACCCCTCACTCCTTTGCTCCCTCTCGCTCCGTCTCCCTCTCACTGACAGCTCCTGGTGGGCTCTTTTTTTCCCCGTCTGCTCCCTCGCTCCCCTCACATCCGTCCTCCGGGTCTCTGCCTCTCTTTCACTCCCTTCTGAGGATTTTATCCCCGACGGATTCTTTGAACACTTAGCTTCACAGTAAACTCTTCCTGCCTCCATCCAACCCGGCGAGCCTTCATCCGATTAACCGCCTCGGCTGCGTCACCCCAAACCCGCTTCAGAGGGACCCTTTGCTCCAGAGGAGTCCTCGCTCTCCCACCGATGCACGTGGGAGTCGTGCTCGGCGAACCGCGTACGTGTTCCATAGGCTGTCTGCTGGTTGCTGTGCACGGTGGAGCGTGTGTTAGCGCTGAAGCGTGGCCATGGGCTTTGAGGAGCGTCTGCTCTGTGAACCAGCAGCACAGCTCACCCTAGACTCTGCGGCTATCAATAGTCGTGGCACATTGCTGGAGGGACAGAGCACTCTATGGATTCTGGATATTCAATTAAGCCACCAGTAATTCCCAAGAGTCCTAAGTGGAGTCTTTGTCCAGTGGCCTTTGAGTCAAGTGGACTTTGTTTGGGAGAAGTGTCCTGAGTGATGAGGGTTCCTCCAGGGCCAAGCTCGTCCCCTCATCTCCCCCGGCTATGGTTGTCTCCTGAGGGACACGCAAACAGATAGACAGGGCAAACGAAGTTCCAGTCAAAGCCGTGCGCATGCGTCTCCCCGCTATGGAGGTCATCCTCAACCTGGTAACTGCTGACACCTCTCCACACCTCGCCAGCAGCGTGAGTCTCCGCCTGTATAAAGTGTGTGTGGTCATCATTTTAATCATTTCTGTTTTGGGGTGTAAGACGCTTCCTATTTAATGATTAATGAATCCAGTGCCAGTGCTTACATTGATGTTGTGTTTACAGTATATGGCCACTCACCACCACTAAATACAGTACCGCCTTGAGCCCATATAAAGCGTTTCAGAGACTCAGACGCCACAAAATCTGGTAGGAGACCAGTCTTTGGTGTGAAAAGGATTTTGTCTTGAAATCACAGGGATTGAAATTCTTTGCTGCGATAACCGGGCCCTAGAAGGTCCTTTGTTTTTTTGTGTTTTTTTTCCTCTCTCTCTCTCTTTTTCCCCCAGACCTGCACCCTCAGCTGCTGATGTGTGTTTCTTTCTTTTGGATGTGAACACGAAGGGCTTTTCTCACACCCTCTGAATTCCTTAGGAAATGCACTGGCAGGCATTGGCTATGTGTGTGTGTGTGTGTGTGTGTGTGTGTGTGTGTGTGTGTGTGTTGTGCATGATTATGTGTGCAGCTAATTCATAAGTGCATGTGTTGAGTAAACTGCCTCTCGTCAAGCATGACGTTATGTAATTTTCCATATCCAGTGAATGGGGGGCATTGTTGCCACATCGGGTCCCCTTAAAGGACACAAAAAGCGGATTTCCATTAAAAACATCTCTTTTGTGTCAATTTCAGCACTGCTTAATTTGGCATGGCTGAGTGGGAACTGAAACCATGAGGACATGAAAAGAGGTTGGCGGAAAAAAAATAGAAAAAAGTTTGGGGTTAAGATATGCCGCAGATTTGTCCCGTGCACTGAAATAACTATGAATAAGGAACAAGCTGTTTACTGTCTGCTTATGTCATCTTTGTTCCACTTCCCCAACCACACACCTTCAGATGCGAAAAATGTTTTATTATCCGTTCGATAACCTGGATCACTAAGTACTGTCATGTTGTTGCTGTGACAACCACTTTCTGATCTCCAGACTGCAGGGTTAAAGATCAAACGAACTAATCAGGAGTGTGAAGTTCAGCCAGTCAGAGATGATTGGCTTCCCTGGTGATGAGGTCCGAGAGATACAGGTCGTATAAACGGAGCGAAGACAGCCTCGAATGCAAAATGATTGTTTACAGGTGGACGGATCACAGAAATGATTTAGACACAGCACTAAGCTGACACCTGAAGACCCTGTTTCTTATGTCCATCATGGATCCAAAGTCCCGTCCCTCATGAATATTGGACTCTGTAGATAAGCGGTGGTCGGAGAGACGGCTAACCCAGCCTTCAGCTGCTGAAACTTCGATATGCCCAGACATATCAGCGCTACACCTTTTCAGTAGTTCAGTTGTAATAGGAGAGGTGTAGAGCAGAACGGATTTCCCTGAAAGAAACCTGAGGTTACAGTATCGTGGAAGTATCACTCTTGCATCCCGGCACGTGAAGTCACTGCTTACAAGGAACTTGAGCTGACATCACAGGAAGGGCACAGTCACGCCACAGGAATGCGAGGCATAACAACCAACAAGGTACCATACATTTGTACTCAGAAACTTGACCTTGACCGTCAAGAAAATAACTTTTTTTTTGTAAAAGAAAATAGAAAGAAGGTAAGATAACAGGCATTGCAGACCACAGTGTTTATATCCAAAACAATCACAGCTCAATGCTTGGGTTAATGACTGCCATGTTTACGCTAAATACTGCGTTAAACACCATTATATAAGCTATAAGTCTAGAACATAACAAGTATTATGGTGATCTTGTTTCAATCGCAAACACATGGTACAAAACCCCATGCATCTTTAAACAAAGATGAACTGAGGTTCGAATTCCATTCAACCTGACCTGGTTGGGGTAAAGATATCAATCATTGTCTGACAAGAAGCTTAAGATTGTGTCTGCTTCCACTCTGGCTATCAGAACATCTCGACTTTAACTAAACAGGATCTCACCTGAGTCATCTGACAAAACAGCAAACACATTAAACAGGGAACAGAAGATTTTATGATGGCATGTCTGAAGCTCAAAGGAAAAGAGAACTGAGAAATCATCCAAAATTTATAGGAAATGGTGTTATGACAGTATCAGGCCATTTTCTGCTCTATGACCTACATTGAGTGTGCAGGAATTTGGGGCATATGTGTGTCCTGTGTGGCTGAGAAAGATTGAGATGGGGCAGTACAAGATGTTCTTGTTGCCTCGATCTAATTATGTGTGATGCATATCTAACAACATTAGCCGGTAATTCTTTCCAAGTGCCTTTTTGTGTGAGACATACATACATATGGCCATATGACAAGCTTTCCACGGTAGACGGCCTTCCTGGTATTACGAGGTGGTCGGACATACACCGGTTGTATATCTTGCCCACTGCCCCCATCATTGTTTAAAAAATCTATACTTGGTCGGAGGACAGATGCTACAATTATAAACTGCTGCAGCAGCTGCGTCACTCCATAGAGTAGCAGAATTCACGTTTCACTTGTGACGTACGTGACAGCAGTTGACTGACAAGACGATGGCGGACACTTGCCGTGTGAACGAAAGCAGACTTAAAAGGTACAATAAGTTCAAATTTTGATTTTAAACGTTCAAAAACTACCTGAAATCATAAACCAAATAGGAAGAAACAACAGTTTTGATGTTATGTCATCTACTTGTTGCATTGCAGATGTATCCACTGAAGTTAGCATGCTAACCAGCCATCCTTGTAATACTAAACTGATCCACTGTCAACAAATGCGGAAAAATTACCTTCGTTTTGCTCAGCAGACGCATTTTTTGATGAAGATAGCACTGCTAAACTCACTGAACACATTGCACTTCCTGCGACTAACTTACTTCAAAATAAAAGTCAAGTTTCACTAGTTGAATGCTTTTAATGTGAGGATGCAGCTGAACGAAATATTCGATTTGTATTAGCAGTAAATTAACACAGCACTGTAACAATAGCGAGCATTCCAGTGTACTGGGTATTGCCGCTGTTGTCAGAAGCTCAGTAGTCGGTGGGAAAATTTTGTCACCGCAGCAACCCTACTGTAGGTCTGAGTGTGTAGGTTCGGCTGGGCATTTCCCAGGCTTCTGATGGAACTAAAGTAAATCAGGGTTGCCCTTTCACGGCTCTAACCGGTTTTACGTGGATCAGAGGCACATTGCACAACCGGGCCCACCAGCAGGCAGACCCAGTTGGGGACATGGGTGGAGTGAGAGCAGACTCCTTTAAGAGAGTGTGTGGGGCATTCAAGAAGCCATAGGGCAGCGGACAGGTCTGCGCAGACCCCTTTGTCTTTCTTACTGATAATCAGAGTGGGATCAGACAGCCCTCCCCCCGTTACAAACACATTCTCAGCCTCCCCCGTGAAGGCTGCACAAGCTCCAGCGCCTGTTGCTTCTTGCTCCAGTGGTTCAGCACATCAACATGTTTGGCTGTGTTAACCAAGGGAAATTAGCCTAATCCTTCAGCTCACCATCTTTAATTACATGCATGATTAGTCCCAGAAAAACTCGACCATTTGGGGGATGACACCGATCCTACAGACAATTTGTTCGCTAACTGGAACTTTTTGTCTGCATCAGGGATGAAGCATTGCTCTGCTATGTGCGGCAGCATGACAGCACGAGTCTGCATGAAAATGAGATCATAAATGTGCAGTGATGAGTCATAGAGTAGTAAATGAGTTGTTGTGAGCTGTAAAAGGAGGTAACCCACCTGGCAGACCAGCCGTGTGGTTCCTTCGTTTACGTAACTGAAAACCATCAGCTAACAGTGAATTTATTGATCAGTGACAGGGCGTTGATTTGGTGCCAGTGTGTGCTGGTCACTGGGTCCTCTTATCACAATATCCATTTCCCCTATCTACTCTGTATTGCAGGTAACTCCAGTTCAGGGTTCAGCAGACGCGTCCTTTGCCCTCTTTATCTATATCTTCCCTCAGAGGGCACACATTTGGTTATACATATAATTGAATCATCTGTAAGACGAGAGCAAACTGTGGCATGTTCACATATCGTCACATGGGTGCTCATATAGATGAAACGGGCCCTTCATTCACGCCCGCCATCATAAAGCTATTAATACTGTTTTGTTTATAGCCAAGAACAGGCCAGGTGCTGCTCTGAAACGTCACCTCTCAGTTCTCAGCAGCGGCGCAGCAGGCTGTTCCAGTCCTCTGATTCATTTGATCAGCTTGGCTGACCATCAGGAGGATTTAACAATGATTACTGTACCCAGCATTTGTTACAGTGCATAGAGCGACTCATGGATGTGAGCCTTCCTGTACAGTAATCAACTCCTTTTTAAAGCCAAATAACCTAAAATGGTTAATGATATGCCAAATCTGTAGTGTTTCCCAGTGCACAGAGGAATGTGCCCTCTTTGGCTAGGTGTAATGTGTGTGCTGCTAAGAGACGTCAGACTGGTTTTTCTTGTCCTCTGGTGCTCCTGTCTGTATTCTAGCACAGACACAAAGACTGGGAGCCGATATGGTTGCAGATCTGGGCTCAGACTCCCTGTCTTCCCTGTGGCCTTTTATTCAACTTGATTAGAGGATTTTTACTTTACACATTGACTGTGACTGGTTGCAACAAAAAAAAACGTTGCCCCCTTTGTTTTTTGCTGCTCTTTCATCCATGTAGGTAGTTTAGTTGTTATCTTTTAAAAGTGACATAGAGGAGATCATTTATTAATGTAATTCCCTAATAATGATTGCCTAATACACTTCTGTTCTATGACCTTGCCTTAAGTACACCATGCTAACCTGTATTTAGACAAATTGTTGTCCAGCTCTTACTCGTACGTAATAGTTTTATGTTTAAGTTGTTAATGCTGATTAAAGGGGCTCTGTGGAACTTCCGCCGTTAGTTGGTTTATGTCTGCAGACTCTGTTTCTAAACCGAAGTTAGCCACTGTTGCTCTCACTGAGACGAGGCAACCGAGAACGTGCATAAAGTCACAGCCTTTGGACTGTCGCAGAAAATCCGACCTGTCCTTCACAAAGAAATCCACAGTCCAGCGGATTTAAACAACTCAAACGAATCAGGCTTGTCTCGGCAACCGAGAGAGACGGGGAAGGTCTCACTTTTCATGTCTTGTTCCGCTCACATATCACCAATAAAAAAATGATTGACACCTCCTCCTTATCAGTTATGAATATTATTGGACTATGGACTACTAAGTATTAAATACTCAAGTGAAACACAAGTGCCTCCAAATTGGCCCCTAGCACAGTACCTGAGTTAATGTGGGCGTCTTACTGACATTCAGTTGCTGCTACAGAGAACTTGAGTCAACACGCTTCGCCAGTAAAATTAATTATTGGAGAAGTGTGACACAGAGGCTACAGCTGTAGTCTTGTAGGTCTAGTAGCGTGTGTTATTTGGAGTTGTGCTAATATTCTTGTTGTTTAGCGCTTTGGGAAGTCGCATGAAAAAGTCCCTGACTGTGGAGCTATTTCTGCTCCAGGTGATTGACGGCTGCCTGCCGTGCAGCTCAGAGGGTGATGTCATCCCTCAGCTGGGAGGGGAGGGGTTGGAGGGGAGCGAGGGGGCGGGGCTTCCCAGCTGACAGAGTTCCAGGTGCGCTTCAACTTTCACAACAAGCCCGGCGAGTTGGAGCGGCGGCAGGACCGGGCGAAACTCGAGGAAACCGGGCGCGGAGATTTGACACACTTGCTTGTTTTAGCCGTTTAACTTCGCTGAAGCGTCGGGACAGATGAAAATACAAGGCTCGCTTTTATTCCTGAGACAATGCACTGGGAACAGTTTCTCCGCTTGACTAACGGAAAGGTGAGCCGCTTTTTACGCACGCTGTGGTCGCTTTTGTGACCGAATGAATGAGAGAGAGAGGAAGAGGGGGGGTCAGTTGGGTTTTAATTTCTCTGAGTAAGAAAGGAACTGTAATCTGGACTGGTGGTTTTTCTCCCGGGTGCGTTGTGGTGTGTGTTGTTGACCGTGGTGCCCGTCATCGGTTAGTCATGCTGTTGCGCATGCAGGTGAGCCTCGCTATGACCTGTTATGGAGAGGTGATACTGGTATGAGTGATGGATGCCAAGCCTCCTCTGCTCTCACTCTTCCCCCTGGTCTTCAGCTTTTTTTCTGGGTCGCTTCAGACCCCCCCGCCTGCGGTCCTGTGGTGCGCTGTCGGCTCCAGCTGCTTATTCTGTGTGCATGTTAAAACGACAAGACGAATATTTTTTTGATCACACACACACACACACCCCCCTCCTGAAGCACGATCAGCCTCAGCAGTATCGCAATGTTCTGCCTGTTGTTTCCCCCTGAGGTGTCTGAGGAAATGAGTCACATCAGCTGCCCGTGATTCAAGGTGCTAGGTTCATCATCTTCTCAGGTGGAGTTTATCTGGTTGGAGAAAAACCCAATTTAGATGTATTATTTTTTTTAAAACGGGTGTTTTGTGGCTTATAGACAAAATCTGGCCTGTATCTGAGAAAGCGTCAGGCAGAAGCGTTCTTAATCTGTGAAACTGTTGTAAACAAAAATCTAATATCCTGTCAGTTTTGTCTCATGTTAGTGTTCTCTTAGACAAACAAAACTGGACTTGGCTGCTACTGGTTTCATTCCGTTATTGCCTGTTTAACAAAAGAAGATGAGACTTGCTGTTGGCAAATAGCTCTGAACCCACACCCGGAAGAAGAGGGAATAATAACAATAAAAAATAATGATTTTAGAGACTTTTCTTTAGAGAAATATAGGTCAGTGTAAGTGCTATACATCAAAGAGAATGCCATAATTAATGTAAAGTAGGGTGGGGAATGAAACCCACATTGCTGATAGTAGTAAAAATAAAATGGAACAAGAATGTAATAGAATACATAAAATCCACAACATAAGATGGAGAATAACACTAATAAAGATAAAATTTAAGATAGAGAACATGCAACATTTCAAGGCAAAGCGCAAACAAAAGCTTCAGTCCTGTATCAGTGAAGTCATAACTCATTAACGTCTTAAGTAAAGACATACATTCTTAGATTTCTTTTTATAACATTCAAATGTTTACAGTAAAACTATGTTTAAAAATAAGAATTGAGCCGTGTATGGACAAGCTGGAAACCATAAGTTATTTTTTTGTGTTCTACTTTCTTTTCTCTGTGAAAACCCTGCATGAAACCGTAAGATCTTGCACCTTCCTCTTCGGGGAAGCTGACCGCGAGTGGCCTTTTTGACTGTCTCAAAATGCCCTCCGCCCAGGCGACGGGCTGCCGAAATGCAGAAGCCTCTGTTTTTATGGCGTGTCAGCAAAATGACTAAGAGCCCGCAATATGCGGCTCACACTTTTTCTTCCCTCTCCCACCTCTTTTGTTTTCCTCCTCCATCCCCAATTTCCTCTTTTGACCGTTCACCTACTCCAATCTCCCTCTCTGTCTTCCCCAGATCGACCGGCTGGAGGTGAGCGGCCTGGGCCAAACACCCCTGGCAGTTTCATGTGGGGCAGACGGTTCGTTCCCAGGAGGGGAGGATGGCACCCCAGATCCTCAGCGCACTAAGCAGGCAATCGCCCAGCTGCAGCAGAAAATCCTCAAGCTCACGGAGCAGATTAAGATCGAGCAGACAGCCAGGGATGACAACGTTGCTGAGTACCTCAAACTGGCCAACAACGCTGACAAACAGCAAAGCACAAGGATCAAACAGGTTAATGAGGAGCCGCTGTACTTCATGAAACTGTTGTGTGTTTATTGAGGACACTAATTGTCTTCTATTTTTAGGCTGGAAATTTACGTGCAATAATCCTTAAACCTGTTAGTCCAGTTTGTTTGTCACCACAGGTAGAGAAGAAACTCACCTTAGAGTGAGGTCATTAATTCTGTGAAGTGGTTATTCCCCTTACTAATGAAAAACCTGTTCTGTGGCTTTCAGGTTTTCGAGAAAAAGAACCAGAAGTCGGCGCAGACCATCCAGCAGCTGCAGAGGAAGCTGGAGCACTACCACCGGAAGCTGCGCGAAGTGGAGCACAACGGCATCCCACGCCAGCCCAAGGATGTTCTGCGGGACATGCAGCAGGGCCTGAAGGATGTCGGAGCCAAAGTCACGGGCTTCAGTGAAGGCGTGGTCGACAGCGTGAAGGGAGGCCTCTCCAGCTTCTCCCACGCCACCCACTCCGCCGCCGGAGCCGTCGTCTCCAAGCCGCGGGAAATCGCCTCGCTCATCCGCCACAAATTCGGCAGCGCTGACAACATCCCCTCGCTCAAAGACTCTCTGGACGACCCCTCAGTGGAAGAAGGCGTGACGGGGGCTGGCGGGCGTTCGCTGGGCAGCGCTGGGCATCACCTCCAACCCAGTCCCAAGTACGGCAGCGAAGACGACTGCTCTAGTGCTACGTCAGGCTCGGCAGGGGCCAACAGCACCACAGGGGCCCCCGGAGGTCCCCCCAGTTCCAAGGGCAACACACTGGAGAGGAGTCAGAGCTCGAGCCTCGACATGCTGCTGCAGGAGGTGCAGGAGCTGAGGGAGGGCCAGGCGAGGCTAGAGGAGAGCCTTGACAGTTTGAAGAGCCACTACCAGAGAGACTACACGGTTGTTATGCAAGCACTGCAGGAGGAACGCTTCAGGTAAAAGCAAAACAGAGGATGTGGGTATCATACATTCTTGAACAATGTCCAGTTACGCTTAAGAAAACCCCTGACGGTCCAACAGTGTGTAATCAGTGAGTTATGAGTTATTTTTGGAAACACGCACACCGGAACACACACTGATCATCTTGCCGTATCATCAAAACAGCAACACTCGCCCTGCTCGTTCTCTAGGAAGCTCTTATCAAAACAAGACCTTGACTTGAACCTCCTCTTCAAAGAAATCTAGCGCTTGCAGAGAGGTGCTGCTCTGATGCTCACTTATGTGCCAGTCACGTGCACGATGCATATTTTGAGTGGCAGTCTTATTATTCTACAAGAATACAAGAGAAATGTTGTTTCTGTTGTTTTGAGACAGCATTTCAATTAAATTGAGCACTTCACAAAAATGACAAACACACCTGCTCAGAACACGTGTAGATCTTTGGCGTTATTTCAGCCCTCGTCCCATGTCTCACACGTCTCTGTGCAGCCTTTTGTTCTGGTCTGTCTGTGGGCAGTTGGCCTTAAAAAAACAGCCCTCCCATTCCTCCCGAACGCTCTGACAGGAGGGCACAAAGATTAAGACGACAGATCCGGGGCAAGGAGGGGAGATATAGCCAGTCGCTCACACAGCGAGAGAAACACGAGCATTTTTCTCCCTAAAATGTCCATCCAAGACCAGAGCGGTCTGTGTTTGTCCTCCAGGACCAAAATAATAGCCAACAGAACAGAGTGACCACTTCTCAGCCTGCCTGCTGGGAATAATAAATCATAAAGCAATCGTGTTTCTAAATAGCTCCGCGCAGACTGAATCCATCCTTTGCAGAAATGAGAAATGCTTCAGATGTCTTTTATTAGAGCTGCAAATAATGTCTTGGTTTATGACCTTAGAGCTAAAACAGTTCAACTGAAAGCTGATAAGCAACAATTTTGATAAGCATGGGATTTTTTTTAAGCAAAAATGCAAAAATATACTTCAGTCTTCTAAAAGAATATCAAACATTTGCTGCTTTTCTTTGGAATTTCTGATCATGTGGGAATTTATTTAAAAAATATCATTAAAAAGCAAACAAACTGAGGTAAACATATACAGGGGGCCCTCTCCTTATCTATTCTTGCCCAATGTGGTCCACCCTATTGCATCTGCCTGCCAAAATAAACAGCAGTACAGAGCCCTCTCCTCCTGCTGACTACCTCCAGTTGGCCAGCCTCATCCTGCTGTCTCTCTCTGATTGGCCGGCTGGATCAGCAGATGAGTAAGCATGTCCTAATCTTGTCAAGGCAAGTCATCAGTTCAGTCAGGTGTCATGCGGTCAGATGCCTTCAGGGTCTGTTTCTACTAATTCCAGCATGTTTCTTTTGTTTAAGCCTATTATGTCTCAGACGCTCACGTGCGTGTCTTCCCCCGTTTGTGTGTTAAGGTGCGAGCGTCTGGAGGAGCAGCTCAACGACCTGACAGAACTTCACCAGAACGAAATCCTCAACCTCAAGCAGGAGCTGGCCAGCATGGAGGAGAAGATCGCCTACCAGTCGTACGAGAGAGCCAGAGACATTCAGGTCAGTCCGTCTGTCGGGCTGACGTCCACAAGCACACTGCTCAAGTCAGAAATACATTAACCGCTATTAAAATCAGCTTAGTCCGAATGACATTTTCTTCTTCTCTCATTGTGCTGAAAATTGGCCGTTCCAAAGCTGGCTGTCAGCCGCACAAATGACTTGTCAGAGAGTGGTGATAAGAAATTTTAGAGGTTAAAGCAAAAGTGTTCAAATTAACGGCCACTTCTTGTCCTCACTTCTGACTGGCTGTGTCATTGAAAGCCATTACAAAAAAACTGATAAATACACACAGGTTCACAAAGACAGATATATGTTTATACATACAGGCATAAAGACACACATGTGTAGAGTAAGGCGAGATTAAAAGAGAAGCAGGCAAGGATAAAACATGTATGTGCAGAGCAAATGATACAGCAAGATAAAAACAAAGCAATTTAAACCATAATTTAAACCCCAGTGCATCGAATAAAATAAAAACAAGTTAAATACAATTAAGAGCTAGGATCATAAAAATGGGTCCTCAGGTGCATCAACACACTCAGCCTGTGTAATGTTCTCTAGATTACATTTTATATCGTCTTCCTAACTTTAGCTGAAGAAATAAGAAACTTAACACAGAATTTTTTACTTAAAAGTATTTTTTTGGGCCTTTATGGCTTGATTGACACAACAGGCTCAAGATATGACAGGAAATGGGATGAGAGAGAGGGGGAGGGACACGCAGCAAATGGTCCCCAGGCCGGGACCCGAGTCCGCTGCAGCGAGGACAAAGCCTCTGTATATGGGACGCCCGCTCTACCAACTGAGCTAAACGGCGCCCCAGAGTTCTGCTTTTGAAGTGATGCTATTGTTGTCTCTTAACGGCATTACTAATCCGTGCTCCCTGACCTGACAGCCGACGTGTTGAACCCAATCTCTTCATACGCTCAGCAGACGCTAATTCATTTAGAGTAGCTTCTGTCAGCTTGAGCAACAAAAATACGGAGATAATTCTGTACTGTTGTCAAAATAACATAAATGACAGTTAACAATGGTATATTTTTGAGTTTTTAACATTTGAATTTTGTTATAAATCGCACTATATATGTTCTTTATATTCTACTTTCTCATTTAGAGAGAAAAAATTGCTACACTGAACTCAGCATCTCTCATTTATTTAGTATTAAGCTGATATAGGCTGCTCAGACTAAGAGTCACGGTGTCGGTCTTGAGTGAGGTAAAAGTGGTTGCGGCTGTAGCTCAGGAGGTAGAGTGGCTCATCCAGCAATCAGCTCCCCAGCTCCCCCAGCTGCACGCTGAAGCATCCTTGACCAAGATGCTGAACCCAAAGTTGCTCCTGATGAGCAGCACCTTGCATGGCAGCCCCAGTGTACGAATGTGTGTGTGAATGGCTGGATATGACAAGTGATGTAAAGCGCTTTAAGCGGTCAGAAGACTGGAAAAGCGCCCAAAGTCCATTAACCAAAGTCTTTAGTAGTCGCACGCCCTCCCAACAGTCAAAGGCATGATGTCATTGTTTCTGTTGACAGTGTAAACAGGAAGATGAGACGGAGAATCCAGCCAGTCCATCTGCTTTTATGTTTGCTCACAACAGAAGCATTTCCTTGCCGTTGACACACGTTGCTTGTGTCCTTTCCTGTTGTTTATGAGGGCTTCAATGTGTGTGTGTGTGTCTTAAGTGCCCCTTGACTGCGTTTCTTTAACCCAACAGCAGGGGGTGGTAGAGGATAAGACATGAGGAGAGAGGAGTCCAGGCAACAGGCATTAAACAAATCTAGACATCCAAGTCAACCAGCTATATGACGTCATCTTAAATAACTAATACAGCTGATGAATACAAAAGGAAGTCACGGATGGTCACGGATGCACCTTTGCACCCTCACTCATTGCTCGAACAGCTGCCTTCTCTCTCCACGCTCCTCTCGCCTCAAGGAGCATTTTAGGAAATTGAGACATCCTTCAATATGGCGTGCCAATATCGATTTTCAGGTCACGGGCAGGAGGGTGTAGGAGAGAGCAGACGGGGAGGCAAAAGATAGAGAAATGAGATGTGTCTTCTTCGTCTTGTTTTTTATTATTATTTCTTCTTCTTCTTCTGTTTTTGTTTTTTAATGGCAGCTGGAAAACAGCTTTTAGGCAAATTAACTCCACGCACTGACTCAGAGTGGTGATCACAATGGTTACGCTCTCGCCCGCTGACATATGCTCTCGTCATAGTGCGAATGCCAAACAGTGAGCGCACCGAACCGCGACATCCGCACTGTGATGGTTCGAGACGGAAACATGTACCAGTACACCCCTTAGAATAAAAATGAAAAGAGTGAAAAGAAAATTTAAATGTTCTCGTCCCTAAACAGTTTGTAATTCTACCGTTGCTGAAACAGTAATGTCCAGTTTTGATCGATATGGGTATTATTTTTATTGTGTCTAGACATGCTCGGAGAAGGTGACTGATTATTATTTTTATTTTCCTGTGTCCTCTGCAGGAGGCGTTGGAGGCGTGTCAGACCAGGATCTCGAAGATGGAGCTCCAGCAGCAGCAACAGCAGGTCGTCCAGTTGGAGGGGCTGGAAAATGCCACGGCCCGGACCCTCCTGGGAAAACTTATCAATGTGCTGCTGGCCCTTATGGCTGTCCTTCTGGTCTTTGTCTCAACCGTGGCCAACTGCGTGGTCCCCCTGATGAAGACACGCTCGCGCTCGCTCTCCACCCTCCTCCTCATCCTCCTGCTGGCCTTTCTGTGGAGAAACTGGGACGCTCTCTCGGGGTACACGCACCGCGCTCTGCAGCCACCGGGATGACCAGGTTGAAGCCAGCACGTGTTGCTTTGTTGACACCGGGCGATGTTACTGTAGCTGCCGTTCGTGCAGGAAGTTTGAGAAACGTGATTGCCACTAGGATGGCTGCGTGGCCGGGCTCTGAAGAATTGGGCTGAGGACATTCGGACACGGCCTGGAATCATGAAGAGGAAGAGTAGAGCTGAAAACACTCATGATTGTCGTTTAGGAAGGACGAGACTGTTTACATTTTATGAACATGAACTGTTGCGTTGCTACCCCTCACAGAACGCAACACCGTACTGTTTTTACCCTTAGAGTTTAATCAATTATAATGTATTATTTCTAATAATATTATTTTTATTTTCAATGTTATTTTATTCAGTACCATGTAGCATTTACGCTCCTCTCGCTCTACATGAAGGGGAGTTTAGTCAGGAAACTGGGTTGGCTGTTCGCCCTCAAGGCCCAGTCTAATTGTAGAGACATGCAAATGTGATAATGTGGTTGATTGCCTTTAGGAAGAGAACTCTTACCTAGCTGTGATTGGTAGATTTGAACCACGGCTGAAAACCTTCCCGGGAGTTGCTCCTGTTTTGTTGCTGTGATGAACTGGAACACTTTTTGAAGGACTGACCAGACAAGAGACTTTCTGTGCTTCCTCACCATTTCTAATAGAAAAGATCACATGCTTTTACTTATTCCTTTTTTTTTCTTTTTTTTTTAAGCAAAACAAGAGAAACTGTTTAACAGACGAGGTTATGAATGAAACACGAAGACGGACTCGGCCGGCGTCGGCAGCAGGCACAGGAACACAGAGAGAACATCTGGTTATTGTTAAGCATCTGCAGTGTGTGCAACATGTAAACAATGCTGCATGTTTTCATTAAGAAAAATGACATATGACCCAACTTTGCTTTTAAAAATCAATGGCTAAAGGCCACTGTCCAAGTAAAACCAATTTGCCAGGATAATTGCCTCCCCACCGCCATATTTGATGCGATCAGGTTAGGAAAAGAGACTCACTGGTGCTTATCCAGCTCCATCTCAGTCGGAACAGGAATGCTGCTGCTTCATATCTACAGTGCAAGTCGTCTCCACTGCCATGACAGTCAAATGCACACTGCCTGTATGTGATACTGTACTGCCCATCAGACTTTGTCCCCGCTTATTCTCTCTGTAGCCGTCCTTCTTTTTCTACAAGTGCACCGCTATCTTATGGTGTGATCGCCTAGTGCCAAACCTTAGTCTACCCGGGGATGCCCGAGCACCCAAAGGGTCCAATCTGAGAGGAGGAGTGCTTTTTATTCTCATATGTCATGAATGTCTTGCCTGGATGTCAAGGTTGTATCTTTTTGCGAGACTTAACCTTTGCAACGGAAAGTGACTCCAGACGACCTTGCACATTTTTAATAGTTCACCCCGCATTTCACGCTGAGACGCTGATTTCCTAACCGATAGCGAGATCGTTCTAACTGTACAGCTGCACTTTAGCACACGCGTAGATAACATGTAGGTCAGGCTGAGGCTCGAGAGAGAGAGAGAGAGAGAGACCTTTTGATAGAGACTTCAAAGGTTGTCACTCGTAAGACGGCGGTCCTCGGCGGGGTAAGAAGAGTCGACTCAGGTCAGGATCACTGTCGCCCTCCTCTCAAGATCAAACCCAGAGAGACGATTTTAGTTCAGTTCTCGTCAAAACGTCGATAAAATCGATTTCCCCCAGAAGCCGAACACGCGATTTTAAAACGGCAGTAAGTAGGTGTGGAGATGTATTTCAGCTCTGCCGTCACAGGTGCAGCAGGCGGGTCGAGAGTGAGCCGACCTTCGACCTTAGCTTGACCTTGCAGTAACAACTGATGTAGGGTTGTGTGCTAAACCACTCCAGTGCCTTCTGATGTCCTTTTCTAAGTGTGGAATAAATAAAGTGCATTCCTGACTTACCCACGAGCCACTGCTGTTTCTTAACACTGACTTGCTCGATTTTAATATGTGTGTTGTTATTTTGGGGGGGTTTATTACTCATTTTGTGGTGTGGAGTCGCCTCCTGCAGGTTCGCCGTGCGTCCACTAGAGGGAGATCTGTCGCCTTGTATGTTCTCGGATGTTCTCTCTCCACCCCATGGCTTTTGGAAGGCTGTGTTTAGTTTGTGTGAATGGTCTGCTGTGAGGGGAGGGGGGTCTGAACGCAAGGAGGTGTCATCTCTTATCACGGAGGAAACAGGTTGGGTGGAAGGCCCCTTTAACCGCAGACTTACTGCCAAAGAGCGGGCCAGCAGGGACAATATTTTCATTATAAACACAGGGGAGACCACGTCTACTACACTTTATTCTACTGTTCTCTTTCTCTCTCTCTGACTCACACACACAGAGAAAGAGAGAGACTAATTCCGTTGAATGTTTGATTGAGCAGCACCAAACCGCAGCACGCAGTCACACCTCGCCGGTGATATCTGATGCTGACAGCTCTGACCCACACTGAGCCCTCATCCCTGCAGGACCTCGGTGCCGAGGCTGCCGGTGGCTCAGTCATTGTGCGATGCAGTCGGGGGGTCATTATGTTGCACTATCAGAGCGCTTTCCTCCTTTTCTCCACTGCCAGATTTGATGCGCATGGCTGTGCGCCAAGGTAAACACGGGGCGCACTTATCTGCCCCAGTGAAAGCTGCAAGTGGCGACGGAGAGGAGGCAGAGAGAGAGAGAGAGAGAGAGAGAGAGAGAGTCTGTCCCCAGAGGAGTCCACAGCAAATAGGCACGGGCGATTGCGCACGATTTAGCATCAACTTTAATTATTGCATGTATTCAGAGATAACACTTCTCGGGCTCGCCTGCAAACTGATTTATGCAGTGTCTGACACACTCGTTGTCGTCTCTCTTACTTGGGGGATCATTCATTTCTATTCAGAGTGGTGAGCATATGCGCACACACCATCCAGAGACAAAAAAAAAAAAGGGGGGGAGAAAAAAATGCTAACCATATTCGTGCATTTTTGAGTGGGGGCGCATGTGTTGCGCTTGAATATTTATGAGGCGGAGCGCGCAAGAAAGCTATGTTGGATGGATGTGAATGTCAAAAACCGGAAAGGTGCGCTGATGTGCCCATCTGGTAGCACTTTCACGGTGCTTACCGTGCCGTATGTGCCCAAAACGGAACCCTCCGGATCTGCAGAACTAATCTGAGAGGTGAGGGGGCCGGGGAGGAGCACAGGAGGTGGGACGGTGACCCGTCATTAACCCCGAGATGAGCGGAACCACGCAGGGGCGGAGATTCATCAAGGAGAGCTGTGGTGGTCATTAAAACTTCATACAGCAGAACGAGCTCACATTAAAGAAGTTCGGTCATTTAGTTGGATCAGAACACATTTCATAAGTTTCAAATGTAGCTGGGGAAAAAAGGAGAAAAATGACATGGGGACAGATCAGCTCTGATCAATCAGTGAGCCACATCTGATCATTTGTTCAGTGATCAATCACAGCAGAGTGGCCTGACAGCGCGCTCTGATGCGAGGAGGTGTCACACGGAGGCTCCTCGGGGTTAACGAGTTGACGCCCCTGTTCCCTGTAAAGTCCACATTCCACATAAATATGCACCTTATCAATGCTTTATTTATGAATCAATCGTTCAACAAGCCCGACTAACGCCAAACTCCAAGCAAGTTTGATCTCCTCTCTGCGGGCTCCACGTCGTCCAGAAAAAAAATGCGCATCACCAAACCAACTTTAACTGTTTGTCTCTAATAGGATGTTGGTTGAAGATCACACAGACGTCAACGAGCGCTGTGGCTCAGTGTGCCTCGGGAGAGAGGCTGCTGAGCTGCACAGTGGGCAGAGGGGGACAGAGGAGGCAGCCTGTAAAGGAAGCACGACTCGCTTATCGCGTCACTCTGGGTTCAGGCGTTGAGCAGGAAACAGCCTTTCCTCTCGGATTGTCGCAGTCGGAACAAACACACAATTTTGTCTTTGCTCAATGCACCCCTCGGCACAGAACACGCGGAAGCCGGTCAGAAGGAAAAATGCCTCCTTCGATAGAGATAGCTGTTCTGCTCCTCGGCGTCCTGGCTTTGGAGACGCGCCGGAGCGCCAGCGCGCTGCACATCCAACAGTCGTTCGCGTCTCCAAATCACACCAATAACTTCGTGGTGGACCCGGTGTCCAGGAAGGTCTACCTGGCCACCGTCAACAGCGTCTACCAGCTGAACGGCACCTTGAACCTCGAGGTGGAGAAGAGGACCGGGCCGGTGGAGGACAACCTGTTGTGCCATGCGCCACAGCTGCCCCAGGCTCCGTGCGAGCATCCCAAATCCCTCACCGACAACCACAACAAGCTCCTGGAGCTGGACCGAGAGCAGGGGGTCGTGGTGGTGTGCGGATCCGTGTATCAGGGCTTTTGCGAGCTCCGGAAAATGGAGAACATTTCGGAGATAGCGGTGGAGTTCCCACCTCAGGGCGAGAAGACTGTCTTCCCCAGCATGCTCAACATCGCCGCCAATCACCCGAACGCGTCCACCGTGGGGCTCATCTTCAAGAGCCACGGGGGAAACACCCGGCTCCTCGTCGGGGCCACTTACACAGGGGCGGGCACCCAGTTTTTCCCCAAGAACCACAGCAAGGAGGACCTGCGCTTCGAAAACACCCCGGAGATCGCCATCCGCTCCCTGAACATCAAGGATTTATCCCGACTGTTCACCTATGACATTAACCCCTCGGAGGACAACGTGTTCAAGATCAAGCAAGAGGTCAAAACCAAAAACAAGCTCAACTTCGTGCTCGCTTTCCTCCAGAAGACTTACTCCTACATCGCCTTTAATAATGACGCCAAAATGGGCCACAAGGAGAGCCAGCCCAACAGCATCCTCGCCAGGATCTGCCTGGACACCGAGAACCCGCGGAAACCCTCCGGGCCGGAGAGCAGGAAGCTCACCGAGTCCTACATCCAGATGCCTCTCCAGTGCGGATTTAACGGGAACATTTACAACCGGCTGCTGTCCGTTTACCAGGCGGAGATCCAGGCAGACGACGACGACGGGCGCGCCGAGCCCTACCTGTTCGGAGTGTTCTCCAAGGGGGACAGAAAGTCCGCTCTGTGCGCCTTCAAGTTTGGAGACATCGAGGAGGAGATCCGACAAGGCCGCAGGAACTGCTCCAACTCCCCCAGCAGCGACGTGCAGGTGCTGGACAGCGTTATCCAGGGCTCCGGGGCGGCGTGTATACACAAGGGAAACCTGGTGGTAAGGGCTGAAAGATCTCCTTTTACTGGCTGGCATAGAAAATCACATTTGGAATGAGTTTGGTTTAGTTTGGTGTGAGTTTATGTGGGCATGTGGTGCAAAAAATTACATTTTATCAAAGGACATTTATCTAAAAGTGTCATCTAACAGAAGAAAAACCTGAATTTTCTATAAATAAGTTGTTGTGACCTCTTAAGCTCAGTGGGACTTCCTGTTAAAATAAAGCTGTAATACAAAAAAAAACCAAAACTCAAAACAAGTTAAAAAAAAAAAAACAACAACAGACAAATCATTAAATTCACTAACATTATCTTATTATTTCATGTATGTTTTGATTTCTTGTTTAAGCATTCATTTGTCAACGTTACTGGAATCAGAACTGATATATTCTAATTAGACAAAGCCTTGAGATGATGAAAGTTTCTTTTTTTTTTTTTTTTTTAAAGGTGCACTACGTAGTTCTGGGGAAGACATTTTAATCAGAGGAGAAAAATCTTCACTGACAGATTTTAATTATTTTTTTTTTTTTTATGCCAAAACAAACTAACCTTAAAGTTCAACACAATTTCATCCTATTTTAATTTGTTTATATTTGGCGGACCCTGCCACCTTCCTAGCTCCAAACAGTGCTCTGGAGACATTATTTTCCTCTGAGAACTGCTTTTTTATTCAGTTATGGAAAAAAAAAAATGTCTGAGTTTGTGTTATTACCTTATTAATATTATGAATATTGAAGTTTTAAATTTATTCTCCAAATCTACACACTGCTCCTTTAATGGTCTCCACCGCCAATAACCAGAGTTTTCCCATGTACGCTTAAACATGCTTAAACGTCTGACTATGATTTACTAAAAAGCCGTCTGCCCTCGCAGTTGTCCTGACCCGACAAAATAAGACAAATTCAACTGTATCGTTGACAGTTTCCCATTTTTGCTTGCAACAGTTATCCCTCCTTAGCCCCGCGGCTCATGACTCCGAGGGGGGATCTCCCATGTCACGGGTATGGAGGTCATGATAGCTGGAAAAGACGCTCCAGAGCCGCGCTGTGGGGTTATGGGAAGGGTGAGATTCCTCTCACATGCAGCAGCTCCCTGTCTGCTCAAATATGAGGAGAGGAGGGGGGGGGTCGATGATTTCAGTCCAACCTCAGACGTGTTCTCTTTTCTCATTGGCTGCGTGTTGCTAACTATAACTCTGCCACAAATTCAACGTGCTGTTAGAGAATAAACACCGGCTTTGTCGCAAAAGCACGGTCAGATTATTATCTTGTGTTTTCAACGCTTTCCACTCGCATACCAAACCAAATATTTGCCCCTAAGGAAGCATTGCGTACTGTATTTGTCTCCAGTGTTTTCCCTCTTTGCTAATAGCGCCTGATAGTAAAAGCAAAGAAAGCCTTGCACAGTTTTCATTGGAATGCATTGTGGTGGCTTTTGAGTGACAGAGTCGAGGTCACAGGAGGCTGTCCCATGACCGCAGCGCTGTCAGGTCAGAAAGTTGCCCTCCTCGCTGGCACTGTCATGTTGGCTGTGGCCCCGGGGCCACTCCTCCCGTGACCAGTTTTCTGAGTACTATCTCAATTGGCTGCCTGCAGGCCTTCCTGAGACAGACAATACTGCTAAGTTCAAAGTTAATTTCGTCTGGGTTTTTCCTTTTTTCTTTTGCCGTAATACAACCTCACAGAGTGAAAAGTTTCTGAAGTCCTACGTTTGCGTTGCCACGGTCGCTGAAATGTGATCTTTTTTGTAGTCGACCGTCTGAAGGCCAGCTTTGAGGGAAAAGCCAGACACAATTTATGATAAGAGAGACGAGGCCGCGAGCAGAAGGGCCCGTGGGAAACGACTCTACAAATATCCACTGTGCTTAATTCTTGTTCTTTTTTTTTTTCTTTTCCTTTTTTTTTTTTTTGCCTCTGCGTGCTCTAAAATATTCAGAGAATTCCCAGTAGATCCTGGTGCTCATCCAAGCGTGGCACTAATGTTTTATCATTGCCCGCTGAGGATTTGACAAAAGCAGAGTCTTATGAGTGCTGAAGACCCTTGTAAGCCCTTTTCAAGTATTCACTGAGATGTCTAAAGAGTGATTTAGAAGAATGAGCTGCGCCGATGTGATAGCTACTATCAGCTCTTGTTTTCCACTTCGCTTTCATCATACAGCGCTTCTCTTTTTGTCTCAGTTCTCTCCCGTTTTCTAATCTGTACGGCGTGCTTCCATATGAGAGCTGGCGAGCATTGATCTCTCTCTCCCTCCCTCATTTTGTCTGTTCCAGTTGCAGTCCGAGCAGCTGGACTGCGGTGCGGCCCACCTACAGCATCCTCTGGCCCTGCGGAGGCCCCTGAAGGCCATTCCTCTTGTTGAATACGCAGGTCTCAGCTCAGTCTCTGTGGACTCGGTCCACAACCACACTGTGGTTTTTCTGGGAACCAGTAATGGACGCCTTCGTAAGGTGAGACACATGTAACCACCGGCATACACACACACACACACACACACACACACACACACATTAAAGGAGACATTTTATGCACATTTTTTAGTTCATATTTTTATGTTGGGTCTCTACTAGAATATGTTTACATGCTGTAATGCTCATAAAACACATCTGTTTTCTCATACTGTGTTCCCCCCTCTGTCTGAAACACTCTCTTTTAGCCCCTGTCTTTTTAAAGCCCCCCCCCCCCCCGAATACCCAGTCTCCTCTGATTGGTCAGCCCACACAAGCCTGAGCCAGCATCACTACACCAACAGGGCAGCTGTGCTAAATCAATTCTTACATGCTAAACTAGCCATTAGGCATAAATTATGCGATTGTGTTACACAGTGACGTAGTGTGATGTCACAGAATTAAAGGCGGGACCACTGACGAGGCGTTTCAGGAGCAGTGTTTTCTGTGGGAGAGAGGAGCTCCTGTTGGTTCAGACTTCGAGACATTTTAACTTTCAGGATCTTTCGCATGCACAGGAACATATAACACTCTTGACGGAAAGAAATAAAACAAAAAACGCATAATAGGTCTCCATTAAGGATTCCAAGTTGACGTAACCTCAGGTCAAAACGCAGATGTAGCGGTGACTGAGTGGAGTTAATGCATAATGTGAGGGAGCCCTCGAGCTTGGAAAAACTACAGCGGTAACGATTACGCGGCGCTGCTCTGATGTGGCCGCTGAGCCTTGTCAATAAGCCAAAGTTAGGTGTGTGATGAAACACTCGAGCCGGAATGTCTGCTTTCATCTCGTAGGTTCTCAGCCCTGTCGCCCCCTCGACCCCCTCGCTCCATTCAAACACGACCCCGTTAAGCAGCCCTTAATCATGAGCTTTAATGTCCCTCGGACCTGGTTGTTGTCTCCGAGATCACCAGAGGGCCTTTTAACAACATCGGCTGACGGCGTGTGACTCAGCCCCTGTTGGTCTACGACCTCGGCTCCAGAACATCTGCAGAGGGTCCGGCTCGTGAAAAGCTTTTCCCCGACTAATTAACGGCATTCCTTAATTCTGTCTCAGCCGCATTCCTAGTCACCCCTGACTGAGCTAGCCAGGCAGCGGAGTGCCTGCGAGCGCCACAAGCTGCTCCTCAGCTGTGTGCGGAAACAACATAAACTGACGCTGAGAGCTTTCTGACCCTATTGTTCTGCATTAGGCTGCTACCTTTTTACAACATTAAAATCATTGCGCTCGAGGGGTGTTTCATTCCGGGGCCCGCTAAAAGAGCTCCTTGTTTTCCTCCCCAGATGAAGGCACTGTTTTAGCTCCGGCTGAGCATGCTGTAATTGGTTTTTGGATGGTTTATACCGGATGCACACCATCGGTCCGGATGGTGCGAGCGGCTCCGTGTACGAGTGTGTGTGTGTGTGTTTGTGGATGTCTGTTTGCCTGATTGCAGGTTTGACTTTGCTTTTTAGGTGTTTGACTTTGTCTTTGGGGCCAGTGCAAGTGTGGTTGAGCGAGTTCACGTGTTTACTCAGATGAATGCATACCCTGTGATTAGGTTGCTATATGTGTGTGTTCGCCCTCAACCTCGTTATACAGTGAGCATCTGTGACCTTGGGGCGACGACTTGCTCTGTGCTTTTTAGCTTTACTCGTCTTTTTTTACCGTTGTGTGTGGCAGCGTCTGTCTGCGTGTGTCTGTGTGGGTCTGTGTGTGTGTGTGTGCCCCGAGGATAGAGCTGTTACAGAGGTTAATGGTGCTGTTAGCGTGTGTAATGTGATTCTGACTGTGAGTTTGGCTCCGACTAAACACAGGGGAACGGTGGTTGAGATTAAGTTAGGCCTCTTTTACTGTCTTTGAGAGAGCCCCTCAGTGAAGTAATTTGTAATTACATGCATTTTTTAATGAAGTCTCTCCCCTCCCATTACAGCTGACTTCCATTTTCCTGCCTCTCGCCAGTGTCCGCCCTTTATCTCGCTCACTCCTGTCCAATTTTTGCTCCCTCGCTCGGTCCGCCCCCTCCGATCCTCAGTTCATCGCTTCATTGTCTCCCGTCTCTTTTCCTCTCTCGCGCTCCGTCTCAAATATAAAAGGCCCCTTTGATTCATTTTGCAAACAAACAGACTTTATCTCCTTTCCCTCTCTTGTTCTCTCTCTCTCCTGCCCCACCTCCATCTGCCTTTATTCTCCCTCCTTTACACCCAGGTACACACACACACATACTCACACACACACACACACACACGCATAGAGAATGAGTGCACAGCAGCTGAGCACTCCCCAGTTGAATAGGGGCTTTCATCTGCAGGCAGATAGACAGAGAATGGAGTCAGAGCGACCTGCCAGTACAGCAGGTGTTTTTGTTGCCTGACCTGGTGGCACACTGTGCCCGAGCTCTCCTCGTTTCTCCTCCCTCCCCTTGCTCCTATTCTGCTCCCCGTCCAGGTGTGTGGGCTGCTGTTTACTCGCTCCTCACCGTGTCACTCCGCGTATGTGTTTGTCGACGCCGGGGTGCGGGGTGAAGACATGGCCCAGCTGCTTACTATCTCCAAGCAGAAGAGTGTGTGTGTGTGTGTGTGTGTGTGTGTGCGTGTGTCGACAGGTGGGTGGTGTTATAAAAACGACAGTGATATTTAGAGGATGAGATAATGCCACTCCTCACAGGTTAAGCCAATGGTTTACTAAGCTTCTGTCTGCTCGGGTTTAACATTAACCAGCTCTTCTCAGTGGGTGGTGAGGTTTTTTTGTGTTTGTGTGTGTGTGTGTGTGTGTGTGCGTACTTGAGGGGGTGTTCAAGCGGATGGAGAAGTGGCACAACCCGTGCTTGTCACCAGGCGCCGGTCAGTTTGCCAGTTCCTCAGGACGGCAGGATGTCTCCATTGAAGGGAGACCCGACAAATCTCAGTAATAAGAGCTTTCACTGTCTGCGTGACAGGAAGTCTCACTCAGCACAGTTTGTTTTTCTATGCGGCTCGGTGTGTGTGTGTGTGAGCGTGTCTGTGTGTGCGTATGTTTGTGCGTACGTGAGAACATGTCACCCGTTTTATTATCTTGAGCTGCAGGGAGGCCAGTATGTAGATAAATCACCGCGCAGCCAAACGAGATTAGGCACACCGCTCGACAAAGGACCTCCTAAAATACACATAAAAAAAATATTTGGAAATAAGAGATCGGGACATTTTTAGATTAACTTACTGTGGCAACAATTGTTTATAGATAATACGTACATCCAATTCATAAAAAATGAGAGGGTTCAGAGGAGCTAAAGTTGCCATGAACGAATATATTTATCTTGGCGAAACACCTTAGCGCAGGTAGCTGCCGCCTCAAAGCGAGACACGTGGTCATGATGTGTAGGTGGGAAAAAGCTGCTCCGCTCGAGGTGTTGCTGAGCAAAACTGACCTTGAATTTTTGCATGAAATGCGCTGCTCGATTCTTAACGTTTGAGAAGTTCCTGTTGCTCAGCTGACTCTTCCTTGTTGAGTTAACCTTGAGAAAATAAGAACTGCACCCGACTGCACCTGCGATCCAACCTGTGTCCTCTGCTCTCATCTCCCCCTCACAGCTGACCCTCTTGCCGAACATGACCTTGGCCAATCAGTGGACACTGAAGCTGCCAGCCAGCGAGGCGGTCCACCACGCCATGACCTTCGACCCCAACGACAGCAACTACCTTTATCTCATGACCTCTCACCATGTAAGAATCTGCCTCCGGCCTCCAGACGTCTGTTGAGTCTCCTCACCTAACCCTAACCCTGATTTATTCACGTCAGCATGGAGCTGACAGTCAGACCTCATTTCGCATCCAGTGAATCCTCCGCGCCTCGGTTTAGCTGAACACAGACAGATTTGTGGCCGCAGACCTTCAGTACGTTTAGGTGCTGCGTTTCCAAACAGATGTGTTGCAAGGCAGATGTGCTCACGACAGGATGTGGCTGCACCTCCAGCACTTCTGTGGTACAGTGCAAATGCAGTTGATTGTCTGATTGTTTTTGTGTGCCTGTCATCAGATATAACCGCGTCTGTGAGTGCCCGTAAGTGGAACATGGTGTATAAACAGACGAAATAGGACGATTTAAAATGCATTAAGTCTTCATAGAGGAAGTTATAACTGTTGCCAAATACTGCACTTTCATAACCGCCTGGATACATGATCGTCCTTCTGTCTGCTTATAACGACAGTGGCGTGTGCCGTAAGCCTTTTCTCTTAAATGTTTATGGGGATGAGTGAGTACGCCATTATCTGTAATCTGTTTAACCAACTTAGTTATCTGTGTCAGTACTAGAAATGAGCGAAAATGGAGGGAGTTATGCAGAACTTGTTTACTTAAGCCTGAAATAGAGAGAGGCAGGGATGACGCACTTTTGAAGGCTAACCCTGAAGTTAGCGTCGCCCTGGTTCCCTCGACAAAAAAGCCCACAGGATTTTTTTTTTAAGCTCCTTTGGCGAACACAAGTTCATGATACATACAAGTTTTGTTTACAGGATCATCCAGACAAATGAGCACCACTTGGATATGATTTTTGAATCGTAAACGTAGCAATGAGCTGACGTCAGACTATAAACAAACTGCGTCACGGTCACACGACTCCTACAACACTGTACTGCACACACTTTCCTAGAAATTGATCAATAGTTAGAATAGTTTCCAGCTGAAATGCTGTAAAGACGGACTAGTGAGTAGATGACTCTCCATGTTTGGCTTAATTTAGTTTAATGTCAAACTCTGTAGTCTCATTCAGCCACTTAGCAGTCATCGTGAATGCTTTGTAATTTGCATGTTGGGCATTCCCAGACGAATTTCACGTTGTAGAACAAAACATGGAGACAACAACATTATGTAGCTTTTTTTACTTTTGATGGTGCGGTGTCTTGTAACGGGGTGAGTGGTGTCTCTGTCTCAGCCACTCCGCCCCCCCATCACTTGTTCCTGCGCCGCGTAACTTCAGGATCCCAGCGTTGGATACATGTTTATTTTTAGATACGAAGTTTTCAGGACATAACATTGTTGTGGTGTAGTGAGTTTTGTTTGTAGTTAGCACCACCTACTACACCTACGCCTTTGTCTGACAAATTGTTACAGACCTGGGATCTGTGTTTACGACAGTGGTGTTGCACACGGAAACTGCGAGGGGTGCCAAATCACAAAAAAATGCCAATTTCGACATAATTTTGCTTTAACCACAGACCTTATTTCAGGCATCTAACCAGAAACCCATTCGAAGAACCCAGCGACCTCTACGAGGGAACCGAAAGTGCAAAAATGCTGATTTCTTTCTGTGTTTTAGGACTCTTTCCTGCGGCTCTCTATTGATATGGGTTGATCAGCAGTTTCCATAAATTATTTATTAGAAAACTAATTACAGAACAGCCTCAGAATTGAGCCTCAGATAAATGTTTTTTTTTTAATTACAAGAGTGAGAAGTTAGTTTTTATAAACTTGAATGAATAAATTCTCAGTTTATCCACTTAGGGAATTTCCTTCACGAGCATCACAAAGTACATTATCTGTGCTGAAGACTTGTTTCATCTGCATACTGTCTCAGCCCTAGTTTATGTACTGCGTATGATTGTGAGGTTTGAATGAGGAAGTAGGACTGATACTTGGCATATTTTGTTTCCACACTGACGTGTATGAAATGTCAGAAAACGGTGAATCAGTGTCTTTAAATAGCTTGTTTTGTCTGCCTAACAGTCCCAAACCCTGACTTATTAAATTAACAATTAGACAAAACAGAGAAAAGCGGCATTTAAGAGAATTAACTCAGGAATGTTTGGTATTTCTGCTCGACAAAACGAGTAGTCGATTACCGAAACTGTTGTCGAGTCATCCTCTTTAAATCGCTTCAGCACGAGTTCTGTGTTAAAAGTCTGCACGAATCTTAAACAAATCTGTTGCTCTTACCTGACATACTAACAATATTGTTTGTGTGTGTGTGTGTGTGTGTGCTGTCATGTGCAGATGCTCAGGGTGAAAGTGGCGGATTGTGACCAGTGGAGGAGCTGCGGCGACTGTTTGGGAGCGGGCGACGCCCACTGTGGCTGGTGCACTCTGGAGAACCGGTAGGAAACACACACAGTTTGCTTTTTGTTTTCTCTGTCTATCGGTTCCCCATCTATCAAGTTAATTATCCCTTGTTCTCTTCTGCTGCCAATAAAACATATAATTCAATCAAATTGTCATGCTGTGTATTCACGCACAAGGCACATGCCTTTTTTTTTTTTTTAAAGACAAAGTGTGGAAAGATCTTCTGTCCCCTCCTGCCCTTTATTTAAGCAGTGATCCAGCTGCAGCTGTTTTAGATGGGTGATTGATTTAAGTTTCTGCTCATTTCCGAGGCAATAAAAGATCAGATTTATGTCACAATGAAATAATTTGAGCTTGTAGTTTTGATGCTCCTTAATGGCTTAATCCATGAGACTCGTTTGCTGGTTTTCATCATCGTCTCTCTCGATTTCAAAACGTCGCCCGGATGAATGAGTCTTGGCAGTAACGGAGTGAGTTTTTGGGCCGGAGGGCTGTTTTTTTGGATCGAGCAGAATTGATTTGCTTTTCATTAGGCCCCAGACTTGGGAGCAACATCATTGTTCAGAGCGGTCCCCTGGTTCGCTGGTAGTTTTGGGAGGGGGTGACAGGCTCGGAGTGACTTGGCTGAAGTGTTGCTGTGAGCGAGCGGGTGTACCCTGTGATTAATGTGGCTCTGTCAGGACCGGCTCTCTGGCTCTGCGTTCGCTTGCTTCTCGGGGAGAATATGTGTGGTGTCGAGCTGTGTTTGTTTGTATTTGTGTGTGTGTGTGTGTGTGTGAATGAGTGAGTCGGTTGGTTGCTTGGTGATTAAGGCAGATCAGACAAGATAGTGAATTTTGTGATGAGTTGTGCTGCAGCTCTGGAGGCTCTGGCATTGCCAGGGGCCATTCAGAGCTGGAAGAGTGGAACTGATGAGAGTTGTGTGTTAGTGTGTCTGATTGGTGTGTGTGTGTGTGTGGTCAGACTGTCTCGCTGTCATCTCCCTGTCTCCTCTACTTATTTATCTATCTGTCGTCTCTTTATCCCAGTCCCTTTCTCGCTTCACTGCATTTTTTCTACCCTTGTGATTCTCTCTCCGTCTTCTGCTTCCTTTTTTTCCTCCCTCCTCCTTGCCCCCTTCTCTTTCCTAGTAGCTTTGAGAATCTAGCCATCCCTCTCTCAACCTTCCTCTCTGTCTTACTCTTCCTCGTCTCCTCGTCTCCTCTCCTCCTCCCCCAGTGCCCTTGTCCTCCTCTCTATCCTTCTACAAAGGAGCGTTGATTGTGATGATGGTGGTGGGAGGGAGAGTGCACACTGGTTCTTTTGACAAGGAAATGTCAAAGTGTGTAAGCCTGTGTGTAAGTGTCAGCGTGTGTGTGTGTGTGTGTGTGTGTGTCGCTGTCTGGCTCTCGGAGTCCAGGGAGCTGATGTCATGCGTGTGTGTGTGTGTGTGTGTGTGCGTGTGTGTGTTTGATGCACTGTTTGGCCAGTCATGCCAGCCGCTGGGCAGGCGCTGTGGCCTCAGAGGCCGGGGGATCAGGGGGTTGAAGTGTGGGGGTGGATGGTCTCCTCCATCACCTCACTGTCTGACACAACTACAGATACTGAGTAGTAGAGAGAGAGAGAGAGAGAGAGAGAGAGAGAGAGAGAGAGAGAGGAGACCACTAGAGAACTATCTCACAATCTGTGAAGCCACCACTGTCTTTGTGGGCGTCTGTTTGATTTTATGCACGGCTCTGACGTCTCTCAGCACGTCTTCATGGAAAGCGAGCATGAAAACATGTCTGTTCGCTCGTTGGAGTCAGCATTGTTGGCAAAAAAAAGAGGGCTAGTTTCGTCCGCCAGAGATAAAGCTTAGTCCTTGATCACTCTTTTCATGCTGGCGCTGGTTTAATCTGCCACATGTCACAAGAAAGCACTTAAATATCTTTGTCTGAATCAAATTATGCGTCATGTGCCATCTTTTTGCTATTCACAAACTATCATGCTTATCTGTATGTGCTCGCCTCACGCTGACTTTGTGTGTCTGTGTGTTTCTGGGTCTGCGTGTGCCGTTAGAAGCTCATGTGTTCTCCTGCTGTTTAACAGTCTCACTTGTTTCCCACCTTATCTGAGACTTAGGAGGCAGCCAGTTTTCTCAGGTCATATTTTAGCTCCACAAGGTATGTTGGCTGTTTATTTTTAGGAGCTGTTTGAAAAGCTTTTATAGTCAGCACGCTGTCGTGAGGCAGGTGCTGAGTAAATGGTAAATGGAGTGTGTGCGTGTGCGTGTGCGTGTGTGTCTAATATATGTTTATTGTATGTATATTAGCTGTTGAAGCCCTTCAGCGAAGAGAGGAGTGCTTTGAATTTATTTCTCCTCACTGCTGCACTTGATCAGATTGTTTCTTTGATTTGGCAGGGATGTCATGAATGCATTTTAAAAAAAGAATAGAGAAAGGCAAATATATCATGATGTGAGTGACTTCAGTTTGATAGCCAGTCTTACTAGCAATCACTTGCTGTTTGCTGATGCTCATCTGAGACTGAATGTCTTTTTCTTTGGAGATCGTCAAATGATAAAAGTTTCCGGGATGCCAGCTTCAGTTTATACCAAGTGTCATCTATGAGGTATTCAGCACTTTAAGATAAAATCTGGAGTTTACTTGGCAATCTAAATATATACTTCTAGATGGGTAACAAGGAGGGCACTTTTGACCCATTGTAACCCAAGAGGATGTTGCATTTAACAATTATGATTTCGACATCCAAGGGTAGTCGCCACAAATGTTTTTCATTATAATCTGGGCAACGGCGGATATTTCATTGCAGTGTTGCGGGTGGCCATAAACAGGAACATTTCTTGGGCAATTCCTAAGGGGACACCAAAGGTGCTGCCAAAAGTACTGTTGTATTACATTTATAAAAAAAAACACACACTGATGACTGCTATTACCACATTACTTGAAATTGAAGGGAAATAACTTTAGGGTTTAACCAGCTTGGTAAAGGAAGCTGCTGCTGAGTACCCATATTGCAGCCACGTTGATGCTCAAGATTCAACCGTGAGGTAATGGACCGAAAAAAAAATGCAAAAAAGCAAAAACTCTGTTTTGTTTTAAAGGAGAAATATTATGCTGATTTTCGGGTTCATACTTTTATTTTGTGTAACTACGAAAATAGGTTTGCATGCTTTAGTGCTCAAAGAACACATCAGTTTTCTCAAACTCTCTTGTCTGAAATGCTCTGTTTTAGCTCCTGTCCCCTTAAGGCCCCTCCTCCAGAATACCCAGTTTAATATGATTGGTCTGTTCACACATGCCTGACCCAGCACCGCTAACAACAGAGCAGCTGTGCTAAATCGATTCTTATGTGCCAAACTGGGCTCTTAGCATAAATTCTGCAAATGTATGACATGGTGATATAGTGTGATGTCACAGAATTAGAGGTGCGACTACTGAGGAGTTGTTGAGCAGTGAGAGAGGAGCTTCTGTTGGTGCGAACTTTGACCTTTTTAACTTTTGCATGCACAAGAACCTATACAGAACAGTAAAGGAAGGGGGAAATAAACAAAAGAGCATAATAGAAATTAAAATATTTTTTAAGTGCCCTTAACTGTTAAATCAGCTGCTGTAGTTGCTTCTGACTCTCCATTCAAACACCCATTTGCAGCGAGCGTCCACGTTTTCCCGAGCAGATACACTCCATGCACTTTTAGATTGCAAGCGGAAAGTCAGATTTACGACTTGCAATGGAACGCACCATTCATACACGACGAAGGTTCAAACGAGAGTATGTCTGGATCAAACCACTGTGAGGCACATAACAGGGGTACGTAATCTATAAAAACTTAAAATCACGCTGTGTTCGCGTCTACAGTTAGCACACATGTTTTCAATGCAGACTATCGTATTATTTGTATATATATATGTTTACAATGATATAGGTTATTTAGGGGACAACTCTCGTCGTTTTTCGCCGTGCCCCCCCCCCCCCTATTATCTGCGTGTGAATTGTTTGTAGCATCGCGTGTCAAAAACGTTAGCATGAAGTCTCACTCTCTGTTCAAACATGTCCCGAGTTAACTCATGACTTTGCTCATTTAGTACTATTATATTTCAGCAGAATTCATGTACGAAAAGTTTGGCATGTTTTCGTTAAATGAACAAAAATGGAGCAAGAGTAAAGAGCCGTCAGCCACTCTGGCAGCTTGGTGAAGTTGTACTGAGGCACAGCTAAATGTTGACATCAGCATGCTAACTTTCTCACAATGGCTGCTTACAAGATGATGTTTGGCAGGTAATTAATGTTTGTCCGTCAAAATAAAAAACATGTCGCTTTTTGCAGCTCACACTGCAACACACTTCGCTGTAGGTTATCATGTTCACCACCTGAGGCTGGGGGAATGTCATTAGCTGTGCAGGTACTTGATCATAAAACAAAGTGTTTTTTTAACTGATGGCAGTGTAAGATGTTAAGAGATTGTAAAAGTTATCAGCATTCATCCTCTGGGATAAAGAAAGTGCAACATTTTCAAAGTACGTTTTTTAAAAAAACAAAACAGCCAGCAGTGTAAAAAAAAAAAAAACAAGAATGACTTTCAAAATAAAGTTAAGTTAAATCAATAGCAAGAAAAGTCCAGTGTATTACCTGTAAATCCACTTTAGTGTGACTGTTGAGTTTGCTGAGTGTGTGTTCAGAGTTTATGAGGTTTGTTTGTGTCTAGGGGATTTTTGTGTGGCTCACTTCTATTTTTAGTCCAGCAGCTGACCTCACGGCCCCTCTCAGTCCCTTCAGTGCCAATGGGACTGAAAATCTGGACGTTCACTTTCCGGACACTCACACGTACAACCGTGTGGCCACACAGACGCACACTTTATTTTCAAACAACGATAGAAGCGTGAGAGGGGGAAGTGGGATGAGCCAAACTCATTATGTGGCATGTTAGGACGCTGCTAAATGGGGCCCATTTGGTTTCTCGTTACTGTGAGGTCACTTTGTCCTTTTCAGCGTGCACTGCAGATGAACTGAGCTCTGTGCCAACGGCCAGTGAAGTTCATTAGTGAAGCAGAAGTCAGAGTGTGTGAGGCCACCTTGCATGTTGAATGCCCTCTTACAATTGTTCTGTCCTAGACATTCATTATACTCACAGATGGGCTCATGCACAGAGTATGCTCTATGCATGTCCACACAAACACACACGTTCATGGATGCACCATTGGTCCGCACAGATTAAGAATCAGTCGTTTTTTTTATTCAACTATGGGTAACTGGCCCCTGATCTGAGTGCCTACGGGATGGGTTGCCATAGAAATGTGTGTGACCTAGAGTCAAGTAGTCTCTTGTTGAGCCAGACAAACTGACAGCCGAGGACTGAATGTGGCTTTAGGAGACTAGAGGACCTCATAAATCTGTGGGAAGCGGACCATGAACCCCAGCGGTGAGAATTTGTCAAGTCCTGGAATGAAATGGAAAACACAAAAGTTTTTCTTCTCCCCACAAAGGATAAAATGTTGACCTTAAAGCTCTGCATTCACACACCAGTGTTGTAATCCAGTGACTGACTGACTCTCAGCTGAAGCCGTGAAAAGCAATTACTATATATGAGATAGTCATATCCTGATAGAAGATCTTATCCCAAAATGTTACGCCTAATTTTCCATGACATATTCAGTACAGAAAATCAAATATCCCTGTCTCTTTGTGCTGTCCTCTAATCTAAATATGGCATGATAATTATGATTGCTGTCTGTCACTCTGTCCAGATGTACCCTCCAGAAGGAGTGTGCCCAGGGGCTGTTGGCACGGTCCTGGATTAGCATGGGTGAAGGCCCCCAGCAGTGTCCGTCCATGACCCTGACACCCCCAGAGATTAGCATCTCTGCAGACATCAAGGTAATACCAACTCCCTCCATTTTAATGTCCTCCATCACATTCATGTTACAAGTGTTGTTGTCCATCAAGTTATGTTTGTAATGGGGTCAGTGTATTTAAAGCTGATGAAACAGGGTGTCTCATGACCACCTTCATAACTTGATACCTCTCACTATTATTAAACACACTGTTGTTATCACTCTGCTGTTAGACTGTTTACAGTATGTGATTATCTTTCTATTCGTATGGGTGCCTTTCACTTATACCAATAATAATTTTACTTATAGGACTTATGGGTTCTTTTTACATCACTGCCTACTTTGGCTAATTGTGACAGACAGTCAGACACCTTGTTTTTTTTTTGTTTTTTTTATTTAAATTTAAATCAAATTTAATTATAACATTCAGACCCCTCACCAATAATTCTCATACCATCCCTCAGTCAGTAGCAACAGTAAAATGAACATTAATACGAAACCTCAATAAACCGTCACCTTAATTTAGTTTATCATTAGAATGCTAGATTAGCATGGCAGCCTTAGTGCGCAATTAGTGCATTAGCACCAACACCTGTTTGTGTGATTATTATGGGGGTGTTGATGCTCTCAGCAGAATTGTTGGTGTGCAGATTCTGTGCGCGCTCAAACAGCAGAGCCTTCTCAGCCAAATGTAACTGTGTAACCACTGGCTTGAAATGCTCAATTTGTTAATGAACAGTGTCTGTTGCTGTACCCCAAATCAATTCCACATTGCTATTTGATTTGGGTTTTGAGAATGTCTGAAAAAGTGACAAAAGTATGTGCAAAATGTCACTATGCATACCAAATTTGTGGTGCTGTTGATGAACACCATTGTTGCTAAATGCAAAAATGGAGGAGCTACTCGCACCTGAAAAAACAGCAAATCTGAGACAGTGGCAAGACAGCTCTGAAGAGTTGGTGTGAAATTAAGAAGAAAAACAATTTTCTTTGTCTTTTTTAGATTTAATTTGCAGTAGTTTTCCAAAGTGGCTTTCCAAAATGACTTCTGTCACAGAAAGATGTTAAATTGCTGTATACTAAGTATGCTAGTTTAGTAAGATTACTATATAGTACATACTGTATTGTCCTCTCATTTGCATTGGTAAACACATTAGATTTTTATAATTCTGCACACTTATAGTAAGAAAACAAGTACTATTATCAAGAATATAAACTGAATCTTTCCTTTCCTCTTCACACAAGTTCCTATTGTGCAAATGAAGAAATGCAAGTGAAACTTTGTTCGAGCTGCCAGTTTTCAGACAAACAACACATGACAAAGGCTTTCCTGCTGCGCTGAAAATGTTTCAGTGAATGTTAAAGTAGATCTTGACTTTGATGATGAGTATTATCTTCCAAATCTGTCATCTTATACTCTTAAAAACATCTTGTATGAATTTAGGACACAGAGAAACTGTTGAATATTGAGTGCTTCTTCACACCCCTTATCTAATTTTCTGACCGGCATCATACTTGTGGGGTGTGACATGCAAACCGTTGTTTTCAATGATTTCTTCCCTTCAGTACATCATGAAACAGAAGCCAAACAACAATATGATAATTAGCTCACAGAGTTTTGACACTGGGAATGTATTTGACCTTTAATTACAGCTCATAATTAGACGAGGCTGAGAGACGACAGGTCATTAATTGGTTCATTAATTGCAGATATTTGCTTGTTATGTAGGTCAGTTCGGCTGGGCTGTAATAGATCCACCAGCTGCCCGATTCACAGGCATCCTTCAGAGCCACAGGAAGCTCGGCTCAAGGTTGTCTTTGCAAACAGGAAGCAGCAGGCAGGAAGTCGGACCGTAGCCAGGAAATGATCAATTCTAACAAACAATGGGGCGAATTTTTAAGCCACGTTTGCACATGCTTTTGGCCACTTCTGCTCGTATCTGCTGAATATGCCATCTTGCTCTTCCTCTCTTCTTAACGATCTTTGCCTGCCTCCCACCCCCCGCTCGGATTTTTTTTTTTCTCACATTGAAATCATTTAACTGAAATTCAGTCATGTCAGAGAGGTGTAATGTTTCTCATTATACGTCTATCTGTCACACAGTCAGATTTAGAAATAGATGTAGCGCTGTGCCATCTGTTTCTTCATTGCACATTAGTTCCTCCATTTCTCCGCCTGAACTCTTGAACAAATCTCAAGTAATGCAAGCACTATTTGCCCAGCGATGATTAACTGTACAGTACATCCGGCTGGATATGAATACATGTGTGTGGGAATTAAGATTAAGATGAGTAGTTATTTATATTTATACTCCTTTATCTGTTTTCTGTCGTAGGATGTTGGCATTCTGATAAATGGCAGTGTTCCTGATCTGGCCGGCTCCCGGGTAGAGTGTGAATATGGGCCGGGTGTTTCTACAGCTGCCACGGTGCACCTGGACTACGGTACCGCTCAGATTCAAACCTGTCCTCTACTCTCTCGAGAAAACTACCAACCAATCCTCCCCGGAACAGGTGAGACTGAGCACATGCATTCATTTGGCAGTGTGCCAGCCTTATCTCCCTACACAATACAAGTGCAGTTACAGAATGTGATTTTTTATTTATTTTTTATTTACAAGATGTTGAGCTGTATCAGAACAAATGTAATTTCCCGTTTCACACAGTCAGTTTCTCAAAGTCAGTGGAGCATGAGGACGTACCGCTGTCAAGTTATGACATCGATACCATCTCGAATGCTTGACACATGCGGCTCTGTTTACATGCCTTTGTTTTTTCAGATCATCTGACTGTTTCTGTGGCGATAAAGGTGAATGGCACATCTGTGGTATCAGGGAGCTTCATCATCTATGACTGCGAGAGGACTGGAGCAATACATCCCAAGACATCGTGAGTCACACTTCCATTGTCACTGGTGGTTTATCTCAAATTCTGAATTTGTTCTGGGTCGATAATGCTTTATTTTATAGTTTAAAAGTAAACCTAATTGTCTAAATGTTCTAAATTACCCCAAGCATCTTTATCGGTCAGGCTCTAAAGTAAAAAAAGGTGTAATTGTCCAACATTGTCCAACATTCTTTTAAAAAAGCAAAGATTACAGAAAAATCAAAGACACAAATACAAATACAGCAGGATTTTATTTTTTTCATCTTGCCCACAAAATCAGTTATCTCATTAGCCCCCTGGTGACCATTTGGAAGGGCCTGACCCTGAGGCTATAAAAAAATGAACAAATAGACAAAAATATAGTAATGTAATATCCAATAAAATGTGAGTCACAGGGGCCATTTTTACTGCAGAACGTGTGCTTTTACTTTTCATGCTTTACACAAGGTTTTTTCTGATGATATTTCAGTACTTAAAGCAGGACTTGTACTTATAATGCAGTATTTTAACATTATTTTAATGGTACTTTGTCTTAAGTACAGGATCTGAGTACTTCTTTCACCACTGCTCAGACCTTCATCCAGTTGCATCTTGAATTACAAGCGATCCCTCTAAACAAACCTTATGAAATGAGACCTAAATACTAATAAGCTATCCCCGAACAGAGGGCTCTACAAAGCTGTAGCATTGCTCAAATGTCAGCTTGAGTCTCTGTGGCATTGCAGATGTGCACATGTAGCTGATGGCTGAAAGAACAGCGACGCTTTTCTATTCTGCCTCGAAGGTCTTTCTGCTTGGTCCATAACCCCTTCCTCCCGTGTTTTTTTTTTTCTTCTGCTTTCTATTTAGGCCTTGGTGAGTAAATATTGCCGACACGTCCTCTTGCAGGGCTTATTGTGTATTTGGCTTACTCAAGGTTTCTCAGTGCAGGATCAAATGTGGGATTAATATGCTGTAAACGTTAAGCCGAGGGAAATTGGATATGTATGTCTGGCTGGTCATGTTGATGTTTGTTTTTGTGAAGGACCGCGACTGGTCACAAAGAGGGTTTTCTCATATCTGGAGGCGATCCAGCTGGCTTCCTCTCACATGTTGGACCATGTCAAAGGATCCACTTTATCTGATGGGCAGATCTTAGGCTTACAGGGGCATCAGTGTGTGTGTGTGTGTTTGTGTGTGTGTTTGACTGATTCCCTGAGATTGAAATCATTTGGGTGTGTCCCTTTTGTTCACTTTTTGAAAACAGCCTGTAGGTGTGAACGCAGCAGTTGCAGGTACATGTGTGCAAGACTGCACCCAATATGTGCACATGGCCTCTGTGCTCGGCGAGGTCCAGGAGTGTGAAATTAGACGGTGGTTTGTTGAAGGTGATAATGAGCAAAGTGCCATTCTCACAGGATGAGTATTGGGCTGCAAACTGTGGAGCTGCTATACTCTGTCTGATTTTAATCACTTCAAGCTGTTTTTTTTTTTTTTTTTTAATATTCCCTAAACAGAGTCTTATGAGACACTTCTCCGCAGTGAAACGAGTTAGTGGTGTCTCTTTGTTTTGTGCTTTATGAGAAAATAGCCATCACTTTGTTTTTTTCATACGTTAAAGTTGGGTTGAAGTCATCATTGATGCTAATAATATAACAAACCATTAATGTCACATATGATGTGTTTTTAAAAGTATGCTACAGCAAAACTATTGTTGGACTGGAAAATCTGTCATCTGATGCTTCTTCAGCGTGTGCTTTAATTACCTGAGTAAAAACTACTTAGGTGTTAACATCACACACCACAACGTGAGATGTTGTCAGCCACATTTCCTTTTGGGCAATCTGCCAAAGAGCTAGACAATAAACCCAATTTCAGGGCTGCATCCACTGATAATGATCATTGTTGATCAATGTACCACAACCATCAATTAATCATTTTGTCTGTGAATTGTCAGAGAATAATCAAACTGTCTAAGATACAACCAGCTAAAACCCAATTTACCGTCACTTAAGACAAAGGAAAGCAGCAAATCCTGACTGCTGAGGAGTTGGTAATGTTCGGAAGCTTGAAAAATGACAAACTGTTAATCGTAGTAATTGCTAATTATTTTTTTCTCGATCAGCTATCTCTCAATCTGAATCTCTTTTCCAGACTAGATGTACTTACATTGCCATTTTCAGTTAATAAATGAATTGTCTGCGACCTGCATTATTAAATGGAGAATTGCTACCACAACCAATGACGGACAACTAATCAGAACACAGTTTATTCCAGAAGTCCTGATATTCTAAAGGGGCACGCTACTGATTTACACATGAAAATATTTTTTTCCTGTCAAAGGCTTAATAACTGTAAAAGAATGTTGTCTCTCTCTGTCTGACTCTGATGTCATAGCGATGTCACCAGGGTTATCTCAAACTGAGCTTGAGAATTCAAATTTTTTAACAAAGAGCCCATGTTGAGAGAGATTCTTACCACTCAGGGAGTGTCTTAAGAAAGATGCTATAACATTGCATTATGGGAAATGTAGGATCCAGTGGTTTTGGAGCTGTGAACCCATTCATGAAATGATATTCGTGTGTTGAATCTGTTTGTTTTTTAAAGACTCTGTGTTTGTGTGTTTGTGTGTGTATATGTGTGTGTGTGTGAGTGAGAGAGTGTTTAGACAGTTCTCCCATGACCCATTGAGAGTGGTTACTAGGCAGAGTGTTAATGACAACCAGACGACAGCATTCCAGTCTCACCAAACAGCCCAGTAGGACAACCACCTAACCTGCCCTCTTACTCTGTTTCTCCCACTCTCTTTATGTCTCTCAGCCACACACACACACACACACACGCACACACACATACTCTCTCTCTGTTGTATTTGCTTTTTATGTTCCTCCTTGTGTCTCAAGTTCTTTCCAGCACTTCTCCTTTCTCTTCCCTTCGTCCATCTCTGTTCCTCTCTTGGTCTCTCCGCCTCAAACTGGTCTTTTCTTCTGGACGTATTTCTCTTTGACAGAAACGTGATTGAGGATGTGTGTTTAACCGCTGTGTCCACCGAGAGGCCCTGAGAGTGTGAGCCCCGACTGTGTATTTAGTGTGTGTGTGTGTTTGTGTGTGTGTGTGTGCGCATGGTCATTATGACTCAGGGTGGGCAGTGTCAGAGGGTATTTACTGTCAGTGTTAGGTCAAGCAGAGAGAGAGAGAGAGTGTGTGTACGAACAATCTTTGTATGTGTGTGGTAGGTAGTCCATAGGTGTTTTAGTGGGACAGAAAGGGAGTCAGAGAAAACAGAAAAGCTGAAGCTGATAAGAGCCTTGAGGGGCCGTCTGCTTCCAATCACAACACACGCGCACACACACACATAGATTTCGATTACGTTTTTGCATCCCCGTACATCCATCCCGCTCCACTCCTCCCCCAGTCTAAAGCCCCCCTCAGAGTGCTGCTATCACTGGAGGCACTATCATTCCTAGTGTGGGACATCTGTCTCTTCCCGGAGGCGATACAGTGACACACACTCGACTCACACACATACATCGGAGGTGTTCCACTTAAGGCAGTTTATCTGTAACACACACACACACACACACGCTTGCACTCCATTCACAGGAAGGATCAATACAGTACAATCATTATCACCAAACACAGCCCTTAGTCTTCACAACTACATGTCTAAACTTAACTCATTGCCTCGTTTTAGAGGGGCAATTTGTAAGATATGGCCCGTTTTAGTTTATAACGTTAAAAAAGCCAACATTATCAACAGAGTGTGCAGAAGCAACAGTACTGGCGTAAAATTAAAGATGTCTATGTACTGAGATGTCTATCGAAGTTAACATGTTAACGAGCTAGCCCCGGCCAGTCCTCCTGGGGCGAGTGAATTCAGTATTTTTTATTCATTTATTGTGTTTAGATGTTTTTCTACTCTGTCTGATTCATAATTTATTTAGATGTCACCTCTGTGCCTGTTACTGTGCCTATGAGTCATCGCTACACACACAATCGTAAAAAGCATGAAAATGAGTTAAATGAATGAAGCGAGTGAGATATTTTATTTTTTATTTTTCTACCCGTCAACAAAGACTTGTCCCTATGCTGTCTGTGATTCTCTGCCAATTGGTTCCTACTGAAAGTAAGTCTTTTAAATCTAGTCACGTATGTGGTTGATTTTATTTTTTTTTTGAAAAGGCAGAGTAATTTCCTTTAATGGCTTTGTAACAAATTCAAAGAAGAGTAAAGATTTCATTTACTGGGGGTTATTTTCATCTGCAGATTTGGTGAATTACAAGTGAATAATAAAATAATCAATTGCAGCAGGACGGTGTACTTTTGATTGCTTTATTCAAAGTAGACTACAGAGCCCAATGAAGCAACATGTCAGCCAGTGTAACAGTGTCGCTCTTTTATGTGTTTTTGATAGGTTTTAAACATCAGTTGAGCTCAGTTGCAGGGGAGTCAGATATATCTAGCTTTGGATACACAGAAAATACTTATGGTCATTGTTGGTTTGGTCTTTTCATTGGATTTGATTTAAAAAAAAAAATACAGCATTATAGAATATCACCAGACTTATTCTTTGACAATAAGAGCATGTTCTAGCCGTCAAACATCCCCCTGAGGAGCTAATTACTCGCCAGAGAGTCGTCACTTTACAAACTGTCAGACATGTCAATCAGTCCCCCATGACTGTTTCAAAACAGGGACATGTCTTCAAACTGTATAGACTGTTGGTGCTGGTGTCATGATTAGGTCACAGGGTTAGCTTGAGGCAAGACAAAGAAAAAACCTGAAGGGAGATGCAAGTCATCCCAGAGTGGTAGGCTACATAACAGGCCAAAAATTGTCATCTTGTTGTGTGGCTGGATGCCAGAAGCACTAATGGCTCCAAATTGAAATTGGGTTGACAACCACTTTTAAATATGATATCTAGGTTAGCTAAGGATCACTGTCAAGATGTAGCTCTTTGTTCTATTTACAATAACCGAAGCCTGATACATGGTTGTCCTCTGTCCCTGCTGCTAGCTAAGCAGAACTTGACACGACACAAAACTCATCTGTTAAATCTGTTAAAATTAAGATTTACACACCCTTATTTAGGTTATTAGATTGTCCGTCCATTGAGTGAGTGTGTGTGGGTCGGTTGGCCAATCTGGGCCCATTGATTAACTTTTCCAAGTAATACTCACGGTCCCAGAGAGTGAGTTCCTGTTCATATTCAGTGAGACTTGTATTTTCCTTTAGCCATTGTGAAAAACAAGGAAACACATTTTGCTATCTAGTGCTCACTAACTTGTTCAGGGAATTGTTTTGCCTCCGCCCACAAAAACAAAGTCATGTTTACTACAGAAAAAGCGGCCTGTGTGTGGGCGTTAGAAGCTGCTGATGAACTCTACTTACCAATATGTTAGTTGGTGTAAAAACTCAAAATGGCACTCACAAAGATAGAGGCAACATGAGACAACACTCACACACACACCATCATTTACCAGTGTGAGTGTTTATAGAGAAGGCTTTTTTGTTTAATTCCCACAGATTTGGCCCAGTTTGACCCTCTGACTGTGGAATAAATGTGTCTGCTACTGTGACTAATCATTACTTCCTTTTATTAAAGCTTAACTTTGATGCCTGTAATCATCTCGGCCTCTCGGTTCATATTACACTGAATCAGTGAATCAGAGTGTGTCACATGCTCCGTTTGTGAAAGGACTGTTTTTACAGCATGTCAACAGATCAGAGGGAGAAAACACGCCAGCTTTGGCTAAACATGGTCCTCGTTGCTAAACACTTTCCGTGTATGTGTGTCCATCTATAACAGATGTGTGAGCTGCCTGAGCACCAGGTGGAAGTGTTACTGGGATCAAGAGAACCACCTATGTGTCTCCAATAAAGATGAATCAGTGCACAACCTGCTAGAGGTGAGTAATTCTCCTGTTTTTTAATCCAATTGCCGCCTGGAGGATCTCATAACATTAAGATCCTACTAGTCAGAGTCTCAGACATAATCCAGACTCTTCTGTCCAACAACTCCCGTGTGCTGTAATGGTCTGAGTCCAGACGGGGTTAGGCAAGAGCAATCATGTGGTAATTCAGTGTGACATTTCAAGTGTCTCAACTACAGTGTGTAGAAATGTTGAAACCTGCTGTAAAATCTCAGGAGGTTCTGGTTTACTGGCTCCTTACAGGGTAATGTACCATTTTAAAGCTCCTCAGACCTCCTCTAAGATTCTCTTTTTTGGCAGTGGAGTTTGATAGCCCAGCATGTGGAAGAGTGGATTCACTGTGTCCCTATTTTTATAAGAAATTAGTACTAAATGTCAGGACTGCTTGTTGCCAGCAAAGAGATGAACCTACACGTACATTTTCAGCTATCTGGCGTCATTTTAAGTAGGTGACTGTACAAATGGATTATGTAGATGTAGGTATGTTTGGCAATGTAAAAACCCCATGAGGGTGTAGACATCTCTAAAAAACAAACCAACTAAATAGAAGTCTTGGCACGACTGTGTCTAAAAACTGTGAAACTGGGAAAATTATCCAAAACTAAAGTAGCCTCATTGAAACCATTTTACAGCTCCCCCGACACTATCGTCCTTTGTGCTCACTCCTGACAGCATCAAGACTAATTTTAGCCATCATATTACTCCTGTCCCCTCTGGAGTTTTATTGCCACGGCAGGTCCCATGACCTGTGTGTGGAGGCATCCTGCCAGCAGACTTTGGCCCTTAGGGTGCAGAGGGTCTGACTACTCACAGCACTGGTCCCAGTCGGAGTGGAGAGGATGTGACTCACACCCCTCTGGTCTGTAGTCGAAGTGCGTAATTTTGTGTTTAATGTGCGCCTTTATATCAGAAGACCCCCTGAAAAGGGAAATAGCTGTTTGTGTTAAACAACTGAAGTAATAAAGACATCACTGCATTTTTCTAAGCATAGCCATAAATCCTCGTCAGGCGTCCTGCGCTCAGATCCCAAGATACGCAAATATAAACATATTAAGGCACAAGAGGTTTGTTCTTTTTTAGTCACTTTTGGTTATGTAAATTTAAATTCTTGTTAAAATGTTGTAATGTAGGTCATACAGAGATGAGGAGGTGGGTTTGTTTCCTGTTCTGCTGAGTCCATCACAATGTCCGGTGGGTCTGTTTTTCTAATCCCTCATCGTCTCTCTATTTGAAGCTATTGTTGTTTCCCTCAGAGCGAGACATTACCCTCTCATTTCCTCCTCCTCCAGATAAACAGGACAGGTATTTTGGGTTGTGCGGATGTGTGCAGGGGAGCCATTGTTTTCTCTAACTCCAACTTATATATGTCACTTCCTGCCCCTACACCCGTCCTCACCACAGAATGCAGCTTCCTGTCCCAGTCTGGTTGCCTCAGAGGTTCCTCCATCACCATCAGGAATGGCTCAGGACTTCACCTTATCCCTCAGCAACATCCAGGAGGTACGGCACACATCCTCCCGCAATGGAGCTGGACTTGGACTTTGTCCAAAATGCATGTTGTGAAAATGATTGGAATAAAACAGAAGCATATGGTGTGTTTGCTTCAAGCTGAGATAAACACAGATGGATATTTTGTGTGCTGTGATTTGGGTCAATGAATGAGCAAAACCTGAGTTTGGGTGATCTCGAATATGAAAATGAAGCATGAGCGAATGTCTTTGTGCTTATGTTGCTCGCAGCTCAGCTGTCTGGGCCCGCCGTGCATCTGGTATCTAACTGTGACTAGCTGAGTTGTGCCTTCGTCAGCACAGGGTACAATGTGCAGTCGGTCTGAGGCAGCACACGCGGCAGGAGCTTTATGTGCACTCGTGTTCATTTTAAATTCGGCCGGTCCTTCCAGATCAGTTTTTTAAACTCCCATTCTCATCCTTAATCCACACTGAGCGAGTCAGGCGCTGATCCTGCATCACTGATAAGGACACGACTGGGATCTTCTAAAAATTCCAGTGCTTACTAGTTGCCAGGCGTGGTCAGTCACACATCTAACCCTGGCTGGCCTTTTGAGCTCTCTCCTGGTGTGTTGCTATGGTGACAGACATTGAGTCACACAGACACACAAACTTCCTCAGGGAAGCCTGGAGGTGGTTGGCTTTTTATACTAGTCATCATTACAAAAAGTTTATGCAAACTGAAGTTGTTTGAATAATGTGTTCATCTTGTCAGCAAGTCAATACAGCAGGAAGTGTGGTGTCACTCATGTTCGCGCGCCGCCACCGCTCAGACCCCTCTGGAACTTGTGGTGATTTTTGGTTCCCACACTTTTCTTCTGGCAAACCGAAAATAGATTGTTTAGACTCAACTGTGATAAACTGTCAAACCGAAACAAGTTTGTCCACCAGTATCTAATAGTTTTCAGACTGAACATAATGTCCAGGGAGATTTTTCTGGGAAAAATATGCTGCCAAATATCAAGAAATCAAGCTTCTCCGGTGTCAAGAAGCACAGAGAAATAGCCCAGAAATAGTTCAATTATCAGCTGGCTGTATTCACAGACAAATGATATCTTCCACTTTAAGCACTTATCCTTTCCTGTTCTTAGCCATCTTAGCTTCTTTATGGACTTACCTTCCCATTTCTTGGCTCATTTAAACTCAGGGCTCAGATTTTATGAAGAATGAATTCATATTCATTACTGTGGCTCCCAGATGACTTGCCGAGGTGTGGGAGACCAGATGTTTATGAATATGAATTTTGAATGGATTGCATCTTTTCCTGGCAGGGACAATTATTGTGGCTTTTTTCCGTTTCTTGGTTCTCTCTCAGAGTTGTCAATTGTTACCAGACATGTTTGAGAGAGCACTCTTTAGTGGAAACTTTCCCCAATTTTCTCATTTTGGGAACTAAAGCGGTGATTATCTCATACCGAGAACAACATAATATCACAGTTTGCTTGCTTGTTATTGTTGAAGTACCACATATTGTTTTGAAATAAGTGCTTTCCGCAACAGGGGGAGGAGCTGGAGTGTGACTTCGGGACGGAGCAGCGATATGAGGCTGCATGGCTGAACAGCTCGACTGTTAAGTGCAGTGGAGTAACAGTAAGTACAGACAATAACATACCAGAAATAAGTCTGTTTCTAAAAAAATAAAGATAAGTTAAGCTCTTCTGCAGTTACTCTGCATTTACTGGTTCAGTGAGCTCATTATTGTTGGGTTTAAGCCTAGTTTGTAAGTTGTTTTTACTGCAATTATTGTAAACCCTTGTTTATAACTTGACCAAGAACCTATTATTATCTTGAGCAAGCGGGAGCTGATGCTCAACTTGTTTTATTGTTCTCCACTGTGTCCATGTAGCTGTCCACTAACCAGAGGAGTCAGATTTACCACCTCAACCTGAGGAGGAGAGGACACTCGAGCAGGCACGGGGGAGATATTTATGTCGACAGCCCTGAGCCCATGAGAGGTAAGGCTCTCCTGTATTTACAGTGTAATTAGACGCTCAGAAAAACAAGAAGAAATCTTACTTAGCTGGCACCTTTGCTCCCACTATGCATATCATCTGTGCAAGAATGTTTTCTGATGATGATGAACCTGAAGAGAAAAATAAAGAAACGTTTCAGGGACAAACAGTGTCGGACCGCCTTTCACTTGCAATAATAGTAGTTCCTGTATTACAACACATAATTTGCCAACAACTAGTAATTTAAAATAATATTACATTCTGCTACTGTCTAATTACATATAATGATGATAGAAAATAGAGAGCTGCAATTTTAAGGTGTTGTCAATGCCTCTCACAAGCCATGTCCGCATGTATTGTTGCAAATACAATTTGAGCTCCATGACAACAGTGAGATGATGAGAAGTGGCGTCCATGTTGTTGAGTTTGGCATGTCATCTGTAGTGCTGCTACAAGCCAATCCTTGCCTATCCCGGTCCCAGATGTGCTGTTTGCAGTCCATGTGTCTACCATCTGAACAACAGCCCTGGGCCGCTGCCAACCACTGTTAACGGACATGATGGTCGCTTCGCAACACGCCGAGTCATCACATTTAAAAAAAGACGCACACTTTATCACACATGTGCAGGCGCGCACACAAATGCATGCACAGATGCACATGCAGTGATACAAATGGGACTTCTCACTGGGTGGCACATTTGAACATGAACAGAATCATCTGTTCCTCCGCTGGCTTTGTTCTCCTGCACTCCACAAGCTCTCTTTTTTCCTGATTTATTTTTATAGCCGTGAATGTATCATCCTGCATATGCTTTAGCTGTTTATTTAAAGCATGCGGCCCATATGGTTCACATGAGCTATAAAAGAAATTTAAGAGCCTAGAGTACCTTAAGTTAACCAGACAAGGCAAACACAGTTCAGTTATGCTGTGTTACAATAATAATTGCCTCTCTGTCTGTCTCTCTAGTGGAAGTGTACAACTGTAAAGTGGGTAGTTTGGACTGTTCCCAGTGCTGGGGCCGAGAGGATCAGGGCCACCTCTGTGGCTGGTGTGAAAACAGCTGCAAACCGAGGGACGACTGCCAGCCAGTCCTTGATCAATGTCCAGCTCCTGAGATCCACAAGGTAAGATCACAGGTTAAACATGCATGAATTCAGGCTCCAAATGATTTGCAGTCATCCTCCTACACCTCCCGCAGCCTCCAGGCTCTATTTTCAGGCCATAAAATGGTGAATCATGGGGTCACTCACATGGTGGAGTGGCCCCATGCCCTGTCTGTCCAGAGTCAGCTGCTGGGGGAGCGTTTGAATAGAGTCTCATTAAAGCAGTACACTCAGTAATAACACTAACACTTACTTAGCCACAGCCCTCAGGGGACACAGCGGAGTCGATCTGCAATCACTCAGGAGGGCATGGGAACACCTTCTGCCCTGTGTAACTACAGTATGTGTGTCAGCTGTGTGGATGGATATATGTGTGGGGCTCTTTGTGAAGAAAACCGCAGGAACTCAAAGAAAGCAAACAAGAACCATAAGGGATTTTAGACCATAATATGAGCAAGACCACAAAAGAATTAAGGAGTTTTTATCTCACACAGGATCTGACTGCGGTCACGTCGAAATGGTCATCATGGTTACCGGCGGAGCTCATTTGCATGATCATATTCATTTGTTTGTCCAACTGGAATGGGAGTGTGTTTAGAGCCGTCTTCCAGGCTTTCTCTGCCCCTGCCGAAGGTTATATCAGTGCGGCCACGGTAGGCGGTCATGGGAAGCACGGCTCACATGAGACCCAGTCGGCCTGAACTTCCTGTAGATAAAACCTGGTCTGCCCAGGAGAATAAGCAAGCAGAACAAAGCAGACTGACACACAGACACACACACTCACTCACTCCGTCTCTCACATACACACTGTGTGAGTGTTGCCCGCAGTATGTCACACAAATAGGCCATATTGAAGCATTCACGATTATTCCTCATTCTTTGTAGCTGTCAGCATACTGTGACTAACAGGATGCTCTGTGAGAGTCTAACTTGTGTGGACTTCTTACGTGACTGAAGTTAGTTGGGCTGAGATGCCGTATGCGTGGGTAGACCATTGTTGCCGTACTCTCTCTCTCTTTCTCACACACATACACACTCCCACTGGCTTTCTCAGGAGAGGAGCGGGTTGCAGAAAGGATACATGGGGCTGTGGCTCTGTGGGGTGGGTGATGCAATGCTTTGGCAGCCATGTTTTCCCAGAGAATCCACAGGGGTTTTGAGCCCGAGTACTTCGGCTTATACGGAGGAAAAGATCAGCTCCCCCTAAACATTCACACACACAGCAGCAGCTCTTTGTTATATAGTTTTATGGTGAGTGTGTGTACAGCTAAGATAATGAAATGTGTTTTTTCACGCTCTGCTTTGTCACATGCAATCTCTCTCGCAATATACTAGCGCCGCAATATCAATAATATGAAGGAGGATTTCATTAGTCTCTAAACTTTGCCACACAACAACTAATTGTGAAAAATGCTCTCAATTCAATGCAGTCACGGAAAGACAATAGAGACATTTATTATCTCTGCAGGTCCTTTATTCTCATGTTATGTGTGGGCTCGTTCGCTGTTTTAAAAAAAAGCATTGATTAGAAGTACTTTGGCGTCCAAAACAGGAACTGCCAAACATAGTTTATCCACGACATGAAAAGAGAAAGAGAACAGAAGGATCTGGGTGAGACATAAATGGTTCGGGTAGAGAGGATGGAGAGCTATTTGGACAGAGAGAGGGTGGAGAAGGGTACAGTATAGTGAGAAGCCTTTTCCTGTTTTTGTCCTCACGTCCTCCCTGATTAGCGTGATGCAGAAGAACTGGAGTGAGGAAAAGAAGATGAAAGCTCTGGCCTCGAAGCGATCTATTCAGAACAAGAACATAACAAAGACGGACATATGGACTTTATAAGACAGGTAGTACAGCTGGTGCAGGCTGCTTATGTTTATGTGCAATAATAAGCCCAGAATATATTTGATTTGAATACAAGCGCGTGGAATAATTTAGTCCTCAAATGTATTTAATAGCTCCAAGATTCCTTGTGGAGGGTTTTTTTTTTTTTTTTTTTGCAGACACACATTCACTCCGCGTGATCTCCCTGGAGGCCTGGCAGAGTTTGTGCTGTAAATCAAGACTCACAGACTTGTAAGAGGTGTAAATGAACAGCATGCCAGCTGATGTTGATGTCAATGCTCAACGGCACCACAGAGACACACTTGGTGCCATAAGACGCATGGTGATAATAAATAACTCTGCTTACCGCTCGGCTCAGCAGAGCGGGTGTGTACCTGCCCATTTATGTGGTTTTTGTGCTTTACATGTGTATGAAAGAATCTGGATATGTGAGGAGGAAGTATATATAGATGTATGGGGTGTAAAGTGGTCACACTGAATATGTAAATGCTTAATATAACCACAGGAACATTAGCATCATTTCCTGTGGTGTAGATCCCACAGATATACTGTGAGGTTGGTTTGTTTTCACACGATATTAAAAGTAATACACTCTGTCTTTACTTAACTGTCTCTCCCCATTTTTAGCTGGGAAATATATGGTTTATTTTTCTGCGCTGTCACTCTTGCGGGTTTCAAATTATCCGAAAGCAGAGCCAAACCTCGCCCTCTCACCTAGACCAAACAGAAGTGCTGTTTTCATTCTTAAGCTCAGTCTCTGATAGAGCCGGAGCCAGGCTAATAACACAGCAGAAGGGTCACACTGACCTCGGCTCAGCCGGGGGGGTCATTCAGAAAAGCATGCTGCGCGCTGCCAGGCTAGCTATGCTACAGTGGCGAGATGATGGTAGATTGCTTCTGTCTGGCTGTCGGAGACACTATCTGTAAAGCATGTGTGTTACCGTGGTGATTGGAGAGGTGACTGTCCTCTCCTTTCTTTGCCTGTGAGTGGAAAGTTTAGAGACCAAAGGAAAGAGCTGAAATGATGCATGTGAGCCTCTGAACAACAGCAGAAATTGGGACTGAGGAATTTGACGGAGCAGACGCAGGAAAACAGATGAAAGGGAATGTGCGCTGTGCATTAATTCCCCTGTTGAGGCTTTGCTCTCTCACCACCACCATCAGCATTCACTCTCCTCTCGACACTCAGTTCCCTAAATTGCCTCCCCACTCATCCACCTTTCTGCTGCGCTCTCCAGCCTCTCTTTCTCTCTCTCACTCTGTCTGTCTCTTGTGGGATGTGAAGGGGGCTCTTAGCCTGCTCTTTATTTGCATGTGCTGTAGAGGATTAGGGGCTGAAGAGTCTCAGACTGGCACAGTTAAGAGTCTGCTTTGTGTGTGTGTGTATACCTAAACCGTGTGTCTATTCTATTAGACCCCAGTCTTCAGCAGAAGAACACTTACGCAGGCCCACTTGTCCTTATCTCTCCGTGTGCCACACTCCATGTCAACATCACGCGAAGCATCTCCATTCTCTTAATTCGCTGTCATGTTCATTATCATCTGTCATTAGTGGAACATTTTCAGGGAGGTAATCTACTTATGTGCTATAATTTATTGTGCTTATTACAGGGTTCTCAAAGGCTTTTGTTTCTCTCTGTTCATTACTTCACTCTGTCTTTGTCAGATCTTCCCTCTGAGGGGTCCCGTGGAGGGAGGCACCCTGCTGACAGTTCAGGGCAAGAACCTGGGCCGGAGGGCTTCAGCCGTGAAGGTCTCTATTGGCGATGTGCCATGCACTCTCCTGAATGAGCGCTACACTGTCTCTGAAGAGTAAGTACTATAACATATGGCTGGATTATTATGAGTCACAGAAGTGTTTGCATAGCAGCATGCAGGGACTTTCTTTTTTATTTCCATCGCTTTGTACTTCTTTAATTACATTTTACATCATCTGCATTGTCAAAATGACAAGACGGAGGAAATAACATCATGTCCTATACATCATTCATATTCAAAACCCGGCTAAAATATGCAGTTACGCTGCATACGCTTGAACCGGTGAGATGATAGCTAACAATTACCCATTGTCATGGTAACCAGACATGCTTTCAGGCAGGTGATTGCTCAGGTTTTTTCACAGACAGAAATAGAGACAATTTGAACAAGTGATTGAGAGATTTTATCACAGTTATAAAGAAATCCTGACATGTACATTTCAGCCAGACGGTGTGAGACCAGACCCTGAACCTGTGAAAATGAAATCCAGACAGCACACTGAGAGAGCTGCTCGATTTATTATATTTAATGAATGGGAGACGCTAGCTGTCACTCCCCTTATCTGCAGCGAAAAGTATGAGAAACTAAGTGGTGCAATTCGTTAGAAAATGGCAGAAATCTTTAATACCTGTAAAACAGGTGTCTTAATATATTTTAAAGGGAAACACCACTGACTTTACACATCAAAGTCTGTTTACAAATTTTGTTTCCTTAAGTGATGTTGCTTGAGGCAGCAACGGTTGTTTGAAAAAGAAATAAAATCCGGTAGCATGGCGCTAGAAAGAAGTGAAATTACCAGACCTCTGTAGCCCGCTTCTCTTCTCAGCTTGAAGCTAGCAGCTTGAGGCTACATTAGCCGTGACTAGCATAACACACCTGATGTGCCAAAGGAACTGTCAGCAGTTGAGTTACATGAATTGTACGTCAGTGGAGTCCTCTTCTAACTCTGAGAATATGAAATTATGAGAGTTGTTTTATTACAATTATGGCAACAAAGATTTCCAAAAATGTATGTTTCTGATCCCAGACCAGTTACTTATAGTCAGTGGTAGCTAAGTACATTTAGTCAAGTAAGAATTTTAGGTACTTGTAGTTTACTTCAGTATTTCCATTTACACTTACTATGCAACTGTATATTATACTGTTTAGACAAATACTCTACTTTTTTCTCAGCCACATTTATCTGATAGCTTTGGTTAATAGTTACTTATCAGAGTACACTTTCCTGTAACTATTCATCACCAGATGTGTTGATTCTGAATGTGAATATATCCGATAAACTGAAGGATTAAGTGTTTCTTCATGGGTCCGGAAAACTCTCCTACTTCTTGAGCTAAATAAAGTCTTTAAAACCCTTGGATTAGGTGGGAAATGTATTGTCACAAAGCTGAAAACAGAGCTCATGAATAGTTGACTTTCTAGAGAAACTGTACGTGACTCTCACTAGACGGTGACACTGCAATTTGATTTTTATAGAATATGCTGCACTGCTGTACCATTCCTGGGAATTTATGTAAGATTATCCCAAAACGCCAATCCCTGTCTGGCTTAAAGTAAATTCAAATCTGTTGTTGAACCATTTGGAGTACAGACATGGTTTTGGCTCTTTTGAAAGGTTACAGTCTGAATTTCCTGCTTTTTTTTTTTTTTTTGCTTTACTTTCGTTGCATAAAGTACATTTGGCCAATTTTAGTTACAAACTTTTACTTCAGTAAGGCTATGAATGCAAGTCGTGAAAGAAGTGTACTTTACAGTGTAAATTTGGTTCTTTTATCAAAGGAAAGAAACTGAATATTGCGTGCACCACTACTAGAAAGGAGACAGAGGTAAAATCGGACAAAAGCAGCTCATGTGAGCCGGTGATACTTTTTTAGTTTATCAGTGAAAAACTTTTGAGTAAAGAAAACCACAAATAAGAGTATTAAGTGTAGTAATCAGTAGAATCTTCCTCGTACATGCCACCAGACTTGAAATTAGAGCGTCAACCATCCCTGCATGGTTTAGTTTTCATGTATTCATGAGGCTAATTTTCACAAATATTATTATGCAGCACACTTCTCATTTTAAATGACTCCAACGCCATGCATGCGTAGCTCAGGGACCATCACACTGTCACCATGGAGACAGCAGGACCCCCGATTTGACACAGGCATAACAGAGCTCAGTGGAAGTCAGTAACTCTACGCTTACATCCAAACTTCCATTCAGTATCTGTAATGTTCCCTGAATGGAAGTGTTTATCTGGTCTTGCTCCACTGAAGCTAATCATTGTGTTAAGACCAGTTCGAGGGTGACCTGCGGGTCTTACCTGTCACTCCAGCTGCCTGACACATACCCCGTAAAACCGCACATGTCGAAAACATCGAATCGCATTTCACTCCTGGGGTGTTCTCATCTCGTGTCGTCATTCCTCATTGGCTCCCCAGGCCGGTTGTTATGACAGCAAAGCATAGCCTCGTTGCTGGAAGTGGCACTGACAAATCATAACACGTCAGAGCATCTGACAGTGTCAGCACATTTGACTTCGCGCACAAACACATGCACAAACACACACATCTTTATATTGCAATATCTCACCTTCCCAATGTAAACCTTTAACGTTCAACCTAAACATTTAATCTAAGTAAAAAACTTTATTTTTAATAAGAAAACAAAATCTGAAGCTATTCATACCACCACCGTAAAGCTGCTTGAGGAGTGTGCAAAATAATTCACACAAATCTGTCTGTCTCTCTGAGAAAATGCCATACACACACACACACTGACCAGCACACACACACACACACACCTGCACATGTGACCTCATTTACCAGGGCTGTTGAGACAGGTGTCCGCTCGTGTGCCGAGAGGTGAAAGTTCACATCTGCATGCCAAAAGGAAAATGTGCAGCCACTGGAGAGAGACTCCAATCCACTCACTCGGTGTCAACATTTTAATTAATGGCACAGTCAGTCCAGGCACACCTCATTTACTGAAGCACTTCTCTGGCTTTTGGCTCAGGCCCTCCATTCTGCCCTCTCTGTCATTTTAATACGAGCCTTGAGCGGCCTCCGCCCCGTCTATTTAGCCGAACACGCGCGGACTTGATTGTTGATGATCCTCATCATCCACTCAAGGGAAATGAACAGAGACATCTTCAGAAGTAGTCAAAATATCACCCTCTGAAACCCATAATAACTACACAGTGGGGAGGAGCTGGAATGTGGAGTAGAGGGTCAGTCCGTGCTCCGTCTGCTCTATGTCCTTTGACTGGGATCAGACTGCATCAACATCACACTCAGCTCACACACACATACCAAGGGATCTGCAGAGGTCTTTAGAAGCGTTTAATTAAGATTTCTTGGAGAAAAAAAAAAAAGCCTTATAATGTTTAAGAAAGTCTTACATTTTATTTCAAAATATATTTTTATTTGTCAAAAAACACCTCTTAACTACCAGTCTGATTGTTGCGACACTGGACCGGCCCTGAGTGTCAAAACATAACATCTCAGAAAACACATAATTTCTTGTTTTCTGAAATGTCATTGTGTTTTCTATCTTCAGGGCCACTGTAGAAACCAAAACAGACCAAAGAAACAAACAAAAGAGCCCAAGAGTTTGTCTGCAGAAAATAACCAGCAGGGTTGCAACACTACTGATGCTCTTCATCAGCGTCAACTTAAATCAGTCTGCTCATGTGGGTGGTCCTTGGCATAATTTTTTATTTTGATCTATTTGATAATTTATTGTGTAAGTTTGTTTAGCAAAAAATAATTGTCTGGTTCTCGCATCTCCAATATGAGGATTATCTGCCTTTCTCTATTTTATATTTTTTGTAAAGTGGATACCTTTTGCTTTTGGAGCAATACAAGACCTCTAAAGACGTCACCTTGGACATGTGAAGGACATTTTTCAGTATTTTGAAACATTTTACAGATACAGTAAATTAATCTGGAAAATAGTTGTCTCAGGCCAAATGCCAGAATAAACGTTGGCAATTTACATTTCTGCAAACCACAGATATGTTCAGTTTATAATTTTATGTTCATGACAATGTTGCACTTAATGTTGCGCAAAAAACACTTGGTCAGGGTTAGAGAAAAATCATGTATTGGCATAAAACAAGTGGTTTTGTCGCCACAAACACAGCTGGAAATTGTCCCAGTTGTCCATAAAAATATCCAGTGGTGTCACACTTACAAATGTAGAAATGCCTTCTCACTGAACTCCACAACCATGTGAACGTGATATCACATGCATTGGAGACATGTCAATATATTACGCAGCCTATGACACGTACAAATGCGATCGCTTCAGTGGTCTGCGGGAACTTTGTCTGCCAGCATTTTATTCTGGCGACTAGGCTGCATTTGTCCCTACTGTGTTTAAATCATACTCTCATATTTTAGGCAGTATGATCATCAGCAGGTATTAAATTGCACTCTATGAGGTATTAACAAGAAACTGAACCCGGCACAAACTCTGTCCTTCAGTATATGTGTACTATTTAAATGCCAAAGGCTGCATTCTTGGGTTTGTCTGCACTCCCCAGGAAGTATTCATTTTACGTTTGTATTTTTTCTACAATATAATCCTCAACATTATGGTTCAATAGCTGAAATCATACGACGCTGTGTATCATTGTGATAACAGCTTGATTCTCAGCCTGAATCCACTAAAGCCTGAAGCAACCCCACAGGTTCAGACTGATTCAGGCTCAAGTTCCTCTTATTTCCCCCCGGCTGCAAACTGTGAATAGTCATGTTTCATTTTATTTGTTCTCTTTATTTTTTCTTTCTTCCCCCTAAATAGAAGCATGTGAGATGATGCTTTTTGCTTCAAACGCAGGTGCGCTCTGCCCTCGTGGCACTAAACTGACAGGCGTGTAATTTGAGTGTAGTGGCATTCTTTACCTGATGCTCGTGTAATTAATGAGCAGAAATATAGAGCCTGCTTTCAACAGATGGCCGGTCCTGCAGGTTATTTTGGAATATTCTTAATCGCTATTCAGGCATATAAAAGAAAACCTGGCAGTGTTTCAGACTTGGAGACTTTGTTTGAGCTGTATAAAAACGCACTCAGATACAGCTTTTCTCTCTGGTCAGCCTGACCCCAGACGGACCCAGATCTCTCCAGCCCAGCCTCATCTTAGCGAGTGTCCTGCCAGGTCCTCCTACATAAAACACAGCTCCTCCACTTATGTAAATTTCCTGCAACTCCTCCTGTCAATCATCTGATCACCGGCTGAGAATTTATAACCACTGTAGCACCAGGCACCTGACTAAATAAACCGACAGGGTGTCAAGCTGGAGGGGGGGATCATGTGAGGTGATAAAGGTTGCTCCCCCCCTCCAGTACATTCATCCCAGCGAGGCCCCCGAACAGTAGATCCCTGTGCCTTGCTACACCACCGTGTCATTAATATGAGACGTCCCTGTAGAGGGTGCACTGATGACACAGGGCTTAATCACAGCCAGGAGGCAAGCGAACAAGCCTCAGCAGCCCCTTAATCTCCTCTGTGGTAAGACACATCTGGTCTGAGGAGCTTTGAACTTTACATCTCCTGATATCTGATATCTCGAGGCTTTATTGGATTCCATATGTAAATGCATTAGGGTTTGATGAATTAGTTCATAACCACCATTCTCCAACATTAATTACGGGTCTTTGTATAGGCCGCGATGATCAAGATCTCATTCCTCGTCTTCATATTGGTTGATTAAATTAAAATTATAAGATGTATTATTGTGTTCTTATCTATTATCCGTGTAATTTATTAACTGATCTGTGATTATGGTCTTTTGACAATCAAACAAGGAGGTCACTCTCTTTTTTTTTTATTCCCCAGGCTGGTGTGTATCACTGGACCGTCTGCACATGACAGTACAGATATTGTCCAAGTGGATGTGGATCAAAGTGGGATGGGGACGTCAAAGGAGAGCTTCTCATACTTAGTGAGTATCCACCAGACATCTACCCTTTCCCTGATCTTTGCTTTCTATTCTATCCGTCTCTCCCTTCTGCATTCTTCTTCTTCTACACTCTCTTGTTCCTCGTTCCCGCTGGGAAAGCCTTCCCAAGTGTGTCAGTTGAGTGTTAACAGATGCGTTTTATGATTCCGAGGAATGCGAGTGTGTGGGAATCTTCAAACATGCATCTGAGCTGCAACCAAGCACCATTGTCATACTGCACTCGCTGCCAGCAAAAACAAATATGGCAATTGTTGGAATGTCCCTTTGCTCTGAATTCATCACTGGTCGGGTCGAACTAGCCAGCATTGTGTTAATGGACCTCGACCCACACAGTCTCCCTTTGGATTTAGAGCATTCAGCCTGTGGAAATACCCATGTTAAGCCCTTTGTTTGTCTTTGTTTGTGGACAAAGAGTTGTTCATAATTCAATGCTGGAACGGTCTATCATTTAAGCGGCTCCAAAGAGCAGCTCTGCCTGTGAGTCATCCCACAGCAAAAATCACCCTGATCTTGAAGCCTTTTCTTGATACTTGAGGATGAAGGAAATCCAGAACAACAAACATTACGCCGTGCTGTTGTGGGAACTCCTCACGGGCTTCCTTATCCAACTTCAGAAATGCTCAGTGTGAGTGAGAGGGGTTTTTTACTACAGGGTGTTGCGGGTAAGAAAGGGAAAACAGTTTTGGAGACAGGATATGTGCCTCTACCGCATCTCCTTCCTCGGACCTTTAGACGGAAACATCTGCCTCCTTACACCCACTCTGACACACAAACGCACAATAGGTCTCCTCCATCCGTGCACACTAAGGAAGTGAATCCTGTCAGTGAGGATAAGAGGTTTCCCTGGAGGCGAGGTTCATGGCGGGGATAGAAAGTTCGGAAAGAGCAGGAATGCTGATAACTGCAGAGCTGGACAGGGAGATTCATCTTCGCCTGAGGAGCCTTTGTGTGTGTGTGTGTGTGTGTGTGTGTGTGCGTGTGTTTGTATGTGCATATATGACTGTGTATGCATGCAGTTTTTCATGTGTATGCATGAACATGTATATGCCTTTCACCCGCAGTATAGCTGCCCTGCAAGTTTGGGGCCCAAAGGCCTGTTGGCTTCAGCAGCACTTTAACATACTGCAGCATGGGCTGTCTTCACATTTTTCTCCACTAATTTAATGTTAGAGTCAGCAGCTGTCTCAGCCAATCTGTTAAGACAAGACCTTCGAACCTCAAAGGATGGGGAAAGATTTTATTTGGTGTCAAAGAGTACAACACACAGTTTGAGTAAGATTGTCTTTTCCAGTGACAGAGGCTGTCAGATGTCTGGTGATAAATTTGTTGTCCTCTTAGTCATGATCTATCTCTCGTCTGTATTCAGATCCCAAAGCTGCTGTCCATGGAGCCGAGGAAAGGCTCTCGTGCTGGAGGAACTCGAGTTTCCATTGGGGGGGAGCACCTGGACATTGGCTCTGAGGTCAGAGTCATGGTCAACAACACACAGGAGTGTATCATCACAGCGTGAGTACTTATTAATATTACCACCAAGGTTTTCACCTTCACCATGTCTGTTTGTTGGTTGGATTGTCAGCAGGATTACACAAAAACTAATTAACGGATCTCCATGAAACTTGGGTAGAGGGTTGTTCTCAGCCCAGAGTAGACCTCTTTAACTTTCGGTGTGGATCTGGATAAAGGGTCAGATCCAGGAATTTCTCTTTCTCTCACTTTCTTAAACATTGCGCAAAAGGTTGTATTTCAACATTTTCACTGACATAATTCCTCAGGGAATAATGCATGGATCTTGATGAAAACAATCAGGCGTTTTTAGGTGGCTGGTATCTATGAGTGAGTACAAAAGGGGACTGTTGGGTCTTGGCGGAGGTATGCACTCTACTGAGTGCTTAAGTCGAGGCCAAATCTCAAGTCTGTCACAGCAGTTCATAAGTGACAGGTCTCCTAAGAGAAAATTGCAGTCATGATGCAAGACTTCATGTCTCTTAATGTTGACAGTTAAATCACACAGCAGTGGAAAATGCTTTTCTGGGTTATGTTTTACATAGCTGACACAAAGTATTGTAAATAGATTGACCTACTGATTAAATTTTCAAGCTGTGTGGCTATGCAAGACCTGCACGATTGCTGATTAGGGTGCAGCAATACACCAATTTCAAGTTATACTGTGGTATGAAAATTGATGGTTATCATACCAAGTACTTTTGCTTATCCATTGCACTGAATTCTACCTTTTTAGTGTTACTATGAGTATATATATTGCAAATTTATATCAAGTTTCATGTTTGTCAGCATGTAACATTTCGGGAAATCATAATAAGGCATTTGTTCAACCGAATACACCCTGTAACTTTTGTTTCTTGAAAGGTCTTTAAGAGTAACTGAAAATGATAACTGTGTAATGATGTATACCGTGAAACTGTCTATTTTTCAGATTCCAGGTAAATAAAGTCTAACCTTAGTTAAGGCCGAATCAATCTCAAGGTTTTATTTTTGTAAGTCTGATTTGAATTTAAGTGTTGAGGTTTGAGTCAGCAGCTTTGCGTGTAGCTATAATCTTGCAGTATAGTTTATTCCAAAGGAGTGCTTGTCTGAAAATTTGCCAAAATTGCAATAAACATAACTTCAAATCTAAGTGGAAAATCTTCTGTGTTTGAGCACTTGTAGACATCACAAGATGCGTGGTTACAATGTTTACTTCACTGTTTTTCAGGAAAACAGATGAAACCATTGACTGCACCATGCCTCGAGCCCTACTTCCACACACTGACTCAGTGACAGTGTGTGTAGCGTTTGAAAAACTACCCTGTCAAAGTGCGGAGCTCAGCACAACTTACACCTATGAGAAGAACCCCACCATCAGTTACATCCACCCCAAAAAGAGCTACCTCAGGTACGTAGACTGACACACACATACCACAAGCAGTAAAACCAAAACAGCCTCAACATCTCAAGCTTGATGACTCTGCGGTTCCCTACACTGAGCCCCTGACATAATTCATTACTGTAATGTCGTCCTGATGTGCAGCATTTTCTCCCTATTGTGTTCTAAATAGCTCCGCATGTGTGTGACAGGGCGGCGGCGTGTCTTTGATGACATGAGTGCGGATTTTCACTGCAGTCAAACTGTTTTGCATTATTATCTGGTCCCCTGTTTCCCTCTCGTTTTTTTTTAACTGTGTCCCCGAGTATTTGCATACCCGTATGAATTTGACACATTTATGTCATCGCTGAGATGTGACTCTCCGTGTCTGTGTGTGTCACAGTGGTGGCAGGACCATCACAGTGACAGGCCAGGGTTTTGATCTGGTGCAAAGTGTCACCATGCAGGTGCCGGGAATTGGACAAACGGTGAGTAACCAGCTGAATTCTTTCCTTTTTTCACTTCATAAAGCTCTTTCAACCTCATAATTAGACTTGTGGGATTGAATAATTAAGTGAAGCACCATAAAAATATGTTCTTTTACTGTGTCAAGGTCATCACACACACACAAAAAAAAACAAGACGTACATTTTGGGAAATAGGCTTTATTTGCTTTCTTGCAGAGAATTAGAAGAGAAGCATGATACCACTCTTATATTTGTAGGTTAAATTTGAAGCTACAACCAGTAGCTGGTTCGCTTATCTTTGCATAAAGAATGGAAACAGGGTGAAACAGTTGATTCTGCTGTATCCAAAGGAAGCAAAAATAAACAAAGGTAGAAAAGGAAGTCAATTAACCCGGATAAGCTCCAGATATAACCCTAATAAAACTATAAATTGCCATTTTTACATATTTTATTTTTACTTACAGGATTAATTTACCCAAAAATGAAAATTCAGTCAGTATCTTCCCACCTTGTTTTCAGAGGTAAAATAAATAACATGAAATGGCTCCATACAGCTTGTCAGGCGTAATCCAAGTCTCCGTAAACCAGAAGATTTGATTTTGATTTGAATTGAAGTATTTCCAACCTCTATTAAGCCAAAATCTTCACCATAGCTGCTAAGCTAAAAGCTTGCGCCCCGTCTGGGTGGCTGCATGAGCTCGACCACCCATCGAAAGTATAAATTACTTAAAACAATTTGGGATCTCAGGGCTTGGATTATGACCGGCGAGCTGTTTAGAGCTGTTTAAAGCTGTTTACTTCAGTATAAAATGCTGCAACTCTGATTTGCCGTGAGGCTCCAGAAATGCTTTAACAATTGAGATGTAACATGTTAAGAGTTGATAGCGAAGTTTAGAGGTGCTGGTAGTCGTATGTTTTTACCTCCGGAATCAATCTTCTTGTCAAACTCGTGGCAAGAAAGTATATAGACAGCGTATTTCTCAAAATGTCAAGCAATTTCTTTAAGAAAGATGCATACATTCACAGTTTTCAGTGAATTCTGTTCCTGGTAGATCATATCATTGACCATCTCATCGGTGAATTCCAAATGCAACTTGTCTATCTCTTGTCCTCCTTCAGAGCTGCAATGTGGTGTCCAACTCCATGATCACCTGTCCATCTCACGCGTCCAGCCAATCCCAGCAGACCTTGGTGCAGTTCTTCCTGAACGACGTGCCCTACACGGGTGAAAGCCCCTCGTCCACCGACAGCGAGGCAGAGGAAGAGGAAGAGGAAGGAGAGCCTCATAAAGGTCACTTCCTTTTGGAATACGTGGAGGATCCTCAGTTCTTCACTGCCAACAAGGAGAAACTGATTAAACACCACCCAGGAGAGCCGCTGACACTCATCATCAATGTGAGTGACACTGCTGAGACAGGAAGTTCAGATCAGTGCTTCACTGTGGTGTTTCCTGATTAACCAAGAAAAAGATCTTGTTTATTAGAGAATGTTTTCAAGTCAGTGCTGATTGATTACATATATTATCTTTTGTATGATTGGTAAAAGTAGTAGTTATGATAGGAAGCCTTTAAACCGTCTTTTTACTTGATTATTTTTGATCCGATTCAAGTGCATTTGCAATTGTGCAGCGTCAGTTTGCAATAACACTTTCGTTGTATCAAACATGAATCAAAATTTGATCTGCATCTCAAATCTGAATCATTTTGAACAATTTTAATTGGAAGATGTCAGAAATTAATATATATGAATCAAATAAAATCTATAATTGAAAGTCTAGAATCCAAATTTGGTCATATTACTTATACATATTATAACTGTAGGTAGATAATTAAAATGATAAGAATATATATATATTTTACACTGTGCTTTGCTTATTAAAAAGGGAAGAGATAAAGGATTCAGGAAGAGATTTGACACTGAACATAATTAACCAAAATTGGAGTGTAAGCTGACCCAATTTTAAGTAACAGACATTTAAAAAAAATGGGAAATTAATTAATATTTAGCAAATAAAATACAAAATTAATAGTCTTGATTTCAAATTTTGTCAGACAGATTACATAATTAGCGTCAAGTTAAATGATAAAATTATATTTTGTACGTTGTGCTTTGCTAATTAAAAAGGAAGGAGATAAAGGATTCAAGTAGAGATTTGACACTGAGCATAATGAACCAAAAATGGAGCATAACCCGACCCAGAAGCACAAATTAACACCGCTAACTTTCTCTCTGAAAAACAAGACCAAAAGTCTGCAGACACGAAAGAGGACCAACCAGCCAACCAACTGACACTGCCATCTCCAGAGCCAAAATGCTAACGTAGCTAGAAATATGACAGCAACACTGACTCGCACAGACAGTCAAACTTAAAGACACTATCTGCATAAAACACTGCCTATTGACATTAATCTTGGCTCTCAAAAAAAAAAAACGATACTTAAATTATGCATAAACAAGTGGTATTTTATAAAGGTTGCTTGTTCCTTGCCTCCAAAAGCACCCCTGCTGTAAATTGACTGCACCCAACTGTGAACAGCAGACAAGGCTGAACGTTCCTTTATTCATATTCACATAAACCAGAGGCACATAAAACACATCAAAGGGCCCGTCTGCTGGAACGTGTTGATTTCTGTCGGGGGTCCGTTGTGGGGGAAGGGCGCAGTGGCACTTCAGTGGGAGGTCCGGTGTCCCTGTGGCCCGGCTGATCTTAGCACCTGTCGGCATGGATTCATCATCCTTACAGGGCTAAAGGACACGCACATGCTAACAGCACAGACAGGGAAGTTTGGACATGATGCAGTTTCCTCTTCGTGTGTTTGTGTGTCAGGATGGGGCGCCTGCAGGAATCGCTGCCTCAGCCCAGCCTGTCTACACAGGCGACTTGTCTGTTGTTTCCTGTTTTCTTGAGGAAGGTGGATTCCACTTGTGGTGGACCTGAAGGGGGGAGAGAGGCTGGAGAGAGAATGTGTGTTTGTTTAATAGTGAGCCAGCTCCTATATTAAGGAGCAGAGCTGGAATGTGGGTGGGCTTTGTATGCTTTCATCCTGTTTTGGCCTCAAGAATCCATTGTTTTGGTCCAATGAGTTTAAGTGTGAAAATGTTGTGTTGTGTATATGAAGGCTATGCAGTATATTTCACAATATTCGAAAACATATTTTGTTGTGTTGGTATATGTGTGAATTATGAATGTGTATATGTTTGTGCGTGTGTTGTGTCTGTGTTAGGAAGCATTTGTTGACAGAGACCCAGGGGGTGGCATCCTGCAGTAGGGACAGGACAGGGCCCTAAGGGTGTAATCAAAGCAAGGAAGCACACTGGGGATAAACACACACGCACGCTCACGCACACACACACACACACACACACACACACACACACACACACACACACACACACACACACACACACACACACACACACACACACACATTCTTCCTCATTTGTCATTCTTGCATTAAAGGGAAATTGCAGTTTCATCCAAATTGGATCTTATTTTCGTCGTTGCCATCATTCCTCATCATTAATAATAACATGGTACATACCGAGTTAATTGCAGAGGAATGCTGCTAAGAGTCTGACAGAGCATGAAACAAGAGCAGTCAGAAGATCATGCATTTTTAAAATAATACACTGGGCTAGTCAAACTTATGTAGAAGAGAAAACAAAGGCTAATGGTTGAATTATATAAAAAATTACAGTAATCAAATTGTCTGTTTTAAACATCCCTCAGTTTACGGGCTGACTTCCTGGTGTAGTTTTACCTCCAGATATTGTGCTTCAGATATGGAGCTGAACTGCTGACTTGCTAACAACATGTCTGATAGTCTGTTTCTTGCCTATTCGGACAACTGGAATGCCCCTTGAAGTCAGATTTCCGATTTGAACGGTTGGCTGCACCATGCCAACCCCAATTACAAAATCCAAGATGGCTGTTCTGTTCATCAACAGATGTGAAAGCTGTAGAATATACTGTTCACCAGCGCTGCCGTCTTATTTGTGTCTCATTAAATCAGTCTTACACACAGTACCATCCAACGATTCTGAGTGCACATGTTGCTTCACCGTTTGTGAGTTGAAAGTGTGTTGTGTAATGTGTTGTTACCAACTGGTGTTGTTAATGATGACTAACCTGACTAGAACTGGTTTTCCGACTTCTTGTAATTGAATGCAGTCAACTCAGGTGTGATCCCAGCTATTCCCAGCTCTGACTTGCGACTTTGTATGTAAATTGAATCCACCATAAGTTACAGTGATATTGCCACGTTCCCTGATCAGGTTTGGGAGTGCAGAGTGATGACCAAAACTTAAAAAATAAGAGCCAAGCTGCAAACTGAAATTTGCCTCTATGCCAGTCTTTATTAGAGCATCCTGTGGAATAAATATTTAGTCGATATACAGGCATGGACAAGCATCTTTAGTTAAACCCTCCCTTCCTGGTAAACCTCTTTCAAGGATGCCTCACAGGCATTCTGCTACAAATCTGTAGTCTCTAAACCAGCCAACCTAGTGACATCACTCTGATATCAGGGTTATTTTTTAAAGACTTTAGAAAGCTCACTCTAGAGCCTCAGAAGACCACTGTTTTGTTGTTTTGACAGAAACTGAACTTGAGGTGTAAAATCGGTGTAATGCCCTTTTACTTCGCATTAAAAGGCGGCCCCTGGATTGACACCAACACAGAGTTGGACTGATTTAATAAAAGAGCTGTGCAGCTTATTCCAACGGGCTCCTGTAAAGGCCCTGAGAATGTTATTTTGGGCAGAGGCGGGGATGACTGTCAGCGGGTTTGTTTGTAGAAACTATCCTGGCCATGTGAGAGAGGCAGCGGGAATGTTTGCTGCTTTAAGCTGAACTCTAGCCCAGAATGGATGAGTTCTATGCTGGCTTCCTCTGTGTGACAGCTGCGTGACAGGCCTGCCGCAGTTTGGTTTCTGTGTGCAAGTGTGTGGATAGGAGAATGAATATGTGTCTGCACGTATATGTGGGTTAAAGCTGCTGTGGTCTTTATGAATGTTATCTGTGCCTGCTAAAACCAGGCCCCTCCGGTCTCTTACCACTGACCGGCTGACGGCTGTTTTTGTTCGTTTCTGGCGCAGAAAGGGCCGAGCGATCTGGAGCTGGTGCCTGAGGAATACTCGGTGATGATTGGCTCCTATCCCTGTAACATCAGCTTTCACAACGACCAGCTGTTCCACTGCACCATCGACGGACTGCTGAGCTCCAGTGAGGGAGAGCTGCCTGTCACTGTAAGTATGCAAGCATGTAAAACACCATAATGAAATACAAATACCCACACAGACCCGTGTTGAAAATATCGCTGGATAGACCCTGATAATTTAAGGATATCACCCATCTGTCACGCGCTACTCAACCAAAACATTCAGTCAGAATCCACACCATCTGTGCTGTTCATTCAGACAGATTTGATCTGCACAGTCAGTGTTGTGTGTGTTTCTCTCATGCATTATGAATGGTTTGTAGACTCTGAGCGTGCAGCCATGAATCAGCAGTTACTGGGGGTGGTGCCACAATGCCACAGTGGAACGGTGAACTGTTTCCCCCGTCATCGCTTTAATCCTTTATCAGTCCGTCTGTCATCTCCCAGTCACACAGATATTCTCTGTGCTCGCAGCAAGACACTCTGAGTCAGTGGGTGATTCCACCCGTCGCCTTTGTTTTTGTTTTGTCTGCGGGTTCACTCTGTTAAATTAAAAGTCTTAATCAAGACGTGGTCGAGCCCTGCGCACACAATCTCTTTACCTACGTTTCCCATCTGTTGTTGTCCGTTTTGGTTGACTTGATAGGGCTTTATTAAATGGGGAAAGCACTCATCTATATTTAAATATGAGCCAGGCTGTGAGTGATGTTCTGAAATAGCTCAGAAACATATGTTAGAGTGTCTCTGTCTGTCAGTTGAATTGTACTGTAAAAAACGCTTCTCCACTTTGACACAGAAATAGAAGGAAAGCTCTTATATTCTCCCCCCTCTCTCTCTCTCTCTCTCTCTCTCCTCTCACCACCTTACTCTGTCTCCCTTTGTGTACCTGTGGCTCGTCTCGTACCAGCCCTCCCCGTATGTCTCTCAGGATGTCTGAGACTAAACATGACCAATTAGCAAAGACATAAAGGCAGGGCAAGGGTCAAATGAGATGTCATAACACAAATGGGTGGGCTGCGAGGATGATTAGTGTGCATAAGCAGAGCTCATGTGCATTCCCCTTTGTGTCGGCCCATTTGTGTACATGCATGCACGTTGAGGTGTGTGTTTAGCTTGTGGCCATTTGTGTTTCTTCACTTACTTTTGGTGGCAGATCTATTTTTATATGCCGGTGTTTTGCTTGGCTCTGAAGTAGAGCTGAGTTGCAGAAGTAGATGTAGGGAAGCAGTGTTTTTGTACCCCGAGAGAAACAGGAACACGGAACAATGGCATTTTCCCCTCCATTACACCAGGACCTGGCTGTTGCAGTCTCTGGAAGAGGGCCTTCTCTCGCTGCTGGTCTGGGTAAATAAACGCCGAGACCAGAAAGAGAGAAAATGGGAATGAGAGCAGAAGGAGCGAGCTCAGTGAGCCAGTTCCCCCCCTCAGAGTTAGACCGGTGTAAGAGGGATTTGGTTTGAGGATTGGAGGCTTTTTATCAGAGGCTCTTTTTTATGAAGTATTCGGATTGGGGAAGGAGAGGGAGAGAGATGTGAGGAGGGACCATAGAGCCCTGCTGACTAATCAGAAGGCAGAAGTGAAAGTCCATTTCTCGTCACATCTAGGTTACTCTGAACTGGGTGACTCCTCCAGCTCGTTGCAGCGAGAGACCATTTTTCAAAATCTACAGTGTGTGTTGCTTTGTTTCTCTGCATGCACCTGTGTCCATGAGAAAAATGATGTGTCTGTAGATTTGTGCACATGTGCAGACACTTGTGTTCCCATTAGGAACTTCCTGTGTTATAGTGCATGCATTTATAGACTATATATGCAAAGAAAATACTTAATGCACCTGCTGTCTCTGCTCATTAGTGCTCCGTCTTTCTCTGCCATTGTCTTTCCTTCTCAGTCAAATTGCTTTATTGGCTCATCATAATTAAGTATTGTCACATCAGATGAACCCGGTTTACTATAGTATACTGCAGAACTTTTTATACAAAAGAAAACAAAGGACTGTATTCAACTCCAGCCTATCCCTTGACAACCAAATACCCAGGGAGGTTATTAACAGTTTCACATCTTGAGAAAGAAGTTCACGCCTTTATTTCCTCTCACTTGGACTACTTTCATCCTCTTCACTGCCACTATAAAAGTCGATTGCTCGCCTCCAGCTTAAGGGCTTTTAAAAGTGCTATATATGACATTCAGCAACATTTTTAGAACCAATTCATAATGTAAGTAACAGCTAGTCAGCTATTAAGCCTGCTCTAGACGGTCTTTAATCAAAACAGACGAATAACTTTTTGCACCCTTCAAGTTACCTACGCACTGAGGAGAAGAGAAACCTGCTTCTAACTCTGAGTCAAGTTGGAAGCCTTTAGCAACTAATAAGGCGTTCACAACTGCTTCAATTTAGTACTTATCAAATACTAATTAAATAGTAGATTAATTGCTGGACCTTTTATTTATGTCATGGCAACTGCGGCACATGCAGATTTTTTATTTTTTATTTTTTTGGCTTTGTGTTTGAAACACGTATTGCCTATGGCAGAGATAAATACACCCTCATTTCAGAAGAAAGGGAAGGTTTTGGATTAAGAGCAGCAGCCCATGAGACAACCACTGCCCACAGCATCTTTGGATTATCCAGCCTGGGACAAATGGGTCAAACAATGGGAAATCAGAGACAGTTGTGGCCAAATCTTTACAGAAACATGTCTTCACCACAACATCCTGGATCAGGCTGTTGCACTCAACAGGCAGACCTTGTTCCAAGCCAACAGAGTGCAGGATGTGGAGAAGTGGACTCTGTGTTTATATCATTGATGCTTGATGCTCATGGGAAGTCAAAAGTTGATGGACAGTGTTTACCTGATGTTGAAATTTTGAAGACATTTTTTTTTGTCATCACCATCCTGTTGCGGCTGTTTACATTCACCTCAATGCAAATGCAAGAAATGCAGTGCAGAATGTTCTCCTGTGTTTAAACTTTGTTTATGTAGATATGTTTACAGCATACATGTAAACTGTATATAGGTTCTAAACTTGTGTAGCAAGAAGGAGTTAAACAAAAAAAAACTTTTATTTCATTATGCAACCCTTTGTGTTGTATACACATGCCTTGGTCGTTGAATAGTTGCAAAATGCACAGTGTCATCAAGTGGCTTTGACAGTCAACAAGCAAGAAAGAAAAGGTCAGATTACAACACAGTCTGGAGATGTGTGACTTCATTATCCCCTCAGGATGCCATTTCTCCACTATATCTTTACATAGCAAATACTTGTTTGCTGCTATTAATGCTCAAAATCTCAATAGAACCTGTAAAAACTTTGGGGAAACAGGTCACATACCTCTCATTCTTGCATCCTTACATGGCTTTGAAGTTACAACGATATCTGGCTTACTAGGGAGATCTTATAACTGGGTTATTACTTTATGTTTTATGACATTTTTTTTGTGCCCAGTAATATTCATAAAAGACAAATGTGTTTGGAATGATGGTCTGTTGTTTCTTATGTATAAGTAGGGTAGGTTTAATGGTCTCCCTGAAGAAGATAAGCTTTGTTTGTTATGTGATTTAGGAGATTTGTACTGCTCTTTATACCGTATGATGATTAAAGAGCTTTATTAAAATGCATTTCATCTCTTACGTCTTCTTCTAGTCCGATGATTATAAAAGATTCGAGTGATGATTCATGTAGGGAGGCTTTAGAGTAGGTTATATTTATAGCGCTTACTGTAAGAGACGAGACAAAGGTTTTGTTTACAATGTAAGGTTTTATGTGAGATTATTTTTCTGACAGGTTTCACCAATGCAACGGTATATTTGGCGTCCACGTGGGCTGCACACAAGCACACAACTATTACTACTATGATCAAAGAAAAACAAATAATTGAAAAAAATGCTGTAAGAAAAATAAAGGATGATGACAGATACTTCAGCATTTGAAGGTGATGGTGAGAAGCGTAGGAGAATAAAAGATAACAAAAGCAGAGGCAGGTTTTGAAGGAGCTCAGTCCAGTTTTAATGTGTTGCTCTTTATTCTTTTCTAGGTTCAAGTGGGAAACTTTCGTCACATCATCGCCAAAGTGCAGCTTGGCGGCAGTGAGCTGGCCATCGTGGTATCCATTGTGGTGTGCTGCGTGATGCTACTGGTGTGCACTGTGGGTAGGTTGTGTACACATGCTCACCGGCGGTTGATGAATGTGCGCCTGCTGTAGCGATTGACGCTCCAGATGTGGAACAGATAAAAGGAATTCGGGGGTCGTAGTTTCACGCACTTGCTTCATCCCTCCTCTGTATTTGAAGCACAAAGACCCCGCTGTTCCTCTCACTGTCTACTCTGTGTGTCTGTGTGCGTGTGTGTGCTCTTGTTCTGTAATCTTTGTGTTGGTGTGTACAGAGCAGGTGTAGGGGGTGAAAATTGGGGCTTGTGGGGATTTTCTCACTGTTTCCTGCCTTAAATCTGTTGTCACGAATTCGCCGAAGCCTTTTTTCTCATTAGACTTTGTGTGTGACATAACTGTTGAAATAATACGTTCACAAAATTCTTATTTTAACATTAAAATTCAAAAACTTTCCCTTTACAAGCTCTCACAGTTTTGCAAACATTTTTCTCACAGGCTTAAAATAATGATAAATCTTATATTAACAATAAACTAGTTGTTTATTAGCATACATATTAGAATAATTCTGGCTCTTTGGGTAATTATAAAGCACTTTCTATTCCCTTATCTGCATGACTATAGTCAACAACTACTAGACCATTAAGAGTTTCCCCTTAATGATCCTCTTAATTAGTGCTTATTGATAAGTACGATTCCTGACTACTTCCTTCACTAGTACTTTGACGCATTTTAACCAACAACAGGTTCTACTAGTGAATTCAAGATGAGAGAGACCTCGCTTTAGAATGGAGAACATATTAAAACTTATTGTATTTAAAGTTATTTGGAGTCACACTCCACCTCTAGTTTTGTGTTTTATTACATACGATTAGACCATATTTTTTAAGTGTCATTAAGGTAGAATGACAATCCTGTGGCACTGCCATCCTGTAATTTATGTGCAACAACATCTACCATCAATAAGCAGTAATTAGAACGTTATTGAGGGAAAGGTTTTAGTTAAAGCGGACCCCAAGAGAGCAACACAGTTGATGTAACTACAACTCCCACATCTGTAACAATTTGTTAGATGTAATGAAACACCCCGTTCTAACCACATACAAAACTCAGTACATCATAACAATGTCATGTCTTGAAAACTTGAGGATAACATGCGACAGTGAAGGTTTGCACAAGCTTTGCATACAACTCAAATCAGTAACAGCATGCCCAGCTAACATAACCTGATCCAGAGACAATAACACAGAGCGTTGGTATCTGTCACCAGCTTGGCGAAGCTGTCGCCAACAACTAAAATCCAGCCTTAGATTTACTCCTGGCTTTTGCCTCTTGGTCAGCCACTATCTCTTTTTCTTTTATTAGCTTCTCAGTCAACGTCTTTTTCAGTCTCTTCACATCTGTCACGATGTCCTTACAGGCAGCTGAGCCTGTTTTCGTTGCCCACTCTGGTTTTGGTGCCCATTCCAATCCCAGAACTGAAAACTCAGTTGGTTAATATGGTCATGCAGACAACAAGCTACTAATACACAACCTTTCCATTATGTTTGAAGCTGTCATTGTGTGATAACAGTCTTTGGGTTGAAACATATTGTATATCAATTGGTTTTATCTTCCTCAGCTCTCGTAGTGTACTGCACGAAGAGTCGAAGGGCCGAGCGCTACTGGCAGAAAACTCTACTCCAAATGGAGGAGATGGAGTCTCAGATCAGGGAGGAGATCCGTAAAGGTGTGTTTACACAAGAACCCACACATGCACACGCACACTCGTGCACCCCTACATACACACACCCTCCACTATTGTACAAGCTTGGAGTTGTTTAGACCTCAAATGATTATTTGTGTCGATTGACATGAAAAAGGAGCTTCTGGGAAGACAGAAATATTGACCACATAGTATATTTGTTTGTGCGTGTGTGTGTGTGCATACAAAATGTGTGTCTGTTTGAGATTTTTTTTTCTAGGATGAAGTGGGAGGGACATACAACAGTTGACAGATTTGTGCCTAGTAAGCGTGACTCATAAAACACAGTGTCTGACAAATGATCAGTCACAGGCAAGACGCACTGAATGGCCGCATCGCCTCTGCTGTGTCTACGCTGGAGGAACAAGCCCTGTGTGTGTGTGTGTGTGTGTGTGTGTGTGTGTGTGTGTGTAGTACTTTGTGTCTGTCTGTGCATATGTGTGTATGTGTGTCCAAGGCATTAGAGTAAAGCCGTGTGAAGGCCACTGCGTGTCTGTGCGCCCAGATTTATGGCGTAGAGATAGGGGGGACGGATAGAGAAAGAAAAGTGGAGGGAGGAAGAGATAGGAGCGGGAGTCAGGGCCGCGAGTCTGGGTAGAAGCAGAAGCGTGGGAGGAGGACGAGAGGTTATTTAGTCAGAGGACGCAGATAGATTTGCGGCCGAGTTCAGGGTGAGTGTGCACAAAGCAAGTGATAGTTCAGCTGTGATGAAAGATGTGATAAAAGCAAAGGAAGAGGGAGTGAAGGAAGATGGAGAATTGACATATACCAGGTTACAGGAACAGGAGGGTTTTGGTATTTTTCTGAAAAAGGAGGAAGTGGGGAGGTTTGACATTCCTGCATCCAATCAGGACTTTAGTGTGAACAGACTGGTGGTTTAGATGACGCTTTAGTGAGCAGGAGGATAAATAACCTGCAGGAGTAATGAAATATGGCTTAAATCCCCCAGGTCTAGTATTCTTTCCTCTCTACACACACACATTTTGAAGAAACTGGCATTGTAACCCAAATACGTCTCTCATCCTGCGACAGGAAGAGCTTCTCCATAAAGGGATCTCCAGCGTCTCATTAGAGGAGAACATTATCCTCCCATAGAACATGCTATCCAATGAAGTGGCTCCAGTATTAGCATGCAGATTCAAGTCAGTGTCTGCATATATGCTGATACTGTTTCTGCAGCATGTAAACCTCCGCCTGCACACATGTTTTGGATGAGGGCCTCAAACTGGATTTGGCTGCTGTGATCGTTGTTTGGTAAATATTTGCCTGTGTGCCGTGCTGGACTGCACAAGCTGGCAAAGAGAGAGAAGAAGAGAGAGGGAGGAAAGAGATCAGAGGATGAGCGTTTGGCTTATTCAGTATTCAACCAGGAAATAAAATGATACATTTCTGTGTAAAATCTAATATTTTTCTTCCCCTGAAATCAGACAGATTCTCACAGATCCCACAGCAGCCTGAGATAATCTGATGGTTATTGCCTGTGACCTGATTTCTGACTCATTTAGCTAAGGAACAAATGAAGTTAGAGGAGCCAGAAACAGGATTGTGGTTTTCAAAAACATTCCCAGGATTCAAGCCTGTTTTCTTTTTGTCCTTTCAGGCTTTGCCGAGCTGCAGACAGACATGACAGATCTGACCAAGGAGCTGAATCGCAGCCAGGGCATCCCCTTTTTGGAGTACAAACAGTTTGTCACGCGCACGTTCTTCCCCAAGGTGAGAAAGCCTATTTTTTCCCCTGCTATCTGATTTCCACTGGCACACTGACATACCATTTTTCTCAATGGGGTCTTAGTACTTTTTGTCCCATTTCAGATTTCCCACTGTTTGTAATATGCAGGGTAAAAATTCACCTTGGAACTTTTAAACACACAGTAGACGTCTAGCAAAGTGTAGCTCACTCTGGCACCCTGTGGGAGAGTTAATGTGTTCTAATAGGTAAGCGTTTTTCTGATGTGTGATCCACCCTGAAGGGCTATCTGTTGGTGGGTGTTTTTTCCACCGCTACAGACAGACGCAGCTCAGCGGGCTTTGTCTTCAAACCACAGGCATGGACTTTCAAGGAGACGGAACAATGACGGGCACTGAGACAAGGAAACTTTCCCCTTGATTTCTCAAAACATACTCCTCGCTCGGCTCACACACCCACATTTGTTTTGCAAGCATACACGCTCTTGCGCAACGGCAGCCGCGCCGGTTTGTTGCAGTGGACACTGGACACTGTTTGCCGTTGTGAAGGAAGTTAGTAGGGACAGTGATGAAAAGCTGCATGGAGAGAAACATAAATCCAAATGTTTCTTCTTCAGTATCATTTCTCCCATAGTTTTCCGCTAAGACAGCAAACACTCGCAACCCTTTGTGCTCTTGGTTTTTCCACGAGCGCTTCTGGGTCTTATAGATTACACGCACACACAACAGGGTTAGACTTTTAGACACAGCGAGAATACAAGCCAAATGTAGCTGCCCTGAAATGACAGCCTGTGTTGAAAGGCTGCCTCTTGGCTCTGGGTCAGTTTGTCTCCGAAGCCATTAAAGCTCACGACGTTTCATGTCACCGTGTCATGTTTCCTTTTCATGGTCAGTCAGGGCCTATTCAGAGCCTCGTAGAGAAATTCTGCCCTTTGGTTCCAGACTCCCAAAATTACAGCCAAAGTCTGGAGGCCAGCTCTTTTTGTTCTCTCTGCCTATCCATCCATCCTCCTTTGTTTACAACCAGTGCTGACTTTGTATGACAGTATTCTGCATGTGTTTATGTGTGTTTCAGATGTGTTCCGATTACGAGAAGAGTCTGGTCCAGCCCGCCTACGAGAATGACGGTCTGGGCCCTCGGGCTCTGCCAGAGACCCACCCGCTGCTGCAGGACTGGCAGGTGAGGGGTTAAGCCATTAGGCTGTTAGGTCAGGTGGTGCTTTCTTCTGCCAGAGTGCCTCGATTCGGGTCCTTTTTCACTCCCTTGCTGCTCAACTGGGTCACACTGAAGCTTATTAAGGTTTCACAGTGGGGTTGTTGTTGATGAGGAGTAGAAGAAAGCATATTGTGTGTTTTTACCTTTTGCGTTTGTTATGATGTGTGCGTGGAGTGTGTCGGCATGATTCACGCGCACATATGAATACTAATGAATGTCACACAGTGGTTTCTCGCGAGTGAGACACAAAGAAATTTTCAGCTTGTCATAAAATACACTGCCCACCAAGTTGATAACACGTTGTTGACACCCTTCCCACTGGCTCTTGGACACCCGAACAGTATGCTTTTCATCAAAATCCATCTGCAGTTGTGTGCGTGTGTGTGTGTAATGGAGGGGTGGACGGGAGGGAGAGTTATAAAGAGAGAGTGGGAGAGGGAGCGTGCGCTTTCACACACCTCTGCGCGAGTGTGTGCTGAAAGCGAAGGCACCTGCATGCGTGTGCGTGCGCACGTTTGAGAAGAGAGAAGGTAACGATTGCAGCGCTAGTTTTGGGTCGGCAGCCGGGGGAGCCTGTCTAACCGTGATGAAGTGCCTTGGATCCACATCGTCTTCCCAGGAAGTGTTTTCCAGGTCACAGCAAATAAATCTCACAGGCGGGCATTTATCTTAATGGACACCCCTGTTCTCCTTCTGTCAGGCTGCAAACCACACCATATGGCTGCAGTCCAGAGGGAAGACTTCATCACACTGCTGCTTAGTCGCACCCATAGATAGACCATGCTCATTAAGTCGACTAGGCACATTTAGAGACAATCACACACAGTCAGGGACCGGGAGTGGGAGATACTGTAGAGTGAGAACCAGAGAGAGGTGTCTGAAGAAAGCAGAAGGAAGAGCTGTGATAGAAATTTGAAGCCTTCTTTAGATGGGTCACTCGAGACGGGAGGTGGTGAAATAGATTAGGGAAGGCGCAGCAGGTGTGCAATGCACTTTAGGTGATATCACGCAGAGAAATAACTGCTTCATCCCCCTTCCCTTGTCTTCAGGCCACCAACACAACCAGGCCTAACGTAGAGGAGGGCATCACACTGTTCTCCACTCTTCTCAACAACAAGCACTTCCTGGTCACATTCGTCCACGCCTTGGAGCAGCAGAAGGACTTTGCAGTGCGAGACAGGTAAATGCATCAACTGGTATATAGAGCTGGTATAGAAAAAGCATCCATCTAGATTGACTGAACACTAGTAGAATTCATTTTACTACACCCTGAGTAAACATTGTCAGAAAGAATTACGTTCTGTGGTAATTTTTTGAAGCAGTAGCAGCGGTGTTGTGTTGGATTGCATCATGCTGTGAGATGCTTTTAAAGCTGCTGTAATCCATATTTTCAATTAACAACATTCGTGAAAGATCTCTAACCCTAACATCGTATTGTGAGGTGTTTTTAAAGCTGTTAAAATCGATATTTTTTGCATTAACAAGGTGAAAGGTGTCACCTGTCGTAGCGAACCCACAGAGGAATATCACCTGACTCTACAGAGCATGTTACCCATAGACTGCTTAAAGGAAGTAGATTTCCAATGCGACAGTGCCTTAAAACCTGCATTCTTTTCGAATGGCCAATTTAGGTTATGGTTAAAGGGACAATTTACCAGTCGGGAGTACAACGGGAGAAAAGGTTAAGAATAATTAGACTCTATCATTATATAATATAAATCTATATAATTTATAATTACTTACACATTCACAAACCTTTTAACAGCATGTTTGTATTTATTGCATGGTTTTGGCATTGCCTTATTGAAGCATTTAATCCCGCTTCGTAAATACTTGGTCATCTATCAGTGGAGCTGTTTTGATGTCCTAAAACTAGCCAGTCATTGTGGGGAAAACTTCCAGAGGCAAAACCACATCCCTGTCCCAAAACAGCGTCAGCACTTAGTGACTGATGTGGCCCCTTTCTCTTGGATTAAAGGAGCTTTGTTGGGGAAATCCCCTGCACCTCTGGACTTACTCACCCAGACACTCCCTGCATTAGATCAGGCCTTTATCTGGCTCTGCAGTCACAGGTGCTGTGGGGGAAGACGAAACCTTGTTGTTGTTTCAATGTACATGTAATGCACTGACCACACACTGACAGGGCATGTTTGCAGGAGCCTGTTTTTGCTCATCTGTCTCGTCCGCTAATCTGTTTTCTCACCGTTCAGATGCAGCTTGGCATCTCTGCTCACTATCGCCCTTCATGGTAAGCTGGAGTACTACACCAGTATCATGAAAGACCTGCTGGTGGACCTGATCGATGCTTCGGCTTCCAAGAACCCCAAACTGATGCTGCGCCGCACTGAGTCTGTCGTGGAGAAAATGCTGACCAACTGGATGTCCATCTGCATGTACAGCTACCTCAAGGTGAGGATGGAAAAGAAGGAGGCTCAGCAAAGTTTGCAAAAACATTGATGTAAAAGAATTAGCACAGCTCTGATTTTTGACTCCAACTTTCTGTCACGTTCTGCAGGAAACAGTGGGTGAGCCTTTCTTCCTGCTGCTGTGTGCAATCAAGCAGCAGATCAACAAGGGCTCCATAGATGCCATCACGGGGAAGGCCCGCTACACCCTCAATGAGGAGTGGCTGCTCCGCGAGAATGTTGAGGCCAAGCCACAGGTCTGACACCTCACACAGTCTGACAGTTTTTTCTTTTTTTTTTCAAACCTCATTTGAGTTGACTGCCAGAAAGTTTTAGTCATGCTGAGATTCAGAACTAAAGTATGAAATGTATTCCTTTTTTTTTTGCAGAACATAAATGTGTCCTTCCAGGGCTGTGGCATGGACTCGCTGTCTGTCAGGGTCATGCACACGGACACAATCTGCCAGGTGAAGGAGAAAATCCTAGAGGCCTTTTATAAAAACCTTCCATTCTCCCAGTGGCCCCGAGCAGAGGATGTAGACCTGGGTAAGAGCACTTTTTTTTTTCTGATTATTTTCATCCTCTCCCCTTCCCAACCCTCTGAGATATAGTAATCTCCTTTGCAAAAGGTCAATTCCTCTCATGAAGCTCAACTAACCTGCGGCTGCAATATAATAAATGACAGAATGCATCGAGGAGAGTGTAGAGTCATAATCACAAAGAGTTATTGCTTTCAAAAGCTGTGCAGCCTGCAGAGCTGATTTGATTAATGGCCCGAGAATATTTCTCCACAGGTCGTGACACAGTGAAAGCATTGGCTGCCCTGTGTCTTGCATCTTCTTTTCCAAATTTAGGATGAAATTGTCTAATATCCCTCTCCACCCATCTCCATCTCTGTCTCTTTTGCCTTCTCTCTTTTCTGTCCTCCAGAGTGGTTTGACTCCGGCAGCAACAGCAAGCTTCTGCAGGACCTGGATAACTCCTCAGTGATGGAGGATGGCAGGAAGAAGCTCAACACAGTCTTCCATTACCAGGTATGTGTGTGTCCGTGTCTGTGTCAGTGTGTATGGGTGAGAGACCACTGTGGTGGCTGTTGTCATTGCTGTACCTTTGTATCCCTGATATTGTAACGGCAGCAGCGGGGGTGTTGAAGGTGAGAACTCCTTATAAATGGTGTCACTGGCTGTCCACGGGTGGGAGGACACTCTCTGTTTCAATGTGGCTCTACAGACGTCGTTACTGGTGCTTCTGTTTGTGTTCGTCTGCTGCTGAATGATGTGCAGGTCATTTAATTCTTCCTTTAGACAAACGGTATACGGTGTGTTCGTGTTCTGACGACACCAATTAGGTAACATTTTACAATAAAAAGTTATATTTGTCAATTAACCGTTATTTTCAGTTGCTTGTAAATTAACAGTAACTTTGATAATAAACACGATTTATGAATATTTGATTTATGATCTGATCACAACATTTTAGTACTTAACAATCCTCTCTGCTTGGTCTAATAATTTGAGTTTACTGTGTTTGTTTTTCTACAGAAATCACATAAAACTTTATATATATCATTAAAAAAAATGCTATATTTATGGTAAAATAAACTTTAGCTGATAGTTATTTTACTGTAAACAAGTAATGAAATGCTTTATAACTCATTTATAAAGCAATCCTAGTTCCAACTTTATAATTTCCATCCTAATAATGCTTATAGATTAACTACAGACAACAACAGAAAACGGTGCATGAAAGCTGAGTACATGCTCCCAAAAAGAAAAATTAATAAATGCAATTACAATGTTTTGACATTTCATCAAATATGATTAATATCATAACGATAATCAGGCTTCATTGGACTTAATAAATCATCATTTTGGGAGTATCTATTCAGTGTGCAGGCAGCCTTTCCCTTCAAAATACGTTTTCCTTTTTGCCCGCTCACCTGATAGCATGATGGGATGTGAATACACTTTGAAGCATTATTTTCAAAAGTCTAACTGCTGGACACAGTGTGTTTTCAGTTTACCACATTACTCTGTGTCAGTTACATAACAGACCATGATTGGCTTCTGAACTGGTTATTCTGCTCGCACATCGACATTGTACAGTCAGATTTAAGGTGAGCACAGAGAAATGTCCCATCCTTGGAGGCAGCTGTGTCTCAGGAGGTAGAGAGAGTAGGTCATCCACTAATCAGAAGGTCAGCGGTTCGATCTCCAGCTTCAGCTGCACATCGAAGTATCCTTGGGCAAGATAATAGCTGTTACACCTGTGTGTGAGTGTATGTGTGAATGGCTGACCACAGAAATATTGTGCTAGAAAGCGCTGTGCCGCTCCTGATGAGCAGGTCGGCACCTTGCATGGCAGCCTCTGCCATCAGTGTATGAATGTGAGTGTGAATGGATCAATGTGTTGTAGACTGGAGGCGGTAGAATAGAGAAGGGTGGTGTGATTACAGTCCATTTATTTCAGCAGATCAATGTGGACAAACATTCAAGTAGAGAAACAATAATTCAGTTTTCACTGTCATTTCAATGTGATTGTCTTAGATAGGAAATATGAAAAATTATCATTCAAAGCAGAGTATTATTATGTCTTTCAGGGGTAATATGTCAGAATATCAGTTGATAAGATTGAAAAATGAACAAGCACCCTTGATGAACTTAAATGATCAACAGAATGTGAGGAAATAACAGTTTTGATGTTATGATGTCACTGTAGCGTGTTGCAAGGTATCCACAGAAGTTAGCATGCTAACCAGCTAGCCCTAAATCACCAACATTCCCTCGGTGCTTTGGACTGCCAGTCCGTACTGCTAGCTGCACAGCTAACTAGCTAACGGCAGCTACAGTTGGCAGCAGTTAGCTATAATCCTGCTGATATGCTTCCCCCTGTTTTAACCTTTGTGTGTAGAGATCCTTAGAAATAATAGTTGACATCATGCGAGCCCTTGAGAAGTTGTATCAGCTATTTATGATGCTTAATCATAAATTACTAACTGCTATAATCATTTACTACATACGCCATCCTCAGATGGAGGAAATGAACCAATCATTACGTATATATTTGATTAATGCACTTCGACAAACATCACTTAAATGATGATATAAATACACACTCATTACAAATACATCAATTATGGTAAATCATATTTTTTTAATTACAAAAAATAAATACAATTAAATAATTATGAATTACGTTGCATTAAATATGTTCGAAAAACTAAAATGATAAAACTTTATTTTCAGCACTCATTATAAAGTTTCATAGAGTTTTAAAAAATAACTAAGAAAAGAGTAAGTTGTCATGTCTGGTATGCCGTTACGAGTGTCTCTACGTGTGTGTGTTTGCTTATGTCTATGTTCATTTGTGCGTGAGTAAACAGTCATTCAGTGACCCTCGACCTCCGACCCTTTACCTGTACTTGTTAAGTGCTCTGTTTAGTTTTTGCTGAGCCATTGGGACAGAGCTGTGAAAGCAGCGAGCTGCAGCGTGTACTAACAGTCTGGGTTCACTGGCGAGGCTGTTCAATCCATTTCACCGCAGGTTGACTTTAATGAGCCCAGCCAGGCTCCTGCAGACTTGCCACCACTCTAGATGCACGCAAGACTGACACACACGCACACACATCAACATACGCACCTCTCAACACCACACTCCCCTTGAGGGCATGCCTAATGACGCTGTTCTGGTGCACCCGAGCTAACCCCTGACCCTGTGCCCTCTGTCCTCTCTCGCCCCCCCCCCTTCTTCTTTTCTCCCTTCACAGATCCCAGAGGGGGCATCGCTAGCTATGAGCTTGAAAGACAAGAAGGATAACACCCTGGGGAGAGGTACGTCACCTTCAAACAGACCCACTCCCTGTTTCTTTGTCACACACACTCACCCACACTTGGGTAAATACACACACTCACTCCATCACAGGAAACAGCACATGCTTAGTTGGTCACGAGAACACGATACGCTCATGTAAACACGCATGAAACTGCACACCCTCCCACCCCCGAAAGACACAGCGGACATCTAAACACACTCTCACCTAATAAATCACAACACATTCTCTCTGCTACCGCCTCATTCAGAGCTCTTTTTTCTCTGTTATAGATGTACTCCATTAGCAAATGTCAGCTTTTCGGGAAAAATGCGACACAAGTTGGCCCATATTGTTCGGCCTCAACTCCGAATATAATGACTGCCCTGCCTGTTGACAGATGAGTTTACATGCAGGCTTTAATGGCCTTGTCCGTTCGTTGTCTTGGGCCTACCTTACATAATCAGTACCAGACCAGAGCTCAGTTCTGCTCAGGCTCTGTCCATCAAAGCCTCTCCTCTCATTCACACTGGGCCAAAAATAGGCTTATGTGCGCCAAACCTGGCTCCAGCTTCAAAGCATCAAGGGGGTGTTATGAGCCTGTAGTGCTCCCTGGCTAATATAAAACACTGTCCTGTCTGCCTGTGATCAGTGTTGAGGGTCTGGACTGAAGCCCGCTGGGCAGGAGCATCTCTGGCAGAGCAGGCTGTAATGAGAATACACTCACAATGCTGTTGTGTGTGTCTGCACAAATGCCTTTGTTTGTGCTGGTGTGTTTGTGCACAATAATGTGCAGCATTTGTCTTTGAGTCTGCTTCGAGTTTGTATGTTTGTGTTTACATGTATCCGGGTATTCATGCATGATCATGCATGTGTATGAGTGTGTTTGTGTTTAGATCTATATATAAACCGGCAAGGTTTAATGCTCTTCCCGGCGCTGGCCAAGCATTACCATCTCATTACACTGGCTCCAGAACCAATCAGAGACTGCGTGTGTCTGTCTCCCCTAATCGCTCTCTTTTCCCTCTCCTTTCACTCGTAATCTTTCTCTTTCATTCTCTCAGACAGTTCCCCTCCCCTACCTGCCCACAGTCCACCTTAATCACTTTCTCCTCTCACCATGTACTCTATCTCCCTCACTCTCCTGTCAATCTACCTCTCGTTCTCCCCCTCCTGTCGCACTCCTCTGTCCTCCCTCCCTCTGTGTCCTCTCCCTCCTCTCAGGTCTTCACCTTACTGATTGCACATTGTTGTGTGTTTCTTTTTTTCTCCTTAGTTAAAGATCTGGATACAGAGAAGTATATACACTTGGTGAGTATCTCCAGAATATTTCTGTAAGTGTGCTCAGATTATATTACCGGAGCTTCTCCTGTGTGTGCCGCTGTTAGTCAGCCCAGAGCGGGCGTACGACAGAGAGAATAAGGGGTGAATGGAGGTGAAAAGGAAAGCTGCTGAGAGGACATGACAGTGCTAATACAGCTTAAGCTCTTTTATAAACGTCAGCCAAGATATGGGCCCTTTTGACTTTAAATAATGAGTTCCTTGGAACACAATTTGCCGGGTGAATAGTTGGTTTTACAGGACGGTTCTGCCCTACAAAGCCAAAACGCAGTAACTACACTTTTGAATTTGGATCAAGACCATAGTGTGACTTTTAGACTTTTTTTTTTCATTTTACCATGACAATGCCTTTGTGCCATAGAAATGTACAATATCTGAGGAAACGGCAAGTAAAGTTTAGCAAAACTCCAAAACCGTAGCTTAAAACCACAGCATTAAGTTAAGCTAGCTGGTGACATCGCTATAGCCGGAACTAGCCTAGCTTAAGCTAAAGTAAATTTCCTGTAACTGAAAAATCTATTTTAATGATGTTAGTAATTAATTATTACATCTCAGTCCTTTATTATCATAGTATGCCACATAAATTTTAGAAAAAACGGATAGTAAAGCTTGTAAAACTACAAAAACACAGCGTTAAGTTAAGCTACCTAGTGACACCGGTTATAAATGTTGTCTTTCTGACTGAAAAAGTCTTTATAATTAATTAATGTTATGTCATATAAATAAGACAGTAGCTAAATCAAACTGTGACAAAAATAACTAGTCTAACTAGCTAAACTAGTCTAAACTAGTGCAAAATTAGGCTAGTCGCCGAGCTTAGCAGAGTAGCTACATCATGTCAGTACTTGTCATACTTTTTTTTATTTGAGACAAAAATGGGACTTTTAGACAAATGTTTTAGCTTAGTTGGCTGTAACCAACATCTCAGTCCCTGGCACCGGTTTGATGTTTTGTTCCTAAAACCTTCATCATTAAACCGTTGTATTATCTACTCACCCACACTCCGATTGAAAGATAGGGGAAGTTTCACAAAAGTCCACAAAACATTTCTTAAGCTTCACAGAAAAACATGGTTGGAGAATTCATTTAAATAACTGAAGTAGATGGGGACTTTTTAAAATGCAAAAACCACAAACCAAAAAAAATTAAAAACAACATAAAACTGATCCATAAAATGACATAATCGAAGTCTTTTGAAGCTCAGAGATCTTAAATTGATTTTGAAAGGGTGCTTGGAAATGTTTTGTTGACTGAAACTTCCCCCGACTTTCCATCTTAATGTGGGCGAGTGGATACTGAGTAAATGTTTTATTTCTGTGTGAAAATATCCGTAAATATCATTCAAAGGCAGAGTGTAAAAATGTTCTGCTTGAAATGCATCAACTTTATCAGTTTCTGTTTGCCTTCAGTTACTGCTCTCAGATTTCTGTAGACCTTTTCTGACACATGTAGGTGGATTCTGTCTCGTTTCTTTTTTCCTACCCGTATTTAGACCTGTATGAGCAGGTCAGAGACATGATCCTGCATACAGCAACCAAAGAAAAACCACGAGAATTTCCCAACTCCCATCAGTTCCTCAATCCTGTGTATTATTTAGTGTTTCAAAATACCCTGATGTGGTTTCTGGATCATGTGTCTAATGCAAGAAACAGAAAATTCCACTCTTATAACTGAGACAGCTAAGACAGTAGAGCATTCATGTAGCCCCTTATGAGGGTGATTTATTGCTACATGTGTTGATCTCTGGCCTCTTCTTTTCTAGGTCCTACCTCATGACGAGCTAATGGAGAACAGGAAGTCACACAGGCAGAGCCACCGAAAGAAGGTCCTCCCTGAAATCTACCTGACACGTCTGCTGTCGACCAAGGTGAACACAAGACTGTTTGTTAACACTACACTGGGACTTAGGTTACAGCTCAATATCTGAGTCATCTTTGTATTTCTTGTTTTTATGGCCTATATTAGCCTCAGGAGCCATCTAGAAATTCCCACATCCCATGAAACCATGTCTCTGCCTATGTATGAGCCGCCTTTTTTCTTTTTCCTCCACAGGGAACTCTTCAGAAGTTCTTGGATGACCTCTTTCAAGCCATCCTCAGCATCCCTCCGGACCGCCCCCCTCTGGCTGTCAAATACTTCTTTGACTTCCTTGAGGAGCAGGCAGACAAACGGGGCATCACAGACCCAGACACCCTGCACATCTGGAAAACCAACAGGTAGACGACTCAACTCTATGATTAAAGTCCCCTTTGGCCGCCTCACTGTGCAAAGTGCAAGGCTTTAAAAAGCTTATCTTTCCCCCTGCAGTTTACCTCTGCGTTTCTGGGTGAACATCCTGAAGAATCCTCAGTTTGTGTTTGACATTGATAAGACGGATCACATGGATGCCTGTCTGTCTGTCATCGCCCAAGCCTTCATAGACGCCTGCTCCGTTTCTGACCTGCAGCTCGGCAAGGTGGGATTATCTGTCTGTCTATCTAGCTATCTATTTATCGCAGAGGTTTACAAAGTCTGACACTATGAAACTGAGACAACTGCAAACCAGTTTACAACCCTAAATAGGCTGTTTTTTTTAACCTGTTTGTTTCCATTTTGGCAAATTACCATTAATAGTATGCTGAATTAGCTATTACCTGTTCCTGTTTTCAGTATACCCCTGAATGTAAAAACTACTATGACTAGTATTATTTTGGTACTGAAGCCAACTAAGAAATGGATGAATCTTAGTTAAGTTCTGGAGTCGTAAGGAGCATCGTTTTTATATGATTTCTTGATGTTTATTTGTGATGATCAGTGGAGATAATGATTTCATCAGAAAGTGTTAGTCATATCCTGACACAGAGACCTGAATAAACGTGTCTTATGTTGATTCAGTGCAACTGAGTTATGACTCGTAAAAGGAAAACAGATTTTCTCTAAACTTTCTTGTCACTGCGCCCTTCTGAGGAGACGCACCTCACAGTCTGATAATTGATTAAATACCTGGTTAATTACAGGGTTATATATATGTATATGTCTATATATATCTGTCCGTTTGTCTATCTAACGCACATAAACACACACACACACACACACACGTACCTCCTGGGTCCCCCTGTGAACCCTCATCCCTAAGCCTTCAGACTGTCAGCTCCATCTACCTCTCCTCATGTTATTTCAGCCGAGTCGGCTGATCCAAGGTCATGAGCACCAGGGATCTCTTTTTTTGTGCTGCGCGCGAGTATGTGTGGGTGTGTTCAGGCACGCATATGTCTGTCTGTGCGTCCGTCTGTGTGTGTGCGCTTGCATGTCAATGTCCTCACTGCTCACAAATCCGTCTCATCCCTCAGACACCGTGACCCTGAGCACGCTCTGCTTCCTGTCTCCCTCTGACTGGCTTCCTCCCTGGAGAGAGCCGAGGACTCATCAAATAATGCTCCTCTTTCACTGAGAAACCGTCTGATTTATATACTTCAGTTTAGTACCAAGGAGCCAGTGCGCTCACAGCTGCAGTATTCACATATACATGCAGGCAGGTACACATCTGCTGTATGGATGCAAAGACGTACATTAAAAACTCCAATCATTACGAGTGCTTATGCAGCCTCCTCATTAGCATGTCACATCTGGCTGTGGACCTATTGTGGAGTCACAGGGTCAAGGATATGGCCACGTTCCTCCTGTAGGTCAAGGAGACCGGCATGACACACTTCAGCGTTTTCCTCGTGTGTTTACTGTAGTTTATTTGTGCATCTGCATGTGTGTGTGCGTGTGTGTGTGAGATAGCCTCGGGACAGGACAGTGAAGGGTACGTGGGTCTGGATTAGCAGTAGCGTAGCAGGGGTGAGAGAGGGGGTTAGGGAATGAAGCAACGCACGCTGTTTCCACGGAAACCCTCTTATCTGGCGAGATGCAGACGTGGAGGGCCACGGGGTCACAGGGGGGTTACCAGGCAGATGGGCGAACAGCAGGAAGTGACCTTGCGGACAGGAACAGAGAGGGTTCCCTATCAGGAGGAGCGACGGTGGCCGCAGCCTCTCCACCCCCTCCCCCCTGCACCTTCACCGCGCGCACACACATGCAAACAAACACACATATTAGGTGACACAAATAACTCATGACACATAGAAATATTAAGGTGCGCTGTAAGCACATTCACTGATGCTGAAAGCTGAGGCTGGCCGCCTCTTTTTCCCTGTCCTACTTTCTCTCTGTCCCTTTCTCTCGCTCGCAACAGTAGACATCACCAGAGCCAGAGTATGCCCACAACCTCTTAGCCTCGCTACTTTTGTTCATGCTCGAATAAGCACGAGAGCCCGAAGTGACTGTGGCGAGAGTGGCAGAGGTATGAAGGAGTATTGTTTAGACTGGAATGTTCCTTCTCTGCCTCCGAGTTTTTTGAGTCTCCTGTTGTGCGGAAAGGAAACCGTTCCCTCCCCCCATTGTCTCACTTTAGGCTGGTTTAGATTGGGTCTTCAACAAATAACATCCAGTCCAACTGAACAGCTCCATTTTAGGACATCTTAGGCACCCAGCCGCGGACTGTGCGATAACGTACAAACCTCTTCTTTAAAGACTGAAATCAAGTGCTAAATTATTGATTAACCCTCTGACGGGCATTATGCCATATATAGAGCCTGGCAGTAGGTCAGGCAGTAAAAGGGGTAGCTTTATATTAGTTGTGCTGTATTTTGAACGTTTTTAATGTGTTCCAGCCCGCTCGGATTTGTTCCAGAGCATCACGCGAGCCAAACACAAAATGCATATTCCTGACTGAAATGTGTTTTGCCCTTTTCAGGACTCCCCTACTAACAAGCTGCTGTATGCCAAGGAGATCCCAGAGTATAAGAAGAGAGTGCAATGCTACTACGCACAGATACAGGAAATGCCTCCTCTCAGCGAGCAGGAGATGAACGCTCACCTCGCTGAGGAGTCACGGGTGAGTACAGTGTCCAGGAAGCTCGGCAGAAGCCTGCGTTAACTGTATGTGCTTAACGTTTTACTCTGAAATTGAATGTAATATAATTGCCTGTTGTTCATTCCGTAGAAGTATCGCAATGAATTCAACACCAATCTGGCCTTGACGGAAATCTACAAATATGCCAAGAGATACAGAAACCAGGTAAGATAAGAGTTTCGTACGTTACTTATCTGTCTTTCTGATTTCAGATTAGATATGTCGCTCGTGTTTGAACCGGCCCTTCTCTGCAGCCAAGACACCTCAGTCAGTTTCACAGACGGGTATCAGAGCGTGACATATCAGCGTGGAAGATCATGCACATGTTGAGAAATGTATCGCGCTGTAAACAGACTTACAACATGTCTGTCAAGAGCCTTGAAAACTGAGCAGCTACCTTCTTCTCTTAAATGTGACCCTTCCTGCCCTCCAGCCCACATATTGCTCTCATTTGAAGCGAACAGCCCGTTTGTTTACCTTCTCCTTATCTGTTCAATGACGCCGTTGAGTTGCGGCTTCATATCTCATGCTCCTCTTTGAACTAGCCTTCTTCAAGCCCTTGCTGTCCTCCCCTATGTTTCCTTACTGCTGTGATATTCTCAGGAGAGGCTTAGTCAGTGGTGACTCTGCCTTAATGGAGCACCCTCGTGATAATACCGCTTAGCTGCTTTCCTCTGTCATGCTACTGTACTGACGTGGGCCAAGAGCTTAGACTCTGATTCACAGAGCGCTGTGAATGGCCCCTGATTGCCTATTCTCTCGCCCCAGCTCGGTGCGCTCTGCCTGGTAGCACACTGCCGCTAAGAGCCCATAAATCCCACTGACACGGTGACAACTATTGGGCATGAATAACAGAGCAGATGTGGGTTTTGTAAATATGTGAAGAGCGAAGAGCTTTTGTGGTGTGGAGGCATGCGTTCAGGCTGAAGCACTTCAGCTGTTCCTCCGCTGCTCTCCCTTTTCTCTCGCGAAAACTTTCTATGTCCAGGCAGGTGGCTGATTTCCTCCCGTTCCCAGATAGATGTAGATGCATGAACGCTCGACAGCCGCTGAAAGTTGTTGTGTTTTTCCTTCAGGTGGTGAGCGCTCTGGAGGCAAACCCCACCGCACGGCGCACTCAGCTGCACCACAAGTTCGAGCAGGTCATTGCCCTCGTGGAGGACAACATCTACGAGTGCTGCAGCGAAGCCTGAACCTGCCAGTGTCTTCTCTACCAGCCATCTCTTTCTCCTGCTGACAGCTGCCTTTCTCCTACTTGCATAGCTACTCGGGAATGTCGGCCACTGAGGAGTTAGCCTTCGTAAGTGTCATTATTGTTCCCACAGGCTGTTAAGAGGTGTGAAAAGTGGCAGAGCAAACGGACTTAAACCTGCCTCTCAAGCGTCACACATTTCGCGAGGTGTTCCTCCTCTGATCTGGGAATGCTGAGCAACTTTCCCAAATCGCTTCCTATGACATGGACAGAATTACAGTCTGGCTCAGCTACGCTTTAGAGGGAAAGTGAAGTAGCTTGGAAATTAGGCTTTTTTCTGGATGTCTTTACAGTTACTGGGACCTACATTAAGCCCTGGTGGCAATCTTAACGCACTGAACCCTTTTTCTTAAGGGAACGAGCCAATGATGCACTGTACTGTATTATAATGTCCATAGCAATATTTATAGATGTGTTATAATGCTTTCAAGTGGCCTGTTCATCAGGATGAGTAGAAAGGACCACGATGAGCTCCTCCCATCTCCTAAAGCCTGCAAACATTCTCAGGTGTGATCGCTGACGATTGGGTGACCGACGCCCATCGGTGCTTTGAACAGTACGTCCCAGTGTGCTTTGCAGATTGATGACGGGTTGAGGAGGAGCGGAGAACGAAAATGTATGAAATCAGATGTTATGTAGCTCACTGGGAAGAGCTGCATCAGTATAGAAAATGTTGATCAGTGTGCTTGTTAAACGAATGACTTCCATGTTGGATTCTGACCAATTTAAGAGGGAAAACTTTACATTTATGAGAAAAAAAAAATATGAGCTCAATATAATCTGAGGAGAGACTGTATTTGTGATGCCAAATGACTTGTCAGAGTTTGTGAAATAAATTACAGTATTTAGGATTTTAAAGTGTCCAATGATGATAATGTTTATTGTACGACGTCTCGAAGTGTTTAATTTTTCTAAATGCATTACACATAGCACAGTGAGTTTTTAACAACATTCGAGAACCATTAAGTTCTTGGCCTGCCACCATAAAGCCCGCAAACAAGCATCTGGAACTTCTCAGAAAGTCTCGTAAAAGTTCCCATGAAACAGAAAGTAAAGGAAAAGCCGTGCAGATATTTAGCTTTGTTTTTATTGCACGACACAGAACAACTTCCACAAGATCCTAGCTTTACACGGCGAACAAAATAATATCTCTTTAGTGCACACACGCTCGCATTCTGACATCCATTCAGACATCAAACACACACACACACACACATCCACTTTCTTGCAGGAGGCGCCTTCTCCCTGCAGAGGCTCTTCTCAGGTCCATCTGTTTACACTCATGTCTCAGTTGATGCCAAAAGAAAACAACCAGACAGAGAGACCACAGCCCCTGTCTTAAAATCTCATCTAATTAATAATATTCATCGCTAATCTCATCTAAGTATTCATAAAAAGAATGGTTTGAAGCGCATTTTGGGGACAAATAGCTGCAACGATTACTTAAACAAGAGTCGAAATCATGCACTGTGTTTTGCTTGGATGAGTGTCTCACCTATCATGTGTTTGGGGTGGTGGGGAGTTGGAATGTGTTCAGTTGGATCATCACACGGACAACACCCCCTCGGTGCCGGGTTAAACTCTGTGAAGCCAGCTGAACACTTTCCATGATTAAATGGATTGAAAGTACACATGCTGGCTCTCGAGTGTGTCAGTCCCACCAAAGGTGCAGTCGTGCCACTACAGTGAAGACACATGGAGAGGTAAGTCAAGAGGATTGGCCAATAGAACGTAGTGCTGCTTGGCGGTGGTGGGTCCCGAGGTGTGCGGGAACAGATGGGACGTTGGAAGGGGAGATGAGGAGGGGGTGCAGGTCAAGCGGGGGCCACCTGGCTGGAGGAGACGGATGAAGTCTGAGTTTTGGATACGGCGGCGGCTGCGGCCTCGTCGTCTCCAAACGGGTTTCTGCCACAGCACACTGTGGTGATCATGCAGTTTCTGAACTGGAGGGAGAAAAAACAGAAATCAGAATCACATTGATACACATTCACCCAAAAGTCTGACCTGGGAACAAGTAAAGATATCGTACTAAAATATTACTTTGGGAAAAGTGAAATTCACCCACACAAATAGAACTTGAGTAAAAGATTTCAACATTTACTCAAGTATCAAAAGTAAAAGTAAACTATACATAAATGAACATGTATATACTACACACTATTGTTCCCTTTTCTGATTCTGATAAAAATACATTTTAAAATATGCTACTTTGGCTCTGGTGGAGCTTGTAATCTGAAAAGTTCATAGGTATTCAAGTTATCAAGTAAATGCAGTTAAGTAAAAAGTACAAATACCTAAAAAAATGCAGTTAGGTGCAGTATTTGTACTTTAAATTACTGGTACTTAGAGCCTTTAGTCAAGTAAAAGCACCAATGTCTTCATGTGAACATACTCCATTATTAATTAAAGTCTAGCAATTCAAAGCCGTACTACTAAAGGTAAAGAATTATCTAAGAAATCCAAGAAGTTAAGATATGGCTTTATCCAAGCACATACAGCAGAACCAAGACAAGAATAAACTCAGCTAACACGGTCACACATCAATGAATGCATGAAGTAACTTCATTAACAATCGTTAATCTGATAACCAATTAAGTGTGAGCTAACCACACAGAGTCACTGACTCATGAGACATCCTGCATTACATCATGCATGAAATCATCCTTAGTCATGCGTCAGTTAAGCTTAACGTAAGTAAATAATTTGTACCCTTATAATCAAGTGTTACCAGTAATGGAATATAACTGAGTACATTCACTCAAGTACTGTACTTAAGTGCAATTTTGAGGTAGTTGTACTTTAGTTGAGTATTTCCATTATCTGCTACCTAATACTCCACTATATTTTGGAGGCAAGTATTATACTTTGTACTCCATCGCATTTCTTTGATAACTGTAGTTACTAGTTACTTTACATATTCCATGCTACATTAGAGCTAAAGTAGCACATTTTGTAATGAATGTATTTAACTGGAAATCAGATAAAAAAATAAAAAACACTGATTCCAATAATCTGATAAAGTCTGGGTCACTAATCGTTTGACCCACAATAAATACATACAACTAAATATATGTATAGTTTACTTGTACTTTTAATACTTGCCAGAAAATCATTTTTGATTCTTACGTATATTTAATATCAGATAGTATAAGACATTTACTTAATTACTACTCGTATGGGTGACTTGCACTTCTACCAAAGTAATATTTGAACATTATATCTCTACTTTTACTCAAGTAACTGTCGGGTAAATCTGACAACACATTTTTTATGAAAATTCTCCACTGAAAAGTCTGACATGTGTAGTACAGTATGATATTTACCTTTAATATGTATTAGAGTAGAAGTAGAAACACAAGTGCTGCAAAATTGTACTTCAGCGCAGTACTTGACATGATGTACTTTCCACCCCTGCCTTACTGACAGCTCTCTTTCACACTCAACAAAACAAATCTGGTGTATTTGCATCACATACCTGTCTGTTTAGCAGGATGTAGATGATTGGATTGTAGAGAGCAGCACTCTTGGCGAAGAAGGCCGGGGCGGTCATGAATACTGGTCCAAACTCAATGCCCTGATTGGCGAAGATGTACCACGCCACGGTGGCGTACGGCACCCAGCACACCAGGAAGGAGATCACCATGACGATCACCATGCGCGTGACCTCTCTCTCCGCTCTCTGGGTGGTTTCAGACTCCTGCTGCTGGGCTGCAGCCTGAGCACAGGCAGACGCAGGTTATTAACTTATTGAAGGACTAATCTGTGATGCAAAGTCAACAAAAGGCTCAGCCCATTAAAGAAAATTAAAGAGCACAGGATTAGCAAAGCAAAACGAGTGACTGTAGATTTCACTGCTTTCAGGTGTTGGTCCATTAATTAAAAAAAAAAAAACACAATCAGTCATGTTTTCTCATCCTGGTGAAGGTCTGTTTACATTTGCAATGGTTTCAAACGCAGCCGCAAAACAAACTTATCGAGTTTACTTATCATTATTAAGTAGGACTCTCCAATTAAATATGCAAATATGTCTTTCATTTATGTGTCAGACTCGAGATTGAACTTCTTTAACAGATTTAAACCTGAAATATATCGATTGCTTTTGGCCTCTTGGGGGCAGCAGAAACAAGCTGTGAACACAACAATGACATATTATCTCCCTTAAAAATGTTACTCAAAAGATCCAGTGTGTCGGATTTTGTGGACTCTATTGACAGGATTGTAATATATTATTCATAATGTGTTTTCATTCGTGAATAACCACCTTAAACTGAGAACAGCTGCGTTTTCAATAACTGAGAATGAGCCCTTTACATCTACAGAGGGAGCGTGTCTGGGTGTGTCCTCTTCAACAGAGGCCGCCATGTTTCTACAGTAGCCCAGAACGGACAAACCAACCCCCGGCTATAGAGAGGGCTTTTCACACTTTTAGCGGCCACCATAGGGGAGGGGGAAGAGACGAGGGGTGTTCAGTTGGTCGCAATCTGCATCCTCACTGCTTAATGCCACTGAATCCAGAAACAAACTGGACTCGAAGTCCTCGAAGTGCTTGGATTAAAGGCAAAAGTATTCAGCGCAGAATCCATGTGTCTTATTTGACTGTTATCTTATTATACGTTGCGTCAAAGATTATTTTTACTCATGCTTTAATGTAAAAGCAGGATTTCGCTGATGTAGTTGTTTGAGGTGGAGCACATTTGTAACAATTTTTTAATGACTGCAACTCATAATTATTTTCATTTTTAATCTGTGGATTTTTTTTCTCCATCTTTGACTGATTGATGGTTTTTTGGGTGTGTGTTTTTTTTTAAGAAGATTATGAAAATAGTGGGGTTATGCCGTCACAATTACTCAAAGCCCAAAGTAACAATTTGGTGAGGATTACAATGCTTTGACCAACGTATTGTTAAAACCTCAAAATCATTTGAATTTAAGTTATTAAAAGAAAGCAAATCAAAAAGCAGCAAATCCACAGTTTGTAGAGCTGGTGTAACATTTTTTTGTGAAAAATGAGTGAAAAACTCATCAAAATAGCTGCCAATTAATTTTCTCTCAGTGGCATAATTGGTTGACTCATTAATGTCCAAAGTGACAAAGTGAAACTTTTATAATTCATTTTCAGCATTTAAAGTTTTTTCCCTCATATTTTTATGTATTTTTTTATTTCTTCAAAACCCCCAAAAATCTACTTTGTCTGCCTATTGAGGCATGTTAAATATATGAAATCAAAAATGTTGATATTGTCATGTACAGCTACGTGTCTAGACAGTTTCCACAGCAAATATTGTTTCCACATCTAGAAATAAAAATCTGTGGGGGGTTCCTTAACACACTGAATACAGTTGTTATTCATTTATGGGTTAACTGATCGATCATTTCAGCTGTACTTATACATACTATCAGTGTAACTGTTGTTCAATCTATAACAAGCTCTTCATTCTGTTTGATTGTTTGCAAAACTGTTAATTTCTTAAGTAACGAGTGACTAAAGCTGTACAATATTTATCTCTTAAATGCAGTAGAAGCATAAAATGCCATGAAAAGTACCTTAAATTTGTACTTATCTGCAGTACTTGAGTAAATGTACCCAATTAAATTCCACCACTGTGTATTGTTAGAATAAACGTATCAAATATTGTTGCTTTAATCTCAGCATTCTGTTTAAACTATTCATAACTGCTTATACATTATCAATGCAGTTATACTATATTAATGAGGGCACCAGGATGGCACAGTGAGCAGGCAGACTGCCCTCCAGCTGGAGGACCAGGGTATAAGCTGCCATGTTGGCAATGAGCTGCCCTCCTGAAGTGTCCTTGAGCCATTAAATCCCTCGCATCTCCAGAGACTCTGCTCTGTGTTGCGGCTAACATCCCTAAAGGTAAAAAAGAAAAGGATTTCTCTACAGGGACAAACAAGGTACCACATCCTCATTATTAACATTGCATCTGGCAGCGGTGATCTTACCGCTCGCACGGTGCAGAGTAGGCGACCGTAGCAGAAGAAGATGATGAAGAGGGGGATGCAGAAATGGAGGACAAACATATAGATGACAAACGAGGTGTTGTTGATCTCGGGCTTGGGAGTGTAGTAGTCGATCCCGCAGGAACACTGCATCCCCTCAGGGATGTACCTGCATTCACACATATAACAAAAATCTAAGAATTTCCATCAACACCATCACACTCAGCATTTGTTACTACGTTTGCATCTGAGTAAGTGTGCAGAAGCAAATAAACAACGGTACAACATCGTGTCGCAAACACAGTCTAGACACTGAAACATACAGTACCGGGACCATCCGAGGAGAGGGGGAGCGGCACAGGTGAGGGCCATGATCCACGTGAACGCCAGCCCCATGATGGCGTGCTTCTCCCCGAAGCGGAAGTTGGTCATTGGCTTGCAGACCACAATGTAGCGCTCAATAGCCAAAACCACCAGAGACCAGAGAGCAATCTCTCCTAAGGAATAAAACAGAGCACTATACTATAGCCCTGTTACTGGATATTAAACTCGTGTAAAAAGACAGACCTAATATTTTTAGATTGCTTACTGCCACCTTTTTCTCAAAAAATCATGTTAAAAATATCAAATACAAAAGTGACACACAAAAGGGACGAGAGTTACATGAATCAACATCTAAACAAAAGCATTTTATACACAAGATACATCTATAAACATTTTCACATCTCCATGTCTTACCTCCTAAGGTGGCAAAGAATCCTTCAATGTTGCAGCCGACCTCCCCTAACACAAAGTAGGCATGCAGAGCTGTGTAGAGGGTGACCGTGAAGCCCCCGATGACCATAAAGAGGTCGGCCACCGCCAGGTTGAGCAGCACGAAGTTCAGAGGTGTCCTCAGCTTTTTGTGCTTGACGGTGACATAGAGGGTGAGGAAGTTGATTGGGAGTGCAGTGATGATGAGGAACAGCATGTACGCAGCGACGAGAGAGTACTTCCAGGGCTCGGCCAGGTAGTACTGAGGGTACTCAAACGGGCTCCGAACTACCCCAGTCTTGTTAGACATGGGGACATAAAAGTTGGGTCCTTCTGTGCCATTCATGGCTGCGGTTGGTGATAGGGTTTTTTTTTCTTCCTCTGAGACCTTGACACTGGATAAAAAGGTCTCTTCTCAGAATAAAATACTGTGAGGGAGTCTTGTCTCGCAGCTGTAGTGCAAATGGGGGTGAGAGGACGGCTGGAGGGACGGATCTTGTGGAAGTAAGACTTTCTCTGGAGCCCCCTGAAGAGGTGCGGCACCTTTTAACCAGCCGGTCGGATTAGGGACGTGTCAGGGAAAGTGTTAGCAGAGATGGAATTAAGACACTCAATCTCAGTCTCACTCCCTCTCAAATTCACACACACATGCACGCACACACACACACACGCACGCACACACAAAGCATTACAGGAGAAACCTCCACAAATAGCTATCCGGTATGTTAAGCATTTTCAAGGTGAGAGGTTGCAACCGCTGCTGTCCGAAACCCATAATTACTGTCATGTGCATCAATGCATCATTAGAATGAGATGAGAGTGGGGAGTGTGGGAGGAGAGGCAGAGAGGGAAGCGGGCTATTTGTGATTTAAACCATGCCGAGTGGACAAACTACAAATGAAATTTCTTGAGCAATCCAACTTATTTGCATCCGCGAAAGCCTAATCCCTAACCACTGCATAATGCAGAGCTCAGCTCGTAGCCCTAAGTGTAATCAGAGTCAGTGGGGCATACCGCTCATGGCATGCACTCGTCCTCCAGCCCCTCTCTCTTTCAAGAATTCCAAAGTTCAACTCGCGAGAGTAAGAAGTTCATATTAGTCAAGTCGCTTTAGTAACATCATTAAGGGAAGCCGCTGTCGTACAGAATACCAAAATATTTTATTGAAAAGGCTTGTTTTTCCCTTTGTAACAATATATAAAAATACATTCTCATGATGCTCACACTGTTCTGAATCCTACAATATTCAGGATATAAGCCTGTGGAATGTACTTGTTGGCAGATGTATCTGGTAAATAACAACATTCTCTACATAACAAATAAATGTTTTCCATCAGTCTAAAATAGTGTTTTTTAAATAAATTTGTCATCACGTCAATTTTACACTGTACACCCATGTTCCCTTTAAAACAATGATGTAATCAGTTACAGCCCAAGGTAATCTGATCCTTATAATCCATTTGGGTTGATTGGCTGACGCTGCACTTTTCTTACACTCTATAATGACCGACACACTAACACTACAGCCATTACTGCTCTCGAGAAAACGCTCGAAGAATAGCATGTCGCACAGTAACGCTACAACAACAGAACAGATGTCTACATATGTTACAGTGACAATGCAAAGAAGCAGTGATGAAATGTGAGAAAAGGGCAGAAAGGTTAGCTCGAGGGGACCAGAATCTATTAAAATAGCTACTCTAGTTTTAAGTGGATCAGTTTGGTTCGTCGATGGGTCTGCGGCAGTAAGGACAGCAGTTGTGTTGAAGCACCAAGAGCTCATAATCCTCACTGTGGAACATCTACAAGGAAATACAAAGATAAGGACATAAGGACAGCCCAGAATAAAAAGGGAAGTGAAAGAAAGGCCGATAAAGTTTGTCTGTGGTTCACACCAGGTGTGTCTTATAAATGGCGTACCTTGAAGCAGGTGGGGCACATGGTGATGCTCACATCAGGCAGCAGGGAGCGGAAGTATTCCCATTTGAGCGGCCGGGGCCAGCGTTTGATCAGGACGTCCCTCCTGCTCATCGAGCGCAGCACCAAGCGACTCACCTTGACTGGGACAAAGTTCGAGCCACCCTGCTGCTCGGACAGACACACAAACACATCCATGTTTTATTCTGGACCCCGTCCTTTCACCCTCTCCAGCTGGTCTGCCCAGTTGGTGGAATATTAATCGCCTCATTTCCTCTGTCCTTCCTTACCTCGAAGCTCATTTTGGCTGTGAACGGGTCTTCCTCTGAATCATTCAAACCATCATCCATCCTCATAGCCTGCAGCTCTGATTGGTGTTAATTAAGAACAAATAGCTCAACACTTCACACATCAACATCATATTGTACACGTAATGTATGTTTTCTGTTCTCAAAACAGGAAAAGCCCCTCTAAAATTATCCCCCGGAGAATATTCTAAAAGTGAGAGTGCTTGAAATGCCAATCAGTCGTGGCTGTCAGTCACATCGTAGCTCGGGAGGAACAGAGCAGACCTCAGTGCCCTTGAGTGTCTGCCGGCTAATGCAGGTTAATCCCTGCACTGGGGCTGTGGCTATGGCTCTCGGAGGGTTAGTGTCATTAAGATGAGACAGGAGAGCCTCGCTAACCCTATTAGCTCAAGAGCTAAGATGACTTAGCTCTGACAGCTTACCCACCAGCGCAGAATCGAGGCCAGCGCAGACTAAACAGCTTCTTAGAACTGTCACAAGGCGGAGGGGAGTCACGTGACTTCATTTCCAAGAGATGTGCAATGTGTTAGGGAAGGGATACACACTCTCAGGACCAGCAGGTTGAGGAGTTAATTATTCATACAAGGCGTGTGGATCGTCTGTCACTCTGTCTGTGTGTATTAATGTGCAGCTATATTGTACTGATGAACAAAGGATACCACCATTGTCCATATCGTGCCAGCGTGCATCCCTCTGATCCATGTGTGGAACTTCTAGGTCAATCAGAGACACAGCCTCTTCATCACCGATGCCCTCCTCCAAGTAGAACTGCACCAGGGGCAACACCTCTGCGAACGAGGAGATACGCTACATTAGAGACACATATGGAGTCCTCTCTTGTGCAAACACTGCGCACAATCTGCTTGTGTGTCACTGACCATATGATGAAGCCGAGTAGATGAAAGGCTGCCTGCAGTTGATGCACACGCTCCCCTGGTTGTTCAGCAGGGGGTTGTTGGTGGAGCAGCGGTAGCACATCATGCCCTCGATCAGGTCCTGGAGGGAACACATGGAAGTTTAAAGGGGCAGTTCAGCCTAAAATTGACACATCTTCCCTCTTAACCGTAGTGCCACTTATCCAACTAGATTGTTTTGGTGTGAGTTGCTGAGTTTTTTCTACTCATGGACGAAAGGCTAGCTAACGTTACAGCTCAGCCAAGGAGGACTTCATTAATGTTTCCATGAATATACTATTGAATCTTAGATAAGATGCCACTGCTCAGCCTTGTTCAAATGTTGCCCAGGGGCCACTTGTGGTATTGCAGCAACAACAAAAAAAAAGATCTCAAGAGAGAAGGCAGACATGACATCTCTACAGCCGATATCTCCAAATATCTCAATTTACTCACCCATTTCGACATACTCAATTGACAGTACAAAGACAGAGGCAAAAAAAGAACTAAGAAATATTTGAGAACAAGTTAAATATAGCAGCATGTCCAACTCTTAAACACACCTCGCTGTCTTGAAAAGGCTTGGAGCGAATGGTGAGGCCGCCAAGCTCTATAGAATCCTGGAAGCGGGAGGGGATGTGCAGCTCCTGGAGCTTCTCGTAGGAATACCTGGCAAGCTTATATGCACCCAGTTTTCGACTCTGCTTGGCCAACGCATACAAAGTGTTGCTGATAATCAGGTCAAGGAAAACTAAAGGGAACGAGTAAGTGGAATCGTTGGCAGTCTAAATATAGCTTCACCGAGATATTATTCATTTCTAGGTGTCTTTTTCAAAATTAATTACTTTTCCTGTTCTGTTTTTATGTTTACACTTGTGTGCATTTATAAATAGGTATAATTGTCAATCCCCTCATTTCTTTTAATTAGTAGAACATCAGCCTTGTTGAGCCAGCAACATTGGCAAATGCCTTGAAAGTAATAACTCGGTAGGGGTGTTTGCGTGTGCTTACACAGGCCTGTGTGGCTGTTTTTGTGTTTGAGGTGAGGAAGTAGTTGCTTATTTGTATTTATATGGAGGCAGATTGTGAAGCGAGCAGCTCCAAGAGTGGCAATGACAGGTCAATGAGTTGCAGCTGCAAACAGCTCTATGCTGGCTCTCCTCCATCACCTACAACTTAACACCACTCCTCTCCTTTCCACTCCACTCAGCTACTCTCCCGCTCCTCCCACACACCCAGTTATGTTCCACTGCCGGGACTGTTGATGAATGTGTGTCCTCCTATTGTTTCACTTGTTTATCGCCGCTTCTCTGCGACACTGTGTTTAATTGTTCAAACAAAGTCCAACATTAAGTCTATAAATGCGAGCTCAAAGTTTCTGGAACACCTCACTTTGGCCACAGAGGATCCCAGCTGCTCAGTCTGGTTTCCTCCACGGAGGCTAGCCTTTCCTTCCTCATTTTCTGCCTCCGCTGTGCGAGACCACATGGATTTCACCGTGTGGCTGCGGGTGTGGTTGGCTCTGTGGGTATGTTTTTTAAAATTACAGCACATTGTTTGGTTTGTTTATGTGTGCACGCGTATGCACAAAGTTCAGTAATCAAAGCATTTGTTAAGATAATGGAGAATGTGCCGGTCGCTGGCATCGTCTCCTCCTCCGCATCATCACCCCTTTTCTCTCAGCTGCAGCATGGTTTCCGCAGTGGCGCCAGCTCTTCCGTTCTCTCTCTTACTTCTATCTCTCCTCCACCACTTTCTCATCACTGTCTCTGCCGCTCTTGATTTCAGATTGGCATGTTTGGTCTTTTCCAGAAAGGAAGTGCCCCCACAATACCTTATTCTAAAAATGTTTGCTTCAAATCCATGGTACGTGTACTTTCTCAAATGGAAGGATACACTTTAGAAATGCCTTGAGGAATGTCCTTGGTGAGGTTGTTCAGGAGGAACCTGCAGATGTTGAAGAGCGTCTCTGGCATGTGGGAACTGAAAGGCTCATCCTGAAGATACAAATGGTTAAAAATGAGAGATGGAAAATGAAGGGATTATAGAATGAGAGAAATCTCTGATAAAAAATATGCAGGTTTAACATTTTTTTAAACCTCCATCTCTCCCGCTCCTAATCGTTTAACCTGGTCTAAAAGCAGCCTAACCCTTTACAGCGCCTCATCCCACCTCGCAGGCCTCTGAAAGGGGAAAAGGAATTTGCTAAAGCAATCACTAACAGCACCTTATCCCAAAATGTTGATAGTTCAAATCTATAGTGCCTGCCCGTGAGAGTTAAAGTGAGATATCGAGGTTTCCTGCTCTGCTCTGGATCACAGCGATGCCTCACTGTTGCAGAGGGGTGTGACCAGAGCCGAGCAGAAAGCTGAAACAACAAACTGAGGACACTGACACAGGCCAGGTCACCCGTATAGTTGCTCATAACCACGAAAATGCTTGTTTGTAAGTAGGTTAGGGCTGGAAAGGCTTGGAGAAGACCACTGATTAGGAAGTCATCATGATCAATCAAGCAGCTGGTTACTACGGTGGTAGAGGTCAGAGAGGTTTCAGGAAGTAAATCATTTATCACAATGAGCAGTTATGTGTGGCACGTCCATCAGAAATGTTCTGTCAGTCAACTTTTAAGTAAAACATTAGCAAAAATAATGGTAGTTCAAGCTGATTAAATTCTCCTTAAAGTTTCTCCACCTGGACTTAATACCCTGGACTCCACTTTTGTTCACTTTTCCTCACAACCTCTGTGCATATCTTAATTTCTTCTTTACCCTGATACTCTTTCTTTCTTTTTTTTTTGGATTGACATAATCTTGCAGAGCCAGACCTCTTTCTTGTCAAACTCACAGCGGTCTGGAGAAATCTGAGAGCAAAAGTTGATTAAAAAGTGGGCAGAAATGCGGAGGGGCTGTCAGTATACTTCAAGTGAAAAAACCTATATTAGAAACATGAATGTGTTTGTATCCAAAACGAAATCTAACCACATAGCAGGCACTGTTTCCAGGGATTTTGATATGACAGCCAGTCATACCGCTGCCTGATGATTTCTAAGGCCTCCTCCCACTTTTGTCTGGTCTGGCTATAAAAGATTAGGGCTGACAACAGTAGCATGTTCTCACCGTGTAGCGCTGGATGGAGCGATAGACGTGGTAGAGCTCAGCAAGATGCTGAAAACGCTCAAACTTTCTCAGCATTTCACCCCTCTGATCTTCACTTTCTGATTCAGTCAAACACAGACACAACAGAATGTTCAGTAAGAGCCAATAGAGGCGTCAAGCTAACAACAAAATGTGCTTCTTTACAGTGCAGAGGAGTTGGGTCTTACCTCTGGCAATGTCTAGACACTGCATAGACAGCATCCAGTAATAGTACCCTGCATCGTTGAACCTGTTCTCCACCACAGCATTGTGGGTCAGCTGCTCCAGGACTTTCACGGCTTCGTTCTGTCGCCCTGCCTTGTGAAATGCTAAAGATTGAAAGACAGACAGAGAATGGTTCGATGGATCATTTTGTGCCCTTGAAAAACTGTCTCATCTTGAGGAACTGCTTGATTTTAAGTGTCAGCCCAGACATCCTGCTTCATTTATTTATATTTGGGTGACATCTTTGGCAATAAATTTGTCATTGTTGTGTTTTCTCACTGTACTTCCCAGAATTTTTCTCCTCATCAAACAACATTGTTATTTCTTGTTTCTTTGTATGAAGTTTCAGTGTCTCTCGTGTCCTGTTTGGTAAAGGATGTTAACAGGAAAGAGCTAACAGACATTAGCTGTGGTTACATGAACAATATTTTTTCAATACAATTGAAATCATTCAGATTAGAGATTCCATCTTAGCTGTTTACATGGACACTAAATAAAAGGATCCATGTGTGTTTACATACCCCAAAGCTTTTAATCAGAATATACTGTAACTATTTTGACATGTGCACAGTCGTTCCAATCCCTGTTCAGCATCTAATCTGCCGGAAATATAGAAAAGAGGAAGGAGTTTTTTATTCAGCTTTGGGAATATTAAATGTATTCATTCATTTTCGCTGCCTGTTTATACAGTTTTCACAATGGACTCACAATGTGTCATTAGAGGACCTTTACAGCTCATCAAGAACAGTAAACTTGGATTCCGACTTAGTTCATATTTTTAAACAGCTTGTTTGAACTCCATGTTGTTTCAAGCCTTTCAAACATCATTCAAGAATCCTTGAATATTTCAAGATGTCCAGCAAAACAGCTGTATATCGGCCCCAGATCAGTGTTGCGCTGCTACCGCCATGTTTCTGCCCCACCTGGTAGAAACGTCAAAATATTTATCCTAACCAGAGAGAAACAATTAGAATAAGTTCTCACATGCTTATTAGGAGCTAATATTTTCCTATTTAACAGATTATCAACACCCGTCTCAATTTGATTAAAAAAAAAAAAAAAAAGATTAATAGTGAGCTGCATAAGGTGGTTACATCAAGCATTTCTATTCTGATGGGGATATTATTCTAATTATTAGTGAAATATCAGGGACCATGTAAATATAAATTGGCTGAATCTCTTTTATATCGGAACAGATATATCAGTCCTATTGTCCAATTCATGTACTGTGTCTTTACTCACCTGCTTCTGTGAAGAATCACAAAAGATTATCTGTTTATTCTAAAAGAACTGCATTCTCAAACTACTGAATTTTACTGCACTTAAAGAAATGCTAATTAAACAACATATGCACACGAACTAAATGCCAAGATCAATTTGTTCTTAAAAGGAACATGAGGCAGGATCAAGAAATAAGACTGAATAGTGACACGACGGCCCTTAGGGTAACTACAGCCATCAGCCTAGCCGGCGCTGGAGCGCGCATGAACTCTTCACAGCAGCTGATGTGCTGTTATTTCTTAACTCGCTGTTCATGTGACTGTTTACTGCAAGACCTCCGCGCATGCCTCCGCGGAATGACGTTGGTAGCCTTCAACTGCTAACTGTGCTGTGTATAAGGGATAGCCTTATCCCCTACACACATGAAGCAGCCGGGAAGCCGGCTCGCTGTGTGTAGCGACACACAAGCGGTGAGTCTGAAAGGCACAGGCGAAAGCAAAGACGGCATATTGGGGGACAAAAATATCGTCTCTGTCACGGGACTTCTGTGTTAGCGGCTAATGTTACTACACAGACACAAACAAACCGTTAGCCTGTGGCTACAGCCAGCTGCTAACGTCATCTCCCGGATAACAGGTTGGGCTTTGGTCCCATATATAAAAGGGACATACTTCTAACTATTCGGTTTCAGACTAAAGGACCGTGGAAATGCGCAGTCTGTAACTATTCAGTGTTACACAGCGGTGGACTAAGCTACATGTTAGCAGCTAACCTACTTTGCACGTTAGGTCACTCCGAGTACTCGTAATCTCATATGATTTTCAAATCAAGCTCTAAACATGACCTGTAGTGTTTTCTTACCTGGTCACTAGGAAATGAGCCATGTCAGCATCTGTTTTAGTCACAATTCAAGTCGAAGCTGCCTCCATGAGTCGAACGCGTATCCGATGTTTATTCGAGTGCCGCCGGCTTTGGTCGTAATTTCGTTTCAACTCTTGACATGCTGCTAATAAAACCTTCGTTTTCTTCTTAGTGTGACTTTTTAGTGGACTTCGTGTGGTGGTGGGTCGTTTTCTGGCCATAGCAGAATCCATTATTACTACCCAAACACTAGTTTGGGTCCACCGCGCTTGTCTTCTTCCTGTATCCACGCATTCGAGGACGCGCATTCAGCGTCATTTGACGTCACGTCCGCAGGACTGCGCGGGAAATTCAAGCCCGAATTGCAGTACATCATGCAGCACACAGCCTGTTCAAGGCAATGGAGAGATACTTGGGTTACCCACCCATGGTGGGTGGGCTCATTCTTTTTGTTTATGAACACTTCATCACCCATTAGCATTTAAAAACTTACAATGCATGTTTATTTTTCAAAAATCCTGCCTCAAGTCCCTTTAATGTATACAAGACAAAGTTTTCCTAATTTTCCATGTAATAACTAAAATAAGTCCAAACAAGGAGGTTGCTCCAAACACCAAAGCACTTTGACTTGAAAGTCCTAATAACCACAAGCTCTATTCTTCTTGCTCCTATCAGAGGGTAATTAGAAGCAGCTTTGGGGAGGCGACCCCACCACTGACCCTGCCCCGGCAATCACAGCAGGGTTCAGGACATATTACCGGCAAATATTAATCAGTCTACCTAACTGGATAAAAACCACATTCAGCTGCTGTTGGTTAAGGTAAGCAAGGGGCACACACACACACACACACACACACACACACACACACGTTCCCCCTTATGGAAACATAAAACACGATGCAGAGTACAGCAGTGGTTCTCAAGATGTTCTGGTAAAAGCTCACAAACAAACAAACACACTGTGCCAAGTTCTATAATCTTAAATAAAGACAAAAAAAGAGGTCATTTCAGGACAATTGTAATCTCAGCACCCAACATGTTTTTCCTGTGTGTATGAGAGAAATCAGGTCAATCAAGTTAATAGTATGATACTGACGCAACTTTATGACGCTTAACTGTCTGCTTCCCATTCGGAGAGGTTAATTACTTTAACAGATCAATTAGAAGACTTCAGAGTGATCTAGTTTTGCGAGGCTCAGAGTGAATTGGGGTGAGAAACGTTACCACTGTAAAGAGATATCTTCAAACAAAAGACAAGAGAGAGAAAACAATCTCTGCAGACCCACTCGAAACCACTTTGGATGGACCTCCCTGAGGTCCAGAACCCCCTTTTGGGATCAACTGAGCTTCACTTAAGCCACCAAGATATGTACCCATTATCAATTGAGTCTGGTATGAACCACTTCGAAAGCTGTTACTGAGAAGTGAAGTGGGCAGCCGACAATCCAGAAATACAATCACTGGTTACACAATACTGCCTCACTGCCTCACTTAAATACATGCGATCAGCAAAATCCATGACCATGAGCAAGCTCCAATACAATCAGGCCTGTTCAGTTATGTCGAGACAGGCAGTGGAAGATTATGTAGAGGAGGAAATATGCCTGCTGAGATCATAATTATAAATCTATGAGCTGATTATAACTATGGTTACAGTTGGTAATCATCATCAGAGCCGCTTGTAGCACTGGTGATTACAGGCATGCATGTCATTCAGTTAACAGGCAGCCCAGCTCTGTTCTGCTCCGCTCTGGCAAAGAGGATCAGGTTTTACAGTGGATACAGAGAATCTTAAGGAAGTAGTGAAAAATGTCCAGAGCTGGCCAGGCTTTATCACTTCCATATGTAAACATTGGCTGCGGCTGTAGACTTCTCTGAAATAGCCCTGGAAACTAATATTCTGAAAAGAAGAAAGTGAACGTGTGCATTGGCACAACCTATACAGGCATAATCAAGGTGTAGCTCCGGTTGCGACACAAATTACAGATGTGCCAATCCACGTTTAAATCCGATTTCCATACTAGCCCACAATTAAAGGGTAAATCGTCCAATTTTACTCATTAGTGTGTTTACTGTTCTTGGGGAGTACTACTGCATATGTGAAAAAAGTACAACAAATTCTCAAGAGGAAGCTGCATGTAATGTGATAAATTGCCTCCAGTGATGTCAATCAATCAATCAGACGTTTTATTCTAGATCGGTTCGAGGATCAGCACCTGACACCAACATTGAATCGGACTGGTCCCAACTCAAATCCAAACATACCTTTTTGTGCTTCTTCAAAGCGGTCGTTCTCAGCCAACCACTGGGCATAAGGCACAAAGACGTTATTTTTGAACTGGGGGTGTTTCTCCACCAGTGAGAAGGCCTGAGAAATTGACAGATGGGAGCAAAATTAGAGATGTTATACAGTGAATGTGACAAGTTGAGAATGTATAAATCCCAAAGATTGTAACACATAGAGAAGAGCCTAAGGGCTACCCTGGGTAATTAGGGCTAAACGGCAGTTGATCAGGGACAAACGAATTGCCACGCATTATTCAGAGTAGCACACGTTATTTCCTCTCCAAACATTGCTTCAGCATTATTAATTAGCTGACAACAAAGAAAAGTGTATGAGCTAAGTTGATTTCACACTCAATTAGAGCTAAAACTGCAGCTCTTATCCTGTGTGAATGACAGGATATAAAGAGCTGTTGTAGTGCCCTGTGGACGTATATTCGCCTGTCATAGTGACTGATTAAATAAATGTCCTGTGGCAGAACCTGAGCCAAGAAACACACACCGGTCATACCATACGGTAAAACAGAGAAAGGGAGTATGTGTGTGTCCCAGGCCAGTGAGCCCAAAGTCATTTAAAGAAATACTTTGTTTTAGAAAAGTGCAGTGAATAGCATCCATATGGCCCGTTGTAACTTTAGTCTGTGCTCTGTCCTGTCTGGGTGTTCGCCTCCCCCGCTGAAGCACATAAAGCCCAACAGTTCTCTCAACCTCTGCCTCCCTCGCTCCCTCTGCTCTTTTTTTTCCCTCTCTGAGGATCAAATAAATATCCAGGAAGACGTCCTCAGACACTACAGCAGAACTGTGTGATCACGATTTGATGTTCTGTTTTTGGCTGTTCTGTTTCAGCGTGCAAATCGCCAATGTGCATCACTGTAACGCTTTTAACTCGATTAAAAGACTGCAGATGGATTAAAGAAATGCAATATTTTCTTGTCTAAGCGGCATGATCCACCCTGATGGAGGAATTTGATTGGAAGCAGAATAGAGCTTTAAGCCGATACTCTTTCAGTGCAGTGGAGTGTTTTGTGCTTCTCACTCTCTAATCATCGTGTGGGCTTGGATTCAGAGAAATCCAAAGCTGGATGATTAGCTCTGGAGTGCGCGCGTGGTTTAAGTTTGTCAGTGTAAGAGGAAATTAGGCAGATGCATTGTCTTATTATTTGGATTCTGCTGTGGTTACTTTAGCAAATACAATCTACTTTTCTGGCAATCCCTGCAAAGGTTCAACAAGCCACAAACACTAAATAGCTCATGATATTGGTTTCTGAGTACCACAGCAGTTTATTTAGCACAGTCCAATGTGGCTCAGGTTATATTTATGTGATTGTCTGAGGAAACTCTATATATAAGCCATGATGAGCGGAGCAGGTGTGCCTCCTGTGTGCATAAGTGTGTCAGACCTCTTCCCAGTGCCGGGTTTCTACATGCAGCTGCACCAGAGCCTCCAAGTCTCCCATCTTGGAATAAGTCTCTGAGGCATAGCCATGGTGCTTCAGCTTCGTGAAGTACAGCGCACACTTTGCCAGCGGTTCACGCTCAGCTTTGTCCAACTTGCGAGCGATGTCGATCAGCCTGGATGAGAGGGGAGAGGAGTGAGCAGACACAGACAGGTCAAGTGCAGATAAGCCCTAACATGGTGGGTTCGTTGTATCACACTATGCTCATGACCCCAAAAAGAAAATGAACCAGTCAGGGTCACTAGCTGAATCAGATTCAGGTTAAAGAGCCCCGACTCCGTCCAGCTGCAGCGACTGTTGTGCTGAACAACTGGCTGCACCACAGGAGGGTTACAGCATTCAGGCAACAGGTCAGATGGAGTCAGTGGGGAGTTCTGATATGACTACCAGACGAGGGTTTATCAGTTTGCCTGGTTTTTGACAACACTCACTCACACCCCACAATCCCACTGTGCATATGTGAGTGAAAGCTACAGGATAGGTAATTACTCACTGTGTACTTTCTATGTTATGTCAAATATACTTTAAATACTCTGTACTCTGATCGTCTGAGAGAGAGAGAGAGAGAGAGAGAGAGAGAGAGAGAGAGAGAGAGACACATGTTCTTGATGTTTATTATTGCTGCGTTGTGCTTCCAAATATTGTAAATGAGTCCAATGTGCTTAAAACGTTCTTCGTGGACTCAAAGTAACTTTCCTCCTTCAGCAGATGAGTGAGAAACTGAGTTTCCGGTGTCACACTCTACATATACATCTTTCTGAGCAGTGAGGGAAAAAACATCAAAGTGAAGTAGGTATAAGCAACAAATATATTTGATTGAAGGAGGACTTAAATCTTCAATATGTCTAATCAGGAGACTGCAATGATTGAGGAATCTTGATAGCTGAGTTGGTTAAGTGTGTATCTGTATCAGATTCAAATCTGGGGTTAAGGTTTTTAATCTGCGTCAGGGTTTAAATCTGTACTTTGAATTTTGCTCTCTCTCTGTCATAAACTACTTAAACTCTTTTACTTAAAATAAAAACTAAATCATTCCCATTTCACAAGTACTCAATCATTGTTAACAATCAAGTCACACAGAGAGTTCCACCACTGAGAGTAAAATTGTGTCATTCTGTTTAGTTATAAACAAGAAAATGTAAGTAAATAGAGAAGCTAAAAATTGCTAAAAATTGTGTTGGGTGTTACTGGAAAGCGGGAGAAAAGGGTGATTATAAAAGCAATCCAGATGGACAAAGATTTGGGTATATCATGCACAAAAATCTAAAAAGGCAGTTTATATAAAGTTAAATAGAAGTAACAGTGTTTCTAAGAAGGCTGATCTAGAGGGATTTCATACAGTGACTGACACCTACATGTCTGCCCAGCCGTGTTCCCCTATAATGTCTATGGCTTTGAGATGTTCTCCTGCTGACAGGTACATCTCCGCTGCTGCCCGGGGCTCCTTGCTGCTCTTCGCCCAGTCTGCCTGCTTGGTCATCAGGATCCTAGTGCTCTTAGGATCTGTCACTCCGACAAAATCCTGCCAGAAAAGACGCACAGGTGCAAACTTACTAACATACCAATAGTAATTTTTAAAGTTGAACCCTGATATTAATCAGGAAGGAGATCAAGAGATGTCTAGCCCAGACAGCCATAATCATGTGGGTCAAGGCCGAGACAGGAGGAAGACAGTCACACAAACAGCAGGCGGCAAGAGGGCCTTCCCCTCCGGTGTCCATCCTACCTAAAACAAACAGCCTGTAGGACCAGATGGCCACACAGCCACATAAATATACAGCAGCCACATCAAACACACATACAATCTGATACACATGCACACACAAATATACATGAACGAGTCATGACTGTGTCATCCGCGCCCGAAATGTGAATGTAAGGCTGGTGATCAAAGTGTCCCCCCTCATGTAAACATAATAAAGCATGAATTCGTCTCAACTCCAACTGACCTCCTCATCAAAGTATTCATGTAAAAGCAGACACTCGCCTTATTTCTTGCCATTTGTGCTCCATTTACAAGTGCATCTATGTGTGTAAGTTACCTTTATGTTGTACAGTGATATGTACGTAAAGGCACGGTGTGTGTGTGTGCTGATCAGATGATATATGTGGAGATTCCAGTGATATATGAGGAGATGAAAGACAGACGGTAAAGGGGGGGCCAGTTGAACACAGTGCAGGGCCCCAACTTGGCATAACTACACATGATGAAGAAAAACACATGTTCTACACCCTTTAAACATACAGCCTCTCCTGGTCGTTCTGTCCGTGTCAATACAAAGGTATGTTGTACATGTGTGTTTCTGTCAATCAATGATTTAATCACCTTGGCGTACTCAAACATGCGCAGGTCAGTGTACATGCTCAGGGCTCTGGATTCGTGGCCAGTGCGTTTGTAAAGCTTGGCTGCCTCGTGGAATTTCCCCTGGTAGGCATAGACGTCTGCCAGGAACAGCTCATTGTCGCTCTCACCCCGCTTCTTCCGCTCCTGCAAATCAGTCAACACAAACATTGGCATGTGTGCGGAGATAAACACTCACATACAACAGTTATACATGAGTGTACACAAACACTCTACCAGTCAAACATCACAGAAGGCACTGAAAACTATTGGCTCGCTAGATCAGCCTCACTTTTTCATGGAACTCTTATACCAACAATCAAAATGAAATCAGAGAACAAATACTTCACATCACACTTTCAAAGAAGGACATTTGCTCTTTTCAAAAGGGAGAACATCAGAGAAACTCTCTGCTGGTGCTAGCCAAGTAAAAAAAAAATTGCTCTGCTCTGCATGCCTTACGTCAAATAATGTGGTTATGTACTTTGCTTTTCTGTGTGTATGTATTTGCTTGCATGTGTGTGTGGACTGGACCCAAGAAGGTCATTCGGGATACAGGTTCCCTCCCTTGTTCGATTGTGTAGCGTGCGGAGAGCTGCCCAGGGCAAAGCCTAGCGATTAAATGTGTGATGACTAAAATAATTGTGATTGGCCCTTGTGTAATGTTGATGATGTCAGGTCTGGTCAGAGCAAAAATCTGCAAAAATAAAGATGTGAACTTGGCTTTTCACGATATGAAAGGCTTACCTCGATGCTGTTGATGAGCTCCAGGTAGCGCAGGTCTCTGATTCGAATGAAGGCCTGAAAATGGGACAAGACAAGAATTAATTTAGAGGAAGGCTTCTTAGAATCTGCAGTACCATCTTCTTAAAAATCCTATCTCACAGATTTAATTGAACATTGCTTGTATTTATGTTTGGCTGCCTGGGTACTGTACATGCTGTAAATTGGCGGTGCATGTTTTCAGATGATGAAGCAAGGTACTGTCGGAGGAGTTGCTGCTACTTGTTCCTTTTTATTACTCTGTCAAGATCATAGTAGTAAAATGAGTAGGATCAGAACAATTTGTGTGTTTCTGACTGGCCTTCTTGGCGGTGTCAAAGTCGAGTCCCTCCAGGGCTTCTGTGGCTAAATCCCTCCAGTCACTGTCTGTCACGCCCAGACAGGCGATCTGATAGGCCTCCTTAAACATCTTCCTCTCCAGGTACTGGTACATGGGCGCCGACTAGGCAGGGCAACAACACAATTGTCAAAAAGCCTTACAAAGTTTACATCGTGAAAAATATCATAAAAAAATGTTCTACCACACTACTCTCAACAACATTAAAACAGCATTTTTTCCTTTGTAGGACAAACAAATACCATGATATTTAAGATACAATGGCTGACTACATACTACATACCTGAGGCACCTCCACAGCGGACATGGAATAGACATGAAGACAGAAGATTTTTGAGCCGTTGTAGCCAACCATAAAGCCCTGCATCTTCTGCTGGTGTACAGGAAAGTTGCTAGCTTTGATGTTTAGGTAGCCATTGCCAGAGAAGCACAGCATGTCCTCACACTGGGTGTTCCAGGCCACGCTGTTAGCATTAGGCTCCTGCAGGGAAAGCAAGAGGGAGGAGGCAGGTAAAGGCGGGTAATGGGGATATAAGGACTAGAGGTGACTGTGGAACACATACCAGGCAGTATATGAGTAAGATGTGTACCTGTACCTAATGCAAATAACTACACATACATGCATGTTTCTATTTTATTCCATACCACTGCCCCCTGAAATGTTTTTCAAGCTTGTTTCCACCACCATGTCCAGAACCCTCCGCTGACCTGAAAAAGCAGCTCTTTACTGTTGATGTCGTAGACCAGCAGAGTGTTGTGCTCATCCACCACAGCAAGTTTATTGCGAGAGGCGCTCATGTCCAGGCAGCGCACTGACGTCGACAGTTTCAGCAGCGTGATGGGAAACAGGTTGTCAACAAATATCTTCAGGATCTACATCAAAGAAAAACAATGACGAGCAGAATGAAATCAGAATACAGCCTCAGTGATGACAGGTGTGACGATAGTTTTACAGCTAGATGGAGAGAGATTGAGAAACATATCCCGTGCTAGCACATCCAAACAAAGGTTCTCCCTTGACATCATCATGAGCAAAATTGATCCAATCACAATATTTACCTTAGTAACCTGGATCACACTTACCAAACAATGTAAGGAAAAAAAAAAGGTTGAGCTTTTGATTCAGAATTTAAACCAGAGATGTATGACACAATACGTGTTTCCAACTGTTAATGAAAACTGATTAAAAATCTTATATCAAATAAGTATAAAATAATTATTATATATAATAAAGAATATCTTCAATTAAAATAGTATTAATCCAGTGGCAGAAATGATGGTCAGTACATGTCATCATGAAATGCTGTGGATCATTTCTAAACTTTCTCATAATCAGATCTAATGTCAGACTAAAACTTTTATGTGAAACATAAATGGCAAAAGGAACTGAACATCATGATCTCACAAGAATGATTGCATCGTGTGTGTAACACACAACAGACAAATTCACATTAATGGAGAGAATTTAATTAGAAAACATCTAAATAGTTTCTTTACTACATTAAAAACAAACAATTTTAAAAGCTACAAACATGATGAAGGACATGTGGCCTAACAGAGACAAACTGTGCACTTTATCTAGAGCCATTTTGGAATAACATGAATTCACCACTGAATGAGGTATTAGGACATATAATCTCCAGGAAATGTTCTGTTTTATACTTGGGCAATCTAACCAAAGTGGTGCTGAGGGAAGATAATTACTTGGTCAGAATTCTACTCACAGCTGGCAGAAAGGTCATTACAAGAACTGGCTTATAATGGACCCTCCCAGACAGAGACAGTATGTGGCTAAAATACAGTGAGCTGTGATGGAAAAAATTAGTTATTCACTCAGTGTGAAAGCAGATGAGTGTAACAGAAAATGGCAAAAATGGATAAGATTTAGAAATAAAGTTTTATTGTATAAAAGTTTTAATAGCAAATACTTTTAGTAAGCAAATAGTCCTGTAAACAACATTACTACTTTTAAACTAGTTGTATGTTTCACTGTTATTTTTTTGTTTTACTTGTGTATGTGCAAAGAAAAATACTCACAGCTCCATTCTTTAAACCCACTAGCAGACCCTCTCTGCCTGGCGGACCACCGATCACTTTGATGTAGCGAATTAGAGACTCCATCACCCATTCTTTTTCCCTGACACTGGTGAAGGACATGCACTGGAGCCTCTTCTCCTGCACAAGAGCAGAGTGGGAAAGGTGAGACGACAATTACATATAACACATGACCAAATTCCTCTGTTTTTCTTATTTCACAGTCTGTTAATCACCATTTACGTTACTTATACATACTCGTAAATGTCTAACAAATCTCAGCACATTGTTGTTTTAAACACTGCAAAGTGTGGCTCAATGTCAGAAAGCGACGCCATAAAGATAAACAACGATTTGATTTGACACAGACATCACAGCCCGTACTGGCACAGCCCATTTATAAAGTTTAAAAGCTGTCTAAGGCAAGAAACACGAGAATGTCTTAGAGAGAGATCTGAAGCACCTCTGTCACACACAGACAGATTTAAAGGGAAATAACCTCTGTGTTATGGCTGCTCCTCCTCCCTACTAGCGTCTGTCAAACACATAGAGACAAGAAGCAGAGAGGAAGCCCGAGGGACACCCACTGGTTCAACAGACTGTGGTTCTTCCCCTTCATTCAACTGTCTTGCTCTATCCAGTTTGAAAAGAGTTGAGAAAGGGAAAGAGAGAGAGCCTGCAGAGCACATGCACAGCTGGAGCCTTTTGCAAACTAGGCAGAAACATCTGGAAAACCAGCAATTTCATGATATTATCATTTTTCTCTGGGCTGTTTGGGCTACAATTGAATGGTTAAACACTGAATCACTCTGCTTCCATCATGTTATTAGTGCTCAAATGTCTCTACGGCCTCTTGCACAACATGTTAAGTGTGCTTTAGTGTAATTTACAAAAACAAGAGTGTCACTGCAGGTCAGTAGAATTTAGTCTGAGAAGCATAACTGAAGAAAACTGCTTATCTTATTATGTGAGGAATGTTCCAGAACACAAACAGGTTCTGTCAGACACAAGCAAGAAATCTTAAGTTGACTTTGAAACTCTATCTCCTCTGACCTGACACAGGATGATATGCTGGGAGCAGACCACCAGCAAGTTGCATTCAAACTTCCTGCAGATTTTCTCCTTGATGCGGTAGTGCATGTCTGAGGAGTCGTCTGAATAGAGCTCGTAGATGAGGATCTTCTCGGGCAGCTGGATAGCAAGACGGTTTCTGTAAATGGCGATCTTCTTCACCAGCTCATGACACTTGATCCTCACTAGGTGTAAAAGGAAATGAAGGGAGCATGTTGATGAAGGTTCTCAGTCACCCAGGTCATGGTAATTGCTAAGTGCTATATCGTAGGCAACTGGACTTGTTTCCATTTCTTGAAGAAGAAATGAAGGGAGAGAAGGAAGGTGAGGAAAGTCAAATCAGCATGAGAGTTGTGAGGGCTGCAACCTCTCCTTTGTAAAAACAAGTCCTTTTATATTAAGTTTAAAATGAGATATACACCATTTGACATCGGATTGCCGACCATTACAAATTAGTAGATGGATGACGGTTGAAAGGAAAGATCTGATTGATATTACAACATAATCATATTAAATGTATTGCTAATGTTTACAGTTTAGCTCTGAACTGGCACTTACTGTAATGCTTCTAGACACATACAACCTATTATTGGAGTAGCATCACCCTACAGTAGCTCTTCTCTTAAAAACTCAGTTTCTTGAAAAGTGCACCTTTTTGATCAGTGATGAGGTGCTGGACAATGACATCAGTCATGCTGTCTCGATAAGCATAGCGATCCTTGTAGAGGCCGTGAACTGTACTGAAGATAAGCTGGTAGCAGGCGATGGTTCCATCCTGGCAGCCCAACACCTAGACAAGAGATAACAATGTAGCAGTACATTCTATTAACACCTCTAAGAAAAGACTGTGAAAGTGGGAAAGTGTTCCTGTTGTTAAAGCAACTCCACAATGGAACTGAGAGAATCCGCCAGCAACCAATTCATTCTTATATGCCTCATCACTTTCAGTTAAATATGGTGAAAGGAAAAGCTGCTAAGGTGTCACTGTAAAATGAAATGACTTGTGTATCTGTGTAGCTAAAGAGGTACCATGCTATCTCATCAGCAAAATATGTCAAATGCAGACTGGCACTTTGCTCTAAGTTTTATCAGTGTTTTACATTAAAACTTCCTTCTTCTTCTCTCACTCTGACACACAGTATTACAACTTCTCTAGACACTTAGCTTTATAAGCTGGGGACCCACCACATAGTTGGAGTCAGGCTTAACCCGGCACGTCCACACCCAGGTATTCTGCTCTCCGATGGTGCCTAGCCGCACCCCATCTTTAGTGTAGAGGGAAGCCTGTTTATCAGAGCCACCCATAACTATATATTCTCCCTTGGAGAAGTAGCTGACGCAACAAGGGTCATAGGTGAGAGTCCTGTCTTTTACAATCTGAGAGAGACAAAGAGAGAAGTGGACATTAAACAAAGAATCAAATGAGTATTTCTCATATGTATTGCCTAGAGGCCAGCCCTTCCCGCCGTCTGGGCTGACACACATCAAAGTCTATGGAACATTCCCTCTGAGTGTTTGATGAAAAGATAAGAAAAAAAGAAAGTGTTTCATTGGTTTAAATGGCCTCCATTGTATTAGTGTTCAAAGTCCATTTGCACATCATATTAGTTCTCACACGCTGTGCATCTGTTTCTCCTCACCCTGGAAAAAAATCTGCCTGACAATCCCTAGCTATTTTCTCTCATTGCAAACAATTCTTGGCGTTGTAATCAAAACAGAATGTTCACTTAAATAGATAAATAGGCCGATGACAATTTATGAGCCTAAGGCATAGCGGCACAGTAATGAACAGTGCATATTTGTCCACAATTACGACATTGCCCACAGGGGATTTAGGAGGGAGGAGGGACAGCGAGGGGGCCTATTAGAGCATAGCAGGATCACTTCAAATGTGCTGTTATGGTTTCAATAGACCCTGACAGTCTGATTACAACAGGAAATACAGGTCTTAAACTCAGTAAAGTGTTTCCAATACCATATATTTTGGAGAAATAGGCAGCCTAGAGTATTCTTGTTTTCTTATTGCTACAGCAAGTGATAACACATACAGCAAGAGGATATTGTTACAATTAGTCTTCTGCTACTAACCATGCGCTATAATGAGACTGTCTACATCTAGACATCTAAACGCCCCTTTAAACAGTGTGAAGTGGTGGAGGAGAGAGCTGTGTTTAATTGGAGCACATTGCATAAGAAAGACTCAATCAAAGGTAAAAGGGGGACTGGAGCACACAGATACATTTACAGCTCTTAACTGTGCAAACAAAACTTAAGTTTGACACTACTGTGTCTTTATCAGAGTCAAAGTGGGGAGGCAAACAATTAGTCAACCTAGATCAGGTTGGCAGCTGCCATTAGATAATTGGTTGAACAGGGTTTCAAATCTATTGGACAATGAATCCAAGGGTGGGAGTTGCCACAGTAAGTGTCCAAGTGCCCCACCCCTAACATCATGTCTGAAACAAAAAACACAGACTTTTCTTAAAGTAACAAAGTTAAGATTACAAAAATTACAAAAAGTATAAGTTCCTCTCAAATGTGATAAGTATAAGAAACATTACAAATACAGTAATTCATCAATGCCTGATGATGACATAGTGGTACTGAAACAGCTTTAAATTCACCAGTGTGCTACATTCTCCTTCTTTCCCTGAATAGTTTGCTGTCCTCCAGCTGAGAAGCAGCTGTTTCCTGAGCCGTTTCAGCATATACCATGTATGTATATATAACTACATTGAGAAGTCACCATGTGCTAATTTAGCACTAAGGACTTTTTATAGACCTGTGATATTCACCTGCTTCCCACTGAGCTGATAGAAGGACAGCTTCTGACCCCAGTCTGCCACAGCCAGAATGTCATTGTGCTCATCCCTGTGAAAAATACAACAAAAATGACTTTGGGCGTTAAGTACTCCTGTCAACATACTGTACTGATGGGGCTTTGGTTGTTTAGGGAATGATGAAAGCGTTATCACAGTGAGGTATAGTCAATGCTTTTCCCCAGTAACAGAGAGCTTAGAGTATTGCATTTATCTTTTTTATTCTCATGTACAGAGACTTTACACATCTACCCATCTGAACCCTTGTCGAAGAGCAAGATACTGAATCCCGAGCAGCTCAAGGGACACTATTTCCTGGCTGACATCATGACCTCCCTGTGATTACCAAACTTACTCCATGAAGCTAGCCAACAGTATTAAATCTGGTGTATCTTATCATGGTTACTCATCACTGGCCTCTTTTCCCTCCCTCCTTCAAATTTTCATCTTCCTGTCTGCCCCCTTTCTCTCAAATAACCTGATCAGTAGTCTTTGGCAGTGGCTACAGGTGAGTTCTTGGCTTTGGCTTTTGCTGTGGGTGCCATCAAAGTACAGAGACAGCTGCTCCAAGCCCTAATAATTTTCTCCCTTACAGATACACTCCCACAGCGCCATGTTTGACTACTGCCACCTGCTGGCCCTACACCAGCATTTCACTTAAAACGTCAATGTACTCTCATTTGCACATCATCACTTAAATGTATGGACAGTGAATGTGTGAGGCAGTGGGAGGCATTTAATTTAATAAATGAAGATAAGACACCATTCTGCTTTTTCTACAAACTTATGCTGCAAAAATTAAGAAAAGACCAACTTAGAGGGGTTCCAGGCAATGGACCAGATTGGAGAGGACGAGCCTCCTGGGCGCTCTATCTTGACCCTCTCCTCTCCGTTCTTGTTCCGAATGCTCACCACGCCATTCATCATGCCAAGGGCTAGATACTGGCCATCGTTTGTCCACCTTCAATCAAATGAAACTCTTCAACAATAATATGTCACATTAAAGTGTACCAATATTGCAGTTAAAACTACAGACTTTACTTACCCACAACATGTTATTTTGCTGCTCACTTTGTGTTTGTTAACAGATTTTTGCTCCGGTGACCACAGACCTAAAAATGTAAAAGGTAGGTAAGATGTCCAAAACCCCATGAGCACAATCTCTCTTTTTAAAAATAATTTACATTTATAGTACATGTAGAAGAAAAAACACATGCACTCACCAAAGTCACCAGTAGAGCAGGAGGCAAGTTGGTGAGTGACAGGGTTATAGGCAACACACTGGATAGAGTCATTGTGACTACAGATAAACACATAAAAGAAGAAGAAAAAAGAGATGGAGGAATACACTTCGAGAGGATAACTTATACTAAAGTGATGAGCAAAGTTGACACTCACGTATATTTCAAAATACCCTCGAGTTTAGATGTCCAGATGATGATGCTTTTGTCTGCTGACCCTGAGGCAAACCTTTTACCTGCAGAAGAATGCAGTAACTGGTGAGATAACAATGATGACTGATAAAGGGAAATGTAGTGTACATATGGAAAGGCAGTTCAGTACCATCTTTAGCATAGGCCACACAGTACACTATGTCTTTGTGCCCTTTTAAAGGCTGGATAATAGCTCCATCTGCTGTATCATAAACCTGAGACAAAAATACAATGCATTAAAATGTAATGAAGACACTTGTATTCTTTAGATATATGCCTCAGCCAAACAAAAACAGCAGGGAAGCCTTACCAGGACACGAAGCCCGGCGGCAATGATGAGTTGGCTGCCATCTGGCTTAAAGGCAAGATCATAAACACTGCAAAAGAAAATAATGGTGAAATGTTTATTAAATGAAATGATAAATCGATTTCGTGTCCATCAGGTAAATCATCTCTTAGGAAAAGATGCTGAAAATTAATGGGTTATAGCTTCTCAAATGTGAGCATTTTCTGCTTTTGACAATTTGCATTATAATTGTAAATTTTATTCTTTTGGATTTGGGGAAATCCTTTGAACAAAACAAGTAACAAAGCTTAATTTTGGAAACAGCAGTTTGACAGAAACAAATCCTATCACAAGGTCCATTTACTATTTTCTACAGCTTTCAGAAATTAAAAATAACTCGAAGTAAAAGGCTGAAAGCTCCAGAACACCCAACCCAGTCAGACGGTAGACAATTGCGTTAATTTCTGACATAGTTATAGCCTTATCAACATTTCAAAAGATTTGTAAAAGAGGAATATAATGTTACAGTATAACGTTAATGTAACGTTACAGGAATAATTGATATAGCACATACAGATGTGACCGTAAATTTTTATATCTTGAATACATCTTGGATTAATAGAGGTAACATTATGGACATATAACGCTTCATAAATGAAAACTGATGTCATTAAGCAAGCGATGATGTGCAGCAACAACACACACGACGTGCACTTTACGACAGCTAGCAAGCTTAACATTGACATTAGCTCCGAGCTAACCTTAAATGGTTAATGTTATATCGTAAAAGTCAGTTTACATGCTTCATTGGTAGGACATATCTTGTATAGCATCTTGCATAGAAGGAATACGCACCAGAAGTGATATCTATGTCATTTATGTACGATGAACGAATTGTGAGGCTAATGCTAGCTAACGTAGCTGGCTAACCCTAGTTTACATAGCAACCGCCGTTGCTAACCACCTAGCGTTACAACCCCAGCATCGGGCCTCGGCTGACAGCGTATTAACAAACATGTAGACTCTCACCATTGTTCGGGAATTGATTCCTTCCATGCTAGAACGGCTCTCATTTCAACCTTTTAACAGCAGAAAGGACTGTTCGGCTTTTTAATCAACAGGTTGTTTGCTGCTTGTTCGGTCGGTTTTTCATACTAACCTCCGTTTTCATGAGGCGTACTTACTGCGCATGCGCTGATTTGCCCGCTACTTCCTGTGTCTTCTTGCACTCCAGTGTTGTTAAGTCGCCGGGAAGAAGCGGGCAGACATCAGTCACCACATTCCTTCTACATGCCTGTAAGTAAGGATTTCGACCAGTTTTCATGTATGTCAAAAAACTTTCGACGAAGTCTGTTATAGTTTCATTTTGGGGCTTTGCTGCTAATGTCAACATCTGATCATTAAGTTAACATCCATGATGTGTTCTGTAGTGTACTAACCTGCTCTCTGTGATACTGTATATAACTTTCTTATGTATGTGTTGTTAATTCAAGGTAAAGATGACACAGACAGGGAATGGCTGCTGCTGACTTGGGGTAAACAGTCAGCTGCTGGACGGTGAGCTGAAAGAAATCAGTGGCTTTGCTGTCTCCACCACTTCTGGAGCCACAACTGAGCTTAGGAGCAACACTACACTTCTTAAAATGCATCCCACAAGCTGTGATCTCCAGCTGGAGACCGGTAGAGACATAGATAACCAAAGTGGCAAGGACGAGGATGATTCGTGCCGCACTTCAACAGTTCCCCCTGGCTGGACCAGAGAGGTGAGACAGAGGAAAACAGGCAAGACCGCAGGCAAACTGGACGTGTACATCATCAGGTGACTCAGTGTTTTCTTGTTATCCTCTCTGTATGCATCATGACTAAGTGCACTGCAGGTTGCAGATAGATCAGTGTCTAATTGATTTTTTCTTTCGTTTTAAGTCCGCAAGGGCTGAGGTTCCGGTCAAGATCATCCCTGCACGCTTTCCTCCTAGACAATAAAGAAGGGGATTTGGACATAAACCTTTTTGATTTCACTACATCCAAAGGCAGTGATGTCACCACTCCCTCCAAAGTGAAACTGAGGAGAAGAAAGAAAAAGCATGCAGATGGACAGCAGGGGGATGTGACAGAAGGGCTTGATCCACCTCCAAATAAATCCAAAAGAGCCTCTTCCTCCCTCAGAAGTACTAAAGAAGTAAGAGTGAAGCGATCTAAAGACAGCAACAGTATTAATCATGACAATGTAGAAGAGGAGATCACACGTGAAATAGCAGTGAAAGCCGCACCTTCAACATCAGTGGATGATGTCATACTGCAGAAGAGCCCTCAGAGGGTGGGTCAACTGAGAGAGAAGCTCCTCAGACTGGCCCCGTCCAGCTCCCAACAAAACACTTTGACTGTTCACAAAGACATACAGGCCGACTCGCAGCCTTCACTCCCGACTCTGAGTGTTGAACCTGCCACTGAGAGCGAGAACGAGGGTGAGGATGAGCAAAGCAGACACCAGATACGGATTCTCAGCGAAGGTGACAACAAGCCTAATTCTGTACTGGAGGCTGTTGCTGACAGTTACCAGCATGTGGAAGAGGAGGTGTTGTTACCTGACATCACTGGTGGGAGCTGCTCACCAACGAGAGAATCCCAGAATAGTAAGCATGATCTACACTGTCTGACAACTTGTGAAAGCATCAGTTAAAGTTAGTTCATGACGCTCAATGTGCTTTTTTTTAAAAAAAAAAACAAATTCTCACTTTTATTTAGGGCTGCACCTAACAGATATTTTCTCAAAGTCCAAGGTGATGTTTTCTAAATGTCTTCAAACCAATTTCACAGACATTAATGTCAGCTACCCTCACATTTTCCATTTACGTACACATAAAATAACAAAGAAACAAAATACATTAAGGGACACAAAGAATCCAACAAAGGAAGGAGAGATATGTTTGAAAAAGAGGGAGGGGATGCATGTGTTTTATGACGCCGTTCAATGTTCACCTTTAAGGACATCAGATACCAGCTTTACCTAATTTCGGGCATGACCCAAAAAATGCATAAATGATGGATATTACTTAGCTGTGGTGTCTAGGGCTGTTACTGATTAAACTTTAATCACTGTTAAGAATTTAACCAATTAAAAATGTATTAACCTAACAGCAGAGATAGACACGAATACATCATAGAGGAAAATAACAAATAATTGCTTATCAAATATGTCAAAATAAAATACAAAATACTGGTATGAGAAAATATATCTAATAAAAGACATCGATTAGTCATTAGAAAAAGATTTCTAAAATATTTTATACAAAGTGATTCTTTATCTGTTTTTTAACTCCTGACCTGTAGCCTTGTCTGATTTTGCAGCAGTTTTCTACAGTAATCGAGCAACTACCAACACGTTTCATACATTAATCATAATTAACCGATAATCAATTTTTAATGCTGCTGACTCTCGTTTTAAAGATTTGCTTAAAATTTGCATCCTATAGTGGTGTCAGTTGGAAGGATTTAGTCACCAACTAGGAACCTCTCACCAGCTGTGGCTCCCAGCGTTGATTTCGCCTTCATTTGTAAGGTGGTGTTTGGGTTCATGGACAGAAATATTTGGCCAACATTAGAAATTACAAGTCAGTTTTATTTTATACAGCCAAAAGGCGCAATCACATCACCTCAGTGGGCTTTAAAATCTATAAATCTGGCTTCTGTTCTCATTTCTTATTTGCAATGCTATAAGAAAATGCTCTGTTAGACTTGTTGTTTTTTCCCACTCCTATCCCAATGTGACTTTATTTTTCTAATATAAATAAATCATTCCTTTCTGCCTAGAGTCAAAGAACGTGGAAGACAAACGGAAAACAAGCCCTTATTTCAGCAGGAAAAACCCCAGAGACGGTAATGTTAAAATGGGTTACTGAATCAAGGAAGCAGAGAAAGCTTGTGTATATTTGTATGTGAGACATAAAGTATATCTCAGCAGCTCTTAAATAAAATAATGTGTGTGCTTAAGGAGACTTGTAAACCATCTGTACACAGGCCTCAGCCCACCCAGGAGGAAGGCCTTCAGGAAGTGGACTCCACCTCGCTCTCCCTTCAACCTCGTACAGGAAACACTTTTCCACGACCCCTGGAAGCTCCTGGTGGCCACCATTTTTCTGAATAAGACAAGTGGTGAGAGCCAGCATTTTACATTTACACATTGCATTGCAACAATATTTTACAAACTCAAGAATTGCTAGCTTTTCTCTTTCTTTCTTTTCTTTTCATTTTTTCTCTTAATACTTCAGGTAAAATGGCCATACCAGTACTGTGGCAGTTCTTTGAGCGTTACCCCTCTGCAGAGGTGACCCGGGAGGCCGACTGGAAGCCCATGTCTGAGCTCATGAAGCCCCTGGGTCTGTATGAGCTCAGGGCCAAAACACTCATCCGCTTCTCAGGTGATTATGCTTGTCCACTGTACGCGATGGATTACAGTATCCACCAGGAGTCGGAATCTCAAGGCAGCTCATGATTCGACTCAGATACTTGTTGTTTTTAAACATACTGTATTTAGTAATTATCCATTATTATACTGATGAACTCAATCCAATCAACTTTGCTCATGCTCATCCATCCTCACCAAGAAGTAGCGCAGCGTAGCGTAGTGTAAAACATAAAAACAGGTTTTACGTCCATTGCATTTCACTGTACAATTGGTTCAGCCAAAAGGAACGTACAGCACGGTCTTCCAAAATTGTTACATATTGTTAATGTATGTACATGTGTACATGCAGCGTATTTGCAGTGTTCATTTTTTTTTTTACTGTAAATCTGTATGGTTTTAGTCGGAATATATGAAGCAATGTCAGTGGCCGGAAAGTCCCGTATTTGTTTTGTCCCGTGTAGATGAATATCTGACTAAACAGTGGCGTTACCCCATTGAGCTGCATGGGATTGGGAAGTATGGCAACGACTCCTACAGGATCTTCTGTGTGGGAGAATGGAGACAGGTGAGTGTGACCCCAACTGTTTCACTGTCAGTGGATTAAATTAGTTTTGTGATGATAATTAATGGCAACTCTGGTCTTTTTTTAAAATTTATTTAAAGGTGACACCTGAAGATCACAAGTTAAACAAATACCACGCCTGGCTGTGGGAGAACCATGAGACACTCGGAATCTGAAACACAAAGTTTGAGGAACTGCGAGGAAGACTCGTTGTGGCGGACGAGAAAATCAGTTAGAAAAGTATGTTTAACACTGCAGTTATCTAACAATAATAGTATAATGATGAACTTGCAAAGTTTGATCTGAGTTGCTTTGAAATTATGCAGGGACCTTCTGAAGATATTATATATTGTTCTTCAAAAACTTTTACTCTGTGTGTAATAAAATGTATTAAAAGTTGAATTGACTCATGAGTGAATCATTCAGTCCATCTGTGTGGTTTCCTTGTGCCATCTGGAGACAGCCTCTGACAGTATCTGGTCAGTCCACTGTCACAGGCCAATAATCTTCCTTCAGGAGTGCACTGGTGCATGTCGTCAGAGTCCACGCAGCAGCTTTCTTCTGGTTGGGGGTAACCTGATTCCCAAGGCAACTGTTGCCACCGCAAAACAGTCAGTGAATGCACAGGCATGTCACAGCTTAATCTCTAACTAGCACCAGTGCATTCATTTACATTTTGAGCTATGCTATGATTTATTGCTAATAGAACTGTAAACACACTTCAGAAAGTTTCTGTCATAAAGATTGGACTTTTGAGGTGGGCGGCCAGAAGAACCTGAACTTCATAATGAAACTACGTAAGAGAACAGCTTTGTTTTTTCCATTTTTCCACCAGTCAACATGTTAAACATGTGCTGTGATTCTGTTTATCTAAATGTCATTACCACAGCGGCTATAGCTTCCACACCAGTGTGTTTTCCTTGGGACGCAGCTCCAAGTTCTGTCCGGCCGAGTCGCTGCCTGGTGGTCACTCCCGTGACGTTTCCCATCATCTCAGACTGTGCCCTGGTGTGGAGGGGCAATCAGGTGAGCAGAGAATCACTGACACCTGATTCCAATATCTGACTGCTCTTCTGTCTTAATGGAGGATGGTGTTAGTGAGGAAAGAAAAGAAAAACCAAAGACTTGAATACATCTGATCCCTAGAGTATTCCAAGACTGAATCCTTTACATCCACCTTGGGTCCATAAACCTACCGTCAGTCTGGAGACACCAGCTGTTCACCACCACAACCACCAGAGGACACTCATCCTGCAGAGAAGAGAGCATTACAAGTAGGAGTATTTTTGACTAAGAATTACTGTGGCCACTGCTGTGTCAGAGTTCAAAGTGACTGACTTTTAGTTTGTCGATGCGTTAGGTGTCATCAGGTGTGGCGAAAACCCTTTTATGGAACCAGCAGTGAGAGAGAAGACTACAGGTGACATAATGAATGCTTTCATTTCACCTCTAAGCCTTTTTTCCCCAGTAAATCTCTCCTAAAGAAGGAATGCAATGTACTCCCTCAAGTTAATTGGTGACTCTTCTCTGTAGGAAGGAGTTACGAGAGCAGTTAAAGAGGCAGATGGAGGAAAAATGTGCAGCCCTGAAGCTGCAGCTGGCCGGGAAAGTGAAGGAAGCAGAGTACTCCTGTGAAGTGGACCGCCTTGCCCTGTCCGGTGACAGAGAGCAAACGATCCAACACCGCAAAGCGATGACGGCCTACAGAGATGAGAACAAGAGGGTATACTCCCACACATGCATTATGTATCCTCCTGCTAATGCTTTTGTGTTTGTCCCCCCTTTCTATGGTGTATTGAAAATGCTTCTACATGCCGGCTGCTCTCAGGTTACAATACAGGGAGTGTTTGCGGTTTTCCTCACTGCTCTGTCTGTGTGTGTGTGTGTGTGTGCAGCTAATGGAGCAGAGCTGGAGGGACAGAGCACTAACACGCTCCCAGGAGGCCCTGAAGGAGAGAGAGCTGCTGTGCCTCAACCCCATTAACTGGAGTGGAACACTAAAATAGGGTGAACCTCAGCAGCCACAGTCAGACTCGGGCCTCACTGTAGCACTTTGGCATGTGTTGAGTGTCAGATGAAAATTGGGATGCAGTATACGTAGTACATGTGATTAGTGCTGCGATAGCCATAGACGGGACTGTGGAGGAATCTGAACCAAAAGCTCTTCAGTATTCTTCTGAATATGTAAGAATGCTGCCATATTTCCAGTCTGACTCTATAAAGCTTCTGCTTTGGGTTCCTATACAGTGAATTCAAAACTTAAAAGTTAACCCAAAAATGAAAATTCAGTCAGTATCTTCTCACTCCCATGCCAAGGTGAAATTTCTTAGTCCACAAAACATTTCTGGAGGCTTACAACCAAACAGCATTGGAGCGTTGAGTACATGGGAACGTAATTTTTTTTTTGTTTTAAATGGTTACGTATAGCTTGTCCGCCGGAATCCAAGTCCTGCGACCCCTAATTGATTTGAAAAGACATTATTTACACACTTTTTAAAGCAGAAATCTTCACTGTAGCTGCTAAGCTAAAAGCGTTGGTGCGCACCCCATCTGAAGTGGGTGCACAAGCTCAACCGAACATCAAGGGTGTAAATAACATCTTATCAAATCAATTTGGGGTCTTGGGGCTTTTGACCTATGACTTATTGTGCAACAGAAAAGTACAAAAGCATTTTCCACAAGCTAGAATCTTTTTCCTCATTATGTTTTATGAAAAGAGATTTTTGACAAAATGAAATTAAAAATTTGAACAAAAAACATGAGGAGTGACAGACTTTTTATTGTAAAGCAAACAGCTATAATGTATAATGGACAACAAACCAAAGATAAATTCGATGGACGGTGAAGAAGTGATTCTTCGGTGGTTTTCGAACATGATGCTACTATGTCTGCTAGAATTACAGTTCAACAGATTTAAAAAAAAAAAAAAAAGAACTGCATTGATAATGCACACATAAAATACACAGAGGAACATTCAAGAGCAAAATATGATAAACATCTTCCCAATAAATATTGCTTTAAATTAAATGAAAGGCAACAACAAAATATAGCTGCAAGCAGCAATGTGGGGGTCCAAGCAGTTCAGCATTTGGATACATCAAACTGTTCACGAAATATGAGCTTGCATCCTGTTCGGCACCTTCGCCGCTGAATTCGATTGGATGCAGCGGCCGAACGAATTGGAAAATGAAAACCCCACTAAGTAACTTTTGTGCGGATCGGTCTGAAGATGGTCTGTGCCGATTTTCGTGAGAATCGGGCAAAACTTGCGACCGCTGAAAATTTTGTTTTGCTTTCGCTAAAATCCAATATGGCGACCGAATTGTTATGATGACGTGAAAAGTTTTGAAAGATCCTGAAAGGGGACATTCCAAAGTATCAGCAGACATGAAAATTTAGTCTGAAATCCCAACACGTCAAGAGAAATTAGCAAAAACGCAATTTTGCTAATTACAGCGCCCCCTAGTGGCCAAATGACAAGAATTTTTTTTGCGCACTTCTGACGGAGTCTCGAGGCATCCGACCAAGTTTGGTCTTCGGAAGTCAAACCAGCGCCGAGATATGAGCAAACTTCCTGTTTGGCGGCATCGCCGCGACTGCAATTAGCTACCACGAAAAGTTAGCATGAACTATCAATGGGGCAACCCACGGGATCTGCCAACATCACAATTTGATTTCAAACAAAAACGCATCAAGAGATATGAGCAAAAACAATGTTTTGCTGATAATAGCGCCCCCTAGTTGCAGAATGACACCAGATTTCTTTCCACCATTTGCAATGGAGTCTGGAAGTGTGCCACCAAATTTGGTCTTGTTGCGCCAAAGCGTTCCCGAGATATGAGCTCAAATCAAAATCGGCGCCATCGGCGCCAAATTCGATTGGCTGTAGCGGGCGAACGAAGTCAAAAATGAAAAATCCACTACATAACTTTTGTGCGGATCGGTCTGAAGATGGTCTGTGCCGATTTTCATGAGAATTGGACAAAATTTGCGACCGCTGAAAACTTAGATTCGCTTTCGCTAAAATCAAATATGGTGGAAAATCTATTATGACGCATTATGACGTCATAGAGTGCGTTGAAGTCGGCATGATCCAAGGATTCCAACAATACCTTGTTTTTGAAAATCGGGCCAACGGGTCAAAAGTTATGTGCACAAATGTACCTGAAATTTTGACCCGTTGGTGGCGCTAGAGCGTGTTTAGTGCCGACATGTAACTTGGTGAAATTAAAGGTGCCACTGTCCTTAATCAATGTGCCAAATTTCACAACTTTTTACCATACGGTTCTATGGGCTTCCATAGACTCCCCATGGCAGAAGAAAGAGGAATAATAATAATAATAAGAAAACCAAGAATCCCTATGGGGTTCCGCAGCTTCGCTGCTTGGACCCCCAAAATGGCTTTAAATCGTCCACATAAGAGCTGGTTTTTATCCAAGCACATTCCCTCACATCCACATGAAATGGTCATTAGCAATAATGATCGTGATCCAGCAGCTGTCTCTTCCATGCCCAAGTTAGACAATAAATTAATACATACAGTGTAGTACCTTACATTTCAAATCCTATTCATGCATTATTACTAAAAAGAATCATCCAGTGAGTAAGGAGGTAAAAAGTCATTCTGTGAACATAAATAACCAGTGGATCATAATGGAAATATCCCAGAGTTTCCATGAGTTTTCTTTTTGGGGTGATTGAGGACATACCTAAAATTCCCTTATCAAACCCCATGCCCGATGCAAAAAAAAAGCTTAGGTGATGCAGTAACCTGGCACGGCCCAAACTTGCGTACCATTCAGTCAATGGGAAAACCTCTGCTTCATAGCATTCAGATAATGGAAAAACATGATGGAGATGACAACAGGAGGTTTTGATTGTGTGGAAGAAAACGACATCATTTCTTGAGCAACATCGAGGCCAGATGAGACATCCAAATGCATAATAGATTATAACAATCAGTAGTGGTCTTCGTGTCACCCTTTTTACCCAACAAAGTTGAGGTAAGGGAAGTTCAGTTCTTTTATATCAGTGCAGTGTTGCTTTGCTATTCCTCTTCAAGATTCCCGGCTTCAAAGCCTTCAAGTTCTCCCTTTTTCCTGCATTATCCTATGTATAAACATAGTTGAACCCAAGCCCTTTCAAGTAACTCCCCAACCCCAAATAAATCCCTGAAAAGCCTAGCATTGTAGGGATGGTTTCCTGCCCACAGTTGAGTCTTATTCACCCTTACTGGCTGGTATTTCCAAGGTCCTTTCTCAAGTCGTGGCCCCAGACAGTCTAGCGTCCCTTCAGAAATCCATCCAGCATCATGTCTCCTTTTTCTGTCAGCCAGTATCCCGCCATAGCAGCCACACCTCCAATGAAAATGGCTGTGAAAACCATGTCACCCTTGGCAGCGAGTGTGGCCAGGGCGCAGATTACAACGCCGAAGAACATCTGCTGCAGCACAAGGACCTCCTCGTCTGTTATGTCGTCGAACAGGCCCTTCTCTGGCCCAGCTGCAACGGAAGAGGGAAAGAAACTCAGCCAACAGCTCTTAGAAGATTTAAAAATGTGTGAGTTTGCTATTTTACAGCTAGGACTACGAACCAGGAGGCTTATTCTCAACACAAATGCTATCTCTTCTAATGAATCCATCGGCACAGTCACAGTGGAAGGAGCCCTCCTCGTTGATGCAGGCCTCATTGAGTCCTGGGCATGCTATTGCACGTTCGTTACATTCATCTATATCTGCATGAGGAAGTAAAATAGAACAGTTTAAAGGAGATCAGGAAGATTAAGTTGTGGCAACGAAAAAAATCTGTAAATCAGCGGTACATCCTTACCAAGACACTTAGCTCCTTTCAATCTGTAGCCGCGTGAACATTTCTTGCAGCGTGCAGGACCACTACCCATGCAGCCCACACACGCCTGGTCACAGCCTGGGTACAACGAGGGCAAAGTGGTCAACATTACATACTACAAAGGGCATTGAAAAGCATTATGTATGATTAACTATGAATTTGATATATAGTGGGAAATGATTTTGTAGTTAATGAATAAGTAGAAACCAAAAAATTAATTTACTACTATTTTTATAACTCAATTCAATCATGTAGTTATATTGAAGATTTGCTGCTTTTCTTTGACATATGTGCCAGTAGAGTGAATTTCTTTGGGTTGTGGACTATTGATCAAATAAATCAGGCAATTTAAATTCAATAATGAAAATAATCGTTAACCAAAACCTAACCAAAAAACTCTTTGTGATAACATTTAGTCAAACGTTTTAGCAAATCTTGTACAAGTAACTGTAAACCCGCCTTTTATCACACTTAAAAACTAGCTGAAAAGTGAAAAATAACAGGAAATGTATGAGCTATACTTCTTAAGGGAAGCTAATTTAAGTAGAATACAGATTTAGTACATTTAAACAGCCAGTACAAGAGAGCATACCTCTGCATTCATATGATCCATCTGTGTTGTGACAGTAGGTGTTAGAAGGACAACGAGCCAGCTCTGTGCCACACTCGTCAATGTCTAAGAGACATACAAGGGCAGTCAAACGACACATCCAGGAAACTGGCACCGAGTCAATGAAATGTGACCACTTGACCTCTAAATCCACACTCACCCACGCACTTGTTGTCATGCAGCATCCAGCCAGGCTTACAGTCAAGGCATTTGTAGTCCTGTGGCCCGGCACATTTCTTACATGAGTGGTAGCAAGCTGCAGAGGGTGACAGACAGACGAGGAGACAGCGAGAGGATCAGATTTGGATGACCTCAAACAGAATTCAATCCATGTAGGGGGTTGAGACATTTGTCTGAGGTACCTGCGCAGGCGCCTGTGCTGCTGTTGGAGCTTTTCTCTCTGAAGTAGCCGTCAGCGCAGCTCTGGCACAGATGACCCGAGTATCCAGGATCACAGACACACTCTCCATCTCCAAGGCGGGTCCCCTCCCCTTCGCAGCGGCCCAGGCCTCCACACACGCCACCAGGGCCCGATGGACACTCTGTGTTTCACAAAAAATGTTAGTATTGTAGTTCTTTCATATCGTGAACAAGGTTTAGCATGGTAAGGTTTTCTATACTGATATCAGGAAGCTTCTCTTTATATTATGTATTTCACACCTTTGCAGCTGGGTCCAAAGCGTCCTGGTGGACAGCAGAGCCTCAGCTCCTCTATGCACAGCCACTCAAACAGGTCTGGTGCCTCTTGCTGCCTGCAGGACCCACACATCATGTCAGTCATGGAGTTTAAACAGGAGCTAGGTAATTAATCTCAACAAAACATAATTACAAACACAGCTTTGCCCAATATTGTCTCAATATTTTTTTTTTAAAACATGGGTTTAAAACTAATTTAATTGCAGGGTATCATTCTTTCTAATTACAGGACATGCTTGAATACTGAACAATGACATTCCTAATTTTGTTTTCTCATTAAATTGCAGCTTATTTAGAATTCGCTGTTCCTCTGTGATTCACCAAAAACACAAAACAAACTCAGAAGTCGACTACATACATGCACGCGTCGCATTTACCTGTGGAACCACCATGTCTCCACTTGGTCCTCTATCTGCTCCAGCAGCTGGTTACATTCAAAATCTGTTTTTTCACAAGCAGCTTCCACGATCTCCAGGAGCCGAGTCTCACTGAAACAAGAGGGAAATTAATTAGAGATGTTAGATCAAAGTAGAGTAGCAGAACAGATGCTGTCCCACCCACACACCCCAAAAGAATAGTGGAGCATTACTCTGGTCCAGTGAGAGGTTTAAATCCCCTTAAAATAGATGATCTTATGTAATCGTTCACACATAGAAAAAAGAAAAATGGAATAGTTCCAGTGATATGATTTCAAGAAATACCAAAGCAGGAGCAGGGAAATATTTATATGACAATTCTGATTATCTGTTAGTCCTTTCTTTTTGGTGTCTATGATCCGAAATATGAACTGAGTGCACAATCCCTGAAGATTAAAAAAAGGGTAGGTGTTGGTTCGATTAAAACTCTCTTACCTGCGTGCATACTTTGCCAGCTTCTCCTCTTCCCAGGCAGTGTTACCTCCCCCAAAGTTCTTGTTGGATGTTTTCTCCAAGCCCTAAAAAGAGGAAAAATCTCAGGACTTGGGAATACTGGAAAACTTGGCTCGAGACAAAAAACATGACGGTTCAGTAACTCAACTACAGTACCTTTATGAAACTCTCTGTGAGTTTTCGGCAGGTCTGGCATGGCGCAGTCTGGACTCTCACCACGGAGAGCTCGGAGAGAAGCACCAGAGCAGGCAGGAATGGCCAGGCCCACCACATGATCCTTCAGGAAGAAGAAAAAAACAGCAATGTATGATACATTTTAAAAATGTTCAGGTTTGAATACATGATGAAGAAGAGCTGGTTATACATATATAGGTAGGGATGGGACAATAAAAGATTTTATCTGGGATCCTCTTACTACACACTCACAATAAGTTGATTGTGGTATGTTGTATTTATTGGGATGATTGTGAATCAATATAATCAATAATTTTCTTACATGAGATTCTGTCTAGCTGGCTAAGCCTCTCACCATGACTTAAGGCATGGCGTACACATTGTACTCCCCAAAAACAAGTTGAATCTGAAATGCATAAATACTGTTACAAACTAAAAAATGAGACAAGGTTACCACAATTTACTTATCCTTTATTTGTGCCGTAGACTTTATGACTGAAGTTTACTGATTTAAGACTCTTTGGTTGTTTGTTTCTCCAACTACATATATGTACCTCTTTCGTTTCCTAACAAAATAAAAGTTTAAAGTGACTCTTGTCTGTATTTAAATTTAATTTAAATTTTAAGAACATTTTTGATGATATGGAGACAATATTGTGTATTGCAATTATGTTAGACAGGATAACTATGACATGACATTTTCATATCATCCCATGCCTACACGTAGATGCAAGGATAAATCAGGAGAATGAAAACATGGTATCGCCTGCACACTTACTCCAGACCACAGAAGTTAAATCTATACAGTGTTCGATCCCTCTTGGATCTTTATGAAATCTGACCCGATGAAGATGTAAGTGGGATCGTAATCAAAAATTCTGTGGTATGGAGTATCAGTGTAAGTTTAATTTACAGGTTTTAATACTTGATCATCACTTTCAAGATTGATGAAGCACTCTTATCATCTTAGAAAAGCCTCGTTTCCCTAGAGACCCTTACCCTGAGATTGCATTAACTGGATGACATGTGCTTTTACTGCAACAAAGCAATAAGAACATCTGTATAATGTAAAGCAATCAATCCATAGTCCTGCAATATTTATTAGCATGAGGCATGATGTTCAGTATTTACTGGGATTTTTAAGCTGTCGTTTTATATAGTAGTTAAACGGTATTATGTTGCTGCCCTGTTCTATAGTTCACCCTCTGTCACGTCAAATGTATATTAATTTCATAAAGATTTATGTTATTTTCATTATTTAGGTGGATTTAAACACAGTATCTACATACACTCATCAAGTAGCTCAATGGCCGTTCTTCAAATGTTGTTAAATTAACTCAGTCTTACTATAAAAAGCTTTAAAACACACAGCTCAGCCTGGTTGGGATGCTCTTCTTTCACTGTTAGCTTAGCCGTTAGCTAGCTCAGCATCAGCACCACTAAATTAGCCAACTAGCAGCCGGCTAAGGTCAATAGTTAGCTGCTAGCCTCGGCTAACGTTGCCTATCACAGTCTGCTGGTCAGTCCGGTCTACCTTTAAAGTCTACTGAACTCAGCGGTAGCCTAGCCTGCTGAGTAATATATACCGCAGTTATTCGAAAATTAGCTAGCTAGCCGAAGTGTTTATATTAGCTCTCCTGGTCCTAACGTTACCTTGTTGAAAAGCCACTACGTCCGCTGCACCACTGATGATTGTCTGACTCCCAGCTGGCTCACACACTGCAGGCGCAGTTTCACATTTTGGGGGAAAAAGCCGCTTTCAAAGCTTCAAGTGAGCCATTTGAGTCGGTAACGCCAGCCGGCTGAATGACTAGCTAGCAGGCTAAATGTGGCTGCTCGGGCTGCGCTGGGATGAATCGATGAACGGCTGCCTTCCAGTTGGTTCTCTGTTGTCCGAGCAGCTGAGCCACACGCACAGGATCAGGATGTGGCACCACCCAAACCCGCTGGGATTTAACTCATCAACCAATCAGTCAGCATCCAATTTCCTCGCAGACGGGCGCGTGTGTCGGTGATGTCATGTTGACGGCACATTTGAAATCACAGGCTGTGTCGCAGCTCTCACTCAGACTGTCCACAGTAACAGTTTAGATGCATTTTAAAACACAGTTCAACAACCTGCATGTAGAAATCCAGAGACAAGACGTCTGTGATTAGAAAAGGATGACTCACAGTTCACTATCTGTAGAATTAATTTTTGCTTGTCACAACCTAAAAAAAAATAAAATACTGCACAGTTAAAGGATAAGTTCACCCCCAAAATGACAATCCATTGCCTTCTCAGCCTCATATGGATGTCAGAATTTCAATATTTACATTATACATGAGATAATAAGACAAACTTGGCAGGGTCTGCAAAATATAAACAAAGTAAAACAGTATGAAATTGTTTTGTCCTTTAAGGTCAGTTTGTTTGTTCAGTCATGAAAACAAAGCGAGTTTGTTTATTTAGTTTATTGAGGCTGATTAAAGTGCCATCCCCAAAACTACATAGTGCACCTTTAAGTAGATGGGGACTGGTTTTAAAATATAAATAAAACATTTAACAAACAAACAACAACAACAAAAAAAAACGCTCCATACAACTTGCCTAGCAAAATGCACTTTTTAAGATTATAAGACGAAATCTTCACTGCACCCACTTCAGACAGGGTGCAGTGAAGATTTCAGTATAAAATCTCAGGGCTTGAGGAGACTTGGATTATGCTGGATGAGCCTTATTGAGACATTTAAAAGTTTATCTTTTTTTTACGTTTTAAAACAAGTTCCCATCTACTTCAGTTATTTAGAAGAATGCCACAGCAATGTTTTACTCCAGAAATTGACTTTCCACCTGCAGGGGTGTGAGTAGATATTGACTGTACTGTCGGATCTCAGGAATTGATTTCTACATTTGTGCAAAGCTGTAGGCCTACTTCTGCAAACACACATGATTAGTCATGACACTGGGTTTTAGTAAAGAAGAGCATCTGGTGACATGAGTCAGACACAGATTCTTTATTCAATCCCATTGTAGAATGATTGAAGATTAGAGTTAATCCCATTGAAGATAAAACACAGTATAAAATTGACTCACCATGCCTGGACAAAGCATTTGAATACACTTGTGTACAAACTCAGGTAAATAAATAGCTTATTTTTGATTATTTTTCTTTACTTCATGTCTCTCAGGGCTGTCATATGCAATAAATATGCATGCAGAATATTAAATAGAGGTAAATATTTCAAACACGCAAACACAGACAATAGCTCATTTTAAAGCTGTAAAACAACTCAAAACTGTACCTTTAGAAGTGGTGAGGTTTTAATGTTGAGCACTTTTATTTATCTGGAGCAGCAAGAACTCAAGCTATAACAACCCAGCTTTTATTTGAAAAGGTTTCTTACTAATGGCCCCGAGGCCCAGGATATGTAAACCAGCACATGCAAAAGCTGCAAACGGATTTATCTGAACAACGCCCAGAGTCAACTCAATGTTGGCTCGTCATTCCAAAAACTGAAGTTCGTGCTCCTGCAATCAGACCCATTCCACTTCACTGACCTTAGAGCTCGAGTCAGGGCTGGACGGAGGCGTAACAAGACATGGCTGCAAGGGCACCGTTTCCCCCGAGTCTTCAGCTCCAACCCCGACACAACTCTGAGACACTCCTGCCAGGCGTAACACAGTAGTCCCTGCTGTGAACCCTGACAGCCCCCGTGCCAGAGCCCGGGACGCCATCCTGAGCCCCCCCGCCCTTTTCCGCCTGGCTGATGCTGTAGCCATTTGCCGAGCCCCAGCCAGTTCAGTCAGAAAACCCAGGCTCTGGGAGGGGAGGCTGTAGACGTGAAGGCCGCGGAAAAGTTCTGGCAGCGGCCGGAAACCCCCTGGAGGCTCGGGTGGGAGTGATTCAAACTGTACCAACATAAACCGCTCACCAGCGCGGCCCTGTAAATAGTCTGCTAGAATGCAGCTAAATGAAGCAGTGAAAACATCGACACATATAAAAGAGGTAGTGAAGCTTCCTGCCTCCTCTTCCTCCGTGTCTGCTTTACTTTCCCTGGGAGCGTTTCTCTCCCAGCTCCGAGCTCCCCATTCTTCAGCCCTTATCCAGGCGGCCTTGGTAAGGACTAGTACAACTTTGCCCCCCTGCTTTTGCAGTCGGTTGAGTCTTGAGTGGAGCCAAGGCACAGGGCCCAGGACGCTGAGCTCCGACTTGCTCCACAGGTCTACCGACACGCTGAAGCCCAGGGCTTGGAGGGTCGAGCCCAGGTGACATATCAGCTCCGGCAAAGCCTGGTCGTCATCAGGCGGGTACAGCAGCACCACGTGACCCCCACCCACAGCGCCTGAAACAGAGAAATAATTAACGCCTTTTGTAAAGTTTCACAGATAATTAGTCAATTTTAGAAATACTCTTGTTTTCTTGATTATATCTGTTGGTTTAATATGAAGCTACAGCCAGGAAACACATAGCTCAAAAACTACAAACAAATGGAAATGGCTAGCATGGAGCTATTTAACAGTTACAAAATCTTGTATTGTATCCTGCTTATGAAATCCATGTAAAAACATAGCGTAAAAGTGACAATATGACAATTTAAAGACTATTTCTTGGCTGGGGATGGTAACTAACTCACAGGTTACCTAAAAACTGCTCAGAGGCCGTGTTTGTTACCGTTAGACAGAGCCAAGCTAGCTGTTTCCAACTCTTTACTGTCTTTGTGTGGAGCTTGTGTGAAGCTAATAGCTGCTAGCTGTAGCCTTATTTTTAATGGACAGATGTGAGGGATGTATCAACCAAATGTATATTTTCCAAAACATGGAACTTCCTTTAAGTGGATTCAAACTATGAGGTAGGATAAGAGATTTTTTTTTCACCTTCTGCTGTGAAGAATGAGCCAAAATAGCACCTAACAGTAGCTAGCTAACACTAACACAAGCCAATACAGAATATAAATGAGATAACAGGGAAAAAGAGTAAGATATGCAAGTAAAAATGTAATCATAAGAACATGACTATTCATACATCTGTAATGTTATGTTAACAATGAGGGGATGTGAAAAATGGCGGTTGCCCCATAGACCATATCTACATGGCAGCCATTTTTGCCTTGACATCACGCTCAGGGTGGGAAGCTAAATGTAGGAGATGTGACAAGATTATCAACAGAAAAAAGACAGTGGATGGTGATAATCTGGAGGGACATCGGGCCATATTTCAAAGTAAAGCAACATAATTGATAACCCATTGGATAACGTTAGCATTCAACCTCTTAGCTAGCGTTACCGTTTGATTACATTTATTTCGTTTCACTTCCGGGCTTAAATAAATGTGCCCAAGATGTGCGTTTATATTTTAGAATTACATAACGTAAGAAGTGGTTGAATGCTAACGTTAGCTGTTGGCCATGGGAAGCTAATGGGTTAATACTTTTTTGATTCCCGGTGTTTATACGATTTGTAACACAGCTGTGTGACAGCTTCTCTGAGAGTGATGTCAGGGGAAAATGGCCACTGTGTGTATTTGGTCTACTATTAAATAATCAGGTTTACGTTTACCTTTAACATCATCTTCTTTCAACCACTTCCACACGTAGCCTGAAGGGAAAACAGAAGCACGCGTTAAGGTACTTTTTCGTACAGTGCTATAAATATTCGATGACCTACAAATAGAAAAACTGACCTTTCAGGACCCCTTGTATAAAATAGGCTCCCAGTACGATCAAACACATAAGTAGTAATCCGATGAGAAGTGGCAGGCTCCATCTCCATCGAGACGCTGAAGAATAAACCGATCATTAAGTAAAAAACGTTTTTAAAAAGCACGTTAAACAAGTTTAATTTTCACTGCTGATGTTAAATAACATCCATAAGTGCACAGTGAATTGCTTATCTGCCACTTCCTTCTGAAAACATTTAGTTTGTTTTACCTGATAAGAGTTAAACATTAAACGAACTTAACCTGGATCTCAACAATAATAAGCAGTCTTACTTGCAAATGGACAGTGGGGCTCTAGGTATGACTCCACCCCCTTTATCTTTATCTAAAAGAAATGAGTGCAGGAGTTAAGATTAGCACAATGTTTACTGTACTAGTCAGTGGAATAGGGTATAGGATTATATTGAACATGTCAGGAAAAAGAAAAAGATCACCTGAACACAAAGCAGAGGATGTGACGACACGTTGAACTCTCCTGTTTTCTGGAAGTAAATTATGAAATGAAGCAGTGTCAGCAAAATGTTTAAATTATCAGAAGTAAAAGTACCTGTAGGCAGAAAAGCAGTTATTAGGTGTAAGTAGGCCTTATGTTATTACGTATAAAATATTATTAGATTATTGTTACTGATGCATTCATGTGTGAGCAGTATTTTAATTGTGTACGTGGTGGAGCCAAGTCTAAAGGATAGGTTCAGCCCAAAATTTAATTTCAGGGAACCTTCATTCACAGCAAAGCAGCGTTGCAGCATTCTCCTATACAACGAAGGTAGATGAGGACTTTTATTAAATAATTAAATGAAATAAATAAAAAATGTTAAATGTCTCCAGGACGCTCGTCTGGCAAAAGTCCTCATGATCCCAAATTGATTTGAAAAGAAGTAAATTTCCACCCAAAAACTGCACTGTAGCTGCTAAGCTAAAAGTATTACCCATCTTAAGTGGGTGCACAAGCTCGAACACGCTGTAAATAACGTCTCCGGATTACACCAGACAAGTTGTATGGAGACGTTTTAAAAATGTTTCCCCATCTACTTAAGTTGTTACAGAGAATGCTGCAACACCGTTTTGCTGTGAAGCTCCAGAAACTTGACTTGACTTTCCATCTGCGTTAGGCTGAGTCGATAATGACTGAATTTTCCTTATTGGGTGAACTTTTCCTTTAAGTAAAGTAGTACAGCAATTTTGTACCCAGTGCCCATTGCGCGTCGCACTCCAGCCAGCTTGCGCGTGGTTGTGGAGTCTCTGTCTCGAGCCCGTCACCTCTTCACACTGGCCTCCAGCCAGGTCCTTCTTGCAGAGCCACACCTCTGCCTCCAGTCTGCAGGGGGCAGTCACATTCCAGCTCAGCCCTGTACCACCCCCTCTCATCTGACACTCTGCCACAGACACAGACACGTTGCGCTGCATTCTTTCCGAGGCGTCTGAAAAACAGAAAAACATTGCTTGTTGTGTAACCTTTTATCATCTCATTATCTCTCATTTTGACCTCTGAACTCTGTTTTACCTTTTTGGTGTTTAAAAGGGCATGATTCTAGTCGAAGCGGCTTTCCCTTCCACCACACCTGCAAACGGAAGGTTTTGAATTTAATTTCTTCATTTACAAAGTTTTACAGATGTCTTTTCTTGGCAGTTATAATTAAAACATCAGCTACCTGGAAGCACAGGCATGGTGCAACAAAGTTTGACGATATGACCATTTCTCTTTTGCCTTTGGGCTGCAATGGTACAAAAAAATAAAAATAAATAAAAGTTAAAAAGCTATACGCAGACAATATGGATTTTTTTTCTTTACTAACATAGTGAAATGACAGAATAGCTTAGCATTGACTGACCCACACAAGAAGCTCTCCGGGCATTTCATTCCAAACCATCTGGCACATGATTTCATCTTGTCTGGCATCGGCATTTTCCAGCTTGAGGAGGACGACGTTTCTCTTATGATCAGTGACAGCTCGGAGTCTCGGGGCTGAGACAGAGATGCATCAATCATAAGTAACCCGAAACTGTCAGGCTGAGCTTAATCACTCCACAAGTATGTACTACTGCTTTTGCTGGCACTGCCTTGTTCGTGACCCTCTGCATATACACAATACATGCTCAGCTAGATAAACAAGAAACGGCAGAGCACAACTGACGCTCTTCCATCACATACCATCACATCCCTTCACAGTCCCCTCGAGGTTCATGGAGCAAACTGTAAAAAGACAAGTGAATATTGAGAGATTGTGAAATTTGTGGTCGGTAGTTCAGCATGTCTTTGCTTCCGTTGCAGCACTTAACCTCACCTTCTTCTAAAGATGGGACTGTAATATTTTCAACGATGTGAGCTCCATCTGAATGTCCGTCGACGCTGACCACAACAGGACTGCCGAACGTCACCTTTTCTGTCAGCAGAAGCTGCATTTGCAGGAAATATAAGCATTTCAGTTACTAAGTAGCAAAAATATTGGTGAAACTAGTGTTTGAACAATTCAATAAGATTGGGTGCAACACAGTTGCCCTTTTTCCACCAACATGGAACCGGTTCTGTACTAGTTGGTGCACCTTATTTCTAACTTTTTGAAGCTTTTCTGACTTCTGATTGTTTCTGAAACTAAAGAGTTGGTTCCCAGCCAGAAACAAAAAAACATAAAATTTCTTTGACCTGAAGTGCAAACTATAATGGACGTGTCATATTCTACAGGTCGTGCATTGGGCAACGCTCTCTGTTGATAGCGCGCTCTTGATACTAACAATTGCACTCAAAACTGGTGGAAACTATAGATTTATCAGAGGAACTCGATTCAGGATGCAAAGATGCTCTGGTAACTATTTGGTCCGATCTTAAAAATCTGCTGCATTTTATGAGCTTTTATTTTTATAAGTAAAAAAAATCTTAATCTGTAAAATAACTTTTAACAATATCTGTCCATATAAATGCAGTGAGGTACAATATTTCCCTCTGTAGTGGCGCAGAAGTACAATCTAACCTAAAATGGATATACAGAGTAAATCTACTTAATTACTTCCCACCACTTGAGACTAGTTAATTAATCAACAACAGAAACTGCATGAGAACATTCCTTCAGCGCTGCACAATCTTTACTACCTGGTGTGTGGGCTGTCGAGAACCTTGGACTAAACCGGAGTAGCTTGGTTTAAACTGGAGCGTCTTGCAAACTTCATGGGAGCCGGGAGAGCTGAGACACACTTTCACTAAACCTGTAACGCAGAGAGCAGAGAAGAAGAAGAAGAAGAAGAAGAAGAAGAAGAAGAAGAAGAAGAAGAAGAAGAAGAACAGGAAAAAGATCAGGATTAAACCTTTTCATTAGAGTGAAAAAGTTAAAACTATGGAATAGAAAGTGTGTGACTTTGTGTGAGTGTTGCTCCTCTACCTTCTGGCTCAGGAAGCACAAACTGACCACTTCCTACATTCGTGCTCGATTCAACCTCCTCTTCATCATTATGGTCACCAGACTCCCCAGAAGACTGCTTTACGTTGTCCATTTCTGCAACAACACGGGTCATACAACAGCAGTCCGTGAATACTTTATCTAGTTGTTGCAGAACCAGTTTACTGATTGACAAACAACCATGATAGGAACACAGGAAGCACTGACAAAAGCGACGCCATCAGTTACCGTCAGTGCACGATGACTCACTCACATTGGAAGTATACTTACGATACAGACCATGAACTGTGATGATGATCTGCAGGCATGGTTCACATTCTTGCCCGGCGGTGCAGCACAGAATCACTCTGAGCTGCACGTGGGTAGCGTTGACTGCGTCAACAGGATCGGGCAGGGCGGCACTGTACCGAGAAGCTGCGGAGAGAAGACTCGCTTAGAGAAACCACAGACTGACACACTCTGGTGTGAGGTTATTAGACTGATAATTTATCCTGTAGTTACCCGAGCTCACGTGGCAATCAGTCAAACCCTGCAGAAAGAAAAGTTGCGGATGAGAATTGAATGACAACAATCCCACTCGTCTATAATGACACACACACCCTTTTAACCACAGTATGCGTTAAGTGAAAACCAGCCCTACCGCGAGCTGACGTCCTCATTATTAAAAGTAAAATCGCACATTATGAAGGTTATTCTTTAAAGCTCTTCAGCTAAAAGGAGTGAATACAGACACGGATGCAGTGAGAAGCTTCACAAGATGTCACAATAATCCGAAATTCAATTTTTGTATTAATATGAGAGGCATGTGGAAATGTTTTGCCAACTGTGACTTTTGATGCCAAATGCTTTGTCTGTTGTAAGATGGGTATGTGTGATAAACTGCAGCTTCCGCATGTAGAAAATCTTAGTTTGCATTTTGGGGGTAACTGCCTGACTATTGCTGATTTATTTTGTAACTATTCATGGAACGCAAAATATTTTTACCTCCAAAAAGAAAGTTTTGTTGGTTTGAGGGTTGCTTCGTCAGCATGATTACTAAAAAAAAAACACACAGGACAGATTTCCCGAAAAAATAAACTTGGATGTAGGATGGGTCTCTGCCCAGAAAAGACTTTTGGTCATTTTTTGTTCATTTCTCAGGTAATAATGCATTAATCTCGATGCAAATTCTTTTTTCTTTTTTTAAATTAGGTGTATTTTGGTGGCTTGTATCTACGAGTGAGAACAATGTGAAGCGGATCCTAGATCTCTCTCCAGCTTAAATCATGGTTAAGCAGTTACGGGTGTGTTAAAATGTAGGGCTATCGAGTTTGATATTGGATTAGGTTGACTGAATTAAAGGGGACTCAAAATTTGATGCAGCTGCAATGATTAGCCAAAAATCAATTAGTTGATCGAAAAGGAAATTAATTGCCATTTAACTTGATGATCAATGAATCATTTCATTAACAAGTTCCACCTTCTTAAATGTCAGGCTTTTCTTCTTTTTATGACAGTAAACAAAGAGTTTCTGGGTTTCAGGCTGTTGGTTAGACAAAAGAAGCTTTTTGTAGACGTCACTTTGGGCTCCACATTTTTTTTCACATTGCCCAGACTAAACGATTAATCAATAATGAAATCGAATCGATAATGATAATAACTGTGATTTGCAGCCCTAATATAATCAGTGAAAACTACAGACAGGTGTCAAATTAAAAGAACAAGAGTATTTAGTATAGCATTTCAGCAGGAATAGTGTCTGTTTTGGATCATGTTCGACATCCCTTCGCTTTGGTGATGGAACTGATCCCATTATCGTAACATAATATAATATATATATTTATATAGCAGTCATGTTTACACTGAGGTGTTACTGTATCCGTTAACACCACAAACCACAGCCTCCAAACTCAAAGTCAACAAATGACTCAAAACACACACACACGCACACACAGTTTTATAGTTCCTTTGTTGTAATGGTGAATCCTGTCTGATGTTGTTAAGTTCTGATTGTCATTAGGTGCAGCTACTGTACATGTGCTGACTCTGTTTTCTTTTCTTTTCCTTCTGCTGGATTGGCTTCTCTGGAAACAATTTAGTGGAAAATCCAAGCTACCAGCTTCCTTGGAAATGGAGCAGTGGAGTAAGGTGTCATGTTCAGGCACAATAGTAAATAAGTAATGGACATTAAACTCTGCTCCCTCTCTCTCTCTCTCCCTCTCTCCCCTAACTCACCCAAAACAGGAAGTTTACACGTTGTAATTTGCTATTTTTTCATGGACAACAACAATGAAAGAGGTTGAAGCACACTTCATCGATCACAGTCCACATGGATCATCTAGACAGAACAACCCCTGCTACAGCCTGGCTCATCCTTCATACACATCATGCTGACTCGTTACCTCGCTGCAGGTGAGATCAGGTGCGTGTAGGTCCACCGTCCCCAGCGCTCTTGCGGACATGGACGGCCAGAAGCGCAGCAGCAGTGACAGCAGCAGCAGCAGCAGCAGCGGAACGGGGCCATGTGGCCCCTGGAGGAGCGCGGGAGCCATTTCTCTGGAGAGCGCCTCTGCGCCGGGCACGGCTCCTGCTCCGCGGGGGGGCGTCCCGTCATCCGACCCACAGAGAGTGAAAGCCCGTTACCCTTTGCACGAGCGGCACGACATGACACAGAGGTTTACTCGGAAAAACCACTTCTGTAACGGTGGGTCGTCCTGTCGTGTTTATGACACTCCTTTTGGCTCACGCCTTCTTCTCTGGAACCGACGGCTCGGAGGGTGATGGGCGTGTCACACCTGATCTGACACACTCTCCGCATGTGTCTGTTCGTCGGAAAGGGAAAGAAAACAGCAAGCTGTGAGTCAGCAATTTAAAAAGGTTTAATGGAATCAAGTTCTTGTAGCTTCCTGGTGAGTTTGATCAACAGCCTGGTTCGATCAACTTTCCAAAAATAAGTTTCTAAAGGACAGACTTCCCAGCATGCATTCTTTGACTTTCCTGAGAACTTATAAGGAGAACTTATAAGATGTGAATTTTGCAGTGTGACTGTTAAAGCCTACATTTGAAGATAAGGCATGGTTGGTTTGTTTTCACAATAATTGAAAACAGTGATGATCATGATAAAGATTGGTATCGAGTTCAGTCTCTTCCCCCTCACAGTTTCAATCCTGGTGGGTTTCCTTCAACAATGTATACACCGCAGAAACAAAAGGATTTCAGTCTGACGTGTAAAACTAAAACCACTAACGTACCACAGTCATGATGTTTTAGCCGGAATGAAGTGAGTTTTTCATCTTTGGGAGTACAGTAAAATGACATTGAACGTTTTGTGTTGACTCAGATAGAATAATCAAGGAGCTGAATTGCTAATAAAGGGAAATTCCACAATCTTTAAAAAGTTGCATGTTTAGGCCTGGAAATGATTCATACTTACCAAGTATCAGTCTGGTAGATTGCCTCAGCTGCAATGGTGGCAACTTGATCCATGGAAACAACTCCGAATGTCAAAGTTATGTTCTCTTTAAAAGTTCTTGTTTTTGCCGCTGACGGGCTGAGGTTGTTATTCTGACAGTGTCTGACAACACTACAAGACGACTCCTACGGAAATAGACTTTTTATTCAATGCTAAGATCTGGTTTGCTACCAGGAATACATGCCTCTGAAACCTGGCAATGAGGTGAGTTGTTGCAGGAGGACAATGGAGGGAATGTGAGTCAGCGTTTTGAAGAGAGGAGTTCGGACTCTACTTTGGAGCAACCGCCAGCAAGAATTATTTTTTGACAGTATACTTGAGGAAACGGCTGTAACCACTGACATCAGAGATTTTGGGGTGAGGCTTGTGTTTCTGGTTAAAGAAACGGGTTTTATCGCATAACTACGGTATACGGTATAACTACAGGTCTGTCTCTGAAGGAATCGTTTCCTTAGTTGAGTCATGTTACAACCTCAGCCTGTCAGTTGTGGCAGTTTGACAGCAGAAGCAACTGGGCCCGCGTGGATCACGTGGACCGATTCCAAAGCAATCATTTACACACCCAAACGTGGCTCGGGTTTGAATGCAGCAAGGACCTTTTTGAAAGAAACGTTGATTTTTGAGTCTCGTCAAATAATGACGATCTGAGATGGTAGGACGGGTCGGCCGCCATCCCAAGAGTGTACGTTTTTGACAAATTGGCAGTGAGTTTCTTTGTTCATTAATGTATTTAAGCACAAACATAACACACAAATTGATAACAAGTTTTTTTTGACATTTTTTTATAATGACTGTGTGACAAACAACAGCCAAAGGCATGTTGATTTGGCAGAGGATGCAGACCGTTGACGGATTACTAACAACACAAACTGTTGCCCATTATAAACCCATCAGATAAGGTGTTAAGTGTTTTCTCGCTCGTCTGGCGGATAGAGATGGCAACGCTGGGCCTCGTGTCGGATCACTGGACCATCACTTTACAAACTTCACGGGCCTTCATGTCTTTCTTTTGCAGCCTCTAACTGAAACTCTTACACCCAGAGCAGTGTAAGGTGGTTCAGCTTCCAATAGCTCTCAATAAACATATACTTGGCTGCGAGCATTTGGGTTCAGGATCGGCCCGTTAACTCTGAAGCCTCTTTATACTGTGTTATTGTGGAAACAGAGGCAGTCTTTCGGTTGGAGCGCTCGAGCTTAATCATTAACGTCAGATGAGCAGGTCGGTTAAATCCACTGCTGTAGATTGTAATCGGTACTCTTTGCTTATCTGCTGCACGTGAAGGAGCCCTAGCACCTGTGTTAACTGTGTGGTCCTCAGGTCCGGTGACTGCAATCAGAAATGCAAATTCACAGAGGATCTTAAATGTGCCTGGCTTTTTTTTCCATGACAGCCAGATGCCCGTGGACCATATTCCAGATTCGGCAGTTCAGCCCTTTTACTGCATGAAGCTTTTTCCCGTGTGACTAGACTGACCTGCGAACAGTAATCTTTGTAGGGGATCTTTTTCCGATTGTGTGACTACGCTTGCATTAACTTACCCAATGTAAACTTTGCAAAATGGAAGTTCAAAGTCTGTTTTTGTTGCTCACCAGACATGAAACATGAACCTGAGCTGTATGTTTTGGCAGGGATGGAGGTACAAGTGTTTCAGTCAGTTAACGTCCTTAATTAATCCCGTCGAGCAGGTCTGTCTCTCTAGACTCGTGTCAATGTCACGACAATACAGGTTGAAGAAAACATATACATCGTGCGAAATAGACTCTGAATGCCAACAAAAAAAACAAAAACAAATTTCAGTCGTCATTTCTCATCATTATACATGAATCTTTTTTATTAAAAGCATCTTTTTTCATAGAAAATGTGATAATGCCAACAGTGTTATACAATTAATATACAGTTGATATAATATACAGTTAAATGACACTGAACAAATACTTAATCAAAAGGCAATTAAAGGATAAGTTCACCCCAAAAATGAAAATTCAGTAATTTTCTGTTCACCCTCATGTCGATGGAAAACGTTGGGTGAAGTTTTTGTAGTCAACAAAACATTTCTGGAGCTTCGCAGCAAAAACACCATTGCAGAAATTTCCTAAACAACTGAAATAGATGGGTACTTGTTTTAAAATGGGAAACAATACATCCGCAAAACGTGCTTGGTGTGTTTTCAGAGGGGCCGTGGAGAGGCTGGCCGGGGTTTTCCCCGTCATGGCGCTGCGGACTCTCGCACACACCTGCAGCGTGTGGGCACACAGCGCATGTTGAAAAGCCCCGGTCTTCACCTTTCCTGCTACCAGTTGGTTTTCGCCAGTTACCGAGTGGCGCATGGTCGACATTTCTAGAGGCTTATTTCCCCTGAAATACTCCCCTCCACCTGCCGCCAGCCTCCAGCACCTCAGTTCCACTTTCCACTTAAGAGACTCCCTGAGCCACCCACCACTGCCACTGTGTGCCATCTCCCCCTCCAGCCAGTGGAGTTTTTCATACAAGCTGGAGCTTGTTCTTTCATTCAGCCGTATACACCTGTTGTGTAAAAAATTAATTCCTTTTTCTAACCGCAACCTAGTCTGGTCTTGCTTTTTGGTCGAGACAACAACTACCAGCCCACCACAACACGTCAGGGGTAATTAAAAATCCAATCCAAGATCCCAAATTCAAATATCTGAATTGATGTTAGTTATGCCCTTAAGACTTCAGGCAGCGTGCGTGCCAATAATTTTAGCTTAACAGCTACTGTGAGGATTTTGGCTTTGAAGAGGGTGTAAATAATGTCTTCTAAAATCAATTTGGAGAAGTCATTTTTTTAAGAGGTAGCATGTGTGCAAATATTTGCTAATAGGGCTGCAGACAAACTCAGCGTAACATGATATGTCAAACAAACTGCCAAATTGTCAACGACACTTCAGTACAAGTCACTCTCCATTTTCACCTACAGATCCATGTTTAGATAATCCCATGCAAATTTCTACAGTTGTCACCTGTGCACACAGCATTTCAAACATGAAATGCACTCATAAAGAAAGTGAGGTATAATTTGCAAACAGATTTCCATAGTGGCTATAACATGTACAGAGATAAGGCAGGTGTTCACTATGGTTTCAGTCAACATAAAGAGCCTCTGTTAGAGACCAAAAGCAACAGAGTGTTCAGAGAGTGTCTCTTCTTATTATGCAAAATAAGTGGTGGGAGTTTAATAAACAGTTCCTATGGAGCGATCGGCGCTCAGGGGCTCACAATGAGACGCCAGCTCACGTGTCTTGGGTGCAGATCGTGTTTCAGGCAGGACTTAAGTCTGTCCTCATCAGACACGCGAAACCTGAGATCAGAGTGCCTCCGCTCTCCAGCCGTGGAGAGGCTCGTTCTCCTGTGCAGTCCCCGGCCTCTCCGCTGGCAACTTGAGCCTGCTCTGCGTCTTTCCTGACATCATTTTCAGTGATGACGTGACCCCCGGCCCTTCCATTTGCTTCCCTTGCATCTGAGGCAGCAGTGTTTGGAGTCTTTGGGCTAGCTGCCGTGCTAACCACATTGACAGTACTTTGGACATGAGCCTGGGCCAGCATAGCCAGCTGAATTTACCAGTTTGTGTCTGTCTTCTCATCCCTCCCAGCTCCTGTATTAAACCACTTAAATCCTGCGGTAAGCAGTACCGAGGAACACCTCTGAAGGCCTTGGGGATGTCCCTGCTGTGGCAGCGGCCGTGGAAGTAGACAAGGGCCACTCCTTGACCTTTGCACCCCTGCAGCGCCCCCTCTAGGCAGGCCAGAGCAGCTGTAAACACTGGTGCTATCACTGTAGAGGGCTCCTGCTGCATGTACCAGTCTTTATCATCACATAATTTAACACAGTCTCCTGCAGTTTTCTCTTTTTTGCATTTTCTTTCATTTATCTTTAAATTGTCCTCCACCTCGGCTTTGCTGCAATCTTCCTCTTTGCTCTCGTTCTTACCCATGTTTACCCTCTCTTCCCTCCACGCCTCATAGCTCTTTTTGGCTTCAGGACTCCAAACAATCAGCACTTTCCCTTGTGCCTTACGCACGGCTTCCCACCGCCCGTACAGCCAGGGAAGTGGACCCAGGTCGGCCACACCAGTCCCGGCCCCGGTCTGCGTTTGTGAACCTAGGGCCCACAACGCCAGGTGCACCGTGGCACTTAGCTCTCCCTGCAGGATCGAGGCTAAAGCACACACAGCAGAGACGTGGGCTGACTGCTCTGATGAGCACACCAGCAACACCGGCTCCTGGATACGGAGCCAACCTAGTGATACGGGGAAGACGGGAGGGGAAAAAAGACAGTATTTATCATTTGTCTGCTAAAAATTGAATTGTTCCTAGAAGATTGAGCACAGTTGAAATCAAATCAAATACATTCAGGCAATACCACAGAGGATTTTCACATGATTTACACGCAAAGATGAAAACTTGCGAACACTCAAAGAATCAAACAATGATTATAAAAGTGAAATGAACCTTGAACCAGTATTAAATGAGGCGACTGAACTAACCTGCAGTTCCACTCTTGGTGAGACGGTGGATGAAAATTCCCAGAAATGCAGCAAGAATGACAAATATCAAAGCTGCCACGGCGAACATGCCGCGTCTATTGTGGGTGTCTGTAGAAACACAAGAAAAAGGCATTCGGTTTGTTTTGCTTTGTAATTCATGCATTCACACAGAAACTGATGCACGTGTTTGTACACTTGGGCCCGTGTGTGTCTCTTGAGTACACTGCAGAAATGCAGAACCGGAGAACATCTACAGGAATGCAAAAAAAAAACAACAACACAAGGGCTGATTAACTAAATGTACGTGTTCATTTTCACGCTTCCCATTCATTGACTATGTAGGAAGCCGCGCAATGCTTTTTCGGTTAACGTGGCGTTGTTTTTCAGGAGATGGGACGTTGTGTCGCCTGTGTTGTGTCCTCATTTGCATAACGTTGAATTCTGGTTACTTATGCAAATCAGGGGCATCTCACGCGATGCTCTGCCTCTGGAAACTCATCAAGCACGCTAAAAAAACCAAACACTGTTGTGGTTAAAACGAAGGCAGATTCTGCAACCGCATGGCTTATTTCTCGCCTGAAATTCGGAAACATTTCGCAGAGTCATTTTTGTAATGTGAGATTGTTGTTGTTCCGATTTGAAATCCCAGCGCACACAGCCCATTAGTGGGGTTTGTCCAATCAGGTGCAGCTAGAATGTTTTTTCATGGTTGTCAGAGGTTCTAGTTTTTTTTTTTTTTTTTGGTTGGTTGGTTGTTTGTTTCTTTTGTTTTATCATGCATGTCGCCCCTGTGGACAAGTACCAGAACAAAACACAGGTGCACACAGAAAATAGGCAGGAAAAAGACAAAGGCGGGAAGTGGAAGGTAAAACACGACAGATGAGGGTCAAGCCTTGTAAATATCAACAGGAAATGACTAAACCATGACACACTCACAGTCCGGGCACAGAATTCTTCTACCACGAAGAGCAGGATCTGACTGCCACACCTGCAGAAAAGCAAGAGGAGAGGTAAGAGGAGGGAAAAGTGACGAGAGACACCTTTCTCAGTCCTGCACATAGTTACGGTCTTTACCTGCACACAGGGCCTCTCGGCAAGAGAGAATAAAGGCACGTTTATCCTCCTCTCAGTCGTGTTCCCATCCTGTAAAAATAGGTAAGAGGAGTCACGTATTTGCTCTGATTACACCACCCCTCTCTCTTTAAATCTTTTTTTTTCTTTCTCAAAAACCAAAAAACACATGCTAACCATTGCTACCGAGTGGACCTGCCCCACGGGTGTACATCCCCTCTCGTCAGGAACACAGAGCTGAGCTGAGAACGTTGCTGGGACAGAAGAGGTGAGATACAAAGACACGCTCTGCCTGCCCGGTCTCATGTGCACCTCCCATGGGGACATGTCTGTGAAGGACAAGAGAGGGAGCCTGTAAGCAAAATAGCAAAAAAAAATTTCCTGTGCTGTAAAACATGACAAAAGTGACTTGAAAAAAGAATCGAGGAAAATGATTACCTCAAAATGACCAAGTTAAATTGATCTAGCTCAAACAACTTGAATTTAATAGTCTTCCTTAACCTGGTTATTCTGAGGTTTTCAGTTTCCTGACTTTTAAAGTCAACTTTTAAAACATTCAGTGCGTGTGACTCACCAGCCGGGAAGGGGCAGGAGATATTGCGGCTGCCTTGTAGAGAAAACTGCAAAAATGAATGAACACAAGTATGAGAATCAGCGAATAAAAAAGGTTGGCAAGTGGACACTTTTCAAGTGAAAGCACATCGGTTTTTCTCACCTGCACACACATCTGAGGGTGTCTGTCCACCGCGGCGGTGTTATATATCTGGTTGGGAGACAAAGTGGGAGTTTGAGAAAGTTACACTTATTTTTAAAATCAGGAATTTTTAAGTGACACGACCTGCCAGACTTACGAAGTCTGGTCCACCTTCCTCCTCCTCCTCCAGTGTGGAGTTGAGTACAGGTAGGCAGAGGTGTTCGTGCTGCTTCCAGCAGAGGGAGGCAGAGATCTTCAGGTCGCTGGCCGGACACGGTGACTGTAATTTGAAGCGTGACTGGAACAGTGTGACCTTGGATGACGCCCAAACATCTCTGACATCTGCAGAGAGAGATTCCAGACAATATGACAACGTGCCTATCTTCCTTTTATACAGGTATGCAGACTTATGGGCTGGAGGTATAAGATATCTGTCTCTGAAACCTCACCTGCCACCTCACCAGTTTGATAAGTTGTGAAAAAAGCTCATTCACTTTTTGCTGAAACTTTTTAATAAAATTTTAGATCAATATGAGGTTGAGATTTTTAGCAAATACATGGTATAATATTCGTAAACTTGCCAGGTGACCGTTAGCTTAGCTTAGCCTAGCCTATAAACCCTGAATGGGGTCATCAGTTAACCTAGCCTCTTTGCGACAGTTTTACGCCCATCCAGGGGTCCACTACTCCCGGAAAAGAAAACAGTTCCAGCACTAAATCTCTGTAAAACCATAACTTGTCATTTTTTGGTACACCCTTTAGTTTTTGTTCAGATTAGACAAACAAGATATGACACGTCAATCAGTGAGATTTAGATGAGTTAGATCAGTGAGAGCTGCTGGTGGGCTGAATTTTGGTACCTTTGGACAGAGCCAGGCTCACCGTGTACCCCTGTTTCCAGTCTATATCCTAACTTCCTGACTGCAGGCTGTGGCCTTGAAGTAACCACACAGATACAAAATGATGTTGATCTTCTTATCTAACTCTTCACAAGAAAGAGAAAAAAATTGTATTCCCAGAGTTTCCTCAAATATGAAAATAAGTATTTGAAAACCTCAATAGCAAATTGTCTTTCCAGGACTGCTGTCCTCTATTTATTTACTGGTGTTACAAGTAAAGGAAGCGTAATAAATAAAAGTCCGTCAGTACAATGACAGTCTGTGGATTCTTTTGAATAGCCAGGGGCATTGTTCCTGGAGTTTTTTCAAATGTCATTTTTCAGAGCTGCAGGCAAATGATAACTATCCGTATGGCTAGATAATATGAGGTAATGCTTTATTCTGTAATTTTGGTGATCTGAAAAAAAGTTTAAGAAAAGATTCTCTACAAAAACTGACGAAACATTTGTGCTCCAAATGAAATGTCAGAGAACAGAAACAAATCTTTGCCCTTATTCATTTCAAACTTGACCTCGTCTAGCACCTTTGTTTGGCTCTCTGCCTTATGTCTCGGTGAAAATGCAGCGATGGAAAAAGAAGCTATGCTTTGTGTCCTAGTTTACACAACCTATAAACTGTTGATACACAGTAAAGCCTGTGACCAGCAGTGCCGCTTGGGTGCGTTACAACAGGCCACATTTCCCCTCCCAAGGCTGGAAAAAAAAAAGACTAAATGGGTCACATTAAAAATGCTCATGAGTCAAGGCCGCAGGTCAATGTGATGAAGTTCACTTTCTGCTCATTTCCTGTTTCCTGCCTGCCTCAGATGTGGAACACTGGCAACCTTTTGAGGCCTTTCAGCAGACTCCTAAAATAGATTATCCAATTTTTAAATAAATAACTGAAAAAGTCGATGGGGTAGTTGAGGGGGGTATTTCATTTCTGAACCATGACACAAAGTGTTGTCTGAGCTGTTAATAATGGCAGACACAAAAAAAATCCCTACAAGATGTTTTCATTTTCAATCAGACTCCGACACGAATGACTCACCTGTGAGGCTTTGATTCTCAAATGGGCACTTTTTACGTCGACAGGCATCCTCGTAGGTGTAATATGCCTGTCAGCACAGACAAGAGATGTACAGTCAGTGACAAACAGATTGATCCAACGATCCCTGTATCGAGAGTGATTTGGTGCGGAGAGTACCTCCACGCAGACGCAGGGCAGCAGGTAGGGGATGTTAAGAAGAGCTGATCGAGACTGAGATGGATCAATCTGAACAGAACAAATACATCAATGAACAACAACAACAACATTTTACATGTACAAGTAAATATGCAGATAAATGTGCCAATGATACTCACGGTTATCGGGGAGGTGGGATTGTCCCCGGCCATGCAGTGAACTGCACTTTTTCGGTAACACCATCTGGTGAGGACTTTGTCTCCGGGCTCCACCGTGACAGTGATGGATTTTGACGACCCATTCACAGACAGATCGAAATCTGGTACGGGATCTGAGTCACACAAGGCGCCCAGAAAAACAGGATATGAACATCACAGCACAACAGGTCAAAACACACAGTGAGCTGAGAGGATGAGAGGCGCCATCTGAGCGCTTGTTTCCAGCGCAACAACGCCCCCATTCACAGAGCATGGGTGATGACTGAATGTTTACCGACCATGAAAGCGGCGGCTTGTAATCATTTCAACTTCGTGGTCAGTGTGACACATTCTGCTGCTGGAACTAACAGAGAAGCAGTTTGGGGGACTTTGGTCGGCGTTTATATGTCCGTGAAGGCATCACAGTTGTGTTAGATACACTCATTATCATCAAATTCGCAGGTATGTAGTTGAGATCAAGATGAAAAGTTCAAAGATGGGTTTGGCCCAGCCTGTGAGTACTGAGCACTAATGTAGTGGTGTAGTTTTGAGTACTGAGTGGTCCAATCGCAAGACAGCAGGCAGGTGACTCAAGTGATTTGATCCAAGTTTCAAGCAAATCCCAAGTCATTTTTTGTACTTTTCAAGTGAAGTGGAGTCCTTAGAAGACAATTAGAGTTAAGTGAAAAGTCATGAGTCTTTAACGTCCAAGTCCAAGTCGAGTCTCAAGCGTACTTGCCAAACTTAAATGAAAGGATTTTGAAAGGCGTCTGGGGCTCCTTCCCCCCAAAACACTTTGAGTGTCAGAGACTTTGTTTTCCTGCATTCTGGTGACTTTAAACAAATTAAAATAACAAAATAATGACTTTACTGCACCAGCTTTTATTTTTATTTTTTTTAAAGCTGAATACTTTTAATTTTACTTCAAGTTCTGCAGAAATTGCAGAATAATACACCCCTCTGGAGTAAACTTGAGAGAATCTCTGGGTAAACTAATATTCATCAGTTTTCATTCATTTATCAATTTCTTTGCCCGTGTGCCTTGGACAGTCTTTGCACGTCACAGCGTTATCAGCCCTCAATGACTGACGTCAGCGTTACCCGCATGATCGACGGAAAAATAGACGCAGCCCCTTTCCTTTAATATGTCCATGAGAAACAGGAATTCTTCTGTCCAGGACGTCTGAAATTGGCTTCTAGTATTTCATTCTCTTCTCCGATTCTCTGTCACTCACTGAGGAGGTTCAGGCGACGCAGTACACTAAAACACGCGCCATACAGAGCCAGAAACAAATTGTGATTACTAAAAATAGGCGTGAAGATTTGTCATGAATGAGGGGAAACACAGGAGAATTGTGGCCCCAGGGGGGAAACCGGGAGAGGGCAATGAAAACTGGGGGCCTCCGGGGAAACTGGGGACGGTTGGCAAGGATGGTCTCAAGTCCTTTATTTTCAGTCAAGTCAATTTGCCACCCATCTGAGTCAGCATATATTACTGTGCACCGGACTCTGACACTGCCCGAGCTAGAATAGATGACAAAAGGCAAAAGGAGATTTGAATTGTGGCGGAAAGGAAAGACGATATCAGAGAGGTAAAACCTAAACATCCTACCTGGTACGGTGTAACTGACGCTGCAGTTCGTTGATGTACTGCTATAGGCAACAGAAACAACACTCCTCACATCAGCCTCGATGCGATCGAGTTCCAGTTCCCACTGGAGAAAAAATAAATAGATAATGAATTACCTCCATAAAACCATTTATAATATGTTAGAGCCTATAAGAGGAAGAATTCGTCCTACCAGGCTCAAACTGGTATCTCTAGTTGGCAACAGCTTCGTGGCGTCTCTGTCACACTTGACTCGAGTTTCACCTGGTTTTTTTTCATTGTTACACTAAGAAAGAGAGAACAGAGACAGCGAGATGAAACCACACCGCTGAACTGACATGAACTCTTCTGCTCATTATGACAAAGTTTGGGGGAAATGTGCAAAGACAGCAGCCTTTACTTTTCTCATCTTTGGCCTGTAGATCTTTGAGTGTGGGGAGAGAATTTCAATCCTCGGGGTCTTGCAGAAGTCTGGAAGAAAAGCAGTGTGACAGTTTGGTCAAAATGAGACAGCGGCAGCTTTAGAGACGCTGAATGATTGGTGGGATTTTCACTCTGTACCATCAGCTTTCATCCAAACATGGACAGTGACACGTTCAATGTACGGCTTCCCAGCCACGCGGGAAGGCACCGGGGTCAGTTTCACGGGGCAGCTTCCCTCGACGAAGCCTGACCGCACAGACAGAGGGGAGCAAGAGCAGAGCGAGTGACACATGTGACTTTCACATGTGGTTCCTGAAATGATGTGGGTGCCTATGATGCGATGAGATATAAAAAAAAACCTACCTTGTTGATTTGTCACCTAAAGTAAAGACAAGAGAAAGATGACGTAAGTTTGGGAAATATGACGCATTCAGAAAAAAGCACATTGATTTGTCCCCCACACATTTATCACTATATTAAGTATTCAGTATTACTTCGTGCGTAGAAGTACTTGAGTAGAAGTCACAAAGTATCTGATATTAAATGTACCTCAGTGTAAAAAGTACAAATAAAGGTAAACTTGACATATATTTACATGTATGTATTTAACGTTTTTTTGGAATCAGTGTTTCTTTTTTTTTTTTTTTCCCCAAAATGGCCAATAACGTAAATTAAGCATACAACTGTTAATACTCAAATAAAGTACTGTACTTAGTTGCTCTCCACCAGTGATGGAATGCAACCAAGTACACTTACTCAAGTACTTTACTTAAGTACAATTTTGAGGTAGTTGTACATAACTTGAGTATTTCCTCTTTTTGCTACTTCACACTTTCACTTCCATAACAAGGAGGCAAATATTGAAATATTGTTCTAGCACCAAGTTCATGTGTATGAGAAGCTGCCTAGTGTGCAAGCTTGTATGTATGTTTATGCATGAGAGTATGCGTGTATGTACAAGTGCTTAGTACCAGAATATATACCACAATATAGTTACTTTACTATTTTCTTCTTTTCTTTTTTTACAACATTGTATATTATTGGATTGTAATTACAGATGACTTTATATACCACAAGGCAGCTGGAACTATAATAATACTTTATAATTCACTGGTTGATTAGATTTTTGTGTTCATAATGAGAAAACGGCAAAGTAACTGAAGTTATAAAGCAGAGCAGAAAGTACAATAATGGAGAGTATAAATCATACTTTGCAGTGCCAGTTACTCTCCATTACTGATTATGGTAGTTAGGAATGTAATAAATGTGACCTTATCAATATACAGTAAGTTCCCATCCACCCATCCATCCATCCATCCATCCATCCATCCATCTGTGTTGACTCACCTTGCATCTTGGGGCGATACCTTCCAGCAGCAGAGGAGACATGACAAGGGCAACAAATGCGCCCGTGATGCCAATGCGCATGGTAAACATAAAAAAAAAAAACAGTCAAATGGTGACGTTTTATGCACGATCAGAAGCCAGGATTGTTGTTTCCTCGGGACACCATAGTTATGTCACTGGTAAATGTCGCTGATCTCTGCTGATGAGAGAGAAAACGTGTGCAGTAACTCCTCTGTGCTCAGCTGTTCTGTCAGAGACAGACTGATCATCCCCGGAGGAGCTCCTCGCGTCCTCTGGCTCTGACTCCCTCGCTGTCTGAAGCGCACGGGCCCTGATAGATGACGAGAACGTGCGGGCGTGTGTTGAAGAAACACATATGTTGAATGACTAAACGCAGCCAGCTCCGCCTCTCATGTCACAGGCAGAGAGCAGGAGGAGCCGAGGAGGAGGAGGAGGAGGAGGAGGAGGACAGGACTGAAAACAACGGACCCGGTTTACTGAAGCCTCCTCGGCGCCGACGCCCAGCCAGAGAGAACTCTAGCCGGGACGACTGATGTGGTGCTCGGAATCCCCGTGGGTCATTCAGGTTACTGGATATATGAATGAATGAATGAATGAATGAATGAATGAATGAATGAATGAGGAAATGATGGTGAAGGGCCCCCAAAAGGTCTTCAGGTCTTCAGTCTCTCTCTTTCACTCACTTACACCTACGAAGTCGAGTTTAAGGTTGTTTTACCGAAGTGACGTCATGCAACACTCTTATTTTGATTGCTCATGTGTTATTCATTTATTTTGCAATTTTTTTTGTAGCTTCCATGTCATGCTGACTCCAAACTTATGCCGAATTGTATCACTACACAGGCCACATAGGACACACCTCTTTTCATTGGATTTTACTGCTACTTTTATTCTATATGAGTATTTATTAAGAAAATTCAGCATTTCTTTTCAATAGCTTCCATGTCATGTGACCCAGTCACTCCAAACCAATGCCGAATTGTGTCACTACACAGGTCACATCAGACACACCTCTTTTCATTGGATTTTACTGCTTTCTCTATTTTAGATGAATATTTATTATGAAAATTCATATTTTTTTTCACCATCTTCAATGTCATGTGACTCCAAACCAGTGCCGAATTGTATCACTTCACAGGTCACATAAGACACACCTCTTTTCATTAGATTTTACGGCTTCTTCTATTTTATATGAATATTTGTAATAAGAAATATAGCATTTCTTTTCAATAACTTCCATGCCCTATGACCCAGTTACTCCAAACCAATGCCTAATCTTATTTCTAAATGGGACAAATAACACACACCTCTTTTGATAACATTCTTACTGCTTCTTATGGAGCAGCATTTTCTACACATTAATATATGTAAGTGTTCTCTGACTGTTTCTTAAATACCTGGGGAAGGTTGTATCACTAAAGCACCTCCGTGTGTGCTGGAACAGGTTACAGTAGGTGTAGGTGTTACAGTCAGAACGGAAATCTAAAACACGGCTTAAAACAAACCGAACAGGTTCCCACAACACCATAAGGACGCCTCCTGAGCTGCTGCTGATGCTTATCAGTAGTTTCCACTCACACTCTGAGCGTCGCTGAGGGCGCTTCTGCTCAGAAGGGGTGTCACGTTGATTGCAAAGCTGTAGACAGATGTTGTGGCGCGTTGGTGTTCCAGCTGGGTGGGGGATCTTTCTAAGGAAAAAAATGATTTAAAAATATCTGGTGTCGGTGAGAGGAAATTCACCTCAGTTGTTGAAATATATTTGTCATCACAGGCAAATGAGCTCTTATAGCAACTCATGATGTAAACAGGCAGCTGACTAATGGGAAATGTCATTAAAATGGCAGTAAGATGTGCGGTTTCCCCCTAAAAATGCCAAGATATTGATGTAGATTTGTGATATTCTGTATCTTCAAAGGCCTTGATCCTGTTTTTAGTATTTTATTTTGTTTTGTATGTACTATAACAGACAAAATCAGGCAACCAGACCAGTTCCCTGAGGTGAATGTGGCACCCTCTGCAAAAAGAAAAGTGCAAAGTGTAACTCGTTTGCTCATGATATTATCAGCCCTGTCAATAATGTATATATTTTTTTCATTTTCTGCATTTCTTCGTCAGAAGTCACACAATGCAGATATGTTGGGTTTTGGTGAATCTCCCATTGACTTCAATACAGCTGACACCACGATCTGGCACCAAAGCAAGAACCACTGACGTGACGACCCTTCCTTTTTGTCTAGGTTCCATGTTTGGACCCAGGTGTGGCATGGATGAGGGGGAGGACCGAGAGCAGTTTGAGATCATGTTTTCCAACTGTTAACCGATAAAAGCAGTAATGGATCGGTAATGGATAAATCACTGCTGTAAGTTATCTGAATTACTGATCATCTTCAGAACTTAAAAGGGGCCTGTTACTGGAGGTGCACAGATTACAGTTTTCTTTCAAGGAACTATAAATGACAACATACAGGAACATTTGTATGACTAATAAAACACTGACTATTAAATAACTTACATTTTCTCCAAAACTGCATCAGGTTACAGGACCTTCTCTCACTCTCACTCAAACTCTCATAGTCAAGTGCTCGGGTTCAGGGCAGGGCTTTTTTTGCACAGATAACACACAATATGCCCCTTTATCTAACATTTAGTAAGCTATTTTATTCAGTAGCCTGATAGTAAAATGGTCTAAGTGAAATAAGTTACCCTTTACAAGCATTTGCACAATGTATACTGGTAACTGGTACACGCAGATGGAAGGAGTCTGTCTAATGCACTGCGGCTGAACGTTGGTCGCCCTGGTTCAGACAACGGAGCCTCCGTGTTGACATCTCGCATTCATAACCCTCGACTTGAGTGACCCCCTTGTCCCCGCGGACTCCCATGATGAAACACACACACACACACACACACACACACACAAACAGGCAGCAGAGGAGAGCAGAAAGGCATTAGAAAGCATTTGAGACTTTTGAGCATTTCTTTTCCCTTAATTTGTGAGTTTCTGTGTTTTTTTTTTCTTCAGTGTCCTTTTAGTTTCGGTTTTGGCCGAGCCGATCTGCACTGTGATCAAACTGCACCAATCCAAAAAACGAAATAAAGAACTTGGACTGCTGAACAGTTTGAAAGGCGCATTAGAAAAAGAGGAAGTTAACTGTTTACCAAATACGGAGAATAGACCGTCCTTCCAGAGAAACATAAAAAGTAGTTAATCATGAAAGCATTTATGAGTCACAGCTTTCTTGGGTGATAAAGGAGGGCTTTGAATTTCCTTCCAGACATACAAGGATATTCCCCACAATCGTCTCCCGCAATCACGAAGCTACCAGGAAGAACACTGGGGGTGAACAAGCACACAGTAACCACAACATGACCCACAGGTTTAAAAAACTCAATTATTTTTTATTAAACTTCTATCTTTATGCAATCTGTATATATAAAAGTTCTAAAGCCATCAGCCTGAGACTAAGACAGACAGTGAGGCGCTCATGTGTTTCAGTTAAGTCCTCATTATTCATTGACCAGCTGGCCTGTGTGATGCAGGCGTGCGTTAACAAAACCGTAAAAACAGGAGACATGAACACCGTGACAGAAATGGGACCACACGACGACGACGACGACGTCTCGTGCGGCCGGAGTGATTAGAAGTAGTCCATGGTAAAAACGAGCTTGTGGTCCTTGTTAAGAAGGAGTAAGCAGAATAAATAACGTTAACGTTGGGTTTGCCCGCAGTTCAGTCTCTCTTTGTGCTCCTCTGAAGAATGACCGGACACTAGCACCAGGCCTGTTTGTTTCCTTTTCTTTTTTTTTTTCCTGTTTGGGAAAGGCGGACGCTTGCATGTGAAGGTTTCGTTGAGCCGACGAGATTCGCGGCCAAACCGACCGGTGTGCATCTTTATGTGCGCTGCATGCGTTCCCCCTGTTCAAATGTAAAAAAAATGACTGACTGCAAGTGTAACAATGTCAGGGCGAGGCAGAGTCGTGTATGCATCATAGTGCAGTACATTTTCTGAGTCTGTAAACCATCATTTCATTCATTATTAAACATATATCGACCACGTACGAGGAATATTTCTGATTGATGATTCTGAATATAGCATATTTTTCAATCATTAATATTAATACCACTTTTTCATTTCTCTTAAATACAATATTTTACATGTCAGATTAAATACGGCTTAGTGTGCATGAGTGTGTCTCAGGGGGCGGCCAAAGTAGCGGGACGTTGTTGTCCCCACTATGCTTCTCGTGTTCTGTGACGGAGGGCTGGGCTCTCGACGGAGGAAACGTTTATATTCCACGACACCTCGAAGGACCAAAGCAGTAAGGTGTGTGTCTCTGTGTGTGTTCAGTCACTGTCGCTGGTCTCGCTGCTGGGGTCTCCCTGCACCTTGCTGCGGTGCTGCATGGCACGATGGTAGGCCACCTGCACTGACTTGCGGATGTTGGATTTCCTGCCCTCCAGCATCTTCTCCTTGTCCAGCTCCTGGTCCACACCGAGCGGCACCAGCTTAGAGCGCGGCAGCCACTGCCTGGATGCACACAAGCATATATACGCATGGTCAGAGGCGGGAATGAACAGAATGAATGCAAATAGTTTATTACAGTCCTTAAGTATTTACTTTTACTCTCAACGTTTTAACACAAATATCTGGATTTTCTACTCCTTGCATTTTCAAAACAGCCTTGTTGCTTTAGTTTTAATGCATTTTAGGGGAATTACTGATTTTTTAAAAATTTTGCATCATGGCCCGCCGTCTTCCCAACATCACAAGTCTGATTTCAACCAACAATGCATATTATAGCAGGACAAAACAAGACACAGAGGGAGACTCGACGGGGAGAAAAAGACGCAATGAGGCCGATGATGTGAGGTTTACTCAGCTTTGCACAGAAATGGCTGGTGGAAATGACCTTCAGAGGAAAACTCTTTACTTTTATACTTTGAGTACATTTCAGAGCCAACTTTTAACTGATTAAAGAATCAGTACTTTTTTTCAAAAAACAGAAGTGTCTGTACTTATATCACCTTTTGTCACCTGTGCACTCAGGCTGTACTGAAGAGGTTAAAGTTTCCGACCTCGATTTGTAACGTTGACCTCGAATTCTATATCAACATTCAAACGCAGCACAGCTTTTTTGTCTTCTTCTTCACTTTTTTAACTTGCAGTCAGATTAAGATTTTGTAGAATTAGTCTCCAGTTGCGGCTCCGTAGCCTTGTGCGCACCAAACTTTTCCAGTGAGAATGTTGATTGAAAACACGTAACACGCAATTATTTCCGAAATCCACAACATGTTTTTATCTAATGAAATAAATCTGCTTCAATCCATATTTGTTGGAGTTAAAAACAGTATTTTCTCTGTACTCAAAAAACAAAAGTGCTCTTCTGCTCGCTGCACACAAAGGGAGGCACCCAGCTGTAGCGGCAATCCGACAGCACCATACAGAACACCTACATAACCTGATTTAATAAAAAAAGACTGACTTTATTTGATATATCACTTCATTCAAACTGGGGATTTTTTTAAGTAACGCCATAAAATGCGATGAAAGACATTCAAAAACCTGTGACCAGAAATGACTGTGCAAAGAGAGATTGCATTAGCATACACATGTGTTAGTAATGCATAAAACGGCCAAATGTTTCATGAGGAAAAACTGAGAACTGAAAACTGAGAAACTGTATCAGTAAGTTCCTTGTTCTTTAAGTCTGGAGTTTAGACACAAACACTGGAAGCAGTTCAACTTTTTACTGTCCTCTAAGGGAGGTGGTTAACAATCACACCAGCTGTTGTCATCACTTTTTCACTGTTTGTTTTTTCCAGCTTAGAAGCCATCTTTGAACAGAAGCGATTGCGCAGCACATGTTTCCCCCCCTCTCTTCTATATTTAAAACCACATCGCCCTATTTCTGCTAAGCTTTCTGTCGCTTTGCATTTTAGCACTAGAAGTTTCCTTTGAACTACCGCCGCAGAGTTACTCGTGTGTACACATCCAGTAACACCAGACACCTGTTTTGCTTGCGTCTTGTACTTTACTGTACTTTTTCTGAACATTTCAGATTTTTTTTTTTGCTTTTTGACAGAATGTCAGTGAGAACAAAGAGGAGACAAACGTTCAGAATGAGCGACAATACATTGCGTGAACACAAAAAGGCGACACCAGATGACCCAAAGCACTGACCAAGTTCTCTTGTTGTCAAAGAACAGCACCAGGAACAGGTGCTCCCTCGCCTCCTGGGTCATTTGCTCCCCTAGTTTCAGCACATCCAAAGGGGGGACAGGGATTGGGACGCCCCGATGGAACACCCCCTCCCTGGGCATCTTCGGGTCAATTATCTGCAGGCAAGTGGTGGCAGGAGGAGGGTTAGACGTGCAGTAATTAACCTGCAGAATGTCATTAAGTAAATAGTTCTTCTAAATGATAAGTTGCCAATGGAAGGTCAAGTCAGCAAAACATTTCTGGAGCCTCACGGCAAAACAGTGTTGCAAAATCTTCCTAAAATTTAACAAAACAAAAAACATAAAATGGCTCCATGCATCTCATCCGGCCTAATCCAAGTTTGTGGAAGCCCCGAGATCCCAATAACCCAAGTGTATTAATAAAAGGGAACCCTTTGTGAAACAGTTGTCAATAAACACTCTCTTTGTAAATGACTGCATTCTGTTTTTATGTTTTTAAGTTGTGTCCAAACGTATTCGGACTTGTTCATTTGTGCCTCACCAGAGCAGGATATGAAGGGTAGCCTCTGCACTTGGCCCACACCAGGTCGAGAGCTTCCAGAGAAGTGTAGTCATCAGAGGTCATCCAGCATCCTGACCTGGACCGGCTACGCACCACTGATGGGATGAGACACAGGAAGAGGCACACAGTCAGCATTTTGCAACCAACAGGCGTTATGTACGCAATCCCACAAGAGGTTACTGCAAGATACACCCTTTTTGATCCTGTTTCATGTTTGAGGTGGCATTCTGATAACAGCAATCTGTTTATGATAAGGGGCAACTGGTACGGTTGTGAAAGATGCGTCTCCAACAAGATGGTTGAGAGCCGGTTTGGCTGTCCAAAACAAACACTGCTGGTTGGAGCTGGAAAACACCACGACATTGCTTCATGTTGAGCATACAGATATCTTTGCTGAAACTTTCCCTCCGTCACGGTTCATTTTCTCTCTATGACAAAGACAATAACCACAACAGCTGCCATGTCTGTGTGTAGTGCTGAAAATGTCGTGCTGTTTCAGCTTGTTTGTTATCATTGTTAGCTGTCACAGCAAAGGTAGATGTTAATGACATTGTAAGTCTAAGATCAGTTATTTACATAATTTAAATTCCTACATTAGTGATTATTATGAATTACTTTACTTAATGAGGAAGTCACATTGAGATCAACATCTCATTAACAAGTGAGTGCATAATTTAAAAAAATCAAAGAGAATGACATAAAATTATTATTATTAATAATAATAATAATAATAATAATAATGTAAATGGTAATGTACCAACAGAAACTTTATAACGAAATAGGAAAATATTCAAAATATACAATTTTATAGACAGCATGACAAAATACCAGGTATATTTATAAAATGGAATAAAAATACAAGAATACACTGTAAAAATATGAGTAATTATGTAAAAAGAAAAAACATACAGACAGTAGACAATGTGAATAAATGCGATATAAATAAATAAATCTATTTTAAGATATCCTTGGTGCACGTGTAAAAAAAGAACAAATTGAGCCATGACATGTGCAACAGTCACACAGAACTTACTCACAAAAAGACACCGACTCAAATCATATCAGATCAAATACATTAATGATCATACTGGTTTCGTCGCAGACTCAAAGATATGGCAGCTTGCCCTCGCTGAATTACCAACTACATTAAGATTAAGATCATTCTGAGAAGACGCTCCCTATCTACAGAAATAGAAACTAATCATTTACACAGTGACAAATGGGAGGCGTGTGTGTGTGCCTGCGGCTTGGAACGTGTGACAACGTGCTTACAATGTGAAACGCTCCGTGATCCCCCGACGGAGTACGAATCGTTTTCCGTGCCCGACGTCTCCTCGCTGCTGTCCTCCTGGAAGGCAGAGCGAGAGAACGACGCCTTCCCTCTGCCCTGCTTAGAGGGGGTCGTGCTGAAAGAGAAGGGGGAGACAGGACTTTAAAGATACAAATAACCGTATAACAAGCGCTTATCAGTCGGACAGCTCAAAGGTGTCGCCAGCTACTGATGTTAACGCCACTGAATGCAGCTCATCACAATTCAGTGGTTGCTTTCAAACTGCTGTTGTGATAAACAAGAGGGTTGCAGATCTTATTTCCATGGGGTTTTACACTTGTGTCTGTTTAGTTATACTAAAATCATTTATGTTATTAAGTGTATAAAAGTCATAATAACCTTGAGATGACTACCTAGTAGGCTGACACTACTGAAACATCGTATCTGTAAGCACTTAGTTTGTGTAGTCTGGGAAATAATGTCTTTGCTCTCTTGAGAATCTTGTAGCATTAGCTTAGCATAAAGAAATCAGGGATCACATGGGGAAAAAGGCTAGCCTGGTTCACTTCAAAGCCGCTCTTTAACTGCTGAAACAAGCTGCAGTTTCACAGGATGGGAGATGTTTCTTAGCTGGGTGCAGCAACTTCCTTGATTCACTGCTGGTCTCCTGGCAACCTCACAGTGATTAGAAGACTCCAGGAAGTCACTTGAAAGCAAGTAAGCATATTTTGCAAACCATTCATTTAAGGCTGAATTGAAGGGATAAGATCAGCCCAAAATGGAAATTCAGTTGTAATCTACTCACCCTCACGTCGATGGAGAAGATTCGTAGTCCACAAAACATTTCTGGAGCTTCACAGCGAATCAGCGTCGTAGCAATCTCCTAAACAACTGAAGTAGATGGGGACTTGTTTTAAAACGTAAAATAACAACTTTAGAAAATACACAAAATGGCTCCATACACCTTGTCTAGCGTAATCCGAGTCACCGGCAGCCCCGAGATCCCAAATTGATTTGAATAGACAATATTTACATCGTTGACGTGTAGTAGAGCTCGTGCATCGACTTCAGACGGGGTGCACGCTTTTAGCTTAGCAGCTACAGTGAAGATTTCAGCTTAAAAAGGGTGCAAATACCGTCAAATCAATTTGGGATCTTGGGGCTTCTCGAGACTACAAACATGTTGTATGGAGCCATTTTATGTTTATTTTCAGTTGTTTTTTTTTTTTACTTTTTAAACAAGTCCCCATCTACTCTACTACTTATATAGGAGAATGCTGCAGCGCTATTTTGCTGTGAGGCTCCAGAAATGTTTTGTGGACTATAAAACCTCACCTGTCACGGCATGTGGGTGAGCAGACTAAATTTTCATTTATGGGTGAACTTATTCTTTAAATTGACTTTATAGCCCCTTTTGGGGAGAATAACAAGCTTACAGGCACATTACCCTCTTCAATGCCAACTGTCTGTTTTTTCTGCTGGCAGCAACAGTTTGAAAAAGTGAAATATATACTTGTAAATCTGTGCTGTAAAATGGAAACAATGAGCTAGCTAAAGGAGGCCAAAAGCCTCAGTAAAACTGCAGAGACATTTGCCAAGTGGGTTAGTTATTGCAAGTAATTTGATAGCCTTTTGATTCTTAGAAAAAACACTCTGGGTAAAAGGAGCTTGCTGCTCTGTATCTAATAAAACATCCTGTATATTTGTGCACTAATCACCTGGTCCTGTCAGAAGCGGCACTGCTGCTGCTGCTGGTCGTGGACTCCGAGTCGGAGCTGGAACGAGGGAGACGAGACTCACTTCTGTAAACGCGGAAGCTCTCCGTTACTGGCTGGTTTCCTCCATCAAAACCGTTACTTGGCAACCCTGAGGAAAAAAGGAGTGAAGTGAGCGTGAGCCACTCAAGAATTGTCGGTTTAGGTTTATCAGTGAACTGTCTACTGTACCTGGGAGCAGGTCGTCGTTGTCACTGTCGCTGTCGGAGGTGGAGCTGCTGTGGGGGCTGCGGGGCCTCTTCCTCTGCCTGGTTTGTGACAGCAGGGGCAGCTGAGGGGGACCGATGGGGCTTTGGCTCACCCCGGCCCCACCGTAGCCAGCATCCCGGTTCTTACGGGGGCGTCCTGGCCTTTTAGGGGGTCCGGCCATTTTTTGGTTCTTCTTGGAGAAGAGGACAGACGTCCGACGGCCCACCTCTGGCGCCAGGGCAGACGAGGACACACTCAGATCTTGACGGAGAGAGAGGTTTAAAGGTTACTTTGACATTATTGTTTTCATCCTGAACATTAATGATATTTTAAATCTTCCCAAACACACCTTTCCCACCAATCTCCTGGCTGCTGCTTTCTCCCCCCTCATCGTGGTGTCCTGCAGAGGACGGATGATGCGGGAGGGAAGAACCCCGGTCTCCCCCTCCCACAGACTCCCGGCCCCCCATACCGGAGCCTCCCTCCCGCTGGTGCGCGAGCTTCCTCTTGATGACGCTGATCTCCTTTCTGAGAGCTTTGGCTCTGCGAGACTGACCGATGCTGTGCTTTCCTGAGCTGACCTCATCGAGACGCACCTGCAGGTAATGCAGCTGCTCCTCCAGCGGCAGCCGGCGCCTGTTCTCCGGCAGGAGCAGGTCTGTGAGGAGGGCAGGGAGAGAAGACGCTGTCAAACAACTTCGAGGAGAGCAACCTAAAAAAAAGCAGCGGTTACAGAGGCTGTACTGCAGCACAAAAACCACAGACTGATTGGTGCCTCAGGATGTGGATTTCTGGGTATTATTTGTGGTGTATTTCTTGTGTAATCTTTAATGTCTTCTGTCTGCTGGTATTGTGCAGATATGTGCTAAATGTATTTATCTAGGTGCTGTGCCAAATTCAGCATTTTGAATTCTGCAAGATTCGTCAAACTTAATTGGAGGCTTTGCAAAAGCTCCTCTTGTTCCTATAGTTGAATGTTTGAGCTGTGCACAGTTTGACACTAGCAGGCTGTTTTCACATCCACTTAAAGTGTTAAGTTTCTGAAAAACTAATCTTCATGGGCGGGTCTTCAAGCATGATTTGTGACTATCACAAACAGTTTGGAAGGAAATCCTGATCTAATATTCAGCATATCATGATGTGAAAACTTGCACATACAGTACAATGAGACTGGGCGTTACAGTGAAGTGGAAGAGATCTTGTGTCCTGCAGTTAAACACTGAAAATGAAAAATAATAACATGTTCATAGATTCTGGAAGTTCTGAATGAGGGAGAAGGAGCGTCATTAAAAGATTTTAACAAGACTCCAAGTGCGTGTCATTTTAGAACATACTGTATATCGTCTCCAAATGTTGTTGGATGACCTACAAGTCCACATTTGAAATATTTTGCCTCTTGCCTACTTTTTTCTATTTTGATGCATGAGAAAAAATGCTTTGGCATAACACACCCAACCCAAGTCAGAGGCGTTCACTTACCATCTTCATTAGAGGACAACAGCCCGTCTTTTTCTCTCTCTCTCTCCCGCTCCCTCTGCCTCTCCCTCTCCCTCAGCCTCTCTCGCTCCCTCTCGCGGTCTCTCTCCTGGTCGCGCTGACTGTCCGGGCTCGGCTCTCTGGGCAGGTGCATGCCGGTCTCGTAGTCAAAGCCTATCCGTTCAGCTTGTCGCCTGGCGGTTCTGATGACCGCCCCGCCCATCTCTCTGAGGCGCAGGGCAGCGCGGTAGAAGACCGTGTCCTTGGCGTTGTACTTGAGGCAGTTGTTGACAATGAGGCCAAAGTCTGCCTCAAAGGCTTCAAAAGTGAGGTAGCGATGGGACTCCAGCAGGTTCCACATGGTCTGGAAGTCCATTGGAGTGTCAATATGGTCCAGGTAGTCTGGCACCTGGAGAGGAGAGGGTAGAGATCAGGAAGAGCTGCAGGTTCTAGCAAACTTTTGTAGTTGAAAGGTGTGTAGAAGTCAGTATAGCCTTATCCGCACAGGATCTCGTGATTTAAAAGTTAACCCCCGACAGATGTTTCCTGTGAAGGCTTCGTATGACATCAATGTTTCAGAGGCAAAGCATCCGTTCTTCAGCAGCCACATTAATGAAATAGTTTTGAGCTGTTTTGCTCAAGTTCTGCATGTGTTGCAAGCATAAATACACATTTGCAGCTCATTTAGATCAAATTAAAGATACTCTGTGGCTGGACTTAATATGACAACCTTTCACTGCTCCTGACCCTCTCTGCTACTCACTCACAGCTGTTAACTCCTGTTCAACATTCTATGTGGCGCAGTACATTTTCGTAATTGTTTAGTCGTCTAACGACATACTTAAACTGTAGTTAAAATAAAAGATGCAGAAGAAACGGGTGATATAAAATTTAACATACATTATATTATATATTCAAATATACGCCAATGTGAACAGATTTCTGACATGACACGGATATGAAAACAGGACGTGTCCAGCTAAAACGAACATGCAAAACTCTTAAGTGTGTGCGTGTGTGCGTGTGCATTTACCTCTGCCAGCGGTACAGGCTCAGTGAAGAAGTTGTTAGTGTCTCTTTCCTGTAACTGTTCCAACGTGCTCCTCAACAGCACCAGGAAGGGAGTCAGCTGCATCTCCAGCGCCATCTGCTGCACTTTAATCTGAACACACACAAACACAGTGCTTTGAAACAATACACACCTGCCGCCTGGAGAAATGTACATAGAGAAATCCATGTAGCACACAAATTCAACTCAAATATATGAATGCAGCCACAGACTCTGTATGTGACCCGATAAGTTGCCAGGAGCATGTATAGATTTAATTTGGTCGTTCCACCTGTATAGATCGGAAAAATAGCTAATGAATGCACTTCTGTTTTGCAGCTGATTCCTAATTGTCAGATGTGTCAGAGCTGCCCACCAACTCCTTACCATCCCACCTCGTCCAACACTTGATCACGACAAAATTAATCTGGGAAAAATGTTATACGTTTTTAAGGATAAAGAAGATATATCACTGAAATAGCTGAAATGGCTTTTAAATCATATACATAGTCTTTTATTAGGACCTAATTATTGAGGAGGTGTTACATTGCCAGCATGGAAGGAAGTCTAAACCAAAAATTCAAGAAGACTGGTTCAAACCGATGTCGCTAGTGTTTCGTTTTGGATATCTGTAAGTATCAGAGATGAAGCTGATTTGTGTCTCACCGTCTCCCTCTTGAGTTTTTCCCTCTTTCGGATGAGCTCCACCAGCAGCCTGGCCCTCTCCAGGTCGTGTCGCAGTCTCTGCCACGCCTTCAGCTGCTCCTTTAGCGCCGACTGCTTCTCCTCGCTGTCCCGCTGCGATGCCAGTGTGCACAAACCCAAAAACATGTTAGACGACTGATTGAAGCGAGTGCAGAATCACAGTAACGTACACTGAAAGTGAGTTGCTGCATATCTTATTTGACCAATTACTCTGCTTACTGAAGGGAGTTGTGACGGAGGCTGTGGTGGGAGTGGGTCAATATGTCGCTGTGACTGCAGGTGGGTCTGGAGCCGGCGTAGCAGAGGCACGCCATTCCGACTTTGCCGCTTCAGGGTCCAGTAGCTGTGAAGTCGTTGCATGAACTGACTTTTCCTGGGAACTGTCAAGTTACTGGTGATTTTGCTGAGCCTGGAGAGAAACAAACACTGCTTGAACTCTCGTGGTATAAATGTAAAACATTTTTTTTGTTATATGGAAAGTCTTGTATACAAGTACAGGTAAAATGCACGTACCTGTGGGGAGGTATGCAGGGCACAGACACTACTGGTGCAGCAGCTCTCCTCTCAGCTAAGATCTTCCTCGCTCTCTTCATCTTCAGCCTGGACTTGGCCTTCGCCCTCTTGGCTCGCTCGGAGCTCCAGCCTTTGGAGTCGTCATCGTGGCCGATGCTGGGCTCGTCATCCTCCTCCAGCTCTCCGTCGCTGTGAGACGAACCCATGCTGGCCCCGCCGACTCCCCCCAAAGGTCGGGCTGATCCCGGGGGCGTGTGGATGTCACAGTAAGCAGTCTTGCGGACGCTGAAAGAAGTGCCATTTGCCCCAGTCTCTCTGACAGGCTCCATTTTCATGTAGAGGCCCGCCTGCTGGGCACAGGTGACGTGGAAGGCTGTGTAACAGTTGGCTTTGTGACACTGGATGCAGGCGCCGGAACCACGCTGCTTGCAGATGTAGCAGGTGAGCTTCCAGCGTGCGGGAGGAATGTGCTCAATACTATCGATCGGCTCCAGAAAGACTGTGTTAGCAAAGCAGACCTGAGGAAAAAGCAGCAAAACTCACTTTAATGCATTGCTCTAATCCAGGGGTGACCTGGACAGCAAAAGAAAAACTTCATGGTGAGCCGAAGGCTAAATAAAAACACCTATTGTATCTTATGGTTTAGATGTAGTTTTTATTTATCCAAAGTTCTGTTACTTGACAGGCGTCCTGCACAAAGTGTCAATCTGCCTGCCATGCTCAGATGATGTAAAATACTAATCAGGTATCCTAAACATTTAAAGAGCATTTTACCTCACACAAAATAAACAGCAAAGAAAGCTATTTATATTATAATTTCTTGCTAGAAACATCGGGACACACTTTGGGAAAGCCCTGCTGATATCGAAGGTTAGAGCTAGAAATAAGATCACAGACTGTATATTAACACTGACATAATTCATTTAAGGTTATATCCTTTTAGTTGTATTTTATGCATCTAACGCTATTCATTACATCATCTTTGCTTGACATGTGACTTAACGAGTTGAGCAACCATCCGTCCAACCATCCAAGGTGAAATACATCACCGCGGAAAATTAAAGCAACTTTAAATTTGATGGAAACAGACCTGCAATGAAAGCTGTGTACACTACACATACACAGGACACTCATATAGTTCCTATCACAGATATAGAAACGTAGATGCCTCATTGGGCACTGGAGCGTGCGTCGCCGTTGGCCCCATATCGGAAAAGGCAAGACTGGCCTGTAAACAAATACAAGTAAACAGGGGAAACTGCGGTATTTCTGGACAATAGGCATTATAATGTTTTAATTTCTCAACCGAAATTCAATGAGTCATTTTTACATTCAAGTTTATATTATCTAATGTAATATGAAAAAATGTTGTTGTCAGTTATTTAGATTTAGATTCTCAGGAGAGGAGTGTGTATGGACGCCAGGCTTACATTAACTGAATTACTTAGTCTCTTTTACAGCCTATCGAGATTCTAAGTAACTGTAAAATAAAACTTGTTTGTACTTCATGTAGCTACATCATAAACCCTTGGATATAAAATAACTCTTTAAAACGTTATAGTGCTTTTTATTCATAAAAAAGTCGGTTCCTACATTTACTTGTTTTTGTTTACAGGCCAGTCTTGGCAGCGATGTTGATGTATCGCGGCAACAAGCTGAAGCAGCCAATGTGGCGTCTATGTGTTTGCGTCTATGGCTCCGGTCAAGAAAGCATGTGGCGGTGTATAGATTTACCTCCGGGATCCAGAGGGCACACACGACGTGCGCCCAGCGTGCATCGTCTGTCTGTTTGAAAGCGCCCCCCTTGTTGGGACAAAGAGCACAATCCACGGCTCTGCTTGGCGACTGCAGGCAGCGACGACATAACCACTGGCCCTCTGGGATGTAGGGCACGCCGTAGCACTCCTGGTGTACCGCCAGGTTACACATGTCGCAGAACAGGATCACATTGCTGTTCTGACACTCTCCGTCGTTACAGATGCAGCAGACAGCATCTTCATCGATCAGGGTACTGGGGTCTGCCTGAGAGAGAGATCAGAGTTGGATGCGTTCTATGCATGTTTCACAGGTAGAATATCTATTTTTCCTTCAGTTTGCAAGTTCAGGTACCTTGTTGTGGCTCTCAAAGTAGGACTCCTTCTCTAATCGGTCCATGAGGTACTCAAAGACCTCCTGAGGGATGGGTGTCACACCGTCGCGCCGCCGCTTGTCGTTCATGATGTCAAGCCAGATGTAGTCCTCCTCATCTATGTCGTACTCCACCTCCTCATCCAGCTCCTCCACTGACTTATCGATGTACCTGAACACCGGAGTGGTTAGAAGAGATGTTGCGATTATATCATTACAATATAGTACATGCGTAGTAAAGGAGTGGGTTTCATCTAGGGCATAGGAGAAACTACAACTTTCTGTTGAAAGAGGAAATAATGGCAGAATTAATTTCTTGATACATGTACAACAATAAACTGAAACTACAAACAAGGTTGTGACTGACTGTGTTAATGTGAGCTGCAAATATGTATGAATTATGACGTGTACATAACAATAACCCTGCTGTGTAATTATGAATGAACCGGCTTGTAACTGTCAACACAGACCTGTAGTAAGATGATGGCCGAGGAGGGGCATCAGGTCTCTCTTGGTCCAGCTCTCTGAACACCGCCTCAGGGAGCTTGACCGCAGGCCCAGACTGAGTGCTGTGATGATGAGATGAGCCATCCTTCTTCTTCTCTTTACTCTTATGCTTCCCAGACTTCGGAGTGGATTTGCCCCCATTAGAAGAAGGGATATCTTGGCGATCCTTGCCGCTTCCTCCCACCTCGCTGCCTCCACCTCCACCATCACTACCGTTACACACCCCTCCACCACTGCCACCTGTACCAGACGGCGGAGCATCCTCCGCATCGCTGTCTTCCTCTGACACCACATCAATGTTATCAAAGATGCTGATGCGGTGGATCCGTCCTTGGATCTCCAGCTCCACCATGCGCTGAGCCTGGGCATAAGTCATTGTCTCTCTGCCCGGGGAGTGAGAGCGCTCTGACCGGTTAGGGCTGCCAGGTGTATTCCCCCCGTGCCCCGGTCCTCCACCTCCATTACCTCCACCATCGTCCGTATCCCCCGACCCAGCTAATGAGGCGCGGGGAGGCCGCCCCTTTCTCTTCTTCTGGGGTACAGTCTGTGCAGGAGTCGGATTGTCGTGGTCATAGTGGTAAAGGTGATACTCGATGCCACTGTAGCTCTTGTAGACCTTACGGCAAGTCTCCACAGGGCACTCATATGGGGGCTTGGTGGCCCGAAGATTGTGACAGAATGTCTTTACATCAAAGTCCAGCCCCATCGTGCCACCGCTGGGACAGATGCTGTTCAGGTTTACATCTGGCAGAGGGAAAACACAAAGGAGGACAATTCCAGATCTTCAATTGTGATTGCCGTGTTATGTGTTCAAAATCCAATACATTATTAAACACCAGCTAATGTTATTACATTGCAGCAGTTAGAGACTCCAGTCTAGACAAGTCGTGCCTCCACATTGTGCACCTGTTATGGTGCAGTCACGTGACCATGCCCCCCTATTCCCACTGGCAAAACACATTGTTGTTATGTTTCCCAATAACAGGTGCAGTTTAGGTCAATATGTTTGCTTCGCGTCCTCGCTAACTACAATTATATTCTGTTAGCATGCAGTGAAACGAACGGCACAGCAGTGAGTCTAGCTGACAGTGGTGTCAAGCTTGTACACAGCCCATGAGCTCGAAGAGTCTACACAGCAACAATGCACAGTATACAAATGCAGTTGGAAATCCCAAAATGTAGCATCTTTAATTAATTTTAATCCAGCTAACGTTAGCTTTAGCATTTTGCTGATGCCCCCCCACCTCAAACAATGAAACATTGCAGCCTGGCGCTATTAGCCAGCAAGCTAACAGCAGCTAGCAAACAACAGCAGCTCACTCTGCGAACAGCAGAGCCACAGAGAATAAAGCTAGTTACTATAAGTTAAAACTATTAACTAGTATTGCTAGCTTGCGTTATTTCTTCACCTCAACCGACGCTGTGTTTCATTCAGCTCAGTAACGTGAACTAGGTTAGTTTAATTAGCGTGCTAATTTGTAGCAGGGGAGACGTTAGCTGCACAAAGAGGTGTCTCATTCACGTCACAGAGCATTTTTACCAGAATTCACAACATCAAATGAACCGAATAGTGTTTAAAGTTACAAACACTGTGTGACCATTCAGCTCTCTGGTGTTTCCCTCCACAATGACCTCACCCTGTGAATCCCAGACACTGAGCTGCAGTATTACAGTACACCGTCTGATTTCACGAGGGTTTCCACACTACTACATCGTGTCTGATCAGGTCTATTAATTAACTGAATAGCTGAGATCGATCGGCCAATTAGTCCTCCCTCTCAGTGGTGAAATAGCTCGCTAATGAAGCGGCGATACGAGCAACATAGCCAGACATGCTTAATATGCATTAGGGCTTTTTACTACTTCGTGTTTTCAGGTTCAGATACAACAGTGAGATTATCGTAAATTCACATGAGCTTTAACGGTCAAAATGTGACACAATTATCCACGTAAACAAAGTATTCAACCGTTAAACGCTACATATCTGGACTAAGGTTATAAACACTTACTACTCCACGTTCCTCAAGACTGCGTGCTTCCGAAACCTCAAACCAGATCAGATCGGGAGGGCTGCAGATCGAGTTTAATTCATTAATATAATCCCAGATGAGGCCACGGGAAGCGTGGGAACAGTGAAAATGTTTTTATGAAACAGTATAATATCCCGATCATTTCATTGTGTTGGGAATAATTCAGGAACTCGGTTGAACAAAAGGGCTAACCGTTGCTGTAACGTTACGCCGCGGACGCGGGCCGACACATTCGCCACACAAAGCGGGGTCTATTTCTCCGGTTTGGGTTCATATAGAGCCCGTTTTCACACTTTAACCGACATGTTATCATGATATTATGTCCGGGAAGTCTTTAAAATAATTTATTTTTTAATTTATACTCGGCCATGCTCGGCCACAGGTTATTTGTGTGGACTGTGGCGAATCTGTGGATGTGTTTCAAAGATGTCGGCCGAGTCGAGCTTGAAAACATCCGAGTCTGGGCTGATCTCACGTCAGATTTATTAATTGATTCTGCAAACTAAATAAACACTGAACAATTTATAATTTATTGATGGAATTGGTAATTATTAAAGGTGCACTGTGTAGTTTTCGGGAAGAAATTTTAATCAGAATAAAAAGATTTTGACTGACTGATTATTTAAATTAAATTTATGCTTAAACAAATTAAATACACAAACCTTTTTGTTTTTTCACGACTAAATAAACAAACTGACCTTAAAGGACAACACGCTTCCATTCTATTTTACTTTGATTATATTTGGCGGACCCTGCCACCCTTCTAGCTTCAAAGAGTTTGTATTTTTATCTACATATTATTATATATATATATAAATACAATTACTCTACCAAGTAACTACATAGTGCCCCTTATAGATATATATATATATATATGAGTATTAGCTCAATGCTACATAATGCTTGTAACCAATCAGATATGTACTTTGAATAAAAGCCTCCAAAATAAAAGTAGAAATGAAGACAACATTGAAACAAACCATCAAGCACAAAATAATATTTATTTCTCTCTCAACATACAGTCTGTGATTAGAGTGCAGCAGGGTAGGGTGGGGTAATGCAGTGGGACATACAGCAGGCAGAAGCGATCCCACACAGTTTGAATACAAGCTTTTTGACAGTCAGAGCACATTCACCAGGGGGCAATGTTGTCTGCAGAGAAGTGAGACGAGCAGAGAAGAAAAAGGGGTCTGAACCGCTACTCCTCTGTGCAATCCCAGCCCCTCCGCTTCAGCACTGCATCCGGATGAATACGCTAACAATAGTTACTCCCTCGTCTGCTCCCGGTGAGTTGGCAGCGAGGGGAAGGTGGAATGAAACAAAACCAGATACAAGTGACAGAGAACAGAAATCTCTTACTACTGGAAGTATTTCACCAAAGCAGAAGACTCTGCATAATATCCTATAAAAGTCCAATTCAAACCGAATTGATGGAATAATATACATCAAAGCAACCCCTCCACTGCCACCGACACCCCCTAAACAGTCAGACAAACAAAATGTACAAATATAAACTACAAGAAAACTGTACAATTCACAGCTTGGCAGGATTGGGGTGCTGAAACCGTTCAAATGTGTTGTGGAGATGTGAGATATCTAACCATAGAAGCTCTACTGTTTATCTTTGCTTTGTGAAACATGAAAAGTTGGCCATGCTTGTCAGTGATATAAAAGTACAGGCGGTGACACCCACTTATATACAGTGTAGGAAACTCTTAAACACAGGTTGGAATTAAAGGAGACCATATGTTGTGCAAATCTCCCGCATCAAGTATCATTTGAATTTTGCAATATATATTACCGGAAATGAAAATAAAAAGAGGCTATCACCAAAAGCAGCCTGGGAAATCATAAATTCACAACATCAAAATTTCAACAAGGCAATAACACTTCTTTGTGAGCGTCTTGTTTGTTTAATTTGAGGAGTTGTTTTTTTTTCTTCCGTACCATCTCATGTGAATAGAATGCTTAGCTGTACAGTGGAATCACCTCAGACGATAGCAGCATCAAAAGAAAAAATAAAAATAAAAAAATCAAGCTTGAAACATCAAATAATTTAAAAGACAACGTCAGACTTAACTGGTGATTGCACAAAAAACATTTGACATACAGTGTATGCTGAGTAATAGGACAGCCAAGTTGAAAGAACATTTAGCAGTAGTGACTTTCAGAGTTTGATTGGTGGTTTTTTGTGTTTATACTTTGCCGGGGAACATCTATCTGTTGCTTGGTGATTTGTAACTTTGTTCAACTTCAACTTTTCAGCTTGCTCCTGTTGCACACATCAGAGATAAGGCTTGTGGCAAGGCCACGATCAAAGCTTTGTGGAGGGGTTAAATTGCACTTTAAAGCCTCAAGCCTTCACATATTAATTGCTACATTCTGATCCGAACACTACCAGAGGTACATACTGTAGAAAGAGCTATGTACAGTATATATGGCTCTGGACACTGCCTTTCATCTGAGCACAAGGCTACAACACTGACACCTCTTGTGCTGCCCAACGCATTCGCCCTATCAAAAAGAGGCCGTGTCCGACTGAACCATTTGACCTGAAAGTGGATTTTGGCTGCTGGCGTAATGTTTTTTTTTTTTTTTCCTTCTCTCATCAGTCGTACATTAACCATTTGTTTCTGCAAGGCAACGGTACATCTCACCACTATGGCATTCCATCTGTCACAGGGGTGGAAAGTAAACAAGGGTTAAAACATGATTTTATTATTTAAATAAGAGCATATACTGTGTTAATAGTGCAGTACTACAAGGGCATTCATATGTAAACCGAAAAACAAAAGTGTCTGTAATGCATTAAAAAAAGAGAGACTGCACTCAAGCTTTAAATAAAAATAACTTGGATGCAGACATGCTTTGTTTCACAGAAGAAGAAAAAAAATCTATAAATCAATTATCAAGGCACTACATTTCTTCAAATATATTCATCATAAATACTGTCCTGTTCATGTATCTCAAACCACTTGTATTTGGATTCCAATGTAGTGTTTTAACGTGTATTTAACACAGAGAAAGGCGATGTGAAAACTGCATTAATAAAGAATAAAGTGAAATGTTTTTTTTGTGACCGCAGACAAAATGTCTCGTATGGCTGAGTTTAGTCAAGACCAAAGCCAAAAAGCATTAGGTATCCCAGACATACATAACATGTACTGTATAGCATACACACATACGTTCACGCGCGCACACACACCCAAACACACGCGCACACATTTAACTACAGATATAGGTGTTGTATAAAGACTATCAACACTCGCATCATGTTATTTACAACATCAGAATATGTACAAGTGTGGCCCTGGTGATCCAGAACAGAGTGGAGTTGGACCATCCCGCTCATACACACTAACACATTTTAGTTGGCAGATTAGGTAGTCCTAGTGGTTTTCGGACAGGGGCCATTCTCTGGGTCATGCATGACCAGAGGGTAGGCTTTGATCCCTGCGTTTGCCATTGTGGCATAGGGCATCATTCTTGCAGCACCAAGCAGGCCTACAGCACCCACGGACCCTACAGGACTAGACATGCCGGGCCACTGCTGGGAGTAAAGAGGACCAGGAACCATCCCGCCATAGGAGCCTGCTGGCATAAGGTACCCAGGAGGGAGCATTGCTGAGGAGTTGGGAGCTAGGGTTGTGGGCAAACCGGGGCCTAAAGCAGCAGTCAGGGGGCAGGAAAGAGGCAGCTGGAACTTGCTCGGACCAACATGGCATTTCATCTGAAACAGAAGGGAGCCGTTGTACAAAGACGTCCACCTCAAAATGTCATAGATCAAACCCGAAAACTGATCCGTAATCATCTAATCCTGTTTCGAATACCTCACGTGCAGCTGCTCCCATGGGTGGCATTCTGCCTTCCAGGTCCTGCTGGCGTCTCTGCTGTTTGATCTGGTTCAGAGAGGGCCTAGGCTGATTGGCTGCCGCAACGGTCTCCTTGGTCCAGTCGTCTACCAGTTTGTGAAGATCGTCGGTGAACGTGCCTCTCTTGTTGTTGCTGTTGTTGGTCTGCACCTGAGCGAGCCGCGTGAGTGGCTGAGGAGACGGTGAGGGTGTGGTCGTGGTCAGTGAAGGCTGTGTCTGGCTGGCAGCCGTCTGAGCTGCGGCGGTGTTGAGAGACGACCCTGAAAGCACACAAAGGTCTTAGAATCTGGACAGTTCAAGAAGTGGGACAGTCAAATCAATTGGCTGCTGTATGGCATCATTAAGGCACTTGAATCTATAATATCACCTCCATAAAAGCCATCTTTCAGTATGGTCATAATAGTCCTTATGGTTTTGTTGAGGACAGAGTACACAACTGATGTACTGTGACACATTTTGCCAACAGAGCAGCCAACGGATTACAACATAAATGACTTTTCTGAGTAATCATAGACAAATGAAATGTTTGATATGCAAGCAATGACAAAATTCAGCAATCGAGACATTGACACCGCCATGCAAAACAACAACAAACGTAAATCAATGCAACAATCTGAAGGTTATTACCCACATTTTCAACAGTAACTGTCACATTTTGAAAGTGACAAAACAAAAAGAGAAAATAAAGTGCACACACAAACATAAGGAGGACTAAAATAGTGAAGACAGAGGAAGAAAGACAGAGAGTAAGAAAGTAAATGAGATAGTTACTACTACTGCGCTCTTTGCCTAGACATAGTCGTTTCAGAGTGGACCCTATAAGAAGGTAAAACAGCACAAGACAGAAACAGTTAGGCCAGGACACACTGCACACCACACGTATGTGGACAAGCTGCTTCAAAAGCACATTCAGCTATCAAAACAATTGGGGAGAGAGAGAGAGGAAAAAGGAGGACAAGGGGGTTGAGAATCAGTGAGGAAGACTGGAAGAAGGAGCCTAAGTGTTCTTTTTAAAATGCGAAATCATTGGAAAAGCTACTAGTAGGAGCACCTTACATGCTAAAGAAAGAGAGAGCACACCTAGCTGTGAGCCTTGGGTTGTGATGTTCAACGTTCAGTTCCTGCATTGTCTAACAACCTTTTCAGGATGAAGACCATCGGACGTTAAACTGCCTTGTAAAGGAACTTACTAGAACAATTGTGTTGGACAGAAATCTGGTAAACTATCATCCATTTAATAACCTTTACACAAAATTTGGATTTATTTGTTTGTAAAATTTGGTATGAATTTATGGTCCATTAAATTTAAAATTAAAGATACTAAGTGTTTTCTAAGAAAGGAGGACTGCAGCCTGGATCAAAAGGAGATCCCTTTGTCGATGTGAGAATGCCTGTGAAACAAAACGTGACACCAAAAGAAATAAAACTTGTAACTGAAAGAGCACACAGATACTAGCTGGAACTCATCACTTCAGTGATGTCAGCACTTGTCAGAAACATGCAGGTAACTCAGGAGAGGTGGAAGGAGAAAAAATAAAGTAGTAATATTGATGATACAGCCCTTCATACGGCGGAGCAAGTCTCCATCAGTGCCCTGCCTGGCGCCTGCACCATGCACGTCTTCTCCGTCCAAACATGAGGGACAGAGAGAGCTCTCCTATACCACAGCAAAGGGCCCTGCCTATCAGGGAAGGGGGGGTGGGGTTCTCTGTGTTAGTATACACAGGAGTGCTGACTTAGGCAAAGTGCCTTGACTTGGGAGATGTTATGCAATCAAAATTAACTGTGGATGGAAACAGACAACAAATAAATAGGGTATAAAGGCTTTGGTAGTCTCTCCTACATATAACACACACATACAAGGCTTTTCCATTAGCACATTAAGCCGCGCTGAGTCAACGTGCGATGCCGATTTGTGTTTCCATTATGGGTTTAAAGTGCACAAAGTTAAGCCAAGCTGTGTCCGAGATGGACCGTCTCCAGAATGAGGGTTAAGTGCGCCTTCAAGCAGGCTGCAATGATGTGTTCTGGACGCGGGTTGACCTGTGAAGACGCCCTTCTCCTCAAACAAGCAAAAGTCTTTAGCTCACAGCTCTTGGTACTTTTGTCATATTAACTTTATTTTGCTCCCCTCTTTGTATTTTCTGACATCTGCTTTACTTTACCGTCATCGTGTTCACTCTCAGCTGTTTCAGGAGTTGTATTAAGTTACTGCTGGTGAAAACCCAACATCTCCTCATTTAGCTGGTTCATAATAAAATCTTCAAAAACTAAACCACAGGGGACTTTTATTGTGAACAATTTATAGGAAATGAAACGTGTTTTTCATCATATTAGCAGGTCTCTGTTATTTTCCATAAAAAAAAATACTGCAGCGTGGAAAAGTATTTACAGCCATTTCTTTGATCACTAATAAAAGCTAGTGTGTCATAACTTAAAGACTCACCTAGCAGGTAGCCCTGCTGTAATGAAAAAGCAAATCACTGCCGCGCTGGTCTGACATGCCGAGTCAAACCAAATAAAGAAGTGCCAGCAAATGTGTTAGGAAAAACCTCAACACACACAAAAACACAGGCACACTGTCTTGCTTTGGATCTGACCTCAGGCCCATGTTTGGAGAGAACTTGCCCCAGTGTGCTCGTGGGGTTCATTTTTTAAAAGCCAGAAGCACGGCACAAAGCATTTGTATGAGGGGGAGAGGGCAGTATAATCTCAAATGAATGGTTATGAATGTAACTGTGGTTCTGTGAATTATTGATTGCCAGAGGAAGGATGGTGCTAAGTTACTTGTAGCCTGGGCATTGGAGGACACATGAATCTATGAGAGGCATGCAGACCTGGACATGTTTCCTTTTCAATCTTCTTATCAAGAAATGGACAGATGGTCACTGTTACTTCTTTTCCCTTATACTTCATTCTCTCTGACCACCAGAGCAATGATTCTCATCTGGAGGATTAATGGCAAAATCTTTCTTAGGAAGTATTACTCAGTGTAAGTACGGCCTTGTGTAATGCTGTAGCAGCGGCCATCTTACAAACATCCTCACCGTGTTCTGTCTGAGTGCACAAATGTACAACAAAGCTCATATTGTTGTTGCACAACTATCTAAGATGCTACTCAGCAGTACGTGGAAACACGACTTGCTATCAAGAGGTGCGTGAATTACTCTGAGCCTGCAGTTAAGGACAATTCTTTCACCAATACATTTAGAAAGCCATCTTTGATAAGGCATAGCTTCTTATTTACATACAAAATAACAGGTCGGACAGGCGAAACATATCTAAATACCTGCACAAGGAAGTCATACTGCAACTTTTACATAGTCTTTAGATAAAAGACCAAAACATGAAATTGAAAATATACAGCTATGTATGCCATTTATATTTAAATTGGTGGTGAATGCATGACCCTTAAAAAAGCGTAGATTGCCATTAACCAGTGTCTTACTTGATACTACCACTGGGGGGCAACAAAGTCAGAAAATTTTAAATTCTACAGCAGTTAACAGATGAAGGGACCTCCAGTAAAGACATAAGCTACACTGAAAAATCACCTGCTACACTGACTAGCTTGAAGATGAAAAGAAAACACATCCTCACTGCACCAGCCATTTATTCTGGTAGGGGGTGTGCCTTTGTTAGTTAAAATCAGTTTACTTTGTTCATATGAGTTTTGAATATCAATATAGAGTGTGTGCATGTGATGGAGAAAAATTTGAAGTTGCTGGAGGAGGGGGGACGAGTGGTAGGAATAGAAAATGGGTAATCTATGTCAGATGAGGCCCGTGTGGAGGGTGAAATAGAAGATCCAATATATTACATTTAAATAAAAAAAGAAATGTGGCTGGTAGAAGAGAGAGGCAGGTTAAATAAAGATAAGATGGAAATGAGTGAGGGGAAATAGAAAAGAACAAATACAAACAGATGGACAGAGACACAGGTCCACTGAGGAATCTAGTGCGTGGTTTGCTACTAGATTTATAGGTGACTCTCTCTGACGTTTGGTGGTAAACCGTCCAGCCTGTAAAAATGAATATAAGAGGGAAGAAGAGAAGAAACAAGAGAGACACTTTGTAAAAGTGCACAGAGACTGGGATGAGAAACCCCCACCATCAAAAGCACCAGCAAAGGATACTAAGAAGGAGTGCACCATATGCAGGATCCCACTAAATTATCTGGTGATTTAAGGGACCAATAATTAGCCAATAATTACAATTCATAATAGACGGCATTATTAGGGGGAAAAAACACTATCAGGAAAGGGTACTGAGGTTTCATGATTGAGTTTTGTCCCGATCGATGAATGCATTTTTTCATTGTTTATTTGATGGAGTCAGATTACTACTTACTACTACATTACTACCACTACTAATTATTACAGCATTTTTTTTTTACCATGGCTTAAATCCAGAAAATACTCAGAATTTCAGAATAAAATGGAAAGAAAAATCTAATAAGATTAAGTGTTTATGCAGTGCATTAAATTAATCATATAATAATAATAATAATAATAATAATAATAATAATAATACACTTTTTTAGTAAATTAAAAGCCAAATAAATTGAAAGTTTTACTAAATCAAAACATTTCAAACTACAAGCATGACAAGCTGCTATAGCTTCAAGCACAAAAATTGCACTGAGGTACAATGGCTTTTTTTTTTTCCAAAGAGAGATGCTGTGTTAACTAATTCCAAAATATTGTTGGCAAACAACAAAAAGAGCCATGTTTTATTATCTGTCAGTTTTCAGCAGCTGTTACTGGCTGTAAGAACTGAGCACTGAGAACATTTATCCATCTTTTTTTAATTTGTATTTTTGCTCAAAAATGGTACATGAGTATTATGTTATATCAACTCGTTATTGTCTACACTGCAGATAATAGTAGATAACAGAATAATTTCCCATGTTTTCCTTTATTTTAAGTTTTAGTTTTAGTACATGTTACACTGTACATGTCATGTTTACATTAAGTTCTTGGCTTGAACTAAATGTTATCTGGGTTCATGTAGCATTATGATATATTAAATATTACTTAAATATACTTGCAATGTACATTTAGGATTAAACAATTGAATTAGTGGATATAGTAACAACTACAGACAATTATCTGTTATCGTTATCAGTTTGGATTTTGAACAGCAGTGCATCCGTAACACACAGATGCCATATGTATCAGGACACAATGCACATATTCATGTATAGCACAAAAGTGACACGTCTTTCTCAATCTGACAGACACTAGCCTCCTGATACATACATGAGAAGAGCAGATGTTTAACATATGGTTTAAGTTAAACATCTTTTATTTTAGATATACATACTGACAAAGTTGATCAGTTAAATTGATGTGGTCCTGTTTGTGTCCATTATCCTTCATGATGACACTCTTGATCCTTCTACTTGCAAAATGTGTTCCATGAACTAAACAGTATGGACAACATTTTGTTAAGCATTTACCTTAGCCCTAATAAGATATGTAGATAGCATGTCCCATCCACACACACAGACACACTCACCGGCATGCACATGAACCTATAATGTGTACCTTGACCAGGGCCAGCTTGGCTGGCTGTTCCATCACCATGTAGCCCAGCGTAGATGTTGTCTGAGGAGAACGAGCCCTTCAGGGAACAGGGTTGTTGGGTGTGGACCTGCTCTGGGCCAGTGCTGGGCTGATTGCTAGAGCTGGAGCTGCCACTAGAGTGGGCAGAGCCATCTGACAGAACTGAACTTTTAGCTGGGGAGCTGGATGAACTGGCAGCACTTTCACCTTGGCACAAAAATTAAAAAAGAAATAGTGTGAGTCAGAGTGAATCACTGTGTGAATCACACACTCCTACAGTTTTCTGAGCCTGATACCATTCCTGTGTTTTCAACTTCAGACTGAATAGCTTTGCCATACACACAAATCATTACAATAACCACTTATCACCACACCATCCCAACCCACATACCTTTCCTCTCCGTGGAGGTGTTGAGATTGTTTTTGAGCTGCTGCACCATGGGATTCAGCAGTTTTCCAGCCTTCAGCTTGTGTTTGCTGGCCCTGCGCCTGCGGCCACTTGGAGGTGCAGCATGAAGCAGGCCAACATTGGGGGGCAGTGTTTTGCCCAGCTCTTTGTACAGACGCTCTATCTCATTCCTCTGGAATGCCTGCAGCTCAGAGATCTCTTTCATGTGTCTAGTGAGAAGGTACGGAAAGAGATCAGACAGAAATGAATTTAAAATATTGGCTGTTGGTTGATTTCATCATCTTTTTTAAAGTATTTTGCTTGGTGATTTAGTCTCCATGTAGTCCACTTAAGCCTGTCATTAGGACTTGTAGTCATGACACCTGCATAGAGGGAATCCTGTCCTTGAGCATGTATCGTGTTACTGAGTTGTTTAAAATTCTCTCCACGTCTTCCAAATACAAGCTGCATCGACTTGACTGATAAACCTCAACCTAGTGATATCCTTTTATGAGCTTCCACATGATCATTTAGCTTTTGATGAGCTCTGTGCACAGGAAAACAAAGTATTGTGATATTCTAAGATGTGATGTATGTGCTTTTAGTTTACTGTGATTCAAATCATAATAATGGGAAAGCAGTCAAAATGATTAAGTAACATAGTATTTGCGTGCATCATGTTATTAAAGTCCTTATTGCATTTTTACTGTTGCTAATATTAATGCCATGACTTTAACACAGCTCATCTGTTTGTTGATAAATGACTGCTCCAAAGTTTTCTTCTGTGGTCCAATAACAGTTAAGCGAGCTTGGAACACAGATGAACCTTCATCAACTTTCCTGTTTCCTGTTAAACTGATATGTAGAATGTGCTCGGTTCGTCTATATTGAAGGAAAAACAATTTAACAGGATGATTACAAGATATTGCTGGGGGACCTCGTAATTTTACCTTGTTCATCAAATGTAAGATCTTAAATATATCCCTTTATTGTGTACTGTAGTCTTTGCTGTTGGCCTCTTGAGGCTACATCGCCCAGACTCCCAGAAACTAATAAACACTGTTCGGCTTACTCTGGTACTGACACGAATGCTGCTATGCACAGCATGAAGTCATGATTCAGTAATTTCAAGTTTGGGGGGACACAATGTTATATAACTTTCACTGAAATATACAACATCATAGATTAGTTCTCTTCAGGAGTTTGTGAAGAGTGAATGCTTGAAATTCATGTTACTGTGGCAACCTCTTATTTTTACAGTATGAGTGAGTTCTCTCATCAGAGCAGAGTGACACTATTTTTATCAATAAAGTATCTACTTTTGGGAGAGGATAGGCCTCCTTTCATGAAAACTGGATTAATGTGTGGCATCTGCAAAACTGCAATTACAGCCGTCAGACCTGAGAACTGAAAAGTGAGCATGAGTATAAACAAAGTATTATAAAGTGACATGCACAGTTTAGATTCAAGTGACACTGCAGACACATTTGTGCAGCCATGTGTGAGTGCATATGCGTGTGCTTTACTTTTCTCTCAGTTTCTGTAGCTCTTTCCTCATATCTGCATCCTCAAACTCGGAGTCATTGTCACTGCTGATGTAGGATGAATGGGCATGTCCTGCAGAGGCGTGACCGTTCATTGCCACGGGCTGTCGGCTTGGTGATTCAGAGCTCTGCTCACTTTTACTCCGACCAGAGCGCCGCAGGAAGGCCACTGCCCTCTTCACGAGGTCACTTCCACTGTGCTCAGACAGGGTATGAGGTGGGGGAGCGGGGTGGGCCGGAGGAAGGGCTACACTGCTGCTGTCCTCATCTGCCGAGTCAGAGTAGCGGTGAGAGGAGTTTTGTTGTTGTTGATGGGTCGGAGTGTCCATGGTCTGGGCTCGAGGGATGTGGTGTGGGGTGAGATCAGGGCTGGAGGTAGGGGTGGCCTGGTAGAAGTTTGGTGGGGCAGAAAAACGGTTGCTAATGTGGGGTTTGGATGCTCGTACATTCTCATTAACAGCTGCAGCTGCCAAAGAGGACTTGCCCACAAGGACATTGCCCTTCTCTTTGCTCCCTTTGCCCTGACTCTGGCTGTAAGACCCTCCAGAACCACTAGAGGGTGCTGGGGAACTGCAGGTGCTAAGGCTCGTCCTGCTCTTTTCTGAACGACAAATGACATCCGGTGGAGTGGGGATGATCTGGAAGGAAGGGAAGCCCATGCTCATAACAAAATCAGGATCTGTAAACATCATCAACTAACCCATTGTTTAAGCAACAAACTGGACAAACAATGGCATCAGTCATGACCTGTAATATAATTCAACTTGGTCAAATTACATTTATATTGAGCTGATTTGCTCATTGAGTGTTTTGAAAGTGGATTCTTACTTGAAAACGGCTTTTGGAGTTGGTGGTCACGTCCCGTCTGTTCACAACCCTGTTAGCGGCTGAAAAAGCAGGAAGAATGTTTTTCAAAACAAATGTCTCTAAAACAATCCCGCAAGCAATGATGTGATATATACACATTATATAAATAATGTTACCTACCTGCCACTGCAGAGTCACTTAGTGCACCCACACTATCTGTGCGCTCAGGAATCTGCGGCTAAAAGAGAAAAAGAGAGGGGTGTGTGTGTGGGAGGCTGCAATCATTTTGAACAGTGGCAAGTGGTAAATCGCTAGATGCGCAAGATGAGTGTGGTAAGGCCAGCCATTATCCTCTCCTGACCTCACTTTTGTCTGAATGAGTCAGACCCTAATTTGTTTTTGGTAACAGCCATGCACACACACACACACACGCACACACACGCACACACAAAATAAAGCTGCCAGAGGAAGAGATCATGATGAATTATCGTGCTGACAGCAGTAATTTTATTACCCTCCGCTCTCTCTAAACACAGTATTGGTCTCACTCTTAAAAGCCAATAGTCAAATCAATAACATAGTGCAGGGAAACGATTCAATGACGCTGCCATTAACTTAGCTCCCAACCAATGACTGTATACTCAGATTTCTCTCACACACACACACACACACAGACAGTGTAATTTACCAGTGGTTCCCCTTTCTTCTTCGTTAGAGCTCCCTCAGTGCTTTGGCAGTCTGAGACTGGAGGTGAGCTGACTCCTTCTGTACCGGAGGCCTGGGGGTCAGACGCAGTGCTGGAGGGCTGGGAGGGAGCATGCTCCTGGTACAACAGGTTTCTCAGCTTCTCATCTAAAGTCTTAATGGTGCGGTCGACAAACTCCACCCTGCGTGGTCCCTCACCGTCCGACTCTCCTGGGGCCCCGCTGGCTGGCTGCTGGTGGCCTGACGACTGGGAGCTCTGGGAGGGCTGATGTGCTGGACTCTGGGGCTGGGAGGTCACTGTACCAGGCTGCATGGGGGTGGCATAGGGTTGCTGTAGAACTACAGACTGATGGGAGGCCAGCTGGGGCGGTAGTTCTCCAGTAGGACTGGACTTCTGATTAGGCTGATTAGTTTTAGAGGAATTCAAACCACCAGCTGCTCCTTTATCAATAGCATTTACATCCAGAGAGACAGGTGGCACAATAGGGCAGCATGGCATATCTGTGACCAAAGAAACAGCAGAGATGCAAGGTTCCTCCACAGGATGGGTGTTGTGATGGCTGGCAGTTGCAGCTGCAAGGGTATGTTTAGTTACACAGGACTGAGGCTGCTGGATCCGGGTTTTGTCAATGTTTTGGTCTTGAGTTTGCACTGAGGTCTGAGCTGCAGGGGGCAGAGAGGAGGACGCACTTTGGGAGGATAAAGATGCAATTGGGGTAGTCACTGCAGTTGTGTTGCTGTTGTGCCTGACTGATGACGAGGCAGACTTTTCAGATTCTGGAGAAATAAAAACATGTTAATTAGGGGGATAACAGATTTGGAGTCTGTTCTCAGTTCAGCTAAGGCCGAAGAACAGGAGCTGGGTCCTGTGGGTGCCAAATTGTTACATCACTGCTTGTCTTGCCCCATCAGGCTCTGTCAGCTGGAGTATAAATCCTGCCCTTCACTTCAGCCTAGAACCACTGCAGAAGCACTCTTATATAACTGACCCCAGCTCTAATGCATGCGCAGTGTCTTCACTAACCAAATGCAGCAAGCAAGACACAAACAATTCAGTTTTTTCTATAGACAATATACTCCTGACAGAGAAAGCAACCTCACATTAAATAATTTTATTGAGTAAATAGTAAATCTGAAGACAGAAAGGAAGCAATAGTGATACTCAGTATTTCTGAGTGTGTAGCATACCATGGACTGTAGAGGTGTCAGATGTAGTCTTCTCTTTGTCTAACATAGGCGTCTCAGCCACAGGGCAGATGATAAACCAGCGCTTGCCAGTGTGGAGGACTGTCAAGGGCAGAGAGACGGAAAAACACATAAATCCTCATTGACTATTAAATAAATTCAGTAGTAGAGCTGAAGGTACTGACTGACCACTGTAAAAGCAAAAGTACAAAAACAAACAGGGTTTAAAGATAGCTAATAAATCATCCTTTATCCAATGTCGCATCACAACAGACCTCTTAAGAATGCATACATACGAGAAAGCAGCTGAGTTTAACAAGAGCTGAAGATTTTGTTTGAGTGAATGTATACAATCCAGGTGACTTAAAGTCTTACCATTTTGCTGGTACACCAGCTGTGGGGTGCTGGGTGTGGAAGCCTTCAATCCCTAAAGAGAGAAAGGATTACTACTCAGATCTGATGCATGTGCATCAATTTAATAGACATTTAAAAAGGTTTCTCCAAAGGCCTGAACTTCAGAAATAAATTAAGTTAAATCAAAACATCACATCAGCAAGAATGGTATTTTTGGCAGCTCTTGTTGGCAGCGTTGCATGCAAAGTCAATCCTGAGAGTGCTGTCAGGATGATGCATCCAACGGCAGAGAAACTCTGAGACAGATTGCACCATTGCAACTATGTCAACAGTTCAACAGTTCCTTTCTCACCTCTGTTCCCAGTGTGCCAGCTCCGTCACTCTGTTTGGGACTGCCTCCCTGGTCAGAGTTCCTCTCGCCCTCCGTGTCCTCACTCAGCATGTCCTCAGCCTTGTCCACAATGTCCTTCAGCTGCTCGATGAACACTTCTTTTTCTATAGGCAGAATGAAATCATTCTCCACCTAAGAGGGTCAAAAGAGACAAAGGCAAGAGAACATATAAGGTTTTGGCGTAACAAATAATACTTCAAGGAAAACAGGAACAACAAATGTATAAGCATGATTAGAAGGGAAAAAAGTAAACAAAATGATCAAAATATATTTTCTTAATGTAGTTAGCTGCCAAGATGGGGCAAAATCAAACAAAGGATTAAGAAAATCTAATACTTCTGAAATAACAACTTTTGCATAATCTGTTAAGTTTATCGAGTATTTATATTTCTCAGCATTTCACATCATAAAGTGTAATTAAATGTATTGCTTTAGTGAGATTCAGAAGTAGGTATTTGCCTTAGACCACCTATTTTTGAACATGATAATTTAGTGGAGGAATCATGCCATAAATATTCATCCATCTATCTAAAAATATGAGCCCAATATGAATTGGTTGGGATTGGCGGGGAGAAGGAGCAAGAGAGAGACAGAGAAAGATTTTTTGCTGCATTGCAGCTGAGAAGAGCAACACAGGGAGTTTCAGGGTTCTGAGCCATAAGAAAGCGTCGAAGGCAAAGCATAGCTTGCAGCACGCTACAAACACCTTTCAATCAATTGACATGGCAGGGACTCCTACACACCATGTATGTAGCAATCTCCTCTGGGGCATCGCCATCCAGGTCAAACTTGAAAGTGACCATTTTATGGTTATGGGTTTCCAGCTGGCACTCAACCATCTTATCGCCAGTGTTAGACACCTGCAACGAGAGTGGGCACAATAAATACACTGTCTACTATTATATTATATTCATAAATATGTTACATAATGAGATAGATATATATATATGGCTGAAAGATATGTGTTCCTTGTTGGAATGTATTTTGGTTACCCACATTGAGCATGTTGAGCTTTGGCCTGCTAATCTTCTCTTGGCGAGAACGAGTCCGTGTGGATCTGCGGTGGTGTTTGCGGACCTTCCCATCGCCTTTACCTCCATGTGTCCCCTCGTAACCATCACTCATCTCCTTCCCTGACGTGGCATCAGAGTTGACACTGGTTTTGTGAGGAAATGTAAGTATTAGTTAAGTATTGCAGCGTTCATGAATACTGACCACCAAGCTCATCATTTACTAATACTAATTACTAGTAACAGAAACTAACGAGCAACAAGTAAAACATTTTAAAACAGACTCAAATAAAGATGGTGGACTGACAAAGATGGAAATGGTTAACAGGGTGTGTAATACATATAAAGGATTTATCAGAGTGAGACAAGTTTAAGGTGTCACACAATCTTCTGGATGCGATGGACATAAATCTTGTACTGGAAATGGAAAGAGGCTAATGTTCTTTAACTCCCTTTCTCGATATGGAGCTCAGTGAAAATATTTTTTATTTATCACTGCTCTGGAATGCCTGCAGGATTTGGAAAAATCTGATATGTCAGCCATGGGTGACGCTAAACTCCACATAAGCTCCACATAACGGGATATAGATTTGTGGGGGATTAGCTATCTGCCATCCATTATGAAGGAACACATGAACTTTCTGAAAATGAAAGAAGTTTTAGCTGCTGCTGGTCACAATGATACAAAAGATCAACAAATGCCAACACAGTGCTCATCAGAGCGCACTTTATCTAACATATCTCTGTTGAGCTGGAGAGCTGTCCTTTGGTCAACACAGTTACACACTGCCAGATAATAGCTGTCGACGTGACAAGCTGTCCTAATTACACAACAAATACTTTGGTAGAATTCTTTCAATGTTTTCTAAAAGTAAACAATGTCTCTGCCTCAGGGAGTTCATAACAAAACGATAAAAATGACAGTCTTTTGGTAATATTTTAATCCTTTTTCCCCTTTTTGTTTAAGATGAAAGAGTGATGTCAATCAATGCAATGTTCCTTTGATCATAGCAATTATCAGGGTATTCATGTAGCTCCTTCAACAGTCTAAACAAATGAGCTTCTAACTCTGAAGTCTGAAGTATGAGAGTTTAAGAACGTATGTATGTATGTATGTGAATGTGGCTCTATGGATTAATGTCAATTCGACAGCACCTGAGAGCTGGCTGGAATTAGTCTGTAATTCTGAGAAATGCATACTGGCTAAATCACTGATTTTTCCCCTGCAGAGATGGCTGCAAGAAAGAAAGGTTGTACCTGTCATAGCTTTGTCCTCCAGTCTGTTTCTCTGCAGCTTGATCCTACAGACAGAAAACAGAAACAAACAGGAATACTGAATCAGAGAGCAACATAAATCAATCAAGTACTTTATTTAAGATTATATTCCTGGCAGTGACTAGAGAGTAAGTACCATACTACATTCTAGTGCCTGATGTCTCTGCAAAGCAAGCTGGGTAGAGGGAGAAAAAGGTTGTGAGAACTAAGTGTGGATGTGAGTCATGTGTCCCTACCTCTGTGTTGGTCTCTGTTGGACCCTGACCTGAAGCTCCTGTGACAGTACTGAGCTGCTTCTGCTGAGTCAGACAGGAACTGGCAGACCCAGAAGATGCTCTCTGAGAGTCAGAGGGCTGCAGCACAGAAATCTGGCTCTGAACCTGATTCTGAGACTGGGCCTGCAGGGGCAGCTGGCATGGGTTCTTGTTGTCCAGCTGGGCGGCAGTAGTGGCTGTGCCCTGGTCTGACCCATTCTGCAAAGCTGAGGAGAAGACTTCAAGCTCAGGACGGCTGACCTGGGCCTGCTGGGGAATCTGCTATGAAAGACAAACAACATAACACATTATTATCATCTTGTTTATATATTTATTTGTGCATTTATTTATTACATTAACTGTAATAATTTCTCAAAACGTCTTCAGCAGGATTTTAATTTTATCACCTGCATTATTTAATTAATCTCAGTTTAACATTAAAATGTTCATTATCATTCAGCCACAGAACAATAGCGCAGTGACTAAAAATTATGCAAACAAAGATACGAATACAGTCTGACCAAGATTATCACAAACAAAGGTTCCAGTTCACACCCTCTCGGTAAACATCTGCACTCCACTGCAGCCATCATAATTACCTGTATCAGAGGCTGAGTGCTGCCATTTTTGGGAGGGTGTGTGCTCTGGGATGGGGCAGTGTGTGTGTGTATGGGGTGGGTGGTTGGTGCAGATATGAAGGCAGGTTGCAAATTGGAAGCATCAGATCTAACACTCTGCTGCAAAGCAGTGGTGGGCTGATGCTGTGGGGATGTGGGTCCCACCTTGCCCAGCACATGCGAGGGGGAAGGTATGAGGGACACCGGAACTGGTGAAACCAAAATGTTCTCAGTGTGCAGAGGAGAAAGGGGGGAAACAGACGGGGTTACAGGGAGGTTCTGTCCAGGACAAAGGTAGAGGTGGTTAAGGGAAGAGGAAGTTGAAGGGTGAGGGGCAGTACAGGAGTGAGGGTAGGAGGATTCACAGTCAGTCACAGCTGCCATCACCTGGACTGTGGGATACTGTAAAGGAAACTGGAAGGAAAAGGAAAAAGGAAGGAAGAAACAAAGGGAAATCAAATAATCTAGAGAACAAAGTTCAAACATAAGAGGAAAAGATAACTTGCTTTAAGTCGTTATCATTATTGCACTCCAATAATATAAATATAATCCAAGCTAGAAAAAAGTGCTTAGACATAAAGTAGTTCAGCAGGTATTATCTAAAATATTTGTGAAAGCAGTGAGAACGATACCTGGGATGGGTGTCCTGGAGGTAGAGCGTTTGAAATCTGCAGAGGCTGGAGTTGTTGGTGGACAGCATGCGGAGCCAATGACTGTTGAGGGGGAAGTGCCTGGGCTGGCACACCAGAAACTGATTGGCTGAGATTCTGCCCATGGCCTTCTTGTCCAAGCTGTGAAATGTTTTGACCAGCAGGAGCATTCTGCAGAAGAAGAAGAAGAAGAGGGAGAAAAAGAGGGAGGAAGTTCAATAATGGCAGGGATTCCAGTTTCATCTCTGTTTGGAAATCTGTATTTCCTGCTATTGACCCAGATGAGAATAGCTCACAATTTCCATCCTGTCCCTAAGCCTAGAATCAGTCTGAATCTGTTGCACACACTGGAGCACTGTGAACCACAGGCACAGAGCAAGTCTGGGAGGGCTGGTGGATGCAGCAGCTAAAACCACTCTTATTGTTTTCATTACTGTTCAATTATTTCTGTTGGCTGATGTCCGAGGAAACTCCTCTTTATTGGACTGTTCATTTTTTCCTTCCACCATGTCCACCAACACACCTGCTTCCAATTCAGCTGCACCAAATCAAAACCAGGCACCACATTTGAGTGGCTTCAAAACTTGCATAACAACAATGTTAACTTGTTTGAATGTATTTCTTTGTCCCTCCCACATTGAGTCCTACAGTGACAAAGTGTGTTGAGACAAAGGAGTTCTACCTGATTCAGGAAAGCAGCGTTGCAAAGATAGGGTTGAAACTGATGAAAAATGGAAAAAAGGGCAGTCAGAGGGGGGGAAAACACAAATAACATAGGAAAACTGGTGTTGGGCTTAGTGATTAATCACTTTTTAAATCAAAATCTCGATGTGAAACAACACAATTAGCAAATCGCAAAGGCTGCGATTAATTTTGCTGTGTGATGCACGTCTAAAACACATGTCAATGGTTTTACAAATTAAAGTCGTGTTCCCCGTGTGGCAGTCATGCTCGCCAATCAGACATGGTCCAAGGCGACTGCATATACGCCTACCAACAACAACACTTGAAAACCAAGTAAAACTTTAGATTTTTAGTGCAGAAAAATGGCGTCTTCTTGTCCAGCAGTAACCTTGGCTTATTTAGCAACAAAGAAAGGCAGCACTTCTGTCTCTTCAAAGCCAAAATACCTCCGTATCACGGAAGTGCAACAAATATATTACACAGTGAATATTGAACTCGTCTTGAAGCTTGAAGCTTGACTTGAAAAAAGAATAAAATTGCAAATCGAATCGCAATCTTGGTCAGAATAATCGCAATTCGATTTTTTTTCCCCCCAAAATCGTTCATCCCTAAACTGGTGCACTTTGTGTGCCACCTTACTACAATGTACTTTATTTTGATTGTCAATACCATTCACGCACCTGTTGGGTGAGATGTGAAGCCTGGCTATGCTGTGAAGAGGCTGGGAGGCTCTGAGGGGTCACCACCTGGTTAGCTCTGCCATACGTCTGTGGAGCAGCAGCAGCCTGTGCAGGCAGGTACTGGCTCTGAGCTGGAGCAGTCTGTTGCTGCAGCACATTCAGGGCAGAATGTGCATAGCTCTGAGAGGCGGCATCAGGTAGACCTGCAGCAGGGTAACTCTGATGTGTGGCTGCAACTTGCACAACTGGGGCTACTGTAGCATGAGGTTGAGCAGCGTGGTTCTGAACCTGTTGGACTGTAGACTGGGATATGTCATGGCTCTGTTGTCGAACTGCTGTCTGCATGGTTTTCTGACTGTGCTTCTGTAGAGTTGGGGTATGTACTTGTTGCTGAACAGAAGACTGAACACTTTGAGAATGCTGGGTCGGCTGTTGTGCCATTTGTTGGTGTATGCTATGCAGAGTTTCGTGGCTCTGCTGGAGCTGAGGCTGAATATAAGCCTGCCCGGCATGTTGTGTTAGTTGTATACTGGACTGAGTATTTTGCAGTAAGGGCTGTTGGTGCTCTTGCTGAATAGGTATCTGTTGGTTATAAAGTGCTGGTGTGGAGGAGCTCTGACCAGGCTGCTGACTTGGCAGATTGACTGCAGTTTGGAGATGTTGCAGTGCGCTGGGAGCTTGTGCAGGATGACACTGGGCTGTGGCTGCCAAAGTTGGGGCTACAGATGCAAGAGGGTAGCTTTGTGCTGGCTGCTGTGCTGACAGGGTGGTTGCTGCCACTGCAGTCTGTTGCTGGACTGGTGCAGGATATCCTGATGCAGAGTGAGCCTGTTGGTGGTGGCCTGGTGCTTGGTAGTTCTGTGCAACATGTTGTGGCACAGCTGATGTTGAAATACTTGCTGCATTTTGGGTGTGTTGCACATTTGGAGGTGTATAGCTAGCAGCACTGACTGTATGCTGGATGTTTACTGAGCACAGACTGGCTGGAGCTGGTGTTGCAGCACTGTGTTGGCCAGCATATGGAGCAGCAGGGTAGCTGTGTCCAGGCTGGAGATACTGCAGTGGTGCATGCACTGGTGTGCTGGAAGAGGGCAGGCCCTGGATAGACTGTTGATTCTGGTGACCTGCTGAAGTGGCCTGGAGGAGGATACAAAAGAGAGAAATTTAAGTTAGACTCTCTTGGGGATGAAATTTACTGATAGTGGATAAATTCTCAAAACATTTAATAGCTGTGCCAATTTCATTAAGTCATACAGGATATATGTATAATGAGAGGATGAGGGATAAAAATAAATGAATGAAACATCTGTTTCAACAATGAGCAGGCTGTGCCAGGTGTGCGCTAAATTAAGGACGCAAGGAAGACATTGTAAGAGAGACCGAGAGAAGAGGGATCAGACAGCCAGTCCGTTTCCTTCCATCAGAGGTCATCTATCCAAGGCAGGTGAAGGAGTAAGACAGCTGTAGCATTTTGCCAGTAAAGCAGAAAGGGAAAATGTTAAAATGGAGGTCAGTTCTAGAAGGGATTGATTTAAGTTAATCAGCAGGGAAACGTGGTCTGTTAGAGAGTGCGCAATTGTCCTCAGACAGGAGCAAGCTTATGATTTTTACAGTCAGCTCTATAGACCTACACAGTCAGCAAGACTCAGACAGTAGACAGGAGATCGGACCAGCCCCATGGAGAAAAATGCTGCATCTCCCACAAGCTGGGATAAATCAGTTAAGCAGGTTGGCCCCCTCATGGGAAATTAAAGCGATTTGTCTATTATTGTGACCTACCACTCCCACAGCTTTGGTAACTTGTTGCTCTCCGGCACAGAATCTATTGTCGCAGTCTCCAACAGGTTCTTGGTGTCCAACCAAACTGCCACTCAGGTGATGACTCTTCAGGCTGCTGCCTCCATCAGCGCAGGCAGGCCTGTGGGCAGCTGAGGAGTGCAGCAAGGAGGCTTGGGTGGTTTGGGTGTGACAAGGGGTTGCTTTGCGGCTGATTATATTGAACAGGGACTGCTGCAGCAGTGAGAAATCAGAACAATCACTTGAACCTTTCAGCCGTCCATTACCAGGGGCGGTCACTGGTGCACCAGAGGACGGGTGGTGTCTAAAGTCACATGGACAGAGGTGTTTTGGCATGACAACAGAAGGGTGTCGGTGGCTCCCTTCTCGTGACCTTAGAAGAAGCAACGAGAGGCAGGCTGGGCACATGTGGCTTCTGTGCATTGCAAAATGTTGGTTATGATTAGAGTTTAGGCCGATAAGACTACTAAGGTCAGAGTGTCTGCGTCCACTTGGCACAGGCACTGTTAAGTTCTCGCTGGTAGATGGCATAATGCAGGTGTCACTGAGGCGGCGGTACTCAGAAGCTGAACAGACAGGGGAGACCTGCAACAGTGGCAAAGCACTCTGATAGGGGAAGTCATCCTTTGCCTCTGAGTGATGACCAGAGGAGCAGAGTTCTGACTGAACCTCTGGTACTGTCGGGGTGGGACTGATAGATCTCTGAGGCTGAATGAGGGCATGGAGTTGAGCAATGCGGTTTGCCCGCTGTGTGTCGATAACAGGGGCACTCCCTCTCCGGGCTGCAGCTCCCAAGCGAGTCCTGAGGTCTGGGCTCATCGTTGCCCCCCATACTTGACTCGTTTCACAGGAGTGAGGTCGATCTGGCAGAGAGGGGCTACTGCTCTGGCACTGATAGAGGAGTTACCCAAAAGCAAAACACATGTTATTCAAAATGAAAGGATCATTAACAAGAAAAGGGAGTAATGTAATGAGATGAGAAGGAACAAACTTGTTTGCAATGACACATTAATACATGAAAAATAATTATGCATGTTATGTGCATGACTGTGTTCATGAAGACGGATCTGCACGTGTCCAAAAATGTGTGTTGACTGTGCAGATCAGCGCACAGTGCCTGCATTCTGTTTGTTCCAAGGCCGTGAGCAATGGCTGCATTCAGACAGTGTGAGTATTTTAATAAATCTGAATGTACATGATCCACCTGGGTGTGTATGCTCCCAATACAGACCTGCTGTGTTGCCATAGTAATAGGCTCCAGCAGGGACTGGTAGAGGACACTCTGCTGGCTGCTGTGGGAGTCTGAGTACACAGTGGAGCCCATGCCACTGTCAAGTGTGCTGTCTGCTGCAGAGACACACAAATCATGCCCTCATAAAAAAACACACAAAAAAAGTCAAAGATCAAGCTCATGTGTTTCTGTGTGGTGAACAGAATCTCTTACATGTCACTGAGGTGGCACTGGCTGGAAGGTTTCTCAGCCTGTTGTGCTGGTCTGCCTCTGGATCGTCTGGTTCCAGCAAAGGCTGTCCTACATGTGGAGCCCCAGCAGAGATGCCCTGAGATGGTGTCATCTGGACCCTGTGCCCCCCTTCACCTTGATCCATTGCAGCTGCAGCAGACACTGTTCTCTCCCTTCTCCATTTGATCAGTGCCACGCGGTCCCTGATCGACTTTCCCACAGTCTTAGCATCACTCTCGTGGAAGAAGCCAGACTCCACCTGACAAAGAAGAGGGAAGAGCATGACTTCCAGGATATTTTTAGCATAGACCATGTGAGAGAAGAGAGGGCGCATTAAAAAGGGGAGTGTGTGAGGGAGAGAGAAAGAGTAAGAAAAGGAAGGAATAGAAAGCTATTTTAAGGGGATCAGAGCAGTTGGGAGCTATTCCCTTTGTCAGCAGCTTGGTTCATTGTTCACAACAGAACTGTCTAGGCCGGTACATCTGCAAATAACAAAGATGAAGACACAATGCAGAAACACAATGTACCTACAATGACATGATGATGGCCAATGTAGTAGAACAAGATAATGGCTAATGTGTAAAAATACTAGTCAAGTACCTATGATGTGCTTATTAAAACTAATGCTGTTTGAATAAAGCATAATCATGCATCCACTCTGCAGCATAAAGTACAGTATGCAAGCCTATTGTGCTGTTGTTCTACAAGTCTGCCTTCATCCCCAAGGCGATTGTTACAGAGAGGTCTCTATTTTTTTTTTCCCAGCTTCACAGCCTCGTCAAGGCCAAAACAGACAAATGGTGGGAGATATAGCAGACAAGAATGAGGGAAAGAGATGTGTGGGAGAGAGAGTGAGAGAACAACACTGAAAAAAAAATACATTTATTAAAACAATACACAGGAACAAAGAAGGCAAGGATAGCAGATTCTCAGTCACTGCTTTTAATAATCTGACACCTACTGTAACTCACCTTACTGAAATGTTTAATATGAAGACCTATCAGCTGCCAAAAATTTGGTCTTTGACTTCTTTACTTATAAATGACGTTTTAGCATTTACTGCAGGTGTATTTGTGAAATATCTGTTTAATTGAAGATGCTCCTCAGTTCTGACGTATTAAATAGTCCTAAAATAGGCCTTTTCTACCAAACGAAGCCAGACAATTATTTTGTTTATATTCTCCTGCTGATGCCAAACTATTTTAAATTAGTCTCTCTGTTAATCCCATTACCCAATGAATAATATGTATGTGCTTGACAATGTTAGATGACTGATAGAAAAGCTTGAAGTCAGTATTATTATGGCTTCCACACTGAGAGAAATCTTCAGTGAACACCATCAGATGAGGCACCCATGGATTGTGCAATAAAAGCCAAGCCGAGAAAGACAGGAGAAAATGATGTAAACAAAAAGGAAAAAAAATATAACAGCAATCACTGTATTCCTGGAAGAGCAGGGTAGGTTATCACAAGCAATCTGCAGTTGAGTGCATTCCCTGATGATGAGATATGAGTACTGCCGGCAACTAGAACACATCAAGCCAGAAAGACATGCTAAGTATGACAAACTGCACCACAAGCATGGATCACAAATTTCTTATTATTCTAAAGATTTTGAAAAAGTCAAACAAACAAACAAATGAAGTCAAATGTGTTGAAGGTGGACAGCTCAATGTAAAAAAACAAAAATGTATCTAATCAGAAGAGTCCAAAACCATGTTTATCTCCAAACATGTTTGTATTGAGTTCTATTTAAGTTTTTCTGACTACACCTGCAATTATTAACTCACCATCTCTTGTGCCACAACCTCAGGGACCTCCTTTTCCAGGTCAAACGTGAACTCGATGGCGCCACTCTCCTTGTACTTCCCTTTTAACTTCTTGTGGTCTTCCACCCACAGTTTCAGGGCTATTGAGGCCTTTTTCCCATCATCCTCCTCGGCTAGCTCCACCCTTACACCCGTGTCCTCAGCAAAGAAAGCATGGTTTAATAGATCCTTGATGCTGTACCTGGGAGACAGAAAATTCAAGCTTAAGACTCTGGCACATATTTGCACACATTTATTCTGTAACGTACAATGTTTGCAGATCGCAGTTGCATCCATATGGTTAGCTGTGGAACAAGAATCCTGATGTGTTCATAAGGAAAGGACATCTTGGTCACTCGAAGAAACCAATCAAGCCTCAATTTGAAAAAACTAAACCGGAAGCTAATCAACTGTTATTTTCCTTTTTGTGCATAAACTCATTATGTAACAGAAAATAAAAGACAAACTGCAGATATGTTGGGAGACTGCAGTGCTTCTGAGAGCCAAACTGTCAGCGCCACAGCAATGAAGCGGGGGAGGTGAGACAAGGCATGAAAGATGAGAGGGCACCTTGTGGGCCCTGTTGGCCGGACACTGGACAATGATGGGGACAGTCACTCACCGCTCCTCTTTCTTTTGGCAGATACACTCCCCAATAATCTCCTTGATTTCAGGATCCACGACCTTGTTGTAGCTGGCTGGCTTCACTCCCTAAGGAACGGGAAATATAAACAAAGCACTGAGGGCACGCCATGAAGGGATACGGTATTGAAGAAAAATAATCACAAAGGATAAACAAAAGGAGAGAGAATGCGGGTGAAGAATGTTTTTGTGATACTCCACCCCAATCTTATCTTTTAAGTATCACACACTCACACCCTGTAGGCTTGTCAGCAGAGCAAGGCAGCTGTGGTCAGCTCTAATCTATGTCAGTTGCAGTGAATTCCAAAAAGCCTAAAAACATCCATAGAAACCTCTTGAATTCCTACCCTGGTTTAGACATTCCAATACTTTTTTCAATGGTGAGTGTTTGATAGATTTTAACTGGGGAAATACATTTAAAATAGTGAATTTTTTTTTATGAATAGTTTCTCTGTTAAACACTCTAACCTGCTTCACTAATTTTTGCCCAGTTACTCTCTCTATGGAGCAACATGAACTATGCTGTCGACATTACTTGTGATGATTAATTGTTAAAAAGAGAGAGACTTTCTACATCTAAGATATACATGATATGCATCTCTGGATTAACATTGCTACCAATTATGCAGCTGCAAGCTGTATGTGCTCAGAGAGTAGTATAAAGCTATCAGGGCTCCTCTTTGATCAATCTCCTATTAATATCCTGCAGTAGGCCCCGCAGGGCACTCTAATATGCATACAGTAACAATGCAAAGAACAGTATCAAGAAACACTTGCACTGATGCTGCCTTGTCGTTAATATGGGCTTTTTAGGCCTTTTCTTTTTTAACAGCAGGTGTAAGAGTCATCTCTCAGAATCCAGTGGAAAATCAATACTCTTCATCAAATCAGGAAGTCTATCATGACACCCCCTTATCTAAAACGGTTTGCTGTGTGCTTTATTAGAGACACACTCATTGAAATGGAGTGGAATACAGCCTTTAGCTTTATATAAAAAACAAAGGAGATTTGGACTCCCTCTGTGACTCCATATGGCTCATTAGATTCTTCACCCAAGAAATTCAAGGCTGAGGACCCATCTAGCTAAAACAACAGAAGAGCTTGTGCTGCAATTCTGCAATTAAAAACTCCCTGGACTTATTATGTTGGGAGGCGGCTAAAAACATCGCTGACATAACTATGCCTCATCACACAGGTTCTCGAAGCATGACCTTGAATTATTAAAAATGCATTAAAAGACTGTGGCACAAACAAGCTTCATTTGTTGCAAACTTTAGAAACAAAGTTAAGCAGAGTCACCAGTATGACTAAGCGAATAAGGAGAATACTTTGAACCCGTGCATAAAACAGTTTCATAAGCTAGTTAAATTGTCAACTTAGACTTGTCTAATTAAGCCTTTTTGTTGCATTAATATTAAGATCAACTTAATTTGAAGTAGGGAATTAGCTTCCTCTCCCCCTGGCTGAGCCTGAGGTCAGAACATTGTTGCTACAGCGCCAATCTGTTCGACACATAATGCATGGCTTTATTGATTTCCTTTGGCAATAAAAACGACAAGAGTGAGAGTGCAACTTTCTTAGGACACAGTGCTTGCTGGGTGCTGAAGATGGCAAATGTATGGTTTTTGTAGAGAGCCCTGAAAGAGAGTCTCCATTCAGTTACATAAAGAAAAGAAATGAGTAACAACAGACTCACACTAGTGACTTTGCGGTATATCTGAGCAGCGTTCTGACACTCAGAGTACGGGTACTCTGAGGTGGCCATCTCTAGCATGCACATGCCAAAGGCGTAGACATCCACAGCCTCATCGTAGTGTTCTTCGTACATTTCTGGAGCCATGAACTCTGGGGTGCCTGAAGAGAGAAGAGTACCAAAATGGGTTTGTCATTTATTTCTTTACTGTGAGACCCACAAAACTGCAGAGTGACATTTAAAAATCATCTACCTATGACACTCTTAGCGAAGGAAGCAGCCTTGAGTGTTGCCAGTCCTAAATCCCCTATCTTCACCGAGCCTGTAGGTCCAGTGATAAAGATGTTATCGCATTTGAGGTCCCTATGTATGATGGGAGGGGTCCTGGTGTGGAGAAAGTGAAGGCCTTTCAGGATCTGTCTGCACCAGCTCCTTAGCACCTTGGGCTTCATTACTTTGAAACGCTTTAGATAGCTGCAGGAAGGAGAAGGAAATACATTACATGACGATCATCAGTTCATGAATTTATTTTAGATGATTTAGATTATTTTAGATTTAGATATTTCGATGCTGTGCATTATCTGCCTTCATCCATACTCACGTTTTTAGTGTTCCTGACGTCATGAGCTCTGTGACTAAAACAATGCACTTCTTCCCTTTCAAGGGCGACTCCCAAAAGTCATAGAAACGGACAATGTTGGGATGTTGAAGACCCTTCAACATCTCTGCCTCCTCCTTAAATCGCTGACGTTCCACTTTTGACAGCTTACGATCCTGGAGGGAAGACAGCAGATGCAGCAGAAAGAAATAATTAATACGAAGCCCTAATGATAAGTAAGATACTCATTATTTGCTTCACAGGAACTACCAGATGGAAGAGGCAGTCACCTTGGAGGCACATTTTAAATTCATACATCCAGTATGTTTTAAGCAAAGACAGAGTGAGTGTGGGGGGAGGTTAGTGTCAGTCTTTGAGCCATACTGTATATACATCTCTAATTGGACCATATGTATATCAAAGCTTATGACAGGCAGCATTTTACATGTGTGGGGGGATAATCCAGATCGAGTGGCTTTCTCAAGCAGTAACAAGAATCAGCCTAAATATCATGTGTGTGAGGGATTAAAGGGGCTATATCAGACCCTTTCGCTCATTATGTTCAGCTTTTCCAGGAACATAGAGACATGTGTGACAAGACATTACAGGGTGACAAACCACAATGACTGAGGTTGAATGAACCCTCACATTAACATTGCCACACCCACTGCACACTGCGGCTAAAGGTTATGTGCCATCGATCCCTTCCATCTCTCTCCATCTCCTTTACTTGCTTGCTCACTCTCTCATCCACTACCTTTTGCTCCTTCCCCCCTCCCCCAACATCTGCAATCCGTCTTCCTCTCTGCACCCCGAACATCAACCACTCCCTACTCCATCACAAAACATCCCCCACATACACAGACACGCATCTTCGGTAACCGCTCCCTCTCAGTCCCTTCCCTCCCTGATTCTCTTTAGGGCTGACCCCACTCTGGGAGCACGATGCTGTAGGTATTGCCTTGGGTTTCTTTTCTGCAGTTTCTCTTTTTTCTGTATCCACCACAGCAACGCCTTACGTAACGAACACACACGTGCACTGAGCATGGACTAGAGGCTCGACCCCACCCCTCACAGAGACGGACGACACTAACGGCGGAATGCAATGAACACAACCTAGCGAGATCTAATCTATTTAATTATTCAACCACAGCGAACTCATTCTGAGATGAAACAGCAGGACAGACACGAAATCTGCCTGAAGAACCTGAAAATTACCGATGAGGCAGGATGTGCTTTGATGCAATGTGATGAAGAGTAGAGTGATATGATGATCAAGCATTGTGTGTGTGTGAGAATGTGGCATATCAGGTTTTGTGTGCAAGTGTGCGGGGGGTGGGGATTTTCACTGCACTCTTCTAAAGTCAAATGAATAATTCAGTTCTGCAGAGAACCCTTTCTACTGTGGCAAGCTGAGCAATGCAAGGCTGGGGCCAAGTTGGGCTGGGTTCACCCCAAGTGCTCTTTGCTGCACAAGAGCAGCACATGGACCAAAGTTTACCTGAACCAAAGGTCTCAAAGGAGAGACAGGACTAAGACAGACAGCTAAGAGCACATTTAAACCCTTGAGCATTGCAGCTTTCCTCCCCTCCTCTCCCGACATCACTGGCCCATCCTCTCATCATCTCAGCTTTCAGGATTCCTGCTGCTTTTCCTAAATAACCCCCTTTACCCCCACCGCAGAGTGTTCCCCAAGTCCCAATCACACCCCACCCCCCCCCCCCACACACACGCAAACACCTCCATTTTCTCTCTCACTTCTGTTTTCCCTCTCAGCAGACTTTGGGGCTTCTGCATAATTCAGAAGCCACATGTAGGCTCAGAGGTGTTGTGCACAGCAGGGCGAGATACACAGACAGATACACATTGAGACACCATGAGAATGTCACTCCCAAGGCACACACACATACACAGACAATGAATATCATAGAAGCATCAGTATGTGAGTCCTTAAATGCTTTGTTGCTTCTGTGAGGGATGTGAGCTTTTAACAAGTGTGACTCATTATTACATTACATTTAAAATCAGTGTGGTGCTGCAAACATCATGTTGCGTTTGTGTGCATGCATGTTTTCAGAATCTTATCAAGTGTGTACACTTCACTAAAAGAAAAAGGTTCAGCTGACCACAGCAGAGAGTGGAGCCACCCAGGCGAGGGTAAATAGACACAAAGAAAAAACATACTGGGCCGCAAGGACAGGAAAAATAGATTGTGACATTAGCAGGAAGCAATCTATAAAGCTGTGCCCTACCATGCTGCCACCCCCTTCATCTGGGTGCTGAGAACTATTAGTTCCACAGCTATGGTAGCTCATACAGCAACACAGACATATCAGATTGAGATACCACAACAAGGGGCCTCTGGTAATAGATTAAAATATTAGTCCTGGGAAAAATGCAGTGGAATATACCATGTAATTGCAAAACTATGTGCTCAAGTCAAGTTCCTGGACTGATGTCACATGTCACCTTAAGGCATACTCTCCAATTAAGAAGAAAGCATCCTTATTGTGGCGAGATGGCCATCAGGTCAGCTTCTATACCTGGGGATCTAAGGGTGGATAAGACTTAAAGTTCCCAGATATAAACGTCTCTCCTTGGTTCCCTGTCTGATACTGAAATAATCAGCAATGTATTATATAACTCCATAGGTAGAGCGTGGCACAAACACAGCCTTAGTTTGAAATTGGAGTTACAGTGAGGCCATCTATGCTACAGAATGTACGGTATGCACTGTGAGATGGTATCTCTCCAGGTGCCGTACAGTACAAGCATTTTGTTTTTCAGAACAATTTTCGAGCCAGGTCGAGGACACAATATGCAAGTCTAACACGCCGAATAAAAACACTGCCATGCTTAGATTATTGAAAGACGTAATGTGATTATGCAAGATTTTCATGAAAAAACAAACAAACAAACAAATGATATACTCTCATACAAAAAAACTCCCTTTCTATCATCACTTATTACCCAGTACAATTGTGTGGCGGGGTCTGTATCTGCAGAGTCCCTGATGTAATACCAGAGAACATCTCTCTCTTTGTCGCTGTCTGTAGAGAATGTGTGAATGTCAGTAGATGGACGGGTAGAGCAAGGGGAGATTGTTCATCATTCCCGGATGGTTTTGTTCTTTTACAAAGTAAAAAATTATAAAATGGGTCAATAAATATCCTTATATCACCCGTTAACATAATGGGCACCTGCCCAAGTAAAGTCTATGTGTGGGAAATAGGGGATGATTAACATTTCATTTGGCTCCCCTCGGAACCCTGACATTATGGTTAGTGGCTTGCCAAACCAAAGCATCTGTATTTAATGAACTGGTAATGAGACATAACAATCAACTATGTTTCTCCACAATTGCTCACTGCATCTTTGAATGGTTTGCTTACAAACAGCAATAGACAAATCCTGCATTGTATGCCCTTTAAGAAAAAACAACCCAGGAATCCAGCCTGTATAATGTATTCAGCATCGCTAATCAAGCTTGATTAATGGCCCATCAAACTCATGCAGAGAGCAGAGAAAACACACATTACGCAACAGAATCTGCAAAACAATGAGCATCTTCATGTGAATATAGTTCTGGAATATTCAGCTCTCCAACGAACACAAGTACTAAACTGTAGAGAGCTCTGCAAGCATGTCAAAGGATTTTCCATTAAATTGGAATTTCTCCCATGAACAGAAGCGTAAAAAAATACCCAAAACCAACTCGTCATGCTCAAACAACATCACAAACACTTATTGTGTGTACAAACACAACGCAGGCACAATTGTGTGTAGGAGTCAAAACATAGTTTCACTAACAGAATGACACAGCAGATTTTTCCTCAGGGGGCCACTTTTGTTTGATATAAAAAGCATTGCAGCGAAGTGCCACAGGGACTGTGGGGGCTACAGCAGGATGAGTGTCTACTATTGATTATCTGCTAATAGAATCAGATTGCCCATAGTAGAGGGGAGCGATTGGGTGTTGAGGCAGGCCACCTCGCTGGAGCATCAATCTACAGTAAGACACATCTGACAGACTACATAAGTGCCCAGAAACACAAAGCTTTAGAAATACAGACATTTATCAAGATACTTCCAATCTCATGACTGAACATAAAAGGTCTACAATGACACACGCAACTTAAATGAAGTGTGTCAAATTCTTACACAAGCCTTTAGCTGAGAAACAGACAGATTTCAGTAGGTAAACAGGCTTTCTATTGCTTTATTACTGTAAAATGTCAGTGGTATAAAACAACCAGATGTCTGAAAACACTTATGTCAATTATGAATCAATAAATAAACATTTGAATCTGAGCTGATGAATAATTTGTGATAATCTGAAATACGGCAAAAGGCAAAAACAAAATGTAAAAAATTCAGTTGATAAATCGCTTGTATTAAATTGCTTGGCCTTAATGAGATGTTGTCAGGTTCTCACTTTTCAACAAATGATGTTGGGACCGTCTTCTGTTTTTATGTTGCTGTGTTTATAAATAAGCAGTATAACGGTGCATGTTTTTGCCCCGAACCATTCGATGCAGGATGTTCTGTATGTGACATTAGGCACTCTTTAGTTCTGTACACACTGTGACCCAAAAAAAAATCATCCCACGACATTTAGATCCACTATGGGAGCATAACGGTTTCCAGGTTAGTTACAGCAAAAATGTTAAATGTTATCAAACTGTATCAAAACATTGTTCAACTGAAATCAGGTATGTATGTGGAAACAGTTCGAATGTTGAAATTGCGATGGCATCATCCGAATTATGCCTCAACTGATACAGTAAAAATTATGCCCAACGAGCCACAGCTGAATGTTTAACATATTCCTACATGTTAAACAAAACTACAAAAAGCAAGAAGCCTTACTTGGCAGTCATACTGAAATTGTACGGGACTGGATCATTATTTTAAACCCCAGAAAATGTCCCCCTATGAAATGAACAGTCTTTTAACTTTGGCATAATGCTTTATAGTTCACTTACATTTAAGAGAAAAGACCAGTGGAAAAGTGTAGAAGTAAACAAATGGGCTTAATGTTTTTGGACATTGCCCCGGTTGACTCTATAAAATGGCGAAGCAGCTGATGCAAATCACCATCTAAAGAACATCCAACTGTTTTTATCTAGTTCTCCAAAAGCTAAGTTTACACTACAAGACTTTCGGCCCTAATTTTCCAGTTGCCAATGGTTTTTTGGAGATTGCCGAGAAAAGCAAAAAGCAAAAAGCCCCAGATCAAAGGCAAATCAGAACTCACTCCCATGTGTGAACTAAGCTATACTGCTCTCCTTTTCTCCCTCTCTCCTTCACTGTCATCCGCAGGGGCTCTCCGAACCCAGTCTTATCATGCACCTTATGGAGCACAATAATAGCTTAAAGTTTCGACAAGAATACATGCAGACAAGCTTTTCAGTATTTATTTCGGTTACTATGTCATCCTTGCTGTACCCAAATACGAGCGAGCAGTTACACGTTTTCAGGGCAAAAAGAATCCTTGCTGCCTGCACAATCTAATCCATCCTCTCACCCAAAGTCTTTTCTTTTTCTTTCTTGTTATTTTGCTGCAAATCAGCACACAACCGGGTCATACCATTTGTAATGTCTCACATGTGTGAGACATGACGCTGATCAGTGACATCAACGACTGCAAGATTCTCAATTATAAGACTATTAAAGTCGTGTAGTATGACAGAAGCATTGTTCTCACAGTATACCCGATGAGACCAATAGTTCATGTTCAAATCTCTTCTCTTCAAAATCATTCAGTCTACTCTTAGTAGAGCAGCAGGGTTCAGCAGCGGTACTCTCAATTATCGAAAGCTAAATTAGAAAAAAAACAACTAACTTAGTTCCTTTCCACATCTTTGTGTTCCTAATTACATTTCCTCTTTCCTTCCGTTAACCTGGCTTCATCTTGATCCGTGGTTAACAAGGAGCAGATTAGCATCATTTGGGCTTAGAAACAATAGTGTGAGGGATTTATATTCAACGACCTGTCATCAGTCTCTACTATAAAACCTAGACAGCTAAACCCAGCGTATTAAATATGTGTCACAACATTTGGCTAAGGAGATTAAAAGAGAAAATATTTCACCCCAGGATGTACTTGTAAAACAAACTAAACCAGACTCTGTACAGATTTGTCACACACACACGCACAAGCACACACACACAGAGCAAGGGGGTCTTAGTATAGCTTTTTAACACTGCAATAAACAGCTTAAGGTCAGTCAATATTCATCCATGCAGGAAAATACTTCATACTACTTTTAGAGGCCTAAATCACACAAAATCTGTCTTATCCACACCTTATTTAGACATTTCAATGACAATATTTGGAATCATCACAATGTGGTAAAAAGTAATCTTATTGAGATTATTTTTGACAGATACTGCGACTGCATTATGATTCACAAAAAATTGCAGCTTCCTGTGATTTGGATATTGCTCTTGGCATTTTTGCATTTTTTAAAATATTGCTATTAACTGTGCAGTCCTTATGGGATATGCTAGCTTGCCAGGTTGAAGGAGGTATGCTAAATGAGTTGGCCATCCTGCCACCCTATGCACCAGTCCTCCCTAACAGATGGGTATTGCAGTGCTTCCGCTGCTGTAACAAAAGCTGGTGCAGGGCGAGCCATGAGCCAGCAGACTGCCCGCAGCTGAACTGTGTCCCATCAGTTATGACTACAGGAGAATTTGGCCTACAGCTGTGCTGGTCACTCTGTTATCACTATTTCACTGCTGCCCTGACTTGCAGCCCCTCTACACTTAGGCTGTGATAATTGGCATGCTGGCATTGAGGGTGGTACAGAGTAATGTTTTAAATGAGGAAGATCTGGTGAGACTGCTGAAAGGCTAAGAGGAGAGTAAAAATGTACATGTATCACCCAGCCTTGACAAGGAGAAACCAGAAAGACAGAAAAACTAGTCAAAGATGACAACTCACTGTGATAGAATACTGTTAAAAACCAGCCCTCTGACCAAATTAATACTCTGCTGTTTGGGTGTGAGAGAAGTGAGATAAGAACAACGGGGGGGAAGAGATGAAGAGAAGCTATGAGGAGGAGCACCACACCTCCAGCAGCTTTAATTAACCAGAAACATAAAGAGTGTTACATCACATATGCATTTGTGAGCGAAATGATCTGTAAGTGGACAATAGTGAAAGGCACTTATGTTTGTTGCATGGGTGCTGAGGTGTCTAAATGTCTGGCTGATTGTGACCGGGAGTTAGCCAATGTGGATTAGGGCATACAAACCTTCTATAAACCTCTTTCCTGTCACAGACTAAATGCGTAGGCTGACAAACAAACAGTTCTTTGACAGAGAGAGACAAAGAAACAAAAATTTCTGATTACACACTTGCCTCATCAAAAGACTAATGCTGCTTATGCAATGGCCATGACAACTGCTGACTAATCACATCTTTGTTTAGAAACTAAGTGATGCTGGATTTTCGTCAGTCCATGCTATTATCAATATTTATGTTTAACACATCAGATAAGTTTCTGGTAATATTAATATTTTTCTTACACAGTTATTGAAGCTGACTGTGACCGAAAATACAGGATAACAAATTTATGAAATGTTAACCGGAAATGAATGTTCTATAAAAAACAAAACGCTGGTCTTTTAAATTAGGATAAATAATAGTAAAATATACATAGATATGCAACCTAATTTTTTTTCCTGCAATTTCTTTTTGTGTATCTGTAGATATACATAAATACATAGATAATGGATACATCTATGATAAGCTTGTTTGGGTTACAACCTTTTAAAATATTGATTCATCTATCCATTATTTATTTGATTAATTTGACTCAATTAATTATTTAGTCCAGTGTTCCTTAATCATGGTCCTCGGGGACCCTTGCCCTACAGGTTTTAAATATTCCCAGCCCCAAAACACCTGTTCAAATCATCAGCTCGACTTCAAACTCTGCTGAAGTCTGATAACGATCCATTCATTTCAATCAGGTGTGTTGGGGCGGGAAACATCTAAAACATGCAGGGATTTAGTCGATTTAGTCTATAAAAAGTCAGGAAATAGGGGAAAATGGCCATCATAAACAAGCTGATGTTTTCACATTGTTTGTTTACTCCATCCAACAATCCAAAATCCAAAACAGCCTGCATTGAATTTTCAATGACATAAACCAGACACAAGTAGCAACTCCTCGCATTTGAGTAGTTTGAATCATAGAATGCTTGATTTGGTTGAATTTGATTAGACTAATTGTATAATCTTTTTAGCAGCAAAGCCAATGTATCTTCTAGTGATTTGTGCCTGCCAGTGCATTGGCTGGGCTCCAATCTTCTAAAACTAGAGTCACAGTGAAGAGAAAGAGACAAAGAGAGCGGGTTCCATGTTTCCATCTCGTGGTTGAATGCCTCTGCGCACCAGTCAAGTTACAGTTTACATTCATATCTGTCAAGACTCTCAATACAGCCCATGTAGTGAAGACTTTCAAAAAAGATTTATAGAACATATTGTGATGTATAATTACAGTGAATATTTTCCAGCAAATACATGCCGTCTTCACTTGGAGTCTGCATCAGCAGCTCCAATGTACTTGTGATGGATGACTGCTGTATTCAGAGAAACAAGAAACAATTCCTTGTATGTGTTCACATGCTTGGCCAAGAAAACTGTTTCTGATGGAACACAAAGAAGCTACAATTCTAAAACATGGATGCTTCAGACACATGTTCAACCTGGCAGCACAGAACTACTACATAACGTGTCAACACAATTTCAAAGTGGGCACCCAAGATTCGTCTCAGCAACTCGTTATCCAACCAAATTTGAAGTATGGTCACAATGTTATATTCTGCTCCTCAGTTACTGCATTGAATAATGGCCAGGAAAGTGTTTTTGCAAAACATTATGATTTTACAATGTAGTTGACCATTAAGCTTTTAGATATAAAAATGCCATCGCTTCATGATTTTATCCTATTAGACATTTGTGTGAAATGTTGTCATAATTAGCTTATGAATTTGAGGATTATGGCCAAAAACATGTTTCAAAAACCTTGATCTCCAAATTCTAATCAGTTAATCCTTTAGTCCAAGTGCACGTTTGTGCCATGTTTGAAGAAATTCCCTCCAGGCATTACTACATTAGGACGGCATGGTCACAGGGACCTCTTGACCACTAAAATCTTATCACTTCATCCTTGAGTCCAAGAAGACGTTTATACCACATTTGAACAAAGTCCCTCAAGGCATTCCTGACATATAGCGTTCACAAGAATGGGACAGACAGCGGTGTGGACACATGGACGAAAGGACAACTCGAAAACATAATGCCTCCGGGCCACAGCTGTCGCTGGCGCAGAGTCATAAAAAGCAGAGAGACTATTTCACAGTAAATGCCACATATTCAACAAGTGTGATTACGGTTTAGGCTGTCATCTACTGACTTAACTGATTACAAGACGTCCAGACCCCAACCCCAAATATGAGTGGCTAACCACCTCAGCAAAGCATTCTGGGGAAAACTGGATTTTCCATCTGATGCACAGCAAACATACCCATCAACCTCCCTCTAATAATGTGCAGGGCCTGAGAGCAGGGAAAGTCTGTGAGATTCAATGTACCCAAATTAACATTTGTCTCCTTGATACTCTGCTTAAGTAGTGCTGAAGATATTAGTTGCTTAAGCAGATGGTCAGCTGACTATTAATACTGATGTATAATAGTCACTGACATCAATTATTCTTTATTGTTACTTCAATAAAATCGGCCATGTTCCCTTAGCCTTTTCATTTATTAACAAGGCTTCTCAGCGGGCAGGGGGCAGCGTTAACCAGCGTCTCCAACAGAACTCGAGGCCCGACAGCTGGTGCTGACATCCTCAACACAAATTCCTGCCCAGACACACTGATACTCAGACCCATTGTAAAAACCATACAGTATCTAATACAGCTAGCTATGAATACCTGTGGTGCTATGATACCCGGGGTGGCACTAAACCGAACTTGAGACAAATAGTCACAACTCTACTCAGTGCCCATGTAAATAACTAAAGCCTAATGAAGCCAGCGTGGACTGGTGCTAGCCAGAAAGTGAGAGTGAAGAGGGTGGGCAGTCTTGCACATCACCAATGATGAGGGTTGGAGCCGAGACAAGACAGAGAAGAGTGGTGATTTGGACAGAGATGTCCTCAGCCAAACTGGACGACCTGGGGTAACCCTCCTCCCTTGATAATTTTATCAGCCGCTGCAGTGTGGGGGCACAGAGCCAAAGAGACAACCTTGATTCAGCATAATACCCTGACCCAGACTAAACACCACATGGTACACACAAAAGCAGGAGAATTTAAAAGGCAACCCTCTTTCTTGTCCAAAGAACCTTTACCATAACCTGACCAGATTAGCAATGATAAAATCAGAAGAAAATTACGCTAGGTTTCATTTGTTAGGTTTCACAGGAAATGTAACATAGGACAACTGGTAAATTAGAGTTCAGTAGGCCACTATGGGGGATTGCAGATGATGAGTTAAGGAGTCTCACAGCCTGAGGAAAGAAGCTGCTTCACACTCTGGTAGTACAGCAGCAAATACTACTGTATCGTTTGCCTGATGCCAGCAGGGTGTATAGCACCTCACCGATATCACTAACACCCTGTAGATGGGTACCAATGATGATCTAGGCAGTTTAAATCATCCTCTCCAGGGTTGTGAATGAACCATGCCAATTTGTTAAGTTTCCGGTTAGTATGCTTTCAATTGCTCCACTATAAAATTTGACAAGAACTCTGCACGGGAATTTAGCCTTCTCAGGTTTCCTTAAGAAGGCTTTACATATGAAAATGAGATGTCAAAACAAATCTTACTAGTTCACAGTTAGACTTAAAACACAAGTGCTACTGTGCGGCGGTTTGTTGTACATTCATTATTACGTAAATAGCTTAGTGACGCAGAGGTCACCTGGAGTGTGTTAGAAGTAACCCTTGTCTTCATACCACAGAGCATAAGCGGGAGGCTTTAACAGGATGCAGAGGTGCTCTAGATTTGTTCATACAAATAACCATCTTAAATTCCAAAAGGGATTACTAGTCCTAATGAGCTGTTCTGACACTTTCTATTGCTGGGGGAGGGACGAGGGAGGTCAAAGGCCATTTAGTTAAAACTTAATCAGTTCAAGGGTAACTACAGGTTGCTCACTAAATCCTGTATGATTATGAAGACAATAACGCTACTATAATATTGTAAACAAAGACTGACAAAACAATTCTGAAGATTTTCTTATGAATACTCAGAACTGTCTACATAAAACCTTGCTTTTGACAACACTGAAAACTGAACCACTTCACTACTTAGTAGGGTGTGTGCATATGTCTGTCCCAATGGGGCACTGCTAAACATTAAGACACGAGACAATTGGCTGCACAAGGCATAAAATTAGATAAAAGCCAATTTTGGAAGATTTATTCCCCAACATCCTTCCCCTTTAAAAACTGTGGGACTAAATGACTAAAAACTGTGAGCTGTGTTTTAACAGTCAAGACAGACATGCTCTGCTTTTTCAACTCTGAACTGTCTCTTATGTATTAGATCTATGTTCCATTAACTACCCTCTTTCCAAGAAGCCTGCTGGAGCTATACCACAGGCTGCATTGCTGTGGCTCTAACAGACTTGTCCTCCTTCCCCTCTGGGTCTTCGCTTGGCTGACTGACATGGAAGCTAAGGCATGCCTGAAGATGAGGCTGACAAGGCATTGTTAGCTACAGCCACTGGGCCTGGCTGCTCCTTGCTTCCCTGGGCCCCTTAATGCCAAATGGGGTGTAACCAATGACCCACTTGAGCATCTTCAAGTTGTTTTCCTTCGGCCATCGGAGCAGTCAAAAAGGGGTTGTTGTCGTTAGCGCTGTACATGTTAATCATATGAGACCGTCATAACTACGCACAAAAACACATTAACATCCTGTAACATGGCTCAATCTAATCTATCATTACAGCCAACCCCACTGTTTGGAACCAAGATGTTGACCCAGTGACTCATGGTGTCATTTGCTGGGTTTGTTTGGTTTAAGAACTGCCAAATGTCTAGCAAACACATATCACTGTCATGGTATCATTGCAAGCTTCGCATTCACTAGCTAAGAACCCGATTTAATCTACAGAACAACAATCTCACTGCCAAATACCACAGAGAAGCCTGCACAAAAGCCAGAAGTAAACTTGGTGTCTGCGAGTGTGCGGACAACATTCAACACCGAGATAAAAATCTATACACGCCACGGAGCCACAATTGGCAGAAATGGGAAGTTTCCAAAGTTTAAAAAGCAAATTCCAGTGAGCAAGGATAGAGTGAGGCAAACAGAAACACAAGAAGTGTTTCCTCTCGACAATGAAAAGCTCACAACAGGCATCTTTCTCTCAGATTAACATCCTTGCCTGAGCCACGGCCATCTGTGTTATGCCAGCAGCTTGGCACGAAAACAGAGATGTGGGGGAGATGGGCATGGGAGGAAAGGGGCAGGGGAGTGAGAGAGGCAGAGAGAATAAACACAGGACCAGATTAAAATTTCTAGGCAAGAAAGCCATGTGACCACTGGAAGAAGGGGAAACAGTGGAAAATCACAGAGTCATATCTCTTTCACAGAGAGCTCCTCTGTCTTGCACTACAGCTTCCTCAACAAGGCAAAGCTGGCATCATCTACATGTGACACTAAAGAGGAAATATGCTTAACACAGCCATAAAATCTCCAATAGTTTGTGGGCAGTCTTAAGACGAGCTGATAACTGTACTTGCACTATTGCTATTGAATAAGACCAAGAGATCTGGCGTGATTGTGGGCAGCGTAGGTTCTTGGCTCAGACCACATTCTTCTTTACAGGGACTTTTTACATGCCACAAAACAACATTATGCATGCTAGTATTTCCCACTGAAGCTACAAACTTCAAAAGTCAATAAAACATCTAATTTGCTGCACTAAGATGAAGAGTCCGCTGGCTAAGCTTAGTACACCTACTCAGATTTAGGACATATTCAGTGTACAACATCACACAATAAAACAACTCTAATCCTTGTCCAAATCACTTAACATTAAAAGAAACTTGGATTGTGGATTTATGTGCTGAAGTAACTTAAACACACACTGAAAGGTCCAAAATGTCTAGCACTGCAATGATTAGCCCAGTGTTTTTCAATCCTGGTCCTGGTGGCCTGTCTGGCATATTTTAGGCCGGTCCACACAAGCACAGGTACATCTTAAAATAATGCTTTTTCTTTGCATTTTTGTAAACATGTGAACAGCATTTCAGGTCACTGAACTAAAATCCACAATTTATTTTCTTGATTTATGGTCTATAACAGTGTTGTCACGATGCTGGAATTTCTAACTTTGATACAATACCTTGAAAAATGTAAATATTTAATACATTATTTAATACCATGGGGAAAAACACTGAGGGCATAATATTTTCAATTTTTTTTAGATAAATATAACGAGACTTGTAGTTTCAAAGAAAGGAGGGGGAGAAAGTAAGAAAGTAAAAGCGACAAATTTTCACACTTTAGAAGCTGGACTCAACTGAATGATTTATCAACCACTAGGTGCAGCTGTCCTCTGAAGACATCAACTTAGACTCTGGGAAATTAGGATTTACTCTGCATTTTAAAGTTAAATTATAATAAATGGATTAGTCAATGATGAAAAACCTCTTTAGTTGCAGTCCTAGTGTAATGTAATGGAGCAAGGAGAAGAGCCTCAATTATGAAAACACAACAAAACGCAGTCCAAAATCTGTTTTCTTTGTTAATTAACCACTCTTATTTAGCCACACTTTATTTGTTTAATAGTTTAACATTTAACTGCATGTCATAAACCACTTAGATGGTTCAACTCACTGTACGAGATCACAAGCGATTCTGATCATCGGAAGAAGGAACCACATGAGAAATGATTGACTCAGGCACAATTAATGGTTCTGATCCACTCAGTAAGTTAATGAGCCAGAGAGCTTTCTGATGAAACACATTGATCAGATCAGCGTAGTATTTTCCTTTTCCAACTGTTTTAGTCGAAGCGTGTCAACTCAGAGCTACAATATATGAGAGTGCCGAGATGAGAACATGATTGTGAGAAAGGACCATTTGTATGGTGACTGCTTAACATCTATTATTCACTGTCCACTAGAGGGAGTTTTTATGTGTCACCAGGGGAGAATAAAAAGCAGTAAATTGCTTCCGGTTCTGCATCCTATTATCTTCTGAGTCCAATTGAAGCTCAGTGTTGTCAAGTTGAAGGAGATGTAGGATTGCTCACTCGCTACCATCAGTCTGCATGACATCATCATCCAAGTGAAGTCATCCTGTTTCTCAGCTCTGCTACACCTTTACTACTTCCCAGCCAATGGCATGTTATCTCCTGAATCCAGCGAGATGTGTCACTGCTTTGTGACGCTTGTCATACAAAAACAGATTTAGCTCATTCAATGCATCAAACAGTTTGCATTCTTGAGTCTCTCAGGTTACTGATGGAGCATGTTTTCAGTACCCTAGGCATTAGTATTCATTGAGGCCACAGGACCGCCACACGGTTCCCAGCAGGCTACAGCGCACTTCAGCTGCTTCCTGTCTGCCTACCTCCTGTTGCACAGAGGGAGGGAGGTTGGGAGTAGCACGGCTCATAGCATGCAGACACACTGCTGGGACAAGAGCGCACACAACCATCACATGCACTGTCCCATCTAATAACTCCTCCGTCATCATCAGCTGGGCAAATGACTACAGCAAAATGAAGGACGGTTGAATGAAAAACGTTGGAAATGAATACTTGATCATTTTAATCTGAATGGTGAAAGAATAACAAATCACAGAACAGGTTTTCTTTCTTTGGGGGGGCCAGTCATGCTTACTGTAGTCCCCCTTAAGCCTCCTGGGAGAGAGAGGGAGAGAGAGATAATCCCCGCTGCAGTCTCCAAAGGACGGAAATAATTAGTTAATACCTTTGCACAGTCTAAGCTGGTGATTCTCCTGTGTCTGTGTAATGCAAGACAAGATAGACTCTCCTTGTGCATTTGCAAAACTGCTGATTGCCATACTTCAGTGGTGGGATGTGTCTCCACGTCAGCAGCAAACGCTTGTCAATCACTTTTCCCGTGGAAACCATTTAAAACTTAGTGGTAACCCATTTGCAACTAAGTGCAGACTCTCGTGAGACTCTGGTTGATTGACAGCTCCCTGAAGACATCGCCATTACACCGTGGTGATGTGTGAACCTTCACCGACAGAGAGGGGAGCACAGAGAAAGTGCTTCCTGTGCGTGTCCAGCATTTCTCCAGTAATATAATGCAAATCAGTGAAAAGGAACTTAATTCTTATAAAGAGCAAAAAGACAGTGAAGACAGTGTGAAGACAGTTGTCCCTAAACTAGATGACTGTTTGAAAGTGTCTCTTTTGCCTACCTGCAAGTCTAAGAATTAGAAAGAAATGGTTGTATATGAAGCTGCCTGATATCTTTTGCTACACCAAGGTGTCAGAGAGTTTTAGTTTTTTTTTTACCTGCAGCTCACACCAAGCAACTTCCACCCAGGTCTCAGTATCCAGGCCTTTGTAGACCGTCTTGAAGGAACCTCTCCCCAGCTCGATGTCAAATTTGAGGAATCTTCCTCCTGGAGATGTGGAGACCGCTTTCATCTCTGCCTCCTCCTCGTTCTCCTCGCTGGCAGCCTTGATAGCAGCTTTCCCAGCATCAGTGCATGTAAGATTTAATGCATCCCCACCTTTCTCCTTCTCCTCATCGGCACTGGCGCTCTCTGTTGCACTGTCTTTCTGCCCACCTTGACTTTCAGTGCTCGAACCTTCCTGTATCCCGCTAGTCCCCCGCGTCCTGTCCACTATTGTTCGCAGGTTTATGTTAAGGATCTTACTCCTGTTATCGCACTCTGGTGGTTCGTAGGCCTGCTCATCTGTGTCCGAGAACCACAGACTTCTCCTGATGAATCTCTGATGCACATTCCTCTGATAACTGGAGACAGGATATGCACTGGGGTCACTCCCACCTCTCACTACGGAGTCCACAAGATTGACATTCCCATCCGCCATGGCCTCATACTTATTCACGGCCAGTTCGCGCTGAGAGTTGGGCACAGATGGGTATTTCAGTTCCTGGTGGGGCTCGGAGTTTGAATTGGCCTCCGGCTCCATGGCGAGTTACAAGTTCAGTCACTTTGGTTTCCAGGTCATTCGTGCCATGGCTAGACTTCCCAACATGCAGATTTTTAGAGATGAATACCTGCAGCGCCCACTCGGTGACGCAGTTTGCCAGCAGAGGCCCCTAACAACCCCGGGATGGATGACATAGACGAGATTTCATCCGATATCAAGAGCTGCAAAAGAAACGTTGCCAGTTAGTGAAACAAAACCACAGCATTTTCCTGCTCTGGAGGGCAAAGCTGAAAGCTATAACCTTAAACATTTGTTTAATGGGCGTGAGTCATGACGGAGTTGGGAGTTAGTTGGTGTCAGTGAAAGCAGGTGGATGAACAGACGAGCCCAGGAGTTTAAAAACACACAGTAAGCAGAAGCCATTATCGAGAAACTAGCAAAACTGGCTTTGACGACACAAGTTAACGTTAAGTTCGCTCATTCACAACGGACGTTTAAACGGTAGGAAGAGGTTAGCTAGTGTTGAAAACATTATCACAGTTATATTGAAGTAAAATGGGACTCACCTTGTTTAAAAAAAGAAAAAAAAACCGAGGAAAAGCGATTAAACCTCGGCTAAACTCACGTGAGCGACCCGGGCGGACCTGCCAGGTCCAGTGTTAGAAAAACGTCGCTAACGTTAGCCGAGTGTCCGCAGCTGAAAGGTGGACTTTAAAACGCCCTATCTGCATTTTATCCTCATTGTCACGCCACCCAAAGAAAAGCGAATTCAACTCCGTCTTTCGCTAACTGAGCACAGAACCCATCCCGACGGGGGAGAGGTGGGGGTGAAGAAAAAAAAAAAATGAGGAAAACGTATTTATGTCCTTTCAAGTCCTCGCATCCCTCCTCTCGGTTGCGGATACAGCAGCTAACGATGCCGCGTCTCCCCGCGGCTCCTTCTTCTTCTTCTTCGTGGCTCCTGAATGCGGGGCGTGTAGTTCAAGACCAGTCGGAGCGCTTTAAAACGAGGGAGGTTTCAGCTCTCCTGTCGTCCCCTCGGCAATCAACGCCAATTGACGAGGACAACTGTGTTCTCCTGTCATCGTCTCCCTCCCTCCCTTTAGGTTAATACGGCAGCGGCGAGGCACACCGATGTGCTTCCCATTCAGCTCGCTCGGTTCCACGCCCCTGGTAACGACTGGAGGGACCGGCCAATAACGCAGCACGCTGGGGCACCACGGTGAGCCTATGCTGCTGCTGCTGCTGCTGTACCGTCCAAGTGTGACACATATCTGACACGAAAAACACCAACAAAGAATGTCTGGCATCAAAAAAACACAAAGCGGTCAAGAGACAATCCCTCGCTTATTATCGTCTGTGAAATTTCTTTCACGCCCTTCAACAACTCATCCAATCACATGTCTCTCTCTCTCTCTCTCTCCCTCCTGCTCCTCACTCACTGCTCAACAGCTTGCTGCACATCATTTCTTTAAAGAAAAATACAAAAAAATAACATGATCTGTGATCTCATTGCACACAATAAAAAATAGAGAGAATGGCTGCAGGTGTGTCTGCTGCTCTGTTAAACAGGCTGTATGCTTGCAGGTCCCGTCCTCTCCCCTCTTCTCCTCTCCTCTCCTCTCCTACAACATGACACCCAGCAGCTCGGTTTCTCCGGAGCTGCACCCCGCAGCTCAGGTGCAGTGGAGAATACGCATGGGAGGATAATGAACATCAGCAGCAGCAACAGGGGGAGTGAGACTGAGGTAAGTTGTATGAAGCCACTTTCTTTTTTATTTTATTGAATGATTCAGAAGCAGGTCACTTCTGCGTTTAGCTTAGATTTTTCTTGCGAGATGGACATAACAGTAACTCTGGTGCTGCAACATAAGACTACACACAAGCCAGATGCACTGCACTAAGCTGGAAAGAAGAAATGATAAGAAAAGAACAAGAGGAATTGAAAAATGCAATTACAAATGCAATACCGGTAGAAATTCAACACTGCAGGTATAATGATACAGTACTGTATGATAATATGTTTTTTTCAGGGCTGATACTGATTATTAGTAATCCAGGAGGCCAATAACCGATAATTAGCACCGATACATTTAGAGGTGAAACAGCCAGTGATGGAATGTAACCAACTACAATTTACTCAAGAACTGTACTTAAGGACAATTGGAGGTACTTTGCTTCAGTATTTTCCATCCTCTGCTGCTTGATACTTTCACTCCACTACATTTATTTGTTAACTTCAGCAAGCAAATTCAGATTATTCAGTACTGATCGGCTACTGCTCGTGACATTGGATAGTGTTGTTGTGAACACTGAAAACATAGAGTGGTGATCACTAACAGAGAAAGGATACTGCATCAGTAAAAATGCTGAATATCAGCTCTGATAATCGGCCGGACCGATCAGTCTACCCCTACTATATAGAATATATACAGTACAGATGTGTGTGTGTGTGTGTGTGTTTATGTTTATTGATCTATGATAAATCCATTAAAGTTGTGTTTGTTTGTTTTTTATCTCACTGGGAAGTCAGCTCCTAAGTTTTGCTCCTTTAACAGAGCAGTTTGATTGTCCAAATAAGATTTTGTGCATTGTACCATACAAGACTGTATATTTGAACAATTTTGAAGTACAACAGATTTGATCTGATAAATTTGGCAACTACAATCTTTTTTTTTTATTGTTTCTTTCTCGCAAACGGCTGTATCCAAATCCAACGAGGGCCACTGCACGATATGGTGAAAAAGTATTATAGCGATCATTTTGATAGATGATGTGTTGGCGATATGTTTCTGGATGACTGGGAATGACCATTTTTACATCACAATTTAAAAAAAAATCCTGAAAAAATCTTTTAAAATCATGATGATGTGACATTTCCAGGTCCGCACGAACACGTTTTCTTCATTATTCTGTCACACGTTACCAAAACTAGCCGCTTCATGCGATTTGGATAATGCACTTTGCTATATTGGCATTTCGATTATATTTTGTATAATTGTGCAGTCCTACATCCAACCATAGAGAAATCCAACAAGTGCTCACAGATGAAAACATTAAGTGCCTGAACTCAGTGGGAACTGAATGGAACTCAGTGCAGCAGTCGCGCAATAAATACTACAATTGTTGAGATTACATTTTTTAATTTTTGTCTGGAATTTGTCAAAGAGCTGTTGATTGACCTTTGCAGCCATTTTTCTGAAGCCATAGTTTGTGGTGTTGTTGTTTTCTATGTTTTCTATTTCTATGTGTGTTCTCCCTGTGTTGTTTCTGCATTTTCATGCCACGTCTGGCCTCCTCTCATATTACATGCCATCTCTATGTGGGGGGGGGGAGTGAAACTACATAAAATCTTTGCAGAACAGAAATGACCCTGAATGGGATATGTTGCATGTTCACACAGAAAAAAAGGAAATGAGAAAGAAAAACATTTCCACAGCGATTTCCATGTCTGTTTGTGGCATGCTGGGTCAGGTGACAGTCTGAGGACTGAACCGTTGTTGGCACCTGAGTGACCTTATAAATAATCAATGCGCTCCTTTGTTTCCACTTGACTGGCCAAAATGCCCACACACAAACACATGAACCAGTTTCACTTTTACATAATGTCATCCTCCGTCGTGCCACGGCCAGATTGTTTGCGGCCGGGGCGAGGACTGTTTATTGTGCTTTATGTGGCGATTTAAGTTGCCATTTGACGAGTAATTGCAATATTGTATTTCAGAGCTGCATCCAGTTTTACAAGGCAAGGTAATGGGCTTCACTGCTGTATGTCATCTCCATAGGCACTGCCTTAATAGCGCAATATAATTTCAGATTAATTTGTTCGTGTGTGTGCGTTTGAGGAAGAAGGGAGGAGGAAGAGAGATACCCTGGCAGCAAGAGGTACTTCCTTGTGACTGAGCTCTGCCAACAGAGGCAGAATGTAACACCCTTACGCTCAATAAAATGAGCAATTGGTCTCATTTACAATGTGTCTCTGACCGGTGTGAGTCAATGAGAATGGAATCAATCCTTGGTTGTTTTGCGGAGTGAAGATCTTTTATGCAGACTTTCCACAGGCTTTTAATATCTGGGCCCTGAAATTTAAGACCAATTAGATTCCGGATCAGATTTCAGCGGGGCATCCAGCACATTCTCCAGCATGTCCTTTTGTCTTTTTTTTTTTTTGAAAATCAGACGGTTTTTACGTTGCAACTTTCTCAAGACCGAGAAAGGGTTTTCCTTGCTTCCCCGTGCTCTTGACGGCCATGTTTGCTTTGCTCTGAGCGAGGCTGTAAAACTAAAAGCCCTACAGAGAATCATGGAAATTAGATTTACAGTTGGGTCGATCCTCATCTGGACGAGGGCCAGAGTTTGAGGTGAGTGAGCGAGAGAGAGAGAGGGAGCTTGCTGATAGGACATGATGGATTGAAAGCAAAGAAGTGCTGATGTATAAGAAAAAAAACAAAAGGAGGGGAAACACACACACACACACACACACAGACACACCGATGCAGTTACAGATGCAAGCTCACTTGCTCTTTCATCACATTGCTGAGCTCAATTAGCTAAATAATAAATGCACGGTCTCTCTGTGTCTTAGACGGTGTCCTGCATTATTGCTGCAAAAGAGCCGTCCAACCGTTACAAAGCAATAGTCATGACAAGCTCCCACGGTTACGCCGTAACTGACATGCAGGTATTTAGCTTAGCTGTAATCAGTTAGTGTGACCATGCGGGAAAAGGGGGTGACAGTTTAGGATTAGGTGTGGGAGTGGAATGAGTTCATTTCTTTTGCCTGGAAGTGAGCCAACGCTTTACTCGGCCTTTCAATACATGATGAAAAACTTTTTAATGGTTCAATTAGGTTTAAGGTTTAAGGTTCAGTCTCAGGAATTTAGAAACTGCAGACTTGTTGAGGCAGTCGGCCCGTCCGCTCACCGCAGCAGTGGATGTACGTCTGATCCTGTGTAGTACAGTGAGAGCAATGTAAACCAGCGTAAAGCCGATTCTGACCCTGATTTCAGAGGCTGCGCTCCAACCAGCTCTGAGACAGAAAGACAGAAAGATACTTCTTAATGGTGGGACGCAACTTTATTCACAGATGAGGTGGTAAAGAAGGTGTTTAAAAACACGGCACAATTTGGCACCCGTTTAAATCTCGCTTCGCCTGATCTCTCCCTAAATTTCCTCCAGGCCCTTTCGTTTTTTCAGCCCAATTACACCTCTCAATTTGACTCTTCAGGTACAGCGTAACAGTGAAAATGTATTCTCAATTCTTCCCCAAGACTGGGGAACAATTAACAACCCACACTTTAATATCCAATTTAGAAGATCTGGTTTATTACTCAGTCTACGTAAATGTGACGTGACTGTGAGCGTCTTCATTTGATCTATTAGAACTGTGCTGTGTTTTTGCATTGCATGTACAGTATATATCAGTCATATTCTTTTCAAACATTACTCGAAAGATCCCCTACAGATGGATATAGAATACTATATATGTGCTTATGTTTTTTTTCCATAAAAAGGTTAATCACCTTGCTTTAATCCTTCAAATGGCCTCGATTCCTACTCCGTCATTAAAATTCCAGAATCTACTAATATGCAGGTATTTTGAAGTAAGTTTAACTGCTCGACACAAGAGGCTTCATACTTCACTGTTCACTGTTAAGCTGTGTGTGTGCACCAAGTTTCCAAATTGTGTATGTTGAATATTGGACCATGATTGGCTTCCAGAGTATTTGTGATGTCACAGATCGTGCTGGTAGGCCCAACCCTTAAATTCAGATTTTGAACGACCACAGAGAAAGCTGTATACACATCATTTAACACAGTGAAGCTCAAAGATAGTCCCAGTTGTTTGGGTGGGATTTATTTATTCTTCTATCAGTTCATTCATCGAGTCTTAAAAATGTATCCGAACCTCTCATTATAGCACTTTTTGTAAATAAAAGACTTGACCATCTAATTTCCTTTGTAACATGTTCTCTTATACTTTAATATCAGCACTCTGACTGTTTTTAACACCTCCCTCCATTACATCTTCTGTTGCTCACGTGTACATTCATTCTTGCCAGTTGAATCTGTGTGAACCAACAGAGGAGAGAAAAAGAAAGGTTCCGCAGTAAGCAGAATATGTAAAATAGTGAATGAATTTTCTTTTTCCGCTATTCCACAGTGACGCATAACTGAGAATTTATAGAGTTTCAAACAACTTTTCTGTCTCTTCTCTGTCTCCCACATCCTCCTCCCTTCCTCCGTCCTCGGCGTGTCCCCTGAGTCTATTTCAGTCAAGGAATGAAGTGTGAATAATTCATCAAAAAAAATAAGCATCGAAACCTAGGACCAGCACAGAGCGATTGACTTAATGAGAGCCTTTCGTTTTAGACTGTGCAAAATAACAATAGATCCGTGATGGCTGTGTGACTGGCGAGGGCTTTGTTTCTCAAATGGCGGAAGAAATATGCGCATGTGGGTTGTCTTCTGTGGTTTCTTAATTTGATGTGTTGTCTTAATGAAAGCCTGGATCTGATGCATCCTGTAATATGGGTTCTTGCACGCCCCCCCTCCCCCAAGATAGGACAATGCGAGAGACCATGGCCTATATTCTCTATCTTCTACAGTACATCATCTCCTCTGCTGTGACTAGTTGTCCTCAGCCATACGATATGAGCAGATAGGACTGACTGAGTAGGTGACTTCAGTCTCTGTCCTCGCCTACAAACGACACTCAGGAGTTCTTCGTTTGCCGGTGGATTCTGGGGAAAACGAATCCGCACCGTTTCGAGACTGACTGCACCTTCCCAACCTGTGATCTCACAACAAGCATTATCTCACTGTGGTGTGTTGACTTGGGGATAAAGGGCTGTCTTTGAAAAGCCTGTGTCATTGTTTGAGAGCAGAATGGGTGACCATGACAAGTCATGACAGTGTGCCATTTTGTGGCGTTTGGCACAAGTCGCAGTCACAAGGGCACCACTCTGCACTACACAGCCTTCTTTTTCCCAAGGAATGTTAGGAAACATGTGTTGAAGAGCTGTTTAATTCCTTGTTATGAGTCTTACCACGGGGTGTTATGGCCCCGGGTGAAAAAGATCTGGAGAAAGCCCGTGGAGACTTTTTTTTTTTTTGGCTGGATGTTGTCGGGATGTGTCTGCAGTGTTCACATGAAGCGACGAATTATAAATTCTAAACTGATACGAGGTGCGCTGCCAGATGAAGGCGCCAGCTACATGTGTAATCCATCTCCCAAAAAGCTTATCAAAAGAATTAAACATGGCTTGTCACGGGATTGCAAAGAAACTCATCAAGATAAGTACTGCAACCAGAGTACGTGCTCTTCTCCAACCCCCACGACCACACCTTCTGTGCAGCTTGTACTTCCCCCTCATACATCAACTTAACCACGCCGGCTGATTGTTGTGAATCTCCCAAAGACATTGTAATTCAGCTGTAGCCTACCCTGTGGCAAATTAGAGGGTGCAGCTCCTCTTCTCCCTCTTTTTTTGTCTCTATCCCCGGAGCAGAGGGAAGACAGTTTGTACCAGCACTGTGGTTTGGTTAATCCCTGACAAGCTCTGCTCCCTGCAGTTTCAGGGGGAGTGTGGTGAGAAAAAAAAAAGAGGGAGGCTTCACTGTCGAGGAAGAGGCTGCGAGCACTGCTGATTATTTCCCGTTCGCAGCAGAGAGTATGCGAGCGCGCAGGCTTTGGCCCTGACGCGACCGAATCTTCAGTGAATGGCGCTCAGGTGTGAGCGAGGCATTCGCTGAACAGAAGGTCCAAGTGGACGCTCATTCAGCAGCAGTGCCCCAAGTTCAGGATGTATTTTCGGCGTTTGAAAAGCGGGATTTCTCATTTATCAACAAGCAGACTGTTTATCCGGTACCTGCTGACCCAGGGCATGTTTTTGGCTTCGTGGTGCAGAGTCCACGGGGACGGAGTAGACACACAAACGCACAACCTAGCTTAGCTTCCGTTGCATAATCACCGCCCACACAAGAATCAATAGCTTATAGAATTCAACCCTAAACTGAGATTTATCTTTTCTTTCATGCTTTCTGTTATCACCTGTTGGTAGAAGGGATACAGCCCGATTTACTCTCCTCCCAATGTCCCTTCTTTATAAAGTAATGTGAAATAATAAATGAAATAATGTGCGTTTTGTTATCTGCTGCATATACAATACGAGTAAAAATGTTGATGCTCAGGAAAAAGAGCCTGTCTCAGAAAAGCAGGATTAATGGCTGCTGTCATGAAAAGAGCCGTTCTGGGTTTTACTCAGTGCAGATATCCTGTTAACTCTGTTAGCCCGCTTGGAGGGACGGGGATATATAAGCAGGATATGAACGAAGGGTCACAGTGTCACACGCCTAACACAAAACAGACACACTGCTTTGATTTTAAAAAGTCAGCAAATCGTGTTAAAGAGGTCTCTCTGCAACACATACGGTATAAGATGCTCGGAGAACATGAAAATGTGCAGACAAGAGTGTGATCACTCGAAAACCGCAGCGAGCGGAAAAAGCCTCGGACACTTGTGCTTGCTGACTGGATCACGTTCACCATGTTTTAATGGGTCTGTTGCCAGTGTGTCAGTATCTCTTTGCCGTACTAATGGCTCTGTTTCCAAAGGTCACTCTTTGTAATGGCTGCGTGTTGTGCTAATTGGGTCAGAATGACAACCAGATCCTCACCATTAACGCACAGGAAGCACAAAATTACTGCTGGCCTCATCATCGTGCTGCCTCGTTGCTCTGTGAGGAGAACAAAACGCAGCAGGACAGAGCATGCTTCTCTGTTTACTTCCAGGCATTCTTCTTTCAAGGCGTTATCCCGGAGCCATAAACATTATCTCTGTGCCAGTTACTTTCTTCTCTCTCCAGGCCTCCCATCCAGATGCTTGGCCCGGCAGTCCAGCCTCCCTGAACATGAACCACTACGCCAACAAGAAGAGCGCAGCTGAGAGCATGCTGGACGTGGCGCTGCTGATGGCCAACGCCTCACAGCTGAAGGCCGTGCTGGAGCAGGGGCCAAACTTGTCCTTTTACACCCCCATCATCACCCTCATCAGCACCTCGCTCTGTCTGCAGGTCACAGTCGGGGTCCTGCTCATCTTCACAGGTGAGAGAATAAACAGCCCGAAGCCCCTTAAACAGCAAGCTTCACAACCTTCACGTGCCCTTTGTTTAACATCCCCCTCCACCCTGTCCCTCAGCAAGATTCACCAATGTCAAGTCCACTGATTCCTGACAAACAACCCATTGCCAGCGGTAGGCACGGCAACCAGACCTGACAGCAGGTCAGAGGTCACTAGGTTAGACTGCTCCCGGGTGTCCAGGGAGGGAGGTTGTTTCTCTGCTGTGTAGGAGAGACCGTGTTTGTTTTGGTTTCAAAGTCATTACTTAAAAACCTTTTGAACTAATGGGATACAAGGTTTATGTAGGTTACTTGTAGCTGTGTTCTACTCAGTCATCAAAGGTTTTTACAAGCAATGTTAGAGTCAGAATATTGATTGAAACACCAGTCAGTGTTAGCTACATCTGCCCTTATGTGCAGGGGCAATTGTAGCATATGGAATGCTTTCATATGAATACCAAGAACCACAGAATAGATACGGAATAAATATGTAAAACAATGTAATCTCCATTGAACAATGAATTCTAGTTTGATTAAAGCTAGGGTCGGTAAGTTATTCTTGAAGCTTTTTTTTTTTGTTGATATTTGTAGATAATCATCCTGACAGCAATCAATAAATGCTCTGACAAATGATAGAAAAAGCAATTACGATGCGCTGCACTCACAGTACACAGCCTCTGAGCTTGTAGTTCAGTAGCTAGCTAACTCAGTAGCACAGAGCACAAAGCCCCTGAGCCCAAGGCCGAGAGAGCAGCGGTGGCGATGACAGACTGTACTTCAGCCGCTAACTGACTAGCACAAAGCACACAACCCTGGACCCCTGGAACAGAGCGGCAGCGGCAGCAACAGCCTCCCTCAGCAGCTAATGTTAGCACAAAGCACACAGCCCCTGAGCCACGCTAACACAGCACAAGGCACACACATACAGCAGTAAGGAGTAGCCTTTTTTGACTGAGGTACATTCTATTTTGCTTGTGTTTTTAGGATTGGGGCATTTTGGTATTTAACAGAGTTGTTTATTTATGTATTTATTAGCCTGATAAAGCTCAGAAATCTTGTTGAATGTAGCACACTAGCCACAATCACATCCTCCTGCCAGCCAGCGACAGTTTTGGGGCAGTCGTTGTCTGCAGTAAAGCAGTGCACGTTCATGTATTAAGGAGAAGTGGCTCTGGAGGAGGGTCATGGGATATTTTCAGCTGAATACTTTTACCAAACAGTACAATTAATAGTACAATCATACAAGTGCTCCCAGTCTCCCCTATGTGTGTGAAAATGTGTCAACGTGAGTCATTGAGCATGTGTACGCATGTCCTGGAGTAAATGGGAAGAAATAAAACAAACCACCAAATATAAAGGTGCCATCTGTTCACACATTCAGAGATTTTGACGATGTCTGTGTTAAACAGCTGCATCTGTGGGTGGGAAAAAAAAACAGGTCCATTAAGATGGGAAGATGAGTTTAGATGAGATGTAGCGGCGCAGGTTAGACTGCAGATATACATATATGTATATATATATATATATATATTTTTTTTCCTCTGACGGACTGAACTTTAACCAGATCACACTGACTCATCTCAGCTCTTGCAGGAGGACTAACTGTCACTTTATCTGCAATATAACTAAACTGGTGTATACAAACGTATCTCTTACCGGTTAAATAAATCACAATGGCTGTAATTAATAAATGTTTTCTTAAGTTTTTTTCTAAAGCATCACGTGTCAGAAAGAAGGTCAGTCAGCATGTTCGAGTCATCACGCATTCATGAAGGCCCGCCGCCCCCCCCTTTTGAACACCAAATCCTCTGACTCCACCGGCCCCCCAACAACCCCCCTCGTCTCCACCAGAATATCAAACACATCTCATTCTCATCGCTCTTTTCATTCCTTCGTTTTTCTTTGACTGTTCTGAGCCCCGCTGCCCTCTCTGTTCTCCCCCCTCCATCCTCCCCTCCCTCTCCAGTGGATCCAGCTCTGTCTAATGGAGCCAGTGATGCGTAATGTGAGTGGCCTACATACCACCACCACCCTCCCCACAACCCCAGTCCACTCCACCCCAGGCAGATCAGACACACACATACACAGTCAGGAGGGGTCCTTACACCATTTAACCTTTGGTAATGTCCCTCAAACACACACACACACACACACACACACACACACACACACACACACACACACACACACACGCACACACGTACACATAGCATGTGCTTGTAGAGTCACCGGTCACTCCCCACTCACACACCTTAATTTTGACATTCATCATTAGTCAGTTCCTGTGATGATGAAGATGACAACATTTGATAGTTTACGTCATTCTCACATAGATTAGAAGTTTTTTTGGTTTTCTGTTTTGTTTAGATCAAGGTCTTAACAGAGCACAAATGAAATGAAGCAGTGAGAAGGAAATAAAAGCTTCCCTTGATCAGGTCACTCTTCCCTGCATTGTTTTTACTGTTTGTTGCTGTGTGCTTGGAACCAGAAGTGTTTTGTCTTTGCCTGTCTCAGATGATAGAATCCATAATGATAGACTCATGCCTAAAAATAACAAGTACTAGGATGTTACAAAATTAACCAATCCTCTAAATGACATCATTGATTGAAATGGTGACCTTTACACAAACTGAGTTTGCACTATGATGAATATGACAAAATACAGAAATGGGCAAGTGCAGGAACAGATATCAATTTTGTTGTTGTTGTGCTGTCCACAGACAAAGAAATATTACCCTAAATAATGACGTTAGACTGCTTGCGTTTGAGGTCAACTCATGCTACGCCTCCTCAAACTCGGATATCAGAAATCCAAACGGACCTATTTGGCTTTTTCGGAAAGTACAGCTGACTAAACATTTCTGTCAACGCCTATCACAGATATAAATAGAAGATTAATGTATTTAACCAAGTTTTACACAGAAGTAATGCATCATTTTCTTATCAGTCATCAGTCATGTCAGCAGTTTAAAAGTCATGTATATAAGCAATTTTCTTACACTCTTAGAAATATGGGTTCCGAAAAGGCTCTCCCTCCCTGTTTTCAATTTCAATGGCTCTTTGTAAGACTGAGTGATTCATTAAGAACCATTTCCATCCAAATGTTTGACTTATTAAAAAGTGTGTGAATGTTTTATCAATTTAGACATTGGATTCTACGTGAAACCCTTGGAATATAGAAGGTTTTCCAGTAGAACTACCTTCGTGGGTCCTTATTAGCACCCTAAGAGAGTTCTGGGTGGAATCATAAAACCATAGAAAGGTTCTCCATAGAACCTCTGTAGGGGGTTTCAGGGTGGAGCCTTCACAGATGGTTCAAGGTGTAACCCTTTTATGTTGGGTTCTAGGTAGAACCCTCTAAAAGGTTATAAAATGATCTACTAAGACCCAAAAAGGGCTTTACTATTGAGACAAGCCAAAGAACCTTATATTGTTCTAGTAAGTACTTTTTTTCTAGGAGTGTAGAATAAAGAAAGTTGTGAAGCATCAAGTTGATAAAACTATGTTCAGTATGTTTTCTGAGCTATTAAAGATGAGCCCAGGAAATCAAAACTGGAAATCAGTATTCGCAGACACAGCTATGTAAAATATCTGTTGTTATTTCCCCTGTGATATGTTTAATACACGAATGAAAATGGATTTACATACGGCAGTCTTTTGTTGCTATTTATAAGAAAAGAGAACATTAAATTATTTGTGAAGTAACACAGGTCTTATCCCAAAACTAATCATAGCTTGTGCTCATGTAAAAGTGAACATATTTTCAAAGAGTTTCCAGTTTTAATTTCGAAAGGACCAACTATGCAAAATCACGACAAGTTTTTGTTTGTCCTGCTCTTTTGTGTTTCGTCCCCTTTCTCCTCATATGCTTTTGTCAAAATTGAATATTGGATTCAGTACATTTCTGTGGGATCACTCATTAACATTTGAACTGCCTGCACCCTGAATTACACACATATTGACTCATAGCTGACAGTAAATCTGTGTAGAATGACTTGGCTTGTTTTCCAGAATAAGGTTGAATGCTGATGTTTGAGTGGACGTTCATTGAGTGTGTGTTTTTGTTATTAAGTGGTATTTCCTGGTTTTGTCCACAGTTCGATGGAACCTGAATGATGAACGAAAGCACTGGAGGCTGAACTTTTTGGAAAACTTGACCACGGGCCTGGTTTTTATGATAGTGGTCGTCAATGTCTTCATTACGGCCTTTGGGGTCCACAGGCCGAACCGCAGCGACTGACCAAGAACACGCGCAGGTATTCTTTCTCTTTTTGCTTATGTTCATCCTCTTTCTCTGCTCCCCTCTCTCTATACAAGCAGTTTCTTTTCTCTCCTGCCTTTTACTGTGCAGTTTGCCCCAATAGACATCCGTGTAGTCAGCATGTTTTTGGTCCTCTCCCCTCTCCTGACCTCCTGACCCCAACCTTCACAATCCTCCCTACCTGACCTACAAACACACTGACATCTCTGGTCTCCCAGAGAAATTTCCAGCGGAAAACAACTCAAGAACAAAAATCCAGCCACTGTTCATTTACCAGAAAATCATTGTCCTGCGCTGCGGAAAACAAGAGAGAAACAGCAAAGGAGGGGGACAAAGGGGTCTGGTACACAAACAACAAAACAATTGTTCCTCTTGGACAAACAGGAAAGTGGAGACAGGCACATGTGACCTCACGCTGTCTGCCCGAGAGTGACCTCGGCGATCGGCCAGACACACAACCACAGTTACACGAAAGCTTCACAGGCTTCAATTTTTAATCACGATGATGACGTACAAGCAAGATGTCATCGTTCCCTTCCAGACAGCTGATGAATCTGTCGAGTAAATATATACACAGCAGAGGAGGGCGTGCCTCATGTGACTCCAGCACACCTTCACAGCTTCAACCTCACCGACACATGTCCCCGACCACAGGCGTCGTGTCTAACGTACAATTATAACAACGTTTGGACTCTCCGTGCTATGAGCAAAGCCGGAGAGCGTCTGTGGTTCTCTGGACCGGCAGATGGTGAGTCAGAGTCAACACAGCACAGAGCCCAGCAGAACTGCTTGTTAAAATGGAAGCTTTAATTAGTCTGTATTTCAGCAGTGTCACTGAGACCCTAATTAGAGCCCATGCAAATGCTCAGTTTATACACTTGAGTGGTTCAACACACAACGTTTTTGAGCCCGTTTCGCACAATCGTCCGCTCGAACACCACCAGAAGAATATGCATGCCCGCGTCTATCATCTTCTCAACGTGACTGTGACAGAGCACCTTCGAGATGACAAACCAACGTCACAATCTGATCCTCTTCCTCCTCCACAACTATCACTGGTAACCGTGGAAACTGCCAGACGAGCCGCGAGCCAGATTCATGACACACACCGGCTCCACTCAAGGCAGATCTGTAGACTGATAAATATATACATAATGTATGGCTCCGACTCTTCTGGCTCTGTGGTGTGGAAGGAGCTGACTCCGCGGGGGGTACGACATCAGAGGATGCTGATGAGCAACGAGGAGGTTTTTTTGGGTTTGTGTGAAGCGGGACTATTAATAGAGGGCTCTCGTGGGAAAACGTGGATGCCAGATTAGAAACCGGACAGTCACCCCTGTGACACTTCCAACCCCCTTTAACACCCACATCCCCATCTCCCTCTCTCCCGTTCTCTCACTCCCCTCTCTCATCTGTTGCTCCTTCTTTGCAGAGAATACAGAGGCGGAAAAAAAAGTGACGCTCAGTGACGCAAATCTCCAGAGATCCGACACCTGACACCTGACACCTGTACTGTACATATGCCATCTTTTTGGTGCGGCCATTTTCCTGCTGATTCACTCAAATAAGAAGTGCTTGAAAGGGCCTTAAGTGAGTATGAGATGCATCCGCCCCTGTACACGAGTCTTCCTTGAGCAGTCAACAGTGTTTGATGTAACATTTAATTAAGTTGACTTCAATCTTTCAATCAATTTGATGTCATTATTAATTAATGCTCGCTTGTCTGTTGCCCTCGATTTGTCATTGTTAGAGCACTCCAGTACATTTTCCATCAGCCCTGTTGCCCACTTTGGTGCACTGGATGAGGGAGCAGTGCCCTCTAGTGTAACTTTCAGATAGATGAGATACATGTGCAATCATCATCTCCATTTCATGCTCACAGCAGACACAACAGTTGCCAGATACAAGCGTGGAAAAGCTTACCACCCTGCTGCTCACTGTGACCATACACGAATGTACACATGTCTGTGCATATCTTTTGTCATACTAGATTAAAAAATAAGATGCAACTCCAGGTGATGCCAAAATGTTTTGTGCTTTATTTGAGCAAAAGTTGAACATCGTTACTCAACAAGTCAAATTCAAGTGACCAGGGCTGCAATCGGATAGTCTTCACTGTTTAGGAAGGTTCCCAACAGAGTGAAATGGGAAACAATCCAATGCTGCGTTCAAGACAGCCCGGAAACTCCCATTGGAACGCGTATTTGTAGGCATACAGTTGCCTTTTTGTGATTAGGCTCCGGAAAGGAATATTTAGATATGTTTCCAAATATGTGTGCAGTAAAATAAAATGTATAATGGCGTCTACTCACAGAAAAATAAAGGTGCCAACTGGAACCAAAAATGGTTCTTCGGAGTGATGCCATAGAAGAACCATTTTTAGTTCCACAAAGAACCTTTTAGCAAGAGGTTCTTTGAAGAACCATTCCTGCAAACGGTTCTTTAAAGAACCCCCAAAGGTGCCTCAAAGAACCATCAAAAAAATTTTAATTAATGAAAATAGTTAGTTGCAGCCCTAATTTCATGCTATTACATGCCAGCAAATTACTCCAATAAAAATGAAGAACCTTTAGTACTTTAAAGAACCACATAAAGTATGCGAAGAACCATCCCCTATATAAAAAGGTTCTTCAATTGGTGATGGTTCTTTAAAGAACCAGAGAGCCTTTTGAAGAACCATTTAAGAACCATTATTTTTCTGTGTGTATTACCTCGTGTGTCAAAGACGCTGCATTACTGAGGGTGTAACTGTATAAAAGACATTTATTTTCTAACAGTCAGCCAAGACTTTTTTGTTACCTTTTGGCATCTTGCACCTGGAACACTTGGAGGATGGGAGCTGGAATTTTTAACTTAGTAAATTCCGACCTCCAACGCTGACTGGAACGCAGCAGCAGATGTGGCAGATCTTTCCTATCTCCGTCAGCACATCCTTTACTAAAGGAAACGAGATGATGCCAGCCCACAATTCCTTGCAGTCCTGGTTTGAGTGCAGTCGGTTGCAGTTGTCTTGACCTCATGATGTTTTCCATCGAGGTCAAGGAAACGCATAAAGGAAAAGATTTAGGTTGCAGTCCATGTCCCTGCACACGAGCACAGGTGCTTTCACTTCCGTTGACCAATTAGACTTCTTCTCAGGAAAGAGTGGGTGTGTACAAACTGCGCTTGATTGACAGTTCCCCCAACTTCCTGTTGGTTTTGTTCAGAGCCCTTGAGTAGAGAGAGTCGCGTCGTCTCCATTTACTCCAACTAACCTTTTTTTAAAAAGCAATGGCGGATCGTGGAGCATCACAATACTGCAAATACTAGCAGCCCAGTACATTAAATCAATCACTCAGTAAATCATGTTGTAACTACAAACTGCCAAACATCGCACTTCTGTGTCTTTATAAATTGCCCACTTAGAACTCCCTGGAACTATCTGAAGTCTCAATGAATCACGTGACGATCAGCATTTTGTACTTCGGTTGTCGTGACTCTCTCTGTACTCTCTACAGGACTCTGATTCACAATTTGATTCACTGATTCACGCACACAATTAATCCATTTAAGACTCACACATACAAGAATTATGCCAGAACATTACATACATGTCAGGGGTTAATAAACAACCCCTCAATTCGTGCTTACATTTTAGAAAAAAAAGGTCTCTTGCTCTCAAGGAGAATATGAGTATGGCACAGCAACGTGGCAAATGTCATGGCTTGTCCTTCTCTCAGGGCTTGTTCTTCACCTTACCAGCCTCGCTTTTACTGTTTTCCAACCTCAGCGTAGGAAATTAAAACATCTTTACTAAGTCTTGCTGCAGAGCAGTGAAGAAACGGGCCGGTGCATCTCAGCGTCTCACCCTCTGTGGGCAGAAAAGAGTGGCGACAAAAGGTTTCAGGAAAAACGGAGGGAGAGGATTGGATAAACACAAACAGAGTGGAAAGTGAGTTTTTTTTAATATGAAAAGAGGGGCTTTGGATGCTTTTGTACATTGATATTCAACAGTAATTTTCAGATCTCGGTGGACAAATAGGTCTGAAGAGCTCTCCATCATTCTGTATGACTCACCTCTGCAATAGAAGAGCATTGCAATACAAACTACGAAACTGAAACAGCTCAGGAAGAACAATGGTCCTGCAGAAACAGAGAGAAGAAAGATGAAGTAGACCAATAATGAACCAGCAGGTGGGCACACTGAATGTGCATTAGTAATAAATCAGATTAACAAAAAAATAACAAAGACACACTGGAATGAAAACCAGCATATGTGGCAGGAGCCTGCTCAGCTGCTCTGTGGAAAGACGCCTGTCTTGTTTTTCGAAGTCTAATCACGCCGTCATTTCTTTGCATGACTCGTGATTCGAAGTCAGTGATGACCCATTTCCCTGCTGCCTGACACACCTTTGACCCAGTGGATGTGCCCCCTGACTGTTCAAAGGAATGCAGGACAGAGGAAGCTGTTTTGGAATGGGGTGGGTGGGTGGTGGGGGGGGGTTTCACGTGAGCTTAACTGGCCCACAAAGCCAAAGCTCTGGATGCGACGGGGTGATGAATGGTGAAGCAGTGCAGAACAGTGGGGCCCACATTCTGATGCCAGGGGTTAAAAGGTTCAGCAGACAACTACATGTGCTGAAGAACAAAGCTCGGTTGGGCTTAAGGGGGCTTATCGGAGGATCAGCGAGGGGGGACAGAGGCACCCCGACAACCACACACAAACTGTAAGACCACCATATTATAGAATCAAACCACAAATCATTATAACATTACATTACTGTCCACCGTTTCATGAGTTTAGAGACACCGTCTTTAAACCGCTCATCCATGATGTGAAAAAAAGAACAGAAGAAACAAAATATATGAATAGTAACAGACTAGATCTATGGATTAGATATGCATCTACTGTCCCTGTTATGAATCACCCCCCTCATTATTAAAGCCTCTGTCACCTCGTACAAACACCAAATTCCATTCTTTAAAAAAAACTTCCTCTCGTTTCAAAGTTAGCGTATCGTCACATTTTAATGCAGTTCTGTGCAGGGACATTCGGGTATATATCATATCGCTTTCTCTTGCTTTCTCTTAAGATACACAGATTAAAAATAATTTAGTGGCCATAGCTGTTTCCTTCCTTCAATCATTTTAACTCCAGAGATGTTCTGCTTTCTGTCAGCTCTGTTTTTGGCCGGTTTATGGCTAGTTGACATTAAAAGGGCGGCACAGAAGGACATGGACGTGTTGTAGTCAGTGTGTGAGATAGAGAGGCACAACGTTTTAAGACTCTATGCTTTTTAATGTCAAATTCTGTTGGAAAAAATACAATTCAAATACCAAATTCCTGTACTTTTATCACAGAATCTCTGTGTCGTGATACAATCGTCTTCATGGGCAACATATTGGGATCGTATTGTGTTGTGAGTTACTCTGTGATTCCCTGCTCCACTTTCTTGGATTGTTTTGGTAGACTATAATTACTTCTCAGATGTCAGAGAGTGATGCACCAAAGAGGAAATGTTTTCATATCAGATCCAGCTCACACTTGCGCATTTCATGACGATAATATAAATTGACTGACCGCTCACTCACTCAGTTAAGCTTAAAATCCCTCCAAGGTGATTTTTCCTAAATAAAATAAAAACACGTACACAAAAAATAATTTGCCTAAAACTGTGACATGTAAAATTCCTTCTAATATTATTACATTATATTCGATGTAAAGTCACATTTAATCCAAAAATGTTTCCATCAAGTTGAGTGATGATTGTGTATAAATTAACTAATGAGATGTGTGATTCATTACAGGAGACAGAAAAACCGATTTGAAATGCATAACTTTTATGTTTCACAGTGACATTGTAAGTTCCTGCATGGACTGTGTAAGGTTAACTTGAATAAAGTATACACATTATATCAGACTAGGTTATTTAATTTATTCACATTGACCCAACAAATTAGATGGGAAATTTAAAATACTGTCACAAAGAAGTCATTTATTTATTTTTTCAAGTGTATGGTGAACTTTGAATAGTTGTTAAGAGTAACAGTAAGTACTCAAGGATGGTACGAATTTGACTAAAGTGTACAAAAACCACCAGTTTGAATCTTGGTTGTACCAGCACTCAGAAAGTAGATGTCTCTTTTGATTTAATATAAAAAATGTAAATCAAAAACACGACGCACAGGACAGTAGTGTGGGATGTTAATTAGATTTACCTCTGTCGTTAAGCGCATATCGCTCTGGGCAGATTTCCACATTGTACGTCCATTTTGGATCTTCCATCTCTACAACAGAGGGTAAAAATAGTCACTGGTTAAATGGGTAAACCGCACACTTTAAATAACAGCCTGTGTATTGCCAGATCCACGACTTTAACTGCAGCCCAGGCTTCCCTCTCTCTGTGTCTTAAATAGGATGAGCTTACCTAAGGTCACACAAGGCTACTACACAGCAGGGGATCCACCGTTACACGACACTGGGGAAGTTGCTAGTGAGATCACAGTCTCATTCAAAACATATTGCATGAAAGAAAAAAATAAGTATGGCACTTATGGGTAGATGCACTAATGCAGACATGACTAGTATAAGCAAGGCAAGGCATTTCTGCTCTAAGTTACATATAAAAAAAACACATTCAGATGTGAGTCTGCAGGAGCCGAATCTTTAAGAAGAGAGCGTTCTCACCTATCTGCAGCGCTACTTGGAAATCTTCCTCCACTGAAACCTCTCACCTCTCTGTATGACTCTGGTGGGCAGGCTGGAGTAGACGTCCTCAGCGTGGATGTGAAGTCCTCTGTAGAATTCGTGACAAGCCTCCTCTCCCTTCCCATGCAGGTGCTTCAGCAGCTCAGCTAACCGCACCTTGGTGGGCACGCTCAGGTTCCTGAACTGCAGGGAGACACACGCTGAGTTGAATGGCAGCCAGAGTTCAAATTCAGTTTAGCACATTCAAGTGACCGAAAACAGGGTTGTTTCTTGTGTCGTGTGTTATCTGTAGTGACCCTGTGGGCTTCCTTGTCGCTGAGTATCTGGGGGTAGATCCTGTTGAGCTGCAGCACCAGTGCGTCAACCAGTTCAGTGTCCATCCTCTGGTCTGAGCACAGGAAGTGAGCGTCCTTCTGGAGCTGCTGATGGTGATCGTCAATGTCTAAGTCAAGGACGAGTGAGAGATAAAATGTTAAACGCGTGTTGAATAAAATGAGCCCTACCCTTCACTCGTTTGTGCTGAAGTGTGGAGAAAGAGGTCGTGACCCTGAGTAGTAAAGGGCACAGAGCTACAAGGCTCCAGTCGAAGGCCTGCAGATTTATGTCTGGTCTTAAGTAGTTTCTTAGTAAGCTGGTCTTGGCAGCAGTTCTGCTCTGAGAATAAATGACTGAGAGGTTAATTCTCTTGTTTAGGAAGGTAAATACACTTGCTCTCTGGCAACGCTTTATTCAATTCATGAAAATAAACCGAATCATTTGACTGTAATGTCTGAAAAACATGTCTGAGCGAGGGTGTTCATCAATAACAGAACACAGTAGTTACAGTGGAGTGTTTTTGCTGGTTGTTGAAGGCGTTGGATCAATTTGATGCTCATTTTTCAGCTGAGGCTTTTAAAAAGACACAGTCCCTGATTTTGTTTCAATTCCTATACAGCACCGCCAAATCTGCAAATTTCCTGCCAACTCCCTGTTGATTTCCTCCCCTCGCTCACTTTGGTGGAAGAAGACGGTGTGAGAAGAGAGACAACGAGAGGACTTATAACAAAAAAAAGGTGGCACGCAGTATAGAAGCAGCCATTCGTATAGCCCGACCGATGGATGGATTTCCGGGGTTGATGCCAATACTGGGGTGTAAAAAATTCCAGTATCGATATATTCTTACATAAACAGAATATTTACATAAACGCACTTTTGCGATGATCCCTCCGATGTAGCTACCAAACACTCGACACAGATATGTACCGTACGTAATGGAGGCAGGATATTTTACAGTTTCACAAAAAACGTTATCGTCCACAATGACATCACCGCACTGAAACAAGAGATTTTATCGAGATTTTAATAATTATAAATGACCCCATCATCTTTTTCTGCATGACTTTCTCAAAAGAAATGTGTCTACAAGTTGTTAGTTCTACACCGCTGCATACTGGACAACATACACATACCAATATGTCTATGAGAGGCCAGTATCAGCCAAAGGATATTGTGGTCTAGTCATTAGGATTTCTTTAAAAAATGTGTCCCGTGTTACAGTTTATCCTCCAGTTTATCGCTCAACATCTGTACAGTTTATTTCTGCAGCATGCTTGTTTAGTTTTTCATTCGATCCAGCTGCTAAGATCTTTAAAAAGGTGCATTATGCAGTTCTGGGGAAGACCTTTTTTTTTGTAATTAGAAGAGAAAAATTGATTCTCATGACTGAATGAACAAACAGTTTCATACTGTTTTTGCTTTATTGATACTTGCTAGCTTCCAACATGGCCGTGGGGACCTTATTCTTCTCTGAGAACAGATTGTTTATTCAATCATGGAGATAAATTCATATTTTTTTTAAATTCGTATTATTACTTTAGTATATGTTTTTCCAAAACTACATAGCGCACCATCAAACAAGTGAACGCAGAATATCCTGGTATAAACTGAAATAAGGCGGATTAAATTAAATAAAACTGCCTCATCACAGTGTCAGACTTATGCCAGTTAGTTATTTAAAAAATAAAACAATCCTTGGACCAAACCATCACTCTTATTTTTTAATAAAGGCAGAATTTATTGAACAGAATGCGAAAACCTGCCCGTCAAACGGCTCATGTTTTATTTATAGGCTCAGTACGTTCAGGCTGCATTAAGTGATGTTAAGTAACACCCAAATACGTGTTCACATACAGAATGATAGATGAATGTATTCAATCAATAACAGCGACCACACTTCAAACTGATTCTATGCAACAAGTGGCACACACGCTCTCACACACACGCACACACTTCACTCCAGGCGGTCATCCAGCCCGTGTATCCTTCAAGTCGCTGCGCAGGGGATTACTGCAAATCATCAAAACATCTTACCCTTCGGTCACAAACCTGTCATACTGACAAACACGCACGGAGCGTGGGTCTTTGCTCGCTCCGACCGACAGCCTCCCGGTGAAACTTCCTGTTCTCCCCCGGTGTGACGGTCCCTGCTGTCCCGTTACATCAGCACGCTGCGCCGCCCTGCGCCGCCTGCGCCTGCCCGGGGCCACGTGTCTGACCTCGGGGCCACATGATCGTTATCAGCGCGGTACACTGAGCTGATTACCAGGATCTGATTAAGATATCTGCTGCACACACTGAGCCACAGAGGTGTCGTCTATCACTTTATCACAGTCCCCTTCCTCCGTTCATAATGACTGCACTCACTGGGCACGTTAGACCAGGCAATAATAATAATAATAATAATAATAATAATAATAATAATAATAATAATAATAATAATAATATTTTTTCAGTGATACAATCTGTACCATGTCACTTTGTGTGTTGAACATACAGTTAAAGGAGACGTATTGCGCTCATCTTTCATCATTTTATTTTGGGTTACTACTAAAATAGGTTTACATGCTTTAGTGCTCAAAAACACCTCAGTTTCTCCGTCTCTGTTTTAGCTCCTGTCTCTTTAAGGTCCCCCCCTTCAAGTACCCAGTCTCCTCTGATTGGTCAGCTCGCACAAGCCTGACCCAGCACTGATGGAGCAGCTGTGCTAACTCGATTCTTACGTGCCAAATTAGCCGCCATAAAGCCACACAGTTGTCTGACTAAATATATATTATAATAATAATACAAATAATGAATGAAGCCAAGGCGGGACTACTGACGAGGCGTTTCAGCAGCAGTGTTCTCTGCGGGAGAGAGGAGCTTCTGTGGATGCAGATTTTGTACTTGTATAACTTTCAGCGCAGGAAAAGGAAAAAAGAAAAAAAGAAAAGAAAAGCATGACAGGCCTCCTTTAAAATCTGCACCGCTGCACAGTCATGTCGGCCTGTAAACATCTGCCCGAGAGAGAAACGTACACCATCACACTCCCTCCGTCGTTACCAGAAGTGTTTAATTTATTGACATTCTTCAAAAATTGTATTTACATACTGGCCAGTGGTTTCCCAGCTGCTCTAGTCCACCGACTTCCTCAGCTGCCTACAAAGTAAACCTCGATTGTTAACTTTAACCTCAACATCACATTTAAGCTTGTTCCTGGAAAGCTCAATTACAGGGAGTCGTCCAACAAGGCCGGTGTCCTGGAAGTGCAGTAGCTTCTCTTTTCAGACAGAGGGCAGTGTGCCATTACAGTTTACAAAAGGCACATGAGTCTGTCAGATCAGTATGCCTATAGAGCCCTCACACTGTGTAGAACTGCAGACATAAACATTTCAACAAGATCAGGAATGTTCAGTGGATATTTCCCATAGTCCTCACTGATACAGACGACACTGACATATATTTGGTCAGCAGACAAGTTCTTGACTCACACTGATATAATCCGTATGGAAAATTCTTTGGCAGGGTTTATGTTCCTCGAGTTAGGCTCATCCGTGGCCGACAGACTGCTCTGCTGTCCTCCGTACTGCCACACCAAACCAGGCCCCGTGGCCGAGATCTGCACCATGCCCGGGCTCGTGGGTTGACTGGAGGACGGAGGAGGTCCGAAGTACTGAGGTGGCGGACCGGAGATCTGTGAGGACTCTGCGTATCCGGGTAAGAGAGGCTGGTCGTAGTCATTGCCGGGGAGAGCAGAAAGCTGAGGAGTCGGGCCGTACGTGTTGCCAGGACCATAGGTGTACTGCTGATGACATCTGAGGAGGAAAAGACAGGAAGTTTCTTTAATGTTTCAGCTGGTTTAGGGACGTTTTTTTCTCCCTTTTTGACTGTTTCAGCACGCATCTCACCTGCAGGCCCGCATGTTCTCACACATAGCTGGGTTTCCAGTGTCCCACAGTGAGAGCACCTTCTCCTGGGTGTTGTTGTTGTTGTTGTTCCTGCAGTTATGGCTGTACCGAGACCTGCTGTCCTCCCGACGTTGGGCCTGCTCCTCCCACTGCCACACTTCTGCATCCCTGTTTAAAACAACACATTCAAACCTGAACGTCAGTATTTCCAGCCCCGTCGCCAAGATGTACGTGTCAAAACGACACTTCATCAGTGTTTATGACCCGACTCTTTTTATGACAGGAGGCGGTCAAACATGTGTTCAACATTTGTACGCATGACATGGATGTTTTTTTTTACGGAGACCTCAGGAATATTTGTGCAACCAGAGCATAAGCACACAGTTATTGCAAGATACCATTAACCTAAAGCAACGTAAAGTTTCAACATATCCTTGGTTTTGCAGAAACATACATTGTTTTTTTTTTTTTTTAAATGCATCACAGGGAACTGACTGATGTGTCTCTTCTTTGTTTTCCTCTATCCTTTATCTTCCAATGATGAAAGTAACCCAGGTACTGTACTTAATCACAATATTGGGGTACTTGTCTTGAGTTTTTCCATTTCTTGTTACTTAATACTTCTACTTTACTCCGTTTGTTGTACTTGTGATGCTTACTTTTAAAAAAAAACAGCTCCAACTTGCCCTCAAATGCCACTAATGCATGATGCATCATTATTAACAATGCTGCAGTCGGGGAACTTGTTAGAATCCCCAACTGCAGCATTTAATTTCAGCCACCCTTTAAAAGAAAATCTGCAGCTGAAGAACAGTTTGTGTTTTGTTTACTGTGCTTCAACACGTCGACATGGAGCTACAGAGGAAAGCATACAGCAGATGGACCGACGTCTGTCGTTCCTGTACGGTCAACCATAACAATATCAAAAATCTGCCTTCTAAAACAGATGTCTTTTTTTTTTTTCGTGCGTCAGCAGACTAATTTGCCTTCTCTTCCGCAAATCTCTAGACGGTTATGGAGATGCATTCAACAGTTGGCTGAAGGAACCTTTTCAGTTCCTTGACAAGTAGGTCTTGGGATGAAATATTCGGGTTACTTCGGTTGGAAATGTGGCTTTTAAGTACATTTTGCTAAAAATACTTAGTATACTTTCACTTAAAGGTTCCCTGTGGTGTTTCTGACTCAGACTACAGGTGGCAGAAACATACCAAGATGTCCAGAAATGTGCCAGCAAAGGCAGCGATGAAGGAGAGTATGAGCTAGTGAAGATGGATGTGAATAATGCTGGAATTAAAATACTTAAATGACACACGCACGTGGCTCTTTGGTGTAAACACCTTCAGCAGGATGTTTCCCTTTCACTCACCTCTCCTCCTGTTTCCTCTTGTCCTCTTTGATGCAGTCGAGCAAACAGCAGGTGATGAAGGCCACGGACATGATGAAGATGATGGCCGAGCTGACAATGGATGCCAGCACGGCCACGCGGAAACCGTAGTCCTCGAAGGAAGACATAGCTGGAGTGCGAGAGGGGGAAAAGACCGCTGAGTGATTCATCGACTTCATGTCCACGTCAGGCACGCCACGTATTAGACACCTCCATTCATCACGCTGCAGAATTCATATAACAATTCCTGATCGGACCAGATTAACACCCTAAACACCGTGCAGAGGAAGCCTGGCACGTTGACTTGCCATACGACTAGTCTGTCATTATCATTTAATCAAAGGAGATAGTGCAACAAAGTTCATCATGGAACCAAAAATCGTCTCATTTCTTTTCAGTTTCACATCAGACTGCTTCTTCTCTCCCGTGACGATTGACCCTGGAACATTATTAAGATTGTGCTCTCACTTTTTCCACTCGCTCACCAAAATAATGACTAACTGTGCACCTGCTTGAATTCATTCCTCCCTACCTGCATTAACATATTATTTTCTCCGGAACGCACCCTTACATAATTTAGAGCATTAATTAGCACAAGTCGACTAATACCTTAATCGCCTTCATGTAAGATTGTCCATAGCCACAATGCCCGTCACATAATGTTTAATATATATTCCATCTCTTCAGAATAATGAGCTGACAGACAATTCGGGGATGAAGTTTTGCCGCCGCTGCAGTTCTCCCAGTAATAGTATTGGAAACATTTAATCTGCACGCAAAACACATTTCAGCGTAGGAATAATTAGATTCATGAAGAGCGGGCCATTCTTTCGATGTATTTCTTTCGACTATCGTGTCTAAGTTTTATACTCACGTTTACAGTAGGGCCCCCCCACCCAGTGGGTGCTGTTGGTGTCCATGATGCACATCAGCTGACTCCCGATTAGTTTGTGCTTGGCCGGGCACTGCAGGGAAATGACTGTGCCCACATTGGTGCCGTTGCCCTGGATGATCCTCTGGGTGCCCAGGGCTGGCAGGGGCTGGGGTGTGCACTGGGCCTGGGCCTGACCTAAGAGAAAGAGCGCGCGCGTCAAAAAACACTTGTAGTGATTGCGTTATGGTGCAGACGTTAGATGTGCATAGAGATCGCCAGAAGTTCACCCAAAGTTTGAACACATGTATAATTCATGCATCTTCAGAAGAAATGTGTTTTTCTCAGAGATATCAGACATCTCCGATTCCAAAAGTAGCACAACAACAATTTAGGGAGAGCAGAGTGAACAACAAAGGAGAGAAGAGTGGAGCACTGCAGATGAGATTCATTGTGGAATGGGACAGTCATTCCACACTCTGCGCTGAACCCCTGTAGGGCTGCACAACACCGCGTGACAAAACACTAACCCCCCCGAAACAGCCCGGTGCTGCGCTGCATCGAATTTTAACAGTATCGAAACAGGAAATGTGATAAATCATTAAACAAAAGGCCTGCGAGGACGGTGGAAACACACAGGCCATCTGGAGCCATGCTAAACATCGCTTATCACACAGCACTGCACTGCACAGCGTTTTACAGGAGGGGAGGCTCCTCGCTGTGTCATCTCAGTGTGCCAGCCGTCTGCCACAATGAGCCTAAAACATAAGGGTATCACTTCATCATGACGCAAGCTGTCGGAATGCAAAATAAACACAATGACATCAGCTCAGTGATCTCCAACAGAACTGGGAGGGAGAATCGGATCAGGCCGAGGAAGAGTCGAAAACAACTTGTTTACTGAGGGGAGCTTGCTTCTGTTTTTCACTTGAAAACAAAACAGGATGTGACATTTAATAGATTTTGTAATATTTATCGTTGTAACCATCAAAGGAGACATATTGTGCTTACTCATGTTTGTTCTTCCTTCAGAGGTTTTTAGGTTCTTGTGCATGTAAAAGATCTTGAAAGTTTAAAAGGTCTAAAAAGGCTCCTCTTTCCCACGGAAAACACTGCTCCTGAAACGCCTCGTCAGAAATCCCGCCTGTAATATTTGTGACTTGGTGACATCACCCTACGTCATCATAATCGCATAATTTATGCCTAGCTGCTAGTTTGGCAGTACGACTTGATTTAGCACAGCCACTCTGTTGGTGATAGTGGTGCTGGCTCAGGCATGTCTGAGCTGACCAATCAGAGGAGACAGGGTATTCAGGAGGCGGGGCCTTAAAGAGACAGGAGCTAGAACAGATAGTATGAGAAAACTAATGTTCCTTGAGCACTGAAGCATGAAAACCTATTCTAGTAGTAACCCAAAATAAAACGATGAACCTGAAAATGAGCATAAAATGTCTAATTTAAAAGAATGTGAGACCATTTGGTGAACTTTGGTCACCACAAGGGGAGTCAAATGAAATAAAAAGTTAGTGGTGGCATAGACAATCAGAAAGAAAGAAAGAAAGAAAGAAAGAAAGAAAGAAAGAAAGAAAGGTCAGACTCAACTGGGATGAACACTTCCCTCAGGTCCATTAGCATCAGCTCACCATATTCGCCTTTACGTAACACAAGGACGCACTTCATTGCCGATAAGTAGACAGCATCACTTTTACATAACGTGTGGGGCTGCGTGAGCTGCGTGTGAGACGCCCAGCTGTGCATGGCCCCGAGAGAGTTTCTGATGGTAAAATTACAGGCGTTGCCTCCCCTCTTTACTTCCTCTTCATTGTTTTCGATTTAATTATTTAAATTCGTTTTATGTGTGTGTGTGTGTGTGATCAGGATGAAAGGTGTGCATGGAGTTCAACAAGCCCACACAACACTCACTGTACGAGGTGAAGTCTGTTTACTCATGCAATTCATATTCATCCGAAATGATCACACACCCGTCAATAAAAAGTCATCTGTAAATGCATCCTTGAGCAATTTTTTTTTTTTAGAAAACTGCTATCACTGCCGGTAACACAAGTCCCTAAAGAGATGTCGCACCAGCGGAAACACAGGTTTATCATCGAGGTAACGCGCACAAATAATCTCCAGAAATGTTGCAGTGAGCTTTTATTCGGGTTAGTGTTTGAATACAAGCCTTTAAGTTAATAACAGAAGTGTCATAAGTGCCAAGTGCCATGAACGAACCTCCGTCCCACACATATCCTACACGTTAAAGCTCGAGTATGAATTGGACACCGTTTGGTTCGCTATTTCCCCCTCTGTCTCACCTGATTTATTCCGGTCACGGCCGTCATCTGTGTTTGTAAAACCAGTCCTGGACACATCTGCTATCGAAGCTGTTGCCGCCGACATGGTGGTGACAGACGGACGCCCGCACCGCTCCGCTCCTTGGTCGTGCGTAAAGACTGCGCAACGGTGCTCCTCTGTGCCCCGGTACAGGGTAAACAAGTCAGGATTCCGTAGCGTGAGCCTCGATCCTCTCCACCTCCTTGCGAACAGCCCTCGCACAGAGTGCTCCCACAGCGCTTCCCTCAACGCATCATTCACTTCTTCTTATGCGCGGTTTGGACAGTGCGCCGTGGCTGCCGTCGCGCAGACGGATGAGCCTTTTCGAGAGGTCGGAGACAGATGAAGCGATCGGTCAAGACCTTGTCGACCGAGGCGAGGATGACTTTCTGGATTATACCAGGTCAGGTCAAGTTGCGTATGTAAGAGCTGCGCGTTGTGGGCCGGACGAGAAACTACATCAGCAGTGAAGCGCTCTTTGCTGGCAGGATGTCGCACCGTCGTTCTGCTTGAGCCTATCAGGATGTGGTGTTTTTTTTTTTAGACAGGGGCTGAAAATGTGCGAAACACACACAATCAGTGACGTGCAGCTTACGGGAACATCACAACACAATTTGTACAGTCCATAAGCTTAAAGGATAAGTTCACCAAAAAAAAAAAAAAAAAGAAAAGTCAGGCATTATCTTCTCATCACTCAGCCTACAGAGGGGTTTTTGAATAGTTTATCTGCTCAAGAAGTGGGATAAGTTTCTCAACCCATGACGGAACACTTGATCCATCAGTTTACCAGAATGATTCAAATTCACCCAATCCGAAGAAACGTGGCTTTCGCTGGAAAGGAAGGGTACAACATGTTCACCAGAGAGTAACCAAAGCTGTCAGACACATTCAGCAGGGTTATAAGTGAGAAAACTGTCTTTGTATTAAAATGTAAACATTCACCATTTGTGCTTAAAGGAGAAGTTCACCCAAAAAGTCATGATCTGCTCACCCCACATGCAGCTGGGTGAAGTTTCACAGTGTTGCAGCACTCTCCTAAACAACTGAAGTAAATGGGGACTAGTTTGAAATATAACAGAAAAGATATCATTAAAAGACTCCACACACAGCTTGTCCAGGTTAATCCACGTCCCTGGAAGCCCCGAGATCCCAAATTGATTCGAGAAGACGCAATTAACGCTCGTGCAACCACTTCAGACGGGAAAGACTTCAGAAAAGGTGTACATCAGATTTTTTCAAGTCAGTGGTCAAGTGGTCAAGTCATTTGGATCTCAGGGGTTTAGGCCGACTATAAAATTAATTCATAATATGGCTACATACAGCATACTGAGATCTCAAATTAGTTTGAAAAGACAGTATTTACTCCCCGACATTTTCACAAGTGTTAGTGTGCGCATTCCGCCTGAAGTGGGTGCACAATCTTGACCACATGACTAGGGATGTAAATTGGGATTTTGGGGCTTCCGGAGACTTGGATTACTCTGTACCGGCTGTGTGGAGCCTTTTTATGTTTGTGTTTTTTACATTTTAAAACAAGTCCCCATCTACATCAGCCGTTTAGGAGAACGCTGCAACACCGTTTTGCTGTGAAGCTCCTGAAATGTTTTGTTTTGGGCTACAAAACGTCGCCTGCTTTTCCATCCGCAGGAGGGTGAGCGGGCAATGACTGAATTTTTCAATTTTGGGGTGAACTTGTCCATTAAGAGGTTTTCTTTTCAAATCAGAAAGAGGCGGTTTATAATGAGTTTTCTTTCTGCCACGGAGGACCATCACAGAGGACTTCACATTCACCAAATGATGCTCAACATGCAGGAAATTCAGTCAAATAACAAGTCGCAACAAAAGTCATGCTGAATACAGAGTGGAGAGGAGTCAGAGAGATAATGTAACAGAGAAGGGTCTTACAAAAGATGTGAGAGGGAGAGAGCTTTCAAGCCTGGTTACACAACTCATTTTTTCAGTAAAGAGACCTGTGCACAGAGTACCGTTGACTCTACGCTGTCTACATGTTCGGGTCTGTTCGAAAAACACACATTGTTGTTTTTCCCCTCATGTGACTCTACCTGTGTGTCTCAGACAGAACACTTTCACTTCCCCCCCTCTGCGTCTAACTGTGTCACAGGTCGGTTAGGCTTGTGGTCGAAGTGCTAACTGCTGACCCGAATGCCATCAGTCATTTCAACAGAGTTCAGTCAGCTGACGCGCCATGGGAGAGACGAGCAAACAGCTCAGACTGGGTCTTCATTAGGAGAGGAGTAACCATGGTTGGTTGCTACGTGGAAATGTAATGATGATGATATGCATGCGGCTATAAATGAACACAAGCAATTAAAAAAAAAACAAACACCCGATGAACCCTCAGTGCTTTAACATGGAGAATATAAATTTAAATATATATATATATATCCACCACACACATCAAAGAACACAAGAAAACGTGAACATGAACACGAACTCCTCTCTTTGAGTATGAAGGTTACTGTTTTCGCTTTTCACTCCCCGTCTGAAAGCAGCACTTTCCTTTTGTTTCATACTCATTCACAGGCGTCGGCGTGATGTCATTGAGGATTCTGGGCATGCATGAGACTGTTTCTGCTGTGGGTGATAAGTGTCTCCGAAGGCGCAGCCCCGTTCACCTGAGCGAACCCCCTCACGCCAAACTGAGGCACACTGGGAGCCTCTGTTCAGACAGCTGCATGCCTCATCATCCATGAATATATTAGCATGGCTGATTAAAAGGGCTCACACTCGAGACTTAAGGACTGTGCGAATTCTCAAGGGTTGTGTTCGTAAAGTGTCCTGAGATATGCTGTTTGTTGTGCACTTCATGTCGTGGAGTGACACTTTTTCTTCAGGACACGGGGCTGAAATGGCTCCATGTAGCTCGCCCGGTGTGATCTCACAGCGTAAACCCCCCCGAGATCCGAAACTGACTTGAAAAAAATGTGATTTACACATTTTCTAAAGCAGAAATCTTCACTTCAGCTGCAGAGCTAAGAAGTGTCGGCGTGCACCTACGTCTGAAGTGGGTGCAGGAGCTCAACCGCGTGTCGAGGGTGTTAATTGCGTCTTCTCAAATCAATGTCGGATCCCGGGGCTTCCAGGGAGGTGGATTAACCTGGAGAAGCTTCACAGAGTCATTTAATGTTATTTTTTCCCCATCGACTTCAGTTATTGAGGAGAATGCTGCAACACTGTCTTGCTGTGAAGCTCCAGAAAGTTTCTGTGGACTTTGAAACTTGGTCCGACCTTCCATCAGCATGGGGGTGAATAGATAATGACTGAATTTAAATTTTTGGGTGAACTTATCTTTTAAGTTCAAATTCGAGGTGCATTATTTTTTTATTTGAGTATTTGCATATTATGCAACCCCATATTATTACTCCACTACATCCCAGAGGCTGATACTGTATTCCTTTTTTTACTCGATTAAATCTCTCTGACAGTTTTAGCTACTTTTCACATTACAATTTCATACCCTTCCTCTCCAGTGAAAACCATGCATCTCCAGAGTTTGTGATGACTGTGAGTCTCATTTTAACACTGATCTTTCTGAGCGAGCCAACAAGACAACCAGCGAGAAGATTGGCTATTACTGTGTAATTATTATGGTTGTTCTTGATGCCTGTCAGTCATATAAATTAAAACTGTTCTTCACGGCAGAGTCCTGATGATGAATGGAGGAATGAGGAAAGAAGCTTTTGGTTTCACCCTCGTCAAATTTTGTCGGAATCAACAAAAAAAAAAAAAAGAAAGTTCCTTGTGGAAGCTTTGAGTAAAGGATCTGATTTGTTCTCCCACCGCTGATTGTTTCCTCTGAACTCTTCATTAGTCAGGAGGCGTAAAACAAGTCTCCTAAAAATGTCTAAATCTGTGCCGCTCCGGGAGAGAGGCTGGAGGTCACCCTGCAATGTCGCTTTGCTTTTATGAGGCATGTATTGAATTTTAATGACGGTGTACTTAAAAGCAAGCCCCATCTCAGAATTTGCACCTCTTCCTTAATTAAGTTTCAGTAATAAGGTGAAACCACTTTTGATTCTATGACTTAAGTGTTTGATAATATGTTGAATTAGACCAGCAGGATGAAGGTAGAGACGGAGCGAATGAGGACATTTTGAGAAATTCTGCTCATAGTGTTTGACTTTTTCATTCTAATTTGGAGACAGTTGCTACAGCAACAGTAAATGTGGTCTGGCATAGTCTCCGCGGGTACAGTTTGGACACTCAGTGCCTTCCACTTTATTCTCTGCCCAGGCTTGTGTGCTCCGTGCTTTGTGCAATCCAATAAACCAGGAGGCTTGCTAATGAAGGCTGGGACAGTCAATAATGCCTCTTCTGCTGTATTTAAAGGGAATAAAGCTGATATTGAGTGTTTTGCTTACCGCCAGCACCCAACAAAAACAAAAAAGATGGGAGAAAAGCAGAAAGAGACACCGAACTATTCACTTGACGAAAAAAGGAAAGTGCTCTCTGCTCGCTGGCGCTCTGTTTTATTATTAATGATCTGACAAAAGAGACAGAGAAAGGTGAGGCAGGTGAGACTGGCCAGCTCCGTGTGTCCGCGCTGCCCCTGACACAGTGTGGCACGGTGGCTCTGCTGGAGGGGGGAGGGGAACCACTCCATCACCAAGGTAATTAAGCAGAGCAGGCGGGGCACCGTCTCCCACTGCCAGCGGCCCCGCGTCAATGCCGCCGCTCGATTCAGGCCACATATGGCAGGAGGTCTGGGGTGGAGGAGGCTGAAGGTGCCCTCTCCACAGCGTCCTTGGTTACTTCTTAGAGTGATTAAAACAAACACCCAGAGAGATGTTCACGTTATTTGCTTGACTACCCAGCCACGAGGCACTTATTTCATTCAATGGGCCTCTTCTTTGAAGGGGATGAAGAGCGCGTTTGAGTGATTGCTGATCGCAAATAAAAGCCCACAATGAGCAAGTGTGAGTCATCATGAGGCAACTGAAACATGAAACTTTTTTCAAATTGACTTCAGAGTCTCGGTGAGGATGATCTGTCTCTGTACTGCTGAGGGATGCAGATGGCTGACAGCCCTTGTCAAGTAGAGACCATTTCCGAGCACCCACTTCTCTTTCTCTCTCTCTCTCTCTGTCTCACACCTGGTGATCTGTTCATAACGCCATTAATGCTCCTTTTTTTTTTTCTGTCTTCTGTGCCTGTAATCTCTGAACAAATCACTTGTTCGGGCCACCAGCGACTGGGCCGCTCCATAAATCTGAACCTCCATACACTCGCAGGGAAAGAGTGAGAAAGAAAAAAAAAAAAGAAAAAAGAAAGAGGAGATAGAAAGCGGGTGGCAGGTAAGAAGAATGAGACTTTAGGAGGAAATTGAGTTGATCAAGCATTCCTTTGCCGCGGAGCTTCCTCTGGGGTGCACAGCTTGCAAGGCACGGGTTGCAGATGCACAGCATTTCTCAGACACCACAGAGGATGAGAGAGGGTTGGGAGGACGAAAGTGAGTCAGGTAGACGCACTTTCTTTGTCAGAAATTTCTTTAGAAAGGTATTTGAAGTTGACCTTTATCTTAATATTCATGAGCTTATGTGATGCATGATTTCCTATCCAGCTGGTGACTGGTTTTCATCATACAAGTGTATAATATTTAAAGCATTACATCTAACAGGCACTAAAATAAAAAAAACTTTTGAGAAACAGAGTTGTTGAACTGAATCTGTCTTTACTGGTACAGACATACAGAAAACAGCCGTACTTAATATGAGGCTGTAGGCTGTAGTCATGTGAGCTAAATGCTAATATAAGCATGCGATCATGCCAACAGTGACAATGCTAACATGCTAATTCATAGATTGTAGGCCAGTTTTTTTACCACGTGCACCGTTTTAGTTGAGAATGCTAGCATGCTACCTGTAGCTACTTGCTAAAGGTAGCACAAAACAAAGCTGCAGGCCGACGGGTGGGTCGTGAGCTTCGCAGGTATTTGGTCACAGACAACCGCCAACCCCCGAGGGTGTAAAAGCAAGCTAATGCGGACATATCAAAAATGGCAGGGAGCTAGTTAGAGTTAGTTTTTAAAAGTTTTGGGATTGAAACTTTGATTTAATCTCCACTCTCGCAACCTGTCTGCAGCGACAAGCCGCGGAGGAGCCGAAAATCCACTGTGATGTACTGCAGTACTCTCTTACTTGTCTGCTGGATGGAGGGGAATTGTACTTTAACTCTAACTTATGGACATACAGGGAGGAGATGGGGAATAGAAAGAAAAGTAGAAAGTATCGGCTGAGTTCTACTTTGGTCAGAGACAAAGCTGAACACAAACACAGACACACACACACTTCGGTGCAGGTCGTTGCTCGCTATCTTGCGGCTAATATACAGTAAAGTATTCTGGCAGGTAAACCCACGGTCAAACTCACAAGGGTATCTATAATCATCAGAAATGATCCTGCAGTCATACTGAATAATGTGGTCTTCTCTTATGTGTGAACACAGACAGCTTGGGAGCCTTAGTTAGCTTGATAGCTTACAGCTAGATGGGCAAACTAGGCTAGCTTCAGTTCCACCCACGCTCGCCCAATTTCAATTAGCTGGGAGTTAGGCGGAGCGACGTACTACCAAGATGCTAGTCAACAGTACCGCTCACTTTGAGCTTCATTTTGGCTATATCGTAAACCTATGGGTGGTGTCACCACGACTCCGTCCACTATTTTCAACAGTCAATGGTCAAAAAAGTGACATTTGGATAATTCAAATTTTTAGCTTATTGGGACGCCATGTGAAGAGTTAAAATTAGAAGGGATCGCCAGAGTTATTACAGTTCATCCTGACAGAGAGATGATTATTTGTACATCATTTCTTGGTAATGCAACAGTTATAGAGGAATCTTACTCAACATTGCAAATGTCAGCGTGATGATGGGGCAAGAGAAAATGTCAGGGGGTCACAAAAGTGAGTGAGATGCAGCCATTAAAGTCTAGAAGCCATAATGCAAGGCATTTTTTTTAATCCAGTATACCTTGAGCTATTTCAGGATGGACAGCCCATAACTTCCTCTAAAAATAGCTAAAAATGTAAACACAGTAAATAAGTTATGGCTTTATTGAACACTGAGGAGAAAGTCTTAATGTTTTGACACCCTTTATAGGAAGTGAGGAGTGACTAGTCAGCTGTTATATGTATCTGCAATACTTCCAGATAAATACAACCTACTGCCTCCCTTCACCCAGAGGCCCACATCCGCTCAACAGAAAGGAAGGGGAATGAAAAAACAAGATACATAAGCAAAGAGGGAGAAGATGAAGGAGAGCACGAAAACACAGCAAGGGAATTGCATCAGTTTCATTGTGTCAAAGCTATCCTGCGGGTTTCGTGCGTGGACGTCCATGTGCGCTGAGCAGTGTTAATACGACCGGTGCAACAGGGGACGATTCCCACTGAGGTATCGACAAACAGCTAACAGCAGAGCCACTAACCCCGACAGTGCAGAAGATAACAAATCAAAGAAGAGAGAGTGCGGAGGGCGGCACGGAGGGACGTTCTGAAAGAAAACAGGAGAGGAAGCTAAGTGATAAGGTCGACCTGAAAGCAAGAAGGTGGGAGGAGAGCGAGGTTGTGGAAAATGGACATCTCTCAAGGTTAAGTGTTAATTTTTAGAGCTTTACAAATGAGCGACAAGTCTTCTGGCAGAAAAGAAAAGACAAGTCACTCAAAACAGAAATCTGCTTTTCACGGTCCGCTGGCTCCACCGTGAAGTTCACGAACTTCTTATCTTCTCTCGACGTTCATCGTCCTCAATTTCGCAGGACAGCTGTGCCTTCATTATTGAGGACATCTGAAGAACACAGCCTCAGCGAAGATTGTCTTGCAGGACATAATGTTCACAGAGATTTCTAAACTGAACTTTTAACATTGTTTCTGGGTCCAGTAGAGTCCTCACACTGACGACGGAGACACATAGCGGCTTGATGCAGCGCTGTAATAAACATCGTCTGTCTTATTTAACGGCGTTGTGTTTGTGTTTTATTTAGCTGCGTCTCACTTGACTTTTTGTTCAAATGCCACCGCCAAATGACTCATTCTGTCATCAGTGCTGTGATTCAAAATCACCCTTTGTTTCTCTCGGCGAGCTTCTGATGCTGCCATGTTGCTCCACAACATCTCATTGTTCGGCGGCAGTTTATAATACAGCCCCATATTTACCATGTTATTTGTCACGACTTACTGAGGTAATGTCATCGCATGATTAAGTACAACTTACAACTTTAGGTACTGGGAATGAAGGAGAAATACTTGGAAATTTTAGAGATAAGCAGGACTGTAAGTATTTTTAAAGTAGTGGATACGTTTAAGAGGAAACAAGAAAGCACTTATACTGTAAATAAACAGTTTTACGGCAGGCAAGCGACACCCAAAGTGCTATTCAAGTACAGGGTAACAAAGGGAGAACAGTAGATACTTTAAAATCCAACCTGCACCCATGAAAGTACTACGTAAGTATCGGATAGGTTTTTACATAATTAAGTTATGGCACCACAGGATGTCACAGTTTGGCTCTAACCAGTACTGTACCCTGAAGGTCCTGATACCGATACCGATTATTAGAAATCAAAGAACCAATACTCATTTGCAGTAAAAATGAAATCTGAGTGTCAAAATTTAGAACAAACAGTGATGGAATTAGTCCAATTTACTAAAATGCTGTTCTCAAGAGAGCATTTTCCATTTTCTGCAACTTTATACTTCCTCTCCACTACATGAATCTGATCAGTTTCACTAGTTACTTTGCAGAGTCATGTTATTTAATGTTTATAGGCTTTTCATTGTGAAGTGTTACCAATCAGATATTGTTGTGTGAGAGGATGTTGCACCGGAGCCAAAGTCTACCTCCAGTAAGTACCCAGTACTTGTGAAATATTTTCAATATAATTTGTTTCTCCTTTCCTCTAAAATACCCAGTAGCTATCCAGTACTATAGAAAAAAAAAGAGTATGATTTACTTCTCGTTTCCTCTGAAACGCCACGTAGGTCAATTCTTACGAGAAATTGTGGCAAATACACCTTAAAATGACACTATAAGTGGTGGGCAGTATTATAAAGTGCAACCCAGTGCTCCATGCAAGTTGATGAGATGATAGATGTTCTTTATAATAAGGTATTCAGGCCTGGTGTTGTGTTCAATGGCCCAGAGAGGACAGTGCTCGGTTATGGATGGTGTTACTGCCATTAGATGTGCTCGTTTAGGCTGCGGTGTAATTTCACTGAGTGGAAGTGCGTGCGTTTACATATCCGTCAGAGTAAAAACGGGCGTGAAGCTCTGGGGAATGAATTAGATACTGGGTTTACCCAGGAATGAGTCGACAAACACTCCATTATACTGTGAAATAATGCTGTTTTGTCTCGTGGAAAATGTGTAACTAGGAGGATTTGGGGAGCGGCAAAGTCAGGGAGGATCGAGCGAGCGCATCACAGATAACATATCTCTTCTGATGCAATTTTCGCCACTCACTTAAATAGACCTCTAATCATCATCATCAAATCCGGCTTAACGATTTCTAATTATCGCATAATGATAGAATGACCAACCTTCTCCAGTGGCCGTGAATCTGAATGAGGTTTCTTTTGTATTCCACCTCCACTCGGGCTGTGCGTTAGACAAAGACGTGAATGACATTTCCTCAGGTGATGTATTGTTACCGCTACAACAGTTCGTCATCATGGAGTAAACCTGAATCATCCACCTTCCAGATTCTGCGATTAAATGTTGGACATTTCCCCAGAGATTTGGTCGGAGGTCGGGGTGTGACTGAATCGAACAAGAACAATGGATTGGAAATTCTCTTCTGTCTGATCTCACTTCCAGAATGTTATTTGTTGGGGAAGTTGTTTAAAAAAAAAAAAAAAAGAAAACGTCCAGCGTGCATAAGCTAAGCGTGCAATGCAACAAACCCTAATCTGATGTGCAGAAATGGGCAGGAAGCAGTTGCAACCACTTCCTTTACTGGAATGGAGAACTGTCTACTGTCTTTACTACACAACGAAAAATGAAGGCACTGAGCCGTGGGCGTTGCTGCAGATATGAAAGCAAAGGACAGCATGAGGCAACACATCCTGACTGTACTGTATGCATGACCCTTTATCTATCTTTATCTTTATCTCAAGGGTGAATGGGTGAAACAAACCAGAAACACTAAAATTAAATATAATTGTTGGAAAGATAAGAAAATGGTTGGTTAGTTTGACCTGAGGGTGATCCTTCAGTCATTGTGATATGTTGCTGTGGACCCATCTGTTGGACCAACAGATTATCAAAAGATGCTGCTCGTGTGGCCCCTAAGAGAGCTTAACAGGGACGAGAGAAGAGAAATTGGAGGTACCGAGTGTGTAGAAACGCAGGTGGTAATTTATTCTTTCCCCAAATAGGTAGGTCAGGCAGTGGTGTGTACTCAGAGATTTGGGAATGCGCAAATGCAAATGTTTCTGGGCCACACACAAATGCAAACACACACACGCACATGCACAAACACACGCGTGAACAGCTGGTAAGAGGCTTACAGCTCTGGTGGCATATGACAGCTTCCCCATTAAAACCATTCTCCTCAGCTGCTGTTGGAGAGGAAGCGAGCCACACACACACAAACGTGGCCAAAACTCGAAACCCCGAAGAAAACATCATCACTCGCAGTGTTTCTGCTTGGCTCGGCTACAACTCTACTACGACATGCCTGGCTCAGTTCGACCGGACCCTGCCTTTTGTGCTCATTCAGAGATGTTTGCATCCTTGATGAATGGAGTCATTAAAGGAAGCCTTGAGGCCTCTGAGAGGACGGTTCCACCGCAACCTTGGTGAAGTCAGCTGTTACTGGCAAACGGACAAAAACACCCGAAAGCGAGACAGAGAGGTGTGATGCTTTAACCAGTGAGAAACCCACACTCGTGAACAATTAGGAAGAAGACAAACTTCCTGTCACAAACACAGGTTTTTCAACAGACTGAACTTCCTGTTCTATTGTGGGGAGAAGAGCTGCTCAGATGTATTTTCAAAGGTGGGGGGGAGTCAAAGATTAGTTGGAAAGAAAAACAACAACACAGAGACTTGAGTTTTCAAGGAGAGGACTCAGGAGAGATGATGAGAGGCTTATCTCAGCGTGGCCTCCGTCCTGCAGCAGACACGGTACCCACCCTGCCTCGCTCTGCTCGAGATGTACACCATGTAAAACCGTGACAGAAGGAGGCAGTCAGCAGTTTGCTCTCTATCTCTGCGCCACAGCTCACAGCCCCACGGAGACGCCGGCCCCTCCAATTCATCATTTTGATCCTCAGCGTTGACTCGCTAAATAAAGAAGTTATGGTTCATACCAGTTATCGATATCTGTCCCATCTCCTTTTTCTTATAAATGTGCATCGATAGGTGTACGCCCACAGAAACTGCGAGAACAAGACCGCAGAGCTGAGACAAAACACAGGAAGGGAGGGAGGATGGCGCTGAATTAAATCAAGATGTAGATTAATACACCCTTTCTACATTTTCTTTTTTATAAACCTACATAACTGAGAGCTGAAATCAGCATTAGTTTAAGTACCCAACCCTTGATGGGTGATTCATGTTTTCTATTGTCGTTCTCGTTCCCCCTCGTAGTTTCATTTCACTCTCTTTTGAGAACTGCATCAATAAATGAGTCATGACTTGCACATGTTGAGGTGTGAATAATCCAGCCACTGCACGCCCTGTGAGCTGTACATGAAAACGCACAGATCACCAGCGCGAAGCAAGAAGTCTGGAACGCCACATTTCTCGATATCAAAACTGCTCACTGTGGGACGCATGCAAGCAGGAGATTTCACCAGACAGCTGTGGCTCTCTGAGATCCTCTAATGAGCAATGAGATGTGCGCTGCCTTGTGTTACTTTTTTGAGAAGGGCGATGCTTTAAGTGCTGTTCTCATGGTGACAGCTGGCTATACTGCTGCCCGGCAGGCGGAGGTGTCTTTTGAAAAAAGACGCGGCGTACTTGACTTCGCGTCGATGAAGGCTTTTGTTCCCACAGTTGCTATAGATTTGTGCTCAGCGGCTTGAATCCATATCAAAACACTCACACGCCAACAAGATAATGCACCGAGCCAAAGCAACTGAATCACAGCTGACAGGAAACACAGCGTGTGTGCAAAAAGCAAAGAGGGAGCCTGAAATCTAAACCGAAGATATTATTTTTCATTTTCCACACTCGCGGTAAAAGTCTGTCTGTTGTTCTCGGTCCACTTTTTGTCCAACCTGACAGGCCTCATGATCCCCAGAGGATGATCTAGCACCATCAAAGTTTTCAATTATCCTGTAAAATATCTTTACGTCTTCAAGATAGATTACTATGAAACTTAGCACCGAGGATGAACTGTGATCAGTGTGGTGATTCCCTAACTTTTCAACAAGCACAGTTATCAGGTCAACATTTTAATTTGTCCAATACTTTGTTTTATTTAAAGCTAGGGTCTACAATCCTGGAGAGCTAGCAAGAGAGCTAGCAAGATTTCAAAGTGGCATCTCCTCTAAGTTCCACCCCCCCTCCCCATCCCGTCAGTGCTCCATCCAAAGCCACGCCCCCACAACTCGCTCAAACGCAGCACCGATGTTGACTCGGGTCTGATTTCTTACTTCATCCAGAGCCTTTTTCGTTGCACCCTTTTCTGCCTCAGGCTTTCTTTTCCTTACCTTTTTAGCGGGGTGAGTTGGTAGAAGTAACGGTGGCTGCATTTTCTCTGCCATTGTAACCAAATGAACTCCGTATTCCTGCAGAGGAGTGTGCTGAATATTTCCGGCATCAGTGAAACCGGACGTGTGCGCGCGCGGAGGAGGGCGGGACATGAAGGCATCTGACCAATGAAGGCACTGAGAAAAAGCTGACCAATCCGTGCTATTCGGGCTGAATAGCACGGATTGGTCAGCTTTTTCTCAGTCGTGCAGCTGCCACAGAGGTCTGATTATTTTCGCTCCTTTTTCTGAATACATAATGTATTGACTACTCTCAGGACAGAGGGACCATTTCACCCAGTATAACAAAATGTGTTTCTGAACAACATCGTAGACCCTAGCTTTAATTCATCGTCATCACAATCATTATTTAGCTTTTTTAAACCCTTGTTTGAAAAAAATGACAATAAATTGACCTTGTACCTTGTGTAAGTAGATGCATGTTTCTGCGCGGTGATACAGTTAGCGGGTGTGCTGTGTAGAAAGAAAGTAGTTCCTAGATGAAACTATTCTCAACAGGGTCCCTGGTTTATCATGAGCAACTGTGTCTCAACCGTGTTGAGTTTTTCAAATGCAACAAAAAACAAGCTGAGTACCATCTAGTTCCATTGTATTCAAGAAGAGGCAGACATTGCCTAATCCCACCAATTTGCACCAAACCAATCCAAACAGATGCAGTTGTAAAGAAAATATGTATTTTTCATTTTCTAGGTGCCTTTTTTTCCCCCTCTTCTATGGCGGTTCAAAGCAGAGGGATCCTGGTACATTTCTGAACACCGAACCCATCACAACACAATTTTCAGTTGTTGTGACTAAGTGGATGAACAGTGTAGTAACCCTAAATGACCTGTACACAGAAACAGCCCACATACAGTGTACGCTACATGGTCGTTAATCCTCTTACATCCCATCATCATAATAAAATAAATATCTGCTGCCATTATTCCATCGGTTGTTTTGTGTGCGATATCATTGCTAGATCAGTGGCTGGAGTGAATGAACATCGGCCTTTCCCTTAAAATACAAACCATCGGCCCGTTTGCGTTTAATAAAAAGGGAAAAGACAAGAGGAAAACACATTAACGGACAGAAACTCATGACACGTGGAGATCTTGTTGGACAGCGTGGCGCTGAATGAATCACAACGTCTTGTTTATTGATGATATGCTTTTCGACTGCTTTTTCCACTGTGCACAATCCATGTTTAAAAACACTCACTGCTCACTCTGCTCACTTACAGTACGACAAGAATGAACTCTGGGGGGGTGGGGGGCGTAAAAAGAGGGACGGGGACGGGGCTAAGATTTCATAGCACGGTACATAAATATGAGTGAGTTTACATGCACAAAGAGATCCAATGACGAGTTTTACCTTTTTTTTTTGCTACTTTTTGCTTAAAGGCTGGTGCTGATAGGAGCAGGGTACGGGGGGCAAAGGCAGAATAAACAGTTTTACAGTACAGTACTTGGTTTCCATCACATCACCAAAAGGGAGAGAAAGCAGGCAAACGGTCGCTAGGCTGAGCGAGAGAGAGAGAGAGAGAGAGAGAGAGAGAGAGAGAGAGAGAGAGAGAGAGAGGAGGATTTATTTTGTATGTGTACAAGTGGTGATATTGAGAGACCAAAGGGTCAGAGTTGAGGCCACGTGATCCCATTCTGGCTGTGTGCTCTCATCTGGACGAGTCACAATAATGAGAGAGAGGAGATGTGGCGGATCAGACTCAGATTAGAGGTCTCAAGAGTCCACGGACGATAACGGGAGGGAGTCACTTCCAATATAGCGGAGAGGAGTGTGAGTATGAGAGCTTTCTGTAAGACGGGAGCTGACAGTGGGAGCATCAGGTGGCCAGCCACAAGCGTACACACATCTCTGTGTCTTCTTTAAGTTAAAATGTCTTTTTCTTTCTTTGTTTCCTTACATCGCACTATAGTATACATACTGTACAACACCCAGCTGAGCTGCCCCCTGTGTCCCCCAGCAGGAGTGAAGAGAACAGAGAGGTGGCCGGCACGGGTTTCTTACGCTAACATTCAATACTTAATAAACACGGGAGGAGGGAGGGGGGGCTCACACTCAAACACATACATACTTTTGAAACGAATGGAGACACATAAGATTTAATGCTTCACAACACAGTCTCATAATGTACAAGAAAACTTCATCTTTTTCTTTAAAAAACAAAACAAAACAAAACAAAAAAAAACATCATACAGGAACCTTCAGCTATATTACAAATAAAAGATTTAGTCCTCTCCGGCTGTTGAAAACACTGACAGAAATAAAATATCCTAACCACACAGACATACAGTGGCATTGGTTGCTTTGAGAGTCCTTCTTGTTTTTTGTTGTGTTCCAGAGAGACGAAGAAGAGATGGAGACGGGAGAAGGGGAAGCCGTGTGGTCACGAGGATAGGATCGAAGTGGCATAGGAAGGATTGAGTGGTCCTTTCAAAGGGAAAATAAAAGTGCCAAGGTAAAGTGAATTCAAGTAATGTGTGCTCTATACACAGGAGAGGGAGGGAGGAGGAGGGAGCGAGTCCTGCGGCTCCAACATGGCCACTACTGGCTCTTCCTGTGTTCAGTCAGGCTCGTCGACGCATCCGTGGCCGTTTCTCCGCGGGCACCTTTGGAGAGGACGTCCAACCACTTGGCCTGAAGGTCTGCGTCTTGGGCACTTAAGAGCAAAGTTTGCTGGGTGTGATTGAGCCGCAGCACGTGTTTGACCTCCGGCTTCTCACCTGCTGACGGCAGAACCGCGTTCACCTCAAATCCAGGGAGAGGAATCACCCGCGCTCCTTTGGACTCCTACAGGAATATGAAAAGATAAGTCAGTCAGGAGTAGTATTTTAAATTGCGTTTCTCTTTTGAGGGAAGAGGAGGGATACTGCACAGCTAGTGGCAGCCTGTCTCCTCAGTTGAAGGGGAATATACTCCACCAGGCATGTATAGTAAACCATCTCCCCTCCCCCTCTTTCTTTCTCTATAATCAGGAAATGCTCATCCAACCACTATTAATCCTAATCTTTGGAATGGCAGCTTTCTGCAGTGGGATTGGGATATTAGTACTGGAAATGAAACCAGGGGAGGCATTAACAGGCTGACTTCCCTTCTGTGCCATCCGCTGCGAATGACAGAGAATCACAGCCTCTCGCCAAAAGCTTTCCAAACACGGGAAGCTTTTTTTTTTTAAGCAACCATGTTAACCACTGTTTGGACGCAACTCCTTGGGATGTTCTCTGCAGATTTATTGCAACACGCAGAGCCAAGATTTCAAGGAATCCAAAAGAGTTGCTTCATCTGGGCGGCGCAAACTAAAACCTTGTCACACGGCTGAGCGGTGTCACCGACGGCAGCGGCTATACCTGAGGTCAGATTTCAGGACGACCAAATCCTCCTGGCCCAAATCTACAGAGCGCAGACGGCGCACAGACAGGCTGGCACAGGCAGGATTGGACAGATCTGATACACACATCCTCACTGATGTGCACACAGGCGCTACGCTGTGCAGAGGTCCTGCTTCAAAAGGAGGAAGCGGGCAGGACGCACAGAAAGGCCAGACGGGTGCAACAAGAGGATCAGCGGATAGAAGAGATGACTGATGTGGCCATGTGGGGACAACGTGTGCATTGTTTGTTGCCCTTTTTATAGTAAAGTGCTTAGCTTAACAGGCCAACCTATTAAAATACATGTACTGCAAGTGATGACTACTGAGTAAAATAAATAAAGGGGAAGAGTATATACATACCTTATTATAGTGATTATAATATGTAAGACATAAGAGTATAATAACTGAAACTATAACTGTGGTTTATTTTGTAACAGCTGGACACATAAAAACACACACACACACACCCCACATCTCCCAGGAGTGTGTATTGAACTCTTACCTGTCCACTGGTCTGTAAGTACAGCACCAGCGGCTCAGCCTTGGTCACAGCCACCCACATCTTGGTCCAGTTCTTCCCTTTCTCCTGCACTTGGAGGTGGCCACACAGCAGGCAGTTCTCCCCCGATAAAGATGTCTGTCTCTAAACAGATAACACAGAAATCTATATGAAGAGCCGCATACTTGTAACAAATCTATAAAACACCCTGATATAATCGATTAATCTTGATTTTCCCAGGTGGATCATCTTTTTTGTACAGGGCTCCCTTAAATCAACAATTATCCTCATAACTATCATCGATTTGAATTAGCTTCTAATCAAAATCCATCTGCATCTTATTTTTGGGGATTTGATGAGCAACTGACAGTGCAGATCTTCCACTGCTCACCGTTACGCAACAACAATGTAGGACACAGAGAGATTTGCACATGGACAGGTGTTCAGGCTCCTGCCAGCCCTTGTCTAACCCTTGTGTGGCCTACAGCTCCCCCATGTGGTGACTAGTTTCCCTGCAGATGAGCTTCTCTCCCACCCCTGGGATCTGGTGGCTAAAACAATGGCCTGAATAATTTGAAAAAAACTAAATAAAATCATGTACAGATAGCCTGGTTTTCTTCTTTTCAGCACAGCCTTGTCAGTTCATCCGCAACATCCCAGACAGGCACCCGAAGCAGCCAGACTGCTGAGTCAGCTGAGACGGCTGGTTCTCCTAAGCCGAGGCCTGATTATAATGTGAGTCATCAAAGACGTACAAGTTGATCTTTCAATGTGAATCCGAGCTAATTCATAAATGCACATGCATTTATTGTGTGTCTAGACAACACAGTGGTGACTTTAGTATTCAGCAGAGATGGTGCACTGGACTCATTTAGTACACCACTGTGCTCCTTTCTGTCCGTCTGTCGCCTGCAGTGCAGCCTGGCTGCTGAACTGTGGTTGACATTGAATGCTGGTGCTCTGGGAGGACTTGGATCTCGCTGGGCTGGCACAAATTAAGGCAGAAAAATAAACTAGTATGCACATGTTGCTTCTCAGTGTGTTTGTGTTCTTGTTTTTTTGTCTGTCTCACCTCAGGCGCAGCTTTCCTCTTCTGTTCACTACCGCCTAGATTCTCCAGGCTGAGGATGGCTTCGTAGCACTCTGGGCAAACTCGGCTAGTTTTGTTGTCCAAGGTCTTCGAACACTTCGCACAGATGGCCTGCAGAAGGACACCCAGGGAGAAAGGCAGACTGTGTTCAGAGGCGGCTCGGTTGTTAACAGTTAATTGCCGGACATTTTCACTTGTTCCCTTGACTTCTCTCCGCATGATCCCTTCATTTCTACATCACATCAAACAATGCCCAAATTTCCTGTCATGTTCCATCTGTGCTCACCGCTCCACAGGACTTGCAGTGGTGTTTGCGCTTGGTGAAATTGAAGCTCTCGCTGCAGCCTTTACACGTCTGCTTCTCTTTCTCCTTTTTCCTGGAACTCTTCTGGAAAATATATTAAGAAAAAAAAAAAAAAAACACAGAGTCATGTGTCAAGGTCTTCGGTCTGTTCAGTTTCAGCACGGCTGAACCAAAAGGAATGTCTGACAGCTTGTCTTGCCTCATCCAGTCTTCCATTTCTCCTTTTTTATTAACGCAGACAAAGACGGACACACTGTCCTTCTCTAACGCTGAAAATGGAGATCAGATGGGGGCGTTCACCGCCGTGCAGGTTGTCAGATTTTTATTACAGATACATCACGAGAAGATGAGTAAAAGCAACTTTTGGACAAGTTAAGGAAAGGTTCATATCTGCTAATGCACTGCCACATTTCTGTCATCACAAGACGGATGCACTGAGCATTCAGCTGGATCACTTGGTAATTGTTAGTTGTCGTTTTCTGAAACTTTTACTTGCTGGTGATGATTTTTTTTGAGTAACAGCAAAGCTTGAAACTCCAACAATATCTTTTTTTCTTTTTTTAGAAACTCTACTCTTATATAGACCTAAAAGTTGTGTTCTTTCCTCTGCAAGAAGACGCTAACCTTGTAATGACATTAAAGGGATTCTTTTTAACTTTTAAATGCAAATAAGCTGTTGAAGTAAGTTAAGTGCTTCCAGTGAAAACACATTTAATGGGAGATTAAAATGAACAAATAAACTCACAGATTTTCTGTTCATTAAATTAACCACAAAATAATGAGTCTCAAGGTCTCAAAATTAGATTACCAATTAGGCAAAGCAGGCGAATACCCTGAGCTCCAGACCCCTCTGGAGACCTGAAGGCTTCGGGGTTCAGTATGTGCCAATTTGTTTGTGGTAATTTCATTAATTACAATCTAGTCTGGTACGATTGTGTGCACAATTAAAAGTACAATGTGACTCAATTCACAGGAGCCTTAATGTCATTTGTCAGACAATCCTTTAGAATAAATATCTAATTTTAATTATTATTATTATTATTATTATCATTATTATTTTATTATTATTATTATTACTTATTATTATTATTTCAGTTTAAATTGCATTCATGTTGTGCTCATTCAGGTCACGCGCTACTCATGCTTAATACATACACAATAGACACAGAGGGAGAGGGGAGTCAATAGTAGCCCACAGCAAATTTCTGCTCAAGGGCGCCCACTGAGCAAAACATATCCAAAACAGACATCAATACAATGACTTTGTCGGTGGTTCAGAACACGTCTACTGAGGAGTTAAAGTTTTCTATTTTAGACTTTTCAACCTTCACGATTGACGTCAAAGACCCTCACAGTGTTCAAAATGAAGGTTTTTTACGGCGCAGTCTTTGACGTCTTCTCGAGTTCAATAACAGACGTCCCAAGGACAGCTTCTCGTGATTCGAATTAAGGTTTTTATAACTTCATTCTTGGACTCGCTTCAGCAAAACGTTACAGGATGGAATAAAACCTCCAGCCTCAACCTCAGCTCGTGGGCCAGACACTCAGCGAGGTGTGCTGACAGGGTACCCATAGTCACATCCTGTCGTGATTTACTATCAGCTTTATTGAAGACAATGTTTTGGTCATCAAACTTCATTGGGTAGCCTGTTGTCCTATTGTTGTTAGATTCTAGGCTTTATTAGAAAAACGGATTCTGAAGAAGTTGGGGTGCTGTGTTAAATATCAATAAAGCAGAATGTCACAATTTGGCAAGCTGCCTTCACTAGAATCTGTTTTATTGAGTGCTATGGTTTGGACGTCAATAAACACACTTGTCAAAAAGATGTCCTTCACTTTGCCACCTCAGTAGACGTCCTCTGAATGTTAACAAAGATGGCGAATTGACGTGGATTGGACAGGTTTTGCACAGTGGTTATGATCTAATAACACACTGTGTAAACCAGCGCTCCCACAAGGCATGACAGGTGAGATCAAGTGTTATTTCTACACATATGCAATGTTTTTCTTACCCGTTCATGCAGTCTTTCACCATCTGAATCGATGGATGTGTTGCACCAGGGACCCTGAGGAGAAATAAACAGCACATTGAGCACCGGCAGCTTCTGCCTGCAGTCGCACATCTCTAGCACTAGGTGTCAGTCTGGACCGTGTGATCGAGTCCCTCTGTCAAGTTACGTTTGGCCGGCGTCCAGCTCCAGCCAGCCCAAAGTGGGTCAAAGCAGATCCATAAGAGTTTTGTATACACTTTGACTTGGGCTTTCCCTATTAGGTCATGAGAGAGTTCTGGGGGGGGGAGAGACTCACAGACGCTACGTGAGCATCTGTCAGGGATGAAAAGAAAGAGCCTCTTTATGTGTGTGTGTGTGATACTACTACATCCATAGATGGAGAGCTGTTGCAGGCAGACAAAGACCGGACTATGACGAACTTGTTTGGTGTCCCCACTAGCCTGTCGTGATTCATTGCACAAGATGACGCCACTAATTGACGGATCAATGAGCTGACTGATTGAGCGAGACTGACCGGTGACTCCGGGACGTGGTCATCCTCCCGGGAGAAGGAGCTGTTGAAAGCTTTGTTGAACGTTTCGCTGTTTTGCTTGTGCCGTTCGATCGTTGCCAGGATCACCTGAGAGTCAGAGGAGATTTACGGGGGACAGAGGGAGGAGGAGTGATGGAGAGGTCACAGAGGAGAGTGAGGGAAAAACACCAAGAAGAGATTGATTATTGATCAGACACGTCGGCATCTGTCATGAGACGAAACTGCGGAATGTTAAAGGGCTTGATCTTATGTTATGTTTCCTACAGAGTCTGTTATTTAGCTCCTTTCCTGACCTGATTGGGTAACAACTGTCTGTCTGGCCTGACCAAGCACCAAACGGATGACAAGACCAATGACATCACAGCTCCAGAGACCTGCCCGGCTAGTTGTGCATAAAAACCTTTCCTTCTCGCCAAAAAATCTTTTAAGTCACTGTCTTTTCTGAAGGGCTCATTCTCCTCATTCCAGCCTGTCGCTCATGCTCACACGCGGACTAAAAACACACATAAAACCTCCCAAACCGCCTCTGTTATACACACACACCCTCTTGCAGCCTGCAAAATGTTTTTAATCAGCTTTTCTCTGCTGTAATGGGCTAAGTGAGCAATAATGAGAGGCTTTATTAGAGAATTTAATTCCCAAACACACTGAATGAGTGTGGGCAGGAAATCTTTTACTAATTCCATTGTTCAATAAAACAGAGCGACCAGAGAATGTGTGCATGACGTGTGCGTGGCTGCTACTGCATGTATGCGAGTGTGAGTGTGATCCTTACCTGGATCCAGTCCTCTTTCTCCTCAGCCGTCCTGAAAAGCAAAGAAAAGCTCATGAGATTCTTCTATTTTAACAGAAAAATACAGATCATCACAACGTGACAATAGTCAGTCCGCAGTGTATGTAGCCCCAATTATGAAATAATGTAGCTTTGTAAAGGTAAGTAAAAGACAGATTTGTTGCTCTATTTGTCTATTTAGAGCAGCAACCAGTTGGTAACAGCTCACAGAAGCTAACTGGCTACGTGTGGTAGCAGTTGTTCAGCTTACTGGACTTGCTACCTAGCTAGACAGCTAAGCTAAGCTGAAGCGAAGCTGGTTTGTGAACTCAGGTTATAAGCCAGCAATTAACTGTTTTAATTCAACAATGTTTTTATTTTAAATTTGTTTTGAAGACAACTCTGAAGTGCAAAAACACGCAGTAGTTTCTCTGGTCCACAGGAGCTAGCTGGTTAGCTGGCTTGCAGTTGGTGAGCCTGCTAGGAGGCAGCTAACTGGCTAAGTTGGTTGGTGGCAGTCGACTAGTTAATTCAGAGTTACCTATGCAGTGTTTTGATTATATATATGTTTCTTAGACAACTGGAAAGAGCAAAATCACACAGTATAGGGGCTAGCTGGTTAGCTGGCTTTCAATTTGTGAGCCATGGGTGAGCCTGCTAGGAGTTAGCTAACTGGCTAAGTTGGTTGGTGTGTGGTTAACTGGTTATTCATTTGGAGTTACTTTTGCAGTGTTTTGATTTTATATGTGTATAAAGAGCAAAAACACATTGTAGTTTTCTCTAGCCAACAGGGGCTAGCTGGTTAGCTAGCTTGCAGTTGGTGAACTTGCTAGACAGCAGGAAACGTGACTGGCTGAAGGCGACTGGCAACAGCGCCTGTCAGGAAATGTGACCATTATGAAATAATGTCACACAGTAAAAGAAAATGTGACATGAATAAACAAGTCAGTGGGAAAGCAATCCTTTAAATGGCATTCTGGGATGTTATGTTCAGCTTTTTTTGTCAAATTCATGAAAATAAATATGAAGCAAAGGGTATTGATGAATATGTCAACAATTGATGTGTAGTGTACTTGAATTATTCATACTTTCTAACATTATGTCTTACCTATTTTATTACTAACATTTTGGGTGTTCCATATATCTTGTATCTAATAAACATATTTTACTTCAGACTCCGTAGTTTTTCTCTTTACCTGGCTTGCAGCTCCAGTGAACGCTGCTTGCCGATGATGGCAAACGTGTGAGGAAGGTTCTGCTTCACATTCTGCTGCACCTGAAATCAAGAAAGAGGGCACATTTTTCAATTCGGACGCACCAGAATAAATAAAACAAAAGGCTCGAGCAGAAAAACAAAAGAAAATCATCAGAATTAGAAGCAGATCTGCACCTCCATGCCAGCGATGTCAATCCTCTCTCTGACGCTGAACTTCTGTCCCATCAGTCTGAGTTTAGGCACGCAGTAAAGCACCATATTGTTGAACTATATGAGCGGAAGACGGGAAGAAACATCACATGAGCACACGTACAAAGATCCTCCGGCAGTGAGATATCTTTCTAATTTAACAGTCCTCTCACCAAGTAGAGGTATCGGTCTTGTGCTGTTCCGTTTTTGGCTGACATCTTCTTGATATGTCCTTCTTTGATGAGCTCATTGGCCGGGTTAACTATGTCCTCCTCTCCTCCGAGCCTCTCGTAAACCTCCAGCAACTTGTGCATCTTCTCCTGGAAACATCAGACAACAAGAGGATGAGGAGGCAAGACTCTCATTCATTCGTGGGTTTGCCGGTTATGCGGAAAATAGGTATTATATTTCTTTATTGATTCAGAAACACATTTGTCTGCTCGAGCTGTTCGAAAGCTGCGTGATATATACATGTAACACGGCCAGACAGAGGAAATAGATGAGGAGGATAATTGTTAAAAAGTCAGTCAGGCTTCCTCAAGCTGTGCAACCCGAGGCAGGAAACAGCAACTTCCTGTCTGTACTAATTCAACTCGTTCACTTCTCGAGACTGCACTTGCAGCAATGTTGCTGACTGACAGAACAGCATCAGCAACCATTTAATTGTGCAATATGTTAGCTGGTTTTTTATAGAGCTCAACGAGACAGTGACAGACTGTTGTAAAGAGTTTAGAGACAGATAACAAAACAGAAACAATACTGAAGAGTGAACCATCGAGCAAAGTCTTACCATTTTCCTGATTGCTGCATTGGAGTGGTTAGCTGCAGTAGAGATTAGCTCCAGTGCCTCTGTAACAAGGATTCACATTCACAAAATGAGAGCATGTTGGCACAAAATCCAGAATTAACAACCAAAAAAATCACATTGGAGCCAAACTGCAGACTGCTGGAAACATGTTTGTTGCTCACGATGAAACAAGAACGACTAGTCAGAGGTGCCACACAAGATATATTTTATAAATCCGATGTGTCCTAACATTAAACACACTGCATGCCTCGGGCTGGCTTTGAGCCAGCAGAGAGCCTTGCACTAATGCCTGCGAGCACCTGAGTCAGCCATCTTAATCATGGCCTACATAAACAGACGAGACACACAGCCTGGGGAACCGAGGCCAAAACAACTGTGATGAACTGCTTTTCGACTGGAGTGGATGTGAAAAAAACCTTCCACACAGACTCCAAACAACACAGTGTGCTGAAGTTAATACTCAGGTAAACGGACACGGGGATGTGGGAGGACGTCAGATCGTGTTGAAAGAGTGACGCACTGATGTGAAGCGTGTAATCTGTCTGTGCCAGGCAGCAGATGAATCTACACACAGAGCACTTAGACTTTATCTGAAGCATCTGGCGTCACTCTAACCACTGTGTAATAAGATGCACCGGAGCTGCCAAAAGTCCTGCCTTCACCTCCATGGTAGATTAAATGAATGGTTATCCCAGTGAGGTCATTGCGGAGACTAAATTATTAGTCTCAACACAACATCAGACCTTTTAATCTTAAAATATGTATGTTTCATTTGCTTAAAGCTGCAATATTTTGTTTTGTCAATCAATTTTTCTCTCTTTTTGACCCTCTGGGGTGGTTTTGCAGCTTGGGTCTTTTGACCATCGCTGTTCACACTCGGTGGAACGAGTGAGAAAAAAGGTATCAACCTCAGCTACTTTCTACTCGTTCTCCTCCCGCCCTCGTACAGCCACGGAGCCGTACACTGCAGGATAACCACACGTTCATTTGTGCATTTTCAACTCGAGCAGATGTGTTCTCGCGTCACCAGCACCGTTTGGAATGTGAATCTGCATCGATTCACCTTCTTTCAGCGCTTTTCTTCGACCTTTTTGTGTACACGCCACCTCTAATTATCGCATCACGTTTGGCTGTATGGCAGCATTCGCAATGGAGATTCAGTCCGACCAAGTTCGGACATTCATTCTTTATCTCAATAAGGGCGCTGCCATCTCAACATTTTATTATTCCACTATTTGGTTGAACATAGATTTAAAAGATTGGCTCGTTAAACGAGATCAGTGGTTTTGCTGTTCAAATGTAGCTGAGGTAAAACAGGCTGACGGGAAGACAGAAAACTGGAACTAGAAGATTTATCTGACTTAGCAGCGAGTGTGCTGCAGCAAAAATAGTTTTTCAAATGTCTCACTCTCTGCGTCTTTTCTGTCCAGAGCGTCATCAGGCAGCTTCTTCAGGTAGTCTCTGAGCAACAGCTCGTAGCGAGGAATCCTTTGGACCGGCTCCAGCATGTGGTGCTGCAACGTCAGGTTCCCACACACATCCTGTTTCTGAAGGTTACAACGCAAAAACAAAGATTTGACCTGATTAATTGCGATGAAGGGTTTTGTAATCTAATTCTCTGAACATGTTAACTGAGCAGGAGAAAATAGACTCGTACACAAACAGGGGGAGGAGGAATCCAACAGCGAGGCAAACACAGAACACCTACTTGTATATTCTGGACCACGCTCTTGAACTGTGACGACCGCTGCGTCCAGGTGTTGACCAGGTCCATGGCCCGGTCAAAGTTCTTCACATATTCTCCGTACATCTTCATGAACGGAGCCAGTTTCTGGAGGATGTCTCCGATACGAGGGTTGGAGTCCCTGCAGCAAACACAACAACCGAACAGATTCATGCAAAGGTGAACTTACAGAACCATAAAAGGATCAGATATGACTTTTTGGTACTTCTTACAACTTTGCATTTAAACTAAATGAATCCAAAATGCTTTTTTTCTCCCTATTGTGTTGTAAGTGCAGCTTGTCGATGTTCTTATTTTTACAAGCCTTCATTGACAGATGAATCAGCCTGTCCCGGAACATTAGCTTAGCTTTATAGATGCTGCTGGGAGAATAGTTCTCGGTAGACTTTTTTTTCCCCCCACTTAGTGAGGTGCCACTGGTAGTAAAAGGTTTGCTTCAGCGGATTCAATTACATCTTTTCTCCTGACATTTCACACGTACGGATGCGCGTCTTGACACTTACATAAGACAGGAAGCGCTGACTTCATCCATCAGACGTACGAAACAACTGGAGGCTCATAAGATAAAATGAGTCTAATCTCATGAACATTATTGGAGAATGGAACAAATGAATCCTTCTTAGGGAAATTTTCTTCCCACGGTGCACTTCTCTGACTCGCTGCGTGGACGTCTCTCGTGTGTGCGTGTAGTTTTTTTAACTCTCTCTTTTCGAGCCAGTACATTTTAATGAGTTCCAGAAAATAATGCGAGGGGAACCGTCATGTGACAGGTTATTTCCCTAAACAAAGCCCTCTAGAGGAGTCATTATCTACCAAAGGTGGCTGACGCTGGCACAATAACACACACTGGAGGTAAATTTCCCGCTGACGGCGGAAAAGAAGACTGAAAACTCCTTAATTCTGCAACTCTGACACACACACACACACAAAACACATAACCTAGAAACCACTGAAAGCCTGACTGTAACACCCTCCACTATCACCCTGCAGTCTGCGTTTTACAGCTGACCACCGCAGAGCCGAATCATCCGCTGAACGTCATCGCTCTCATTCCTCACCATTCTCCAGTGATGCGTGTCTTGAGCTCAGGGAGCAGGAACTTGTCGTGGAAGCAGTAGATGGAGGAGATGTTGGAGAAGATCCCTGTAATGACGTCCTGAGGGATTCCAGCCTCTGTGAGCTTAGTGCAAAATACCTGCAGAGATAAAAAAAAAAAAAACACACAAAAAAAACATGACATAGTGTTTGTATACAAAAAGACTTGTGCAACTGCTTCCAAAACCACCCCCGGATCCGGCTCAGACTCGAGGAGAAGGAATGTAAACATAGATGGAAAAATGTCCGTGTTTTTGTTTAGCCACGCAAACGTATTTATTTTCTCCAGATTTGGCTTCTCAAGTGTGACAAGAGTCAACTACAACTTCACTGCTCATCTGCCTTAAACTGTATCAACTATACACTTGACACCACAACTAACAATCATGTCTTCAATTGAGTTCTTTAGTCTATAAAACCAAGGTGACGTCTTCCAACAGTTTGCTGTGTCTGACCAATAGTCGAAAAACCAAAAGATATTCCACTCACAAAGATATGAAACAGTTAAAAGCAGAATCCAAGAAGCTAGAGCTCACAAATGTTTGGCATTTTTTGTGTAATAAACAACTTAAAAGCTGCACGTACCAATTTTAGTGGAGTTGTTTTCTGGTCTCTGTGCCTCTGGAGGAACTTTGTCAAGTCTGAGCAAATATCACAGCTAATTTTACCTATTTAAGTTGAATCATGTGGTTATTTTCTTTTTCTTTTCATTGGTACTATCATTTTGACATGATTATTGTTATTATCTTACTTGATGTATTTGCTTATCCTTTATCTGCTTGCTGGTACACTTGATTATATTTCTCTGTAACTGTGTTTTCTGATGATTGTTGTTGAAATAAAGAAGAAAAACAACAGTAACAACAACAACAAACAAATTAGGGCTGCAGGATATGGTTCTTATATGGATACAACATGTGCTTGGGTCTGTACCTGGAGATAGAACAAGATTTTCTGGCCACGACATCTCTGAGGCACCAGAATACTTCATTAATATGATGTTTTGTTACACATTTGAACTCCTTGCAACATTTCAGTTACTTGTGTATCTAAACAGAAATAGTACATTACAAACTGGAGTTGTGGAGTCTGAACAACATAGCAGGAGGTTCTACTGAAAGATGATACGAGTTGCATTATGGAAAATGTAGGATCCAGTGTTTCTGACCCATACCAGGAACTAAAGGCCAGGATATCTCAGCCTCTGTGGCGTCAAGTTTATGTCTTTTCTGAGTCTAAAGCTTCTTAGGTTCCATACAAAATCACTGGATAACCAATTTAAATGATTTACTTTCTATCAAATGTATCTATTTTCTGTCCATTCACGAATACATTCATTGACCAGTCTTTTCAGCACTACTACAAGTTAATGCACCACGTTTGAAACCAAACGCAGCGATGCATCGGAACTGAAAATGATGCAATGCTTCACCTATCACTCCCATCACCTTTTGCTTCCCTACGAGCCCCGACAACATGAGACTGCCACTACTGTTTCCATGGAAACCACGGTCGTGTGTGTGTGAAAGTAGTGAGACGAAAACAGGAAGTCAACTGTGAGGACTCTCTGCCCTCAGTGGCAAAATAAACCATAGCTGCGCTGTGATAGGGCAGCGCGCATCTCCTCCACCACATGAACTTAGCAAAGAGGAAGAGGACTGAACCACCGGGAGTCGGTTCTCATCACACGAACACATGAGTGAACACAGGCAGAGGCCGAGAAGAAATACAATAACCAACTGACAGAGCAAAATACGGGAGGATGCAATGACTTTTGAGAAAGAAGAATATAGAAATAGGATACTAGAGTGATGAAGAGGAAACAGGAATTTGCTCCAGCAGCTGAAATGTGTATACTCGCTGCTCATTCTTGTTTTCAAAGATAGTGAACTGAATATCTTTTGGGTTTCGGACTGCTGATCAGATCAAAACAAAGAGTTAAACTCTTCATAACCTGGAGGCTACAGAGATTAGAAAAAATTCCTTTGAATGGCTGCCACCACAATTTGATCTCATATCCTTCAGGAGGGATTAACACAGAGCAAACTTGACAGAGGCGCTTCCTCAAACTTAACCATGGCGCTTGCATGTCATTTAAAGTACTATTTTTAATATTCGGTGAAGCTGAATCGTACAATTTTAGTAACATTTGAGAATGCGATTGCAGACGGACGTCGGCTCAGTCAGCCGAAGCCGGACCGCATCATCGAGCCCAGACTGTTATTCTAAAGAGCTTTCCAATTATAAACCCAGCTGAGAGTCAGGAAACACGTCTTTAATCCACAGGATTTACATACAAGTCGCTAAAGAGCACTGTGAGGGTTATGACACTGCAACACACACACGCACAACAATATGTGCTTCACTAAAGACACACAAATTGTATTCACACGCTCAGGTTTGCGGTGACGAAGCCAAATTCATGCTGCACATGTATAAATATAAAACAGATACACAGACACGCACACACAGGAGCAGTTTCTCACATGATCCTGCTTACACTGCTCTGAGTAATCCAGTCAACAGAGGAAGGGTTGTTGACCAGTGGTGGATTTAATCCAGCTCAGCTCTGATCTCAATCACTAAGACCACTGGCACATTTAGGAGATTGAAATTTGGACCACAGGCATCCAAAACACAGTCTCACACTCGGACGGCAAGCACACAGAGGCGCGACGTTACCTGGTCGAGGAGGTTGAGTCTTTTGACGTAGGCCTCTTCAGTGTGGAGAAGCTCTTTGGCGATGTTCAGGAGCTTCTGAGCCTCTGAGCACTGAGGGGAAAAGAGACAAGACACAGAGGGTTACGTCTGGGGCTTCATTTAAACAAAGAAAGTATAAACATGTGAGCAGATACTCCATCATATTGCAAAGGAAACCCTCCAGTTCTTCAGTATATGAGAAACATTTTCAGCACTCACAAATCGACTAAAAGTCAGAGAGTCTCGTCCATTTTCACCAAACAGTTTCCTACCGTCTTTATACCACTACTTGTAGGAAAGTCTTTTAAAAAACACATATCTAATGATTGTCTTGATTCATCAGTGTGGAACAAGGATTACATAGGTTTTTTATTCTTATGTTTAATTAACAAAACTTGCTGACCGCTCTATTTTTACAAACGACGATGGAGGTCATGATGTGTCTTCAAGTTGAGAAACGGAGGTTAACTTTAAACCTTTAGACCTATTGGCAGAAATACAATATAATACTCCCAATTATGCTCTCATTAGTGTATAATAAACTGAAACTAAGTTGTCTATGCAATGAACTACAACAGAAGGCACATTTTTCTGTCTGAGCCTGAGAGAGGAGTGATTGATCCCCACTCGAACTCGACAGGCGTTCTTGGCTGAAGCTCTGAGTCTGTGTGAGTTTCTATCCCACATGAATGTTTGTTGCCTGGAAAGTAACAAATAGCCTCTGTGCTGCGTTTAAAGCTTCGTCACGTAGATAACAAACCCCGGCACTTCACAGGATTAATAGTCCAAACACAGACAGCTGGTGTATTATTATCACTTAATACCACTTAGTGCGTATTATTAGACTGTGTTTATTTATTTTCACACCATGTTTTCACTTAATTAACTTGTCAATGTAGCCAATATATATTTATGTCACTTAAAGGTGCACTATGTAGTTTTAGGGAAGACATTTTAATCAGAAGAGAAAGATCTTCATTTTTAATGCATTAACAAACAAACTCTTCGTCTTCATGACTGAATAAACTAAATAAACAAACTGACCTTTAAGGACAAGACAATTTCATACTGTTTTACTTTGTTTATATGTGGCGGACCCTGCCACCTTTTTAACTTCAAACAGTGTTCTGGGGATCTTGTTTTCCTCCGAGAACAGTTTGTTTATTCAGTTGTTGAAAATATAAACATTTCCCAGTTTGTTTTATTACCTCATTAAAATTGTAAATATTGAAATCCAGAGTTTGAATTTCTTCCCCACAACTACATAGTGCCCCTTTAATGCCACTGACCCCGACCCAAACCCTGACATCAGGACCAGATCAGGTACTCATGAGGGGGGCAGGTGGGGGCCATGTTTCTATAGTAGCCCTGAATGGACAAACCAAACACAGGCGCTAAAGAGGGCCTTTCACATTTTGAGCTGCCGTCGTAGACGAGGCTGAGACGTGTCACTAAATCCTACAACGTGGCTGATAAGAAGAAACATGTCAGACGTCGTCTGCAGGACAACACTTGTTAATAAGATCAATTCGTTATTAGTTTAGTTTGGTTCAGTGGTGGTGAGCTATGAAACTGATATGAACTGTAATGAGATCATGTGTTAGAGCTGAGATGACATAAAATAACGTATGACTAAACATTAGAAAACGATGTCGCTGATAAAAGTTCATCCGGATGACACAGAACACGCATCTGGGTCACGAAACACTCAGACTGTTGCAAAAATGTTGGTTTCACAAGCCCCTTCTCCAACACTAATAGAAACACACTTGCACTCTTTTCACAACATATATAGCAGAGACGTGACTTTATCTATTATTACCAGCTATCGCCATCGCCATGCCGACAACTGAGTGGAAAGTGGTGCACGCAGAAGAAATAGTTCAGTCTATTATCTTCTTGCAAACGCACATCACTGAAAACCCACATCCTCTGTGACAAGGCTGTCATCATGCAGCCATCAACATGTCAGCTAGGGTGTCACAAACATTCATGCAGACACACACACACACACACATACAGAAACACAACACACCCTTCCTCTGCATGGCCGTGTTGGGATCAGGAAGCACTGGGGAGCGGCGATACCTCCCCACCCCCTGTGGGTGTGGGCGGTCAGCGGAGGCAGATCGACTATTTATGTGACATTTGCGCGAGCTTTGGGCGTGTTTAAAGTGTTAAAACCAGTGCTGAGTGAGACATCTATTGCTAACAACAACCGAGTTTCTGCTGTCTAACATTTTTCTGTGTTTGGCTGAGTGTGTTAAAATCCTCATAGCGACCATCTGACATGGTTCCATCTTTGAGTCATCACCTCAAGAATTTCCCTTTTTATGTTGTACGCTAAAGGCACAGTTCCACTCAGAATCAGGAGTACATATTTGTTCTTCCTACCTCGCAGACCTTGCTGTGAGCAGTTTCATGTAGGAACAATTACTTTTTCTACTACAAACTACACCCATCAACCGAATCACCAGTCAAAATTTGAAATCTGTTCGATACCCTGGTAAACATGCCAGCTGAACTTTGCATGTTAGCATGCTGATGCTAGCTCGATTTAGCTTCAAAGCACCGCTCTACCTCAGCACAGGCTGACAGAGCTGCTAGCATGGCTCTCGTTTGTCCGTCTCGTTTACGTAGCTTCATATTTATTTTTTGGTTTTGAGATAAAACAAGAGAGATACTTCATCCCAAAATCAAAAATACCTATTTTTTCCCCCTTACCCATAGTGCTGTTTATCCATTTATCCTGTTTCGGTGAGAGAAACCGAGTTTTGGAGATATTCATGCTCATGGAGATGTCCGTTCTCTAGCTAACTCAGCTATCTAAATTAGCTAATAATATAGCTCGGCAGAGGAGGATGCCATTGATGTTTACAACCCTGCTGTCAAGAGCACAGGCCCTCTCCTCCGCGAGCAGATGCACGCTTCCTTGTATGTGGTGATATGGTCGGCGGGTGCAGTTCAAGGTGATAGAAAATAGTTCCCACGTGAAACTGCTCACAGCAAGGCTCGCAGAATATCTTGAGTAGACCGGGTCATGATTTCTACGTTTTTAAAATTTGGAGGTTTGAGCTACGAGCATCACAAGTGCCGTCCAATTCCATTATATTCAAGAGAAGGCAGACATCTTCAAACCTCACCAATCTAGATAGACAAATAGCACTACAGGTAAGAGGTATGAGATATATCTTTGATTTGGGGGTGAAATGTCCCTTTAAGACTTTACCCTGATGCTGAGTCTCCGAAACAGGAAACAACGATGGCACAAATAGGCCACCAGCAACACAATGCGCACTGTTCGAGGTATCAGTGTTGTTTACAATCAATAGTCAAAGTGAAGGACAACAAAAAAAAGTGAAACTTGAGCTCTGCTGCACTGACACGTCTGTCTCTGGACTCTTTCATCCAGCAGCCATCCAAAGCTCCCATTACAGCTTTTTGGCAGGTTTTTGTCCTTTTATGTGTCGGCAGAGCTGCTTTTAGATTGGAGTCAGCTGCTTGTGACCGGCGAACTGAGGCTGTAACAGTGTCTAGCGTTTCATGCAGAAGTGCTCTTTGAAATCGTTCACTCAGCCGGAGATAATAATAGACACAAGCTACTTTTTCCACTACATGAAAGTCAGTCTGACTGTCTGAGGTGAAGCTTTTAAACTCTCAGGAGGAGGAGTTCGATTCCTGAAAAGTATGATGTAACGTGAAATATTAATGATAAAGTGGAGGAGAGACATTAACGACCACCTCAGTTTGTGCTGGGGTCATTCAGGTTTGTGGCTATGACTCGATGAAGCTGAAGCATTACTCACTTTGTGCGCCTCTGAGTTTGCATCTGTCAAGAACCCAGTCTGTGTGTCCGTCAGAGAGTGTATCTCTCCACTGCTCCCCTCATCCAAGTCACTGTCCTCATCCTGAGTTGAGTCTCGCTTGTTGCCGAGGGTAACGCAGCAGGACACACTCTCTGTTTCAGTCACACTGTCATAATGGTCCTCCTCATCGATGGCGTCCTCGTTGGGGAACACCTCCCCTTCTGCAGTGCAGGACGGGCTGTCGATGCCGCTGTCGCGGTTGGGGATCTTTCCGTTCTGCTCCGAGGAATCCGGATTGTCCAGGAGCTCCTGGGAGGAGCCTTCCTCCCGCTCCACGCCGTCAAGGCAACCAATACCGTGCGAGATGTCAACCTCCACGCAGTCGTCCAGCGGGGCGTCATCCGAGCCGTCGATGTGCACGGAGTCCAGACGGGAAAGTTCAGAGACCTCGTCGGTCCGTTCGGAGGTGACAAGTGCAAGTTTGTCAGGGGAGGAGTCACCTGCGACCTTCACCGTGGTCTCCTGGCCGCAGGAGGAGGTGACGTCAGACGCAGTGTCCATTCTCAGACACAGGTGCAGCTGGGACCGTGGGAGCACCCCCAGGATGGGGACCCTGGGAAGAGAAAAGACAAGATGCACTTTCATCAGTAAAGCAGACGTGACAATCAGTGAAAGCCAGATGAAGAATCAGGACACTCTATTTTTTACAGGGAAAATAACGAAAAGAGTTTTTGGATTTGATTAGATTTTATAGATATGATTCACCACATGAGTAGTTCATTTAAAGGATAAATTCACCCAAACATGAAAATTCAGTCATTATCTAGTCAGCCTCATACCAATGGACAGCTGGGTGAAGATGGGGGAAAACAAACAAAAAAACTGTGAAATGGCTCCATCTGATGTCTCTCAAAGCCCTAAACATCCCAGATTGATTAGGAAAGACACCCACTTCCGACGGGTTGTGTGCCAACACATTAAGCTCAGCGGCTCCAGTGAAGATTTCTGCTCTCAAAAGAAGTACATAATTGTTTCGAGGGTGACTTTTCCGGAGACTTGGATTATGTTTGATGAGCATGATGGAGCCATTTTATGTTTTTTCGGTTTCTTTTGTTTTTAGTTATTTTTATGTCCCCATCTACTTCAGTAGTTTGAGAGAATGCTGCCAAGCTGTTTTGCTGTGAAGCTCCTAAAGAGTTTCATGTACTGCGAAAACCTCATACGACTTTCCATCAGCATTGTGTGGAAATAATGACTGAATTTACATTTCTGGGTGAACCTTTCACGAAACTTTCAGAGCAAAATATGAATCTGACAAGCAAGACTAGCAAGATTTCTCAGTAAATTTCCGCTTTGACGCTCTTACTTTGAATTCTCGAACCTCTCGATGAGAAGCCCCACTTTCTGGGCCTCTTTCTGCGGCTGTGCACCCGAGCCAGGAGGGGTCGGACTGGGCTTTGGCTTGGGCGGAGGAGGGGGAGCCGGCAGAGGCCTGCAGGGCGCCGGGGGGATCCTCTTAGGTTTCTTGTCTTGCCCAAGGGCGAGCAGGTGCGCGGGTTTAGGGGGCACTACAGATGCAGGAATCCAGACGAGGCAGAAAAAACAGCAGAGCGAGAGAGAAGCATGAGGCTGCTGACGTTAACAAAAACAATCAGGTAACATGTAGAAATCCGAGCGAGAAAACCTCCATGGCTGAGTCATGTGTGAAGCCGGTTTGTGTCCTTGTATATTAAAGAAAATAGTAAAAAAAAAACTCAAGATAAAACTCCAAATGGAAGAAAACATCGGACAGAAACATTTAGTAGCGGTGCAGAGCGAGATCAGCACTGAGCCTCGGCTATCCACCAACTTCCTTATTTCAGAACAGGATGCTGAGATGAGTGTGCGTGTGTGTGTGTGTGTGTGTGTGTGTAAGTCACTGCGGTCACAGTCAGATAAAAAAAAAAAAGAAAAAAGTAAGAAGCACAGACAGAGGCAGTCTGACGAGTGACAGGGCTGTCCTTTAAAACACTGCCCTCACGCCTGCCTGCACAGTGCGGACAGGCCATTTCACAGTTAAGTCTGCGCATCTGCATCTGTTACCTTTTTTTCCGGAAAACGTAAATGAAACCAGGAAATGTGCCGATATGTTACACTAGATGTTAATTTGAGCACTTCCTCTGTGTCTGCGTGCGTCACAGGCAGAAAAACAGAGAGGCCGAGGAGACTTTTCTCAACAGAGATGTGTTGATAAAACGACGTGCTAATGACAGGACCGCTCCCGTTTCTACTGAGATGAGTGGGTGAAAGGAGAGATGTTTTAGTTTCTGAATATTCATCTGTAATTTGGAAAAGACTGTTTAAACCAGAGGCTAAAATATGAGACTCCCCGCAGGGTGATGTTTAGTCACATTTGTTCTGCAAACCGAATTCAATTTTGTAAAATGCATTTCAGCATCTGGGTTCAATCAGCGTTAGAATCAGACTTTTGTAGTTGACTTGACAGAAATATTTCGTTGTGTTGTCTTTTCCTGGTTTCTAAGGCTGAACACTTCTAGTAGTTCTTATACTTGCCTTGACCCACTTATGTCATTATAGCCACGTAACTGATGATCATTTATCGAAAATCTCATTGTGGTCACTTTGTGAAAGTACTGTAGTCATCACGCAGCGTTATCGCAATACATGTTGCATGATCATACCCAGTTTTTAAAGAAATGTAACAAAGGTACATGAAAACCAGTCACGAGGTGCTTTGTTGTCACCCAATCGGGCAGATTCATGCTTCAACATTTTTCTAACCACAGGAACTTTTTCCAGGAACCTTTTGAGGGAACTTGCACGACAACACCTGCATTCTGACCGGGGGAACTCTGAGTTACTACTCTCTCAGGATGAGCTACACATGGAATAAAAATAAAGATGTGGAGAGGAAGTTCATCCTGTCAGATGGGAAACACTCCATGTATCAAAATGCCATTAGTAGAAATGTGCTTAGTGTTGTCTGCCCAGTAGGGGAAACACATTATGATTAGTTTCCTAATCCTTAAGTACATTATTATTATTATTATCATTTCCAGGTGTTCAGTTTCATAAAGATATTTCCTAAACGACAGAATACTTTTATCATATTTAAGAGCCTGATCTGATCTCATCCTGAGCGAGCAGCTAAGATTGTAAGAACACCAGGAACCATCAGGCTGCAGCACGGCTCTTCTAACCAGCCCTGTCACTGTAACTACCTTTTGTTAGACCTCATGTTGTGACGTTATTGTGATGAACAATATTACTGCACACTGTTAAACCGTTTTATTTAATTAACATAATGATGATATAACAGCACAATAAAGCAAGAACACCCTTTCAAAGAGCAATGGACATTGCTGGACAATATTCAGACAGTAGAACTGGATTTGAACTCTGACCTGATGTGCACGAAAACACATCAAAGTCAGAAGAACGACTTCCTAACTGGGGAAATGGGACCATCTGAGGAGCACGCGAACGCAGCATTATTCTGACATCACGTTGGCAGAAGAAAATCCTTATTTAAACACAACAGGGCAATATTGAGGTCGCCAAAAATGATAGAGGTCGTGTACATATGTCGATAAGTCGATGAGATTCAGTGTGTATGATCAGGGAAGATTTATAAGATGAGTCAACAACGAAATTTTCGTGACAGGCCTACATCTAATTTGAGGATTTGCTGCTCGTTGGGTTTGACTGTTGGTCAAACAAAACCAACTAAAACAAAATATTCGGCGACCATAATCAAGTAATGACTAACAATCCTGACCATGTATGGTTAAAGAATATTTTTTTTTAATAATCCTCCACTTTAATTCAGAGTAGCTGTGAGCCACTTATATATTGAGGCCGAGTCTGTGGTGTAACGTCCTCTAATGTTTTTCAGTAAGTCCCAAAACGCAACACATGTTGTTGGTATTTAGCATTCTTCAGATGACGCCCACACATAAACACTTGGGAATCACTGGCCTGCTTTAAAGCGGCAGCTCTTTCAGGGGTGACCTACTGAGCCGTGAGTGACACAGTGAGGCCGGGCGGCCGACACGAACCGTGTTATAGAGGGGTGTTTGTCAGAGCAGAGTGAATGACAGCTCAAAAGCAGGGGTCTGATCTCGCTGCTCCTTTCAATTATAAAGACGGCTCCGGTGTCAGAGCCGACCTTGACGGGGCCGAACTGTGTCGCCGTGCTTTACCTTGAGGTTTCTGTGCGGTTGGCGGTCTGGGTGAGGTGGATGGCTGGGGCCGGGGTTTGATGGCAGGCCTGTCGTGACATGGTCTGGGGGTCGGACCTTTCTTCACCAGCCGTGGAGAGCACAGGTAGTCCGCTGATCCGCACTGGTACTGCAGGGAGGAAGCAGGGAGGTCTGCAGAGAAGAGAAAAAAATAAAGAAAAAGATCAGATCGATCAAAGTAACGAGATTCATCTGAATACACATCTACAACCCGGCGTAATCCTGCTACAGCGATGCAGTGCTGTGCAGCGTAGGTGAACGACCTTGAGCTCAGTGTGTGTTTCGGGATGTCGCCCTCGGACAGAGAGCAGAGGGACCAGAGTGGAGAAGGAAAACCTCTGCAGCATCGATCGCAACGTCAGGCCCGAGGCGGCAGACATAGAGCCGCGCAGGCTGCATATTGGTTTCTCTCACGCTCGGTGATGGGACTGTGTCTGATTGACTACATCTAATCTTCTAAATAGACTTCTATGTGCGAGCGAGAGAAAGTAGCTCAATAATGTAGTTGTGTGCGAGCCACACTGTCCTCTGGATGACAAAGTTTCTCCGGCTGTGATCGTGTCCTTTTGAAACGCCCGATTTAGATGCGATCAGGCTGAACTTTACCGTGTTTGGTGGAATTTATTTTTGCTGATTTGTCCCTAAAAATACACAAGATTGGTTTGAAGTATCGGGCTATTGTCAACAAATCCCACAAAAAGAACAAAACCAACCCCAGGCACAAAGCCTGTTTGTTCCCACTTAAGAAGAAAATCTTACACCTGCGACAAATGAAATATTTTGGTGACTTAGTACCAGCAGAAACCAAAAACAGACAAAACAGACACAACACACTCTGAGATGACATGGTAAACAGTTGCTTATTTACAGATCACCACACGATCATCACCACTCTTTTGAGGTCATGTTTCTGGCAACAGGCAAATGGAAGTCAATTATATAATACGATACATAAAATAACATAGAATGCATCTCAAACGGAGGGGACTACTTTTAATCTGCAGTGTGGATGTGCAGGACAGCAACGTGACAGTTCATGTAAGTAAAGGAACATGTCGCCCAGTGCAACAGTGCGGTTCATTGACGTCTCTGAGCAGCTTCTAGGCAACAATGGAGGTACTGTATATGGGAAAAGATATATAAGGCTTTAGCTACACAGGCAATTATTGTTAGCAGGATCAATGCATTGTTAGTTTTGGTCTCTTCCTTGAATTTAATGCTTAATGCAGTTTTTTTGCCCACGTGCTCTGTGCATGCCCTGCTGTCATTATGGCTCTGATGAAAAGAACTCAGGAAACCTTCCCGTTAGAGGAAGTAATGTGAAAAATGGTTGAAAAACAGAAGTGAGGTGCTAATTATGCACTGAAATTCATCTACAGTAAGTAATAGATAAAAAAAAACAAAAAAACAAGCAACAGTTAAACCACTAATGCTTATTCCAATCTGATTTAAAGCCACATCTTTGTATTTAATTATTTCTGATCTGACTGTCAACATGAATAAAAACTGAAGATTTTTTCAGGGTGTGGAAATAAAAGCTAAAAACCCACAACCCAACCGACATAATGTAGCGTATATCCAGACAGAGATGCTGGATAGAGATTATAATATGTAGAAGTCAGCTACAGACACAAGTCCTGTGAAGTGGAAAGACAGTAACAATGCTTTTCTGTCTCCCTGTGATGTGTCTGTCCGTTACACCGAAGCAATGTCCCCTCAGTAGATCTTGTTAATAACTGCGCAAACTATGCAGCCACACGTCTCTGTTCCTTCGGGGCTGGTGGATTCGATCCAGTCACCACAACTCTTTCTCAACTGGATTACGGCCTGAAATTGCACCGAGCCCCCGCCAGAGCCCTGGCACGTCTAATTTGGTGATTTTCAGCCATGCTGCAGGCGGCAGGAAGGAGGAGAAATCAGTCGGTAATGAGTCCTGTTACGCTGTCTGCCCCATGTGGCACACTGCAGGCCTTCCCACCGTCTCTGCGCCGCAGCAGAATAAGAGCAGGCAGGGGGAAAAGATGAGGCTTGAATGTGAAATTGTGTCACAGACTACAGTAGAAAGTAGGTTTTGTATTCGGTCCCTGGCAACAGGAATACTGTGAGTCTCTCTCTGCCCGTACCGTCTCTAAATCAGAGATGACTCGTAAGGCTGAGTCAGAGGAAAAAAGCTTGACCTATGATCAAGTGAGCAAGCATGTCCTTAAGCCGAACGACCGCCTAGTGAAGAACTCAGTGATCCAGGCTGGCTCGGGTCACTCCTGGGAAAAGCAAACAGGGCTAGAAGATGGAGGCATAGGGGCCGGTACCTATGGAAACTCAGACAGAGGAGCTGACACTCACAGTTCCGTCCTTAATTAAAATCTCACAAACCAAGGATAAGACTACACGACAGATCGTCCTTCACCAGTTCCCAAGAAACACAGAGTGAAACGCAGTGAACAAGTACATTTCAAACTCACATCACAACGATCTCTAAAAACATTCCTTGTCAAAGCTTTAAGTAGAAAATACAATCACACAGGAGCCGGTTAAAGAAACATTACCTCGCCTCCAGCCGCTCAGTTTCACATATCCAAAGTCCAAAGAGCGACTGAACGGAAAACCCCCGCACAACAAAGTCAAAACCAAAACATATCCTGCCCTCCCAGTTTGCCAAAGTCCGCATGTGCAACCGAGACGGCTCTTTGTTGTAAACAAACACATGCACACACCCTGAAAAGTCCTTCAAAGCTCAGTCCTTCTTTATGCCCCGGACACACACATTCACCTATCCATTTCCCAGGTGTATTTGAGGAGCTGCACCTGTCCTTTCGCCTGCCAAACCTGATCCAGGCACCTCCTCCTGGGGCCGAAGACGTGAAGTGCATGCAAGTCAATGATTCCCGCATTCTCTTACAGCTGAGCCGACACATATGCACCTGATTGGACCGCACTGTTTACCCAAAACCAAGACAATGCTTGAAGCTGCGCGTCAGCCACCTAATTGATTTGGACTCCGAGGGGATCCGAGAGATGAGATTAAAATTGTAACTGTGTCATTTTAAGGAGGCTTTAGTGAAAACACACAGGAGAGGCGCTGATCTGAGCTCATTAATTTCATCTGCTCAGCCGAGGGACGGATGAATAAGACAATTACGCAAGAATTACACATCCGGAGACATTATCATCACCACGCCCTGTCTGCTGCGGGTTGCCATGAAACCTTCCCCTGCAGAAACAATTTCAGCCACTGTTAGTCACCGTACGTCACTCTAATTAGGAGGGCCAGGTAACAAAGCGCCCGTCCGTCTCACCTGTTCAAACATGGCTGTGATGTAACAGACTCTTCAGAGGAGAACAGAACGAACAGCACGCGGAGAGCGCGGCGAAACCATCTGGTAACCTGAAAGACCGCATTACAACGGATTTCTAAAACATAGCGAAGGGCTCCTGTGCACGTCACACACCGAAACACTGGGATACTTTCAGGTATTTTGACAGGGACACAGTCGCCTTCTCTCTCTCTCTGAAGGGGCCCTGCCAAAGCCACGACACAGTGATGCCTCACAGGCGAAAGAGCTAAGGAATGTCCCTCTCGTGTCACTACGTAACACCAGTGTGTGAGAGTTTGTATTTCACTGAGAGCCTCGCCCTGGACTTGACTTTTAAGGAAGTGCCATCATGTATACTGTCCAGACTGTGAAGACCATTGAGGCAATGTGATTGTGATTTTGGGGCTATATAAATAAAATGGATTTGAATTGATTTGATAGATATAAAATAAATCTTAATGGTCACATAATGAGGTTCAATGCATATTTGTTTAAATTGTTGATACTGGTGCTAATAACACATCTGAGTTTATTAATTAATGATTCTTTCTGCATCTTACGTTGAGGATTCTTTAGCCGTGGTAGCATCTTGATTCTCAGGATAGCGCTGTCAAGTCTGTCCACTTCTTTGGTCCAGACTGAAATATGCTAATCCTGATCACGGCAGAGCTCCCTCTGTCACCATATTTTGTAACGTCTGATTTCAGTTCACTTCCTGGTGTGATCTGGATGGCAATATATGGATACCATGTGTCATGCGACCTCTTTCCGGTCCATGCTCGGCGTAGGCTCTGCTGATGAATGTGATTAAGGAGCATGGCTGTCGTCCTCTCTCCGTCCTGTCGCTTTGCACGCATTTGAAGCGACATGCGGGTGGCGCTTGAACTTCCTATGCTGTTTTCAAATCAGGTTTGTTTATAATGCACCACTATTTATTTATCTAAATATCTTGGCTTGTGGCTTTGTAAAATTACACATCGTGACCTGCAATGATTTCCCCCAAAACACGATCGTTTTGAAAAGGTGCAACATGTAAAAACTGGCCACCTCTTGAATTCATACTGCAAGCTATAACAGAGTAACCGTCTTTGATATGATATCAAAACTCTTATTTCTTCAGATTCTGTTATCAATTTCAGTTACTTTTTTGAAATAAAAGTTCTGTGAGACTCTTATTCTTGCTAACTTGTGGAAAGAAAGGTCCTAAAATGTTAAAACAACAAGCAGCAGCTCAAGAATTAGGTCGTAAATCAGGAACTTTATGATAAAAGAGCAAGTAAACAGGACATGAATCAACGCTAGCTTTCAGTCCTTGACAGCTTCTGATATGCAAAATGTTACAGACACGTTCCGTCAGAAGAACCAAATCAGTATAAATGCTCGACACCCAGCGATACTTAAAAAAGGTTATAAGTAGCCAAAGTAAAGGAGCCTTTTTTCTCAATGAATAGGTCTATGTAGCATTTTGCAATTTTAAAGTCATCTATTCATTTTGAGGAAACATGCTACAACAGTGCTGAAACAAATTAGGCATTTTTTTTTTTTTAATTATCAAACAAACCAACCCAAATCATTAGTTTTACATCATTTGTATAGTAATTTGATTAACTTCCATGTTAGTAGCTAATCACTGAAGTTGTTATTTTTTATTTAAATATGGTGAACGCCTCATTTTGGAACGAACTTGAACACCCAAGAGACACACATCCGCCAAAAATTGCACAAACCGAGCCAGCTGTCAGTCACCGTCAGCCCCGAGGCGACCCCTTCAGAGTCATTTATTACCCATCATCCCTTGAGTACAGTCCTCCCGCCTCAGCGCTGTCTGGTAGACTGATCACTCACATTCAGCAGGGTCTCCCAAGTCAGAGAGCCAGTCAATCAGGGTGCCCTGCCCGCAAACCAACCTCCGGTGAGGCTGAGCTGACAGCCCCAGCTCCCATCACTTCAACCAACCCCCCGTTTCCCCACCGAGACCGACCCGAATCCCGGTGACACCCTCCCTAAAGAATGGCACCTCATTATTCCCATATCATCGTCAAATTTCCCAGCGTCTCTCTGCATGCCTGCATTACACCTGCTCTGCTCCTCTCCTTCTGTTTCTCTCCCTCTCCACATTTAGAACCATATTGATCTGGTTTCTCCGGTCTGTTACACTGACAGACTCAGAGAGAAGCAGCATCTCACGTAATGGCTCTTTGATTTGTAATGCTCATTGAGCTGCAGAGCTCAAATGAAAGCTTTAAAAGGAGACACTCAGGTGCCCATACAACCACTGGAACATGTCTTTTCCTGCTGTAATCCTTCCTTCTGCTCACAGAACGATGACTGTGGATTTCTGTCCCCCATCGCTTCACATTGTTATCTGATGTTTTGATGGCCTGTATGAACAGGAGGTATGACGGCTCCAACTGGTTTTCTACCAGATACGGTAAACAGAGCAACAAAAAAAAACAGAGCGAAGAGCAGAGAAAGCGGAGCCAAAACAACGGCTAAGAGAGAGCAGAGGTGGTGCTGATGACGAAGAGGTCCAACGCCACAATTAGTTTTAAAACCATGTCATCTACCACTCCTTCTATCATCTCGCCACACCCTGTCTCTTCCCTCCCTGTGCAGCACGAGACACTAATGAGTGTTCTGACCTTGATCGGCTCACCAGAAATCCACAGAAAGACGTCAGTACTTGAATATACTTGTTTGAAGGGAGTGCACAGAGGTGACGGACCTTAAGACACTGAAATGACAAAGTACTTTTGGTAAAAGTACCTTTTGAACTCGTATGGAACCCATGGTAACTGTACCTAAAGGCAACTTAACTGTTGAGAAGCTGCTGCATTTATAAACCGACACACTCTGACCTAAAAGGGACATTATCGCCGGATTGACAACATTTACAAAACAAGACAAAAAGCTGCTGGAAAAAAACAGGAATTTGGGAAATCTTATGCCAGCGCACAGACGACGAGACAGCTCTGGTTGTTCCGACTGACCAATCAGATGACCTACGGCAGTAGGGCTGTCACAATATATCCATAGTGACGGTAATCATGATGTTTTAATATGAAATACTGATGTCGTGCTTGTAATAAACATATGATAATATCTTGTAAATATAACATTGCCTCTTAAATCATTTACACTTCCCTGACTCTGTACGTAATAAAGATGCCTAACTGTTCTTTTGGTAAACTTTTGTACAGTTGAAGATGAATTTGACTGAGCGGGATTTATTTTCATTTTTCTCCGCAGACATCTTGATATTATCATCACAGTGAACCCTTTCGGCCACAATAGCTGTGCAGGGAAAATCTGATATTTTGACAGCCCTGCTCTGCCGCGTTTGAACTCCACCTTTAAGCCTTAAAATAGTGCCTCAACAGAGTGATAACGAAAAAACAGGAGGCTCTATCTTTTTTCAAGTGGTTCTTTTTTGGTACCATCCACAACTTCTGATAACGGAAACAGAAAAATAACCCTTCTAATGTGTGATGAACTGCACTGAACTGAACCGGACTGCTTGGTAGTAAAATGTCTTTAGTTTGAGTAGGTTCCCTAGTCAGACAAAGGGAATTACATTTTATATTTTATTCTTAGTGCACAAAACAGTTCAATATGATGAGATAAGTGGTTTGGAATTGTTTTGCTGTGATAATATTTGGTACCTTTTTTTGTAGCTGTGAAAACACAGCAATATTAAAGCACAAGCCGTTGTCCTTCAGTCAACTCTGTTGCCTACATTTGTGGGCTCCAGCATACTTCAGGCTGTCAATCCCCACGATGAGTGGTTGAAGCGCTCCCTCCTTCAGGCACCACTACCAGAATCTGTGCTGTAACTGTCAAGAATTCAAGCCGGCTGCAGCGAACACGCTCAGCAAGAGACCAGTCCTCAAACCTTTGAAGACGCCTTTCAAGCCTCCAGCCCTGTTTGTGTGTTTGATTTGAGGAAAGGGAGTCTGTGTGCAGCATCGCTTTAAGAGGATCAATCCAAATTCACAAAGTGAGAGCGGATGCGGAGCTGAGAGAGAGGAAATAATGGTGTCAGTACAATAACAGCTGCTCCAGGATCTCCAGTAGAGCAGATCCTCAATCTCTGACAATCAGCACATTTCCCCCTCGTAGGGTAACGAGGCTCCCGCTCCCGCCTCACCACGGGGTTTATCAACACACACACACACACACACACACAAACACACACGAGGATCAACAGCGCTCCAATCACCGACAGCAGCATCTGGCCCCTAGATTACAAATCTATATTCATCTATTTCTCATCGTGCTCTGTTATTCGTCAAACACTTCCACTTCCACTCCCGGAGAGAAAATATTTGTTTTGTTTAAAAATGAGTGTCGCCTGAAGTTTCAGTGCCATCACAGTTTCCCAGGAGGAGCTGGCGGCAGAAGAGCGGATGGTATGTCATCTTGTTAGGTCTCTCCTCTCACCCTGAATCAGGTCAGTGAACACAGCACGCACACTGACACGTCTCCCAAACTAAGTGGGAGGATTTCAGCAGCTCCCACAGATTAGAACCATGAGATTTTTCGAGTGGGTGGAAGACCGAGGAGAGGCCGAGGGGTGGGAGAGAGGATGAGGAGGCAGCAGGTGGCTGGAAACGGGTGGAAGAATGTCGCGGAGAATCTCATCGTCTCATCGCGGACGCACAAAACAAGTAAGAGAGAAAGCACAGCCGAGTGGTTTTTGCTAGAAAGTCAGAGGCATGACAGGCCATGGGAATATTTATGAGTCGTGTTAGCAAACACACAGCGGCCGACGCTGAAAATACAGCGTGGACAAAACGGGCCCATCTGGTTTCAATCCCCGAAATGATACCCTGTAACTGTCAACAAGTGGAGAAAGCTAAACACAAACAAAGACTGACGAGTTAATATCAGAGCGGCTCGGTGCACGCGGAGGTCCCAAATTACATCAAGTCGCTCCACAAAGAATTCTCCCGCACATGTGCTCCTAGATAAACCGACGAGGAGGCTATTGCCATGGCAACCACGCTGATCCATATTGCTAATATAGTAGGTAGGTCATGGCGAGCTATAAAGAGCTACTTGTGCTGTCAGTAGACACATGGCTCTGAGAAAAAAAGTGGACTTAAAAATAGATGGATGGAGAAACACGGTCCGGCACTCAGCTAGAGATGTAATACTTCAACAAAACACATTAACATACTGGGGAGGCACAAGATGGAGTTTTTTCCCTCCAGCCAAGGGAGATAACCTGATTCTCACAGCTGATGATGATAAGATAACTGATCATTTCACATTTTTAAGAAAGGCTAAGATATTGTAAACAAAAATGGCTGATTTAATATTCCTCTGATAAGATCTGAGTCAGACACGTCTTCTCAGACACATGTAATGCAAATTACAAATCGTATTGTCTTCCTCTGAAAGTTTCAAAATAGAAAACACACCACCCAGGTGCAGCAGTTTGACGTCATGAGCGCGACAACGGTGCTCCTTCTTCCTCTTCCGTCTTCTCTGCCTTCTTCTGCTCTGTGTTTTCATTTGTGTGCCAATTTTAAAAGTGCACACCGCCTCCTTCTGTGTCGGAGTGTAAACGCTTCGCTTGTTAAGTCAATAAAAGCAATTTACGTAACAGCGATGACTTCACCGTTACCAAAAGAAATTTGAGAATTGACATTATGAAACAATCTGCTATACTTTGAAGGGCTCTTCCAAGAAATTTAAAAAGATATGGGGACCTTTCTTCTGCTATGCGGAGAAGATGATCCTCACAACTATCTTTTTATCTTTTTTGTTGGTTATTATGCCAACTGTAAGATGTGAAATATGACCGAGCTGTTCTATGTCTCATTTAGTTTATATGCTCTGTATGTTGAGTTCTTTGTCTTGGTTTTATGTCTTTTACTGTATTGTATTTTATTGTACTCTACATGACACTGTTACTTTAATACTTTTGTCAATTTGTGTGCAAAAACACAATTAAGAAAAAACAATACACTATAGACAATAATATACATTTCTCAGTATTAGGTCAAAAATGTATTGTGCATCCAGAGAATATACCATAGACCGTCCATCTATACTAAGTCCAACTGAAGACTGAAGACTATAATCCCCAGACAAAAGTAGGGCTGATGAAAGGATCAAAATATTATCAAAATTGCAATTTTCTTGATAAAGACTAAATGTGTCACAACACACCAATAACAATGAAACACTGCGGTGCTACAGAGGTGTCTACAAATCATATTCTGCAGTAGTGTGGGTACATTCGTTTAGTATCGATCCCAGCACACATTTATATGGTTTTTAAAAACTAAAATCATGACTTCTATGGCAAAGTCTGTCAAATTATTCACAATGGCAGTATGGTTTGTTTTGCACATCCCCTCAGCTCTCGACAGAAGACAAGCGCGGGTTGTTGAGGTAACAGGTCGCGGTCACTGACCTGAGACCTTTTATACAATGTGACTCGAGGCCATTTAAGTCAGCTGTCAAACGCACAATGTAAGCCACGGAAGCACACTCAGAATTTACAGTAAGCAGCACAATGATGACGTGACAAAGGACTGATTAAAATTTCATATTCATCATCAGACATGTGACTTGCGAGCATGGCTGCGCACACACTGTGCTCTCTAATTCAGCCCCCACAACCACAACCGCTTCAAGAGGACTTTTTTTACGAGGCACTGAGCTGAGAAGCGAGCCTCTGTTTGTCGGTCTGCAGTGCAGCACAGTAGCCCAGAGCATTACTGTAGAGGAAGCAGCCAAAGATTGGCAATTAGGGCAACACACACACACACACATGCACACACAGGAGAACAAGGGGGTTTACAAACCTGCCAGTGGAGATGACTGCCCAACTGTCCCAGAAACTACTGAAGCCTACTGTGGCGGCTCTCAATGGCGGCTTTCACTCGCATAATGTCAAAACCCAACTGGCCGTTCTGCACAACAATCGGGGCGAAGCTGAGCAGGAGAGTCCATCATCTCCTTCTCAGTCCATTCGGATCAACGCTAACACACACCTTCACAAGCCAGGGGAGGGTTTTGTAACCGCCGGTGCTGGAAAATCTAGAGAGATCTACTCCAGCTCTTTCCATTCCCACAGGGGGTGGGGGAGGTCTTCACAAACACAGGTCTGCTCCGTGAGTCATCAGGCACCCGAAAGCCTGAAATAGCATTTCCAAAACAAATTTCAATCACTCCCTGTCCGAAGGAGGCTGTATTGTAATGAGGACTATGCAGTTTAATCTTCTGGATCAAGGCTTGATCACTCCTCATCCTGACTAAGGGTCTCTGACGTGTGAATGCATTGATTGCTTTACCATATATTGATTAGTGGGATTAAATCAATCATTACAGCGGACAGGACCGGTTAAAAACCAGCCCTCTGGTTGACTGCATGATTGATTAATCGCTGACTGATTGATGGCTCATCAGCGTCCAACCACCACACCAACCTCCACACCACCGACGCACGCATACATTGTTGTGTCGTCCGGCCCTGTTGCTTAACTGTATACGAAACCCCATCCGCAGTACGGACCGCAAAAGACACTTAGCTCACGTCAACACGGTAGAGTTACGCTGTGATCTGCCAACGTTTCACAGCGCGCTGCAGAGTGTTCCACTGCGACTGCACAAAAACATTCAGCGGCTACCAAAGACGTTCCCTTTCCCAAATAAAAAGAGCAGCCCGTAGCGAGGGAACATTTCACAGGCAGCTAAATCGCACCTCTCGCAGCCACGCAATTACACCTCTGGAAACGCCGGCCTCTCCGCCAACACAATAACAGGAGGAAGCGGTGTATGTAGAGCATGTCCACTGCATCCAGCTTTTCCAGTGGACACATGTATGCGTGTGTTGGAAAAAAAAAGGGGGTGTTTTTTTTGCTCTGAGAGGAAAATTAGAGGGCGGACACGATCCCTGCGGTGATGTGTGTGTTTTTTTTATGGGTGTACGTATGTGTCGAGGGCTACAAGCGATGATTACTGTGATTATCGAATAATCTGTGGATAGTTCAGTTGATTACAGATCATTATTTTGTGGGGATGGAGATTATAATGCAGAAAAAGTTGCTTGGGGTAATTCATAACGATTTAATTCCCCAGTGAAGTTTACTGTTTCAGTGCACTGATGTCGTTTTGGACAGTAGAGTCTGATGTTAGTCTGCTCTGTCACATATCTTAACTGTCTGATTAGCAGATTTTAGGGATCATCGCAAAAAAATCTGCCCGTATCAGTCAATATACTGATACGCTGATCGATTTTTGGTCTTCAGAGACAATGAAAGGAAGTGTGCTGCTGCTCATTGCACCGCTGTCACGCCTCCGTGTCTTGTTTATTATTCTCTTAACAGACCAGCTCAGTTAGATGAACCCAAGATGTTCGGATACACTGGTCTGCTGTTCAAATACTTCTTCCATCAGCGCTGTTATTTTAGTTTTCTTAGCCTAGCTTCCTCAATAGCTAGCTAACTTGATCTCAACCCTTCTGACGCAGTGGGAAACACTCGCTCTGACCCCCCTCGCTGTGGACATCGCCCAACCGCAGTCTTGAATCCGATTTTCTAGTGAAATCAGCTTACTGCATGATGGCTCTTTCAGTACCACTTCCTTCCACACCTTTCCACCACACGCATTCACCAACTTTCATCAGAACTATCCTCCATTCTGTCGCGTGGCCCCCCGACTGAGCCTCCGTTCTCTCCGTGGTCGCACTAGGTGAGGCGCCGCCCTGCATCTGTTCCCGGCAGGACGGATGTCAGCATGTGGAGGGGAGTGTCTACAAGGCCGCTGACAGTCAAACTGTCCCCGAGCGGGACAGCCCTGCCCAGTAAAGGTCAACGTGTTGCTCACTCCACTCCGGTTCAGTCCAGTCTGGTTGGTCCGGTCCAGAAAGGGTGGGTGAGGTTGGTGAAAAAGAAAAGGCTGAGGGTGAGGACCTCCCCTGTCACACTGCCCCTCTGTGCTGATACACGCTGGACTCTTACCAACACACACAGACAAAAAGGTCAGTGTGCACTCAACACCGACGCGTCTTCTTTGACGTCAGAATCACTCTCGAAAATGTCACTTGGCTCCCGAACGGCAGCGTCAGCGTTGGGAGCTCTCTCCGTCCAGCGGAGGAGCATCCGAGGCGAGCAGCTCCTGTCAGTCTGTCCAAACTCGCGCACAACATGTTTGACACTTCGTTCCTCGGCTGCAGTTTCTCCGATGAGTCAGTCGGCTTTGAAAACTGAGAATCCCGAATTAGTGGGGAAGCCCAAAATAAGCCCAGAATTGAATGGAAATCGTTCAGCCGTTTCAAACCGAGGTTTGCGGAGAGCAGAATTAGCTAAGACACGAGAGAAACAGGCCAAGACATACCCGAGGACCATGAACTCACACACACACAAATCAGTGTACAAGGAGAGGCCTGTTATAGAAGCCAGGTGTACACTAGACAGACTAATAAAGGCTCCTATTTCCTCCCTAATGGCTCCAGTATTTCCCCGAACAGCACCACACGGCATCGCTCTGAGCCACGTTAGCGTACCCACACAGGAGACAGCCAGGGCCGGCGTCATACACACTCACAGTCAAATATAGTATCTCGTAGCGCAGAACCTGAAATAGAGATGCTAACCTGCTACTGCTGCAGCTGTATGCAAGCTGTCTTCAGAGCCACAGAGTCTGCACTAAAGACAAGAGATCAAAACCACGGGACAAAAACGATTGTGCTGTAATCCAGCTGAGCCAACGTCCATTTAGAGATGAAAGATTTTTCTCCTCTGGGAATCATCATTACAATCCATTATGTTCTTCATAACACGCAAGCCATGCTCACACACAAGACCTCAAAGGATCCTTTTATAGATCCAATTAGAGATGCGACCAACAAATATTTTCATTTTGATTTATCTGTTCATCATCCTCTTGATGAATCCACAAATTGACATCAGAAAAAGATTGAGGTGGCTTCTTCCAAATCGCCAAAACCAAAAGATTTTCCTTTTACCAACACGGAAATCAAAGAAAATCAGCGAATCCTTAAATTTGAGAAACTGGAACAGGGGAATGGTTGCAGTAAGGGTACAGATTTCTTGTCTTTGATTTTCAAAGTAAAGGTAGTTGTTACTATTACTTCAGACACCATACTCAGGTTTCAGTCACAGTAAAACACGATATACAGTTTTATAGCTCAGTTAACTCGAGAGTCAATGAGGGTAAACTTTATGATTGATCTTTTGCCTTCTCAGAATTCAGTCGTTTTCTTTTTCCTCAACATGTGTTGCGCTGTTCGGATCAATTACCACGAATGAGCAATGAGTTTGATCAATCACTGTCGTCTCTCTCATCTAGTCTCATAAATAATGCTCTCATCTTAGTTGTTTGCTGCAGTTTCTTTAAGAGTTAATCGTCTCAGCAGATTAAAGGTAAGACTCGAATGATGATCTCACACAGTTTTCTTGTGGAAAAAGTCAAAACAAGGGAATAGATTACAACTCAAATGAAGCATAACTCTGTTGAATTATAGTTAACTTAGCTGGTTAGATGGCTCATGAAAAGAAATCCTTGCAAATAAACAAATGAAGATTAATGAAGCTGATGGTGTTGCGATCGTGTTATCGACTGACGCTAAACTTAATTCACAGCATTTAAAATTATACAGTTTACATTTTGATACCATCAATACCATTTTCATTTACCCAACTGTCACATCCTTTCAAAATAAGGTTCTTCTGTGTTGAAAGGAAATGACAAAATAAAGGCCATAGAAAAAGAATTGTCAGTTAGCGTTGACACTTGTCGATTCTAAATGGTCGAAACAGTTTCAAAACTCATTTTCAGCATCGTTGATACTGATTCCAGCTCCGCTTTCTCACTCTCACTTCTCTACGACAGCGAACTGACAAACACACTATTTTTAGAAGCCTAATCTAAAGGGAATAAAGTGTGACGTTTACGTTTACACCAGTCTTTCTGCAATTTCTGCAGTTCTCCTCTACCATCTGAGGAACGAAAAGTCGGATCTCGTTGTCACGTTAAAGCCTCATTATATTCATCCTCAAATAAAAATAAAAAACCTTCTGCCTTCAATGCTGCGTTAAATGTTCCCTGTGGTATCAAACATGGTGTCGAATATCGATATTTTTATCGAAGTTAGAAATTCCAGCACCGTTACAACACTGTTACAACATTTGTCATGTCATTTGTACTTGCTGGAGCATCTCCTTCGTTTGTAACTGGCTGTCATATCGTCTTTCACATGACCAGTGGCTAAATCAGAGCCATTGTTGAGTCTCTACAGAATGAGCTGCAGCATCGCCTGCAGCGGGCAGCTCTGCCCACCTGTCATCCATCACCTGTGTCCCCTGCAACAGCTTGTCTCGCAAGGGTGGGCTCCCGAGGGTGAGGCGAGGTATTATCGAGGAGGGTGCGATTACAGGAATGCAGTTATTGCTGCCGCTTCTATCGGTCAGCATCACCAGGGACGCATAGAAACAGCCGCGGGGCGAGAGCAATTTCTAAACATAATTGGGGTGATGTGACACACTGATGAACAATTAATGTACCTCCCGAAGCACCAGCCGACCTGATGTAAGTAAACATTATAACATATCAACGTGCACACGTGATCGCTTGTTTCCATTCCTCTCCTGTTTTGAGGTTTTCACATTGTTGCTGTCGTGAAACATCAGTGAAGCTTTGTGAACCATAAAAGCTGTGAGATCACCAAGAACGGCTTACTGTCCCGAAATTTACCATTTATGGTAGCTCCCCAGTTACAGCGAGCTGCTCCATGTGCGCACAGGTACCGACTCCCTACTTTACGAGGAGACATTAAAGTTCTCCCCCGAAGAGAATGTGGCAGGAAGGGATTATCCAGTCAAACATCCCTAAAGGACAATTTATATATGTTAAAACTGTTAGAAGATGCATGCAAACAAGCACGTAGACATAAAAAAACACATGCACACACGTATGTGCAGTCACACTGTGCCCTGCAGCGGAAATTCATTAAATATCTTGTTACTGGCTTCTGGAAACCATCGCTCATCCTCTCTAGAGCAGTAGGAGAAAAACTACAAAGACAGCTCCAGCATTAACACCGAAGCCTTGTAAGCTTTTGAAGTGAGGGGTTTTTAAAACGGGGGAGCTACAATTAGAAGCAAACGGCCTCTCTCACCGTTGGAGGTCAGAAGTAAAAAAGAAAAAAGAAAAAAAGAGTTAGATATTAGTCCGAGCCGGTGTTGTTGTGAACGTGCGCGTTTGCGTGAGATTTTTTCCTGCTCCTCCCGTCTGGTGCCAAAGTGTCTTACAAAGACAACACACATGCTTCGGTGGAGATAAGAGAGCTCTTAACACTTTCTGACTGCCTGCTCAGACTGAATGGAGAAGCAAAGAGGACACACACACAGGCACATGCACGCAGAGACGCGAGGACACACGAAAACACTCCCCCCCCCCGGTCCAACCTGAAGAATGTAACCGAAAGTTCAAACTGAAAGTGTAAAAAAAAAAAAAAAAGTCAGACAGGAACCATGCTGCGCTTAGACGGCCGCAAGATAAGACACATAAAACAAACGCTGTCTCTTCCGGTTAAGACAGCGGCCGTGGCCGCGGCGCGCTGATCCATCATTATCTAATCACTTGACATTTGTTTTTTTTTTACGCTGACTACTACAATTATCATGCCAACACTACAGGAAACGCCATCGCCGGCTGGCTCTAAGTGGAGGAAGACCCCAGGTGCCCTGGGTAAAGAGGAAGCTGTGGGTATAATTACCAGGGTGGTGGAGTACACTAATCGGGGTGACTATTAAACGTGGTATCTGCATGTGTGTGTGTGTGTGTGTGTGTGTGTGTGTGATTTCGTGTTCGTGTTATAACCGCAAGTTCTCCAGCACCGCTGACCGATATAAAGAACTTCCTTCTTCTTGATTCAACCAAGGAATGAAGGGAAAACCGCGAGCATGACTTTGATGAGTTTATATTTACAGGGGGGTGGACAAAATAATGGAAATACATTCGCAGCAGCTTCATGTAGTTTTTTTAAGACAGATGTAACCCTCCCAGCGGCAGACCCACCCCTGTATTAAATACTTGTGGACACTGTGGGTTAAACACATCCTTTCCTTTGGCTTTTTTTTTCTTCTTCTTTCTAAAACTAAACCTGTCCAGACGCAGGAAAAAGGGTGAAACATGACTCACTACTTTTTCCACTGCCCAGGGGTTCTTGGATTTTGCCTTTCACACGAGGTTACTGTGTGAGTCTTTGTGTGCCGACCTTGAGTACAGGCGGTCTTCTATATGGCAGCCTGAACATAAATACCAGCGTACAGTGTTTATGGCTTGACTGACAGCTCGCGATGAAGTGTGTGTGTTGAGAGGTGCTGATTCAGTCCCTTTTTCAATGTTGACCACCGTTTTTCTTTGCTGATGTCTGCTTAAAGACCGTCTGCCTTTAGAAAATTAAAGAACGATCCATTTGTTGCAGCAAAGCATCTGTAATTTGAGCTCTGACAATCAGGCATGCTTTAAGTGGTAAAAGCTAATGCTTGAAAGACTCTGGCAAAGCCAGTATGAGCTGTTCACATTATATTTTCCTTTGTTCTCAGTCCTTTTCATGTGGCATTTCTCTGATTATGTCCATCCTCTGTACACGTAAAACTAGCCCACTTCAAGGACACCAAGATTAAGGCTCCCACTCCCAGCAGAGGCTTGGATTTTCTTGATTCTTGATACTTCAGGCTTCAGGAGGTCAGACTTTAATTACACTTAAAATAAATCCATCTAATGGTCATGATTACGTTGATATGTGAGAAGGCTGTACACACTAATACTCCCGCCAATCTAAGAGGATCAGACCGCTCTGACGCCAGCGGAGCCTGCGATGATCCAGGAAACGTAAACAGCTGTGCAGCTGCACAGCACCGGCGTCGTACTACAGTATATATATGTCAGCCAGACCCTGTGGCTGCTTGGCTCAGCACCATCGCATTGATCTGGGTCAAAAGGTCGTTGATTAGAGTCTCGCAGTCTCTAGGCAATGCCACTGTGTCTGCCACACACTCGGCTCGGCTCACACAGCTGCTGCCGGTCGTCATGGAAACACTCAGACTCCCCGCTCCTTAAGACAGATCCCCAGTCAGCTAAATTATAGTGCGCCAAGACACTGAATACAAACATGAACATACCAGCGCTGATAAAACACAGAAGTGTCTGCGTGATGGGCTAAGCGCTTTTTAAATCATCAGTCGACATTGAGGTCATGCAGTCTTGTAATGACATCATTGAGCGCTGAAGCGGTCGTCACCGTGTCGGTTACAGTAAACACCACATCAGCCGCTCCTTTAGCGAGCATTTTTATCGATTTAAAAGTCGTAAAAAAAAAAAAAAAAAAAATGGTCGGAGGAGAACAGTCTGTGCGAGTGTTGTTTTATTGGAGAGACAGCACAGGGGGCAATGAACTGAAAAAACATTGGCACCGCTCGCCGCTCACTACATTACTCACCACACATCACTTGTTCAAGAAGCCAGAGGGCTCAGCTCTCATTCCTAATTACCCACTGTACTGCAGATGAAAGAGCAAAACCAAACAAACTGGAACCAAAAAAGGCACGTACGCTGTCCCACTCAAAAAAAAAAAAAAAAAAAACACTGCAGGGAATCTGGGAACCAAGGCAGCAGAAAATTGCCCCCGATGTACGTCCTCAATAAAACATGCAGCCTGGCATTTATATTTCAGAGGGAAGCGAGAATTAGCCCACATTCAGCAGACAGCTGCGAGCCCACACACCCAAACATAACCCAGACAGGGGTTCGGTTTGTAGGAAAACACATGCATTTTTGTGAGGCAGCAGCACCTGCTACACACACACACACACACACACACTCGTACACAGGCTGAAATAAAGCAAAGGCAGGGGACATCTTCACAGTCCACGGGTCCATGTTCATGCCCGGATAGAAATCGAGGGTTTAGGGACGATGATGCGTTATTAACTCACCAGCTCAACTCAGTTTGCCATCTGCCTTCTGTGTTTTCTGCCCTCACCCTCTGTCTGAAATCTCAGTAGGTCCTTTCGTCTCCACAGACACGAGCGCACGGTAAAAAAAGCAGATCTAGTCCGGCAGGCTGTCTGAGGAGGCTGGATGTTTTCTCAGTAGCACTCTCAGGGAGACGACACGAGTCTGCTACTGCTACTACTCCTGTTCCCTCATCGACTCTCGCTCACCACCACCACGCTGCTGCCCTCTCTCTCCTCCTCCTCCTCTTTCCTCCTCCTCCTCCCCCGCCTCCTCTTTCCTCCTCCCCTCACCCTCTACAAACGCACTGTCCCTGCCCCAAAAAAAAAGAGGGCTCCTCCTGTCCTACTCTCTCTCTCTCTCTCTCTCTCTCTCTCTCTCTCCCCGTCCTGATCCCTGCACCATTCAGAGCAGCGGACTAAACAATGCCTCCGCCGCCGCCGCTCTGAAAGGAGCCCAGGAGCAGTTCTCAGCCGGCAATAATGCCGCCCAACTGTCACCATGGAAACAAATGACGGCCCGCTATGGAGGGGAGGGAAGGAGGGAGGGGAGGGGAGGGAAAAAAACCAGGAGATGGAGAGGGAGGGGAGAGTTAAGTGAGAGAGAGAGAAGAGTGGAGGAGGGAGAGAGGGAAAGAAGTGGCTGAATGAAAGATGGGGGAAGTGTGTGTAAGTATCAGTGAGTGTGCCTGCGCAGTTGTTGCATGAGTGTGTGTGTGTGTGTGTGTGTGTGTGTGTGTGTGTGTGAGGATATGAGTGAGTTTGAGGGGAGGGAAACGATTCAGAGGAAATTCTTCAGAAACACAGTACGCCACTAAGTTCACTGGTCTTTTTTTAAGCACGCAGCTAATGGTTGTCATTGTTGAGTCTGTAATAAAGATCAGAAATGAGCAAACAGCGCTCATCGTAGTTCCTGCAATCTGACCGATTCATTTATGATCTTGTTAATGAAAGAAAGACAGAAAATACTCATATTAAGAGGCTGAAACTTGCACTTATTTCTTGTCAAATGATGCATTCAGTTATCAGGATTATTCTGTGTTCTTTCCTGTAAACAATTTGGATTCTTGATGTGTGAATGACATAAAACGCCCTCAAAAAAAGGCCACTGTTGATTTTTTTTTTTTTGCAATCGACTGATCACTTCATTGGCAGCTCTTCCCCAGAAATGAATTTGTGTTTCTGATGTGTAAATAATGAATGTTGCTGTATCCCTCGGGGAGCCACTTTAACACGAGCCTCTGCGGAGTACATCCGTGTCTCTGCGCCACTTCCCCCCACAGACATGTGGATCACAAAAGCTGCCAGGATGACGCGCCCAAGCTGCTACAACCCTCTTCATATGCACATATAATTACAACAACCCCCCTCACCCCCCTCTCCCCCATATCTCCTGGTGTCCCCCCCCCCCCCTTCCCTCAATGGTTTCGAGTGACATCGGCCTGAAAGACGGGGTGACATTTCCCGACACCGGCTCTGAACCCACAGACGAATGCCACCGATAACCATGGAAACACTGCGAGAATATCCCCGGCTCCAAAAGGAAACGGGGAGCTTTAAAGCTGGGTGTGAGGAGAGCGGCGGAAGACAGGGAGAATGTAAGGGGGAGGGGGGGGGGGGGGTGGCTGTGTTCGATTTAAATTCAGGAAACGAAGGAGCTTTAAAAAAATCACGTCGAGAGTGGCTGGGAGTGGGTTGAAACGGGCCCCGATTGATCCTCCCGAAGCATCGATAATAACAACACCTCCAGGAGCTCACGGCCGGGCACCTCTTGCCGAACCGATTGAAATTCTCAACACAGTGAATTATGCATCGCGCTGGACGGCGGGTGGGGGGAACAGGTGCTGCTCTCCACTGGCTGCTCAACCCGGCAGACACGCCGAGGTGAAATATTCTCACATGGGGAAAAGGACGAGATAGAGAATCTGTGCTGCTGCCGCCCCGCAGGGCAATCCAAATAAGGGGGAAAAAACCAATTTCAAATAAGAATAGAGCCGAGCCTTTTGTGGGTTATCTAATGAGGCATGGTGCCCGTGCCCCCTCTTTACACTAAAGCCAGGAATGTGAGCTGTGGGTTGGAGAGGAATGTCGAACCTCTCGCCATCTTGTTGGCTCTTTTTTTTTTCGCTGCTCGAAGAGGAGGCAACTGGAAGACTTTGATTTCCTGGAATAAGCCCAGTGAGATGGAGATGCGTTCACTGACAGCGACCGGAGGATGGAAGAAAAAGTACCACGCTGGCACAGTTCCCCTGCCCTTCTGTCACCCTTCACCACTCTCACTAATTACAACGATGATCTCTTTCCATCTGTCCGCGCGGAAGAAAACTTGGTGTGATTATTCTCCGTCCGCGTCGCACACAATCCCACTGCAGTATTGGCGACCAACACAAGTCTAAATCTTCCTCGCTCTGCTGACCTAGAGCAAGGCATCTGTCACACATCTGCCCCGGTGGGATCAGCACACACACACACACACACACAGTCCCTTCCATCCACGTGTAACTCAGACAGTTGACAAAAGGGAAGGAAAATAAGACTCACTGCCTCATTTTTAACCTGAAAAATTGTGTTTCTTTCCCCATTTTTGAGCAAGACACCGCCAAGACATCTTGTGTCCGTTTACCCTTCTTCTTTTGTCCAGTAATTGAAGCATATTGCGCCACGGTTCATCATCCAAGACTCCACACACACATACACACACACACGCTCGACAATGCTGTCAACAATATGCAAAACGGTGCATCGACGACGTTTGAACGCCTGCCAAAGTTCTGTCAACTGGATTTCAAAAGGACTGTGCTAAATATGATCAACTGCGGAGACGCCGTGGACTTAGCCCAGTTAGGAGTCAGAGGGGACTCGGTACAGAAATCTGCATAAATAAATAAGTCTTCTTTTCTTAAATAACTCAGATCAATCAGCAGGCCGATGCCATGGCACACTCGCTTTTGGCTGCCTCTGCATGCACCCTGCGGATGAAAGCCGGAAGGAGGACACTGGGCTGTTGTCATGGAGACAATTCACATTCCACAGCATGTTGACCCAACTCTGGGATTTTTCCAAAAAGCCCTCACACAGCAAGACAACACGGGCGTTTCACGCAAGCCTGTGAATAAATCCACACACCAGCGCTCGGGTGACACGCATGTGCACGCGCACGCACGCGCACACACACACACGGGCCTAAGCTGGGAAAATGAATAGCGTTTACATTCACACGTCTTCCGAAGGTCCCATCGTGCCAGCGAGACACAACATCCAGACGAAACCTCGGCAGAAGACAGAGGTCGGGGAAGGACACGGTTAAGGCAGCTGGAGTCTTCCCCTCTTACTGACACACATTCGTGTTGACTCACTAAGCCCGCGGATCAGCTTTCTCCGAGGGGAACTGCACTCTCAGAGATTCAATAGAGGGATCAATTAGAGCTTTCAGAAGGAAGTAAGGTTAGATGATAGTTATGAATGAAGACAGGTGTTCTTAGGTGTCAGATTGAATTGGTATTCCTCTGTCGTCCTTCAGTAAAAGCATCTTTAATGGTCATTCCCAAATATCAGCCCGCTTAAATATTGACCCTGACAGCCACCCATACCTTAACTCCTCAAACAGCCAAAAAATCAAAGAGATGTTTTGAATTACTCTAACAAGCAGGCTGCCATCCTCCCTCTCTGAGGAGTCGACGCCTCTCTTTAAAGATGAAGAAGTCATTAATATTTCACCCGGAGGAGAATCTTTTAATTCATTATTAATATTTAAACCTATCTGCTGGAGTAGAGAGAGGTCTTATCTGAATTACAAAGAGGCTACAGCCTGGCATAATCAGTGTATCCACGTTGCCCCCCCGGCAGAGAAGCGATGCGCTAGACCTGCTATCCCGCTCTGTTAGAGCAGCGCTGGCTGCTGGTGGCGAGATCTGGAAACGGTATTTCTACACCGGTCCCATGCTGTGTGAGGGTGCCTGGCCCAGGGGCATGGAGGAGATAGTAGGTGCAGAGCAGAATGGAAAAGGAGAGACGATAAAAAAAACCTGGGGAGGGGAAACTGAGACACTTTGTCCTTTAAGAGCAAAACAAAGTCAAGGAGCTGCAGAGAGAAAATTCTTCTTGATACAAATTGAGGCAGCATTTCCTTCCCCTTTTTCTTTGAGATAGAGATTTTTTTTTGACGGAATAACTATAAATATGATAACTGTACATATACTCAGGTTGTCAAGATACCAGAATTTCAACATTTAAAACTACTAGTGAAAAGAAAAAATACTCCATTCCTCTTCAGGTACAAACAAAAACAAAAAACCTTGCTCGTACAAAATAATCTGATTTCATATCGTATCACTTGAATGTCACCCCCCTCCAGCTCCCACCAGATGAATTGTGTCTAAGATAAGTGGACATAACATAACATAACTGAACACATCTGGGTATGGAGTTTCTCTGCAGACTCTCCACTTCGAGATGAAACTACCTTCCTATGGATGGATGGCAGTTTTGTGAGCCATGACAATGCCCAAAATCGGGCCTCCAACAGACTAGGCAAGCTTTGTTTTAACCCAGCTGCTTGCCGCAAACGCCTTTTACTATGTCATAACGCATATCATAAAATGGCCGCGACCGTAATCAACATTGCACTTCCTGCAATACGACTATTGCAATGCTGAAACGACATATTTTGCAGCCCTGGATGCACAGTAGTTGCCCAAAGATTATCAGAGTAATGATTTATTCTTTATTTGTCCATCCTCCATCTGTCCAGTGCTCCAAACAAGGCATGTGCACATTTCTAAAAGACAACCAGCCATCAATGCGACTACTTACGGACAAACGGCTGCGATACTGTGTGCGTTCGGGTGGCATAAAGGTTCAAACTTCCTCTTTGTTTTAATTCATGACATGCTCGTGGGGAGCAGCTCTGCTGATGCGCTGCGTTTCAAAACTCAGTAGAATCATTAGAACATAATTACAAGGATCTCAGACATCTTTATTGTATAATCTGTTTTTCATATTGCTTCATCTATCAAACCAGAGGGGAATGTTTCAGAAAGAACCAGCTGTCAGCAGTTCAGTAATGATCTTAATCAGCCCCTCCGAGGAGACAGTGGAGCTATAATAAAAAACAGGGGAAAATAAATACAGCAGACATGTTTTTTATTTTAATTGGATCCCTGTGTGGAGGTCAGATCACTGTATTCAGTATAAAGCAAAGACTGAGTGGACCGTGCAAAATGACAATCATGTTTCGTTAGTCACTGTTTTGCTGGTTTCGGAGATCTAGCGAACAAAAATGTGTTTCCGCTCGGTTGTGCTTAACTTGTTTAGGAGTGCAATATTCTCCATGTCGAACATCATTAGGTGGTGTGAGAGAGGTGTGATAGCTTTTCAAATGTGATACCGCTTCATCTCCGCTGCGTTACGACGCGCTTCCTCGCTCGGATGCTGTTTATGTCCTTGAACGCGGTCGTGGAGGAGCGTGACGAAAGTGAACATCCCCGTGACAGTTTGTTACTATTAAAGGTGTGACTGTGCGTATGTAAATGTGTGTGTGTGTGTGTGTGTGAGCATGAGCACGTGAGTGTGTGTCCACCCACAGTGGGTTCGGTCATCTGACGAGCTGCAGGCTCATCTCTCCCTACAGCGGCCAGATGGCCTGTGATTATGCACGGCTCAGTAGAGATTACTGTGCAGCAGCGGAGATAGAAAGAGAAAGCACAGAGGGTAAAAATAAATAGTTCAAGTGAGGAGAAAGTTGGCACAGAATGAAGTGAAAATATGAGCGTACATGTGGGGTCGAAGAAGTGGAGCAAGGGTGATGCAGTGCGGCTAGAGTCAGCCAGAGGAAGCTCACAAATAACTCCCCCCTCTTGCATGCATGCACACAACCTTTACACTACACCCTAACCCACGCTTTATTTGTCTCCGTCTTATCTTCGATGCAGAACACCTGCAGATGAAATTACAAGCACGGATTCATGATTAAGAAAGAAAAGGTGTGTGGGGGGGTTTAGCAGGTGATGGATGATGAAGGTCCGCGTGTGTGTGTCTGCTGGTAATGTCTCTAGCGAGGGATACACACCAGGGTATTTGTCACCAGCAGCGGGGTGACATGATGGATCACACATTGGCAAGTTAAGCACACCCAAAAGAGCAGTGTGAAAAATGATCAACGCTTCGCCGAACAGACATCAATTTAAACTCTCGATGTGTTTACTAGCAGAGCTTCCTCTGCAGGGACACGTATAGAAACCGTTCAACAATGATATCTGCAACATGTCCTATTTAAGTGTATCATCAACAACTTTCACTCTACAGTCACCTGCTGTAGGGGCAGCTGTAGTCGCATGCTCATAATCCAAAGATCCCCACATATGTATTAAAGGTGTAATTCTGGGCGGAAATCAAAAGGTAGCTCCAAAATCGAGGAAGGCAGCATAACCCATTACTGCTGCTCACTACACTGGACACTGGCTACTAGTTGCTGTAGCTATTTTTGGCTGTGGCGTCCAGCTGCCATTAGCAATTAGCTCAGTTAACCGTGGAGCTAAGTGGCCCTATTAGCCGACAGCAGTCTGTCAACACCGCGACCTCAGACCTGGTCACCAAACTGGGACCGAACACAGCCTCTGAGAACGACAGATCCCAGATTGAAGTCAAAGGATTCAGTATGGAGGCGATTTACAGCGACAATAAGAACTAAGACTCCGTGAACAAGAAGACGCGGCAGGCGGGGTCAGGAGCGGCATAAAACGGCAGAGAACCTAGAGAGAGTTGGGCGTCGGCAGTGGGCGAAAATGGCGCGTAGAGCCGGGATATTTTCTCATCTTACTTCAACCAGAAGTGATTGTGCAAAGACAGACGAAGATTGTTCATATTGTTCATGTCCAGTTTGAATGAAGGGTATTTTCCAATGAGTTAACAAGGATGTTAAGATACTCTAGTTTGGTAAAAAAAGAGAAACTCGAATTCAGATGCTGTGTGTGGTTATATTCTTCTGTTTAGTAAAGAAAATAGGTGTAAAAATATCTCCTTTCTTGATATTATGTGAGTTTATTTCATTTTCATTTACGATTTTACATCTCCCAACTGAAATTACGGGGATTATCAGACTGGTGCCTCTTGTGGTACAAAGTGGTATCGCAAGAAAGGACGGGCAGAGGCTAGCTGGTTAGCATGCTAACTTCAGTAGACATCACTGCAACACAGTACAGGCAGACAGCTTTGACATAACGTCAACACTGTTGCTTCTTCACACTCTGTTGATAGTGTTAGCTCATTTTTGAATGTCTTAAACTAAAAATTCTGGCCATATTTCACAAATTGCGCCTTTAAAATTGCCCCCACTCCTTCACCCTTGTTAGAAATGTCATATTATATGAGTAATCAAATAGTTTTCATTTCACAAGTGTAACAGCTGGACACAAGATGTCTCCTCCTTCAATATTAAGTCCAATCTTTTTCCACATCACACTTGTGCATACTGAAGATTGGACAAGGGTTGGCTTCCAAGCAATTTGTGATGTCACAAATCGAGCTTGTAGGCCGACTTCCCAAAAATCCGATTTCCATTCAGCCCTGAGAAGAGTGAGCAGTGAATGTGAAAACAGCTTTCTCGAGTCTCTGCACATACATCATTCTACACCAGTGCTCCGCTGACGGAACAAGAAGAAAAACACATTTTTGACCGGAGCGGGAACAAAAACAAGATGAACAGTGAGAGCGAAGGCAGAATGCGAAACATCCAAAGCTTCCAGTTGTGAATGAGTCAACACATTCATACCTCAGACATCTCAGCTATCACAAACACTGAAACTGAGAGCTGCACTCCGCTCATATCTCTTTCACTGGGAGGGATACAACAATGATGCAATCCTTTACCGAGTGTCATTCACAGAAGCCCACAAGCTACTTATTGTAATAAGGTTGAAGAAGCTGGTTGTGGTTCTGAGTGCTGCACCTATAAGTGTATTGCTGGCACACTCTCCCAGCTGTCAGATCGATTAGAGGAGGATGACGCGCGTCTAGCCGTGTTGTTTTCCGTTTATCGCCTGCTGAATACAAACAGACATAGCGGCGGAGGCATGGCGCAGAAGGCCAGCATATGTGTGTGTGTGTGTGTGTGTCCTCGCTTAATGAGGCTCATCATTCAACTTTGAGGAGCTGCGCAGTGATTGATGGCAGTTTAACAACCAACTGTAAATGCATTTCATATAACAATGATGTTTTTGGAGGGAGCAATTTAGCTCCCGGCGCGTAAAGCAGCGGACGGAGAGCGGAGTTTTCAGGGATTCAGCTGACACGCTTGCATGCACGCACACACACACACAGACACACACACACACACACTAACGTGCATGCACTAAAACACAGATGCCAAGCAGCCTGAGGCAGTGTGTTGTTTTATTGCATTTTGACCTTTCAGGATCGATGTAAATCTAATGAAGTGCTTGTTAGTGAATCGGGGCCTCGATGAGAGACAGAGAGAGAGAGAGAGAGAGAGAGAGAAAAAACAAAAACGCTGAAAGCCTGCAATGATTGTTTGAGGAAGATAATCCACAACGGGCCACAGGAACAGGATCCATCTGTGTGGATGTAGCTCTCATCTCCTCATTAGGCGCTGGGTGTTATGACTGTCCTGTGATGAGAGCTGTGGCTGCTGCAAGGCGTGCTGGGAGAGGGCAAGGTGGTGCAGTGGCCATGGAGGCTCATGAAGTTCAAATCCCAGGGTGACGGTCTCAAACAAAAGGAGGATCCAGGTGACGCATCTTAACATCAGCAAGCGGAGATTCTCAACTAATGCTGAGAAGTGCAAGTCATCTCACTGTGTTGTTTTCCGTAGAGCCATTAAGGCGTTAAGGCCAGATCTCACTCCTGTGAATGGTGCTATCTTGTTTCACAAAGTCGTTACAGAGGCAGAGCAGTATATAGCATGATAAATGGCTGACGGGCAGTGCAGGCTATAATAGGAGAAAGGAGAGGAGTCAGCCTGCTGTTGCCAGGGTGACCTTCAGTGTGATGCACCTCGGTGTCACCCAGAATGAGAGCAGCTCCGGATCTGTGCAGAGCACCGAGAGAGCGAGGCGGTAAGTCAGCACAGAGAGTGCTAACGGTGACCTGAGCACAGAAAACAATTAACCTTATATATTGGGTATGAAAGAGGTAGAGCCTAAACCGATGTGGAGGTTTGGAGCTGATGCTGACACCTGTAATAAGGTGTCAAAAATTCCAATATCAATATATCAGCCGATATACACACACATCTTTTCCACCGATCCCGCAAACATAAAAATATGTGATGGAGGCAGGATATTTTACAGTTTAACAATATTTGCTGCCTAAAGTGACATCAGTGAACAGTAAACTTCAATTTAATGATTATAAATGACCCTGAGCATCATTTTCTGCACTGTGTTCTTTAAAACCAAAACGTTTTCATATTGGTCGATATCAAAAACATATACGCGGGTACATCTGTGATGTGAGGCTAATATCGACCAAATCCAATTGGGATAAAGACGCTCAGGACAAGTTGGTCAATTTCAATTATCAGTGATGTCAAGAGATAACACACAGTCCTGCTGTTTACAGTTACTGTACAGTTGAATCTTGAATCTTACTCAGACAATCCTAAACTATGGTTAAAGGCACAGCTTGCCCGTTGTGTCCCCCACAAATAAAAGTTCAAATACTATGAAATATTACGGATTCCAGACGTATGATCATGAGATTAGATTTACGATTACCTTATTTTGGTTTGTTTTTCACTAAGAAAAAAAGATGTGTGTCATATCTTTGATACAGTAAAAATGTTTGTTTCTTACCTTAATGTATTCCAGTATGTGTTAGTGCTATTTGTCTATTTTTGCAACATATCCTTGCAATTGATTTTCCTTTGTTTTTGTTCTATTGAGTATTTGTGTGGGGTGAAGCGGTTAAATCATCGGGTATCTTACGGGGAGAAAGCAGAGATTTGTGGACAGGAAAAACAAACAGAATCTACGGCTGCTGCAGTAAGTTTTTCTGCTTTACAATCCCGTAATCATCTCACAATCCCTCAGATTTATTTTGCAACCCTCGGAATGGTAAAGTGCACTCCTGCAGGACGTCTGCTGGGATTATTTGTTCAAACCCACATTAAAGAGAAGGTCATAATCTCCCGTCGCTCCTGTCAGCCGCTTGGTGCAACAGAGAACTAAATAACACAACAGTGCCATCTAGTGGCAGAACGACTGTTGCACACGCAGCAGAGCAGCAGAGACTCCAAAATCAATGTGTGCGACTGTGGGAATAAATAAAAACAGAGGAAATCTGTTTCTTCTGCTCTTTTTTCAACATGTCAGCATTTTATGAGTGACTGTAAAAATGTTGCTGAAAGTTTAGTCGTGGTAGATACATGTGCAGTAAATCATAACACAAAACTTTTTTCCACTGACAGCAGCGTCTCTCCCCAAGCAAAACATCGAATTACAGCGGCGCTGCCATATGTTAACTCAGGCACGACTGTCGAATGGCGACCATAAAATGCATGTGTTACAGTACAGAGGAGGCTGCAAACAAAGCAACTTTCACTCCCCGGCGATGGCTCATGAATGAGTGTTCGAACAGCTGTGGCGTTTGAAAAGGAGCTAATCTGTGTCAGGCTAAGACTGGTGGTGAGGAAAGAATAGAGCGGGGAAGAGTTTCCAGCTGATCGACAAGAACTGAGTCTCTGTGTGTGTGTGTTTGTGTTTGTAACCCACCATCTGTAAGGTTTTCAAAAAAAGACGCAAGTATTAGGATTCAGAAGGAAAATCTATCTCTCTCTGTGGGGTTTATTATGTAACAAAAACACACAGGTTGAAAAGGAAGGAGGAGAGAATGACGGACAATGGTTAATGACAACAGAAGGGCAGAGCAGAGGGGGGGGTGGGGGCGCGGGAGGGCACCCAGGGGAGAGACTGTGGAGAATTCAACACAGGCTGCTTTTGTTGGCTGCAATCAGCCAGACTAGGAAGACATTTACAACATGGTTTATGGCTCCATCAGGTGAGTGAATGCGAATGGGGGCGAGTGTCTGCGGCGATAAGCGGAGCGGGGAGGGAGCTGAAACACATCCAGGATGAAAAGTCAAACGGGAGCATGCATGATTTCTGCAAATGTAGTTCCCATTAGCGCCGACCATCTTCCACAGCGTACAATAATAGCAGGCTTTAGATTGATTTCCGTCCTTCCAGGCAGCCGCCGGTGTCCTTTTCACAGCGGTACACGAGTGGTCAACTCATGGAGATTTGAGATGGGTAATTGATTTCATTGTCAGAGTAACATCATCAGCACGAGGAAATGCAGCTGCATGCGGAAACTCTTTTCAAATCCATAGCTGCCGGTTCGTTACAGGGTGTCTCGAATGAACAAACTCACACGTGTTTGGCTTATTAATGCTGAACATTTTCCAGCAGCAGACTCTCAAATCTCACGAGTGTCCTTGAAGGCACAAGCGTGGATCCTGCTCATAAAGAGAATACCACATAAATAAAGTAACCTTGTGGGAAGAAAACAAGCCTGGCTGCATTTCTGGGAGACTTTTATACTACAGAGAAATCTATGGAAGCCAATTTCTGTCGAGAAGACGATAAATAATAAAGGTTGAATCTTACTATACACTTTATAATAACTATAATAATATATCTTAGTTTTATATAACATCTTTCAAGAGACCCAAGGGCGCTTTACATATGGGAGGGGAAAACAGTCAGGACAAGAGCTATCTACATAGCAAAGACAGACTTGATCCCTAAAAATGTTATTGCTGGTGCTGAATAATCAATAACATAATACGGCCCAACCAACTATCTTTTATTTTTTAGAAGAATAAATGTCCAAATTCTCTGATTTCAGCCCAGTTGTCAGGATAAAATGTTTGCAGTTAATGTTTCTGCAAACCATTGTTACGCTCACATATCTAAAGTGTCATAGTACCAGTGCTACGTACCATATTGACATTTTTTACAACGTGTCACATCATGTTCACACCCTGACACCACATCGGGAGGTGGACGGGATGGTGGTGGATCGGTGGTGTGTTTCAACATTTGTACGTGTGAAACCACTGGATATTGTTGAGGCGGAGCCACAGCCTTTCAACATCAACATCAGTAAGCGTGACACTGTGGAATATTTTTAAGGAGGCTTCGGGACAATTTCCAGCCGTGTTTGTGTTGAACAAAACAGATATTTTAAACCAAAACATGCTCTCCTCATAACCATAACCAAGTGGTTTTTGTGCCTCAACCTAACCAGAACATAAGCACACTGTTGTCACAAAAAGAAAATTCAATTCAAAGAAATGTAAAGTTGCAACATATCTGTCTGGTTTGCAGAAACGTAGATTGCCAACATTTATTCTGAATATTACTGAACTAACCATGAGCTTAACTGCCTCATTAATTCAGCGTAAAATGCACTACATTCAAACTAGACATCAACATAATTAAAGTCACAAACATAGTCTTGGTTTGTCTTCCACAATCACCTCTGGGTTGGTCAAAATAAAACTCAATCAACCGTAAAATATGAAAGATTCTGTCTTTAAACGCCGTTCTTGCCTGCTGCTGAAAATAAATGCCTCTCCTGTTCCTGTGCCTGCCATGTGTTCTTGTCCCCAGAGTCATAGTCCTGATCAGAGCTGCTGTAAATCACCTCCATACTGTATCATGTCTTCAAACTGGCATCTGTCTGTCTAAGAGGCTGCGATCAGTCCCAGTGTAGTGACTGACTTGTTGACCGTGGTGACTCCCCCCCCATCTTCTGGAGTTGAGGTCCGGGCAGACTTCCGTGTGCTAATAGCATCACTTAGCTCACTGACTAAAGAGCTACTTGCTAACAGCCAAAGATAGCTACAGCATTAAATCACACTAAGCAGCAGTCAGCGGTTATGCTGCCCCCTATAGTTTAGAAGCTACCTTCAAATTCTGGCCATTTCTTACAAATTACACCTTCAAAGCTGTGAACCAGCACTGCCATCTAACCTAGAGGTGACCTCCACCTGGCTCTATCTCCCTCCTCCTCCTCCCCCTGCTTCTCTTCCTCCCTGCCTTACCCCAGTGTGTACAGGAAGCCCTGATTCCAGAGAGCCTGCTCTTCTGATGATCAGAGAGGAAAAACACAATGCCTTCAGTGTGCAAGAGAAGGAGCTCCACTCATAAAATGCACATACACACACACGCACACACAAAGGGAGAGAAATAGAATGGAACATGCTTTTACTATTAAGGCTCAGTTTTTTTTTTTTTTTTTTTTTCTTTCCATATGACTTTCCCAGGAAAATCCCCCTCATCAGGGTAGGTCCAATCCAGACAGACAGCAGACTGGAGAAGAGACACAGATATAGACAGACACAGAGGACTGTGGAGGAACTGACCTTCCCGTCCCGCAACTGAGACACAAACAGAGACTTGTAGGGTGTGAAAGAACTTTCTGACTGATCTCTTTATCGGATCTCACGGAGAATTTGGTGGTGTTTTTTTTTTTTTTTAGACCTCGAGAGTCAGTCAGTGATCCTCGACGAGCCCACACTCAGAAGCTGAAAAGTTTTCCAGACTAGCATCTGGCTTACATAAAACTTTCTCTATCTAGATGAGCAGGATGATATTAATTTGGTCTCTTTGGTTCAACATCTAACATACCAGTCCTTTATTGGGTGACACCAAGTAATTCTGTCCATTTCTAGAAGGCCTCAACAGTTGGTACCATTTAGGAAAACTAGGTCACTTCCGCCTTCTGTGTGTGTGTGTGTGTGTGTGTGTGTGTGTCAGCCAGACCCCACTATAAGCCAAGAGACCTCCAGTATAAACATATTGTGCAGGAAGGACTGCTACTCTGAACAGAAACATCCTAATACCAGATAGTATTCAGCTCATGAGGAGTGCTGGCGTCGCTGCCGAGTGTCGGTGTGATCTTCTCATGTGGTTATGAGGTCAGTCCTGTTTCTACCCATTTCTTGCAATTTGTTAGCACCACCGCCTCCCTGCACACTTCAGCTTGGCATGAAAAAAGAACTTGACAGTTCCGTCACAGGCGCTAAAAGTAAGCTTCTGCTGAAAGATGAGTCAGTTGTTGAAAACGCCGACTTGTTTGTTGCATCACAGAGATTCAAACACTTTAAGGAGGCCACTCAACTGTGACTACGGTTATAGTAGAGATAAGGTTCCTCCTAACTGTAGTCTTTCAGTTTTATTTTCAGTCTTGTGCAATGAAAATAATTCAAAAAGAGAACTCGTATCATCTTAGTGCAGTGGTTTCCAGCAGTGGGGTCACGACGCACAAAGCCACCATCAGAGAAGTGGCGGCAACCAAGGCCAGCTGTTTCCGGCGTCTGATGTGAGGAAAAAAAACACACCGAATCTATAGGTGGTTAAGTCGCTGTCATCCTGTCTGTCCTGTCTGTCCTAAGGACTCTTCATCACACTTCCGCCTGAAAAACAGCCATGTCATCACAAACAGCAGGCGGGGACATTTTTTGTATTTACAGGTGGAAACCACAACGCCGGCATGCTGTATCCAGTGACAACAAAGGCGGCGTAAAGGCGAGCCTACGTTGCGGCGATATTTGAGGAAGCACGTCAATTAAGAGAAGTTGGGATCCTAGTACAATTTTGCATCTTAACAAAACAACACAACAAAAACACAACAGGTGATTGCCTTTGAACCGTGAGTCTAATTTGAGTTTAAGTGTTGGCCCCTCGAGGGAAAAGGATTGGTCATACCGATGACACATCATACGGGCTATTTCCAAAACAATTAGGTGTGGCGAAATGTGCCGTCAGCGTGACGATACTCTTTTCTGATTACTAACAGTAGCCAATCATAATTTACAGGAGCTGTGATAGTGTATTGATGTGACAATTCCACAACACAATTCAAAACACACCTTGTGTCAAAGTGTGCCAGCTCATAACTCAGATACCTGTTGAACAGGAGTGTCAGTCCATTCACTGACATATGAAAGTAGGAAGTGCATCAGAACAAACCAGTTTCTAATCCCGGTCGGTAGAGTTTTAATGTTTTTAAATCCGGTGTAAAGTCTTCCTCCTGCTGTATGTTTGTTTTACGAGTGCTTGCCGTGCCACAGCAGCCTCACGTTAAACCAGCAAACCTACTAAGGAACTATCTTATCTTCTGCTGAGGTAGACTTGTAGTCACTTCACACTAACAACTTGACATGATGATTGACACTTACAGCCTATTCAAAAGCTCAGCAGAGACTTAAAGATGGGACGTGCGGCGCAGGAGAAAAAAAAAAACTTGCCTGTCAGAAAAGAGGTCAATCGCATCAGAGGCCTGTTTTTCTACACATGCACACACATGCACACGAACTGCAGCGCCGTCTTAGCTGAAGCCTTCGCAGCAGCAGGACCCACACATGACCACCATTAGGAAAATCAATGTGACACTCAGGCAGGCAGGCAGGCAGGCAGGCAGGCAGGGAACGAGCCTGAAGCTTCTGAATGGCCCTGGATCTGACTCATGGCGTCTCACACACACACATACAAACAGAGTGAGACGGGGAGACAGAGGAGGATGTTGGAGATTTATGCTTTCGGGAATACACTGAGTCGTCGGGTGACTGGGCCGTTGGTCACCTTGAGGAGTTAAACACCGAAGTCATCCATTAGGACAACAGTAGGTCGCTTGTTCGAGTGCTTAACACTGCGTTAAGTGATACCAGCTGACTGACACTGGCGGTGAGGCTGATCTTCCGGTGATAAAGGCTCGAGCTCAACAGAATCTTGATACTATCAGCCAATTTTAGCTTATCACCTTTTTTTTTTTTTTTTTAATAACTATCAGTGTGTCAGCTGATGCGTAACATGAAACTCCAGTACAGAATTATCAAAGGTATAATTGGGGTCATTTGGAAACACTTAATCCATTGTGTGGGGAGGACTATGACTCTGCTGCTTGCGACACTGACGGAGGATGACACTGGAGGAGTCAGGACACGATGAGCCTATTTTAGCATTAAAGACTGGAAGCAGGGGGGAAACAGCTAGCCTAGCTCTGTCCAAAGCTAACAGATACGCCTACTAGCACCTCTGAATCACACTAATGAATGTGTTGAAGCTTATTTATTCCCGTACGTAAACAGATATGAAAAATGACAACACCAACACTAACACTAACACTCCTCCATTGCTCTGAGCTCCCATTCTGGACCACTACTGTAGATGCACAGCTAACTGAGTTAACTAGCTAATGGCAGCCTCAGCCAGCATATGTGGCCCCCTACTTGTTTTGAGTATGACTACAACAGCTGGCTTTAAGTGAAACAGCAATGAAAGCTGCATCTTGACCCGGCTGTCGTGGTTACGTACGGGACTCCTACTCAGGAAACCGGGGATCGATACCCACTTGGAACATTTTATTATACTGTTCATTTAATATTATTAGACTAGGTTAAGTTATTATTTTTCGTGTCTTTACGGTTTCCTGTCATTATTTGGTTAAGTTTAGGAAAACATGGTTTGGGTTAAATCATGCCCTTTCTCAAAGCTAAACGTGGGTTTGAAAGGATAACTTCTCCCATGTACGCATTTTTCTGGTCTTTTTCCCAAGTCGCAAAGCTATGAAATTACAAAAACATGACTGGTTGGTTTCAATGATGGCCCTGGAACGATATCAATTATGAATTTACAGGAAACACCAAGCCAGTGACGTTAGACCGTGAACATAAGTGCAGGTTGTCCAGATGCACTTGTGTGGTTTTTTGAACTGAAAAAGTTCTGGCTCTTACAAAGTTTCTATTCAAGCTGATCTGATCCTCGGTGCTATCTAACGAACCAGTGCACGTTTCGGCTGAGCCATTGTAATCAAGGACGCGTCATTAAGAGGGCACAATGCACAACAACCTGTGGAATGTGAGACGCCCACTTCAGTTTACATTTCAGGTCAAGGACAACATGGTAGGTTTTGGTTATGTCAAGTCAAGTCACGTCAAGTTAAGCCTTATTTAGATAATCGTAAATCACAAGCTGTGGCTACATCGTCTGTCTTTAGACCCCTCGATTCGAGTAAGGAGTAAAACTTTAAGCACAGAAAAAAGAAGAGAGGGATCCTGGACAAACAGACATGCAATAGATTTTGTGTGTACAGAACAGACTGAACGTCATAGACTGAGTAAGCCGAGGTGCCGCCAAATGTAGGCCAAGCCACACGTCCCCACCTCTCAAACCATGGTGACCTGTGGGAGCACAGGCCAGGACAAGATAATTAGCCGGGGAACCAAATGTGCAGGTTCACAAACCTATTTCTGGTCGAAATGTTCCGAACGGTTCAAAATTAGGTTCCCAATTAGAAACTGAACCAGTTCTTGGGCACCACTGAGCAGGTTCTTCGTCTCTGCACAGGCGATACTATCAAACCGTTGAGACCTCAGTGTGACTCTGAAGCCACAGTGCCTGGTTGTTGTTAACCAAAGAAACTGTTCCAGAGGTTTAAAGCCGGGGACGCAGCACCTTTGCTGAATTACTGAGCCCCTGAGCTAATGTCTGAAAATAATCAGGAGGCTGAAAGAGCTCGCACTGATAATAACAGAGGGAATATACGGCAAGTGGAAAATGTGTGTCTGCCATCACCACCACATTTACTTTCTTATATGGAAAGGGAGACTTCTTCCAAGGAGTTCAAAACATTCCATCATTATTTTCATGCTACTGGTGTTTTTTTGTGTGTGTGTAAATTTCACATTTCAGTTGAGCAGGACGATCCGAATCGAAGCTCAACTTTCTCCAGACGTCGCGCCACCCGGACAACTGAAATCACCTTCTTCGGAAAGATGTTAACGCGACATCGCAGGCAAACTGACAAATGCAAGTTCGTTAGAGCGAGGGGGGAGCAACGGAATCTGATCTGAGCTGCAACAAAAAGAAAAGTGGGAACAAGGGGAGCTGGGCAGATTATATTCTCACCATCCTCCTCCCTGACTCCCGTGCTCTGTGTTTATCTAACACTGAGGGGAGATGTTTACATTGGCTCGGTTAAACACAGACAGGCCCCGATAGCTTTTGTTAATAATAAATAACCCAAACAGCCCCGGCCCGGGACGTCCACGCCGGAGCATCGAGCTGGCACAGCTCGGACCACCATTGTCCCGCGTCTGCAGAGGAGACGTTCACACCCGCTTCTCCCGAGGGCGCGAGGACTTGTCGGAGGAGTTTAGCTGGAAACAAGTCCGAGGACCGAGGTGGAATTCAAACTGACAGGCCCCGCTGCTATCAATCCCGCCGCGGTCTATTTGTGATGTGGTTTATTTTAATAGATTCTCCCAACGATCCGATGCGAGCAGGGCCCCGCAACCCTTTTTGACCCTCCCATCATAAACACAAAAATAAGCATTAGGAGAGTGCACGGGCTGGTTTGTTTCCCATGTGGAAGGAATAGAGTCGAGGGGAAGAGGAAAAACATTTGATATAGCTGCCGTGAGTGTGTGTGTGTGTGTGTTGGGGAGGGGGTTTAAGGGATGAGGGGGCAGAGATTGATCTGGGACAGTGTGGGAGAGAAAGAGGGAACTGCAAAAAAAAAAAAAAGAAGAGAAAAAAAAAGGCCTTGGGAATGAATGTGTGTGGGAGAGAAACGATACACTGCTGGACTGCCGGAAAAAGAAAGTCAGCCAGGAGGACGGCAGATCGATTCCTCCCCCGAGTCTCACAACAAACACACTCTCCTTTTTTTTCTCTCCCTCTCTCTGCATAGCTCACCTCTGCTGCTGCAGCCCGATATCATCCCATCAGCACTTCATCTCTATCACTCTCTCTATTATATACCCTCCTCCCCCCCACCCCCCCTTTCCTTCTTTGTCTGCATGCTTTGCACTTTATTCCGAGGGCCTCCGTGAAGGATCTCAAGATTTAGCCGAATTTTCTATGGAGTTTTTTTTTTTGGTTCTCACAGTAACTCATTGTGGGTTACGGTCGATAGGAATATTAAAGCCAAACGCCCCAGATCTGTCATCTCGGGGAGCATGACCGTGCAACTCGCAGCAGCTCTCGAACAATGATGTGGACATGGCGAATGATGAGCGGGTCGCTTTAGAAAGGAAGAAAAAACAAAACACACACACACACAATAAAGAAAGAGCCCCCCATCCCCTCCCCTCCTTCTGTTATTCTGTGGTCGAGCCTTGAAAGACGCATTTCACAATTAAAAATATCTATGTAATGCTCAGAGAGGAAACCACACAGTGACACACAAACACATCGGCCCCTCCACCTACCCTCCTCTCGGGGCAGATGGACGAGCAAACAAAAAAGTTGCAGACAGTTTCACAGTTTCAACACATCTCTAATCTCATGAGCTCTGCTGCTGCATGGCATCACGCGCACACACACACGCACGCACGCACACACACTCTCTCTCCAACACTCAAATCCCATAAGGACAATGTGGCTGTTGTGGACACACAACAGGAGGGAGGAGGATGAATGACTCCACTTCTAATTATCCTTATCGCAACTTCTCAAAGTGGTTTCTGTGTGATTTCCGGTCATACCAAGCAGATATCTATCTGTGTGTGTGTGTGTGTGTGTGTGTGTGTGTCAAATTAGGGCAATTGTGAGGTCACTTCTCTCAGGGGTTTGGCACGGCTCTGCTCCCGATTCTTGCCATGTCAGCTCAAGCATGTCTCCCCCTAATAGAGCACTGAACGCTCCTCTCCTCAGACCAAACCAAATCTGTGCGTTGTCGCGGAGTTGACGCAGGCCCCCGCAGCTGTCCCGTTGACAGCTGGCAAAAGCATTTCTTGGGGGAATCCGAAATCCTGCGCGCAACGGTAGCCACTCGGAGACGACTCGAGAGAGACAGAGAGAAAAAGAAAAGCGCGTAAAAGTCGTGAGAGAGATTCACTCACCAGTGGCTGAAACCCCCTGCATCCTGCACAAACTTCTTCTCCGCTCCCTCTCTCCGGTCTTTTCTCCTCGGGGAAGCTGGCAGACAGCGGCGGCTCCGGCCAGCGTACCCAACTCAACTCGGAGGAGCGCGTCCCGTCCACTTCACAGCGCCCTTTTTCCTGCTCGCTTCAGAAGAAAAAAAACTCGCACACACTCACGCGCACACATACGCATAAACACACACACGCTAAGGACGCTTCATGGTGTCACAAACGGACGCGACGGGTAGATTTTGTGCGCAGAGCGTGCGCACTGTTAGTCCTTCATGTAGTCCTTTTTTCTCCTCCCTCTCCAGACACACAACTCTTTCCTCTCTGAGCCGCTTGGAAAAAAAAAAAGAAAAAAAAAAAAAGACGAGATGAAGCGCGCTCCCGGTGCGAGGCGCGCGCACGCCCGACAGCCTCATTCATTGAGTGCGAGGGGCAGAATAAAAAGATCAGCTTTACATCCCTTCAACTCACTCCGAGCCTTTTTAGAAAGCCAGTCCGAGCAGCTCACTCTCTACTTCCCTGAGATCTCTCTTTAAGTGATGGTGCAGTTTCAGCCATGACATGCCCATCGGCACAGAGGCATGACATGGATGTCACGTGGAGTCCTGAAAGAAAAAAAAAAAGGGATGAGGTCTAGTTCAAGAGATAGCTCCACAGCTGCTTATTAGTGTGGAAAGAAAAAAAGAAAGAAAAAAAGAAAAGAAAGAGGGAGCCCGGAACACGAATGCTTACTGGCACTGCGTTTCCATGTCACTGCTCAGGCTTTCTCCTCGTCTTTTTAATTGATTATGTGGACTATTCCCGCCAGCTGAATGGATGCTGTCAGCTGCCTCTGTGGATCTTTGTGCGCAGTAATAAGGGACAGACAGGAGGAGGGCAGAAATCTTGAAGTTGCAGCTCGTTACAGTCATGAAATGCAGTTTTTATGGGGGGGTTGTGTCTCTGTATTCAAAGTTCAGAGTCTGAGATTGTTTGCCTATGAGAGCAGAGTGTTTTTACTGGCAGGCTGAGGCCATTAAAGGTCAGCTGTGGTGCCTCCAGTCAGCTGTGTGGCATTACAACAGTGGTGGCGAGTAACTAAGTACATTTACTCAAGTACTCAAAGATTTTCCTCTATTCTTCTACAATACCTACTGATATGAGACTGCTGCATTAACTTTTCAGGTTACATAAAAATCATGATAGGGTTAATACATTCTTTTTAATTTTAAGATTAAAGGATAAATTCACCCAAAAATTTAAAAAAAATTCAGTCACGCTCACCCTCATGCCAATGGAAGGACATCATCAGGCATGAAGTAGATGGGGACTTGTTTTAAAATGTAAAATACAGAACTTAAAAAAACAAAACACAAAATGGCCTTGTGCATTCTTGTCCAGCATAATCCAAGCCTCTGGAAGTCCCCAAATTGATTTGATAAGATGATATTTACAAAAGCTCGCGCACCAACTTCAGATGGGGTGCCTGCTAACGCTTTAGATCAGCAACCATGGTGCAGATTTTGTCTTTAAAAAAGCAGGTAAATAACATCTTTTTTTATATCAATTTGGGATCTTGAGGCTTCTGGAGACTTCGAATGAGCTGTGTGGAGCCATTTAATGTTGGCTGGTTGTTTGAGTCTCCATCGACTTCAGCTGTGCAGGAGAATGCTGCAACGCTGTCTTGCCGTGAAGCTCCAGAAATGATTTGTAGACAACGAAAGTTCATTCGACTTTTCATCGGCATGAGGGTGAGAAGATAAACGACTGAATTTCCATTTATAGGTGAACTTATCCTTTAAACCAGGTTCCCAACTCTTTTAGCTTGTGACCCCTTAGTGTTTAGTTGTCCCTTTGTCAACTGTGAGTTGTTTGTATTCACTCCAAAAGAACGATTTCCCCTCCAACTAAAGAGAAAAGTCCAAACATGAAATAATATTCGTGTAGCAGCTGGGGACGCACATTTCTAATTCATTTCTTTACTATAATGTATTTACTATGTTGGACATTTTTTCATCAGTAAAAAGAACAATGATGAACTAAACAACACAAAATAACGTCTTCCCATCTGTTCATAATCAACAACTGGCCCAACAAAATCCCACCCATATATTTGACAAGCCAACATTCGTGCTCATCTTTAATACATTTTTAGTCGGTCAAATTCTTCACAGTGATTCGTCCATTAATCATTAATCATTAACATCCCCGGTAGGAGCTCTTTGTTTGGTCTTCTGTCCAGCCATCATTAGTCATCTCATGACTCCTCAGATTTATCTTGTGCCCCTTTTGGACGGAGCCAGTTCTTCAGTTGGGAGCCAAAACTACCTGACGAGCTACGAGTCAACCAGCCTCAGCGTTCTGCTCACACACAGATGCATCAGCAGCCATCTAATGACGTCACACATGTAATAACACATCAGTCACAGGGTCCAGTCTTTCTGCAGAATGAGTACTTCTACTCTCTAGAAAGGATCTGACTACAGAACTTTAACGTGCAGTGGAGTGTTTTATTGGTGCTGATACTTCTTCCAACATTGCTTGTTTGTATATTCCCACAATGATGTTCTTCAGGAGCATGACTTCCTGGCCGCCGACCCTCCGTACCCCTCTGTGCGTCTATCCCCCTCCCATCTCTTTTCCAAACCCGTGTCGACTCAGCCACGCATCATTAACCCCCTTTGTGGCCGGTGCTGTTGCTGCACGCGCTTCATCTGCCTCAGTTCAACACAGACAACAGCAGGGTCTCTAATGATAATGGCTCCCCGTCTGGCTGCTTGCCAGGCAGGAGGCCACGTCACTGACCTGTACCCCTCTCTAATAAGCCAGATCCATACATCACCTCTTACCGGCTGAGTGGCTGCACATAAATCACAAACCTCTTCAAAACACGACTTTCATTTTGTGCGGATGCAAGCAAACGCAAGAATATAAAACACACTCGCCCTTTTGCTTTAACCTTTCTCTTCTTTGCTTGAGAGAAAAAAATCATCCAGAACACGTCGGTGGAGGAGTCTGAAAGGCCAAGTGTTTTGTGGATGATTGAACTCGTGTTTTAAATAGACCAGGGGCCGGGTGCCCCCGTTGGTGCCTCCGAGTGCCGTGGAGCTGCTGCCTGTCAGCCCGTCTGGGACATGCTGGTCCACAGAAAGCAGAACACCAAACAGCCCCCTGGGATACATCCTCTCCTCCGCTTCCCTGGGGCTCCTCGGAGCAGAGGGGGAAAACACAACAGCATTCACAGAGAGGAGAATAAAATGGAGAGAGGGTGGGGGAAAGAGTGAGATGTATAAAAGAAGACAATTAAGAGAGTGGGAGATGAGCAGCCAAGCAGGAGGAAAAGGTGCGAAAGTTGTCATGGTTAAGTGCGAGATGAGCTGCATAGTGGTTTTTACACTTATCTGAAACCGTCACGGTGTAAATGGCCCAATCATACGACTAATCACACCCCAGACTCGGGTGCCAGTCTCCCCTTTTCAGGTGCAAATGAAAGCCTGGCGCTGATTGAATCAACACATAGTCACGGGCGATACGTGAAACCTGGCATTCTGAGACCACACCGACAGCTCTGCGGAGATAATGCATGAGTCACGGACGGGAGGACGGACGCTCACACCCCGCGTCCAGTGTCAGGACTCAGGAATGCTTCAACGCATCATGAGGCTGAGCTCACACTCCACAGGTCATAAATTTGCTCACATCCTCAGAGGTATTATTTCTGCTCCAGTAGAAGTAGAAAACATGTTTATCCCCTGTGTGTGTGTGTCTGTCTGTGTGTGTGTGAGATCCATGTGAGCCATGTTGATTGCTGCTGCTGCTCCACCGTCAGCTGATCACGGCCCTCTGTCCCTTTGGGCTCCACATGGATTCACCACATGACGCCGCAGGCCGATACACATAAAGAAGAGCCTTTGTGAGAGCACGCGCGCACGCACACACACACACACACACACACACACACACACACACACACACACACACACACACAGAGTCTCTCTTTTAAGCCAAAACCTCACAGTAACTTTTAAGGATCCAGGCGCCTCATGTGGACGTCAACAACTGTATTACAGGGACCCCAAGTGGTGAAATATGATACTGCATCTACTGAGATATGAAACAGCTGCTCTGTGCCGAGTATAATCACAGCACCTGCATATTAATAGAGCAGGACTGATGCCATGGAATGAATCCCACTGACCCATATTTCCTTTGCCAGTGGAGCCCTGGGTGGGGAGGATTATAAGGAGACGGGCACAGACAAAGGCTCCACTGTTGCTACAGTGATGTCAGTGAAATGACCTCTTCCCTCCGGCTATCGTTCAGACTCTGCCATTCAAATTCAATCAGAGAGGCAGATGGTGAATGGCAGCAACTGGCTTCACTGTACTCAATCACCCTGGAGTGTGGGTGTCGTGATAATTAATGTGACTGATTCCAGGTTAATATATTTCTGAGAGGGCTCGGAGGTGTTAACACTGTGAGAGAAAGTCCCAGTTTTCTCAGAACTGAAGTGAGATTTTATGGATGTTTGCAAGCACATTTCTAAAATCAGTCATCGAGCATCAACAGAGTCGAGTTTACTGAAATCCTTTTGACCTGACCTGAGAGTTGCATCATGGGAAGAGTTGTATCCAAGGTTATTTGGAGCTCAACTGGGGACTAAAAGTTAGGATATCGTCAGCTGTTCCTGCTTCAGTTTGGACCTTTTTCTTTGTTTCTTTGTAACTGCACTATGAACTGCCCAGAGTAACCATCTTAGAATACTTTATTGCTCTACCTTTACTTAAAAACGTGTTATTTTCAGTGCATTAACAATGTACTTAAAATGCAAAATGGTATAACTCCAGTGCTTTTATATACTTAAGTGCTAATAAGTGCACTTGATTCACTTTATTCCAACTTTGAATTACATTTTAAATGTATACAAATATACTTACAATGCCTGGTCCACACATTTTTTATTTACTGACATTCTTATATATTAAAAGTTTTATACCAGTTATCTAAAACATGGATTGAAATATACTTGAGTTGGACCATATGTCCACTTTTAGACAGCACAACATTCATACAAGATGATCTACGTAAGTTTATTTAGGTGCATCTTCAAGGTGTCTCAAAACACCACAGTGAAGTATATAAGTATGTCTCTAGCAGCACTAATGATAAATGTCTCTTTAGCATATTAAGCACATTGTTAGTACGCAGAAAATAACACACTTCTAATCATGTGCTTATTAAGGATTCTAAACTTTACACTGAAGTATACTTAAACTAAGTTTACTTCCGTGTACTTGTTTTTTTTTAAACGGGGAATTCAATTCTGTATTCATTTTGTTTGGTTTGAACTTAAAAACTCTGATAAAACTGTTCTTAAAGGGCCAGTGTACTCCATCAGACAACTCTTGTAGACATTAGACTGGACCGGGGCTGTGTCTCACCATTTGTGTAATAAATCACACACACTTGTCCTTTTATGGTGCGGAACTTTGTCAGTATAGTTTATAGTCAGTGTAGTTTGTCGTTTCAAGAGCAGGTCAGCTCAATTTTGTTTGTGTAACATTTAAATCACCTCAGAGTAGCTCAGCTAATTTCATACTACTACTACTACTACTACTACTACTACTACTACTACTACTACTACTACTACTACTACTACTACTACTACTAATATAATAATAAAAAATAAAAATAAATGGGTGTGTGTACAATCTTTGGTATATCATTTGTCATGACAACCAATGAACTAAGTAAGCTGACAGCAGAGGAGACACCTCTAACTAACCAGAGTCATTAACACCTGAACATCTCACGCTGTGACTCAAAGTGTGTGAAAACTAGTTAGCAAGAAAAATTCAAATTAGATTGCAGAAAAGGTCATGGATAGATGGTACAGATATTTAGCTTTTACAACTTGAAGTGCTTTAAATGCAGACTTGACCAAACCTACGGAAAGAAAAGGAATGCATAGACAATTTCAGGATCACTGTAATGACGAAGAAAATGCAACAACTTCTTGAAATAGTGTTAAATTACAACCAGTTTCAAATGAGTTGAGAACACATAATATAGATCACGATGAGTAGTGTCAATAGAGGTGTACATTGGAAGGAAAAAGGGTTTGGAACCACTGATTTCAATCATGCAGCAGTATATGTTGGTAGTTTTTACCTCATAAAGCTGTCAGTGTTTGTTGTGTTGATTTAGAGAAATCCAAAAATGTACAAGGACTTCAAGAATTCATCCAACATTTAAAAGTTTGAAGGATTTATTTGACCTCATGTGTATCATTATAAATCACTTTTTAGGCATTTTGAGTTAACAGCGCTCTAAATTTATGCGTCTCTTTTGAATTGACGTACTGGATGTTTGTGAAAGAGCCCAATAAGTATTTCTCCTCCATTTTTAACAAACGGCCAAAAGAAAAAAAAACAAAAAACACCCTCCATTATTAATTGGGGCAGAGCGCCGGCCTCCAGAGCCTGGACAGGAAGTGCCGGGTGCACCAAAGGTCGGAAGAAACTGGCTCCGATCGGCGCGTGGGTGTATCTCCAGACGGCAGGGAGAGGGGAGGCAGGAGAAAGAAAGTAGGGAAACGGAGGAAGGCCGAGGAGGGAGAAGGGAGGAGCGAGGTTTAAGCGAGACAGCAGAGGAAAGAGAGAGAGAGAAGGGATGGTGGAAGGGTGGGGGTAGTAGGTGGTGGAAGTGTTTTTGTGCATTGTGTGAAATGTGATCATGTCCTGGAGCCGCTCAGACAGCTGGGAAGTTCCCCCCCTGCCCCCTTGACTTCCAGCTGGGAACACTCCGAGGAGACACTGCAGACCATACTTCGCCTCGTTAACCCTTCGTGTGCCGCTTTCTGCTGCGGAGGAGGGGGAGCTATAAATAACAACACTGAAACACTTTGGAACTTAAGTCACATTTATTGATTTTAGCCAGTATGACTACCTTTACACAGAGATACCACCCTCTCTACTGGAAAACAAACAAAACACTTTCATAGGATTAATTCAGCAGTAATACATCAGACTTTTTGTAAAAATCTTTTTCCTTTTTTCTTCTTCTTCTTCTCCGTATTTTTGTAACACCCTGACAAAAGTTTTACGTGTTTGTTTTTCGATTCTGTGTAAAGGTCCCATGACTGAGAAAACATGCATATGACATTTAGCTGTAATCAATATGCCACTAATCATAATGCACATTATTGATAAGAATACAGTACTGCATGACAATTCAAATAAATACCAACATACAGGTGAAGTCGTTATTTCATATAAAGATATCAAACTCTCATTATGGATCAATACTGAAACACAATATGACAATATAAAGTTTGCACAGCTAATTTTTTATTATCACAATGCTATCGCTTCCAGCAAACAGAAAACCTTTGTGTTTTTTTCTCCTTAATGTAAAACATTATCTGAATTGCACTTTTTTTTTGTAGCTTCTCATCCATATTGGTAACTTTTTTAATGCCTCAACAAACAAGCGTTGGCTTATGGTGGCACCATTCAAGCTTGTTGATGCTTAGTTTTGTTTTCTGTTTCCTGAAAACATAATGCTCAAAGATGATGTAAAAAAAAAAAGAAGAAAAGATTCAAGAATAAAAAAAGAAAAGAAAACGACAAACAAAACTCAAATCGGACCCAAAAAAAAAAGAAAAAGAAAGTTAAAATGCGCTCTCTGCACATTTTTTTTTCAACAATACTATTGATATCACATTACCTTCACCAAACAATGCTAGAGATACGTAGATGTTTTCCAATAGTACACTGATCTACCCCAACACATTACAGATGCTTGGAGCATTTTGTTCAATAACAGGAGGCCAAAGGGACTTCTCTTGGTTCCCAAAGTTCGATAAAAAAAACAACCTTTTTCTTAATACCCCTGAATTTGTTGAGTGGATCACTGACCTGCAGAATTCAATACAATTTTCTGTTTAATTGAGCTAATTTCAAAACTATCATCTCACTCATGCAGACAGGGGGAAAATTCCCTTTTTGCACTTATTGCTGCTCACAGTCATTTTGAAAACCCAAAGTCCTCACCTAGAAAAACAGAAAAACATAAAATACTAGTCTAAGATTCTCCCTTGAAACAATGAAAGGCACTACTGGTCGGAAACGAAGAACTAAACAAACCAAAAAACAAAACCCCGGCGCTCGCATCGGAGCGCCATGAGCCCGAACTAAACCTTCCTCAGTGACGGCTTGTCTTATTTCCGAGTCTTGATTTCTTTTTTTTCGACCTAAACGGTGTACCAGGATTTGGCACGATAAACGAAGAGAGAATGAAACAATTCCAATTTGGAATTTAATCGTCGCACTTGCAGAGAATTCTGAAAGTCAGTGATCCCGTGTCAGTTGAACGCCCTCGGTAAGAAGCTAGGAAAAGAAGCATATCGTGTCACTCAATGGTTTTTTCCCCGAAAACACAACTTACCTATTCGAGTCAGGGCGCTGTCAAGTTTCATTGCGTTATTTTGAACTATTCCTAGGAATAATAAATACATGAAAAAACCCCAGAATTTGATCACCCTGGATTTTTTTTTTTGTGTTAGAACATGGCAGTAGAACAAACATAAAAGAACAGCATAACATACGATGTAACAAAACAATTTTAAAAATGATTATTCGATGGATAAAATCTTGAGGATGAAGTCGTAATAGTAGGTCTGTGGTTTGTGGAGCCTTTAACTTGAGTAAATAGTTTTACGTTACTTAAATTCAGATGATTCAGGAGGGCGTATAATCCCGTAGTCTTAAAACCTATACTGAATTACTCACAAACCATAGTACTACCATGCTTCCCTATAGGTTAATAATAGTCTGTTATAATCCTATATAATGAAAGTGCACAGATTTACAAAAAAAAAAAACCCAGAAAAAGAATAACCTAAAAGAAATTAAAAAAAAAAGATGAAACCAGACAAAACATCGAGAAACAACCCCATGTCCCCTGGCTTATCATTGGAGGGTTAGCTAGCCAATCACAAACTCTGGTCAGCGTTGCAATCGGTTCATTGGACCTGTGAGAAATTGGCTTCCAGCAGCAACAGCAGCAGCAGCACGCGAAAAATGAGCCTCATTCCGACTGACGTCACATTTTAAAAAGAAGGAAGTAGGACAGTTGATTCGACTGGAAATCAGTGTTTTGTTTTTTTCATTTAGCATTTTTCTTTTTTTTACGTTTCGTCTTCAAGTCCAAATGTGCCTATTGGCGCTAACTCTTTTTTCGGCGAACTCAATCAGCAGCGAGAGTGGACCTTGTGTTGGTACTTCGTCGTCCGCGCAGAACTACTGTAATTACTGCAAAATGGAGAGACAAACAGATGGTCAGCGTTAGCATTATTTGTCAATTTTTGTTTTTAGAGCCACTGTTAATAGCTGAGTCCACACAGACGAAGCAGGCGGCGGCTGTGGTTAGTCAAAGCAACGGAAGCCGTGTTAGAGAGCCCTGAAGCAGCCGGTGTTCACGGTCATATCGACGCCGTCAATATGTCTCTGCGGCGCTGATGCGGAAGCGCATTCACCACAAGTTTCTCCTGCGGGGTTGCAGTTAGGAAGCCAATGACTCACGAGTACCGTGACCCTTCGTTCGCAGGACAGAGCTGGAGCCGTGTTCCCACCACCCAGGTCAGAGGAGGAGGGGCGGTTTCTCATATGCCATGCAGGTTAATGAATAATGGGTTATGTTTTTTTTGACATGCAGGCTTACTATGAATCGGGAAACTCGATGCGACGTGTGTGGTAAGAACTTAAAAAAGGTGACGTGGGAGGAGCCTGCAAGCAAGAGGTAGGAGGAGCTTCTTTTTCGGTGGCATGCTGTTACGACACCAGATAAGCCCGACATTGATTTCAAACTAGGTGGAGCAAAATTCGTTTATCCGGGGAGAGGAAGTTTTCTAGTCACGATCACATCCTGGGTGTACTAACTACTGCTCGGTGGTTCCACAGAGCCTATACAAGGGGAAACGCTTAGGCTGCTCAGCTAATTTGAATCAATGTCCTCTGGTTGATCGAGCAACCAGTTTTTTTTTCTTTCAGTTTTGTTCCTCCAAAGTTTACCAGGACTTTCCCCCCCTCAGGAAGCCCCTGGACTCATTTCTCCACAGTATCAGAGTCAGCTCTCAGCCAGACATCTGGCTTTCTTCACCAGCGTGTCTGGCTTTCCTAACTCCCATCTCAGGAGCTGGTTTACAACACGAGTAGTTCTCCCCTCCTCTACTCCCCAAAAACCTTTTTCTCTCTCAGCGCAAACTGATAGAAACAGAACATATCACGCTTGTAAGTTAGGTGAATCTCGAACTTAAGAGTGACTGACCTCTCGGGGAGGTTTTTCTTTTTCCCTAATGTGTGCGATAGCCTTGTTTCCATGCTGTGCGCTGAGGCTTACGGATGCACACTCAAGCAGGGTTGACTGCTGACGTCGTTTCCTGTTTCAGAGGAACAATTAGGCTCCCTCTCTTTACATCTGAGAGGGAGGAATACTGTAGTCGGATCCTGCAAGATTATAACCTGAACATGATCATATTAAGAATATAGAGTTTAATATATAGCTTATTGGTAGTAGAAAACGCATCATTTGACAAATCTTGCAGGATTTCCTCACATCATCAACCCTGCTTTTAGCATCGTAAAGCTAATGTGTCTATGATCCACAAGCAGTACATGGATTTATTAAACACAAGCCCCACTTATATTTTTTTTTCCTACTTTGCGTAAATGCTAGCTTGCAAGGGGTTAAAGCTATTGTGGATACAAAAAAACAGTGCGTCGCTTTGTCCTCACACACCAAAATAACCAAGGGAACAAAAGAAATGAGGGACCCTCCATTTGCAAAGGTTGGGACCTTGATACAAACACGAGGGTCCTTCACCGGAACGCTCATATACACACAGGCAGATATCGGGAGCACAGCGTACGTGAGGACATTACCTGACGAGAATATATTCAGAATTTTCCCCACAATTCCTCATTCTAGTTAAAGGGTGAGTGGTGACGCTGGGGGATCAAGCTGCTGACAATCTAAAAGAGAGAAGGTCGTATGGCGACCGAGCGACAAGACACAGATGAGAGACATGAGGAGAAGGGTTCTTCAGCCGCATAACCACACAGAAATGAGAACTCCGAGGGATCTCCCAAAATAGAGAAGGGGAGACAGAGGATGAGGGGGGAGAGAAGGGAAAGAACAGTGACAGCTCAGTTTTGAGACACAAGGACAGGGCTTTACATCAACAGATAGATAAATATATCAAGTGTTTGGGTCAGGCACAGGTTTCGTTTGCAGATTCGTTATCCACACGTGGATGCCGTTTTTTGATTTGTGCTCTTCTAGGATTTGCTCCGTATTTAAAAAATCATCTTTGATCAAAACTATATCGTATCTCTGTTCACAGTAATCATTATCTCCAGTTTATTTTCAACAGAAGCAGGAACCTGAGGCACCAATGCTGAAGTGCACTTAATTTGGGTGGTGGAGATCGATTTGTCAAACTTTCTTTCTCTCTTAGAATATATGGCTCTGAAAGAATCCATCGCAACGTAATGGGTCGCACGGATTAGCCCTCCTGTATTTCACCAGACACCGAATAAATCCCCTTTTTTTTTAACAATGTAGAGCCCTGTTAATACATGAGTTTGTCTTGTACCACACACCTGACAACAGAAAAACAGTTAAAAAGCTCATAAGCGTTTTCAGCTGCGAAGCCATGCGATTCTACTGACCCTATTGTGTTGGTGTGTTAGCGTCACAGCTTTCAAAATCATCCTGAAATACACACCTGTGGTCACAGGTGCTCCTTTTCTGCCCAAACAATTCCATCATCAAACCAGCAGCCAACTCGCGCACGAGTTAGTGAATTTCTTTGTAGAATCGTAGTGTGCTCCCCTAGCTCGAAAGCAGGGGGAGATTGCATATTTTTACTTCTTCAAAGTTGCTTTTTCCTTAAAGAGTGACCTGATTGGACAGTGGGCTGCTGGACACAGGTCGGTCCTGGAGGGCCAGGACGGAGAGGAGAGAGAGACGTTTTTTGAAGGAGCACCGATGCCGACAGACGAGCCGAAGAGCAGAGGATGTCATATTTAGTCACATGACCGTCAGACTGACATCCTCCTTTACAGGTCCTCACCCCCACAATGTGTTACTGTTACCAGGTAATACACTCAGGGGGCCAGAACAGACGAGCACAAAAGCTGCCACCTTTTACATCATACGTACAGCACCATGACAGCGGAAAGAATAGACACTCCATAATACCCACAAAACCCCCCCCAACATAACCGGGGCCCTATAATCCACATGCCATATATGTCTACTACAGTCCAAACGTCTAGTGCACACTGTACATACATTTGCATTCCCCTAAGCGTATACACTAGCACACACGAGCAGCTGGTTAGTCACACAGCAGTCCCTAGAGGAGCGCAGGCTGGCCAGGGAGCTAAGCGAGCGAGTGGGGCTCTTTAACACTAAGGCAGGGAGGGTTCGGCCCGGAGGCCCCCTCCCCTCTGTACACAGCAGTCCCTTGCGCACTTGTAAGCCGCCTCAGTCGCAGTAGATCTTGTACTTCTCGCTGCAAAACACCACAGGGCCTCCCAGAATGCCGTTGGGCATTGCGTTGTTGAGCTCTGGTCGGCCGGAGCCAGAGCAGGTGAGACTCTGACTTACGTGGGGGTTGTTGGGGGCGCTGCCGGCGGCCTTGCTGCGGGTCTTGGCCCGGCCGCTGCCTCCCCGGCGGGTCTGCTCGTGATCGAACTCCAGGTCTTCCAGACGCTGAGTCAGGGCCAGTTTCTGCTGTATGGCCATTCGCAGCAGGGAGTTGAGGGTCTTCTTCTCGTCCTCCGCTGCAGCCAGCTGCCTCTGCATCTCGTCCAGCTGAGTGACATACTCGTCACAACTGCAAGAGAGAGAAAATTGTAGAGTCAGGCGCACTTTTTATTTAATCAGGAAGTCTAATAGAGATTAAGATCTCTTTTCTGAGAAAGGCCTGAGAAGAACAAGAGACGTTCACAAGAACACAAGCAGCAAACAGAAACGACACAACAAGGAATAAATACAAACCACTGCAAGAAATGTTAAAAACAGCAGATACAGTAGTTTGAGGGTTGTTTGCAGTTCATTGTATTTAAAAAGGTCCATAATACCTGAAACTAGTTCTGCCAATGTTGTTACTGCGTACATGAGGGATACCTAAGGATAGCTGCTGTATTGTGTGCTGCAGTTACTAGATTTAAATGACAGAAGAGATGTGAGGTAGTTTGGAAGCTTCAGCAGCAAACTTAACAGAATAAAATGAGATGGTCATTTCTTCATGACTGTAAGAAAGTCCATCCAACAGCCAAGTTTTCCCCCAACAAGACTTTCCTGTATTTCACCACAAGGGGGAACTGGCACTTCCAATAACAGCAAATAGCATTGGAACAAATAATTAGTTGCCTTTTTGTTATATTTCTATTAAAGTTCTTGCAAAACTGCACTATATGATATCAGTACTGGAGGCTCATGTTGGAGGTAGTGTCACCAACAGCCACAAAGTCTGAAACAGCTAAACCTGAAGCACTTCACTCATGACCTTTCCTCTGGTTTCAGTGTTTTTCACCACCACCAGGTGGAGCCGTTGCTCTACGCAGTCTAAACCTGAAGACTTGCAGAATTGTTCATGATTCACTTATGATTTCATCGGCTATTTCTGTCTCCTCCCCCAAACTTCACATACTAAAATGTTCTCAACTAAATTGTCATTTGAGCAGATTTTTTTTTAACTAGATAAAGTGACAAACCCTATCATCTGTCATCAAACTACCTACACGCACGCTTTTTTGGGTATTCGGCTACTGCTAAGATAATGTTTACCACAACCAGGTGTGGTGACAGGTGGGACGTCTGAGCGTGGCTTACAGCTTTTCTGCATAGTACAAGGAGCGTACAGTACGTGCGTGAGTTAAGAATAGATTGCATACACACAGGATGAACGCATTAACCTGAGGGTTGCTGAGAAGATCCTTTTTCGCGTCACCCCTGAGGAGCAAAATGAGGAGGGGATGAACGGAATATGGTTCGTCACTCCGATCTGTTCCAGATGGAGTGAGACCTCGTCACTTCAATCCATCTCTCCCACCTCCCATCTGATAATGATGGCAGGCTACCTGCCGCTCAGTATCATTCAGTGCTGCACTGCGGCATCATCACCTGTTTCCCCCCGTGCCCTTGTGTGTATGCATCTAATGCTGGACAGGTGAAAAAAATAAAACTGGGTCACCTGAAAGGATTTTGAGGCGGGGGGTTTATATCTCCACTCTCCATCTGCTCTCGTTGTGCTAGCCTTTAATTGTCATGCTTTCCTCCTCCACCAAACCCTTCTCTCCCCCCTTGTCATTGCCTTGCTTTCTCATTCCCCTCCCTTTCAATCACGTCCTCTCTCCTGGCTCTTATCTCGTCTCTCAAGCCTTTGACTTCCTCAGATGCTTCCTCGCTGCTGTCTCCGTCTGTCTGCCTGCATCAGTCACTTTCTCCCTCCCCGTGTCATCCCTGCTTTCTGTGTTGCTGACAAAGCAACTGTGTGACATTCTCCAGTAATGACTGACAAGCCTTCACGACGGGAGGGGTTGGATATGTTGGTGAGCGGCGCCTTATCCTCCAACGGTGCCGCGCTAAAACCGTTGGGACATAATTCGTCTCATAGAGTGGCCTCACCCTGCTCGCTTTTCTCTGTCTGGTATTAAAGTATTTACTTAATTTAGGAACGCCCATAACTGTGCTGACACTACACAAACTCTTTAGACTTTTTAAACCACAGGTATGCAGAAATCTTACCAATGTCGTGCCATCTGTTGTATTCCAATGCCTGCGAGCTCTAACTGTCCCTTTTCTAGCAGGCATGTGAAATCTAATGTCATTGTGTGATCGGTGGCTGCTTGAACTGCTCCTGAACTCCATCTCAGATATAACTTTATTGTTGAATCGTAAATCATTGTCAGAAAACCTACCAAGATGATGTGGTTCCTGACCTGTTTCCAACCAAAATAAACTTTATTTGGCTTTTAGAAGCTGCGCTAGTTGAATTGTCCAAACCCAACGTCAAGCCCTTTTCTCGTTTCAAGAAAATCGAGTCTCAAAGACAAAATCTGAGCCCAAAAAATTGCCAGTAACTTTAGGTGTTTATGCTGTGTGTGCCGCTGCACGTGGTTGTGCCCCACGTGAACTCTGGCCTTGCCGGACCACCATACAAACATGAACCATACCCACCCCTCTTGTGTATGCAGTTTGATTCCCAGTGGGACACACACCCAGACAATACGGATCAGTGCTGCTTCATTAAACCCAGTATGAGATGGGGGGGGGGCTGGTGCGCCTTCAGACGGTTCAGCCGCTCCTGCGTGGGGGGTGAGAGGGCGTGCATTTTTTTCCCGGGAAAAAAACAGAGGAGTCTATTCTAGAGACTAGAGGGGTATAATGGGAGGCTTTTTGGCCTGCCGGTGGGGTGTGGAGGCACAATAGCTGAGGGGGGCCGGGGGTCGGCTGCTGGCCTTTTGAGGATGAACAGGCATCATGGCAACATCACTGACAAACTAACTTTCACTGCATTTAGCTGCTTGTGTTATTAGCAGTAGCCAATGTCATTCATGTTCGAGTGAGGAAAGCTCAACTACTGCAGCATCCATGTGTCCCCGATCAATAATGCCCCCCAAGCACAGAAAGACAACAACGTCCTCAGCTGTGGTCCTGTCTGGAGCTTGATTGGTCACGGTGGGACCGATATCAGAGACGGAGCAGGGAGGAGGAGGAGGAGGAGGAGGAGGAGGAGGCAGGAACAGAATTAAATAAAGAAGGATGGAAAGGGAATACGACTAACGACGGAACTGCAAGTTGATTAAGGGTGTAAGTTTGCGGAGAAAATGTGAACCGCGCTAACAGTTTGACTGTTAATGAGTATGAGCGGGGGCTGAGAGCATGTCGAGGCATGTCTTAGGAATGTTGGAGGCAGGAGCTTACTGTTAACATGACACCAGAGACTGCAGCTGGAGGGCGCGCACACACACACACACACACACACGGAGACAAAGAGACAAGCACGTACAGAAAAACACTCACCCCTGCGTCTCCCTCATGAAATTCTCACAGTACGAAATACACTTTTGAAAATCTAAAGTGACTCTAATCTAGAGCGAGAGACCGCAGCGGGGTCTTTCAAGTCCACTCCATCTTTCTTCCACTCTGTCAAAGACCCACACATTTGTTTCTGGGAGTCTCAGAAATCCACCTTTACAGACGTTGTGGTCTTTGTGCAGACTGAAAAAAGTATGTCAATTTAGGCTCCTGTAGTGGGCTTTAACTGAAAGCCTTCCCCCTTCCTCTCTTTCTTTTCCAGATGACTAGGGAACCGGGTGTTTGGCGGTGAGGAAGGACGGAAGGGGGGACGTGGGGGACACAATGGAGGGGGAGTGTGGGAAACCTTGCTCAGGCGAGTACCCCAGCCTCTCAAAGAGTCCCCTGACCCAACTCTGCGCCGTATAGGACAGAATTTACATACCAATGCACCAATCCCATAAACAGACAGAATGTTATTCATGCACGGGCACCAGAACTGCGACTGAATACTAAAAAAATAAATTGCGAAGGGGAGGGGCTTTGTGCATAAGGAGGAGAAACACATGCGTGGACACAGGCGGTAAACAGCAAGCTGTAATGTGTTGTCGATATCTTAAGCCTCTCGAGCCAAAGAGGCTTACAGAGAGACACTTCGCAATGGCTCTGCTTCCTTACAGCAAATATGATCTCACACCTTCACTGCTGCAACGATGACAAGCGATAAACTCACGGGCCCCAGGGGGTGAAAATAATATCATTAGCAGGAGGAAGATCTGGTTCTCTCTTCGCCCTGGTTTCTTTTCGGTCCAAATAGTCGCGCATTACACCTACATCCTCCCGCCATCTGGCTCTGCATTGCGCCAGAAACCCGTGACAACACACTCTCGCATTTGCAGACAGGAGTTTTCCTCCCGTTACTAATTGATTAGACGTTGCAGGTATATGGAGTTACTTCAGCAAGCACCCTTCGGGGATAGGTGTTGAATTTCTGTATGGGTAAGACGAGGGGCGCTGAGCTGCCCACGCATTCCCCGCAGCTCCTGTAAACCTTCGTTCTTTAATATCGTCCCCGCCCTCCTCTCCCACCTCGCCTCCCTCTGAGCGGCCTGAGCTTTGCCGTGGATTGTGGAGGAGTCTTAAATGCAGGAGTAATGACTATCTCAGCATCTCAGCGCAGCCATCTGGACCAGAGCTGATATTTAAAAGGCACAAGTGGGCACCGACACCTTCAAATTAAAATTCACAAAGAGGGAAAGCCGCTCAAAAAGTGAGTTAGGCAGCCACAGTGGAAGCACTGTACTCACATCTAAAAAAATACGTACGAGTGCCTCATACAGATGCACTCATTTCCTTACTGCTCTCAATATGCACACACACATACAAATAAACAAACAAACAAGCAGTGTGTGAGCACTCAGTCTACTATGCGTCGAGCGGTGAATGTGTAATCCAGACCAAGATGAGGTGGGATTATGCACAGAACCTTTGACCGGCTTCCCCTCGGAATCAGAGAAGATTAGCGAGTGTCAGCCCATCTGACCCACACACACACACACACACACACACACACACACTACATCACTGGTCAAAAACACGACTTAAGTGACATATTTAAATGATACCCAGATTAGATACCTTCTGTTCTTTTCAGTCAGTATCGATGTTACTAACCCTTCTTGACCGTGATTCTCCAAAACAAACAATAGTCTGCTTAAATAATGTCATGTTATAACAATACCACACATGTGGTAAACATGGATTACAATATGATGATAATCTTATTTTAGGATTACCTGGTTATATTGTGTATGGCATTTTGTACTGTGCATGTGCAATAGTTTTAAGAATAGCAGAAAGTCTCCTGTGTTACTGCTGCCTGTCCGAGTTAATCTACAGTAGCACAGCGTGTCAGAATGACTTGGGATTCGTGCCAAACCATGTAGGAAATCAAGAATGCTTATGTGACAAAGTGGGGAAACATTTTCCAGATACATTTTTGTGTCTTGGAAGAAAGGATATTTTTCAGCGATGTTGATGCATGTCCCTTACCGTGTGGCGAACATGGCTCGGAGAGAGGAGAAGGTGGCGGCGTCCTCCTTCAGCGCTTTGAGCTCGTTCCTCAGTTTCATCATGGTCTCGGTCACCATGGCCTTCTCGTTCTCGTACTTGCTCTTCAGGTTGGCCAGAGCGACTTCAGCTGTCTGTGGGCGGACGAGAAGAACAAAAGGGTCAGAGCAGCTGGGGGGTATTTCCTGCCACAAGAAGTCTGTTAATATGGACCATATGACCTGTTTCTTTTCTGTTAGAAGTCATTATGGTAGCCCAGTAGGCTGTAGCGGATATTGTTAGTTACACATTTAAAAAAACATAGGTGTGTGTGGCTTATGGGGGGCTTTCATGTCTTCAAATGGTCAGTGAGTAACCACACACACACTTTAAAGGGCTACCAGAGCAACTGCATACACACTGTATGTCTGGTTTATAGGTCTTTGTGCTTTGGAGGGCTCTTCTCCCATCCTGAGCACACAGATACTCTGGACAGCTGGCATCATAAGGCTGCTGTCTCCACCAGTGTTTGTTATAGATCTTGTCTGCAACGCATTTGCTGCAACAGCTGAATAGACCTGAAATAGCGGTCTTCTTCTGTCTGTGTCTTTCAAGAGAAGTGGACAACTGCTTTGGGAGTGTTATCCATTCAGTCAAGGAGACATTTGGAGTGAACAAAAGACAAAACTGATCAACCCACCTGCTTGTTGGCCTTGAGGACGGTCCTCAGGGTCGCGATCTGTTCCCTCTTGGTGCTGAGCAGAGATTTCAGTTTGAGGATCTCCTCCATGCAGGCTTCCTTGTCCTTGTCGGCCACAGTGCCGAGCTCCAGAGAGGCGACCCTCTGGCGCGACAGCTCTGTGGTGCGGTCCACAGCCAGCTGCAGGTGCTTGATCTGGTCTCTGATGATGGCCACCAGGTTGTAGATGTTCATGGGCTCGCGGCGGTGGTCAGACACAGGAGAAGGCAGAGAGGAGACTGGTGACGGGGCTCCGTCGCTTAGGTCGGTCTTGCCAGGCTCAGGGAAGAGGCCCTTGGTGAGCAGGATGGGGGAGCGGCGTCCGCGGCCCTCTGGGCTGCTCCGACCGCCCTTGCCCTCCTTGTAGAAGTCGAGCATGACGCGGTTGGGCGTCTCGTTGTTGCACATGCAGACGTGGTTGTAGAGGGTGGCCAGTTCTTCACTGAAGGTGACCAGCTCGTCCTGTGCCACACTCAGACTACCCTGGGACTCACCTGCCACATCGCTCACCTGAAGGACAGAAAGAGAAATACGTCAATTAGGCACCGTCTCGTCTTGCAAAGTTTGCAAAAACACCAGTCATTTCATGAAACATCAAGAGAGCAACATCTCACCTTGCGCAGCTCTTTCTCCAGCTTAGCCTTCTCTTCCCTCTCTATGTGACTCGTCTTCTCCAGAAGGGACAGCTTCTGACCCAGCGTTGTGACATCGGACTCCAGACGGACGCGCTCTTCTTCGTAACGGGACTGACAGGCCTGGTATTCTGTCTTCAGAGTCTTCAGTTCCTCCTTCAGCTCTCCTGCCTCAGACACGGCCACCTTGAGAAGCAAGATGAATGGTTGAGTACAAATGAAGATAATCGGTACTGTAACACTTTTCATCTGACATTTTGTCCAATCTACTCGTAACAATAAGCGGACAGGTACCTTGTACTTGCACTCCAGAATCTCGGGTCCGTTGATGTCCACCTCGTAGTAGTCTCCGTCTTCGTGGCTATCGCGTTCCTTCTCGTTGTCCAAGGCAGACTGCCGCTCCTTGCTGGCCTGGAGCTTGCGGATGGCGTTGAGGTTCTCCGTGAGGCGGTTGACCTTCTCCTGATGCTCTGACAGAGCGCCGTTAGCCTGCTCTAGCTGTTTCTGGGAGTCCTGCAGGGTGGACAGCAGGTTGACCTTCTCACGCTCCATCTGTAGAGACAGGCAGATACAGTGAGTTCATCATGCTGTATCTCTGTAATGGAAGTACAGTACTCTCTACATGGCTTATCACACGTGTAATTCTGACATTGGAATTTCTTGGTAACTTGATTATGTGAATGATTCCTGCTTTGAAAGCAGATCATATGAAATCAGAGGATTATCTGTCATGTGGTAACTCTATCGGGCTTGTGCTGCCAAAGTATGCGAGGCTCACTGCCCAGTAGCTCAGCATCCGAGTCAGGATGACCTTGACAATTCTGCTGGACTGGGTTCAGCTCAGCGCTGGCAGAGACCCTGGGCAGGTCGTCTTACACACATGCACACAGTTGTGCTGATATAAGCACTGAGCTACGTCAGAAGCTAATCTGTAAATAATATGAAAGCATCACAGTCCTGCTCAGCGGCATCCATTTTTTATTAGTGTAGAATATATAATGAAGAATAATTTTAAGTTTGGTCGGGATGGCTTGTCATGCCGAGGAAGCATGAAAGCAAAAAATGTTCCATCCTTGAAGTAAGGAAATGCACTGATGCTCTCACATATCTACAACATTACTTAAAGAGGGCCTGTGGGCCTGCAACACCACCCTGCTCCCGCAGAATACATATTGGATGTTGTTATAGATTGCAAAGGACTAAAAGGGTGATATCGGAGGAGTGGACGTCCAGGATTGATCACTGAGTGCCTAATCAATAGAATGAGGTAACGTGGGGGAATAATAGAGCATGGCTAAATGAGAAAAGGAAGTTTTCTGTTATTACTCTGCTCTGCTCTGATTCCTGCCTGGAATCTGTGGAATGACCTGGCAGGAGGCTTCAGCAGGCAGCCCGACATGCTGCTGGGTCATATCAAACGCAGCGCTTTGTCACAGCCCGCCATACTCCCCACAAAAGTCAGGTTAAGCACCAGAACGGTGCCCATAGCAGGGCAGCATTCAAGTAACATCTAGTTCACACATTAATCCAGCAACCGTGTTTATGTTTGATGAGAGAGAGAGAGAAAGAAAAAATCCTTAATCCCTCGAACCTAAAAGCAATTATTATCCACAGGTTCCCAGTGCTTTCTGGTAACCATGGCACCCAATCAGGCGTGGCCTTAGGACTCATGGGGTGCTGAGCAAGCAGATGGCAGGTCCTCTGGTGCCACCACCCGCTGCCCTGCAGCCCAGCGGAGCCTGAAGGGTGTGTGTGTCTCCCTGGATTAACTTTGCTAGATGGGGATTTAGATCCGTGCAGCAGCCTGGGTCAGGATGTAGCCCAGACACACTTGCTCGCACACTCTTTCAGACACACCTCTAACCTAACTAAATACACAGTCCTGCTGTCCTGAGTTATTTTTTGACTAGATAATGTCACTCTTGTTTGTTTTGAGGTGTGACAAATCATATTCAGGTGTGTCGCCAATCTAAACTCTAGAGGACAGGGTGCTTTATTTCTTTCGTCTCTCATCAGCCTGTTATTGATCTTCATTCAGTTTTTCTTAAGTTAACACACATACTGCCAAACCATGTATTTACATCACAATCTGTACAGCATGTATGGAATGTTCCTCTATCTATAAAAAACTAGAAATTGAAACAAAGGATCAAAGTTTTCAGTTTTCCATGGTGGTTAAGAACAAACCTGCATCAGCTGCTGTTTGAGCTTCTGGATCTCTGAGATGTTGAGCTCGCTCAGCAGGTCGTCCACGAGGCTGGGCACGGGATTGAACAGCTCTTCCTTCTTGGGCGTGGAGACGCAGTTGTCGTAGTTGATGGCGTTGGCCAGCTTGGTGAAGCCGTTCTCGTATCCATGCAGAGCCTCGTCGTTGTTGGGCTCGGTGGTGGCATCGTCGCTGAACTTGAGACCGTCCAGAGAAATGCTTAGAGGGCTGAGGGGACAAGGTGAGAACAGTGTGTCATTTGGTGTTATTTACAGTGTACACCGAGGCCCTCTGAGCACCATGTTTGTGTTCTTTATACCTGTGATACAGAGTGTCTCCGATGTTCATGTAGTGGGACAGCTCTTTCCTCAGGGAAGCCTTCAGCTCGCGCTCAGTCTTGATGGTCTCCAAGGCCTCGCTTAGCTGACGCTCAGCGATCTCTTTCAGTCGGATGGCGTCTTCCAGCTGGCTGTTGAGGAACTGGGTGTCCTCCTCCAGACGACGGATCTCATGCTTCAAACCCTCAAACTCCACCTGGACGAGGGAGGAGAGGGATTCAGAGAAATAAATGCAATGCAAGGCTACGAAATGGAAATGAGCTTTCAGGGTGGTTGATGTGTGGATCAAAAAGAATTACATTATTCAAGATAATGTTAATAGACAGAACATATCCATTTAATTTCCCTTTCTAATTACTTTTAAGTTAATTGGATTTGGGAATCCTTTTTTAACGGAGGAGCCGCTTTTGTTTGTCTCGCGCCGTCTGCGCTGAGTATAGAAAATATAATCCAAGATGACAAGCGCCAATGAGCAGAATTAACAGCTCGAGCATAAAAGCCAGCATCGAGTGGAAATATTCTATCTCGAAATTCCGCTGTGTTATGTTCGCAGATGTGCAAAGGGGACTTCATTTCTTTTGAATTTTTTTTCTTCCATGAAGTGTCAGAATCTCTGATCTGAAGAATGAAAGCATTAAAAGGGTCTCATTTCTATAATCAGACGGCAGCTTGAGGCATTTGGAAAAACAAATTCAGCTGCTTATCTCTTGGCTGTATCAGGGGACGTCTTTATCATCGCAATTAAATCTGAATATTAAAGTGCTCGGGCTTCTTTTGGCAGTCTAATCAGTACAAGATGGAGGAAGACTGAGGGCTGATGTGTGGGAGGACTGATGCTGTAAGACAGAGTGCAGTACATGTGTGTTGAAAACAATACTTGGCCTGAAGCTTGAGAAGCAGAGAGCAGAGAAAGCTACACCAAGAGGGAGATGTTCTGCTTTTATTCTCTTCTCTTTTGACACGATTCAAACGTCCTCACCTGGCTCTGTTTGAGCGCGGAGACCTGCTTCTGCAGCGAGATGTTCTCCTCCTCCAGCTCGGTGTAGTCCTGCAGCAGGCGAGCCTCGAGGAACTTGTACTCCTTGATGTCGTCACGCAGCTGATTCCTCTGGAGCTCCACCATCTGGCTGTTCTGTGGGGCCAAGCGAGGTAGACAGAGGGGGAGAAGAGGAAGAGCTGTCAGTGACTGGCATCTCAATCATGTTTGACTGAGTGAGGGAGAGACAGCGATTGATTGGATATTGTTGCTTTAGTGTAACTGTTTGTGTCACGTTGGTTCTTTGACACGCTAAATCTTGCTGGATAAGGTGGGGGCCTCCCATCTGGCTAATTTGTGTGAGTGTGTGTGCCTGTTGGTGTTTGAGAGGGAGGTGCCAGGTGTCTCTCCGGGCAGTGGGCCATAAGTGTGCTGGTCTGCCTGCTTGCCAGCTCCGATGGCACTGAAGAGACTGAAGCCTACTTATCTCTGTCATGGAAACAGGCATTCAATGGTAATGGGCTAATTTTCTAAAGGACTTAGATTAGACTTGGTTCTTTGTACAGGAGGATACAGAGTTAAGAGGTTGTTGAAACCAGAAGTTGTACAAAAAAGTGTCTGAAGCTTTGACCTTTTTCAGTTGATACGTGCTGATATTTTAGTGTTCCAGTGAAGAAATATGCTCCAACAGGTAATGCACAAAAAAGTGTTAACGTGTCGTCTAAGCAGTTGTTAAAAAGCCAGTACAGCTGCAATGAAAAGTCGATTTATCGATTAATCGTTTCAGTCATTTTTCAAGCAAAAATGTACAAGATTTGCTGGTTTCAGCTTCTTAAATGTGAAGATATACTGCTTCTCTTGGTCCTTTGTGATAGTAAATAAAGAGTCTTTGGGTTTTAGACTGCTGGTTGGACAAAAGAAGAATTCTGAAAACCTCGCTCGAAATTGTGATGAGCATTTGTCGCATTGTTATCGTCATTTTACTCAAAAAACATGGACCAAGATGAATCAATAATGAAAATAATCGTTAGCTGCAGCCCTGCATGCTACCATAAGTGTTTGGAATAAACTAGAAATGCAGCTGGTTCTCTGCTGCTGCTGCTGCTCAGGAAATGCATCATTAATTATATAAAGGTTAGAGAGGTAAGACTCATTCCCATCCCCCCACTTGTAGACAAACTGAGAGCCCTAAAGGATCTGAACAACTCTGCCGAGCCTCTGCTACCTGCCCTGTTTATGCCTCCATCCTCTTCTTCCAAGGATCATAATTGCCCTCCCACCCCTGCTGACTGGCTCGTCCCCCAAAAACACAAGACCCCTGTGGGACATTTTAGGTGGGGGGGGCGGCGGTTCTTGGAGAAACAGATAAAAGCTCTGAAGTAAGGTGATACTCACTGAAGGAGGGTGGGCCTCCCTCTTTTTGAACCGAATAAACGAACATGCACATGTGTGTAATGTGAGGAAGAGAGGGGAAAGCGTTTGAAATAGATCTCTGTGTTCAGCACTCTCTGCACTGACCTTGGATGCATGTCATTTTTATAGCGTGTGGGTGCAGGTGAATGTAGTAGGGATTGTTATCTCCTGAACAGGTGCAGAATGAAGCGTATATTTACATGTGTCAGACAGTAAGAGCAGTGTCTGCATCTACAACGCGGTCAGGATTTGCATGAGCGCGGCTGTGGCTTGCGTACGCGTGCGCGATGCGCGTCTTTCCTCTCAGGAGAGCTGGCGGGGATAACCTGACACCGGAGGGACAATTAGCCTCCCAATCCCCTCGCCAGGTGGCCCCTTCTTCTCGGGCCGACGCCGTGTGGCCCGCACGTCACAATCCCTGCTCTCGGCTCATTCAAACGACCACAGGAAGTCAATCCCAGAGAGGCTTTCACTTCGAGGACACATATCAGCACTGCCCTTGAGACTGAATATACATCCGGTGCTATTATTTATTGAAATAGATGTAATGAGCTGGTGGTGACAGGTATTTTGATGGTTATTATTTTAATAACCAGAAGATGATTTAAGGTAACTCCCTTGCCACACGCGATACATTATTGAGAATTACATAGCAATAAACAATATTAACTCGCGCTCCAAAATATCCAGCTAACACGACTCAGGAGACCATCATGCAACAAGAACTATTTGTTTTTTTCTTACTCTATCTGAAATTCAAATTTACTCACATATTTAGCTTACTGAAGGAGGAATTCACCGACAGAAATGATGTTGCAAACTCCCCGCTGATGAAGAGTACATGCTCCTTGTTTGCTCTGTGTAATTATTAATCACTATGTGCAGAGCTGACGTTTGAAGGCGCATTAATATTCATCGCGGTTTTTGCGCATGTCTAATGAGCGTGGGTGTTTGCCGTGCGAAAGCCCTGATGTTGCATTACTGCATAATGCATGAGCTTACGATACGGAGGAGTCCTGCCACTAAGCCTCTGCGGCGCCCCTGACTTCTGAGAGAGAACTGACTTCTAACAAAATGTAAAAAGAAAAAAAAAAAACTGGAATCACTCAAACAGGTCGTAGCTCCGGATACTTTAGTTGTCAGCGCTGGAGACACGACACAAAGACAGTCACTTCATAAATAAGTACAGCTTAATCGTTGCATCGCTGGATTAATCTCTTGTTTTTAACTCCAAAAAGCTGTGACAGCTGGTTGCTCAGGTCTTTTCCTGGCCGGGGTTACGTGTCTCAGCTGGAGGGTCAGTGCTGTTTGGTTCCTGTGAATACAGGCCACCGCTGAACCTGATTAAGAACCTCCTGCAATCTGATTACAACGCATATTAAAGCTTTGACCTTTCAACTTGCTTCCACATCCTCTGCTACTCGGAACCCCCCAGAGAGCGGGGGCGTGGAGGGGAGGACACTGCCCTGCTGCCTGACAGAAGTTGATTTGAGTAAATTCGTCAGTGTTTGCGGTGGCCGTGTGTGCCCGTGCCTTAAAGTCATTCAAGGCGTACACGCCTCTCCTGGGGATTCTTGTGGCTAATTGTGATCATGTGCGTGTGGCTGATTAGATCGTTGGGTGCGGGATGAAGGCCATCCACCAGAGGCCTGTGTGGGTTTAGTGATGACCCTCTGCTGCCTGCTGTCACCACAGGTGACGTCTGGACAGCTGCTTGAATTAGCCCACACACCCACACACACAGACAAATGTGTCACTTCCATGCAAAGTGGGTGGCAGTAAAAACTGTCTGGGTCATAACTCGCTGTAAAATGTCACGAGAGCACACTTCTCTGTTTCAACCTGGACTGTATGAACTCTCTCTCTTTCGACTCCAAAGCTCTCTTTCCACCATTAAACTGCTTTTGACAGCATGGTGAGGCTCAGCCTACTTAAATCTCGCTAAAGCTCTGAGTAATTTCTCAATGTGTTTGAGCTGCTATGACCTCTCCTTCTATGGGAAATAGCTCCATCACTTCGTAAGCCACGGTGGCAAAGTTTCAAGCTTAGCACAAGTGTGGATTAGGAATGTTTTAATGCTTTGTTAAAGGCCTCGCTCTGTTCTTAATGACTCCAGAGAAGCCAGCTTGCATTTTTTGTAAAATCCATATTTGCTGGCTTCTTACCCCCCGGCTTGTTCCCTCGAAAGTGGTGCCCAGACTCCCCTGATGGCGAAAGACTGTATTATTGATAAAACAGCACAGCGCAGTATAAATATATATTTTTGCATCGCCTCTCTGCTTCTCTCTCCTGCACCCTCACTCCGCTGACCTCCATTTCACTCTGGATCCTGCTCACTTTGCACTTCAGTAAAATGCACATGCACTAGATTTTCTTTCCTAAATTACTATTCCTACAAAGTGCCGAGTTCCCACATGGTGCCATGCCAAGTGCAGGTCAATACTGCATTTTTTTTAACCCCCTATCCTTGCTACTCTTTCTGATACCGCTGACCTCCATTCTGCCACTTCACCAACAGCACAGCTCTCGTTTTTCCAACCCCCACCTCCCCCTCTCTCCCCCTGACAGTGTCAGTGCGCTTTTAGAGGCCATGTATCAGTCACAGTTGATTTCCTTCATCATACTGCATCTATCAGATGAAAAAGATGCGGACAAGGAAAGACGTGTAGGTTTCTGCTTGTATGTCTCTTGTGATATTATGCTCAAGAGAGCGCATTTGGACTTCAGTCAGCTAACTTTGCACGTCCTGCAGGCTCTACAGCACGTCAAGGTCACGTCAGCCCGAGTTAGGTCTAGTTCTACCAAGCCGAGCCCATCCCACGATTACCTTCCGGAGAGACGAGGGATGAATCGCAGATGCGGTATAGCTCAGCCCCCCCCAGTATAGCTTTAGACAGAGCAAAGGAATAATGACGCTCAGGGGCCCATTGCTTCTGTCAGAGTCGAGAATGTGGCTGAAAGCAGATCTGCTTTTATCCTCCTCTCTGCTGCCAGCAATTGTCATCCGTTCTATTCAGCCTACCCAGACTGCATTACGAAGAGAAAACACAGTCAAGGTCGCACTTTTCAGCGAGACAATTAAAATCTAAAAAAGTGAAAGGAGCCTTGCGTGGCTGATGGCGCTCAGCGTGTGACTGCTGGAAAGCCCACAGGGGGAATGTGTGCCCGCGTGCACTTAACAGTGAATTAGTGATTTTGAGGTCATTCTGGTGAAAGTGGAGAAATGTGCACGTGAGCACGTTCACACCCATTAGCCTAAGTGAATGTGTAGGCCTGCTTGTGTGTGTGTGTGTTGTTGATTTATTAGGATCCATTGATCGGGCATGGAAAAGCTCTTCGGCGCTGCGAGCCAGGGGCTTAAATCAAGAGCGACACATTTTCAGAGCCACCTCAGATAGATACCAGAACGACAAACATTATCAGGGATCAATGGCAAATCTTCTAAATGTATTTTGGAAGTGCACCCCTCTTAAAGGCTAAAAATAGCCACCCATCTGTGAGACATGTGAGACAGTAATCTGAAGTGGGAGCAAGATTAGGGTGCTGCTGCCAGATAACCCAGATAACATGTGGAGGCTTTAGAGCAGGTTGAGGGTCACTTGTGACATCAGTAGTAACCCATTTTTTCACACCTCTTCTCTCCCACTATTGAATAAATCCTTCCCCTGCAGTCCCAGTTGGTCTTTCCGTTTACATACCAATCTTTCAACCTTTTCTCTGTTTGACTTTCTACACCGCCCCCCTCCCCCAGCTAGTGCATGATGGGAGATCTGTCTTGGCATTAATGTGACAAGACATAACAAGACAGTCGACATCAGATCCCTGTAGGAGTCTTATCATTAGCCTCACCTCAGACGATAATAACAGGGAACAAAGAGCAGACCTCCTTGGATCTTCTTACCACTCAACTCTGACCTTTCAATAATAAAACGGTACAGCGTCAGGACTGCCTTGACAACTACAATTCTGCTTTCATGTCCATCTGCTGCACCTTTCTGCCACGGACAACCTGAACCCTCGAACCCCAATTCCTCCCAATTGCAATAACAACAATGGCCTTCCTCTCGATGAGCTTAAACTTCTTTCCCTGATCCGACCTTTTAAACTCATCCCATCAATGCAGACACCTCCCTCGCTCAACCCCCCACTTCCCTGTCAGGTGTTTAATTCAGCCTATTGAAACAGCACTTAAATTAATGCCTGACGGCTCCATCCACTGTGTCAATGAGCTGGAAAAACCAATCATGTTTAACATCTGAATGGCCTCCACATTATGGCGATTGACAAAAAGCCCAACACCATAATTTATGTGTCTGTTTGGGGAAGAAATGGACCAAGTGAGTGAATTATCTCAGGCGGACGGTGTGGCAGCATCCTAAGTGATGCAAATGTAGAAAGGAAAAACAGCAAGCAATCATGTGATGACGCTGAAGTGGAAACACGTGACACTTTCTTTGAAGACAGACTGAAACACACTGATAACGTTTCTCTGCATTTTTATCTTTGCTTCATAATTAACAGGCAGGCAATGGGAATCCCCCCTTTCCGTGAGGATAATGGCAGCCATCACTGTGGGCACATTCCTCTCCAGAAATGAGATTGAATATAATGAAGTCATGCCTATTAGAGTGCGCCTCCTTACAATGTTACTGGCCCTTTGTGGAGGTTTAATCCTGTAGACTGCACCATAGCAGTGAAATATGTCTTATCAGCGCTTGGGGCCAACATTTGAGTCTTTGGCATGAGAGTCTGCCTGGGAGGTTTGGATGTGGCAGAAGGATCCAGCTGATGCTGTAACTAAACGGCTGTGAATGAACTGGGCTGTACAGAGACAAAAGCCATTTCACACTGAGTGAAGCTTCCAGATCTGTAGAATGGTTGAATGGTGACACTATCTACTGACTGGTTTGTGGATGACACGTCGTCAAATTACATTTTTGAAGCCTTTCACCACCATTTTAATCTTCTTAACTTGGCAGAGGAACCTTTTAGATACAAAGGAGTGAGACAAAACTTGCTTTCGACCAAACAACACAACACAAAAGGCAACAGTTACAGCTCAACTGTAGTTGCATTCCATGACGAAATTGAGTTATTCAATCACCCTGCTGACTCAATATGATTAGCCGTGCTGTCCCAGAAAAGCAGTACCGTCCACCAGTGGTGCTTAATTTACTCTCATTGAGTCTCCTTTTCCAACGGATTTTCGGCCACTTTCTCTTTCTCTCATACCATTCTCGCATATCCTAGAGCCCCCCACCGCTTATCTCCTGCCTGAGCTTTTGGGCTAATTTGAAACCCATGAGACAAAGGCCTCTTTCAGCCCTGTCAGTCTGGTCACAATGCCAGCCTCAGTGCCCGGGCTCCCTCTGTTTGCCTGCCACACACACCCGCAGAAGTACCATTAGAAGGGTGTCATTATCTCCCATACATGGGGCGATTTACACTCCAGCCCTTTTCATCTGGCCAATTAGAGCTGTCCGGGACCAACGTTGCGGCATGAGGGTGTTTATAATGGGAATGGAACCTGCAGAAAGGCCATCGTGCCGGCCACCAGTGCACCACCAGTCACGCCAAAGCTGTAGGTCAGACGTGGAGACAGCACCATTTCTTTCTCTATCAAATTTTATTATAAAGACGTGAGAAGTAAATAGCCTCATTTGTAAGATTGAAGAGGCATAATGTCTTTGCAGAAAGTAATCAGGTTGACACTTGAATGGCTGCAGGCGGTGAAGTTTTTGCACGGCAAACTCATGTTCCGTTTAAAAACATGGTGAGGCACATCTGGCTTCCATAATGCCCCAACTTATACCCACTTGGATGCAGAGCTCAGCAGCAGCTGACCTAATTATAGTGGAATTTGGAGCTTTCCTCACACTTAAGTTGTTGTGACGGACAAGCCATTTTCCCCTAATCTCAGTAAGAAACGCCGCTGACATCTGTCTCAAGCAGTGACTCACAGAAAAACGGCAATGATTCCTGCTGCTGCCTGGCAAAGACTTTAAACTCCCTCAGGAAGGGAGCCCCTTTTTAACATGCCCCCCTTCCAATTACACTGGAATTACCAGCGTGACCTGCAAAACAGTGGATCAGCGAAATCTGCTGTTCACAAACACGAAAAGATTTGGAACACCGATGGGTTTAACTACCACATATTGAGGGAGCATTATGAGAGAAACCAGAAATAAAAGAGATTTGCTGAGGTTTCATACCAAATAATACTAATATGAGGCAATAACTAGGACAAACAGAAAATGGAGCTCCTTCCTGTAACAGCATGTGATGAACATTGCACCGATAAAGAGCCGCGAGCATCAAATAAATCAAGTAAAATCGAGCACAAGTAGTCAGATCCTCCCTCCTTTAATAGCCAGGCCCCTCAAACAAGTTGCTACTTCATACCCCCCTTTTTATCATTCCAGTCAGAGGCTCCCTCTGCCATCCTGTCAGACTCTGTTCATCTCTTTTCATCCCTTCATGTCTCCCTGTCTTTGTGTCAAACGGGCTTCCTCAAAGCTCTCAGCCAACCTGTACTGCTCTCCTGTTAATTCAGTCCCCTCATCACCAGCTCCATCACACAACATCACACATGCATGGCCATTGGCAAAGACAACACAACCCACGCTCCGCACTGCACGCAGTTCACTCTTGTCTCTCCTAATGAGGTCAATTAGCCTTGACTATATGTAAATGGAAGCAGTGAAGAGGTCAGACATTGTCCAAAGTGGGGCGCAGACAATAAAGGCCTCGCATTATGATGGAAGCTTAAGGGAGTGGAGTATGAAAATGTCTGCAGGAATGTGTGAAGGGCATGCTGAGGGTGAGTTTAGGGAAATTGCGGGTCATGTTTCAGCAAAACAGATTTCAGTTGACAGAGGGCTGGTACAGGGCTTGTCTGCGGTTGATTTTTGTAATTAGGCGTGTCATTAATGCCACAGTTGGGGCAACAGGTCAATCTTTATTGTCATAAAAGCGCTCACACAAATTCAAGATATTAATTGATCAATTATTCTTGTCGGATCTTGCCTTCCTTTGTAACAGAGCATGTTTCCCATGGCCTCTATGTTTTTCTTCTATCTGCAGTTGGAACTACACCCGTGATCACAACAAGGGTGGAGGACATCAAGTTAGGCCTGGAGGGCAAGGTGTTGCTTTAATCTGCCTGGTCTCTGTCCTTCTGTCATTACAGTATGATTAGTCTTGTCTTAGCATGTCAGAAACACACCAGGCTGCAATCACACCCCTGAATAAAACAAGCTTTGGCAGTAATATTCAAAGACGGAGGTACATGATTGTAGGTGCAGTAATTACGCAGCACTCCATCTCGCCATGCAGCCTCTGACAGGACAACTCTTCTACCACTTCATTTGAAACTCTATATTTCTAAATTGAACCCAAAATATGGACATCCCAGTTTCCTACAGGGCTCAACTACACCAGCTTGAAATTAATCAGTGAGAAAATCATTTTTCCTGCAGCTTCAGACGGATAAATAGAATCAGTCGAAAGCATCAACAAACACACCCTTTCATCTCAATAGCTGCAGGCGAACAAGAGCAGACACAAGCCTCTGCTTCAACTCAGAAGTGAGTTCATCTGCAGAGTACTGACGCAGGGAGAGACCAATAAAGTGTCTTTGAAAGAACAGTGGTGCAGTGTGTGGTAGCCCAACGATAACTCTGTCACAACTCTGGTTGTGTCGCCCCCACTCTCACCTCTCTCAGCTCCTGGGAGATGGTGTTCAGACGTTCGTTCTCAGACTGGGTGTTGGTGAGGATGTTGCGCGCCTGCCGGAGCTCGTTCTGCAGTTCCAGGACCCTCTGCTCGTAGTAGGCCTCCTTACAGGCCGACTCCTGGATAAGAGACTCCTCGCGGCTCTCGCCATCCGCCGCCACCTTCCTGTGGTTGGAGTAGGCTTGTCCGAAGGCCTGGAGATGAAGCAAAGGGGGCAAAGGGCTGTTGGTTATAATGTTCAAACATATGGGAGGATTTGTTGTTAATTCATTGTTAATGCTATTTAAATGTAAATCGGGGGATGAAGCATTAACTGGCAAAAATTTTGAATATCTGGATTGTAACCCGACAAAAGTTTGAATTGTGATTTAGCCATTTTTAAGTGACATTAATCTGTACTACTGTGGTTCAGCCGGGGACTGGGGCTCAACAAAAAAAACCTCCCAAAATGCTGCCGTCGCCCCGTGGAGATAATCAGTTAGGCTCCATCTGGGCTGCATCATCCCATCTTCCCCCTTGTTCCCCCCATCTCTCCCTCCCCTTCCCCGCAGGACGTTGGCTTCCCCTCCTGCACGTGCTCGGCAGGGACTCCACAGATGGGAAAAAAACGAACGGGAAAAGTAGAGCAAATGGACTGGTGTCTGGGTGATCATGTGCAGCCTGTATTCTAATGCTCTTAATGCCGTAGGAGATCATAGCAGAGTGCAGAAAGGTCACAAGATATGATTTGATTTTTACGGATTGCCGGAGGGGGATGAAGTTTATGAAGATTAAATAACTACGGAAGACATATCGGCTAAGGCTCTCCACCTTCTGTAGGGGGATATTCTCTGTTGAAAGACTGAGAACGGTCACGTGATTTGACTGCGCAATATAAAAGACTGTTGTGCTATTATTAGCGCCGCCTTAATTTTGACCTTAATTTGTTAATGGCCAGCCTTTCAGCAAAATATGAGAGGAATGACAGTTAGAGACAGACAGACAGAGAAAGAGAGACGGAGAGATCTTAACTGCAGCAGAATCTAGGTTAAGTTACTCTCTTCCTTCTGAAAATAATCACCCCCGCTGATTACAGATTTCATTTCCAATCACGCAACCACCAGCGATGAGATGGAAACTCTGATTCTCATCTCGCCTCACAGCTCGAGCGCAGGCGGGCAGTAATCTGAAGTCACCTAAGGCACTGGATGTGACCTTGTTTGCAGCTGCAGTGCCGCTCTCTCCTCTCTGACCTGCTACCCCCCTACAACTGCACGTGACTCGCCGCTGCAGGATTTCCTGTTTGACTGCGTATCGTATTAATCCCAGTAATTCCTTCAGAGAAAGGAAAATTTGTATTAGTCGTACTGGCCTACTTGCAGGACTTATGCGAATATGTGAACGTATAAAACTGGTTTAATGGGTCACAGAAGCGCGTGACATCATGTCTCGTGCCAGGTGGCTAGAATATCTCTGGCATTCCAGGAGAGATGACGGCTAAAACTGAGAGATAGCGGCGATGAACAGATAGTCCCACGTGAGGCACAATATGCTTATTCTAGAAGCATTGGCAGTTTGAAATGGTGCGAGCTTTGCCATTGACACGAGGAACCTCACCTGCAGGCTCTCTCTGGCCAAACCTCTTCACAAACAACTGCACACTGTCAACTCCCCGACTGTGCTAATGTGCTGAAGAATGTATTTTTCTTTTGGACAGCATTTTCAAACTAATTACAGTAGATCAAACGCCAACTGATCAAACACACTGGAGCTGAAATCAGTTGATTAACTGATTAGTCATGCAATAGAAAATTAATTGGAAACTAATCTCTCCAAAAGACGAATCTGTAGGCCAAGAGCAAAATTTTGGTATCGGTGATATTCTGGTTTCCATTTGTAGTGCATTTGTAGTCCAAATAGTATTGAACAATTTCTTGCTACGAGCCGTCTCTCAACTCTATTCCTGTGTCTCAAGTCACTAAAGCGACTGTAAACAATAACCAGAGCACAAAGAGGAACTCTTGGCCTGGAAATCCATTATCCGGATATCCGTTGGCTACACTGGAGGCCACAAAATATTGGCCAAATTGTTATCGGTTGATAGCCGATGGGTTCTGAGATTGATCAGAAACTATTTTGATTGACAGTTGCTGCCTTACAACACATTGACTGGGCCACCTACATTTAGTGTAGAACTGCTACCAAACATCTACATCCATATGCATACATTGTCTTAATATAAGTGAAAAGAACTAGTAATCAGGACACCGTAACTACATGGGGGTGCTTCAATAATCTTATGACCAAGGTTTACATGGCTGTTTATAGAGCCAAGGTTTTGGTGAGTAACCACCTGATGTCAGTTGCTCAGAGTATTTTTTCAATGGCTCTCCTCATACCTTGCCCACCACCTCCCCTCCTCTCCAAAAATCACACCATCAATCAGCAGGAGATTTGATTAGAAAGTCATTACAAGAGACGGGATTAACCCAATCACAAACCAGGGGAATCCCATCATTATAATCTTCGTGCATGGTGGATATTGAAGCAACTCTAATCAATCCAATCTCAGAGGCCTGTCCTTCAAACATAAAGCAGAGCCCCAAGCCAAACCACTGACCCAAGGCCTCTAATCTCAACTCTCCAAGCGTGGGTTTAGGCTACTTTTAGGGGCGGTTAAATTGGGGAAGCACGCGACCAAGCCTATAATCCCATAGTGAGCGCCCGCCCAATTTATAATTCATCTTTACTTTGCCATATGTTGCAGTTATTTTACACTAGACATGTGAGCATGGATTATTAATCTCTTGTAAAGCTAATCAAAGGCAGGTCTTTAGTCATTAGCAAGCTGTCTGGACTGGATTTTCCTCTCAGATTTTCCTCTCTGAATGCTATGGCAAACATTATGAAGCTGCATAAGGAAAAGTCAATAAATCAAGAGACTTATCCCTCTATAGAAATGAACGCCTGATTCCAGATGAGTGCATACATTACGGGCTGAGGTTGGACACCCTGCTGGGGTGGCTACCATGCATAGATCAAAGAACATAATCACTGTGATCAAAAGCACCGTGTTATTGAAGTGTTCATAAAATGAGACACTGATCTTGGTTCTTTTTTTTCTCCGCTGTCAGATTTATTTCCATTACTTCCCCATAGATTGCTAACACCAGGAGAGACCATCTGACTACCCTAGTCATAAGATTAGCACATGGAAACCTTAAGACGTATAAATAAAGACTCTTGCATCAGTGCAATGAGTGCATACTAATTTGAGGAAGGACGCTGCTGCCATGCCTTCATTTGTTGTTTTAAGTGAAGCCAAAACTAAAAAACTGGTTTCTCTGGCAATAAGGTTTCTTTTACACCCAGGATGTTAAACTCAATCTGTGGGTTTATCTTTCAGCGACACAAATGTTGCTATGACAGCAGGTTCCTTGACAGGAAACTCTTGGATAAAGACTGTTTGTGTGATTGTGTTCAAAGCATGTTGGAACAGGATGCAATCGTTGCTTGGTCCTCCAATCTGACCAGAGACACAGCCTTCAGACGTCCAGAAGTCCACTGATTAGGAGGTGAGACAAATCAGCACTCAACGGTTAATCGCACCGCTGTGCTATGTGATCTCCGTCCGTTAAAGAGGGGAGATGCTAAACACTGTGTTCTGAAGGCTACATCCCTACTGCTTATATGTTCAACACCGTACATGGTCTTGAAAGAGAATATAGGTCACAGGGTTCACTTTGCTTTTTTCCCCAGAATCCTCCTGCGAATGCTTCTCTCGAAGCTTGATCCGGTGAGCCAATAGCACAAGGGAGGTGGGCTTTGGGTCTCTGACAAGTAACAAACAGATCAATACTGCCGGTCTCAAAGGCCCCGCGGAGCTGAATCTAAAATTCTATTTTCAGCTCCTGTCCTGCTGGCAGAGAACAGTGATTTTTTGGCATGAGGTGTGTGAGCGGGTAAAGATGTACCCAGTGTTATGGCGGTGTGTCAGACCAATATACAAGGTACACAAGAAGCCTGGAGAATTTCAATCAATACGAGTAAGTCCTCTTGAAAACCCCTTCCTTAAGACCTAAACCCAATTAGAAAACTCTTCAGATTTGGATTCCATCCTTCCATCTCTGGTCCATCTATAATAATCTCATTGTGAGTTTCCATTCAGCCCCCTGTGGTCTCAAAGCCTGGATCTAATGGGAAAGAAAAGCTTGCTGTACAAAGACCAAGAGAAGAAGCAGACAGAAATGGAAAACTTAAATGGGATAAGACAGATAGAAGAGCCAGTCAGCTTCTTCCTTGCCGAGCCAGATTTAAGCTGTGCCTCGCATTTGTGCAATCGAAATAGAAAACAAGTTGTCCTTCTAAGTAGGTTGATACGTCCTCAAGATGAGGAAGAAGTGAAATAAATGCACAAACGGAGACACAGGGACTGGCAAAACCAGAAGGAGGGTAAAACATGAATTCCAGACCCTCAAAGACAGGCAGTAAACATGTCAGGGAGTGGGAGCGGAAAGCAAGGGAAATAAACACAAAAGAATAAACATAAACCAGCAAAAGTCTGATCTAGTGAGAATATTTTCTCCATTATGTCGGGGGAAAAAAGCCCACTTTTTAATCCGACAGGACAGACACAGACACGGTGATAGCTTCCCCTATCCAAACGATGATTTTGAGGCATAACGCTGACAAGATAATCTCCAGATGATGCCACACAGGGCAGGGCAGGACATGCCTACTTTTTCAGCACCAGACGGCGCGACCTCGAGATGCAGAAATACGATACGAGCATGCCTTTGGCAAGACTCGTGGACCAGAGTGGGCTGATGCTGAGCTGATATTTTTTCCAGTCTCCTCAGCAGCATTCTTGTGCTATGACAAAGACGGCCTGTGTCCAACGCTCAACTATATGTCATCTCGATCAGCTTAGTTACTCATACAGATGTTGAGAGCGCTGGGGTCGACCCTGGATGCCAGAGCGAGCAGCGTTTCCACCAACCACTGAAGGCTTATCATTGTCTGTCATTGTAGGCGACTGCGGAGGAAGAGAGGTGGAGCAGGAAGAAAAAAAAAAAAAAAAACACTGAATGGATTCGCCTGCCTCGTGAGTCACAGCTCACGTGGAGTCGGAGTTTGCGATGATAAACAGAGGCATGCTCCCTCTCTTCCTTTCCGTGTCCATTCACAGGCCACTGCGCAGCCAGAGACTTTGCTTTGAATTGTGTGTCTATTCTATATTTAGCTGTCCACTATCAACTGTTCATAATGCAGATCTCTTGGGGCGTGAGGTTAAAAAGCGCTCGGCGAACTAGTGGCGTCCTGCGACGCTTGACCAAGCACTGCATGTTGACCCACTATTCAACACTAAAAAGCCTCAGTACACTATACCTCATTTATTTCTTTAAGACACAATACCTCGCTGCATTTTCTGTGTCAACAGGCTGTATAACATGGTCCTGTGAGGCATGCAAACCAGCAAACCATGTCACGTGGCAGCGTATGCTTGTTTTCATTTAACCCAATTTACTGAGAGCACTGTTGCTGATTAGCGCATGGTATGGGAAAGCCAATGACACTTGCTGTAATGAGTAACAGAGGAGCAAATTATTTACCTCAGACGTTACTATTCGGTGGGAACGGCAAAGGGAAAAACAGAGATTTGCTTTCTTTCTCTGACAAATCTGTGGAGGCGATGATTAACTCTCCACTCGCTTGAATCACCACGTTCTGACAGCTTCTCAGCGCAGCAGCGGCTGTAAATCTGGACATTTCAAACTGGGATTTTCTATGTCAAAATTATAAGAGGGGTAACTTGAGAACATGCAGAAGAAACTGTCGTATTTAACAGTTAGAGGTGTTATACGTGCCAAACAGGAGGAGAAAAGGGGAGGGAAAAGAGGGCGAGAGAAATGTGTCTGAAGGAGGCAGAGATTTTAGCTGTTGCCTGGCATCCAGCCACATTGATTCACTGCATTGCACAGAGCCACCGGGCTATGATTCACACACAGGCCTGGACAATTTCACACACATACACACATTTCCAATTTTCCCGGTGTGCCCTGCAGTCAGCCATACTGCAGCACCTGGTACTCCGGCCGTGTTGAGGCCTGCTCTCCCTCCTGAGATACAGAGGGAAGAGACGAGTGTTCAAAGCCTTGTAGGGGTTCCGGCAACTTGTGTTGTCGACACATGCAGGGGGGGATGCACTGCACGCCACAGGCGAGGAACACACTACAGAGAATATAAGAGTGCAGGGGTTAGAGAAACATACCAACGCGCGAGTTTACGAGACGCAGATTTCCTGGAAGAGAAATTGTTTAGCCTCGAGTCGCCTGGTTGAACGTTACGCGCTCATCGTGAGAGTAGAAGGGTGTGAACCTCCTAAAAACAACCACAAAGCTGTGCCAGGCTGTGAATCGCCCGAGTTGAAGGGCAGGAAGGAGAAAGAGAGAACGCCAGAGGGGACGCAGCAACCGGGAGAAGGTAGAAACTTAATGCATACAGATGTACACACACACACACACACACACACAGGGGTCCCTCAGTGCGAGAGTTGTACTAATCAGACTCATGAGGCCCTTTACACGCCTCACTGATGAAGTCGTTCCTCAACCATAAAAAATATCAGAATAGCCTAATTGGACTGCGGGAGCTCAGTGATACAAAATCTTACATCAGGGTGTCATGATTAAGCGCGAGCTGGCGCTTTCATCGCATCTGGCTGGGGAAAACTACACATCATATTTTATTCCGACTTCACGTGGGCCCCTAATCTGGAGACAGCATTAGCGATTCTGTGTGAAGTCAGTCTCTGGTCAGATCAAACCTCATGTTCAGACGTGCTGCTTATCTATATTCATCATACGTCTACAAAGACGGGAGCTCAGAGAAAATATATATCCTTTCTTGTGATATATCCTATTTAAGAGGTGAAACACCTGCAAAAGGAGGACAATAAAGCCCCACACTGCCATTACTTTTGTCTGCGTCAGACTGAAGGCTCTGCACTGTGAGGTACAGGGACCGGCTACTGTGTTATTACAGGGTCAGAATAGTCATTATGGCCCTGGGCTGTGAGCTGAAGAACCTGGGTCTGAGCACAGTTTATTAAGCCTTCAGTGTATAATATGACATATAACATGAAGGTTTTTCTTATATTACAGAATAAGTATTGTAATAAGAACAGGCTTATTTTCACACCACTAAAAACAAACCGCGCTCCACCGCCAACATTTACAGACAAAGCAGATTTCGGTGGGGTTAAGCGCTTCCTGAGAAGGTTTGTCTTGACTCGAGTTACTGTTTTTGTTTCTTCCCCGACACAGTGAAAAAATTCTTGTTCCGTCTTGTGCAACGCGAGGGACGAACCGCAAGGTTTTAAATTCTGCTTTTGTCTTCAGTATTTACATTTTGCAGTCAATCAATCACGAGGGAAGCATCTGTTTATCCCTGGCTGTTTATCGGGTCTATTGTTCGGCTGCTAAATCTGCCACAGAATGGAGGAAAAAGCTGGTCTCTCGAGGGAGAGCAGAGATTCAATAGGCCTGATATATTGCACCACCATATCGGCGTCTGGGTTCTTTATCATCACTCATATCGCGGCACTGTTCCATACCAGCTCCGGCTCCGGGCGCTCAATCATTTGCAATGCAAAGACAGTCTTATCTGCGTCTGTCTGTAGTCAGGCTGTCGGTCCCCCTTTCTGCCTGACACCGTGCCTGGATGGGATCTCAGAGGTCCACGCGCCCGCACCCCAGGGGAACAGCCGTCGCTATGGTTACTATGCCAATTACAGTGACGGAGCAAAAGGCGGTCAGTGGAGGCAGGGCAGGAGGGTTACGCCACCACAGATGGCTGTTTCATGGCTCAGCCTGGCAAAGCGTGCTCTCCTCCCTCTTTCGCTGGCAGCAGTCCTCCTCAGCCGAGTCTCATGCCTCTCCAGTTTGAGATTTGTTTGTACAAAGAGCATGCTGGTCTGAGGTCGCCTTGGTATATTTTTGTTTTTGCTCTTTGCTGTCAGGCCAAGCCTCTATCATAGTCAACAAGCAGCAAGAACACTGACTCTGTGTTTAGCGTGCATTTCGCCATATTTCCCAAAAGACACTGCTCCCTGTGGAACCTTTACACATGACTTCCACAGCTGAACAGCCTCTTGTTGTTACTGCCGTACATGACAGAGGAGGGGAGCAGCTGGTCCCGCAGATGGGGCCAGGCACACACATGCATCCATACATTTACGAACTCAGGCGCACACACGCCCACGTACATGTGATTACATTTTCTACCAAAGTCCAAGGTCAGGTTTGCAGGACGGGGGGGATGAAGGAGACATTGAATGTTTTTGTTTGTATATTTGTTCACTGTTAGCGGACATGGTTTTCCTACCAAACCCTTAGCCTGTCACCATTTACCGATAATCATTTATTAGATTAATATCGTATGTGAGACCCTAGTGCTTCTCGCCTCATCATCCTGGACCCCATTAGTGTAGGGACAATCAGTCAGGCTGAAGCACTGACAGAAGGGGGAGGGACTGCAGAAACTCGATTTGCCTTCTTCCTGTGGTTTTCCATCGCAGGTGCTTTATGTGTCGCCACATTGCTCCTGATCTACTCTGTTAAATTTTTCACTACTCATTGTCGTTCATTGTGAAAATAATCAGCAGAAGTAGAAGCAGTAATCAATCGTTTAGGCCATAAAAAGTCAAAAAATTGTGAAAAAAGCTCATAATTTCCCAGAGCCCAAAGTGACCTCCTCAGATTCCTTCTTTCCACCCAACCAACAGCTCAGCCACAAAGACTCTTCATTTACTGTCATAAATAACAAAGAAAAGCAGCAAATCTTTACATTTAAGAAGCCGGAACGACCACATTTTTTACGCTTTTGCTTGAATAATGACAAACGCCTAAAAGATTAATTTTCCTTCGATCGACTCAACTTAATCATTGCGGGTTTTCTCCCAGTCTCTGCTATGGGCTTTCCCCAACTCCCTCTCCTATCTCTCCATTCGTTCTCCCTAACCTAAGATGGTCTCTTGGGCAGGTCCTGCCCTTCCTCCCGGCCAGACGGAGACTAATGACCTCCCTTCCCCATTTGCAGTAATTAAATCCAGCATGAGACGATGTGCATGCACGTTCTCTCTTCTGGTGAGGTTAAATCTTGGGTCGGAGCGGCAAACCTTCCATATGAGGCAACGTCAGTGTGTAAACAATGACTGCAGGGGCTCTCTCTGTAGCCTTACCACCACTGTACACATAATACATCATATCTGTGTGCAAATAAAGTACTGAGGGTTAAACAGAAAACAGTATCTGAATACAGCAGACAGACTATTTAGTTTGGACCTGCGGTAAACAATGACTTCTTTCATGTTCAAATAATACTCGGGCAACTCTACAGTACCTATGCCCTCTAACAACGGAGCATTCAAGAAAATAATGAAATGAAGATGAAAGATAAGCCGGAGCACAATGCCCCCAAGTCAACGCTGAACAAATGCTGGAAAACAGCCTTTGGTTCTGCCATGACTGAGATACATATTTACAGAGCCATGTATGTATAAAAAAAAATGTTTTTTTTCTCTATTTAAAGCCCCAGCACTTTAAACTCATTAACAGCTGATGGAGGAACCCCTATTCTTCTCCGATCGAAAAGAGAGTGAGCCGGTTCCCACAGGAAACACAGGCACTGCCCGGCGCCCCTCCCATCCGAACCTCTCTCCCTTTCTCTGTCTGCTATCCCCATTTCTTCAAGAGACCCCTGAGAGACTGGCACACATCCAATTAAACCCCCTCCCATCCTTGCTCGCTCCCTGAGCCCAAACTCTAATGTTGTTGCCGCTGTACAGGCAGCCCCCCTGCCTGACGACACAACTCTGTCTTCTTATCTCCCCTCCCTTTCACCCCCTTTTCTACTCCCAATTCCTCCCTCTCCCTCCCCTGTTCAACCGTGCCTGAGGGTTTCAAAGCGTGGGCTCCGTGAGACTAGGGTACGACACACTGCGACAGGGGGACCCAGACCCACTAGCCTATTTACAATGGGAGCCTGGGGAAGGAGGAGGGAGGGTAAGTGTGGTGGTGGAGTGTGAGGAGTATGTCGACATACCGCTGTTCTCTGATTGCACTGTGGTGAAGAAGTTAAAAGGTCCCCCAGGGCGGAGGGACAACCCTTTGAAATCGGGTTCGCTAATGTTTGAATTGTTGGCCCATTAAATCGAGGAGATGCTTCTCGGAGTCTGTCCTCTGGTTTTAATTAATTTAGGTGACACGGGAGGTACAACTCTGCCAGTAAGGAGATAACTGTGATGAGTTGACTATGTAGAATTTCAGAGGAACCAGAGAAGGGTGCGCCAGAATGTCCTCATGTAAACAGAGGACCTTATCTGTCTACATGTCCTCCCTGATGTCTTCATGAACTGCAGTAAACCACAGGATGCCCCGAGACAAACTGCAGGGAAGTAACTGCACAACAGAGCTCCTCTTTAGATGGATGTGTGGGTGGGGCATGTCATACCCTTTAGATATGTGTATGTGCATCTCGGGGTGGGGTTGGTGCACCCACCATCTGTCCACGTAGAGCAACCACAAGTCTATTCCTGCTCGTCGTATATGCTAATACGCGTGGAGTGTTGCACCCCAATCTCATTTCTTTTGTTTCTCTAGGGATATTGCCTCTAGCTCAAGGGGATAAAAACACCCTTCTGGGAAAACCTCAATATGCTCTACATGTATCCATGTGTCTAAGCCTAGGAAAGTAAAGCATCCCACAATATGGGGAAATGTGGTCTGGATTAAATAAAATGGAAGATTAAATAAAATCAGGTTGCCGATGGAAACGTGCAAATCCACCTCCTGCATCTGGGATGTTAGTTAAGTCTGTTGAGGACCAACCAAACCTGATTTGATTCACCCACAGACATGGAAAAAAAAGTTTTGAGGCACAAAATACTTTTTTTAAGTGCGATCTAAAGATAGTGACTCGCTACGGATATTAAATGTCAGTTCCTGTCTCTGTTGCTATGTGACTGGCCAGAACATTATGCGAAACGCAGCATAATGATTGTTGATGTTAACACACCAGTGGAGACAAAGAACATTCCTATCACCATCCCAAAACAAAAAAAATCTGTATTGTTATGGACTATTCCTTGTTGTTCCTTGCTGAAGACAGGTGACAGAAGAGGCATGAGTGATGAGCCTCATGTGGTCATTTCCTCCGGTTCCACTGAAAAGATATCCGGGACTGTTACAGAGCCATATTTCATATGCTTCCTATCCGCTATAAAAAGCCAGACTCCGCACAAGTAAACAGGATGTAGAGGGCAGGGGGGCAGGGGATGTGAGCGCTGGTTTTCAATAGAAGGAAGAAGGAAGATTTGATGGAGCAAAGCTTTGCTTGAACTCAGTAACAGTCCTTATGGTTATGGGAAACCCATAGACGAGATTTATTATCCAAACACAAAGCCATAAACAAGCACTCTGGAGGTGACTTTGACATGTCTTATATGAGGGTGCCACTCTGCCTTGATTATGTTACTTGGATTCTGTGGCAGAGAAGATAAGGACAGTTTGTGGGCTATCTGATACAGCCCACGGACTTTATCCTGACACTCTATTAAAGGAATGATGCAGGCGAGGGTCAAAACAAACTTAGTCACAAACTTAAACCCTGCCCACATGGCTAGCTGATTCATCTGATTATATAACACACCTGTGCCCCAGGACAAATAAATATCGGCCTATCTTGAACTGGTTAAGTTGACAGAACAGCGGCTCACAGGCCTGAAGCTGGCTGGATCATGTGTTTCAACAAGAAAATAGAGTATTTAATCTCAGATATTATGTAACACGGTATCTTGAGTTACCAAAGGCGTATACAGCAGCAAGGTAGTATTACTGCGGGGCAAACTTACCTAACCCTTTTCCCAATACATACCATAGCCTTAAAAATCCCATAAATAACATAAATCAATTAACACAAAAATTACACAATTTAAAACAAAAATAGGCCATCAGGGGTGATGAAAGTAAGGGTTGGTTTTGGTTTCATCACTTAGTGAAAGTAAAAAAACAGGATGCGACAGGCACAATGAAACCACACAATAAAGGCATCTGGACAAGAGAAGCGTTAAGGAGCCGTTGTGTTTCTCGGTCACGTGCGCGCACACTGGCCTCTTTGTTCACACATTCATAATAATTAAAGTCGTTGTGCTGTGCAGGAGAAGGGAAACTTGAGACAACCATGTTGTATCGTCAGAGGCATACAGTCATTACTATGACCTCATCCTCTGCTTTTAGCCTGGACTGCCGTCTGATCAGCCTACAGTCTTCGGTAATTGGATTACCAAGGGAGAGAATCATGACCCTGCTGGGCTACCATACCGCTTCTCCACATGCACTTTTGACTTCTGTGGATGTTTTAAAGAAATCTTTACGCACTGGGGTATTTCAAAAAGTACAGATTTAACTGTGTATAACAGTATGGCCGTAAATATAGTGAATACTCAAAATAAAATCACTGATTTAATTGCGGCTCAGCTACATTTGGATTAAATAAAGTAAAACAAACTTTAGTTTAGATGATCTAATAATTGTATTCATATCTAGGAAAGCCAGAAGGCAGTGTGTTTCTGAGTGTGACCTGATGATGCATGTGAAATACGATAACACAATGCTCCCCAGTGTTTTTGCTCTCCTATCAGATAGTCACAACAACTTCTGAGAGCCTTGAGGGGAACCATGATGTAAGTTTCTGACGAGCCTCGGTCATGTAAACAGCCAACAACCCGCTACTTACCGCTGAACACACGTTGCTTCTACACCAGTAAGACTCCACAAACGCATGATTATTTTCATTTTAACACAGCGCACAAACACTTCACTCTTTATACACCCAAGCAAACACATTCCAAGCAGCCCAAACAATTCACCCACTCAGACCTGAAACACTCGACAGTCTTCGCCTAATGCTCCAGAGAAGATTTTAGCCTCTACTTGAACTGCGGACGAGTGCCGGCGGTATTTTGTCCATCAGAGATAAGGACAAAAGCCCCTGAAATCATTACGGATTAGCAGCGGGCCTTTTTAACCTAAAACTTGGTGGAATGACTGTTTCATCACTTTGCGATGCCATATGGTCGTCCTTCTGTGACACGGAGGGCCACATTAGTCCGCGTGAGTGGATCTGGACCGTCCTCTGTCTGGACACTTCATCAAATTTTACAGCGGAAAAAAATCTTCACAAAATGATCGTGTGGGTGGTCCTGACAGTAATTTACACATCATTATTGCGGTTGAGATTCATATAGCAGAGCGCCAGGTCTGATAAACACTCAGAGCTGAACGCTAGGCCTGGCAGCCGCTGGAGTAGGCTACTAGGCCAGGATGAGCAGAACAGGGCAGTTTACCAAGAGCGGCCTCTGTGCAGCCTTACCCCCGAAACGCAACTACCTGTGTCTGGCCACAGAGGCTACAGAGTGTGACTAGGCCCTGGCAGACTCCCAGACCTCCGTAAGCCCTGCACATAGCGGCTGGGATTCATCCTCTTAGGCCCAATGGGTTGGGGATTTAGGACTTTATTTAGTGCCATTTAGAAAAGATTACCCTTTAACTGCAGACCTGCGGCCCAGCAAAAAAAACACTATAGATAAAAAAATACCCCAAACCGACTGTGTGAAATAACACGACTGAGTACGGTGTCTTGAATGAGCCATCAGGAAGGGCTGGGAGTTTATGAAAACCTACATGACTGGCTGAAGTGAGTGAGAAAAGAGGGGGGAAAAGATTATTAGAGTGAGACGTGAGCAGCTGCTGGAAGTTGCAATCCAATAATATGAGACTGACTTTATTTATGACTCTTCATATAAGGGACCAGATGGGTTTTGTGTCCTCCTGATATTTTCTCCTGACGTCCAATCAGCATCCAATCCATTTAACACCACAGAAAGGGCTTAGAGTCACACCAGATATCTTTGTTTAAGGACATTGGGATATATCCTTTAGTGATCTGCCATTTCAAAAGGGAACAAAAGTGACCGATCCTTTCAAACGTAGCCACAATGGGCCGCCTCTCTCAATCTCTCCTTTGTCATACACTGTGTTCTGCTGGCATTTAACCCTCTCTCTCCGTTTGTGACACCCAAGACCCGTTAACCCCAGCTGGCTCAAACGCACAAAGGGCCAGCAGGTCGAGCACAGAGAAGCCAGGTTTTACTGAGCTTAACAATATTTAGGGCTCTGATTGTCTGGTTGAATTCCACAACGCAGTACACAGCTGCCACCACAGTGATGGCAGAGTTGCGGAGGGCAGAACATGCTCTGCGTATGACTGAATGACCGCAGTGTGGTCTCTGACACTCGCTGCAGCGCAACAAGGAACCGAGGAGCCATTGTCTAGGTATCTGTACAAGTGTCAGGGGGGAAATTAGGACTGTAGGATGCTCTGTCTATGGGCAGAAGATGACGTCTTTCTGGCCTCCGTGCTCCATCTCATGACATTCACACATCCAGCCCACCGCAGATTCAAAAGCCTCTCCAGTTCCTCATACGGGCACAGACTACACTCGGGAGCCAGTAAGTCCTTCAGAGGTGCACTGACAGCTGGAGGTGTGGCACAGGATGTCACCTGTGAGTGGCTTACCTCAAGAATATCAACAGCAGCTAAGAGGACACCAACTCACCCTATTACACTGCTGCTGTGTGCAGTGAACTATGTCATTAGCGACTTTACCTCGTGACTGAGACTGTACTCTGCAATCTGCATGACGGCTGGGCAAAAGTCCACCGTTTGGAGAGCGAGTAGCTCATTGTGGACAAATCAGCTGTTGACTTAAGATACAATAAACTGTGAGTCACACATTTCCCGGAGGAATTTGCGTACTCATAAAAAGCAATGCGTGATCAAGTCTTAGCAGTGTTGGAGTGTACAGTGTCTCCAGGGCTGGGGGCCCCAGTAGTGCAGCGTAGAGCATGTACAGCTATTTCTCACTGTTTTCTGACATGCTATAGACCAAATATAATTAATCTAAATTATAATAGGCAGATGAATCGTTAATGAAAGTAATCAATAGTTGCAGCCCTAGATTAATTGCAGCCAACTTGGAGATTTCCCTCCGTTTCAGTTGAAAGAAAGAGGAAGAAGATGGATACGAATAAGGAGGCATCACAATACGCCTAGCAGTCCATCCCTTGTGACAAAAGCGAGTGCAGGCGTGAATAATGGCTGGAGGACAATTTTGTGGTTGGAGGGCTGGGAAGTAAATGAGAAGAGGGACAAGCAGAGGGGAATATCGCTGTCCCATGTGCAGGAGTACGTCAATGATAGAGCATATGTTAATATAAAAGCATATCATACATACAAATGATAGCCATATCAGAGAACATCCTATGAATATCAATAACCAATTCTCAGTAATTTCTTGCCAATTGCCATGTGTAAATATGTTTTTTTTTTTTTTAGCAAGCTGTGAGATGATGATCCCACAGCAGTCACTCACAAAGCAGCACCTGCTGAGGAAGCAGCACAGCGGCTCGCATTAAGGCATGGAGCCGTGCCGTTGCCAGGCAACAGCGGCTCACAGAATTCCTCCATCTTCCTGCCTCGAGAGGAGTGTGCATGTGGGGGTGTTTGAGTGTGAATACTGGTGCCCTGTCCAGGCGTAGATGAGAGGATGGGACTGGCTGAAGGGCAGGGGACGTTTGCTCACTGTCACGATGATTTCTGATTGGCTGTTTACGTCCAGCCCGAGACAAAAGAGCGCTATATGGGCATTTAAATGAAAACGCGTAAATCAAAAATCTTTGTGCTTTGTGTTTGTGCATTCCAGCACGTTTAAAGAGAAGTTTAGGGTCCCTGGAGAGGGTCCAGTGTTTAGATACTCTCTAAATCACCCGGACGATCTCTTCCAGTCTATCCACGTCCTCGAAAAGAGAATGGACGCCCAAACATGGTCGCCATCAGTGTAAACAGTAGTCGTGTACCAAAGAGAAGGTGGAATTTATACCTGACCAAAGACATAAATGCCTTATGTGCTATTGTAACAGCTGCAGACAAAGTCACACTGGTCAGTTTGACCTGCTACTTCAAAATGTCCCACAAATCACATCAACAAAAAGCCTCTGGGGCTGATTAATATGACATTTGTCTTTTCACAATGATATCTTGAATGATACGTTTGAATTCCGAGTGGAAACCAGCCACTGAGATAAGCTTTAATTTTAGCCCCTGTTGTGACAGCAGCTTATCTTGCGTTTGCTCCCCACTACCTACTGTTCTTCTACAGACAATAAAGAGGAAGTGCAGAGGGCTGTCAGAAGAATGTGTTTGTATTTCTACTGTGATAGCATCACTTATGCCCTTCATACGGGGGCTGTGTTGGGGGGTAGGGTAGAGGAAGAAAGGAACATTACTATAGACTTTTATAGTCATCTGACCAGTGATCTACAATCAGTATAACCCAACCCTGAGGCAAAAGAAAGCACCACTGCTGCAGCTTTGAGCAAACAATTGAGTTTATTGCCCGCACAGATGGATGTTTGTGTTCCATTATGAGACAGAAGGGTAGATCAGACACTAGGAGTCCAGCCAGACTCACAGTGAGAGCTTCTTTTCTAAATAAGACTTTAACTTGCATATTTTGAAAAACCTAACATCCCCACTCATTTTTATTTGCTTTAGTTTGCTGCCATGGTTACTCTTTTAGAGTTTAGAGCCTTTTTCAGGCTGTCACTTCTATTCAGAGCTTTTTTGCTGTCATTCCTCTGTGGCAGAACTCGGCCTCCCTGCCAAAGACACGCATGGGAAACTGAGCAGCAGTTGCTGAGACAGTCCCGAGACCTCCTCCTTTCAGCAAAAACAACAACTCGAGAGGGAGAGAGGGCCACAGAAGAGGGGTAGAAAACCTCTCAGTATGTGTGGCTCCACAGAAACTCACAAAAACCCAAAGGAGAAATGAGCAGGTTTCTGGCATTCAATAAGGGGGTTTACCATGAAGTCAGCTTTCTCAGCTTTCGGTTGTCAGGACACGGGAGGAACCCATATCTCAAAAGGAGGATGTGAGCAACCATGATCAAGCCTGTGTCAGAGCCGGAGTCTGTTTTTTCCTCCTGTGTGGACACAGAAAGAGTCCAAAGGCTGCAGCCGTTGGCCAGACTGTCTGCCTAACGTCACTCTAACGCTCTCTCCCCTGTAAAATCACAAGACACTGACAAACTGCAGCTCCAGTGAAGAAAATTGGACACAATGCAGCAACAGCAGTAGGTAATAGGTCCGGTCCCTGTACGTAAAAACAGACACATCCTTTATCTGACTCTCTGGCCCTGCTCGAACCGTCACTCTCGACATTCTTTCCATTCCCGAAGGGTCATAACTCGTTTGGTTTCCTCTGAAAGTTGTTCATCTTTCCCTCTTCCCTCTCTGAGCGGGAAGGTTTGAAATTCAAACCTGCTCCCGCCCCTTTGAACTAGTAATACCAGTTCTGAGAGGAGGGCCCATAGCAGCTGAGAGACACCATGACAAGACATCTAATGCTCATCATGAGCTGACGCTGTTGGTTTTGACAGTGATCTCAACATTTAACCTCTCCCTTTTAAAAAGTTAAAACCTGCCTGAAGAACATAATTAAACCAAATACAAACACTGTTCACAAATGAATGACTCTGATTGCTTCTTATACCCCATATAAAGTACTGCATATCACTGCCTGTGATATTTGTCACATGTATTTGACTGAGACATCACAGAGGTGGGGTTTTGGAGACCCACCAGGCCTAGCTGGTGAGTCAGACAGGAATGTCTCGAGGAAGGTGCATGAATAAATAAAGGTGGCAGAGCAACGGGGGACCCACAGAGGGAAGAGGGGGTGGGGTGTGATGCAGCCCAGAGAGGATGCATCCCCTCATCAAATTGCAGTTTTGACCTTGCAGGATGAATGGCATCAAGCTTTTTTTAATGGCTGATACCTGCCTAGGTGTCACAGCAAATCAAGTCCCTATATAGAATACTGTATGTTAGGACCATATTACAATAAAAAACAAAATAAGGTGAATTAAAATATCATTTTAGTATAACAGATGGGTATACGCCCCTGAAGTCCATGTTTTTAGGGTTGCTGCGTGTGATCTATGAATACAATATGATATTGTGATTATTTATGAGGCATATTCAGTGATTTTAAAATAAAAGCCTACCTCCTTCAGCTGGTCTAGCTCCTGCCTGACGCCCTCGTACTCGATCTCCAGGTCATCGTACTGCTGTTTGAGCTGCTGCTTCTCCTCCAGCACCACCAGTCCGTACTCCGCCGCCTGGATCTTCTCGTTCGTGGTCTCACTCAGCTCCCGGGAGAGACGCTCGATCTCGGCCCGCATCCACTCCGGCCCGGCCTCCCGCAACAGCATCGCGTCGGGGTAGCCCTGCTCTTCCACGGACATGGTCGGTACCGGTGACGATCAACCAACGTGCGCCAGCTGATCTTCGACAAGGAGGGGGGGATGTCGCGGCGTCTTCAAGAGGTGTAACCTTGAAGAAGAAGCGCTTGCTTAAATTCGCCTGTATTTAAATTGCATGATTGTTACGCTTGCGTTTCTCGTTGCCGGTCTCGTTTCTTTGGTCATGTAGATGACTCTGAGCAGTTATCTCCGACGGGGGAGCTCGTCGTTATCTCTTAAAATTGCTCCATCGTTGAGATACTGCGTTTCCTTCTCCTCTCCCCCGGCTTGTCGGAGCGGATAGCGCCGGAGCAGGAGTACCAGCTGCCAAGGCGCAAAAGGATGTGCAACTTCCGGTTACTACTTTCGCCATAAAACTACTGACGGCGAAAATAAGCTTTAGATAAAGTGTTGCTGGAGCTTTGTTTTTCTGCTTTGTGTACGGATTTAAACTGAATTAATCCACATCTGAGAAAGATTAAGTAGTTTGTGAAAATCCGTCGATCATTTACTCGAAATTCAGTGCTGCGTTGATTTATTTTGAAGGCACAATAGATCAACTTCCGGTACTCGTACTTTATACACACCGGCTTGTTTGAAACCGCTGAATGGTCCGTTTGGTGAGGTGCGATGAACCTACGCAGCCAACAGGGGCTGCTCCTGCAGAGCAGCGGTGCTTGTCGGGAAATGCAGTACTCATAGTACGTAGAGCCAACCAAAGTGTGTCTACCGACGTCAGCAAATGGACTCATTTCCCGTCAGGCTTTGTTTATTTGCTTATGTGGAGCACGGAAATCTCTGCGCAGGCCGTTTTGCTGTCGTAGAAGTCAGGCTGACGACTGCTCTGTGGCGGTCTCCATGTGTGTATCTGCTGCCACCTGTCGGTAAAAAACATAAATTAACATCATTATTTCAGGCATATCTGTTGCATATACACACACACACACACACACACACACACATATATATATATATATATATATATATATTATATATATATATATATATATATATATATATATATATATATACATACAATACATACATTTTCAAACATTTCCTCACTATGGCCACGTATGAAAGTGTCCCATTGTCACTACGCCAGTCTATATTTGACTCTTAGTTTATGCTCACTGCATGACAGGAAATAACTAATGTTCTTAAGTTAGTATGAATATTTATAGTCATTTGCCTGAATTAATGCTTATATGAATTGTATTGTATTTCTTATGTATAGAAATGTTTGGTAGCCTGCCTGATAGTCCATGTTTTTATGGACCTTTTTTTCACAGCAGCAACCACAGGTGCGCCTGAGGACATTAATTATGGCTGCGTTCAATTTGATTGGCATGTTTCACTGCACCCTTAATGTGTATGCACTTATGGAACAAAGACATCATTGTAATCAGCTGCACCTGTGCTTTTTTTCCTGCTGTGACAGGTCAAAACTGCTGTGGAAACCGAGTTTAGTCACGTAATTTGCTCGCTAACAACTTATAAGGTAGATAAGCTCAACCTGGAGCAGATAAATCATTAAATGCCGCTTACACACAATGCCTTAACACATGTGTTAACGATTCAGTAAAAGAAAAGTGTACAACAAGAACAATTGCACTCAATGACTATTGAAAAGGCAAACAGATACTCCTTAACAAAAAATCCACAAGACCTACCTTTGTAGCTGGATTATTTACAAGGTATAATTATAAGTGTTGATGATTTGAACGCTTATTACACCACTGCCAAGGAATAAAGACTCACCTCATAAATAATATGTGTAGGATAACAGTTAAGAGTGTATTCACCTTACATTCTGAAGCATAATATGCCTGAATGAAGGGATCACAAGACATGTTTCGTGCGAGGATACTTGTTTTATCCCATGTGACTGTGAACACTGGTTAGACCAGTGTCTCTGATCTTTTTTCAGCCTGTGATCACATTTTCACTCATGTAATTACAAAAGGTCGTGAAATCTGCGACGTGATTGGGAATGTAAAATGTGAATTGCCTGTGTAAACATTTATTCTATACTATAAACTGTTTCTTAAAAGTACTTTTCCCCTCCGTCTTTGTATTTATAGGTTGTTGTTTTTTTTTTTTGTGAAGGCCCCGAGGCGGAAAACATTGAAGAACAAAGTAATACAAAAACAGCAGTTGGATGTTGTTGTGAATTCTGTGTTCTTTATTTGATTTGTGAAATGTTTGTGTGTTTTAATTTGCCTTAATTTGTTTTCCTGTTTTGTACAGTATGGCAACAGCCTGTACTTGGCTCCTTGCTCTGCACGACACTATATTAGTCACTAGATGATTTGTGAGATACGCCTGAAAATTACATTCATGCCTTTGATTTAATCTGGGCCTTATCTCTCCCTCTGTACAGTACATTACTGTACATGTTCCTGTTACTCTCATCATGTTGCTGATTGGGTCTTTGGTTCTTTCCTCCTCATAGCCAAACTGAGCTGTACAATTGGTGGTTTTAGATGACAGACTTCATATAAAGAATAAATGAATGAATAAAATGAATAAATATGATCCGTACTGTATGATCAAAGACCTTCATATATCAGTCATAAAGTGTAACCTGAATAATCAAAATATTCTGATCACAATAGCTTAATTTACATAATAGCATTTATGAGACATGGTGTAGTGAATTATATACATGGTACTCCGTTACACAACTGCTCAACAAGCTGAAATCTCAAACATCAAAAACATTCATTGAAAAAGATACAGGAATAGATCGCACTGCTCACACAATCAGCATGTTCTAAACTAAGGTATACATGTAAATAAATGACAACAAGGACTTCTCTCAGTTTTTTTGCTTTAATATGGGCAGCAGCATTTTAGGATTGCATCAGCATTATTGGCTTTGAAGCTTTAGCAAGGAGGGTAAGCCAATCAGTTTTTATCTACTTGCTATGTCACTTAGGATCATCTATTTGTAGCAGCGAGCAGGGGTTGATTTCACAAATCCTCTGAACTCTCAAAAGACAAAAATCCCAAATCATTTGTATTTATTTATAATATTAGACAGGCACATCACCAGTCAAATGCATAGTAGACATGCTGAGAATCTGGTCAGGTGAACAGTTGGACAGGTCTTTACTAATGACAGTTTGTGCATTAACAGACAGAATACACTGTTGATTGTTGTGTATCAAAGCAGTCCAGCAGAAGGCAATAGTGTTGTGGCTTTAGTGTGAGTTTTTGGTGAGGAGTGGGCCCTCTTTTTTATACCTGTTCAGTAATAAGATTAGTAGTCTAATCCTGGAGGAGTCAGGAATAGCCCTACACTCAACCCAGAGCCACAGACAGGGTGAATCTGTGCATGGTGGAAATTACAAAGGGCACAATTTCTGCTACTTCTCAACACATTCTTGGTGATAATTAATTGCCATACTTGATCTGTCATCCTGTTGAAATACATGGCCCTCCTGGACGGAGCATACAGGATCATGCGGAGATAATCTGAGACGAATCACATCAAGGAAAGCCACAAGGTTTACTTTCCACAGGGCTGGAGAGAGAGACAGACAACGTCAGAGCTGCGGAGGTTGATGTCAGAAATGTTGGCAAACACAGCTACGAACCTTTTGTGTCCTGAGATGAAGGATACAAGCATCTTGTCTCACCTACTGCAGGTAAATCATTTTTTTTTTAAAGTAAATTATTTTGATTTTGTTGTATAAATCATTAGATTAGTTGCATTAATGTCTTTGTTAGCTAATTCAATTTGTCTTTTCATTCACATTGGCCTCGAAGAGTGGTTGTGTAGAGTGCTTGTGTGTGCTGTGCTTGCTGTTAAGGTAAAACTACCTGCTAAGAAAAGCTGCTTTTTAATCCTTTAAAATGGATCATGGCTGCTTTACATGTGACTTATTATATGATGTATGATGTTGATTATTGATTAATGAGATTGATTGAAGTATTGCATTTCAGGTTCAAGGTAGGACCTACAAAACTCGTTCATAGAATGATGAAGTGCATATATATGTATAATAGAGTGTAACAGGGTAGATATATGTGTTCAGGCTCTGCTATGACTGTGGATGACCACCAGACAGTTCCAATGGCACATGGAAACACAAGTGGGGGAGCTCTGATGGAATTCTGTAAGTAAGGATGGTTGTCCAGTTTAAGATAAAACGTATTAAGGTCGTCAGCTACAAAGATGGCTCGTAGGTTTTTATCTCATCAAAATGCAACATTAAGATGTGAGACTATTTTTACTGTAATACTCTGACTTCCAGTGCCAGACAAGGATTAGACACCTTTAAGTGAGCGCTCACCACAGATGATCTTAAATGTTTAGGTGTTACAGAACAATCTACCTTTGGTGGAGTCTCTGTGCTGCACTGTGGATAAGAAAAATTCTCATTGGATACAATACAGTAGATAGTATTTTATTAAATTAACATTTGTAGTATTTCATGTTTTATTTATTAATTTGCTCTGCTGAGAAAATACTAAGATAATTGATCCCAGTGACATTTCTTCAATTTAACACCAGATCAAATAAAATACAGTATAATAAACAGGACAATGATTACAATTTCAGATGAAAGATTGTTAGTCTAATATCAGATGTATCTTCTTTTCTCTCCCTTCCCCCTATACAAACTCCAGTCAGAGCCCCCAGGGCGAAGTACACAATAGTGGGAGAAGCTATACGCTACGTTATCCCTGGGCATATGCAATGCTCAATCGGATGTGGAGGTCAAGCCTGCAAGTATGACAACCCAAGTTTCTGGAGTGAAGCCCAACAGGCCATAAAAGGCCTTTACTCATCCTGGTACACATAGTTGTTATACCTTAGAGGTTGTAGTAGTATATGTAAGCATAACAGTTTTCAAGAAATATTAAAGTAGTTCGACTGAGATGGGTGTGGATTATTGTCTCATCCCCACTCACGTTTTTTCCATTGTTTTTAGGGTTACTGATCATCTTCTCGCTATGTCCAGACCCTCTACAGAAATCATTGAGAAGTATAACATCATTGATCAGTTCGGAAGGTATGCACAACTGTTTCTTTCAGCAGTTTCCTGACCCTAAGAACACACAGCATCTGAGGAGATGAGAGAAATGATGTGATCATGTCTCTGTTTGTGTGTTTGTGTCAAGGAATGGTATTAAAACAGTGATCAACCTACAGATACCTGGTGAACATGCCAGCTGTGGAAACCCTCTGGAGCCAGAGAGTGGCTTCTCTTATCGCCCAGAGGTCTTCATGGAAAACAACAGTGGGTGCCTTGGCACAATAATTCCTGGTAAGTGTGTGCTATTGCTCATGTTTAACTGGAATTATCTTATCATTTCAGTTTATTTCTATAATTTTGGATGGAGTGACTACGGAGTGGCCAACCTCACCACTGTTCTGGACATGGTGAAGGTCATGGCCTTCGCACTGCAGGAGGGAAAGATAGCCGTCCACTGTCATGCTGGTCTCGGAAGGACAGGTAGATTCATAGGGAACGTTGTATAATGCATTTTGAGCCTGATAGTCTGACAGTCTGATCATTCATGTGCTCAATTTGACAAACAATGAAGGGTTTCTCCTGTCTTTCTTCCAGGTGTGCTGTTAGCATGTTTCTTGGCCTTCGCTACCAGGATGACTGCTAACCAGGCTATTTTATATGTACGAGCCAAGCGCCCCAATTCCATCCAGACCAGAGGTCAGCTGCGTTGTGTCAGAGAGTTTGTCCAATTCCTTGCCCCTTTGAGGAGTGTGTTTTCCTGTGCTGCACCTCGATACAGCCCAGTCACCCTGTCCCAGTACCTGAACCGCCAGAGACACATACTGCATGGCTATGAGAGGAAGGAGCTGAGGCACCTACCAAAGATTGTCCAGCTGGTATCTCGGCTGCTGGTGGACATTGCAGAGAATCGACAGGTGATTGAGGAAGACATTCTGGAGGCCCCTGATATTCATGACATCGAGATGAATCTCAGCATCATTGAGGAGATGGGCCCTGAGGTATTTGCAAAGGAGCCCCGTTTACCAGGTACACCCACCTTACCCAGACATTACAACGAGCCACCCCTCTTCTACCATCGAAAAAGTCTGAGCTACAGCGAGTCTGACCTGAGACGTCTGGGCTCGCAGCTCAACCTCCTCACACAACCTCTCACCTCCTTATCACAGAGTAATATTGTAGTTACTGCCTCCCCATCTGACCCTGCTCTCTCTGCAACCCAGTCTCGACGTTGCAATAGCAACTCGTCTGAGATCTCACACAACTCATCAGGCTCACTCTGGCAAGTCAAGGATGTAGAAAACCAACAAGGCGGTTCCCTTCTGCTGAAGAAAGTGAAGCAGAAAACCATCAAACGCAGTGAGTCTGTTGGACGCAGTGAACCTCCAAAAAGGGGGAACATGTTGTCCAGGTGGAAGGCAGAGCAGAGGGAAGAGTTAGCAATGAATGGGACGAAGCATCAAGGTTTCAAAGAGGACCAATCAGAAAAGTCAGATGTGCCCTTTATCACACTGCAGTCTGAGTTGTCCCTGGATGCCCGGAGGTTTCTCGTAGCGCAGGCCCTGGCAGTGAACTTGTTTCTTGATGGGGAAGAAGAGCACAAGAACAAAGTCTTGGCCTGGCAGGTACTGACCCATACCAGTGAAACTCATCAAAAAATATCTATATACGTAAAAGACTAGTGTTACGCTAAAATGTCAGTTACATCACTAGTTGAATGTTCATGACAGACTACAAATCACATCAACAACAAAAGTCCTTGCATGCAACCAGCGTTGGAAAAATTGCTTTTGAAATTGATTAAGTTACACACTATTAGTGACTGTGTAAATATGTAGATCATGTATGTATGTAATGTAACTATTTTAATTATTTATTACTTGAATAAAAAGTTAAACTGGAGGACAAGGGGTGCAAAAATTCAAACATGACAACCACTTAAAAAAAAGTTGCCTGACATGACATTTTTTTTTGAGTTGGCAATTGGACCTTTTGCTTGACTTGTTTTCACATGACAAATGACAAAACGACCTCCCAATTTTCTGTGAAGGCCAAAACGACCTCCCAATTTTCTGTGAAGGCCAAAACCCGCCTCCAAACTTTGATACATAGAGTGCATACAGGATTGGTACATGAAAAACAAATGTCATTATTTTTTAAAGATGCAAAAACGAAGTGGGTCTGAACAAGTTACATCAGTCGCACACATGCAGACAGGGACTAACATGGCCGCCCAAATGTGTGCAGGCAGAACTGAACCAAGGCGGTGGCTGGGAGAGGCTGTGTATGGAGCGGGATCCGTTCATCCTCTCTGGGCTCATGTGGGCATGGCTGGAGCAGCTTAAAGAGCCGGTCATCTCCATCCAGGATGCTAAAGCCCTGAACCCCTACAACACCGATGCTCAAACTGTCCTCGACACATTTGACCTGGTCAGTGCACACTCGAAACACGAAACAACACCAACACAACAATTAAATGCCTGGACAGTAAAGCTCCTAAGTTTATGTACAGATTTAAGTGTATATATGTTTTGGTTTAACCCTTTCTCATTTCTTTCAAGGCCCCTAAACAAACACTAAAGTGCATACTTGAGTGTATGGCTCATATGCAGGCGATTCCAGAAGAGGTTGAAGTCGCATTCTTGAATCGTACGATCAAGGCTTTCACCTGGGTAAGACAAGCAGTACGCCTCATAACGCTGGTTTAATTTCTACAATTTAATGCACTTTCTCGTCTTTGGTTTTGTTTCAACAACTTAACGGTCCTGTTTGTGATTTGAACAGATGGAAAATAACTCAGAAGAAGAAAGCCAAGTGTACGAGTCCATGACTACAGTCCTGCGATGTGTCCTGGAGGACATGAGATTAATGGACTTTGGAGATGATGAGACACCTTTTTTAACATAGGTACCTCAATGTGGCAGCATGAAAGAGAAAAAAATTGTGCCTTGTAAGAAAATTATTTAATATGTAAAACCCATAGAACCACCTGAAAGATTGTTGTAGATTGTTGTCGCTAACACGCCTCAGTGTTTCTACCCTCAGTAGTGAGTATAGGTAACGTATTGATGAACAGGGGCCTCACCACTGATATTTTTCAATTCTGAAGACCTGTTGGACAAGCGAACACTGCTGTTAGCCTGTTGGAGAAAATAACATTGATGTAAGCCTGTTAGAAAAGCTAACACGGGTGTTACATCAATGTTAGCCTTTCCCTCAGGCTAACACCAGGCCTGTTGGAAAAGCTAACATTGATGTAAGCCTGTTGGAGACGCTAACAATGATGTAAGCCTGTCGGCTTTAATTTTCCCAGACCATGCATTAATGGGTATATACGCTATCCTCTTAACAACCGACCTTCATCAATGCTAAAATTTACCGCCTATCTTTTCTGGTACATTACTGCACGCTAACTAGGCAGTGAAGTGAAGTGAGACAGCAGTTATCACACATACAGCCAGTCTTGTGTGCACTCCACACACAGGCACGACAAGAGTGCCAATTGAACAAAACTGCATTTACAGTTCAAGCTAGGTTTTCTTTAGACACACTGATAGGACACAACTATGAGTTTAACTGCTTCTGTAACAGGGAGATCGGATTGTTCCTGTCTTCGAGACTTACAAGCAGTTAGGACATTTTTCTGTATTGAGGCCTCGGGGGACCAAAATATATTTTACAATTAATTATGCCTTAAGACTGGTCACATTTCTCACTGACATGCCTCTGCTCCAACAGTGTAATTATAGAACATTATCCTAATACCTGTACAGACTTCTCTTTTCTTTACAAGCAATGCCTTTCCTGTAACATAGTATTTCTCATCTGTAATTAGCGTGACATTCAGTTTTCTGTAAACATAGATGTAAGCATATATGAAGAGTAGTTCATAATAAAAGCAAATGTTCCTCCTTCCAGTGGACTGTACAAACTTCTTGTTGGCGCCTTTTTATGGAGCAGTGTTGCTCAGGAAGTGAAAGAATACGCTTTTAAGACATCTTTCCCATCTTTCCCTTCGACTGAGGCCACGATGCTGGAGTAGTCACAGGCGACGTGAGTGAACCCTCTACGACAAAGAGCACAGAGTTACAACATTAGGCTGACAAGGCACCATGAGGATACAGAGCAGATACCTGTGTTCAAGCACTTGCATTACGGGTACATATTGATGCTAATTGGCTACAGCAGATCCATACTAAAGCATACAGTACCTGGACATTGTGTGAGAGCCTCCCAGTAAGTGGTACCGACTCTCCAGGGTCAGCCCACGGTCTCCGTCATTTCTCCATGTCAACACTCGTAAGGAGAGGTCCTGAGATGCTGTCACCACACGGAAGCTATCCTGTAAATGTGAAGACAACACAAATTCTTAAACTTGCATCTTATCACGCAGCCTTAAACAATTTAAACAGGTTGAAGGGACTTTTCTTTTTGGAACCACAGAAGAGAAAACAGCAGCCTACCACACACATAGAAGAGATGGGCAGTGTATGCTCCTTAAAGCTGGCGAGCAGGGCTCCTTTCAGAGAGTAGACCCACAGCTCCTGGTTAGCTGCCAACACTAAGCAGTTGCTGTCCTTGGCCTCAAGAAGGATGTGTGAGGACCGAGTGTTGAGTGTCAAGGGGAAGGACTCCACCTGCTGGACTGAGTTGAGAAGAGATTCAAAATCAGACCATCACAAGCCAGCTACATTCTTTTAGGGATAATCCACACTTCAAACCGCTAAACTAGATTTCTGGATTTATTATGAGACGGTGAGCTGTCATATGGATTTTTTGGGGGTGCCCACTTTTACCCAACCTGTTTAACTTACATCTATTTCAGTTAGTATTAAACTGCATTTCCCAGTCTGGCCTTTGATAGAGCACAGAGGGCAGGTGTGAACTTGTTGCTGTCGACTGCAGGTTTAATATGAATGTTAAAAGTATATTCCTATATTGCATATTTTTTGCTGAATTTCTATCAGTATCTGTTGAACATCGCTGTCTAATATTAACTTAGCAAGCCCTTTCTCTCTGATTTTGAGGAGTTTACACTACAAATGATCTTTAGGATAGGTGAACATTTTTCTTATACTGGAGGATAATTCCTGTATTTTTAAACGTGGGCCCGATGTCTACATACATCAGTGACTAAATTAGTTTTGGAACCGGTCCAGTAGATCATGAGCTTAAGAGACTGCGACATAATCATTGAGGGCAACTGCACCTGTCAGAGTTACATCCCAAAAAAGTGCTGTTTTTTTAATTTTTTATTATTAGGATTATTATTCCAAGAATCTGGCAACATTATGGAAGGGATCCCTACAGAGATAGACGTATTTGTTAAAGAGTAAGATCCTTTTTGTTCAACCAAAAACTGATGTGATATAGCTCTCCTCAAATCCATGGGAATAAGCAAAACACACGATGACAAAAGGATTAGATTTAGCAGAATCTGTCCCAGCAGCTTAATATCTGCAGTTAATAATGTAATATGGAAGAATGATTCACCAGCCGACTGCAGTTTTCTCATGGCCACAGTGAAAGATTCAGGCCCACATTTTGAGCATACTAAAGTCAATCTGGACTAATGTCAGTCCTCACCCTGTATCTCGGACTTGTACTTCGTCTTCTTAATGCTGACATCAAAGACAGAGAGGACTTTGTTGTTTTGGCGCTCATTGTGGTGGATGATGGCCAGTCTGGCAGGCTGGGTGGGTATGAAGACAGCAGCCTGGCACCCAACGACTGGCACAGACTGGCACAGAGGATCTTCGTCCTCAGACGGAGAGGTCAAACTCTCAGTGTAAATCACCTGCCAACAAACCAAACAACAGAAATCCCAAAAATGTGCTTTAATGTTTTTTTCTTATCTATAAACACCTTTTTTCTCTCCCACAGTGTCATTTGCTCAGAGGTAATGAGTTAACACACGAGAACAGACCAGAGCAGGAAATAAAACATAAAGTCGGGCTGTCAAAGACAACAAGAAATACCTTTGGACTTAAGTCATCATTGTCCTTGGTTCCAGCCATGATCCATTTCTTGTCAGGTGAAACTCGGAGTATGTTTACTCTGAATGAGTCACACACCATTACGCTGGACCTTTTAGCCAAAGCTGAATCGGCTAGTGTGCACACAGACCCCTGACTGGTTCCGACCTGGAAGAGGTGTACTGTGTTATTTTTATATTTTAAATCTTTGTATTTACAAAACCATAAATCCTGAGATTACTTACGGTCAGAAACCAGTTGTTGTTGACACTGTACTGTAGTAACGTGCAGTGTGGAGACCCGGTAGAAAAGGAGGCCACCTCCTGGCCGGTCTGACCCTGCCAGGTCTTGATGAGGCCCGTGGAGTCTGCTGTGATAACAACTTCATGCTGTTCATCCCTTACAATCCCTGACAAAGGACTCTGCACAGGACTGCACCACAGGGTTTCACCCTGAGAAAGAAAAAAAGGTGCAACATCAGGTAAATGCTTTGGTGAGGCCATTCATTCAACCAAAGGGGGGGAGCTGAATCTGACAATCTGAATGAAGCCAGCAAACACGTGCAGGTAGAACGTCTGGATGCGGGATGATGCCCACATTCAAACGCTGTCACCGTCACTTCTGGTTTACTTTGTGGCTTCTCAGATTGAAGCACAAAATACTTGGAAAAGCATGTTTTAGATATGGACTGAAGAGGACACCTGACGCTTAAAGGATAAGTTTACCCAAAACTTTCATTATCTAATCACCCTCATGTTGATGGAAAGTCAGGTGAGGTTTTGTAGTCAACAAAACATTTCTGGAGCTTCACAGCAAAACAGCGTTCTCCTGAACAGCTGTAGTAGATGGGGACTTGTTTTAGAAATGTTAAAAAAAAAAACATCATACTTAATCCTGAAGTCACCTGAAGCCCTGACATCCCAAATTGATTTGAAAAAGACAACATTTCAAAACTGGAAATCTTTAGTATAGCTACAAAGCGAACTCGAATCGTACAGTGAGGGTGTAAATAACGTCTTTTCAAATCGGTTTGGGAACTCGGGGCTTCAGGAGACTTGGATTGCGCTGGATGATGTGCAAGGAGCCTTTTCATGGTTGTTTTGTTCACATTTTAAAACAAGTCCCCATCCACTTCAGTTGTTTAGGAGACTTTGCTGCAGCGCTGTTGGAACAAAATGTTTTGTGGACTACAAAAAACCTTTACCTGAATTGCCATCTGCATGACGGTGAAGGTAGATAACGACTGAATTAGAATTTTGGGAGGTAAAGTTGTTCTTAAATGAAACATGACTATAGAGAGAAAGCAGGGTGATGGTGTAGCTGAAGGAGTTGCACTGACATTGTGGATGTTCCATGCTCGGACTGTACCATCAGCAGAGGCGCTGCACACCGTGGCACTGATGTTCCAGAGGTGAGGGAGCTGAGCTGAGCTCTCCCGCAGGTACACAAAGCCCACCACCCTGCCTGATGGACAGCACGTATTTAAAAATGAGATGAGGGACATGAAGAAGAGGAGACACACAGAGGAGTCTTCAGAAAGACAGAGAGAGAGAGAACATACCTGTGTGTCCCCTGAGGCTTTTGCAGGTGTAACCTCCCGAGCGTCCCTTCGTCATCTTCATCTCCAGGTGGCATCGTCGCAGGAAGTATCTCTTCCAGGAGTGATTCACACCTTCACTGCCCAAGGCTGCGATGTTACAGAAGGTCCAGCGCTGCAGACACATCCTCCTGAGGGGACCACGGAGCTGGATGTTTAGAATTTGATTATCTCCTCGTTGGGAAAGACACAAATTAAGACAGTATACTCACCTCCATAACCAAGGAGTCTCTGCAGCCTGGTGCCAATCCTAAACAAACAATGGCAATCACACACAAATCAGACACTTTTGGGAATCACAACACATTCGCTTTTATTGCCCAAGAGCTACTTCCGCAAGTTGGACGCCCCTCACCTGACACACACTGGAGGCGCTGATCAGATCTTCCTCTGTCAGGAACGTGAAGACGTGAATGAGGCAATCGCTGATCAGGTGCGGCTGATGGAGATCCATAGTGGTATTGATAATCTTGACCAGAGTGTCTCTCTGTCCTGTGGGTCAACAACAGCAACAGCTCCAAGTTTGGGCAAGCTACGGGAACAACGCAGGGTCAAGCGGAGGAGTGGTTCGCGTCGCTTTTAGCCCTGCAGGGTCTCCGCTCGGCCACCAGATGTCGCCATTGTAAAAGGAAGGTGATCCAGAGGATGGAGGCGCACTGCAGGTAGCGCGTGCCACATGCGTTATAAAACCAAGAAGTGGATCAATTCATGTCATGGATATAAAAAAACAAAACAAAAAACAAACAAACTCATAAATAGTTTATTAAATATTATAAATGTGTGATTTAACCGCTCATTATCTAACAGAGTAGAGAGAAAACCAGTGCATCGTGTTTGATTAATGTTTATTTGCAGCTTGTGTGAGAAAAGAAAATCAATTCGAGCGAAGCAAAAATAAAAGTAAAATAAAAAGTAATAAAAAAATAAGCTCATCGCTATGTAATGTTTGGAGCTGACCCACTTAATAACCAAATAATAAGGCAAGTCCCAATCAGTCAAGGTGAATTCACAGCAGAGGAGCGTGTGTGTGTGTGTGTGTGTGTGTGTGTGTGTGTGTGTGTGTGTGTGTGCTTTGAGATTCAGCCCTGGCGGGATTCTTCAGCAGGGCCCCATGTCTCCTGTGAACACGCCCCAGATAGATGAGCCAGATATATAGCCAAGACCTGCGGGTAGCAGAGGAACTGTGAGAAAGAGATAATCGCACTTGCTCACCCCAAGGGTTACCTGTGACACCCTCGCAATGACAAGAGGGCCCAGCGAAAGGGGGCCACGTAAAAGGAGTTTGGATGATACCTTAGCCGGCACTTTGTCCTAAAAAAAAAAACCTTCCCGAGCTGTGTGCTATTTTGTTTTTGCCTTTTTTTTATGCTTTTCGTCATTTTGGAGTTCCCTTGGAGTTACCTGTGCTGCGATCGATCGGAGAATAAGCGAAGCGAGTTATTCATCAGCCACAGATCGTTGCATGAAACTGAGAGCCGGGCCGCAATGAGTCGGAGAACACGACGCTGGATTTTAAGAGTTTTACTTTGTCTTGGGATTGTTTATTTGAAAATTGGGTGAGCTGCGCTTCTCTGGCTTCTCCTTCATTTGCTGTAGGCTGCTCTCAGAGGCAAAAAAACAACAACAGCCCTTTAATACCCGACGAATTAGACTTGTATTTGTTGTTAGTCTTTAAAAGGCGCCTGTTGTATCCCATATTTACTCAAAAGGCAGGCAGTCGATTTTCATAAACGATAATAAAAGCTGTGGGGAAGAGCGGAGGCTTATCTCAGTCAGACTCGTGGCAACTGCGTCCTTATCACTTAATGACATTTCTTTCATTATACCTCTGAGGGTCGGCGAAACTCGCGCTGGCATGATAATTCAGAGTACTTTCAGTAACTTTAGTAACTTTACTGTCGCCTTTAAAATACAGATTTAGTGGTGCATGTTAGAGAGTGTCTTCCAAAGTGAAACAAATGATTTTGGTGATGTTTTCTTCTACCATAACGCTGAAAAACTGTGTATTATTTCCACCATGTTATATTTAAAAAAAAATAAATTGTATTAATATCTATCGAACCAAACGTTGAACGCGCATTTGATTTTAAACGTTTGTGGAAACTCTGAAAAAATAGGCAGAAAATATGAGGCAGGAAAAGAACCAAGTGGTCGGTGGCTTCTTTCTCTCAGTCATGTCCATCTTCCGTTTACAGTGGCTTCTCGTCGGTGGTGGCCCTAGGTGCGAGCATAATCTGTAACAAGATCCCCGGTTTGGCCCCCAGACAACGGATTATCTGCCAGAGTCGCCCCGATGCCATTATCGTCATCGGAGAGGGAGCCCAAATGGGCATCAACGAGTGTCAGTTTCAGTTCAAAAACGGGCGCTGGAACTGCTCCGCGCTTGGAGAGAGGACAGTCTTCGGAAAAGAGTTGAAAGTGGGTATGTTGCTGTCTGTTAAACGTTTTGCTCACAGTTTAAAAACGTTGTTCTTTTTCCAGCTGTAAACACAATTTACCAGTCGACTCGCACGCAGACGCGTATTTTACGCGTTGTGCGTAAAAAGCGCACAGTGTCTTCTTTTGGTTCTTTTGTGTTTTCCCACAAAAAAAAAAAAAAAAAAAAAATGGTCACAATCACAAAACGCAGTGGCCAAAGTGATTTGCAGGATTTAGGCCTATCATGAAGTTAAATCATGACCTGATGCCCACACAGAAAAATGCATCTATTTGTATTTGTGTATTGATATGTCTTCTTTCCTCTTCTTCACATTAAATGGTCATCTGCATCCACGGTATAAGGAGCATCCCATAAGGAGCCAGTGTCATTTACATCAGGCCTAGTTTTTGCTCTAGACTTCTCACTGAGCGGGGCTTTCTGAGAATGTATAAAAGGTATCTGAGGCCGGTGCTGTAACAAAGCTCTTGTGAATGTTTGCAGCCTTTCTTTTCAGAGTCTCTGGAGACACATTTTCACTGGTCTTTATCCTGTCTAGTGATGGGTGCTGTGGCTCTCACTGTGAGGACGTTGCTCTCTTACCACGGGTATAAGTTACAGTGGGGCAAAGCCAAGAGGAGAGCAGGAGCCGAGAGTGCTAAATTAGAGACAAATTAGTTCAAAACAAGGTTCCTGCTGCTGAGACCAAAGTCTCCTCTGAACAGTGGAAGAACGTCAGGGGATGCTCAAATTGTGGCCACTAAGACCTGATAAATAGGATTAAAGACCAATTAGGTTTGAGTTTTATGATCACAGAGGTGGATTTGTAAAACCACTCTGATAAAAAAAAATCTTTTAATATATGTTAGTTCTGGGCCGGGTCAGGACTATTGAAGTAAAAACACAATGGTCAGTAGCTCGCACCAGCTGTTTGAGGCCATCTTGCCTGCCGCTGTTGGAAAGAAAGGATTATCTCTCGGTGCTGTTGAAATGAAAACAGTGCTGTTTGACAATCTGTTCCTTTATGAATGAATGGCTCTAGCTCGTCGAGAGTCTTGGCCTGTGTGTCTTCGAGGCAGGAGTTCGTGTCTATAGCTTGGACAGCCATACCGAATAGATTGGTTTCACTGATCAGCTTAGCGCAGAAAGGCCAAAGGCTGTAAATGAATGCTATTGTTGACGCCCGGGCTGAGTGGAGCTGTGGAGCTTGCGATTGTTCTTAAAGCGGTGGAAGAATGACCAGCGAGCTGATATTGTGCTCGCAGGGTGATGCAAGGTGCATCGGCGTTGAGCCATTTTAGGCCCCGGCTATGTTTGCACTTGAGCTTTGTTGTTGCACTAAGGTGTAGGTCCACATAAAGAGGTACAGGACTCTGCACAGATGAAAGGGGAACAAACACGGGCAGAAGAACGGCGGACTGGCACTTCTAGCTCGACTCACACGGGCTCCCCTTTTTTTTTTTTAATATCTTCCACCTCTCATTACAAGGTTATGAAGAATTCATTGTGGTGAACCCGTGCACTCAGAACTGCAGGGGAAAAATTAACAACGGTGCTGTCAGAACTGGCTGACTGCACCGACACACCTTCTTTTTTGGCACGGCGCCCATCAGGTCTATAAAAGCGTCCACATAATTGATGCCTCAATATGAGCTTTTTTTTTCTTTTTTTTTTCAATGGCAAGGGCACCCATCCAAGATGTTTATCAAAAACATAGCAGCCTGACATAGTGGAGCGGGTGGCAGGAGGAAAGGCAGCACAAAGAAAAGTCTGGTGTTTGTTTTGAACAAACAGAGACAAGAGGAGTTTATTTACACATAGATATGATGGATGTTACAACTGGGAGTTTCCTGTTTGCATGATAATGAATCACAGATCTTGAAATTAAAACACACTCCATGTTGATCTTGTTTATGAACCTGCATGTTTATTACATTATGGCCCGTGTTCACTTCAGCTTTTCTTTTTTTTTTTTCACGTCAGGATCGGTCTCCATGAGTCCCTTTAGTTATTTGTCGATATTTCCGTGTGCGTGTAAATGATTTGTTAGCTGGACTTGGGCGAGATAACGGCAGGATGAAGATTCTGGTGTCAGCGCCTTATGAGTTTACACAGAATGTGACAGCTTTCTGAGCGGATCAATAGCCCTTCCTCGCCGACAACCCTCTTATTCATACTGCTTTGTTGACTATACCGCCGGTGGCCATTTTGGTTCACGGGCAGGACAGTTTCCCGGTCAGGTTTCAAAACACTGCTAACCTTGAGTGATATGCCAGGAAGACTGTGATGTAAGCACACATACTGTTTTTCTATATTACCTATTTATTTTTTTAGCTTTAGGAGAAAACACCAAAACACTCTCTCTTCCAAAATATCTCAGTGCAACATTTTATTCATCACTTCTGTTTTTCTCCTGCTCTGCTAGGCAGTAAAGAAGCTGCGTTCACCTACGCCATCATCGCAGCAGGGGTGGCCCACGCCATCACGGCCGCCTGCACGCAGGGCAACCTGAGTGACTGCAGCTGCGACAAGGAGAAGCAGGGTTTCTACAGCGTGGACCAGGGCTGGAAGTGGGGAGGCTGCTCGGCAGACATCAGCTACGGCCTGGGCTTCTCCAAAGTGTTCATCGACGCTCGGGAGGTCAAACAGAACGCCAGGACTCTCATGAACCTCCATAACAACGAGGTGGGACGCAAGGTAAGTGATCGGAGAAAGGACTGTGTCTCTTTAGGCAGCAGAATGACTTCATGTTTCCATCTCCAAGGCTCAGAAGACAAGTGAAGACAAAATGTGGACCGATATCAGATTATCATGGCCAGAAGAATTCACGATAACGATTCTATCGCGATATCTATTCAGACTGCGGTAAAATTGTGACTGTGGCTGCCTGTTAGCTCAGTTAGCCGTGCAGCTAGCCAGGCGACCTCGGGAGTGTTGGTGTTCGCACCGCTAGCTAGCAGAGGAGCTGTAGACCACTGGGAGAAAGAGGTTTTCAGGCCTGGGGCTAGCTGGTTAGCATGCTAACTTGAGAAAAGATCTCTGCAACACCGTACATGGATGTTTTTGACATAACATCAGAACCGTTGTTTTTTCTGTTCATAATTTAAGTTAATTTTGGAAAATGTTAAACTAAAATTTTTACCTATTGCACCCTTGAAACAAGATGAAATATCCATGTTTGATAGTATCGAAAAAGAGGTTATGAAAGCAAAAAAAGAAAAAAAAACAGATCTAGAATCAGATTTTCAACCCAAGGCAGCACAGATATTAACATACAACAAAACACTGTGTGCAAGTTGTCCCTCAACAAAGGGATTAAAATGATCACATTTTGTGCTTTCAAGAATAATTTCTATTTTATAGTAGTATTGTATCAAAGTTTAAATTCTGGTATAGTGACAATCTTAGTGCATTACCACCACCTACTATGACAAAGTGGGAATGGAAATAAACAGAAATGATGTAGAAGGAACTTGATTTTTTACAAGATTTTATCATATGTGTGTCATTAACATGACATCAGTATGTCATTTTTTATTCATCATCATCTAACCGGAGAGTTAACCAGTCTGAGGCCGGCCTCGGTAACTGTTACCCGTCTCTGCCGTGATGTGGTGTGGGTGCACCTTGCCAGAGATGTGGGCAACGGGGCCAAGATTGAACAAGCAGTGGAATAAAGGGCTGCTTTTATGGGAAGAGCTGACTAAGTGGCAGGGTTTGATTACAACCCAGATCTCTGTGCTGAAAACAGATTGACACTGTACAAAAAGGCATTAGCCCAGTCCCCCCCATGCTTTGCAGCTTTGCACCGCTGGGACAGTATACAGTTACCTTCATGACATACCCCACACACAATTTTCTCAAACATCACAGGCCCACATCAGGTGCAATGTGCTTGTACATGCAGCAAAGGTGTGTTTACTGTTTGGTTACTAGGTTTGATCACCATCGAGTGTCTCTCTTGCTGTATAGAGGAGAAGTTGTTCACACTCCGCCTGCATCCAAACTGGATCATCATCCTGTTAAAGTTTCAGTGCAGCATGCAATTGGCCATCCTTCAGACAATCATAAAATAATAACAAACTTTTAATTATCAGCCAAAGGGGGTATTAGATCATAAAAACAGAGCTTGAGAGAACAAAAACAGGATTCGAGTGCAAATAAGACACATTTAGCAGGGAGGGGTGGTGCTCGCGAAGTGTCGACCGGCTCATTTCGTGGCTTTTGTGCATGCATGGCTACAGAACACTGCAGAGTGACAAAGAGACTCCAGTAAGTCTAGAGGTTAGAGATTGAGTGGAATGATGTGCCAAACAGCTAAAGTGAGGTAGGAGTTAGTGCGGAATAAAGAAGCAGCTTTGCCCGAGTTAACTCGTATCCCCTCTCCCCCTCTGGCCTCGCCGTGCCAGAATCCCCCTGATTCACACAGCCGACACGTCTATCCCCACACTGGCTGAAAAGGCCTCCTCGCACACACACACACACACACACACACACACAATTGTACCTAGTAGATCATTTTCTACGTGCGTTTCAGGACCATGAATTCAAATTGGCTTATCTGGACAGCTAAATTGCCTCCCAGGGAAAAGACTGCACTTGTGGATTCAAACTTTGCACGGCTTTTTTTTCTTCCGTCTCTCTTCTTTCTGCTGATAAATAGCCTCTCTGTTTTGATAGACCCCCCCACCCCCCCTTTATTTATGCTAATCAAAAGCAGTGACACTGAGCAGGAGCGCCGTTCACAGCTCCCCGGCCGAAGACGTCTACACAAAGGCTGTCACAAGTGTTGGTCACAGAACAACTGATGGATCAGGGAGTTGAAGCCAAGGGTTTTATGAAGTGGTTAGCTCAGGGGAAAGTTGCTTCTTTTTTTTTTTTTTTCGCTTCTTGTTCACACGTCTGTATTTGGGTTTTTATCGTCACAGCTTGCTTGCCAAGAACACAGACGCATAAATATCTCGTCAACGGCTTTTAGAAGACCGAACTCCGAGCATTTTTAGCGAAGGGGAAATCGCAATTGACCTTGTTGCTAAAGAAAATTCCAGTTTCAGTCAATGGCACTTCTCATTGTCATCAGTTCAGGGTTTAGCGGTAATCCCAGTCACTCGGCGCCTCGTACAGTCACTCTTGACATTTGTATGTTGTGTGTGGTAACTACACACACGCACACACACAGAGAGCCTGAAATCTGATACATTATTTTGGCTTCTGTGTGTATGGTATCACACAGCTACGTGGTGGGGCTGTATTTAATCCTCAAATAGTGTATTTGTCAGTCACATTGTTATTAAGTTGCACGTTTGTCACATGCCTGTTGGAACGTGAACCGAGGGAGCTTGAGACACACCGGGGTTTCGTAAGATATGTAGACACACCATGAATTTTAAATGTATTCAAGTATGAAAATATAAAACTATAACCCTGTCGTAGTTTTTCAGCAGATAAACCTGTGAAACCATTACTCCTGTAAACCGCCTGCTAATTGGTTTTAATAATCGCGCACGGCTGTTATCAACCTTTCACGAGGACGTCACGATCACTCGTCACCGCTGTGTTTGTACAGTCGCTTGTTGTTACTACGATGCTGTTTCTGTGTCTCTAGATCCTGGAGAAGAACATGCAACTGGAATGCAAGTGTCATGGCGTCTCGGGCTCCTGCACCACCAAAACCTGCTGGACTACACTTCCCAAGTTCCGCGAGCTCGGCTACATTCTCAAGGAGAAGTATGCCCACGCCGTGCACGTGGAACCGGTCAAAGCCAGCCGCAACAAGCGCCCGAAATTCCTCAAGATCAAGAAGCCTTACTCCTACCGGAAGCCCATGGATACAGACCTGGTGTACATAGACAAGTCGCCTAACTACTGCGAGGCGGACCCTTTGACGGGGAGCTTGGGGACACAGGGCCGGGTGTGCAACAAGACTATGATGCAGCACATCAGCGGCTGTGACCTGATGTGCTGCGGCCGGGGATACAACACACACCAGTACTCTCGCGTGTGGCAGTGCAACTGCAAGTTCCTGTGGTGCTGCTACGTTAAATGCAACACCTGCAGCGAGAGGACAGAGGTATACACATGCAAATGAGAATATTTATTGGACGGTGTGTGTGCGTGTGTGTGTGCGTGTGTGATGTATGTGAGTGTCTTTGCGTCTTAATGGACAAACTGGAGCAGTCAAACTTTACAAGAAGGCTGTCATGACGGCCTTTTCACACACAATGAGGAACTACTGTAAGCTGAAGACGGGGCGCCGCGATTTCTTTTGCACACAAAGCTCTTCAACCCTCTTCTCGGACTGTCGCGTTTGTTGGGGTGCGGTGTCGGAACAGAGACTGCACCGTGGCACGCGGGACTGGGCGACCACGGCGCCAGTCGGTGAAGCAAAAAAAAAAATGTCAAGACTTTAAGCTATATGGACGATGTGTTCTGACATTTAAAGAAAATGGACTCGGTGGATGTGATCGCTGGGCAGGACACACTGCTGTAGCTTCTTCACTCTGTGCACGGACGAAACGACGCAGCCATTTGGAATATTTAACACACTGTATTTAGAGAATGAAAATAATTAATATTAATTTATTCTATAAGGAAAAACTACTGATTTTGTCCACTATGGATCAAAAATAACTCTTTGTTGTTTTTTTTTTTAGTGTATTAAAGCAATCAAAAACTTGTTGACACACTGGATTTGAATCCGCCTGGAATATTGTTTTAGGTTCCAGGTGAAACTGCTGTAGGCTACTCACATTGACCTTCTGAACCTCTCATGAGTTTGTCTTCCCTCTGTTTGCTGCTAGTCTAGAGAATCCCACTTTGTTGAGGTAGAAGGCCGTATACGCTCTACTGACCGCCTTCAATGGCAACGCTTACTTCAAGCTGATTTAGCTTAACAGGACTCGGTCACTGATCAAAAAACACAGGCACATTTTCCACTTTTTTGGTAAATATTGGTTAATAGAGTATATTTTGTAAAAGCCTATTTTTATATGAATGTCTTATTTATATCTTTTTTTTTGCATATTCAATGTCACGTTCTGACCCTTACACCTGTTTTTAAATCCTCGTGAAAGAGAAAAAAGCTGATCTATGTAAGTTGGCCCCTGCTGTCACTGCCATAGTTGTGTAATGATGTAAGTGATAGGAACTGTCTGTATGTGTCTGTGTTCGAGCGTCTGTGTTTACTGCGTTTCATGACTACTACTGATGGAATACAGGAACAGAATAACACTAACGAGACGTGATTTCCATTATTGCTTCCTCATACACCGAGTCTCAAAAAAACTACAATTCATGATGTGTTTAAAGGGGCAATACGTAAGAAAATAGAGTTAAACATTAAAAAATGAGTGCAGTTAGAGGCAGTTATGGGTTACTCTGGTGATATACTGCTCCTTACTTGCTACTTTCACATATTGCACCTTTAAGAGATTCAAAATTGATGGAAATAAATACTGACCTTCACATATTCTTGCCTCAAAGCAGTTGTTGAACTTTTAAAACATAAATGACCTTAACGGCTCATTATATAGGAGTCAGTCAACCGTCCGAGTCACCACTTACGCTCTCAAATGAACATAAAAGTAAATCTTATCTAACGGTGGCTCTATTGTGTTCTGCATCATCATCGGGCAATCATAAAGTCATAAAGGACGGATGCGGCCACCGCGGTGGTAAATCAGTTTTCAAAGAGCTTATCCCACAAGTCCAATGTGTGCAGCGGTAGGACGCCGAAAAGAGAGACGTCCTTTGAGAGGGGAAAGTTATTCGGGCTTAATTGAGGGCCCATCCTGCAGACTGGGAAGCAGTTGAATGTGTCAGGGGAGAAAAAGTGTTTGTGCTCTAATGGTAGGGTACCAGTGTAATTGATGAGACTGGCCGGGCAGACTGTCACGGAGATGACTTGCTCAGCCGGGGGAGTGGGAGCTGTCAGGTGATAGATGACTCGCACATCTGCTTCATTCACTCCTGGGCCACTAGTTGCTACAACAACTCCGGCGCAGCAGAGAAAATGCAGGGCAGTCTCCAAGAGAGGCCGGCCGACATGTCAGGGAAATGTTAACGATGCTAAAGCCCACAGTCGTTACGGATTCCACTCTCATCGGCCCTGGAAGTGGACGGGGGAGACGGGGCCCGAGGTGTTGACGGAAAGCCTGCTCCCAATAACCTCCTGGGATTGACGAATGTAGCCTGTAAAGTTTTCACCTGTGCTGTTCACTTTTTCAGAGCATTTCCACATCGGCATTTTTTCCCTTGTAAAAACCTCCCTTCCTCCCTTTCCATTCAAAGAGCAGAGACACATGAGAATTCAGGCTTGATTTACAGTAGATTAGCCATATCGTGTGTCATTGGAAGTGATAATCTCCCTCAGAATAAAGAGAAAAGGGCGTGAAGGGGATAATAGCCGAGGCTTGTCCCCGTCTGACAAAAGCTTCCAGCTTTCATAATATTGATACAAAAGACTCGCGCATAAGAAAAGGCAGCTGCTCCAAAAGCTCTGGTTAAACCCAAACTGGGGTTTTGTGTGTCACATTATCCAATGAAGAAAAACACTTACATCTCAAGGGTCCTTTATATGTGTCACTTATTTACTTTCATTCGCGGCAATCAAACATTTGAATGACAAGGGCAAAGTCCCTTAACGTATAAGCTCACCCAAAAAAATGAAAATCCAGCTTCCTCCATGACAGCTAAGATAGATGGGGACTTGTTTTAAAATGTTAAAAAATAACCGAAAACACACAAACAGCTTGTCCTGTGCAATCCAAGTCTCCGGAGGCCCAGAGATCCCAAATCCCATGATTTTAAAAGACATTATTCACACACTTTTGAAGTAGCCGCTAAGCTAAAATTGTTAGCAAGCCTCCCGTCTGAAGTGGGTGCATGTTCAGTCTTCTTTTCGAATCAAGTTGGGATCTCAGGGCTTCGGAGTCTTGGATTATGCTTGACAAGCTGCATGGATCCATTATTTGTTTTCTTTTTTACGTTTTAAAACAAGTCCCCATCTACTTCAGCTGTAAAAGGAGAACGCTGTTTCGCCGTGAAGCTCCAGAAATGTCCCGTGGACTGCACAAGCTCACCTGACGTTCCATCGGCGCGAGGGCGAGCAGGTGATAACTGAAATCTCATTTTTTGGGTGAACTCATCCTTTAATGTGGTGCTCAAAGTTTACAACCCAGCTGCCCTCGGGGGGTTTCACTAATGCGGATTTATCTCGAGGATTTGCACCATCAAACGTTTGCTGCTGTAATTTTCCAGCTTAACGTGCCCTTTAACGAAAAAAAGAAAACAAACAAACAATGTAGTTGAACGACTGTTCCAGGTAATCCACCTGCAGTGTTCTCCAGTCAGGTGTAAAACAACCACCACACAGAGGCCACAGTCGCTTCATCTCCATTGAGTCACAAACACGAAATAACCACCTTCTTTGATATCGCAGCCTAAGTCAGACACCCTGCAGGATCACTGCCGCGCTAATTATACTCTTAGCCGTGTTTCTCCATAAACAGGACCGGGCCCATGCCAAGATGTTCTGGGGTGTAATATCCATGTTGCTCTGAAGTGGGGTGGCGTTCCCCTTTGGAGTTTTGTTTATAAAAAACACACACACACACACACAGACGCGCAAACAGACGCACTCACACCCCGTCACCTGCAGTAGTTGGAAATTGGTGGTGGCTGCAGATTTATGGTTAGTAGTCTGGCTCACTCCCTGTGTTATTGCTGGAGACCTGCCACGGCTTCCCTATCTGCTCCCATGACCTGTTACATCAGGGCGGCCCAGCGGCGTGCTCCAGCCAGCAATCAAAGCCGTCACAGCCAACAATGAGCCTTTTAAAACATATTTAAGCAAGATCCATCCTGCTTCCTGTTTTATCATTAGATTGGCCGTGACTGCGGCAGATTTATAGCCGTAATAGAAGAAAAAAAAAACTGCACCGATGATGTCGATGTTTGTAGGAAAGCGGGGATAGAATGGAATGGTGATCACATTTCTTTCTGTAGAGTCTATAGTCTATACAGTGTACACAGCAGTCTCGTTCTGTATTTGTCTGCATTAAAGCCACTCGCAGGATTAAAATCACACATGAAACGTCTTGTCTTCACCTGTGACGACCGAAAAAGAATGCCACCAATGGAGAAAGGAAATGACTCACAACTTCACAGCGAAAGAGTTGTTAAATCATACATTTTACAGAGCCTTCATTAACACAAACCTCCGTCTGTGTGAGCCGTTCCGTTTCAACAGCTTCCAACATTTCACTCCAACAAGTGGACAGCGCTAAAGACAATAATTTGAAGGAGGAGGAGGAGGAGCGAGTAAAATGTGCTCTCCAGTTTTTTCTCTCCCCTTCGCTCTCTCTGACCATAAATCTTCTGACACATGATTATGTCAGTCATACTTTTGTTTTTCCTCTGGTTGAGACATGCACAAGCACCTGAGCGCCGCAAAGTAAATTGCAGAGCACAAGGTTGTCTTTATGTGATTCCAGAGATACTGTATGGGCGCAGAGCTCATTCATGCACTCTCTTAACGGCGCGCTGTTTGAGGCGCTGCGATGGGAGACAGAGATAGCCGACAATATCCACTCCCCGCAAGAGAGATCCACAACGGCTCGGCCCTCACAGGGTCTATCTCACTTCCCATGGTCTATCTGATTTTACAGGTAAACACAGTGGTCAAATAGCTCCGAGCTATTGTCAGCGGCATTAAGGTAAGAACACAGGCCGTCTCTCTGCTCTTTGGGGGGATTTTGAAGGAGCCATTTACGCTGATTTGAGTGAGCATGGAGGCCCGCTTAACCTGCCCTTTGAAAGCTTTTGAAATATGTAATCATGGAGCCGTAATGCATCCGAGAAATGGGGTAATGAGAACGTTGAATGTTAAAAGCTGCCTTTGATGGTGTGTAGCGCTGTATCTTCAAATGATCTGAGCACCCCATATGACACTTTTCCCTGTTTTTGGAGCGGTTTGGAACAGGGCTATGGAGGGCCCTCATACCTGCCCCCCAACCCCCAACCCCCCTCCACCCCCCCTCCTCCTCCAAGAGACGTCACCTGAGCTAAGCTTACAGTAATCCTCCGACGTCTCGGGCGTCCTGACACGGGATGTTTTGAACAAAAACACAAACGCACTACCACCCCGTAAGACTCAGAGACGCTTTGGAAATATCACTGATCTTCAGCCAGCGTCATTTCAGCTCGCCCTGACAGCCCTTCTCTGCCCTTACAAAGAAGAAGTTGGCATCTTCTCTCCTTGATTTGACTGTTTCTCTTTGATTTGACAGTGCTGCAACCGCAGTTTGACTTGTGAGGCTTCACTCCTCAGTACCTCTCGATTATGAAACACTTTTCCTCTCCGAGACAAAACCTCAGAACGGGAATAGAAACTGAAATTAAACCGTAAAAAAACACATCCAGGTGTGATCTTTTCCTTTTCGTATGTTAGGCAACCGATCAGTCAATGCTGCTGTGGTCTCCATTTTTTTTTCCTCGACTGTCAACAAGGGAAAAAAGTGCACAAACAAGTTGCTGGGAAGTAAACAATCTGCGTGTTCTTTGCTGATGGTGTCATAGCTTCCATGCTCCTGTCTCTTGGCTGAACAGTTCAGAGGGAGTTGCAATGAATTCTCTCCTCTAGCATCTTGTAACCTGTCCAGACACGCTCCTAAATGTATCACTGCAGAAAGCTATGAAACAATTTGAGCTGATGCTGCCAGTTTAAATAACTAAACCGTGTGGTCAGAGCTATTATATCATTAATCTTCTCCCGTCTCTCCACTCATGCCCTGCCAAGACGTGGAAACACCCTCACCTTCAACCCAAAAGAGGTAAAGAGATACCTGAAAGTACTTCTTTTGATATGTATCCCGCAGTGCTGGTGACAAAAGTGTTTTGAAGTCGGTGCCACAGACCTTTTCAATCACGTTCATCTTCATTTCATCCTGGCGGATTGAAATGCATCTCCCAAAACAGTCGAATGATTTTGCTGTAACAACACGTTCTGCGCAATTACATTTTGCGTGTGGGGGTCACAAGATGGCCCCTGCACGCGGTTAATTGCGCACACGGTCGGTGTCACTGATGTCATGAACTTTAATAACCACGTGTGTGAAGTTTTACGTCTCCCGCTCCCTGTAAATAATAGCCAGTGTTGGCTGTAAACAAGGTAAAAAGGCCTCTGACAGGTGGAATCTCGGGTCATTCTGCTCATTCCTCTGAACACATTTTTTTTCCCATTTGCCAAGTATTCCTCTACGATACTTGCACAATGATTACCAAGTTCCTAATCCGTAAAAAAAAAACTGAATGGAAATGGAGTAGGTAATGTGCACCGGATGACCTCAGAGGCACGGAGGTCGTGTGGTGACAGTGCTAGATGAGGCTGTGACAGTGGTAGATGATCCTACAGTTCAGCTCAGGGTCAGAGGTTTGTCTGTAGGGCAGGGGAACACAGCTGGATGCTCCGCGCCGAGGTCAGCTTCAGTGATGGTAATGAGATAAAGAATGGGACAAAAGGGAAACGGGATAAAGAGAGCGGCGGAGGGGAGAGAATCTCACTTTCACTCGCCTTTAATGATTTTACAGAGGCTCTCCGCACCTACAGTCTGCTGATTTATGGTTTTTTGTAATGTTATATTGCCGCTGTTGTCTTTAGAGCGGGCAAAACAAATGGCATTTTTCGGGGCTGGCCATTCATTAGTGAGTGTCTCCACTTGGCCTAGTTAAATCCAGAATGAAAAGCCTGATGAGCAGCGACTCCTGAAACGGTGCCAGACAGTGACAAACACCCTGAAGGCTTTCTGTCTTCGGATTCTTTGCTCTTTTTAAGCCGGTGAAATGAACCTGCCACGCATCGACAGTGACGTTTGTGGGACATGTAGAAAGAAAACTATTTATAAGGATCAGCTAAGTCAGGCGTATAAACATGATCCTGACAACGATCTGATGTCACCTGCGATTCCTGAAGAGGGAACAAAAGCAGCCGGAGCATTGTGAGTTGGCACAGATACGGCAGCGATCACTTCCATCATAAATCACCACGCTTCAAAAGGATGGGTGTCTGGTGACAGGACGGGTGGGACCAACAAAGCGCCGTCTGCTGTGACAGAAACTCACGTGGAGTGGAAGCGGTTCCTCATAGCACACCGGGCTGATGGTTTCAGTCGAGAGGAGCTGACTGGGAGAGTGACGATGCATTCCAGTATAAGCCTTCCTCGAGTCAAACGAGTTCTCTTCATCTCGAGGCAGGCTGACGTGATCAGTTGATGAAAAGGAAATGAACATTATGAAATAAAAAGATACGCCTCTCAACTGCGTATTCCTCTGCTAATCCCCAATCAGTTGGTTCATGTGTAGCAATTTGGACCAACACAACCAGTTTTCTTAGTTATTCTCTGACAGGAAATGTCTGTTGCAGGATGGCCAGGTGCTTCATAAACAACAAAAAGACTTTTGCCCCCTAATAACGGCAAAATGCCAAAATGAATCATCTTGAACACAGTAAATGTTTTTGGCCACTTGGGGAAATAAGTGGAAAGTAAACACAACACTTGTGTCACAATTTTACTTTAAAGGAAAAGCTTCGAAATCCTTTTTAACGGTACACTGAATGACAATAGAATCTTTGCGTCTCTGTCTCCAACGTCAAACCACGGATGTGTTGAAAATGTACATTTCTTCATGTTGACACTTCACGTTTCTTATAGTTTTTTTCTGTTTTATGTGGCAACAGCACTGTGCTTACGGTCTGGTATGGTAAAAAAAAACATGTGGTTAGGGTTAGGAAAAGATCATTTTTTGCTTATTAGGCACCGACTTAGCATACAGCTAGCTTTCCGCTATGACAGAAAATTATGCTACGCGAGAGTAAACCAGAACAGTGGAGTTGGTGGCTGTACAAACCAAAACATTGAGCTTGAAGAGGCTAAAGTTGCTCTGTAGATCGGAGGAGCTCCACAGCTGCAGTGCTGGTGATCATTTTCTGTCAGCTCATCACTACGAGCAGCGCCCCTTCACACACAAGCTGTCGTGTCATCCGCTGCAAAAAAATATAGAAATGTGACTTATAGCTGCGGGAGATAAGAAAACATTCACAAAACACACAGTGAAGTGAGGCTCATTCGTCCACACCAGCAGCCTACAACAGGTGGAAGGCCACTGCAAAATCATGAGCACCCACAGGGTCAGTGAGGTCAAGACAGATAAACAGCAGAAATATCAGTCCGTCTCAGTTTTACACTGAGGAGTATTGCAACACATGTCTTATGTAAATAAATCTGGGTGATGTTTGATGAGATGCAGCAAATAAAAAGGCCACTTCTGCCTGTCAATTGGTAATCAGGGAAGGAGGAGTATCATGAATTGTGAGACAAAGCAAAGTAACAGTCGCCCCCTACAGTCAGGGCTCAGTATCAGAAAAGAGTTTCTCATTCTGCTCCTGATGTGTGCGTGTGTCACATTTGATCACAATATTCTTGTCCACGTAGTCACTAATTCTCTACGACAGGCAATAAAAAAAAGGTGAACAGAGTCACAGTGTGACAGGCTCGTCGGCGCTCTAATGACAGGTTGATCTTGAGGAGAGACAGAGACAAACATTACCTCAGTGCTGCAGCAGACTTGCCGCGCAGCCCAGAGACAGCGTCAGGTAGTTCACCGAGTCTGTACTGATCTGTCCTAGGGGGAAATTCCTTTCTACTACTGTCCTTCTCTGCAGCAGACTGTAGTTGTCAGAGTCAGGTCATACGATGATATATTTGTGTGTTTCTACAATGGAAAAATTCCACCATCGTGAACACATGCATGAGCAGCGAGGCTGAGAGCTCAGACTCGGAGACACGTGCAGGATGAAGATGGGGGAACAAAAGCGCAGGTGAAGTCTACCTGGCGGATCGAAATTGTGCCAAAAAACAGACCTGGAATCAACTGTTCAAGTCTATCCTTTAAAAATAACTATTTTTAGAGCGTGAATTATACTTAAGATTTGAATTCATGAACTCTTCCCTATAATCTCCCTTATGCTCTTACATGTGCTGACATAATTGGACCGCTGGCTGAAAGTGGAGCGAGTGAAATTAACTTTTGCTAATGGTAACTGGTTAGATGTACTGTACAGCGTACGAGAGACTTGGTCCCTCCTTTCACAGGCTGCCTCAAAGCCAGTCAGGCAGGTTTTCTGTAATTACATGAAAAATGGCTTTAGTCCCTGCGGGGTTTTGGCCACATCTGAGAGATAGAAGAAGTGTCTTTGCATGCTTATATATGTCTGTGAGTGTCTGTGTGTGTGTGTGTGTGTGTGTGTGTGTGTGTGTGTGTGTGTGTGTGTGTGTGTGTGTGACTGTGTGTGTGTGTGTGTGCGTGCAGTTGAGAAAGGGGGAAACACTGACACACAGACGAGACGGTGAGGAGCTTCAGTGTGTATTTCTGTTTGGACATCTCTCATGAAGTTCTGTCTGACATATCAATCAGATTCTTAAAGTACACAACAGTCGGTGAAGTTTGTAAACTGACATCAGTCAAACCTCAATTAAAACATCTCTCAACATGGCGGAGAAGGCCAGTCTGTACTGATGCAGCCTGTTCCAAACTAAAAACTCTAAATGCCACGGGCATCAAGCATCCTCGTGTGAGATATTGCAAATTGTGCGAGATTCCTCCCTAAATCCTGGTAATCAATCAAAGCCTTTCGAAAACAAGCCTTGGGCAACGTATTCGGGAAAAACCCTGCCGTTTCGGAGCTGTGAAGGAGATGTGGAAGACGACCGAGCCCTCCTCTACGGGGAGAATTTATGATGGATGTAAGTTATGTCAACAAAATCAATATTTTGGTTCTGCACAAGACACAAACTCATTGAGATTCACAATATCGGCTAACTACGCTAATCTACGCCCCAAACAGATGTTGCCTGTGGTTTGATAGATTTGGGTGAGAGCAGAATCTGTCTGGAGCTCCGAGGCCTGCCAGATGCTTCTGTATCAACACCTCTTTTATCACCTGAAGAGAGTCATCCTGCCAACTATGACAGTAATTCCAAATCTGAGAGGGCCACACTGACAGAGGTATCGCCCCGGCATGGATGAGTGGGATTGACTGAGAGCACACGGTTATATTTGGTAACGCGCTTTCTGAGAATTCTCCGGGGGAAGTAAGCGCTGTCGACCAATGTTTGGACCTCCTGAATTTATGCATTCAATAAAAAGAAGAACAGCACATTCCTCCAGAGTTCTGTGCCAACCTGCATAACTGTATTTGCACATGGAAGCCTCTTTTCATGTGCAGCAAAACGGCAATAAAAAAGGCTGCCATGATGGCAGGTTAATCCTCCCACATTAACACCCAAGAACACAATGATTTAACATCAAGACTCCAGATGCTTGCTGCCGGTAACAGCAGAGGAAACAGTCAACACGCTGCCTGATGAATTTCTGGCCTAGGTACACAAAGTGTCTCATGGTAAGAAAACAAGGTCTTATGGTGTAACTGTTGTTTTACACTTGTCTGACTGAACAAACACTCATGAAGTGCGTCTCGCGCTATAATCAGCTAATCAAGTGGCTACAGTCGGGGGTGGGGGAACGCGCCACAATGCAGCCGTGTGCTTTGTGTTGCCCCAGGTAGGTAAGTTGACTTGTGCTCAGTTTTATGGGGAGGATAAGTGCCCCTGCACACTGTGGGAGACCAAAAGATGAATTTGGCAGGTGCTCATTACACTCGCAAGGGGCTAATTAAAAAGTGGTAAACACTTTTGTTTATTCATCATTGTTTAGCCCCATCGCTCTCATGCAAACACCAAGAGGGAGCGAGTTTGTTTAAGGCATACCTGTTGTCATGTGCGTGTCATAACCTCACCGCACGTGGCGGTTCCTGCCTGTTCTTGTGTGCTGGAACATCTTAATTTTTTGAAGGGTTTTTCTTGATTGGAAACAATGCAGCAGATTCAAGTCTAGAAACAGAACAGGCTTGTTAGAGAGAAGGAGCCATGCAGAGGTGAGCGCGTCAGATTCAGGCATTCTGAAGGCCTGTTGTGCCAAATTTTGTCTGCAGTACAAAGAGGGTGAATTACAGCATCTGACTGGCTGTAATATAAGTTAATTGTCCTGAGCAGTAGTGGCCTGAAAGTAACCCTAAAAGGACTCTTCCACCTAAATTCTATGGGGATTTTGTGATTATTATTATTTTTAGTATCAATGAAACTCCTTGCTCAGATACTTTCATATATCCAGAGTTTGGAGGGTTACTTAAAGGGATATTCCGGTGTAAATTTAATCCATGGTCTAACAGACCTTGACACCGAGTAAGACTCGTTGGCCGAAATATCCTTATTCTTGTGATCTGTTAAGGATTTTGATCCAGAATTACTCGAAAAGTACACAGTAAGAGTACTTCTTATTATACATGTAAGTAGTCTATGAAGTACTTAGCTCAGTGGTATATGAATCTTGGACTACTTATGGAAAATAAGTTTTTTATTGCACATCAAATTTGGCCGAAATATCCTTATTCTTGTGATCTGTTAAGGATTTTGACCCAGGATTACTCGAAAAGTACACAGTAAGAGTACTTCTTATTACACATGTAAGTAGTCTATGAAGTACTTAGCTCAGTGGTATATGAAACTTAGACTACTTATGGAAAATAAGTTTTTTATTGCACATCAAATTTGGGTGAAATATCCTTATTCTTGTGATCTGGTCAGGATTTTGGCCCAGGATTACTCTAAAAGTACACAGTAAGAGTACTTCATATTATACATGCAAGTAGTCTATGAAGTACTTAGTTCAGCAGTGTATGAATCCAAAACTACTTATGGAAAAAAACATTAAAAAAATTCTCACGTCGTCCTTTACTTTGAAATCCAGAAGGATATCATCGTGATACCTTCAGCTCACTCCCGGGGATAATTACTGTAAAAGTATCGTATGTTTCATGGGTCTGACTGAGAGACTGCAGTCTGCCCCACAGTCACTACCAGCTGCAGCTCTTCAGAGCGGTTTCATCACGAATACCGTAAATGTTAGAAGATTCGCGCACTAGAACAGAATGTGCGGCTGGTTTGACCAAGCAAACGCGAACCACGGCTGGCTTGACCGCAGTGCCGTCCTCGCGCTTCCACCACACCGAACAGAGCAGCTCCCGAACTCGTCCGACTCTCTCCAAACGCTTCGGACGTCCGACGTTTTAGCCAGTGTGTGCCGGCCTTTACTGTCAGTCCAGCTATCTTGCAGCAACTCTGCCACACAGCGCGTCTTCTTCACGAGAGGTGACGAGAGGGGCTTTGATACTTTCGTGCGCCGAGAACGTGATAACCCTTCAGCCAATCAAATGGCAGCATATCTAAACGTGTTGCCTTGCAGGTTACACTGAAGATTGCGATGAGAGGGCACGTTGGACAAATAGTTATATACATATGCTTAATACTACGAATAAGTTTGCAAAGAACATTATATTCAATGCATTGTGTAATTTAAAAAAAAAAAAAATCGTTATATTAAAATATATCAAAATATTGGTAGGGACAACTCCCTCCCTCCCAAACTCTGGTTGTGACTTGTCCCTATCGTCCCTATGCAAACTTATGCCCATTTTGTTAACATTCAGCCACTAAATGCAGCGCTCCATCCTCCCTCTACCATTGCATTCACTTCACAACACCGCGGTTGTTCGAATCATCTGCCCTCTGAATTGGCTGTCAGTTTGCTGTAGCGAACTTTGCTAATGCTGGATAGCTAACGCCGCTATATGCTCGTAATGCTAACCTCGCTACTGCCAGCTTATGTTAATGTCAGTAACGCTAGCTAGCTGGACAACATTAGGGCAGCCGTTGATGAAACACCACGTGATTACCAACGCCGTCATACTATTGGCTGACAAACTTTGTTAGAAAGTGGAACAAACTGTTGGAATTCTTACACAGAGGTAAACAAAGCCTCATTCTGGACCAAACAAACATTGTAAAATGATTAATTCACAATCATAACAATGTTTTAAAGGAAATATTACTACTACTATACTTATATACTGCACTTTTGTACCAGCTCTGTATATGTATTGTTAAAAAAAATGATATGGCTTCATAAAGATGTTATCAATATGACCTTTAAGTACACTTTGGATGGGGAACTTTAACTTGTACCACAGTGATATTTTACCTTTCTCACGTATGACCTCTCAGTGCTTTTTACTCGAATCAGATTATGTTCCAACTTGACATCCAGTCAGACTAATTTTGGATTCTGGGTGTGTATTTTCACAGGCCGACAGTATTTTTGGGAATACCAATATCAAATCCCTTTTGACGTTTTCTTTTGAGAACAACATGCCACAGCACGGTCCACAACTGTATGACGATTGCAGCTTGAAGAGGTTTGAAATAACAAACACTTGAAGCCAGCTCATTACTCGGGTGACATTGTTTCTTCCAGGGCAAGCCTCAACTTTTCATTATTATACAACTCTGCCCATTGCTCACCCACAGGAAATTTATTACCCGCACTCAAATCCAAGTAGAGGAGACTGCATGCATTCCGTAGCCGGTTGGCTGTGAGAGAAAAGCACTTTGTGTGGAATGCCTTGTGCCAGCTGATGAGATGTCAGGTATGAAGCCACACCTCCGGAGCTTTTGACCACAGGTAGATTACTGTGGATTAATAAATGCAGGGACACAAAACCATAGCATGTTTATGTGCAGGTTCTGGTGTGATTAAGAGTCTTAGGAGCTCAGTCTGTATTTGGGCGCAGCAGTGCTTTGAGCTAAATGCTCACGTCACCATGCGAACATGCTCACAATGGCAATGCTGACATGCCAAAGTTAAGTGGGTAAAATGTTTACAATGCTTAGCTAGCTAAAACTCAACACAAAGGGCAGCTGAGGCTGAGGGGAATGTCATTTTCTTTTGCAGGTCGTCAGGTAAAGTATTGCACAAATTCAATTCTTGTCCGGACGATGGCGCAAGATGGAAAGTCAAGGGACCACCAAAGGGATCACAATACATCCTGTTGGGACCATGAATGTGTGTAGCACATTTCATGGTAATCAATCCAACAGTAGTGAAGCTATTTGGCAGATATTTAAGATTTAGTCTTCTCCTTTAAAGTGACTAGGAGGAACTTTCAGTTTTGTGTTGATTCTAGCGCCCCTTTGGACAAAAATGGAACGATCTGTTGTAAAGATCTTTGCTAGTGCGTGCCGGCGGCACGTGCATTTGTTCTGGAAGCGAGTGACAGAGGGATCGCACAACGGATCGCAATGAGGTAAGTTATTTATATGTGATTTTATATGATATATGTGATCGGACCTGGGCACAAGTTTACTGTTGAAGGTCATTAATAATCATCATTTAATCATCATAAAAACTTAGAAGTTCCTCGTAGACACTTTAAACGAAAGTGCTTGTTAGTTTAGGCACATTTAGTCATTTTTATCCTTAATAGTTTTAGTCTAGTCTTAGTCAACAACTCAAAACATTTTTGTCCAGTTTTAGTCAAAGAATGTTTCACCGAGCTGGATGCTGCGCTGTAACGTGAATAAATAGTAACTCAATGCAAGTATTTTCTTCGTGTTTGGTCTGAACGCACCGTACGTTAGAGTCCCAACCTTTCTAGTCATTAAAAAAACAACAACATTTCATCATAGTTTTTATTTTGAAAGATCTATTTTTAGGTCGCCATCATATCGACTTAGTCATGAAAAAAAAGCCGCTGATGAGCATTTTTCATTTTCGTTTTAAAAACTAAATTAACACTGTTGTCAAGACATTTCAACTGAAAGACTCCAAGAAAGTCAACCCCATGGTGGCACAAGAAGATAACTCATAAGTTCACTTTAATGAGATGAACGCACAATATGTAATTTTAGCTGCAAGGGGTCCCTCAGTTAAAGTTGTTTGACTGATGTTGAGATTCAGGTACAAAGACAGACTTTCTGGACAAAAGTCACATCGGATTCTGCTCTGATTCTGAGCTGTTTGCCGACAGGAGGAGAGCTTAGAGATTACTTTAAAAATTTCGCTATTGATCTTCACTCCTGTTTATCAACCTGACCGTAGCAGCGAGCCACGGACGTGACCACCGCTGTCAAGTGTTTACGTTCTGTAATACTGACTGGAGATGAACATGACGTTATAGAGAGGAGAAGGGAAAAAAAGGAGTGGAGTTTCCAGTGAGTGCTGAGTTTAGTGATTGACCTAAATGCAAACACACAGATACACGCACCCTCTGCGTGTCATTGCTTGCTAGCCTATGGCTAATGCATAGCAGAATAAACTGGCTCTTCGGGGCAAAAACATCTCTGTAATGTTTTAGCTTTAATGGCGTCATGGTTAGTCACACTGACCAACTTCCCACCTCATCTGGAAGTTATAACGATGCTAAAAAAATATAATGCACATGGGTTTGAATATTGTTGGAAACGTAAGTACACAACTCAACAATATATATAGCAAAGGTGGTTGTTTTTAGTCATTCTGATGCAAAGTTTTCTACAAAATTTCATGGCAATCAATCCGATAGTTGTCGAAATCTCTGACCGACGGAACAATATATCCACCCCTAAAGTCACACCGCTAGCATGGCTCACAGCGACAGCATTACGTAGCTACAACAATACATTTTTGACTTTGAAGCTTCAGTCTCCGTTTATGTCTCTGCTGTATCACAGTCCATATTCTGCTGATATTGCCTTTTTTTGCTCTGGAGTCACTCCTATGTTAATTTCCAAACTGAATCATCAATTTCTCTAGAAGCTGTTTGCATAACTGTTCTGATGCGGCCTGGGTGTGGACTGGGAAATGTACTAACCTCGGGTTTTGATCTGCACAGGGCACAGAAGAAGGCAACACAGCTGCCCTGCCGTTTGACTGTACGCCTCTGTGTTCCACGTTTGCAACATTTAAGCCGTCTTTGAAGTTTTGATTAGGGTCTGGGGGGTAAATCACAACAAATGCAGTCGTTTCAGACCGCAGAGATCTGCATTCTCATCATGCATCTTTGAAATCATTTTGAGTCAGCAGCTCCTGTGGGAACAAGTCTGAAGATAACCCATTCAGGAAGCCCATATTAGAGTCAATGAGGCAGAGTCGAGCGAAAACACAGAAAACACAGCCCCGCAGGTAAAAAATACTGATGTGAAGAGGAAGCTTGGAAACTGGCTGAATAGGCTGCCGTGCAACAAGGGAAAGGCCACGTCGTTAAATGTCGACGGGAGAAACGGGAAGAAAATGCGCGTGAATGATTTTATGTCATTGCACCTGTGACACAAGCTGCCAATCAGGCATCAGCGTTCCAAAATAAAAAAGATAGACATTCATGTTTTTCATTCAGAACAAAGAAGAAATTGAATATCTCTCCGAGCTGTTGTGAGGGATCTGCTCGCATCGTGAATTTACCTCACTCACAACAACAAAGTCGCCGGATTTGAATGGCGAGGGCCAACACGAGATAATAAACAAAACGTTTCCGGAGCTGCGACTTCAAAGCCCGGCGGAGGCTGATACACAGCAGATAGTCACAGTTGTATATCCAGGTTTTGACTCTCAGGAAACTTATGAGGCCACCCAACTATGTGTTTCACCAAACATATGTCATCAAGGAAGATAAGAAACAAGCCAAAGCAAATACGACTGCGTCACCTTTTTTTTTTTTCTTTGATTCTTTTCCTTTTTTTTTTTTGACACAAACTGCCTCACGGAAAACTCACAAAGCCTCTCATTCACGTCAGTTGGGCTGCTGATTTTCTAAAAGTCGGAACTATTTCATCAGAGCACTCTTATGAATGTCAGTCAGCTCCACCTGTGGGAAGGGAAAGTCATATCGGTGGCAGCTAAAACCTGAAGATGTGGACGTGTGATATCCCCATCCAAATGCAAAGAAATTAAAGGGACAGTTCCACATTTAGACGAGATGATTGATACCACTTTCGTGCCTGTATGGTGAATATAAAACTACATCCACCCCGACCTCCTCCCTATGCACTTCGCAGCTCTTTCTGTTTCGTTACCTGACTCCATCCTTCGATCCCTTCAAAATAACTACGCCCGCTAGAGTCTGCTGCCTAACAGTCAGTGTAAATAAGAATAAAAATCCACTTGCACAGATGACCTGTATGGTTTCTGGTGAGGCACTAACACATTGTGGGCCAAATGCTGGACTGTTTCTTTACAGTTCCTCAAGTCTCCACTGGTTGCCTGACAATCTCATGGTGACTGCAAGACTACAAGACAGGAAGTGACAGCCTGAGGCCAAGAGATAGTCTAGTTCTCGTCTAGTCGTTCTTCTTGTCGGTGAAATTGTCTTCCTTTTCCAGGTAGGCAGAATATTCCTTTTTTTCAGATTGGTTGATTTGTGGATATGGTCACCTTCTAACGATAAAAATACATTTTAGAAAGTAAATGATTTCAGTATATAGAAGTATGCAGAAACAGCAGATCTAAACTGTTGCTGCTTTTATTTTCTTCGTATTAAGAACCATTTAGCACTGAACAGAGAGGATGGGAACAAATACTTATGCCACTGTTCCTAATTTCAAGTCAAAGCATCGCACCGCAAAAGGGCCGAAACATTTGCATATCCACTTGGGTGTCATATTTCCATTGCTGCTGATCAGAGCTGGAGCCGATACATACCTGTGACTACTGTGGAGCCGTTTGAAGCAATTGTACCCTTTTCACACTGGAAAGAAAAGCCAGATGTTGGTGGCTGTCTGAAGCTGGAACGTGGCTGGTTCAGGTGCCGTCTGTCAGTGAGACAGTGTCCACGTTTAACATGAGAAGAATATGAATCAAACCATAAGCAAGAAAAAAAAAACATTCCTGTGTGTTTCTGCTTGTGTAGCCCAGCTGTTGTCTGGTCTACTACAATGTTCAGCGTTTGAATGTGAGCACAATCAGGTGTTTTCAGAGCTCTGAGCAGATATGCATCTGCGTGCTCTGGCCACGGTGCAGGGCTTCACTTCCACTGAATTGTTGGCTCAGAGCTGCCCTCTGTGTGCATACCTGTGCTTCTGCATGAGTCTCTGCATGCATGCGTCGTTCTTTGTGTGTTTGCTGCTTGCGCCTTGTACATTCGGTGCCAGGATCGATTTGTATCGCAGCGCAGAGTTCTGCCATATGCAAAAATTCCCATTAAGACAATTTTAAAACGCCTTGATTTGCTGCCAAAAGAGATCTAAATCACATCTGAAACCTTATCCTCGATCTCTCAGCACTTACATGAGCATCCAACACTCAAGAAATCAGGATTCAAGGTAAATTTCCAGAATGGCTACATGACCTCTGCCGTTTCCTAGTCGTGATTCTGATCAAGGAATGCCTCCTGCTCACCCCTGATCAACTGAGTGCATTAAAAAAGATGAGACTTCTCTTTTAAATCAGGCAGAAAGGAATGCACATTTACTCTCAGCTCGCCTTGGGGCCTTGGCCTGCACCAAACATGTTTTTTGGAGCAGAGAAAAGAAGACTGATAGCACCTACTGGGGGCTCCCACATGCGTACAACTGTATCCCAAACTGCTTTCATGGCACACTTCCCAGTTCTCCTATAAGAATGATTTTTTTTTATTGGCCTCATACACAAATGATTAACAAATTGTAAACAGTGATGCCTGAAATGTGCTAGTAAAAGGGTAGACTGCACAAAATGCCCCGTAATCAGATTTGTCTTTATTTACTTTCAGATTACTTTGTCTGTAAATGTGTAAAAAATGTGGTTAAGGGGACAATGTATGAATTGAATTCTAATTCACTTTGCAAATGCTGTAATGCTATTGTCATAAATTACCCTATAATTAGTTACCCTCGATGACGGTTTGATGCTAATCTCACAAAATACTGATTCTTTTCTCCGGAGCTGACTTTATAATCCTATAATGAATCTGTCCTTTAATTTTAAAGTCAAAAGACGTACTGTCATTGCTGTGTGTGTGTGTCTGTGTGTGAGAGAGTGTGTGTGAGAGAACACATGCATGCAAGTGGAGGCATGAGTGTGTCTGCACACTTTCTTTCACCGACTTTTCTGACATGTTTCGCCTGCTGCTTTGCTTTTCCTGTGTGTTTCCTTTCAGCATTAACAACAGAGTCGTCAAGACGATGCCCACAGATTGTATCAGGGATACTTCATGCAGTGTTGTTCTGGTGGACTCAGCCCAAACCAAAATATTCACAGCTCAATAGACCCTCTTCCAAAGGCTGTAAGTGAGGTAGAGGAGGCAGGTAACCTCCCAGGCACTGTCACTGCTTTAATGAGCTCTCACAAAGAAAAAGCACAAGTTCGCCCAGAAATGAAAAGAATTCAGTCTTCATGTGGTCACCCTCATGCCCACGGAAAGTCAGGTGAAGTTTCGTAGTCCACAAAACATTTTCGGAGCTTCACAGCAAAACAGCGCTGCAGCTTCTCCGAAACAACATCAAGTAGATGGGGACTTATCCGGCGTAATCCAAGCATCTGAAAGCCCAGACGTTATTTAAACCCTCACGATCGAGCTTGTGCACCAACTTCAACCACGATTTTAGCTCAGCAGCTACAGAAAATATTTCAGCTCAAGAAACGGTGTGAATAACATCTTTTCAAATCAATTTGAGATCTCGACTTCTGTGGAGACTTGGACCAAGCCAGTCGAGCTGAGTGGAGCCTTTCTTTCCCCCATGTTTTTTTAATTGTTTTTTCACGTTTTGAAACAAGTCCCCATCTTCCTCAGTTGTTCACGAGAATGCTGCAGCGCTGTTTTTGGCTGTGAAGCTCCAGAAATGTTTTGTGGACTTAGAAACTTCCCCCAATTTTCTATTGGCTTGAGGGTGAGTAGATAATGACTGAATTTAGATTTTTGGGCAAACTTATCCTTTAAGCTTGCCAGGGAGGAAAAAAAAGAAATCTAGTCTAATGAAAGACTACCTTAATGAAACAATGAGTAAGGTTTTCCTCAAATTTGGGAATACCCTCTCTCATTAAAGACTCTTAACTGAGATCCATCTCCCAAGCCATCTGATTCATCAGCTACAAAAATATGCCAGAGCAAAGCGGGGGATTCACAGTGACACACACACACACGCACACAGTCAATTAAAATAGACTTGTGTTCATGGGAATGACTGGAATACTGAAAATAACAGGGATACAACTTAATATGTTGTGTGTTTTATTCTGATCTTAGCATCGGATCAATGATGCTGCCTCTAAATGAGCAAAAGCCCCGATGACAAAAGTTGAAAAGCTTCTTCAGCTTAGCCTTAACCTTAATAGTGGCACTGTGGGGACACCTAACATAGAATTAAATGCAATTATGAAAAAATGTTTCCAACCCAAGAGGTGCCTGTGAGAGGGAAACCAAGAGGAGCTGTATTCATTTCACACAGCCCCGGGTGCTAAGAGGATATGGCAGTCCTTTTCATATTGGCAGCTGTTTGATCAGACTAACAGCGCTCCTTAGTCGTACCATAGCTGCAGGTCTGATCTAAACTCCTCATCAGATTCAAAGGAGACACCGCGTCTCCAACGCACTCCAGGCTCTTTCCATAAACACAGCTGAATTATTCCTTTGAGCGCTCCTGCTTGATACCGGCCTCCATTTTCTTCCAGAGGGAGTCTCAACACCCAACAAAGCTCACAGCCGTAGATGCGTTTCACAGGGCCACAGTTATATCTTGCAGCAAGGGTGTGAAATTGCACCGTGAGGGCATCTGATAGCTTGTAGATCATTCGTGGCTGATAGTCTTCTCAGTGCATTGTGGGAAAATAACAGGGAAAGTGGAGGGCAGCGAAAGAAAGAGAGCGAAAGAATTCACCACAGACGCTGACAGTGAATGGAGGTGTAGTCAGCATGACTCTGTGTTGTTGTGCGCTGATCGTGGTTATCAGAGCCGTAGTAGATGGCCGATAACCGAGGTGTGGTGTTGTGTAAGTGTATATGGGTGTGTGCGTGTGTGTGTGTGTACGTGCGCGTGTGCGCCGGTGCGATCTGAGTGACTGCACAACAAAGAGTCTGAATGGATTTAGTCAAAGCTCAAACGCTGATGCAGCTGCATTCCGGGAGGTTTATGATGTGAAACACCAAAGGAAAGGAAACAATGATCACATTCATGAGATGTCATTTTCTTCCACTTTTATCTGAGGAATTTGTTGAGCTTTTTTCCTCCTTTTTTTTTTTTCATAACATAATGTGTCCACCTTATCCAAAGTGGGCCTTTGTTAGAAGTCTTTGTTTGAAGAACTTGACCTCATTCTCACTAATAAGGTGCAGGTTAGTTGCCTCTACAGCAGCATCCACCCTTACATGTACTATAGTTTTGTACACAAAACTTAAAATAAACCTTCTTTTTTTTCGGTTAAAGTCCCCCTCCACTCAAATTTGTTAATTTTTCTCCAACTTGAATGTTTGACTGTGCTCACATTACATCTGAAATAAAAGAGCTGTACCTGCTACCATGAGTTTGTGACATCACAACTACTTTGGAAGCCTATTACGGTCAATTATACAGTTTACATAAGTGTAATGGCGTGGTGTAGTCTGTAGGTCCTAAAACCCGGAAAGCATTTTTGCACATACGGTTCCCTCGTGTCAAAGTCCTATACGTTTTTTAATAGTTTTTTGGTTAAATGCCTGAAATAAGGTCTTGAGATATTTACAAGTTTTGTTCTATGACATAAAATACATAATTAAATGTCCCACAATTTAAAAACGGTGGTTGCTAACAGGTGGCTAAATGAGAGCACTGACATTAAACGTCATCACGCCGAACACGGAGACTCATCCACTCACTCGTCCGTCTTTACAGGCCGACTTTAGTTACAAAGTGTTATAACGCTAATTTTCCAACTTGATTTTCCTACAATAATTGTGTAGTAAGACGCTTAGTGATGGTGAAGTTTAAATCATGCAACCGCAATTTAGTCTGTTTATATCCTAAAAATTAGCTTTTCACTTCTAGTGATTTAATTTACGCTTTAAAATTTTTTATCAGATTTTCAAGCGATTTTAAGAAAAAAAAAATGTTTTAAGAATTAATTTGCTGATGGAACGTAACAGGATTTGTCAAATTCGTTGCTGTTTTGCCTTGATATTTGGGTTAGTGTACCTGCAGATTTTCACAAAGTCATCCTATTGTGCCTCAGTTTATTAATTGGCTAGAGAAAAAAAAGTAATTAAAAGTAATTGGTTACCTTTAAGGCAAAATCAGCTTTGGCTCCAATACTTGTTATGTCACTGTAAACCCTTAAATGCTTCCTGATGATGCATTTTCACAGGCAGGACATTTGTTACTGAGACATGCTCATTATTTAAATGGGAAGTGTGAGAAACATGTGAAGACTCATATGCAGGGTTGAATTACAAACTTTTATTTAGTTGTTTTTTATTTTCATAAACCATGTTTTATGGTTCGAGACTAAAACAAAGATGCACTTTTTGTGTTCTTGTAAAACCCCTGAAGACATTTGCACTCATCCGTGAGATGACACAAACTGGGCCCTCCATGTTGCTCTCATGGCCCCAATTATAACATCTCACAAAGGAAAGAGCAGAAAGCCACTAAAGGTTGTTCGGTGGTACTGGTCATCCCAAACTAGTCCCACCAAGTTGTACTGAAACAACATCTCCCGCTTCTAACTGCAACACTGCCCCATTGGATGCATTGTCCTCAGCATCTGTAGATGTGGTGTGACGATCACCTGCAGTAACCACATGATTTCCGTTCTTGATAAGATCCAGTCTCGTGTAGCTTCCATCCGAGTGTGCTACATGGCCAGTAAATCTGAAGTAATACACTCCTCTGACCGGTGCACTGAAGTAACCTAAAACACAGACAGAAAAGAACAATCACAACTGATAGAAGCGAAATTAATAAGATTTCTCAAATGAAATAAGCCTCATCAGTTTATACCTGTGTGTGGGTTGTAGTGGTTTCCAATGTTGGTTATAACATTTCTGTAGATGAGATGAATAATATCTGTGTTTTCTGTGTTGCCTTCACCAGACGTCAGAAGGGAGGCAGAAAAAGCCACCTTTTTCACTGCGGCAAAATTAAAGGACAGCACACGATTAAATCTGAATTACATTCTGTACTTCCTGTACACACTCGCAAAAAAAGCGTAAATGATTTACCTGTGTTGGTATTTTGAAGTTCCTGCACTGCCGCTCCTTGTCCTGAAATCAGGAGGCATATGTTTATAACTTTATGCCCGCAATTAACCACATAGATCATAAAAAACAAACAAAAAAACACCTTTACCTTCCTGCTGTTTCTCCAGCTCTTCCACTTGATTTTCACTGATCGTCAGTCTTTGCATTAGAGAGCTGAGATTCTGCTGAGTGACTGCAAGCTCCGCACCTTGCGCTAACATGACAGACAGATGTGACAGAATTGTGGGATTATATTGTAAAGGTTTACGAGATTAAGTGATAATAAACAAAATTCATGTATTGTTGGGTGCAATGTTTACCGTTATTCTCCCTCTGCAGTTCCTCCACCAGGCTCTCAGCAGTGGTCATCCTGGCCTCCATGGCTGGAAAAGAGTCCTTATGTAATATGAGCTGCATCCATTTTGTTATAAAGTGAGTCCTTTATGAAAGTGTACCTGTATTCTCTGTCATGAGCTCCTCCACCAGGCTCTCAGCAGCTGTTACTCTGGCCGTCAGATGCCTGAGCTCCACTTTCTGCTCCACCACCATGTCTCTCAGATACCTCAGCTCGGCCCAGATGTCGGACTGAAGCTCCTGCGCTTGCTGACCTCCCTCACCTTCAGTCGTGGGCCTCGGGGTCCGAGCCTTCTCTTCCCCGCTCTCAACAGCTTGAACCGAGATATCATTGTTAATATTGGTTGTCTGAGCTCTGCAAAGAGAACAGAGTATCAGCACAAGCAAGAAGACCAAGGGAGACTTCATCTTCGTTTGGAAATGATAGCCTAGGTGCTCTGTTTGCTGTCTGTGGCACAGTTGTGTACTGGAACGGGCATTTATGGGTAACTCAAAGGTCAAATGTGTCAGGTGATGTGTCAAAGTTGTGAGGACGCACACCTGTAACTTAGAGATATAATCCACGTGACTGAGACAGAGGGAGGGTTGGAGCAGTGACTGTGACTCACACAGATGATGAGTGGGTGGTTGAGTTGTATCTTGGAGTCCTGCCATCATTTCATCAGCTGATCTGAATGTTTTGATTTTGGCAAACTGTTTCTTTGTTTAGTTATTTTACGGAGTAAAAGTTACAGACATCTTTTTAAACACGCGTTAAAGTGTTCCTTCAAATGACAAAGAACGAGACACACAGTAGCCACTTTATTGAGTACGTCTTTGAAATCAATCAGGTTCAGCCACAAACATCATGTAACTATGTATGTTTCATTCAGTAATTAAAATGTATTTATGCATATTTCTATGTATGTATGTGTGTGTATTTATGAATATATGTATGTATGTATGTATGTATGTATGCATTTTATGAATATATATTTCTATTTATTTATATGTGTCTATATATTTTATCCATGTCGTCCAGTGATGGGAAGGTCGCTGCCTCGAATCCCCAGCTCCCCCGGCTGCATGCTGAAGTGTCCTTGAGCAAGATCCTGAACCCCAAAATTGCTCCTGATGAGCGCTTTGAGTGGTCAGTAGACTGGTAAAGCATTATAGAAATGTAAGTACATTTACCATTTATGAATATATACTTTCATTGATATATGTATGCACATACGTATGTATAGGTTTATTTATTAATATGTACATATTTGTGTGTATGTTTGTTTGTACATATTTGTGTGTATGTCTGTTTCTATACATTATATTTATTCATGTATGTATGTATATAAACATATATATTTTTCTGTATTTAGACAGACTTTTTAAAAACCTCATCAAATAGAGCCAATTATAGACTGTTTGGGTAAATCAAGTATAGAATTTATTTAACATGAGCTGTGACTTATTTTTTGTGACGTGCATTAACAGCACCCTGAGCATGTCACTGTCCACCCTGTGTCAGACAGGAAAACAGATCTGACAAGACTCAGAGCTCTGTCTCGGTCATACCTTTGAAGTGACACTGTTTCAACATGATGAGACTTTCCACTGGTGCTCCGAGGCTTTTTTTTCCCCCCTCGCTGTCAGCCAGAAAAATGGCCATACTGTATGTCAGGTAAAGTTTTCCAGAATGGATCTGTGAATATCTTAAACGCCTCGAGTGCAAACGGGCATCCTCACAGTCCCCTAGGCTACCTGCGAGTCATCGTGAAGGGTTAGGGAAATTTCCCACTGCTGCAAGACCATTATCTGGGCGTGTTGCTTGTGAGTCATAAGCGTGTGCATCAGTGACAAGTTAGACAATTAGACAGAAATAACAACAAATCAACCTGTCGTTAAAAAAATATTTCTTGAAGGGTATAAAGTGCAGTGAATGACATGATTTATGCTGATTGCTGCTTGTGTCTATGAATAAGAATATTGAGCAGCTGTCAGTCAGAACGAGGCAGCTCACGGCCACATGCAGCAGGATTTAAATACACAGGCATCAATCTTTCTAACAAAACACTGAGTGAGAATGTTGTCTTTAGTGCGGCAGATAAACTCTGCGGTTTCATATCTAATCATTCAAGTTGTATTTTCTTAAAACCACCTCTCAGAATGCTGTGTTCAACGCTGCTTTTGATAAATGACAGACTTGTCATGAAACGACTTTGCTGTAGGGGTAAACACAAACAAATGTACATATATATCCAACGGAGGATTTAAAGAAGAGTTTTTTTGGAAAGAGAACACAGGGTTTTCTTACCCTGGTGCCGGAGGGGGCAGAGATAAAGAGAGTAATAGTTAGACTGCGGTCACATTGGTATGCAGACAGCCATGAAAGCAGCGCAGTACCTGTTGCATCTTGCAAAATTCATTTGCTGAATATTGTGAAATTTCACAGCTTAAATTGGGGAGGCCCTTTTTTTATCACAACTCAATGGATTGGTGTTACAGTCAGATAAACACGATGATTTGCAATTCCAGATGATCTGCTGATATGCACCAGTTTAGTTATGCATCATCAGTGTTATCAGTAACATCATCAAGCAGACGACAGAAAAGATTTAATTATGATGGGTTGTTTTTGGCAGCAATAATTTAATTAAATCTTTTAAATATCAGTATAAAGAAAGGTGTGCACACCCTGTAGAAACTTTGTAATGCTTATTTTTAGACTTTTTTGCGTGATATTTTGAATGCAGTTTTGTCAGATTTGGATAACAATATATTTGTAAGATATGTCTGTTTTGTTTTGGGGAAGAAACAACAATGTTGATGTCAAAGATGTCTTTGTATTTCATTGAAAGAAGGGCAAAAAACAACTGCACTGAAGGCTTTTTCTCGATTGAAAGGATGTTTTTGCTCAAGAGCTTGATTCATCAACTGGCACCGCTGGTCGCACTCCACTACATCATATGGTCTGTGATCTGATTGGTTGGTGATGGTCAGATGGTTTGTCCGATCACCAGCCAAGAATTTTTTGTGCCCGCCTTTCTCCAGAAAGTTTCCAAGGAAGATGTCTCGGATGGTTCTCTGTAACAAGTTATCTGGTGCGCATAGTTTCAGGACAAATCATCCAATAGTTAAAAAAGGGATGATGCTGATATGGATCAGTACGTCCGTCCCTTAAAGGAGACCTGTTGTGAAAAGTTAAAATGGCACAATGTAGTTTTGGAGAACAAATTCAAACTCAGAATATTAATATTTACAATATTAAGGAAAGTAATGACACAAACTCAGAAATATTGAATGTCTAAATAAACAAGCTGTTCTCAGAGGGAAATAAGGTCCCCAGAACACAGTTTGAAGCTAGACAGGTGGCAGGGTCCGCCAAGTATAAACAAAGTAAAACAGCATGAAATTGTGTTGTCCTTAAAGGTCAGCTTGTTTATTCAGTTTATTCAGTTATGAAAACAAAGAGAGTTTGTTTATTTAGTTTGTTTTGGCATAAAAAAATAGATCTTCTCTTCTGATAAAATGTTTTAACCCAAAACTACATGCACCTACATGCACCTTTAAAAAAAAGCCAAAGTCTGCACCAACAGAAGCCCACAGAAAACACTGCTCCTGAAACGCCTCGTAAGTTGTCCCATCTTTAATTCTGTGACTTTGTGACATCACACTACATCACCACACATTTGCATGATTTATGCCGAGCAGCTTGTTTGGCATGTAGGAACTGATTTAGCACAGCTGCTCTGTTGTTGTTAGTGATGTCGGTTTAGGCGTGTGTGTGAGCTGACCAATCAGAGGAGACTGGGTGTTCAGGAGGAGGGGCCTTAAATAGACAGGAGCTAAAACAGAGCGTTTCAGACGGAGGGGTAACATAGAGCTGCAGCACTGGACAGTACGTGAAAACTGATGTGTTTTTTGAGCACTAAAGCATGCACACCTATTTTAGTTGTACACCTAAGATAAAATTAGCAACCTGAAAATGAGCATAAAATGTCTCCTTTAAAAGGTAATTTTTCATATATTTTTATTAAGGTTTATCTATGAATCTGTTTATGTTTTGTTTGAGAATCAGTAATGTTAACTTTGGGTCTACTTTTTATCTTATAGTTTCCCTCAGTGGAGTTTGCTGGGTCATAGCTTGATTTTAACAAGTGACCAAAACATGTTACATTAAAAGATAAATACTGTGTATATATAGGATAGCTTAAAAGCTTAAAAACCTAAGAATATAAAACCAAAAACTATCATCATGAGCAAGAACATTTTTTTTTTTTTTTAATCATTTCGGCAAATTGACCCTTTACTTCACACATTTCACACTATACAGCCCTACAAATACAAACCCTAATTGTGCATGAGCGAATACAGTACATCCAGAGAGTTAAAAACATGGTTTGTGGTGTCAAAAGTCACACATGCCAAACATGTCTGGCATTACATTCTGTCAAAATTGCAGTTAACAAGGCAGCGCATCATCTGTGGCTCCTCTCCCATTGGTCAGAGCGTCGACCTGTGATTAGGACTCCAGTAAATCTTCCCACCCAGGGAGCTTGGGAGAAGAGCTTTCCGTCAGGTCAACTGACTCCTACAGGGATGAGGCTCGCTTTCCCCTGTATCTGCCCCCGAGGCTGAATCTCATACTCTAACCTGGATCTCTTCCTCCTGGCCTTCTCACAGGTCAGACTGGAGGCAGAAATACAGTTTTTATGGGCTTGGTTAGGTTCTTCTATGCATGTAGTCTGATCAAAAAGGTGGAATATTAGGGATGTGGTACAATATGTGCTGAAGTGTGATGCGATGACACCGAGGCAGAGCGCTCAGGCGCCTCAAAGTGACAGGCAACCTTACATACCTTCCTTCATTCTCCTCTCAGGCAAATTCCTCTCTTGCTGTCTCTGTCTATGTTTCTCAACTCTTCTTCGCTCATTTTTTTGCTCTGGTTTTCCACTGCAGTCAAGCTTTGGACTTTCCTTTCTTGTCCTATAGTTTTTTTTGTTGTTGTTTGTTTTAGTTTATCCTGTCGAGGTTCAACCTTACAGGTATTTTAATCTGTGCCCTGTGTCTTTACATTACCAGCTCCCAGGACAGATAATGGAGACCCACCCATGGTAATCATACATCTTGATAAACTCAACTATTAAAACTATTTTTCTTTATAGACTGCGCTCTCAGGCATCACTATTGTCTCCTTATGTAATTGGGGTCACCTGTCAGTCACACCCCATCGTCAATATAATGGCTTATGACAGCAACGTTGACACATAACATAATCCACAATAATAACTCTTTCTGTGGCACAGACTATTTATCACTCCACGAGCTGACCAATCACACTGCTGTGCTCCGAGGCCCACTCCCTACCCAGCCAATCATGGTGAGCAGTGGGAGGCCAGAGGTTGAGCCTGTGCACCCTGCACACCGCTAGCTACTGTATGAAGTGGGCCTGACTGCAGGTAGTTAGCCTCAGCCTAATCTAATGATGCATACTTCCCCCTGTTTATGGCAGCCGGGGAAGAGGGAGCGCTAGCCTGTGCTTGTCTGCTGCTGAGAATGCCCATTAACGCTGTTTTCCCCTCAGGTGATGACCACCTGAGCTATCAAAGACAAGCGTGTCTGTAACGCCACCACCCTCCCCACCCCCCTCCTCCCTCTCTCATCACACTCCATCCCCACCCCGCCTCTGCTCCGACCTCCACCCAGACACTTGCTGTACAGTCGATTGCACAGTAGATTGCGGTTGTTTTTCCCTCCAAAAGCTGCGTTTTTAAGGGGATCATCCTCATCATCTTCGTGATCAATCGATGACTGCATGACGTTTTGTATCCACCTACAATGCAATAATCATTTTTCATTGTATTTTTTAATCTATAATTATATGAATATTTCTTTCGGATTATTGGAAATACAAAGGCAATGTTTCCTCACTCCCCTTGTGAGGTATCTACTATGTCAGTTTTGGTTTTATTCACACTGTGAGATTTCTACCACTCCTTGGATGCAAAGGAAGTGAGGGGGATTCTGCTGGTCGTGCTTCAAACTGAGAAATTTTACAGCAAACTCTCATAACACAGAGACTTAAAGGGGAACAGTTGAATGGCCATCCTTTATGGGGGATCCGTCCTCTTCTTGACGCTTCTTCAATTGTTTCATCTGTTGAATTTTTTTTTTGCCTCAATTTATAATTATGAAATTAATTTTGGATATACATTTAATTGCTATAGATAAATGACTCCAACTGTTTTTTGATTGGCTCCTTATAAACCTTGTTTTTCCTTATTGCGGATCAGGAGTCAGATTGTAAAACCCCTGTAGAGAAATTTGTGATATTGCCTTATACATACAAAAATGAAGACACTTTCTTTTTCCTTTATCATTTCTTTATATTTATGGTTTTATTAAGGGCAAGTGTGTAGGATTTGGTAGCATCAAGGTTGCAGGTGGTGAGGTTGCAGACTGCAACCAACTAAATACCCCTCAACACATCCTTCCCTTCCAAGCATGCAGGAGAACCTAGGTTGACCGCAAAAAAACAAAAAAAAAACAAGAAAGAGCTTCCTAGATCCTACACACTGGACCTTTAAACTGCTTGAAGAAGAGAGGCAACAGGAAACGAGGAAAGAAAAATTGATAAAGAGGTGAGGAATGGTACACATGTCCACACCCTGACTCAAATTCACCATTTACCCTTTCATCACAACCCACACACACCTTGGCCAACTTTAAATGCTTGTACTAAATAGCTGCAGGTCAAACAAAGTTCTGTAAACTCTACCCAGTACCAACATGTTGTTTTGACCCAGTCTTAGAGTTATTATTTATATTGCTGGTTGGGTTATTTAACCAAACTAATATCATTTTGACCCACTTTCAGGTTTTACTTTAAAACTGTCAAATATAAACTGTTAGTTGAACAAAACAAAGTGAGGAGAAAGGAAAGACATATCATTTACAATCACTGGCAGATGCTGACAAATAGTCCTCTGTTTTCAGCAAGAATAGAATAAGAAAACAACTCGCTCAGGGTCATGATCTTCTACCGACTGACAGGTAGAAGAATTTCCCAGACGGCCCCTCAGATCCCTGCAGTGAATTTAATGCAGCATCATACCATTAACGGTCCATGTGTAATTCAACTTACTCGTTTAATAGTTCGCCATCAGTGGATATTTGCAAACTGTGACACTGAGGCTACACTGCAGGCCTCGTCTTAAATACAGTGACTGTGGCACTATATCTGTCTCTGCTGTAACTCTGCAGCCCTATTACCCTCTTACAGTCCCTCTTCCTTTGTCCAGGAGATTTCAAGACTTCCTGTCAGTGTCCCTGTGCGTATCTTCCCCTGTCTGCGATGCGTGATTCACTGTCCCTGAAACACAGCACCACCTAATCTCGAAGAGCAGATAAAGCTAATTAGGGGAAAGAGACATCAATCACAGCTCGAGGGCTCGTTATGCATTCTACATACCAATAGTGGCATCGCAGAGGCTGGGTGTGTTTGAAACCTTGAGTCAGTCGCACACACATAGCTATTATTATGAGTTATGTCGGGAGGATCGTCTTTGACCTGAAGAATGAGAGGGAGCTGAATTGAAAGTTTCCTAACCAACCAGCTATCATTATTGCTTTCGACAAACAGGGAGCGAGGGGCTAAATTTAGACCTAGAAATCAGTCTCTTTTGTTGAAATGACCTTCGGCTTCGATTATAACTCATCTGAGAGACCAGAAAGCTGGCGAGCAGCTCTGTTTTGGATGTGCGACATGCATTAATACATCTGTCACAGAGACACACACACCCTTTCCCATGATTACAGCAGGTCCAGGGGGTTCACTGAACTCTGAGCAGGGGCAGAAGGTCAGCTTATCACTCAAATTAGAGCTTATTAAAACTGAAAATGATCTTAAAACTCTTTTAAACATTGATGGGCTCATATTAATGAAAATTACGTGCACCTTCCCACGTGTTGTTTAAGACTGTTCAGTTGTGTAAGACACCAGTGCTGCCTTGGAGGGAAGCCAGAACTTTCAGGGTGCAGTACTGTCTTCATCCTGTAGGTGGGAGTGCAACTCTTTCTATGTTGCAACCTACAGCAGATGGAGATGAGCTGAGTTTGCGAGACCTAACACATAAAATATAAGAAGACTGCAGTCATTTTTATTTCAGAAGTCAAACACTACACAATCGTTGCTTTAATCAGCCATCATTAAATGTGTTCGTGCGTCAATCGGCCGTGAGCTGGCGGATGACGCTCGCGTTGAGCTCACTAGCGAGGTGTGAACAGGTATGTAAATAGGCACGGACACTTACTGTGTGACATGCCCTGACAAGAATGGATTATATTCTTTGAAAACTTCACTGAGAAGTAATGTTCTCTATAGACAGTGCACAAGCAGGTATTAGTCGTATATAAAGTGAGAGCTACTGAGGAACGATTAGGAAACAAAACCACAGTTAATATTCCTCCTAATAAATAAAGTTGAGCCGATACTCACCAAACCACATAGTTTTTTGTTTTTGGTTTTTTATATATTTTACTAAAATACTTTGCTGCTTGTGAATCTAAGCATAAAAAATATGATACATCCATCCATAATGTGCCTGATACAAAAAAAAAATACACCATATAGAGTAATATAAAATTATATAATATAAAATACTTCCAAGGACAAAACATAAACAGCAGCAGACAGAGTGGACGAAGCACCGTGACGGGAGAGAGAACAATTTCCCCTGCTATCAAATCACACATCATCATCGTGGTCGTCGTCATCATCATCATCATCATCATCTGATAACAGAAAAACTGGGATACAAGTGTCTCAGTTTGGAAAAAAAACAAAAAAGAAAAAGAGGCCGGGGAGATGTTAGAGGCCATCTGTTATGATTCTTATGCTTTACTCATGTCTGGTTAGGATAATCAAAACAAAAGCAAATTGTTTCCTTCTGCCGGGATAATAAATATCTCCGCACATCTGAAGCTATTATTTTTGGACGCAGGTTTTTTTAATGGCTTTCTGAGAATGTGGAATGTGTTTTTCATGGGCTTTCTGAGGCATGGAAATGAATGAGACGTACTGTATGTTTAAGCAAATCGAGTGAGAAATTAAAAGGAACAAAATCATTTTGACATTACAGGGTTTTTTCATGCAAACGCAGCGAAAAAATAGAAACTGACACGAAAAAAAAAACTGTCTGAATATTCCACTAAGTCTTACAGCAATCTTTTTTTTTATATTAACTTCAACTGGACAAAAGCGAGATTAACTACTCAACACTGACGTTGTTAAATAGTGATGTAAAAAAAAAAAATCCTCATGAAGTGAATTAAGGTCCATAGTGGCCACGGCACGCCTCCAACAGTTAGAGCGGGTTGCCGGTTATGAAGACGTAGATCCGGGCCTGGAACGTGGTGAACGTCCCCTGTCTCCAAAGCTTCATCTCCACATTGATAAAGAAATCCCTCGGACCTTCAACCTGTCGATGCAGGTACACGGCGCCCGTGTAGGCGTTCAGCTTCCGGGTGCTGAAGTAGTTCTCCTCGTTCCCCTGCGTGATGCTGACGATGACGTTGTCCCCCGAGTAGGCTGGGGACGGTCCGATGCGGAAGATCTGGGCGGGGATGACGATGTTGGACTGGAAGCTGAGGTAGTAGTAGGTGATTCTCAGAGGAGTGTTCTGACAGTCCAGGTAGTTGGGACAGCTGATCCGCTCGCAGCGCCTGCAAGGGAAACAGGGAAGGAAAGGCGGCTTTACTTGTGCAGCACTTTTCAGCATCGGGGCGATTAAAAGTTCATTGCGTGAACTGTCTTCCAGGGAGAGATTTTAAGAGATGGTGATTTAAGATTTCAATTATCTAACCTCACATGAACCATAAAAACCGAACAGAGCTGACTGCATCACTCACGTGTCGGACACTTTGCGGTAGTTTGGCGGACAGCTGAGGGAGAGGCAGCGGTACCCTCCTTGGATGTTGTAGCAGGTCTCGGCTAGAGAGCAGTTATGGGCCCCCGTGGTGCACTCATCAATATCTACATAAAACACACAGTTAATGCACGAGGGCCGGTGTACTGCCTGCAGCTGAGGAAGTAATGTGTTAGTCACGGGACGATTGGAAGTTTGAGGGAAAGCCTCGGCGCCTTAAACCGTGTAAGACAAAAATGAGTCCTTGTGGGGGGGAGAGAAACTGCTCAAGTAAAAAAAAAAAAAAATTAGTGAGACAAGATTTTTAGTCCAATAAAGTTTTATAGCCTGTGTAATTACTGAGCCACTGTGAAAGTACCAATTATATTTATCTGAGCATAGCCATTACTATACAGTCTTTGTGGAGCGAATGGGTGCAGAGACATTTTATTAAAATCTATGTCAGAGCAGAACTCAGTGAGGTACGGTGCGGCGAGTGGATGCATTTCGTCGGTTCTGGGTTCACCTCTGCAGGAGCGTCCGTTTGGAGACATGGTGTATCCATTTTCGGGACATGCGCACTGGTAACTCCCGGGAACGTTCACGCACTTGTAGGTGCACAGGTGGCCGATGCTCTGGGAACACTCGTCGATGTCTGGGGGCCACAAGGAGGAAGCAAATCACGTGAGATTGATCCGTGAACTTGTCCGAACACAAGTTTGGTGCAAAATTCGGTATTTGTGACGCGTGACGGAGCGAGGCCCCACCTTCACAGGTGTTCCCGTCCTCCCTGAGGTAGTAGCCCTGTCTGCAGTAGCACTGGTAGGAGCCGTAGATGTTGGCACACTCCTGACTGCACGGGCTGGCCAAACACTCGTTCACATCTGGAGATTAGTGGTTAGAGCTCATTACTGTCACAATTCACCTGATCAAAGGATTTTCAATGTTTTTTCTCCCAGCATATAAACAAGATGTTGTTATTAAGCCAATTATGTTTTTACTGGTTTGCGCTTGAAGGCATGGCGTGGTGTACAGAATAATGCACTAATACCACTGAGCGTCATCTCTCTTCAGCAGTAAGCTGCACAGTGGCCAGCCTTTAAAAATCGGCTCAGTCTAGGGTATCTAGTTCACACGCACAAGCCCGGTACAACAACAAACACACACGGGCATATTTTCACGCACAGATTCACAAAAACACACGACCACATGCACCGACATGCACACGTGGATGCACACACACACTCTCCTCTCCCACACCCATGCAGGCAGACATTAACACACACCTTCACAGTTCTTGCCATCGCCGGATAAGCGGAAGCCAGAGGTGCACGAGCACTCGTAGGAGCCCGGGGTGTTCTCGCAGGTCTGGGCACACAGGCGTCCCGGGTAGCGCCAGCACTCATTTACATCTGAGGGGAAGAAGCAGTGTCATCAAACCTCTGCGAGTGTGTATTGCGCTTCACCCATGTGTGCAGGTACATGTGTGCAGCCGAGCGTGAGCGCGTCCGCCGCCCTGCGCTGGGCCGCGGACGTGTGCATGCCCGAGCGTGCTTGTGTGCGAGTCAAACGAGAGCGCTATGCGAGGGGACCAGCTGCCTGCCGATAGTCTAAACACTTGAGCGGAGTCCATTATCATGAGAGTCACAACACGGTGAATCACAAACAGAGGGAGCAGCGGCAGCAGCGGGGGCAGAAGAGAGAGTCCTCTGCAGCAGGAGACGTGATCGGCCCAGTGGCTGCTGCGGGAGCGGGGTGGGAAGCAGCAGCAGCAGCAGCCGCCGCAGAATAATAATCAGGAGCAGCAGAGTGGGTAGGCGAGGAAGAGGGTGTACAGTAGTGCGAAAGAGTGGAGAAGTAATGGAGGGCGAAAGGGGAGGGAAGGCGAGAGAGGGCAAAAACTTGTATAGCATGTGTACTGTGACGTGTGTGACATCCAACATACCTACACACATCCTCCTGAATGAGTCATACTGGTAGCCTGTTTGGCATTCACAGCGATAGGAGCCGGGCAGATTGTGGCACAGCTGGCCCTCTCCACATCGGTGCAGACCGCCCTGACACTCGTCCACATCTACATGACGAACGTGAGGAGGATGGAAGAACCCATAAAAAAGACAATGATAACGTTCAGCTGCCACCAATTCATGAAGGGATATGATTGTTTTTCTTTGCTCAGCTGCTCCCTTCCTTAATGTATATCAAATGAAAAGATTACACGTTTTTTCTGGTGTCACAGTTACAGATCATACCGATACACCTGGCTCCGTCGGGGCTGGCGTGATAGCCACGGCTGCATATTATCTTCCTCTGGCACCGGTAGGATCCCACCGTGTTGATGCAGTTAAATGCGAGGCTGCAGGGCTGGGCCCCAGCGCCACACTCATCAATGTCTGTTACAGAGAGAGACAAAGACAGAGAGCGATGAAGATGAAGAAAGACAGACAAGGAAGAAGAAGAAGAAGAAGAAGAAGTAGAGGGAAGACCCAGAGAGACCAGAGGGCAGCTCTTTAGCAACGCTGTGAAATCAAAGCCCACATCACACGGCCACATTCCCTCGGATAGCTTTGTTGTACGTGTGTGTCTCTGACATTTTCTCAATTTTCTCATTTCTCGGAGCATTTCTTTTACACATCTTTTACAGGGGCGTCGGCTGCCTCGACATGCCCCAGTTCCTGCCCCTGGGGGCTAATTCCACAGTATCAGTTTGTACTGGAGGCGGACAGAGGATTGGCTTTTATCCACCCCTCCGCAGCCCCTTACAGCAACCTCTCTGATCTCCTGTCTGTGTGGCATTTAACCCCCTCTCTGTCACTGCAGCCGCGCTGATTCACCTGCATGGCGTGCGTGTACACAGACTGTGATTCACCAGTGGGGACATTTCGTGCTCGGTCTGGTTCATTTTCTTCTGCGTGTGAACAAGATTGGGAATGTCCAAAAACCAAAAAAAAAACATCACTGACTGCATGGTGAAACAAGGCTGAAGTTTCTGTTTAACCCTCATACAGTGACACATATTCATCTCCTTTACCCTAAACAATCACTTTATTAGGTTATTTCCCCTGCTAGAGAATCAAAACCAGAAAAAAAAAATGGAATCATATTATCATCTCAGTCAGAAAAAGGGATTTTCCTCACCCATACAGCTCCCTTGTGCATCCTGGCTAAAGCCCACAGGACACCGAGGTTTACGGTTGCACCTGAACGAGCCCACGGTATTCACGCACTCAAAGCCGGGTCCACAGTTATGGCTCTGCTGCACACACTCATTGATGTCTGGAGGAGATAAACACACGAGCTCATGAGAACTGAAGACATGATTAAGAGCAAATCAAACATTATTAGTTGCAGACTAACAACCCCACTGCATGTGTTAACTAACAGTGCATGCGAGGAGATACAGTAAGCATGTAATGCCAAACTTCACCACTGGATGGCACTGTGGCTAAATATTCCCCATCTGGCGATCACTCCCACTGCAGTTCATATATCATAAAGCCATCCCTGTCAATACATTAGAGGTTAATCAAGAGGACAAGAGATGTGCAACAACTTAGGATTCTTATCCGTATTGATCACTCATTACTCGCAGAGTGAACGGATGAATGACAGCTTATTATTGCAACGAGATGAACATTATCTAATGAGTCAAACCAGAGGGAGTCACATGCAGCAGTGTGTGAATCAACTTTGCGGCAGATCCCCCCCCGAGTCTTCTAACACCTGCCGACTGAGGGATCTACTCCTGTCAATCAGCCTTCCACATCTGTTTGCAGCGTACGAACCGAAGCTGGAGGGAAATCACAACCTCAAAATGTGGTGCATGTGTGTGTGTGTGCGTGTGTGTCTGTGTCTGCATAATGCATGAGTGTCTCCTGCTTTTTAGGCAGGCCCGCACGATTTCCCACTCTGTACGCTGTATCGAGGCCTAAACCAGCTCTGGCAGGCAGCCGTGCTGATATCAGCGCAGGTCTCCAAACAGCTGATAGTGATTGAGCATCCTGACACAAGCCCGGCAGGGACGGTAAGAGCTGAGTGAGCCTCACATCGACAGAGACAGAGAGAGAAAAAGCCGGGGGAAGCAGGATAAATGTGTGAGCGATTGGCAGTGACCTCCCAGTGAGTCCACTCGCTGCAAGTGAGAATTCAACCTCTTGAACTCTTCGCTGTTATTTCCCCTTTTATCACTCCCTTTATTCTCAGGGCTGCACAACAATAATCGAAATATAATAAAAAAGGAAAAAATGGGTAAAATGCTTGACAAAACAGAGAGGTCTACGAATGTTGATCTCCAGATTTATGAAAACATGTTTGTTTCGTACAATCATCCACACTGATTCCTTTATCATATCACATAATCTTTCAAAATAATTGTAACATGATTTTTTTGACCATACCATGCAGCCCTACTGTATTTACTCCCTTGTAGCACACTCACTGCATGTGTTAGACATATAAGATGGATAATATCCAAGTGCAAAGACACTTTTTATGAACAGAAAAGCTTTATGTTATTTTGAAAAAACAGTGATCTTTTCGCTCAGTTCATTCATGACTTTCGGTCAGGACTGAAATATCTCAACAACTTTTAGATGGATTGCTTTGAAAAATATCATGGATACATGATTAGCAGACGATGAATCCTCATAACCTTTGGTGACTTTCTCCTGACTTTCCCTTAGCACCACCATGAGGTTGAGATTTGTGGTTGGATGCATCGCCATTCAGTTTCCTTCACAGATACCCATGTGCTCCGGCTGGAGGCTACTTTGTGTTTGCTAATCAGCAAATGTTAAACTGAACTGATATGGTTTACCTGCTAAACATCTGACTGGTGTTAGCTTTTAGCCGCTAGCATGGCTGAAGATTTTTAATCTTGTTTGCCTCTGTAGCCTAAGTTTTGTTTTTAATACCTGTAAATGAATGAAATATGAATGCATAGAGCAGAGTATTGGTGATCCAGGGATATAACAACCGTATTCTGCCTTCATACTGTCAAATAATTCTCTTATAATATAAACATATTGTTTTCATATATTTCGTACTCTTGATGTTTACTTTCCCTTATGTCCATTTTTGTTTAATGTGTTTTGGGCCTAATCTCCTGTGCTTTGGGTGATGTAAACAAGAAGTGAAGTGTTTCCACAAAGTAATCACACCTGAGCTCCATTCTTGAGTTTAATATTGCTTACAGTCTGCACTATGGAAATTCATGCCGCAGGTTTTGCATTCGGCGAGAGATATACAGGCAATTTTTCCTGGGTTGTATTTGATAGTGAGAAAAGTAATAATTCGATGTTTGTGTCAAGTTCTTCAATAAGAAACTGCCATAACTGGGGAGAGTAAGTCGCATTGATTTCGGCAATATTGGTCTGACATCTGGGCATTTTGGTTCGACTGAGCGAGAGAAAGAAAGACCACAAAATGTGTCGTTCTGGTGAAGAAGTGTTAAAGATTGTTGAACACGGTGGGTTAGAAAGACAGCCGGTGCATACGAAGAAGACTGCACAATTTCATTTGGCTTAAACAGAGTCACTCTGTCAAGAGAAGGGAGACGGACACAATTCAGTCTCTCCCTGCGCCGTGACTCTGCTTCATTTGCGAGAGCGGGCGAAAGGAGCGTTTCTCCGAGCAAGTCATGAATAGGGAATATGATGTTTTTTCAGTCTGTTTCACGGCGGCTGCCTGAAGTGGCAGCTGTTGGGAGGCTTACCGTTAAACGAACTTTCCTGTTAAATGCTCACTTTGCCTGATTGAACATTCTTAAACTTCACAAGTAGCTGCAGATTAGCTGAGCCTCACAGAAGCCCGTCTGCAGCGGCAGGGAGCTCTCGCTTGTAAAACTCATCTTAGGGGTCTCTCTTGCTGAACACTGCTGCTGCTGCCTCACGAGTGAGACCTCTGCACGGGCCAAGTTTACGGTGCATGGAAATAATGAGACATATTGGGAGGTTTGCTGTTGCATCCGCCCACTAAGACGAGCCAGGCAGCTCTGGATACTGAGAATTAACAGCAAGCAAATTCTATGGAAATACATCGGAGTGATGTTTTTTTTTACTATTCCCTCTCGTCTGTGTGCTCACATTAAATATTACATAATGGGTGGACATCGCCTGAACAATGTGCTTTTCTGAACATGCAGTCACACAAACGCTCTCCTGCTGGTATTTACAACATATTCACTGTGGGTAAGAAGTCGACGCTTTGATGCCGAGAACGGGTGGTGTACCTTCACAAATGTCATTGTTGATCTGGTGTCCCGGGGGACAGGTGATCAGCCTCTGACAGGTATAACTCCCCGCAGTGTTCACGCAGCGCTCGCTCAGCTGGCAGGCACGCGCGGACAAACACTCGTTTATATCTGAAAGTTTAAAAAAAAAGGAAGAACAGAAGACGCTTGTGTCAGTGTGATGACAGAGAATAAATAATGAAAAGTGCACAGCAGAAGACTCTGGATGAACGGGTTTAGAGAAAGCAGGGAGATGTTTTTTAAAAAAAAACACCATCAACTCAGGCCTGTGTGTGACCGTCAGCGGTTAGAAGCAGATTAAAGAGACAGGTCGGACCATCCTCTGGAAGAGAGATTAGGGCCAAGGCCAGTGGGTACAACGTCCACACAATGAGAAATTTGTCACCACACAGTGCCGCTTTGTGTCACTGCCACAGTTTGCTGCTGTCAGGCAGGAGACAGGCCAGTGGTTATGGCTTAACTTAAAGATATATCCCCGGGGCAGACAGCTCAGACACACAGAGCTGATCAGCCTCATGATAGAAGACATGGCCCACCACCGTTCTGAGTGGAAATAAAGTGTATATATGGGACACAGGTGGTGAGATACATCGTGATAATGCATGGCATGATCCCTCGGGTGGGAGACTGAGAAGAAATCTCACATTTATATATTTTTTTTTGCCCGCATCACAGTGAGTGAAGGGGGGATTAGGGCTGTATCTCCTCCGCAAATCTAGAGACTCTGATTAGAGAAAAATACAAATCAGTGGCAGACAGTCTTGCCAAATAACTCTCGTCAACTGGAACCGAACTCCACGAGCTGAAAAAGAAACCCGAGACGGGGGCTTAAATTGCGAGCCATTTTTCACTTGGGTGATTGCACAAAGTTTCCACGTGCCGACTGGGTGTGATATAACAAAATGTTCTAAGCGTTATAGCTACATTTCGGTTCCTTACCCTCACAGGTGCGTCCATCGGCCTTAAGGGAGAATCCTGGGACGCAGGAGCACTGTGGCCTTCCGCCCACTGAGGTGCAGTATTGCTCACACGGGCCGTTGCCTGAAAGTAATACTGCATTAGTGAGGTCACATGAAGCATACTCAACTGCGGCTCCACACAACAGCGTTTAGGGTGAAACGGAGGGGAGCTCTGTGGCTCTGGGTGGGAGACAAGCACACTATTTACAGTATTGCTGTTCGCTCATTTCCTTGCTCCAGGTTGAACCCTGACCTGCTCATATTGTATTTCCCACTTTTGGCTCGCGGTGTGGTAGACCTCCACCCTGGTGTCATGGCAACCAAACAAGGGAAACAAAATGCGACCCTGAGCGGATTATAATATGGAGAACTCGTGAGAGTGAGTGGCTGAAAACAAACTAACCTTTGATAGCATCTGGGTGCTCGTGTTTGACATTTGCGGCACAATTACATTTCATGGAAAGGGTGAGCTGGAAACAACAACATGTCAATCTATAGCAGCCTGCGCTGGCTTCTCCTCCCAACACAGCCCGCTGCAGTGCGATGCATACTCCACTCTCTGACTGAGATGTGAGGATGAATGAAAGTGCTCGTCGCCGCGCTGCCTCTCCCCTCGTTAAGCGGCACGTTTTCTAACCTTCACAGGGGTCGAGTGGCACAGAGGGCTCGGTGGGAGGCGGAAGCGGTGAAGTGGGCTCCGCCGCCGCTCTGTCATCCTCCCTCAGTCTGTTCTCCTCGTCCAGCGTCTCTGCAGAAACATGAATAATCTCATCACAGGAGCGATGAATTACACTGTAATCAAGATTTTTTTTCCCACCTCCCAATCTACTGCGGTCTTAGTTAGAGGCTTAGACCTCGTGCAAATCCTGCATTTTTCATCCAGCGATACGAGGCCGGCAGCTACAGATGAAAGTTGTAATGGCAGTGAAGGTGAGACAGGAAAACACATCGCCTGCAGACAAACATTTGGTTTTATTAGTGAGCCCCATTCCTCACTGTAATTTGCTGAGAGCTCTGGCATTAGTATCCTGTTGAGACAGGCTTGTGTTGGCCAAAAGCCGCTGTTGATTAAAGTCTGGTGCGCTGCAGAAACGTCACACGGCATTACCTGGAAACACTTCCAAACTGAAGTGCTCACAGAGGAGACCTTCAGCTTGTGCGAAGAATGATTTTCAAGTAGTGAAAAGCTTTTTTGACAACAACGGAGATGTGATTAGCCGAGCTTTCCTGTCAGTCCAGGAAAGATATGTCAGTATGCGATTAAAATAACTATCATTAGCCAGTATCAGCGCTCGCAGACAGGAAGGAACTCAAAGAGACCAGGAAAATAATACACTGTGAATGTGTAGACAAATTACAACAAGAGGAATGCAGACTGTAAATCATATTTCAAAGAGCAAACGGCACAGAGAGTCGCTTTCCTGTTCCTGTGTTTGTGACAAAACAAGATTGGTGGTCTTCACTTTTACCTAGCGCGCAATGGAAAGCGTCGTCTTGCAGCACGTATCCAGGGGAGCACTCGCACCGGAAAGAGCCCGGCGTGTTGACACATCTGTGGTGGCAGATGTTGCCCTCGTACATCAGGCACTCGTCTACGTCCTCCTCCTCGACGGGACCCTCCGCCGTGTTCTCCCTGTCCTGCTCCTCGCCGATGGAGAAGGCCTCTTTAGGGTACGGGCTGTCGGACACTACGACACGAGGAGAAAGTGTTTGTGTCCTCAGAGGCAATATGTGAAGTGCATAAAACATTTAACATTGTTTTATTACTTTGCAAGAAGGAAAACACCTGCTAAATGTAATAATTACAGGGAGGACGAAACGGCCGCAGTGTAAGGAGGATTTCTTTTCTTGTTCGTTTTTTATTGTAGTGTTATTTTTGTAGGGATAAATACACAGCATCAACCACCGCCGTGTACCACACTAGTTATACTCTGTTTGCAACGCCCTTCTTTAAATGGACTGTTTAAGACAAACTGCATAACAACATGCACAAAACGGCATCAACACAATACATACAGAAATATTGTAGTATAATAATATATTCATAACTTTATATAGCACCTTTAAAAACAGAATTCACAAAGTGCTTTGACTGACAGAGCAAAAGCCGGACACTCAGGGTGATGATGTAACAGGATAAATGCTTTGACAGTCGAGCCAAACTGGGAGAAGTTAAAACAACGAGGCAAAAAAAGAAAGCACAATACATACATACATACACATATATGCGTATGTATATGCATACATATTTGCTGTATATACATATACACAGATCAGCCAGAGCATCAAAAGACACATAGGAGGGCAGATGTGAGACTTGATCACAAGTGGTCGCTCAAGAGGAATGTCGAGATGCATGCTGACGCCTGGTGTGAAGTAACGGACTTCAGATCACTAAAGGAACATGGTAAACTGAGCTGAACAGCCTCATAGGTTAGAATAATAATTTGACAATAAATAAAGGGTGTGAGTGGATCTGCCTGTTTGTCGCTGTTAGCAGAGACTCCAGTCTGCTGCAAAGTTCATACACTTGACTGATACATCATGTGAACATTCCTGTTCTCACGCTCCCTCTTTCTCTGTGGTCCACATGATCGCTTTCTCTCTCTCTCTCTCTCTCTCTCTCTCTTTCTCTTTTTCTTTGCTGCATCATCCATGTTAGCAGTGCACCAGTGTTCACTCCAAGCCCCAACCCAACTATGTCCCCTCCCTTGGCAGAGAACATGCTTGCATTAGCGTTTTTTTTTCTGTTTGAGTGTTTGTATGTGGGAATATTTGCTGGCAGTACCTCTTTTAGGCGGCGCGGTGGGGGCGAGAGCTGGCCTCTCTCTGACGGTGTGCCTCTCGTCGTGATCCCCGGCTCCGCCCTCTTCCCCCTCGCAGCAGGTCAGAAAGACGCGTCTGCAGTGGAAGCCCAGGTACTGGTGGGCTTCGCAGCGATGCCCCTCGCTGCGGAGCTGCAGCCCCAGGGAGCAGCAGTCGCAGCAGTCCTGCAGGTGATGTCACACAGTCAGTCTTTACACAAGTAGCCATGGGCCATGGAGCTCATCAGAGACGCTGCTGTACTTTCATTCCAAAATCCATTAATTGAAAAGGGGTAACAATCAGTGGTTCATGTTATATGTGAGGTTTGTGTTTAGTCTTTACAGATTTGACCACAAGGTACTGACATCGTGGTCCGAAGAGTGTTACTGTCCTTGTTGATCCCCTGCCTTTCCAACGAGTGCCGCCATGAGGTCGTTTTCTTTTTGCTAAATGTCTCAATATGGGACGGACTGACATGAAATTTTAATGGTGCCACGATGACAATCTTTGTTTTCTGACCTGCAAAACTAACAGCCGGTCACCTTGTATTGGATCGTATGTAGCCTATTTGTTAACAGACATTAGCATGCTAACGTGCTAAACAAAGGCAGTGAACATGATAAACATTACATGCTGAACATCATAATGTAAGAACTGTAAGCATGTGAGCATGCTAACATTAGCATTTAGCTCAAAGCACCGCTGAATTTATCAGTGATGGAATGTAACTAAGTACGTCTAAAAATAAAGTACTGTACCTGTTTGAGGAACCTATACATTACTTGAGTATTATCATCATTTTTTCCCCAATATTGTACTTCTACTCCACTACATTTAACAGAAACTAGTAACATCAGACACTTAAAGACTTTGACTCAAGTGATATTCACATGGGTGATTTTCATTTACTTTTACTAAGGAATACCTTTGGGGATTTTTTTTAACAAGCCTGGTATTTAAATGGCCTCACAAAGCCAGCAGCATGGCTCTGGAGTTTCTCTTGTTGAACTGAACTTTGCTTGTTTCTGGCACGAATGTGTACCAACTCTCCTCTCGCTCTCAGCCTTTTACTGTTACGCTGCAGCTCTCGGCAAGCTCTCCACTTAGAGTGCAGGGGGCGTAGCGGAACATAAAACTGAAGTAATGACCACTGTAATGTGCCATGGCTGAAGATGGCATAACACTACTAAATCTACAGGGGTCCAATAGTGAGGTGGTGAAAGCCGATATTTAACAGCTGTACTGCAGGACAGAGTCGGCGGTGACCCCATGCTGCTCGAGGGCCTCTGGGCCTGCTGAGTAAGTACCCTTCAACGCAAAGGTCAGATGGCAAATTAGTGGTTTTGGGAATCTGGGCGAACGCGATACAGTTGCAAAGTCACCATGACTTGATCCCCCCTATTAACAGCCATAATAGCGCCGTGTCTACCAGTGCTACCGTTTCACCGCATCAATTATCACTCCCCGTCTCGGCAATTCAGAGAGGCCAAACAATTGACTTCTGACATTTCCAATAGCTGAGGGCTGCTTTGAAGATCCTAAAGCTTTAAGGCTGTGAGAATCCTCAGCTGTAATTGGCCCTAAATCATTTTGTCTGAATTCAATAAGGTAATTTAATAACAGGGAATTGGCACCACAGCAGCAACGCTCAGAGGAGATATCGAGAATAAAAGTTGCTGCAGGAGACTCTTACCTTCCAGACAGACTCGTACCGTATCTACACGTGTTTTCAGTTCGGCTGTTTAATGATGCACTCATCATCTGCTAATTCAGACTCTATTAGGCCTTAATTGGAAATCTACAACGTGATTCAGCCTGTCTGTGAACCCGGCGAACTGTGTTCCTCCCTTGCCGCGGTATCTCTTGCCTTGTAGGAGTCGTCGCCACATTTATCGCCGCCGTCCTGTCGACACGTATCTCCCGCTTTGGCTGCGTTTATTCCGGCCAGGCATCGACTTTGTCCAAGGGAACCGAGGCAGCACTGTTGTTGGGCAGTCCTGGCAGAGGAAAAGAGAAAAAACAGGGATAAAGAACTAAAGTGAGGGGTTTGGACGGCAACTGTGGCCCTAAGGCAACGACGAGGTGGGCCGGCTATTCTTCCCACGAGTGCTGCTGCAAAGCTGGCTGAAATGTGTTTTGAAGTTTTTCATAAATTTAATTAGGGGGAGGAATTAAAAAAATCGAAATCTTAGAACTTAACTGACAAAGCTCGGAGGACCTTTAAGTGTTTCCAAAGAAACGTGAGCTTAAACACAAACAAGAAATCGAACATTTCTTTGCCATTATGTCATTTAACACACCATTTTTAATTCAGCTTGCCGAGAAGTCAAATGAAGCAGATAAATGGCCGCACACAGAAGACTATTTCAGATGATTTACAGTGTGCAGAGCCAAATGACATGAATGGGCGTTTAATAATGGCCTTACCAGCAGATGGAGTGCCTATCGCTTGTGGGTGGCTCCATGTTGTTGCAGTGGCCATTAGCTGAAGCCCATTTCTCCCCTGTCTCACAGCAGGTCTCCACCAGCTCCTTGGCAGACACTGTAATGAAACACAAACACCCAGTTCCAGTTTTATCCCACTCGGCGCAGCCAGTGTTTGAGGGGAGTCACATCAAATGGTGGTTAGAATTCAGCCGGAGGAGGGTGGTTAACGTTTCCCATCGTCTAGTTACAGGATATTTGTGGTGGGGCTGGATTTTTCTTTGAGGAACACTTGTCCTGGAAGCTGGACGTTTCGGTGACTGTAGCAAGCAGAACAATCTGTGTTTCTCTTTTTCGGACTTCCTGACTCTACTCTCACTTCCATTGGCAGACAGAAGTATGAAACCAAAGACTCTATATAATTACCTTCCGAGTAAAATTCTGCTTTTTTCTCTTTTTTTTTTGTTAAATCCTGGCTGATCAGAACTGGGGCAGAGAGACAGAGTAACACATTAGCACTTCATTTTCAAACTGGGTCAGGGAACAGACAGGAAAAATGTATACGTGTTCCTTCAATAACAGGGCAGCGCATTCCAGCTTTGATTTGTGGCTACTGTAGAAGAAGACAACTCATGACACTCAGTCACACCGTATTTGGATACACACGATACATGACACATTTGTGTTGTGTTTTAACTTTGCTTTTAACTCACTTTGATTAGTATTTCACATACTATCATTACTAAATTAAATAAATAAATACCTGCAGTAGGTCACTTTGTCGCTTTAACGTATCAGTCTGACGTAAAAGACGGATTGCGCAGTGTAATATCTGTATGAAAACGACACCATCAGCGTTTCGATTGGTTCCCTATAAACCCTGCTCGCACTCTGCTATCCAGTCTGCCACAGGGCTGGGCCTTGTACCGGAAACGTGAAGGTCGAATTTTGGCAAAAGAGGAAGTGAGTGCGCCACTGCAGCAACTAAAACAGGAAGAGACATTGTTTCTCCCCAGCTGCTCTCCCCAGGTGTGGAGTGGAACGACTGGGATAACTGTGGAAACTTTGCAAAAAAAAGAAAAAAAACAGAAGGTGAAAAGGGAGAGTGATAGAGGTCTCTATCACTTGGTGATCGTCCTTGGTCCTTGGTGTGGTCACAGTGAAACTGGCATTCTTTCTACGATTCCAGTTAAATAACAAAACCTGGCTACTTATCAATACAACGAGATGTTTCACTCTGCCTTTTCGTAGCACTGAGATCAGGATTTCTAGATCAAACTGGGATTCTTATGGTCGTTAAACGACCACCACAGCGTATGAAAATGATGAATGGCCCTCCGTCAAATAACAGAGTGGCTAGCTCACTAGTTTGCCAACTTCCTTCCTCGCTTTCTAATGTATCATGTAGCGTTTCCCGTGTTTTGTTCTAGTAACTAGAGGCGGTAAAGGGGATACACCGCCTTTGACAGGTGACCAAATGACCTTTACCTTGAATAAAATGTAAGTAAACAAAATATTTAACACAAGGTCTGGTTGTTTTTTAGACATTTCAATGCAGAAGTGTTAGACACTGTGTCGTGCCTTTAATTACTCACTCAAGGCATGTTCCGCTAAGTGGGAGCAGAAGTCACGCAGCGGGAAAAGATCAAGCTATAATCTCACTGCAATTCAAAATAGATGAGCGCCCCGGGTTATTGTAGCATTTTCACGTCTACGTCCACGTTATTTTTGCCGAAACGCCTCTCCCCGGCTCACCTATGGGCCGCGCAATAAGGCCGAGGCAATCACTCAGAGCGGCGCGAGCGACTTGCTGCAGCGTGCATAATTTAAAGGTTCAGAAATGAGAAAATCTAAACCTTGAAAGGCACGATGACTCTTTGATACCTAGCTACAGTATCCGAGCCGGCAGTGCAAGTCAAACAAGTCCCTTTGAACACGACTGAATGTATATTAAAAAGACAGACGACGTGATTATTCATCCTCCTTCTTTTGCCCCCTTTTCATTTTCTCCAGGTGGAATCGGTTCACCCGCCGTGAACATTATACAAGCTCGCTCCATGTGTCCATACCGAACGTGGGATGTATACAGAGGTGAAATGCATACAGCTCATGACCGTGTTTATGCGGGAATGAAAACAGTGATAAGCTATTTTAGCCGAGCTACATCTTGAGTCTCCTCCTGTCTCTTTGACGGACCTTCTAATTAAGCCTGCATCGCAAGTCGCTCCACTCGGCTGTGCAATAATTAGCTGATTTATTGTACTCGCACAATGGAGATCTAACATACACACTTGAGAGGTGGCTAAAGGAGCATCTCTCCGTTCCAAGGCCTGTCATTACACTTTGCCATCAGCCTATAGCATTAACACCAGGCGCAGAGCTGGTGACATCACACCCTCCGAAAATATGGAGCTAGAATAACAGCCAGAAAAGGGCAACTCTCAACACGCCTGGAAATGTCATAAAGCAGTGTGCCGCCACTAATCAGGGTTCATGTGTCTTTGCTTTCGTGGACTTGGCAGTGATTTACAGTACAGGTGGGCCCGAAGGGAACAGGACCAACACTGTGTCCATGACATACAAACCGATGCGGTCGAACATGACAGATGATTGATGCTGGAAACTTAAAAGCATGTGTTCCCTGTTTGTGCGTGCGTGCCGGCCTGCGCGAGGCCGTGGAGGGAGTGACACAGCGTTCTCCTCACCTTTAACACGAGTGCTCGCAGAGATACAGTGTCTTTTGAAACACATAATCACTGTCCGAGAACAGCTGGCTGTGACATAACAGGGAGGACCGCTGTCACCATGACTTCATTTCCCAAAACAGCAAATTTCAGATTAAGACAAGTTATGTCTTAATCTCCCTGAGATCGTGAGCCAGCCGTCACATATCCATCTTTTCTTTTGCGGTGGGGATCAAAGAGGATGTGAGGCCAAAGGGGGTTGCCTCAGTCTCTGATTAATCTTTAAACAACTTGGGGCTGTTTATGATACAGAACGTGAGTTCAACTGCTGTCTTAAATATTTGAATTAACCTGGAATAATTAAAGTCTTTAAGTTTTTGTGAAACAATTTTAGGCTGAATGAACTTAACAAATTAAACTGGCAATAGACAGCTTCTTTGCCTTAAACTTAACATTCTGTCTCCTGCAAAAGACGAAGGACGATTTACGGCACAATGAAAGCGCGTCCTCCATTGCGTGACCAAAACAGGAAGAGACATTGTTTTCCCTGGTCGCCATCCCAAGGTAGCTGTGGAAAAACCTGAAATAACTCTACACTGCAAAAGACAAAAAAACCCGCTGATGGACGAGACGACGAAGGCTAAGAGGGAAAATGATACAAATCGAGATAAAACAAGTGCAAACAGACGGGCGACCGCTCGATGGTCTCCGACCGACATGTGTTTTCTCTTACCAACGGGACTCGAGATGGTTCAAACTTACCTAGATCAGTAAGTTACAAACTTTTACTTAGCCTTTTAATAATAGTGAGACTGGGATTTCTAGGTCGAATTCGACTGGATTGGATTCGTACGGTTGATTTTTTGCTTTGGACAGTAGCCTGGTGTTTAGCTTTAGCCATGTTGCTAACTCTGTCTTTGTGACAGCGGCACTAATAGTGATACCAGGGAAACACATATGAAGGGGGAAATTGAAAATCTGTCCATATCCGCTTTACATTGTTCAGTCACACTGACAAGTATCACAAAGAAAATGTATTTCTGAGTATTTTCTCAGTTTGAAGAATCAGTTCTTCATTTTGTCGCCCAAGATGTTCCTTTAGAAACTAGAACTCTTCACTGTATATTCATCCAACTCATCATTTCAAGTCGAAAGGAATCATGTTTACAAAGAAGTTATGAAGTATTCTTAGAAAAGATTGTCTGATGACACTAGATTCCCCTTTGGCTTTTTTACAGCTTGGTTTCACAATATCCAATCCATTTCAACCTCCTTGTGGTTAAACATCCTGAGTGAAACATTAACATACATACGCCGCCGGACCCTGTCACCCATGGAGCACTGATTTTTCTGTTTCCTGAAGATGCTACACGTGTACTTGACACACCTAAGCACACACACGCGCATGGCATTATGCAACATCAGCTTTAGAAAATGGTTTTGCATATCAAATTGGTTAAGTGTATTCCGCTGCACGCGTCTGGCCGAATATTCTCCAGAGTCTCATAATCTAAACCTGTTTCCCGTTGCCTTATTATGCCTTATATATTCCGAGGTGTGCTCACAAACCAGAACACAGGAAATCTGCTGATTTCATGCCAGAGGAAATCTATCCAAATCCTGATTTTGGACCTAGCGTACGAAAATAACACCGAGGAATAACGTTACCCAACACTTACCATAAGTGCCATTAAAACAAACTATTTTCTGCATCAGAAATCATTAAATCCATGAAGCATAAATACAAGTGTAAGATTTCATAGGAGAGATTTACTGTATTTCATAGTTTCTTGTACTCTAAGTTGGAAAACATCTGTTTACGGCTGCACTCTGCCTGTGCGTTAATGACAGAAATGCACAAGAGTGCTAGAGGCAAATCTGTTATTGTGTTACAATATATCACCGACCTCTCTCTACTTATACGGTGGTTGTCTTTTTACGAGCGGTTTCCTGGATCTGGAGCAGATGGGATTTTTTTTTTTATTTTATTTATTTTATTTATAAGCATGGTTGACATGTGGATGAGGCGGTTTCTCAGTAAGGACACGCTGTGGATGGGACACACGCCAAAATTCCTAAAGATTACTTGGAAGGCGCCCTGGATTGACCAGAGGGAGAGCCATCTTCCTCAAACTTATCTTCACGGTAGTCGTGCGGCGGGGAAGGAACTCTCACACGACCAATCTCTGGAATCCACCCTGCGTTTCATCCTAAGGAAAATTATACATCTGCTCAGCTCCCGCTCCCATATGCAGCATGTTGTGACAGTGCTGCTGATGAAAAACAAGCCCTTCTTCAGTTGTTCCACCTTCCCTCAGATGATTTCTGTGCCTCGGTCTGATCATATTATCCGTGTCTAGCATTCCTCTGGGTCAGTTTGGTTTGGCAGGGGTGGAAAATAACTGCTGTGAGCACATTTATCAAGTGTTTTAAGTAAAGTCAACAGATCAGTGTATAAAGTAATTAGCCCCACCTTTACAAGCTTAAACATTAAAGTGATGAACACCTTAATACATAGAATCCAATCATGTACATTATTCTGAAATGGATCTGCAGAATGACTGTGCTTTACTCTGTACTCTGAAGGCCTGAAATGTGTTTGTAACAGAGTATTCCAACAATGTGTTACTGCTACTTTACAAGATCTGAGTACTTCTTCCGCCTCATGGGGTTTGGGGCTCGGTAAAATAGGAAGGGGAAATAACTGAGAGCAAAACGTGCGAAGGTGTGCTTCAGATGAGATGATTACTGGGAAGATTGGGAAACCAGCCACCTCACGGGGGACGGGTAATCACACCGGCTCATGAGGGAGTAGTGAGTACCGTCTGGCAATCACGCCACAACAGTGGTCTCATTCATCACATGGGTATTATGCTGCTCACAGGTACAGCCCCCAAGAAATCCTATACCAGGTCCAGCCCAGCATCAGACAGCCTAAACAATCCCATCCCCCTTCTGAGCACACACTGCGTCTGGCTGGAAAGAGAGAGGGCAAATGAGCAGGAATTATTGAGTGAAAGAAAAAAAAACAAAAAAAAACATTTGTCTTGGGCCGTGTTCGACTGCAAAGGCAGACCATTTATGTTCAGTAAAAAAATAGTTGAGGCCCTTGTTATTCATGCTTTCTTGTCCCCCCTCCAAATAACTTAGGCATAGTCTACTAACGGCATTGACAACAGACACCAGACCAGACCCTTATCAGCTGGGTTTTTTCTTGTGCTCTAACATGTCACCACTCTGGAAATCCTCCCTCAGTCCGATGACCTTCACCAGTGAAACCTCCATCCTACACACCGAGACGTCTGAGCAGTTAGTTGGCTCCTTATCCCAGGAGAAAAAACATTCCTACTTTAACCTTCAACTCGAACTGTCTTCCGCGAAACCATCATTCACATTTGAATAGCTGGATTTGATCCTAATGCGCTTTTGGACAGTGTGGAAAACTTTTGAGGACGTGTGTCAAAGCAAATATCTGGTTTATTTCCCCTGAGAAAGGAGTTTCTGTACTGGCTCGCAGACATTCAGATCCACATAAAATGTGCCGAGGCGAACGGCAACAAACAGTCCACTTCCAACCTATGTTCTCCAACTCAACGCCGGTGGAGGTACCTCTGGAGTTCACTCCCTGAGACCCCTCACAGATGCATTCATTATATACTATACATACCTATGGAGGCCAGGTGCTGAAAGGAAAGAAAAGCCCTGACAGGTCTCAACACACATCGTGCTGTAAAGTAGGTTAACTACGCACCTCCAGATTGCGGTTTGCCGGACAGAACACCACCGATAAGACGGCTCTCAAAATCCTGAACCAACTTTTTAAGTAACTCAGTCACTGAAGGGGTAATTCGGATGAAATGAAAAGGCTAAGACATTTCACTTATTTATAATTAAGTCCACTCACTTCATAGTGAAGTCTTACAATATAGTGAAACTACCTTGTGCCATAAAGCCATAATGTAAAGGGGGAGTTATGATCTAATAAGGTTTCCCTTGGCAGGAAGTTTATGAATCCTTAACTCTTATGGAACTGCATAAAATCACGTTGTTCATCAAAGTTGAAGCGCTTGGATCATTATATGGCATTATCAAATATCTTTATATGACCTAACATCGTATTTTGGAATAAGAAATTACATTTTACAGTGTTACTGATCCTCTAGACATCCTTGTAATCACTTCTTCATCTGCTTCCCCTGCCGGTGCCTGCAGTAGATTGGCCTATATGCCCTGAAGGGGACAGATCTGTTTGAGAACATGCTGATAATCACATAAAAAGATCCAGGCAGGAGGCAGAGCTCTCACCGGAGCGAAGCAGTGGGAAGAAACTGCAATTTCAGCTGCTCTTACAGGATTTATCAGATCTGTTAGAAAGCACGACGATATAAATACAGCGTCAGGTTCAGTATTACTCGCTATTTACAAACCTCTAGAGAATGAAAAACAGCGTTCTCTCAACTTGAATGCATGAAAATGACTTCATACTAAGTATGGTTCTTTTGTCTTCTGAGTAAGGTAGATAAATGCTATCTGGGGAGAACAGCCCCGCCACGGACAATTGTTTTTCCTGGACGGCTGCCAGCTTGAGTAGAGTGATTATGAATTCTTCCTATAAATACAGGATGTGAGAGGAGGAAGAGGAAAATGTCTTCTGAAAAAAGTAACAACAAACATTTTCATCACTAGGCTATAAATCATCAGACTGTGATTTATCGTGACGAGGGGCCTTGAATGGATCAAAGGACTCAGCGGCGAGTTGGGACACGGGTCAGTATTGGTTCAAACTCTTTAAAATATGCTAGCTTACCTTCTGTGTCTCCTGTCTGGTAGTTGTGGAGGGTTTGGGACTGTCTTCGAGGCTGCTCGCCATCCTCTCTCATCCTGACCGGAGCTCTGCTGGTGGGACTGAACTGAATTGTGGGATATGTGCCCTGCTGCTCCTCCGTACCGAGCGGCTGCCTGCGCTCCGCCAACACTTTCTCTTGTTCTTCACGGCCAGCAGAATGGGAGTCGCCGTGACCTCTCGTGCGACTGCCTTGACTGTGTTTGTGATGCTGCCTGGCCCCCCTGTTTGCTTGGACTGTGTGCGTTGTGTCTTTTTCGGTGGCGTCCGCCGCCCTGCCTCTCTCACTGTTATGTCTAATGGTCCTTTCAGCGCTTTCCTGTTGTGGCCTGTGGTTCTCTGTGGCCGCTCTCGGTGTGGTTGTTAGCGATGTTGATGTTTCACTTTCACGAGTCCCAGTGGTTTGTGGATCCGTGTTATGTGCGACCTCAGCCTCTCTGCTCCTCTCTGAATCTGGCCTTTCTTGTGTCTCCCTCAGCTCATGTCTCCTGTCATCGTGGGAGCTGAGGGAAGTGGAGCTTGACTCTGGGTAAGCTGGTGGTGCTGTAGTAGATTCCAGTGGTTGGGCCAGTTCTTGGATGGTGGAAGACGTTGGCCCCGCCAGGGTATAGTCATATTCCTCGGTGCCAAAACTGGGTGGGTCCGGCTTATACAGCGGGAGAGTGTTTCCCAGTGCCAGCTTGGAAAATGGCTCAACGGGGCTCGTTTGTCGGCTCCCATGGCGACCGCTAATGTCTCTCAAAGGGTTATTGTTTTCAGTGGTCGTTGCCCACATGTGCTTGTTAGAGTCAGCGATGTCACAATCGGGGATAGGCGAGCACATTAACCTCCCACCTTCGTTTGGACAGTGGCAAACCTGGCAGTGGCCCATCTGAAAGGAGTGCCCCGCGTCATATTTCTTGTTGCCATGGGTGCAGCCAATTCGCCCACACTCAGCACACCCGTCTGCAGGTTGTAAAATATTGATGCAGTTGGGGGGGATTTCAGGGCACGGGATAAAACGACAGCTTATCTTCCCCCCTCCCTGGGGACAGGAGCATTCGGTGCTTCCGAAATCCACAAAGTAAGATTCCCCCGCTGGGACTTTCCCTTTCCGGAAGCCCGCTTGGATGCAGTCGTAGTACTGGTAGCCCTCGCAGGTGCAGCCCTGTTGCGTGCAGGTGGGGCAGCACGCTCCCTTCGGTAAAACCGTATCGATGCAGTGCTGCATATCAGGACAGTCCACACCTGTGCAGTCTTTCTGGCTCAGACAGGTGTCCATGCACAGAATCGTCCAACAGAAGAACAACGCTGCACTCCGGATGTTCATTTTGGATTGAAAGAATGAAAATCCGTTTTCTTTGATGTAAGTGTCTCTTCAGGCTAGATTTTGATCCCAGATGAGAACGACTTTCGTGTCTTTTAGCCTGTGAAAGTAAACAGCGGTTAGTGACACAACATATTTACAGTGCAAAGGTTGTCTGGTGCTCAGCTTGATAACAATCAGTGCCCTGTTATTTTTGGTACGTTTTCGCGGTTATTATCAGAAACACATGTTTTGACTTAATAACCTGTCTGCTTTAATTTGACCACCTGCCAAGTTTACATTTTTTATTCACGCCCACATTTCTGGCACCACGGGGGATGAAAGCTGCGGTTTATATTTGATGGCATGCGAAAATATGGCCAAAGGTTGTCTGAGGGGAAAATTGTGAGTTGTTGAAAACACAATGCTGAAATAACAAGACCTCCCTTCTACGACAATGTTATTGTTTGCCACACTTCCCCGGAACATGGTGGGGATGTTGTCCAAATACTGCATTTCAGTCCTTTCAGTTATTAATTTCTGCCTTTAACAGCTGCTGAAGGATGAACTGTTTCAGCGAACCTGCAGGAATAACACACAACTCACAGTGTGTAAACTAGCAGAAGCAGCACTGTCTGAAATGTGACATATTGTGATGAATAAAGTAATATAAAGTTGAGAAATGAATGGATCACATGAGATTTCTGGGGGCTTTTCTTCATAGAGACAAAGTGGCCGCAAGTCAGAATGTGACAGACTTGATCCTGTGAGTAAGTGAGGTGACTTCAGATCGCGGAGAGCAGATTCCAGACCAGGTGTTTTCTATTTCACTTTTCCTGTTTTGCCTCGCCGCTTGCATTCGTGCCAAATCGCGAGAGGCTTGTGTGACACTTCACGCTGGAAAAGTTCAAAATGAGGGATTAATTCAAAATCTCTCAGCATGGTGAACTTCTCGTTCAGCGTTTCATGCAACAAATTTTCCTAACCAATTACAGTGGTGCTCTTTCACGAACTGTTTTGTTATCACATTCTTCCCCAAATGCCTGTCCTTGGGACGGATTCCCACCGCAAGAGGAGCAGCTACAGAAAGCACAAGCAGAAGATGTCTACAGAAAAGTGCAACATACAGCATCTACAAGTGCTTAGGTACAATTTATAACTCTTGATCTGTTTCAAAAATAATAAGACATGTGGAAACCTGATTATTTCAAGTGCATCTGCCTGGCTGCCTGTGCACTGGTATTGGCAGATCTAATTCCAGCCTGTGCACTGGGCAAAGCATGCAGTGCATCTATTTAAGATGAATAAAAATAAAGCCTGGAGGCCCTTTTAAAATAATCTCACCAAAATAAACACAACATCTGCAGCTCGGTCCTTTCTTCATGCAACAGGCAAGAGCCCAAAACAAAGTGCACTGCGGCTGCATTTAGAGAATCAATGATGTCTTTGTGCGCTGTGGGTTCTCAATCATTTTACCAGATCTTGGGAGTCTTTTAACAGGCGTGTTGCCCACTGCCATGGTGCGCTGGACTCAGCCTAAAGAGCGCCCAGACTCTGTGTGTGTTTGCCTACAAAACATTCACAGAGAGTGAGGGACATTTTAACAGAGAAGGAGTGCACTTGGTGATGAGGAAATCTGATTCACCAAAAACATGAGACTCCTCTGGTTGTTCCTTTCTGAAGATTTTGATGGGGCTGTTTTCTGTGAATGAAAAGTAGTTTATTTGTACAGCTATCAGTTCCGGGAAAACTTTACAAACAGGGTCACTGTGTGCTTTTGCCAACCCCAGTAGCCAAAAAACTGACCTTTATCCTTCAGCTCACACACACACACACACACACACACTACGCACGTGCAGACACTGTGTGCCCCAGCATCTGCTGATTGACATCTCAATGACAGGTAATGGAATAAGGAACGACTCGCTTATTTGTGGAAGATTATTTGAAAAGTGGACGCACTTTGCTGTCAGGATGAGGAGTTTGTCTGCACTTTTGGTGATCAACCCACACTTTTTTTTTTTTTTTTGTTCTCAGTTAGAGCTTAAAGTGAAGTCGCACAGGCACGCATTGAATACAACCACACCGAAACCGGTATTATATAACCAGGAATAGTAGATTTAGGCTACGATAACTTGCCTCTCAAGTGAAAGGAGGTTCAAAATGTAACAGTACTGATCTAAATCTAAATATTTTGTCCGTATGCGCACATGACATGTCCCAAGGTGCCCGTCAAGTTGAGTTTAAACTGCCCAATGTGTCGCATCACAGCAGAGAGAGTGTTTTCATCCATAAAAAATCATGTTACCTACCTTGCGTCTCTGACCTTGCAGCGCAGCTTGTGCTCCAAAAAGGAAACTTGTGCGCGTAAAGTTTATGTCCTGACTCCGACTTGGGAGGCTGGAAGCGCCCTCCGTTCCCTCTTTTTATGGGGGGAGGGCGGGACAAAACTCCCATAGAATCACGTCCAATTCCTTCGAAACGGGTTCTGTTCCTCTTTTTCTGCAATGCAATCATCCAAAATACGAGAAATGACTTAACATGGAGCGACGTCAGTGGAAAATGTGCGTTGTCAGCACATGATGATACCAGAGATCATCAGGATGCTGTTTGAAGAAGAAATAGTGCCTCTGGTCGTGTAATCTTTCAAGAATAGTACAGTTTGGAGCTTGTTTTCACACATATCGCATGTTCACACTTACTATTGTTTAACTTGAGTATAATTACAGCTCCACAGCTTCCAGCCAAGAGCCAAAATATTTATCCCACTGATATGCTGTTTACTCCCAGAGATGCCAGCAGACCAGACAGATAAATCAAGCTCATACAACCATCGTTAGACATCACATGATGTCTGAGCAGAGCCTTTTGGGTATGTTAATTGTATTAGAGCTGCAATGACTGCAATTTGATACTGCACGTCTCTCCTAAGCAGACTATAGTGAATTTAATCCTTTGGTTTGATCTCCAGTTCTGTCCTTGTCTGAACTCAAGTGTCACTGAGCCACCAGTGAGAGTAAATATAGACAAAAGCTGCCTCAGTTGGTGAATAGATTGACCAGACAGCCACGAGGGGCACAGGGGCCATTGGCCACTTTGTTTCAGGGGTCTCCCTTGACTAATCAATGACAGAGATGAGTCAGTGGCCCCTTTATTAGTTTTCACTGCTCATTATGTTCAAATGCAGCTGCACCAGTCACACACTATGAAGACCCCCCAGATGCTCCCGAATGTCTTTCCTGATTGAATGAAATGATAATCGCTTATCTCATTCACAATTTGGCATCAGGGTTTCTCTCCAGCAAGCATATTTGTGCATCAGATCAACTGCACACCCATGCTATGTGTAACACCTTGCCACGTCCTTGATGACAAACCACTTATCTTCCAAGCATAATGTGACCTAGATAACTTCATACTCATGACAGCTGTATTGATTGTCCTGGGTCAGCGTTAAACAGACCTAATGTTTCTGGCAATGTTCGGAGTAAAATCAGCTATGATGGAGCTGCCAAACAACCGATATATCATGGGATGTTTCGTGACATTGTTAGCACGAAGACTGGAAAAAGGAAAACCCACCAGCCCACTTAACTTTGCTGAAAGATGTGATGCATTTGCAGTAAGAACACATCAGTTTTCTCACATTGTCCAGTCCAGCGCTGCAGCTCTGAGAATCCCCCTTTGTCTGAAATGCTCTGGTTTAGCTCCTGTCTCTTTAAGACCCCCCAGTCTCCTCTGATTGGTCAGCTCACACAAGCCTGACCCAGCACCGCTAACAACAACAGAGCAGCTGTGCTAAATCAATTCTTACAAACTAGCCACTATCAATAAATTACGCAAATTAATGACATGGTGATGTAGTGTGATGTCACAAAGTCACAGAATTAAAGGCGGGACTACTGATGAGGCGTTTCAGAGCAGGTGTTTTCTGTGGGAGAGAGGAGCTTCTGATGGTGTGGACTTTGAAAATGAATACATTCTATATGATATGATAGCCTTTTGTAGACAATTTCAATACGTTTTTTTTTGGGGGGGGGGTATCTTGTTTATTTTATTCCTTTACCCTACACCACTAAATGTACACAATATATGTACATAAGCTATATAACTGTATTTAAAAGCAAAATAAAAGCACTAAACAGAAGTTGAAAAGAAATGCATCTCAGTCTGACCTTGGCAGTCAAGCTGTTCGTCCCTTCATGAGACACATGTGTGACACGGTTCCACTGCAATCAAGTTCAACTTGAGATTGACCCAATCTTGTGATCATGAAAAACCTGACACATGAGCTAAGTGGCCCTGGCTCATCCCAGAGGAAGCTGTTGTCCCTGTTCCGTGCGGCCCTGCCCTGCTCTGGAGCCTCAAAACCCGACCATGCAACACCATAAAACACCATCAAAGGAAATCAAATTTTACAAGCGCCTCTCTTCCACAGATGTTGTCCAAACGACACGGATTACATAACACACATTGGCCATAGCCACCTGCAGCAATGTGTCTGTCGCAATACGCCGTGCTGTGTCACCAGTTACCACTTCAGATGTAAATTATTCCTTGTGGCGTTTCAACAGCTCCCTACTCTGCCTTTTTTGTTCCGAGTTGCAGTTTCGACAGTCCCCGCACAAAAATAAATCATCTCTATAACAGAAATCAATGGTGGAAGAAAAAAGGAACCCGATAATGCCTCATGCCTTGTAGGTTTGGAACATTTGAGGCCCTCTGACTCCAGAGAGATGTCCTCATGTCACAGGCGGGGAACAAATGGTCTGTTCCCCCCACAGTAGTTGACCTCTCCTCACTCTTCTGGGGCTGGAAACCCTCAGCTCAGTAATGGCTCTCAGCCTGCGAGATAATGTCATCTGACACGCACTGATTTGGGAGAGGTAATTGCACCCCACACTGTTGTAATTTCTCATTCATGCATGTTTGAATGGTGACTTATGCCACTACTAATTGCCCGAGCCCACTGACTGCAACCCTGCCTCGTAATAATGTACCTAATGGGCACTTTCTCTATTTCACACTCTGGATATTGAATTAAAGTTTAAAGTTTAATACGCTGTGTTTATTATTTGTTCTCCCAGCGCAGTGAAGTCATTCTTGCCTCAGTTCTTTTGACGAAAGCATGGCCTCAATATTCTTCAGGGCTTTCATTTAAACTGATGCCAGTGATGGTGACATCATTGTCTTCTCTGGCCCCCCTAATGCAGCAGGCGTTTAATGTTATCTGTCCATTGTGTGATGCATTGTCCTGATCTTCTGCTCTTGTTTAAACAGATGGATAGAACCTTGCAATGTTTGTTGTAACCTTTGTTAGGTCAGAGAGATTGGGTGGTCGGAGTTGATATATTGTATACATCAGACCGCTATCTGTTCATTTCATGAGTCATTTCACAAGGACCTCAAGGTGGAATCATCCTTCGCCATCATCCCATTAACAGTATTGTGTAAGGATTATGTAAGAATCCCACATACAAAGTGCCAGATGATTGTTTGTATTATTCTAATCACCGTGGTTTGGCTGTAACAAATGGCTAATGACCAATAAATGTTATAGATTCACAAAAAAAAATAATCGTTTGTACTCCTCTAGTCAAATATGTTTTCCATCAATACACTGCTGCCGGTCTATAAGATAAAGTGAAGGGAGGAAGTCTTTAAAGTAAACCAGCAAAGGCCGGGCACTGTGGCTCTGCGGGGGGCTACACCACAGGAAATTAAGACCCAAATGTAATGTGGTGAAAGTGACTGCCCACCTGGGTCTTGTAAAGACTTTCCAGTGTGTAGTTAAAAGGCATGTGTGCTGCAGGGCTGCTACCCCCAGCACAACAGCTCTTGGCTCAGCTATTAAATGGCAAAATGTTTGTTTCCACTTCACTTCTGTGTTGAATATTAAACGGGTCTAAACCGGCTGTGCGATCAAAACAATGGTCATTTACTCGATGTGAATTTAAATGACACATTTAAAAATATATATATAAATTAAGAGTGGTTAGTATACATTAAATGTGGGGCACATGGAAGCATTTTGGACAGATTACACCTCCATTGTCCATGATCGTGAATGCATAGAGCTGCGAATGCAAACCCACTCAGCTCTATCCACCTAATGCCTAGACCATGGAAATGGCAAGGGAATTTAAAGCATGTAGTTAAGATTGTGTAAAAGGATTTAATACTTGCAGAACAGCTCCACAGGCCGGCCCTGTTTCACTTCAAGTAGTCCATTTTAATCTGAAGGTAAAAAAGTATATCACTTCTTGAGGGAAATGTTGATATTTAAGGGAATTATCACGAAAAATATATATCAGCCAGCATTAAGGTTCAGCAGATTGCTGAGTCAAGACCATCTGGGCATCAGTAGTCTTATCACACACAGTGAGAGTTCCACCATGGTAATCATTTGAGCCAGTCCCACCTCCTTTTTTACATTACTTAGAGCACACAAAATAGCTCCCTGAGGCAAAGGCTGATTCCACTGGATAGTTACACCTTTTTATTATGCCTACCTACAGCAGTTTTAACTGTGCCTCACACCTAGGGGACCTTTAAGCTGTGTACTTCCCAAACTATTTCAAGCAGTGACCCCTCCAAAGCCCATTACAACTCTGGTGGAAGCCGAGCCACCAGATGAGAATATTGCCATTGAGTAAGCATTTAAAGTAAGTGCTATGGCCCTCTGCACCCACTTGTTTGGACCAAGCCAAGCACCGTGGCCAAGAAAAGTTCCCCACTTTACACAAAGAAGGATGTGAATGCTGATGCATGCCAGATGAGGAGACACTGGACGGAATTGCAAAGCAGCTGCAGCCATTTGTGACAAAGGAATATATTGCATGTGCAACATGTGGGTGTTGCCGTGTGTTTTTTAGTCTACTCTCAGAGGTGAAATGCTTTGATGGTTTCAGGTGTTGTATATAATGCTGCACGACTGCCCAGTATGAAAGTGAGATTGAAACCTGAAAGGTCAACCTTTAAAGATGCAATATGAAAGAATTGGCAACTATACGCCCAACGAAAAGGGGATAACATATCACCAGATATCCACTAACTGCTGCTAACTGCAGCTCCCATTAGCTAATTAGCTCAGGTAGCCATGCAGCTAGTGGTCCAGGCTGGGAGCCTGGAGTACCAGGGGGGTGTTGGCATTGTTTACACCGCTAACACAGGAGCTTTGGACCGCTGCGAGGAGGAGCCTATCAAAATGATGAAGACACGTGTGGCAGGGGCATGCAAGGCATGAAGCAGGAGAGGAGGGAGCTGAAGGTCAGGCATCAGACAGCACCAAACTCTGGAGGCCAGCTATGCTATCAGACTGTTGCCTCTTGATGTACAAATTGGTATTTTGAGACAGGTCAGGCCGAGGCTTGCTTATTAGCATGCAAATATCAGTAGATATCTCTGCAACATGGTACAAAAACATCTTTTGACTTGGCATTTTCTGTTTTTACATTCTGTAGAAAAACTAATTTATTTTTTGAAAATTTTTTTTAACAAAAGTTCTTGAAGTTGCACTTTTAAGAAATACCAGTTGATTGAATGTACTACATTCAGTAAATTGGGACTGTTTAACTAATCAAAAACACAGGCACCAAGTCAGACAATTTAAAGAAGAAAAACATTTGAAAACTTCCCCCTTTCTGCTGAGCTCTCACTGTGCCAGATCTGAACTGAGGAAATAGCATAATGATCCAGCCAAGGCCCAGAAAACAACTCTACCTTACAAGCACTTTTCCCCTTTGAATGAGTTCAGTCTGCTGCTGCACTCTGTGTTGTCTAGACACGGGGCTTCTATGTGAAGTGCTACAGACACAGCGTGACATTCAGGTATTGTTTTCCATGTTCCCAGACATTACATCATTCCTCACATCAATTGTACGTTCGTTGCCCATGGATAGGGTACAAAGATGAAACTAAATGTAGAAGTGAAGGCCACACAGAGCGGCTTTGTCAGAATAAATGAAAGTCGCACTGTCTTCTCAGGTTTCATTCTCAACTGCATCCAACTGAAGAAAGATATGTTGTTTTTTTCCCAACCCAAAACAACTCGAAAAAGTCGTGCCAAGTTTGGCAAGCCGTCACTTTAAACCAAGTGACTTTGCAGCGTGAATATACAGTATATGTGTAGATTGCTGCAGATAATAACTACAGCTACATGGTTGTCTTTAAAGCCAACCTACTGGAACGGAGAGCACCAGTCAGCAACAGGCTTCCATTGCTAATGCGCTCTGACTCACACAATATGTCACCTTTGGCACAAAGCAGCATTGTGTTCAACACTTCAGCACCAAAGTATCTGCTCGTCAAGCCGTTGCACCTCTCTGTGTCTTGAAAACCAGAGGCACAAACCAGGAGGAGCGCTGATGTCATAACTTCAAAGTGGATGAGAGGATGGATCAGAAATAATGCAGCCAACTGAAGGAAGGCTGTAATTAAGATTCTGTTAACAATTCATGTTTTATCTCAGGGCCAGATTTAATGCCAGAAAGTGATCTCACATGCAAACAAATGAAGAGAACATTAGATTTGAGATTGTCCTGCCTTTTAACAGCACTGCACTTTCAAACATGTTGCCATATTTTCTTCTAAGCCATAGTTTTCTGAACCTTTGTTTTTTGTTTTGTTTTTGTTTTTTGTTTAATATGGTATTGGTTAAAGGGCAGTGATGACATTTGCCCTGCTCGCCTGTATATCATAGAAAGAACGTGTCCCCCTTTCTCTGCTGTCACCCAAACCTGGGCGAGAATGATATACAGGTAGCTGTCAGTGACACCTAGGGGTGAAAAGTCGTGCACTGCATGTTCTTGACTGAATACTGACTATCCAGGCAGCCAATCTCTGAATACATCCAATGCAAAAATGACTGGCAGCCAGTTCATGCTGGTTTTCCTTTTGTGGTTATTTAGATTCATTTAACATAATACATAGTGCTTAAAGTTATATATAACAACATATCAGAAACACTCTCAGTACACAGCTCAACACCACTTCTAGAACCTTGAAATCAAGACAAGAAGATCTAAATACAGAGACAAAAGTACGTAACTTTCATAAACTGCACATTAAGTTTCAGATAAGCGGGGTGAACTTAAGGGCTTTGGGGTTGTATTACATAACCAGTAGCACAGCTTTAACGAGGCTGTAAGTGACATTGAAATGTGCCCAAAGAGGTTGCTGATGCTGCTTGACCATATCTGCATGTGGCAACCACAATCAAGTTGTGTATTCTGTCATCTTCATGTAAACACATGAAATGCATCTTTATATGAATAGGCACGATGCAAGCACAGCATTAACTTATAACTTGTTATATTGTTAAAATGGATAAGTTAGAGCGCATACCTCCGCCCAACAGTCTCTGTTTGTACTCACTCACAGATGCCAGCCACCTAAATACACCTGATTGTTTTTTGTTCCATGCACTATTCCTTTAAAAATCAACAAAAATGTTGAAAAGTTGCCTATCTCGCAATGTTAAAGAAAAAAATCCTGGGTCCATCTTTTTATCAGGATCGGCACCAACAGTTAATCCAAGCTTCATGGAAATCCACAAACCAACCCACCAGCAAATAGAGAGCCAAACTACACTGCCAACAGCCTGTCAGTGACTTCGTCTCATTAACGGTCACCAAAACCTGTAACTTAAACATTGTAGAGCTGTTCCTTTATATTAGCAGCTCACAGAACTAACAAACCAAAATGCAGTTTTCAATACGGCCAGTTTTTTTGTGATTTTTATCTTTTTTAGTACCTTTTCCTTTGCCGAGTTGGTATTTTACTTAAGTGACGACAAACTGCGACATTATTGACTTGGAAAATCATCTTTTAGATTGACAAACATCATATGTGTGGTTCATGGCACCATTCAAGTGGGATGAAAACATTATTTGTCTGTCTCCATTCACTACCACACAAAGTTTTTCTGAAATCAGGTCCCAAGGGGTCCACCGGAAGGTATGTGACTTCTGCTTTCTATAAACAGACAGGAGTAAAAACACAAACTTTGCAGAGGTTATCAAATAAATTGCCACAAAGAAGACACAGTGTGAACAAAGGCCTCTTCCTTAAGGATCTGAGACTGATCTATTTGGGAATTTAGTCTTGCTGTGTGATTCAATTCAATGTGGATGGGTTCAGTTCAGTTCAGTGGTCGAAAACAAAAGAACTGTACCTTTAAGAAGAAGCGTCATACCCTTTGTTGCCCGCCCCTTGTTTATGACGTTTCCACACTCCCGGCATGCACACTGAGTCCAATTATTGCTAATGGCGGGTATTTGTACGAAATATGCTTATTTTCAGCTGACTTTTGCTAACTTTACACATTAAAATGAAAACGGGGATTCCAAAGTTTTAATTGCTGTGTGTTTGGAAGCGTCTCCGAGGATAAACACAGCGAAGGACCTGAGTTGGAGGACTGAGGGACAGTGTAACTGCTGTCATCATGTGGCTGCTGTCCGTTAACAACCGACTCAAACTGAAACTGAGCAGGAAGGCGCCTCGGGTTTGAGTTGAGAAATAGCTCCAGAGGCGATGTTAGCTCACTTAAACGTGTGTCTCAGAGCCACAGCGACAACATTACAGCACATGCAGCTAACTTAATGGGACGGAGGGAGTTTAGCTAGTACAGAAACTTAGCGTTCATTCATTCGACCGTTGCCAATAACGTACATCTCCGCAATCTCATGCGGCGGAAATGATTTCCTTCAAGTTGTCAGTGTCGGCGTTGCTGTTATTAATAACGGTGAATCAAGTTCACTGTTACTCGAAACTAAATATCCCCAAAGTGTTGCTGCCGCTTGCTAGAAGTACAAAAATTAACTTCACCTTGGAAACTACTGAAGGCTGCTACAGATGGTAAGTCGTAAACCCTCGGGTGTCATATTGCATAGGGCATATGAGGCCACATGGCCAGGCATACTGTTTACAATGCAGTGAGTTCATGGCAGTGTGTTGGAGCCAGAAAGCTGCCCAACCCTTTAAATCTCATATGAGTTTTCTGTTAGAATTTTTTTTTTTTTACTTTCTTGTGTCCCAGCAAAGTGTACATTACCCTCTTCCAAGTATGAAAATGTTATTAGACCTCAAACCTACTTTGTGATCAACATGGGGTCAACATTCCTATTGTGATAAATAAAGAACTACTTTATTTTTGCTGCTACTACATCCAGGTCTTCCAACAGACCAGAAGTAGCAAGCATCCAGGCTTTGGATGAAGACAGCAGCAAAGGCTGCTCTCAGAAAGCTGTTGTCCAGGCGCTCTCCACCCAGCCCTCAAGACTGACCAGCATCATTATTGCAGAAGATGTTGGTAAATAAAACACTTACTCTATGTTAATAAACACAAGTGGCTCATTCAAGAATTGTTCCTATGTGTGAGTTAGGAAATAGATTTGTGTATAGTAGAAGTACAATACGAACCAGCTGGAGGACATCATTTCTTCACTTCATGCTTTAATTTGCACAAACACACAGTATAACTATAATATATATATTTACATGCATACAGGCATTCAGTCACACAAACCAACTTGTGGTTATGGCTCATAATATATTGAACAGCAGTCAGCAGATCAGCTTAGTGGTGTTTATAAGTGATGACAGAGAAGGTAAGAAAAATGAATCTTTTACCTGATCTAAATGCTGCAGATGTGTTTTTGTGCTTGCAACGCATGCAGAAAGTGGGTAAATCAACTCTAAACTATATAAATAATGTGGCTGCTAAAGACAAAAGGAGAGAATGTGAGTAAATACAGATGTTTGTTATCCTATTTGAATGTATGGGATTGCATTTTCTGAATCTGCTGGTAATACTAGTCCTGTGTGAATAGGGCTTCGGACAGTTATCACTTGAACAGAATGGAACCCTGAATTGTGCATTAGAGATTTTCAATTGGTCGCAGTTCGAAGTGCAGGTGATATAAAAATATCTCTAGACTGTAAAAATTTGCTCTGTTCCCAATCCAATGGACATCCTGTCAGTCTGTTGCATAACGCTTTTTAAAAAGTGGTGTTCTTCCTAGTTTGTGATTGTGAAATGCAGTATGTCATCTGTTGCCTGTGGCACGGTTGGCCAATCATGGGTGAATGGCTGTTGTGAGCATTATCTCTATAATCAGAAAAATCTGTCAAATTGGCCCTTTATACAAACATCTTAGTTGTTTCTTTTAAACAAACAAACAAACAACATAAGATAAGACTATAATGTTCAGACCGCTGTCACTGAATGTGGACTAACTCGCTCCAGCTGTTTTGCCACATTCAGTGACTGCTCCGGCCAGAAAAGCCACAATATTTGACTTTGTAGATAACCGATACTGAACTAGATACATTTTGCCAGGAGCAGAACATGCTCGAGCAATCTCACCCTCTTTTGCTATTTCCATACACTTGATAAAGAACGTGTTTTAGCCGGGGCATAGATTTCTATTCTTTGTTCCTCAGCGAGAAACTGCTCTGATTTTTAAATCACTTTTACCTTAAATACCTTCTTTTCTGAGTATTTCTTTCTTTGGTTAAAGTGCAACACTGTGCAGTTTGTACTGTGTATAAAATGTTTTGTCCCCTCTTCCATTTGCAGTTACAGGACAGGTATTGCGTTGTGACGCTATTGTTGACATCATCAGCGAGATCCAAATAGTGTCCACTACCAGAGAGCTACATCTTGAGGACTCACCACTGGCGCTCAGAATTCATGCACTGGACTCTGAAGGTAACGTGCTCCTGGTTTATCACAGGATAAAATGATTCTCATTGTATGCTACTCATGTTGTTAAGGATTAGATATCTCCTTAAGACTATAAAGAGTAATTTACATCAATACTCGTAGTATTACTTCATTCTTTCTCCTGTGGAAACAAGTCAGCCGTATTGTTTATTTGTTCTTCTCTAGGCTTCTCAGAGTAATGACTAAGCAAGCTCTAGACAAGGGCTTCTTCCCCCCCAGGCTGCTTCTGTGGGGTGGCTGTTTGTTCTGTTCGACTGGTTCCATTTAGGGCGGACACACTTAGTTTAATGAGCTGTAGCTATGGCCTGTATCTTTCTGATGATCACTCCAGGGCCTGGTGTTTTGTTTTTGTTTGCTTTGTCTTAAAAGTGGATTTTAGATTCCTTTGATGGAGTAGATTGCAAAAGGACGGCAAGTGTCCTGTAATGAAATACCTATTGGTTTTGTTTCTGCTAATCTGACTGCCAGGAGCTTTCAGAAAGTCGTGCTCAGCATACATTATTCATTCAAATATAGTGACCTCAGCCTTCTAATGCAAGCGGAAAGTTATCCATCCAAATTTCTCTCTTCATCACCAAAACTCGCATACAAATGTGTTTTGATTAAAATGCGTGACACGAAGGAGTAGGGCCTGACTCTTATCTTTTTTTATGTTGCAGGAAACACCTTCAGCACCCTTTCTGGTCTGGTGTTTGACTGGACCTTAGTGAAAGACATAGATGTGAATGGATTCTCTGATTCTTACAATTCATTACGGTATGCTCTTCTGTATAATACTCCTCTCAAACTCCAACTTTGTTATGTAACCATAATATATCCTCTTTCTCTAATAGGTTATCAATCTTGTCAGATGTGACAACCATAGTGAGTTGGGTCTGGAATATATTTTTCTAATTCATCTCTTTTCTCTCCTCAAGGGTACTTAAATTCTCTGAGTCCACGTACAACCCCCCAACTTACATATCTGAAATGGAGCGTGTTGGGAAACAGGGCGATGTTATTTTGGTGTCAGGACTGAAAACAGGACATGCTAAGTTGAAGGCCAAATTACAAGAGCCATTGTACAAGGTAAGGATGTCTAAACCAGCACAAAGTTGAACAGCCTCAGACGAAGGCATTGTGTTTTTGGGTTGTATGTACTTACATGTACATATGTCCCATTCTAGTGAATGCGGTATCTTAAAAATGCCTTGAGGAAATGTCTTCAAATTTGGTACAATTTGGTTAACTTGTAACTTGTGACCTCATGGCGCCCAATTCTAGTGCACGCAATATCTCAAACGCATTTAGGGAAATTCTTTCAAATTTGGTACAAATGTTCACTTGGTCTCAAGGATGAATTTATTACATTTTGGTGGCCAATGATCAAGATCACTGTAACCTCACAAAGCACATTTTTGGCCATAACTCAAGAATTGGTATAAGTTTTTATACACATGTCTAATAGGATAAAATGATAAAGATATGGCATTTGATATCCAAAAGGTCAGAGGCTAAATGCACCGTCACATTGTAATATTCTTCAAAAAATGTTCTGCCCATTATTCAATGCATAGCTCAGAAACAGGAACTTGACTGGCGTGCGGAGGCGGTAATTCTAGTCTGAACACTGCAACCACTTTATTCTAGTTTGTTAGGGCAGGAAGCTGAAGATTTGTTGTTCTGTAACCATGGTTTCTGTGCTACAGGATGTGGGTGCAGCAGAGGTGAGACTACTGATTTTAGAGAACATCATGCTGAGTCCCGCACACGATGTCTACTTGCTGGCGGGAACTTCCATCCGGTATAGACTCCTGAAGATAAGACAGGGCATGATGACAGGTCTGACTGTGTTTAGTAAAGTAAAGTACATTATATATATATATATATTTTTTTTACTTTAGTCACAGGCATGCTTCTTAAAGTTCAAGCATTAGTTTGATACTTAAATGTGGTTTATAAATGTGGTTTAATCATTCATGTCACTCACTGTGACCAGATGAGTGGAGCTGCTGTGCCATTTTTACTGTTTTACCTTGTACACAAATATCAGCTCTTAAGCTAATTTGTGTTTGTGTTGTGTTTGTCCAGAGCTCGCTATGCCTTGTGATCAGTATGAACTGAACCTTCAGAACAGTGTGGTCGGCCCTAATGGAAACCCAGATGTTGCTGTGGCCAGTCTGGACCAAAGCACCTCCACAGTTACAGCAATACAACTGGGCCACACCAATGTGGTGCTGGATCATAAAAGTATCCTTCTGACAAAGTGTACTTAAACTGATCTACGTTCAGCTGATGATATATAGTCTGGGAATTTGTGTTACCTGTAGTGAAGTGTTTTTACAGCAAATCTTGTTCTTATCTGTGAGCAGAGCCTGACTGAAATACTAGCCAGGAGCGGTACTGGGTATTTGGCAAAAGCATCATAAATATTTATGGAGCTGGTGTTGTCATGAATGTGCCTGGCTTAATTTTCCTTAGTAGCATCTACTTATGTCTTCGAATGCAGGGAGTGTCTCGCCTACCCAACAGCACGCTATATGTGGTTGAACCGGGCTACATAGGTCTGTAGCTCTTACCACTGAAAACATAATGAGAAGTGTTTCATTCTCTGAGTGCTTAGAAGATGTAGCTAATCTCTGTTTTCTCTGTCATTTGTTTAGCTTTTAAAATACGTCCAGGGGAAAGCTGGGTTCTGGAAACAGGCAGAGTGTACGATATCCTGATTGAAGTATTTGATAAGTCCGGCCACAAAATCTTCCTCTCTGATGTAAGTATGCTTCAGGAAAATCACTACGTTAATTTTTAAAAAGAATTTCATATTGCATGTATGTGAATGCTCTGTATACGGTAATTGTAAAAGTAAGAAGGGTGTTCTGTGTTGGACACAACCTATGACCGACTTTTTGTTGTGCTAACTGGATAAAAATCATATATTTCACATTTAATTTTTAGTGAAGAGCACCACCTCTGCTTGACTTATATAAGCAGTCAAAACAAATTTTCTCGCTTGTTCTTTCCACACAAGTATCCTTTAGTTTGCTCTGTTTTAGTTTTATTAGGAGTGGTAATTTGCCTGCATTCCAGTAATCTGAGTAGGATTTTGTAGTTGATGCATAATGGCTAAAACGAAACGTTTGGTCATCTGTAATTAGATGCAGCCCCAGAAACACATCTGAGAGACATTAGAGAAGAGAGATTTAGTGCCTGTTGTGCCTTCCTTTGCTGGCCTTTGAGTTTTATTGGCCAACATTTCAAACCAGTGATGAGAAAATGGTCGCCATTTCAGTATGTACAAATCAAAAGCATTAGCAAAAGCACAGCATTAAAAAATAACCACAGAGTCTGCAATAGTGAAACCAGGCTTCTGTCAAGAATCATTAATGCACTAGTTTGACATCTGTGTTTGGGTTTGACCTTATTTTCCAGAATGTCCGTATTAACACCGGTTTCCCTGCGGAGTACTTCGAAGTCAAAGAGTCGTCTCTGAATGGATCATATCATCGCGTCAAAGCACTAAAAGAAGGCCTGACTCTCATTGATGCTACTTTAAGTGCTGTTGTTGATGAAGTGAGTTTAATTGCATCCATGACCCTGAGTAATTCAGCTGGACTGTCATTATTGCATTAACCTTCTGCCGATTTCCTCTACCTCATCATTTCCTGTGGCCTCTGCTCCGTTTCAGGCCGGAAACGTCCATGCACTTGCCAACCCAGTCCACAATGAACAGGATGTAGAAATCTATAATCCTATAGTTCTCAGTCCCAGTATTCTCACATTTCCATGGCAGCCCAAGGTTGGAGCTTATCAGTACACAATAAAGGTAATTATTTCTTTTCAGAACACATAAATACACAGACTTTGTGCTTGAATGGCTTTTATTCCGTCATAGAGCAGAAGTGTAGTCGAGCAAAGGACACTCTTTGTATGAGACAGTGTTTGTAGCAATAACTCTTTGCCACTGAGGTGTCGTTCTTGTGCTTATGATGACTCTTATTCTTTTGTGCTTGTGACAGGCGACAGGAGGGAGTGGAAATTTCAGCTGGTCTTCCTCCAATACAGCTGTCGCCACAGTGACTGTGAAAGGAGTGATGACAACAGTCAGTGACATTGGCGTCAGTGCAGTTTTTGCTCACGATCTACGCAACCCGCTGCACTTTGGCCAAATGAAGGTAAGCTGACCATTTAAGACGGTCAAGTTGTAAAACAAAACATCTGTTAAATAATTCATGTGGAAGTTATGGCACAAATGATGAGTCTGATTAGCATACAGTGTTTTTGGTTGCGGTATTTTCATATATAGTATATTGTTAATGTCAAACTAGCAGCAGATAATGTGGTCACTTCTCATTCACACAATCCGCTTTATTTAAAAAGTCAAGATTACACTTGAGAGGTTCACAACCGCATTCAAGTAATAGCGACAAAGATGATCCAAGGGATTCCAGGAGATTAAGACTTGAGTTTAATTCATCTGCTATTGCATAAACCTGCATATTGTGACATCTTTTAACAGGTGTGGAGCTTTTTTCTTTTTTCAAGAATCCAAAAAGCTGTTTTCTTAATCACCTAATATGAGCAATATTCTGACAAGACAGTTTATTTCATTTGAGTTTTGTCTTAGTCTGAGTGTTTTTATGCATTTTTAATGGGGGCGGTTCTCAGTGGGGAAAAAATGCTGTCACATGAAATCCCACGCACTAATTAGCAACTAGCAATATGTGATTTAAAATGTGTTGAAATTCATGTCGCCAGGCCACTGTCAATCAAATCTGTGCAAACCAAACCACCTTTTTTCTTGTCGCTTAAAATTTTAAATGAAATTTTCAGGCAGTTTGTCAAAAGTTGACGGCTGCTGCAGCAGTGATGCTTCTTATGTGGAGTTTATTTATTATCAATAAAAATTCTGACTCGATTTTCCTTTACCCCACTGAAAGAGAGAGAAGAGGGGAGAGACAAAGAGATGGAGGAAGGGAGATAAAAGAAAATGAGTGCACAGGAAAAAAAAACTGCCCCTCACCTGTTTTAAGTATTATCTTCATGTCTCTTGCCATATTCTACAGATACAGACATTAAAACTGGAGTGAAACACTGGTATGATGTCGATATGACTGTCTATAGGTAGTTTTCAGGTCTATTTTTGCAGTGAAACGCGCACATGTCACAGTAAAAAAAGCCAAGACTCCAAATCTCTCGATGACGCACTGCTGCAGCCTCGCTTGACAGGCACATGAGCTTGGCACCTCAAAGCGGCAGGGTGTTCAGCCTGTAAGCCTTCCCTCTTGAATGAGTGAATACACAAAATGTCCGTACTCATTTGGGATCATTGGGTGTTACATATTTTCAATGTTACAGAGAGCCTGAACAACTCTCCAACTTTGGACTTGTCAGTTCTTTTTCACTTTGCTTGTTGCTGCAAGTTTTTCAAATATTAATACAAGTGAGGTTTTATTCTGCTACTACAGTCTTTAATTTTTATTTAAGGGTTTATAATGTAATTTTTAGTGGAAGTATTTTATATAGACATATAAGTATATATGTAGAGGTCATTCAAGAGAGTTGAAAACACAATTCCTACTTACAGTAATTGACTGGTTATAAACATACATTGCAGGCTTACAGTTTAGATCTGCCTGTCTTCCGATCATTCCAAGCTCTCAATCTAACGCTCTTTCATGCCTCTGTGATCCTGTTTTCCCTCAGGTGTATGTTGTTGAGCCCGTGGCCATGGACTTTGCTCCTTGCACAGTAGAGGCCAGGGTGGGCCTGGTCCTGGATCTGCCCCTAAGGATTTTTGGCCTGCTTGAGGAGGTGGAGAACGAGCGGGTCATGCTGAGCGACTGCTCCCACTTTGACCTGCAGGTTGAGGAGGAGAACCATGGCGTCTTTCAACTACTAAATGGTGAATCCCTGTGATCTGACTGGGTCATATTGTGATGCTACAAATTTTCACACAATAAAATCAACGCAATATCTTGTTGTGTAACAGCTGCCGTTCAGTTAAGGTCACTAACTAGTGGAGGCTCAATCATGGGAGTCATTTGTTGATCACGTTGGTTAGTGTTAATCAATTTGAGTTATGAGCGATCACGACTCTTTCATGTAAGGAATGAAAGTGTTTTGTGGACACTGCTAGAGTGAACATCCACGTTGGGCGTATATGAGGAGGCTAATTATGTTTCTCACTTTCTTTTATTAAAAGTACATCTGTGCTCAGTCCAGTGCGTCGTGTACTGCAGGGGCAATAACTGACTTAAATTACTACAATCATATTACAGACATGAAAGCACGAGTGCTAGGGCACACCTGCAACTGCAGTTTCACACTGTGGAAGAAATAATGAATACAAGTATCTTTATCACTAGACAAAAATCTGTATCATTTCCCCGCCCAAATACATTTAAGACAAAACACTGGCAGTGGCCTGTGACAAACAGTGTGGGCACAATCCTCTCTAAGACTGAAGCATTTTAAATTTTTTATGCCTTGTCATTACAACATTTATCTCTTTGAAAGATCCCCTGTGAGCAAGATCTACAGTTTTTCATTTTGGAATATTGTATTATTAATCAGACGAGTAGGCTGCTACAAATAGTAATACCTCTCTGTGCTCGAGTGTGGCCGAAGATAGGAAAATAAATTAGTTCACCTGTGCAAACAATTGTGGTTATTTGTTTGTTGTCATATTGCATTCTCTGACTCTTTGTCTCCCTCCAACCCTCTTTGTTCTCATCCAGAAAGGATGGCTCCAGGCCAGGACCATTGCAGTGGGGTGAGAGCCAAGGCCCTTGCTCCTGGGTACACCATGCTTACTGTCAGCTACACCCATGGCAATGTTCACCTCAGTGCCAAGATCACCATTGCTGCCTATCTTCCCCTTAAAGTGAGTCCAAAGGTTTCATGCTTCTTGGACCTTGATAATCATGTACTTTGATAGTTTTGCTCTCTTATCGGATATTTCTCAAGGTCTCCAAAATTCATGTCCATGTGCTCATTGTGTGCAATTTTTTGTTGTTTTTATTCAAAAGTATACTTCACACATTTTCTATTTGAATGCCGTGGGGCATCTGCATAGTGTAGTAACCTTGAATTGCACCTGAAGTCTTTGTTGTGATTTCTTTTATTCTCACCTCAAAGTACCAATTAGCTTTTGTAGTCTAAGGAAGCACACACTCACGCTGCACACTCATAGCACACAGTCTCTCCTTACAGCCGAGGCAGAAATGCGATGATCAGCGAGTGTTAAAATGTTTCCTCCTGGGTTTCTTCTGTGAGCTGTGCATTTTAATTATGCATTATACAGTTGCTACACTGATTTGTTTTTTACGCCCGGACTCTTGTACTGCAGCAGAATGAAATAGACTTCAACTGTCATAGTTAATTTAACAGTATGACGAGTACTATGCTGAGGTGACCAAATCTGATATCACATCACAATGATTTCTTTACTCCTGAACCACCGGCAGCTGTGGTTTTCTTGAATTTTACATGTATTAAAATATCATTTTAGTGTTATCAGTACAGTAACATGCTGTTTGATGCACCACTTTTGAGGCTATGTATTTTTTTTTTATCATGGGATTGACTAGTATTCTTCAAAATATTCCACACATTTGTGTGATGTTTCCTCAGTTGTTTTGCCCTGGCAGCAAAGGTTGACCCAATTTTTGCTTCTTTGCTGAGAAATACTGCTCAGCATTTCGCGAGCTTAACACTAGAATGGCCAAGTTGATACAGTTACATTCCCGCTTTTATTTCTTCAATTCTTTTTTCATTTTATGTTTCTCCCTTAGATGTGTTGACATTTGTAAAAGCATTTCCTCCTGAAAGTGTCCTGCTTGTATGACTGTGATGAAATAATGTTGTTTGGCAGGCGGTGGACCCTGTATCTGTGGCTGTGGTGACTCTAGGATCATCTAAAGACATGTTATTTGAGGGCGGGCCGCGCCCTTGGGTTTTAGAGCCCTCAAAGTTCTTCTGCAACTTGAGAGCTGAGGATGAGGCCAGCGTAACCCTCACTCGGACGAGTCCCTCATCTCACAACTACAACCAGCATTGGGTCAGAGCAACCTGCAGGGCCCTGGCAGAGCAGGTGGGATCTGTTGAAATATTCTTTTTTTGTTTACCATTTATGCTGCGAGTGTCCTCGTTGTACTACTGTAAAGCCTGAGAATAGTTATAGAAATACAGCTAATACTTTTTCAGCTTTCAACTGAGTTGTGTGATGTTATTCTTCAGGTGCTGGAGGTAATGGTAGGAAATGAGGCCAGTGTGACCAATCCTTATCCTGCTGTGGAGCTGGCAGTGGTCAAGTTTGTATGTGCCCCTCCATCTCGCCTCACTCTGGTGCCAGTGTATACCAGCCCACAGCTGGACCTGACCTGTCCACTGTTGCAGCAAAACAAACAAGTGGTATGTATGTGGTACCTTCACAAGCAAGGGTGTTTCATGCTGTGTTTAGCTGTGCACATTTAATACTGGTATCTCATCTACATTGATTACTTTGTGTCTTTTTTGGTGATCGTAAAATTCTTTTGAAATAATTTGGTTCTGAAAGGAGACAGTTTTGTTCTAAATAGAGACACATGTGGAGAACGCAACCTTACAAAAAAAATTAAGAATTAACACATTATACCTCATTTATAATAATTAACAAGTGTCTTTTCTTTTCCATAATTGAAGTATTGTGTTTGGACAATGAGTTGATCAAGAATACCTTTTTCTAGGTGCCCGTCTCAAATTACCGCAACCCCATTTTGGACTTGGCTGCTTTTGATCAACAAGGAAGGAAGTTTGACAACTTCAGCTCTCTGAGCATGTTGTGGGAATCCACCAAGGTGTCAGTGGTCAGCATTGAACCAAGTATGCCCATGGAGCTGCTGCCGTTCAAAGACAGCAACAAACAGATGAAACTTCACGGTAAAACTGTGTGACGTGCCTTAAACCTTCTTATTCGGGTTGTATTTTGTTGTGTTTCTAAGAGAGTGGGTTGTCAGCTTAGCTTCATTCTTTTCTTTAGACATTTGGAAAGTAATTGGGTAAAGACAGAAGAGAGAAAATCTCTGGCAGGATTTAATTCTAAGACACTGGAGGCAGGCGGAGAAATGTCCATTCACGTATCACTGAGAAAACATTTTTAATTGCGTTTTTGCTGTCTGTTCGAGAAGAAAAGAAGAAGTTTGAAAAGCTGTTTGTGTAATTGATTTTTAAAATATTTTTTTGTTGTCATCTGGCAGGACGGCGGACAGTTCTTGTCCATCATCAGACCGGTATTGCTGCCATCACAGTGACTACTCTGGGTTACCAAGTTTCACATCTGGCAGCAGCTAATGTTCCCAGTCCAGTAAGTGAATACAGTGGCTCAACCATAAACCCATGAAAGTTTTTTTTTGCTTCCTCTTAAAAAGCAGAAGCAGTTATCAGTATAATGTTTTATTTTCCAACTGACTTCCTGTCTTGACCCAGTTTTGCCCTTCATAATCAGGGAAACCAGCACACACTGCATCGAATGTTTGTAATATGTATTACATTTAGTATCCATAAGACTAATTGTTTTCCAATTCCTCTGGACAGTATGAACCTCTAACTCCTATCTCAGCCAATCTGGAGCTCCTGTTGGTTGAAGATGTGAAGATTTCACCTAACACATTGACCATATACAACCACAAAGATGTGCGGGTAAGAGACAGATTTATGTGACCTCACCTACGTAACACAAGGATGAACACTGACTGACAGGCTGGCTTGTCGTAGCTTGTTTTACTTAAAAAGTTAAATTGCATTTGTCATTTCATCATAAAGGATGTTATTTAGTATTTTCACCATGCAGAACAAAAATGGAAATTAATTTTCTTCACTCTGGTAACAACTGATGAATATATATAATCTTTTTCTCTAGACACAGTGGAAGCTTATATCCCTTGCTGTCTTCCCTCAGTGGTCCTCACTCTCTTAATCCTGTGTAATATAGGAGCAGTGTTTAGCAGGTGTGGGGGTTAAATAACAGCTAGTGACCTGTGTAAGAGGATTTTAAGAAGTGAGAGTGTTCAGAGGACTACTTTGATGTCACATGCAAGGCCAGCTGGCTCTCGGAAAAACACTACGCTGTACTGGGATGTTTTTCATAATCGCCCCGCAATGTGTAATCATTTTAGTGATTTTCAGCGCTGTCTCAAGGCACTGATTGTTTTCTGTTTTGCAGGCAAACTTGGCCCTCAAAGAAGGCTCGGGTTATTTTTTTGTCAACACCAGTGTTACAGGAATAGCGGACGTAGTATTCCAGGACGCCCAAAGAACAGTTGAAGTAAGAAGTAACATCTGTGTCTGTGATGGGATTATGATGTTAAACAACATACTTTTTCCAAGAAATCTCTATGCCCAATCTAATGCAGAGATTTGAGTTTTTGGCAATGAAAAGATTAATTTTGATTTGCTGTGGTTGCCTAGGTTTCTCCTGTCCACCCAGGGGAGGTGAAGGTGATGGTTCATGACCTTTGTCTGGCATTTCACGCACCTGCCACAGCCACAGTGCACGTTTCAGACATCCTGGAGGTTTTTGTGCGGGTGGTTGACAAGGTCAGTTTCCAGCCCCATAATCCCTCATCTCGGAGGGTAAAGACAGTGCTTGACTCAATGATCCCTATTATCAGTACCACACATTCCTGAAATGCTTCAGTGACGTCTAAGCACTACATATGGTTGTCTTCTTTCCTTCCCAGTTTTCATGACAGATAGCCTGTCTTGAATTAGCATCATTAGGTTTGTCCTGCCCGTGAACCAAAATGATTATTTCTCTAATGATGTATGTCATTCATCTGTGTTGCAGGTGGAGATTGGCAAATCTGTGAGAGCTTATGTCAGAGTCTTGGATTCTAATAAAAAGCCCTTCCCAGTCAGCTCTTTCAATTTCATGAATCTTAAACTCAAGGCAGCTTCTGCTATAGTCTCTCTAAAGTAAGTAGTAAGTTGTTCTTTAGGTTGAGGATGTAAGAACTTTTGTAAGAATTTTTTTCATTAATTTCTGAATTCCTTTTTTGCAGACCATTAGCGGAGTCCACAGAAATTGATACAGCTGTTTTCCTAGTGAAAGGCCTTTCTATTGGTCAGACCACTCTGTCAGCTGTTGTTGTGGATAAAAATGGGAGAAAAATTGCATCTGCACCTCAGCAAATCGAGGTATAATTATGTGTGAATTCCCTAAATGTCTACTGTGATTTTGACTACTACTACATATGTTGCACATGTTTTACAGTTTTTTTCCCTTACTTCTAGGTATTCCCACCATTCAAACTCATCCCAAGGAAAATGACTCTGTTAATTGGAGCAATGATGCAGGTATGCACAATATTGATGCTTTGTCTGGAAACAGCTGGCCCCAGTTTATGTTGCCAGAAGAGTTCATCTGGTCCACAGTTTATCTTTCAAAAGAGCCCTCTGCCAGGACTCTTCTGGAAGATGATGTTAGCCTAATTGCTCTTGGTTTAAACATCCAGTTTGCCTTTCATTTGGCTCAGCTCAAGCTTTAATTAGAAAGCGTTTACCATCCATCCAACAGGCCTCGTAATTGCTTAACATTAAACTCTGTAATACACATGCGCTGCACATTATTTGTGTTGGATCTCCATTTTTCCAATCGTGAGTACTTGAATACACAAAGGATAATAGCTTTCAGCAAATTATTATCAGGCTTTGCGTTGATGAACGCCATCGACTAAACTGTCACAGTTGTCAAGACTAATCATGAGGGAGTGATACACATTTTTTCTCTCTTTTCATATTTCTCTCTGTCTCCTTTTCATTCCTGCTGTCATTCATAGATCACATCTGAGGGTGGCCCTCAGCCTCAGTCCAATATCCTTTTCTCTATCTCTGATGAGAAAATAGCTTCTGTCAATGGCATGGGCCATGTCAGGGGTGTTACCATTGGTAATGCCACAGTGACAGGACTGGTCCAAGCTGTTGATGCCGAGACTGGGAAGCTAGTGATTGTGTCTCAGGTAAATATATATAAAAAGGATGATCTGGACTAGTGTATGGCTCACTTAAATTCTACAGATGAAAAGCTCATCATCTCGTGTCCTCAGGATCAAGTAGAAGTTGAGGTTGTGCAATTGACTGCAATTCGAATCAGAGCACCTATCACAAGACTGAAGACAGGAGCACAGGTATGGTTATTATTGGGAAAAGATTTAATTTGGAAAAAAATGAATTCAGTACTCTCTAAGGGTAATTTTGTACTCACAGATTGGCTTCTTTCATTCCCTGTCCCTCTCTTAGATGCCTGTGTACGTCATGGGTCTGACCAATAATCAAACACCCTTCTCCTTTGGCAATGCTGTTCCTCACCTTACCTTCCAGTGGTCCACCACCAAGAGAGACATTCTGGATGTCCAGTCAAGGCACACTGAGGTGCGATTCAGTCTGTTTGCTCTTGTATTTCACATCACATGCAGTTTCTGCCACTGAACCATTTCTATTTTAAGTCCTGTTCGTCCCTGTGATCCTTTTATCAGATTGATTTAAGATGTGTTGCCTCTGCATTACAGTATGATTAAAATAAACAGCATCTGCCTTGTCTCTGCTTCCTTGTCAGCCTCTGCCTCGTCCGTCCCTGCTTCCTCATCACTGTTGCCGTTTTATTTGATTTGCCGCTTCTATTTTTGCCTTTCTAATAATGGTGCCTGTCTCCTTCAGGCTAACGTGGGGCTCCAGTCAGAGCACAACTTTGGCATGAGGGTGACTGGACGAACAAGAGGGAGGACAGGGCTGAAGGTGGTGCTCAGAGCTACTGACCTGGCTGCTGGGCAGCTAATGGGGAATCTGCAAGCCCTCGAAGATGAAATCCAGATCCAGGTACAGCATTGTGGCTACAACTCTCTTTGTACACCTGGGAAAAAAAAACATTGCTGTAAACATCATATCTGTGTCCTGAGCACCTGCATTATACTGTAAATGCAGATATTTTATAAAGACCCCCCTTATGGACTACTTGCAATGGCCATGTCTCCCTGCTGCTCCTTCATAATAGAGAAAGCTGGCATTTAAGGCAGCAGAGCGGAGAAGTTGCTGAGCTTTGGAAAATCTGAAGTTGATAACTTTGTGAAGTGATAAGACTGCAGATTAGTTTGAGCTGAATGCATCCGGCCTCAAACTGCATTAAACTATGACATGTCACTAGTGCTGAAACATCAAAAGATGATTAAAGCCCTCTAATAATTGGAGTTTCAACATTTTTGCTTTGATCAAGGTCTATGACAAGCTGCACATGCTTAATCCTGAAGTGAAGGCTGAGGAGCTACTGATGGCGCCGAACTCGGCCCTGAAACTCCAAACTAACAGGTGAGTTACCTGCGTGCTGGTTTTGTCTGTTCTAAAAGATACAAATGTGTGGTTTTCTCCAACAACTTCGATTGCATGATGAACAGTTAAATGAACGTGTACAAAACTCACATAAACTTGATGTAATTGTGTTTCTCTGTGTCCATTAGGGATGGTTTGGGTGCGCTCTCTTACCGTATGCTGGATTGCCCTGACCAGGTTGTCACCGCTCAAGTGGATGATAAGGGCGTTCTCTTCTCTGGCTCTCTCACTGGTATCTCCTCTCTGCTGATCACCTCGCAAGAGGCCTTTGGTGTCAATCAAACTCTCATCCTTGCTGTGAAGGTCAGTTAGAGATCCACTTCCCGGATGCTACTACGTTTCATATTACTGGTATTGAAATAGGTTTCCTGCTGGATTGTTTTCAGTGAACTCTATCTCAGTGAACTGTTGCCTAATAGTTATTGTAGATGCTGTGTGTATCAGTCATCCAATTTTTTTCTGTTTCAAGTAACATATGACCCAGTTTGATTAATACAATTTAAAAACTAAAGTAGGGCTGGGGGTTAGGGTTAGCATTTTTGGGGCTTCAGTGACAATTACCCACGAATATATTTGCATTGTCAACATCAAGCTGATCAAACTTTTCGTCACTTTTTAATTATATACTTTGCTATTATTGTAATCATGGGTCTAATGACAGATGAGGACTTGAGTCCTAAAATTCAACTTGATGAGGAAGCCAGTGTTGAGGTTCGAGCCCGTCTGCAGGACTGCATGTGTGCACGCTGTGCAGAAATGCTCCCTTGCTGTTTTTTTATGCGTGCAGGTTTTAAGACTACTTAAGCTAAATTCTTCCCTTTTTCAGTCTTCTGCCTCTTTTTTTGGAGCAGCTGGTGCAACGTCTCCTTCCTCTATATACACATAGAAGCTTTGAAGCGTTTCGGTCAGCCTTACACTAAATTATGATACAGCAGTTTAGGATTAGAAAATATGAGAATAAGCACTGTGGAGCTAAAAAATGATGCCTCCTAAAGGGTAAATGTTCAAGCAACTTGTCTCAATATAGAAAACATCCACATCTATGTCACATCTTGCCTGTGTTTTGTGTTTTCAGTTTGGTTTGGTGCAGACAAAGCATAGCTGGCATGGCTATGTAAATAAATAGATAAACATTTTCCGTTGACATTTTGCCTCCAGCCCTGTGGTATGATATCTATACTTATTAATCAGAACAAAACAACAGCACAGTAATCGCTCACTATGAAGCCGTTGACCAAGAATACATAAGAGAAACTCATAGATTTTACATAGTGTCTTTGTAAATAATAATATAATTGTCAGTATATCAAATATTAACCATGTGTCATTCTGAACCTGTATTTGACATTGTCCCTGCAGTTAACACTGGTTCTCCCCTTCATTCCTCAGGTGGTGCCTGTGTCATACGTGCGCTTCAGTACCAGTCCGGTGCTCTATACGCACACCAGAGAGAGTCTGAAAGCCTTCCCCCTGGGCGTTGTGCTTACCTTCAATGTACACTTCCATGCCAGCACTGGAGAGGCCCTACACAGCTCCAACTCCGACCTTACGTTTTCCACAAACAGGTCTGTCACCACACTACTATGTTGCTGATATGATCCATACATTCATAAACGGTGTGACTCAGTGAGTTAAACTTCAGGGCCGGCAGAGGAGGGAGGGAGGGTATGTTTTGCGGTTTGCTCAGTGCCCCAAGGTTGAAAAGCTATTATCCCGCTGTTGTGGGCTATATATAGAGAGAGAGTATCAAGGCCTCTCTTTGAGTGGTCTGTTCGTGCAACCTCGCCCAGTCTTGCATGACCTAATGTCTGCCCGTATCTCAAATTCTGTCAGACAAGTCATGTCAACCCAGGAGCTACTCACCCTTGACCAGCTGAACAGAAAATGTATTCTTTTGGAATGCTTTTATCCATTTAGCCGTTTATTCTGACGTATTCTGCGTGGTGTATATTTTATGATATTGATCCATCTTTTTCTATACTTAGCCAGTGCTATGATACACTATACATTTCTTCTTAGTTCAGGCTGTTTGCATTGGTATCTGTACAGTACAGCCACAGTAGTTGAGGTCCCAGCAGGGTATGGCGGCAGACTGCGTGTGGAGTTCACTACATTAATTTGCTGGGCTGTGTTGTTTCCACCTGACTGAATGAGGTAAATTAACAGGAGTGTTTGACAGAGAGGAGCGCTGCTGCTGACCCAATGAGGGACTCATTGATTCTGGTACCTTGTTCTGCAGGTGCTGACAGACAATTTTAGGGGAAAAGTTTCGAAATCAGAGACTTACAGTCTTGGGACTAAGTTTTGTCATTAGATCCAATTGAGTCTCCAAGGAGCCAATTTGATTTTGCTGTTATCTGATGTGGGAGTATTTTGGCCCTATTTGTTCAAAATAAATGCTTTGGAGACATTTTCAGCAGATAAACGAGAAATAGAATATGACAGAGAACTATTGTAGCAAGAAAAGAAGAACTAAACTACATGAATGAATGAGAACTCTTCTCAATTGCTTGTTCTGTTAAGCTTGTCTAATCATAACATAAGTTAATTGGAACGACAGATAAGGTGTGGTGGGATGTGTGACGGTCATGGATTAAAGGATTACAGGGGTCACGTATAAAGGGGATCAACAAAGGGTCAAATGTGGATCAATGACAAGAGCGAGGGGTGTCGCAGCAAGGTATTGAGGGATATTTGGTTAGATCTTTGTTCCTGAACCTGTTACAATTACTTTATATCGGCACGTATTGACATCTGTTAATAAACCATATTAATTATTATCACCTACTTTCTTTAATGGAGATCATAGCAATATTAATTTCAATTTGAGTCCCCATGGGTCTAAAAAATCCTTAAAGGTTTTCAAAATTAAGGGAAAAATAGAGATAGACATGGGTTACTGAACATGTTTGCATTTATATATTTTATGCAAGAACATAAATTTCAGTTCTTTTGATATAATAGGCTATATTTTTGCTGTCTGCACGTGTGTCCCTCGCAGTTTATTTGCCATCATTCTAACACAGCACAATTAAGACGTATTAATACATTTAAGCCCCTCTCTTAATTGTTGTCTCTGAGCTTCTGTAAAGCCTGCTAGTCCTTGTTATAAATATTCTCAGTGTAGTAGCAAATAAGCAGTAATTAATCTTGATCCATACCGTGAATTATGCTGTGTTGGGTCCTTGAATTTCAGGGAATTGGGCTGGGAAAGTAGTGGAAAAGTCCTTGAATTTGATGTTAAAGAAGGTGTGGGACACTTGTCCAGTGTAGCTGAAAGGGGACAACATGCTAAGTCCTCATTCTGTATAAAAATAGTTCAGCTGAGGCTAATGTGCGCCTGCAGCAGTCTTGAGTTTGACTAATAATTGTGTGTCTTCCAAAGTAACATTGTTTTAATACATTGTATCCTGTGACATCCTGTGTTTCTATGCTGAGCTGTGGATAGAGATAGAATCCCATAAATGAATGCAGGGCATCGACTATGTGTTTGTGTTTATGTTGTTTGTTTGCCCTAGAACATACATTTAGAGTTTAGAATGAAAGTTCTTTATTTGAGTTTTGTGTATTATAAAGATTAACATGTAGCCTCCTTAATATGTACGAAAACAAAGTTAATTCTAAAAGAAGTCACAGTGCAAGACAAACCGTCAAACAAATTCTGAAGTTAGTCCATAATTCAACTTGCACCTCTCTTCTGTCCTGCAGGGATGACCTGGTGCAGGTAGGGCTCGGGCCCGGTAACCACACTCTGACAGTGAGGACCATCAATGTAGGCCTCACTCTTCTTGCTGTGTGGGACAGTGAAAACGTGGCTGTGGCCGACTACGTCCCAATACCTGTGAAGCGTGCCATCTACCCGTATGAGGCCCAAAGACTGGTGGTGGGCGATGTGGTCTGTTTCAGTGCCCAGTTAACCAGCCCGGATGGTGAGAGATCTACCTGTTCTTTTCACCAATGCTCAAACTGTGAACAAAAGAAAAACATTAGAAAAATTAATGAAGACTTACCTTTAGCTTTGACACTGTAAAGATGGCTCTGCATTTTATTGAATTGTTTCTTCAAAGATTAAATATTTATTTATCTTTAGACCTTTTGAATTACAGTACTTTTCTTAGCTGATATAATCTTGCATAAGTTGATTCAGTTTTAAGTCTATTTTTTTTGGGTCTGGGTTTTATATTTCCCTCTCTGCAGGTGCTCATGGTACTTGGAGCTCCTCTGCTAATGGTGTTCTTGAGGTGGACCCTAAAAGTGGTGCAGCAGTTGCGAGAGATTCTGGGACGGTCACTGTGTACTACGAGATACCTGGTGTTCTGAAAACATACACAGAGGTATTTTATCAGTAGGAAATAATGACCATCTCTGCTGCAATGCTTCACTGACAGACTCTGTGAACTCCGGTACATCGGTTCCCTTTTCGTCACGGCTGTGATAAATGAGCTACAAGAAACCAGTTGGAGTGTTCCAATTATGTAAACGGCACACCTCTCTGGTTTCTTTATTCCTACTCTTGACATCTCTTTTCTGCAGAAGTTATGATCTTCTCCATCAGTGCATCATACTGTATCAGTCCTTCAGTGATATATCATAACCAGAATGAAATCACAACAGGTGCATAGTATATCCATCATCACCTTTCAGTCATCACACTAATGTGTGTGCATGATGTTACTGCTGTTGAGATGCTCATACATGACGGAGTTTGGATAAGGATTAATTGGCTCAGTCTTGTCTAACTGTCACCTTACTGCATCCTTCCCGTTCGTGAGCTGAATGTAACCTGCAGTTTGATATGAATACTTCCTACTGGCAGGACAAGAATTGATGAGATTCGGAGTAACGTATTTTATCTTAAACAGAAAGCCCACATTCATTCTTACGAACTGAATAGATATGTTTCTTTAGCAGTGTGAGATAAGACATTGATAGAAGCAGCAGTAATGTTATATTAAACTCTCAGCTGTTTTAATTGGTTTGTTTCACTGACAGTCTGTTGTGATTGATGTGAACAATTAGGTGTGGATGTAATTTATAATGTGATTATTCCAAGCACACACTTGAATCCTCTTTTTTATTTGCTGCTTTCTTTCTGTGTATGGTTCGGTAGGTAGTAGTGGAAGCATCTACAAGGACAGCAGCTATGGCGCAGGCTGCACCTGTCAAGAACGGCAAGGAGACAAAGGTCCTACTCACCACCAGAGAGAGAGGAACCAACCTCATTGGTACTGAACTAATTTGATTTAGAAAGGCACAATAGTTCAACATTTTGGGAAATTAAAGATAAAAATGTATTTGCTTTCTTGCGGAGCATTAAATGAGAAGCACTAGCTGTTTCCCCTGTTTTCTGTCTTTGTGCTAAACTAAGCTGCTGGATGTAGCTCCATATTTAACAGAAAAAATGCAGGAGTGGTATCAGACTTCTCATCTTACTCTATACTGGAAAGCGATTAGGCATATTTCCCAAAATGTCAAACTTGTACTTTAAATCCATAATCTCATTTGTATCTGCCTGACTGAAAATCTGAAGACTCTGTGTGTAATGAAGCTCGAATGATTTGTATCTCATGCCAGTGTGCTTTACCCTGCAGGAACCTGTTCCTCTGCCCAGACTGAAGCTATTTCTCAGCTGCAGCCAGAAGCCACTGTCAGCTGTCATCTCAGCTTTACTAGCGAGGCTGTTGACTTCTCTGCTAATGATGTCTTCAAAACACACACCGGCTTTGATTCCAGCATTGGTAAGGCCGATCGGAATTTACACCAGGCATCATGTTAATGGTCAAAGAAGCAATGTGTCTTGAGTCATTTCATTTTGCTCAGATACAGTGCATCAGGCTTTATTCGCTCCTTGTAATTCTTCCTTTCATCTAAATAAGGTATTGCATTTTTTTTTTTGTTTGGTTGAAGACTACCTTTTAACATTCACATAATATTCTACCCTGTAAGAATCACTCTAAACTTCCAAAATAAAAAATGAAAAAATGTCTTATAAACCTTACCTAGTAGGCACTTTATCTATACATATACTCTGCATGGCTAGACAGGAAAATACTGTTTACAAGGGCATAATCAATACCTGCTTTGCTCTTGGAATAAATTTAGCAGAGACTATAAAAGGTGTCCAGGTGATGTATTGAACTGCAGAGAGCCCCTTTTGCTTGAAAGCACTGATCTAATCATGTTTGGGGTTTGGGAATTCACCCTGGTTGTTGGCTTATTTCTGAAGGGATCCGCTGTGTGTACAAGGCTGTAATCGCTCAGCTGCGTCCCACTAAGGTCCTAATGGGAGCATTTGATTGTGAAATGATCCTGACAAATTCCAAGATTAGAACTGAGTGGGAACATACATTATATTGCTTTTAAAAAGTTTTGGGACTACGTTTACGCGAGAGACACTGTAGTCATTTCTTTTCCCAAATGCACACATAAGTAATTTATCTTGAGCCATCAATTTTCTCTCTTCTTGCTACAGGCCTTTACACATGTTCCATGACCTTGCAGCCAATGACTGACCACCAGACCCGAGTGCTTAGCATGTCCATGACCAATCTGCTGGTGAAGGCAGGCGTGCAGGGCAGTGCCTTCTCTGGGGAACAAGTCAGTGCTGTGCTGCCCGTAGAGCCAGGCCTCTACTCTGACCAGACTGAGCTGCTGCTCTCAAACCTGCACCCATCAGCTGAGCTCACCATCTACGGCCCGGCTGTGGCTCTGTCCAACATGGAGGTCAGGATAAACATTGTCGCTTGCAGAACCTCTAATAAAAATGTGCTACTGTTACATCTTTAATGTTGTTTAAGTAAATGTCCTTTTACAGACAAAGTATTTATGTATGTAACAATTTTCCACATCTTTAGGTGTTGTCTAATTCTCCCAGCATTGCCGTCCAAGAGAAGGAGGTACACCATGACTTCCCCAGTTTCTCAAAGTACACCATCAGCGCTGTGGATCCTCAGGCAGCGCTCTCTGCTTCCATTTCCATAAGCAGCACTTCCTGCGGCCAGACTCTCGCCATCCCAGTCACTTTGATTCACGTGGCTGATCCCAGTGCTGCCATGCAAGGTTAGATTTCCCTTCAGTGCAAATGACAAGTCTCTGCCTCAGGACACAAGGTCTTGTTGCTTAAAAGTGAGGTCACAGGAAAGGTAGCAGGGCTGTCACCTCTACAAACAATCAAGTTTGAACCAGCTTGAACTAACGTGTAATTAGTTTGAATTAATTTAAATGCACTCCACATGGACTAATCCTGAACTACTGTAGAATTAACATTGTTCCAGTCATGTCCGGTGCGTCCGTTTCCTCACTGATGGACAAACATTACTGTAAAGCAGTTGCATTACAGCCGTACTGTACCTTTATCCCACATTTTCCAAAATTCTAATTTCCTCCTCACATTACTTCTCACATGGTTTGGTGTCACGATTGTGCATTCAGCATAGCTCTCAGGTTTTTCCTCATTTCACTTAAGTAAAGATAACAACAGTGGCCCAATTAACTGAGGAGAACAGGGCATGCACTGGACATTGTAAGTGGAGTACTAGCCGGGGCCTGTTGTGCTTATACACTGAGAATTTTGCACTTGGACGTGCTCCTAATCCCCAAACACCCCTTGCCCCTACCATGTAGCCCTACCCCTCCGTTTGGCCTGTTCATCCCTCTCGGTAGCTAACTAGCTAGCCAGCTAACATAACATTTATTATGGCTCATTTTTTCACGATGGTACCACTTTTTGATGTATTGTGTGATGCTCAAAAACTGAAGTCGAGCAGAGAAATAGCTTCAGCTGGTACCGCTCCTCTAATATCAGTGTAGACTGGCAGGGTAACAGCACGTGTCGTTAGCCTGTAATGAAGCAGTGTTCTTTTTTTTTATTGATGACTTGATTGATAGTGTGTGGCTCTGAATGAATTTTAAGCGTCTATGCTATTCTATGTCCATCAGATCGAAGTTACAGCCTTGTGATAATACCAGGTCTGCCACAGTGACACAAGAGAATTCACCACAGCTACAGACGGTCGCATTTGTTATAGACGACAACTGATGGCGGTTGAGGGTCTTGAAGTCCCATTTCATAGCAGGAGATTTCAACCACTGCCTCTTGTAACTCTGTTCTGTACTGTTTTCTAGTGAATTGTCGTAGCTTCAGCATGATTATCATAATCTTCCATATTTAGTTTATTAAACAACTTATTTAACACGTCAAACTCTATTTATGCTTCAATAACATTTCTGTCATCTGTAGGACACGTCCGGTTTTCAGAAAGCGTTGGGATTTCAAATTTCATTACCACTTTCAGACAGCATCATTATCCCTCAGTGCCATGGCTAATATTTGTTAGTGTGTTGTTCTCCGTACTTTGAAGAGGTTTTGACAGCCTGTTATCTCATCCACCTCTCTCCCTCTCTCTCTCTCTCTCTCTCTTTCTCTCTCTCTCTCTCAGCTGCTGCTGCTGCTCCGGACAACCTGCACAGCTTTATAAACTCCTATGAGATGATGTTCTTCACCCTGTTCGCCCTGCTGGCTGGTACAGCGATAATTATAATCGGTGGGTCATCTCATTTCTGTTAGGGAAAAGCTATGCTTGTAAAACCGAGGTATTTTGAGGTTCTGTAATAACCAATTAGGGTTTGAATACCTGGATTATTTTGTATAATAGTGAGGAATAATGAGGTTTCACATCAGTTCTTTTCAGCTTCAGCTTGTCATTCTTGGATGGAATTAGTTTTCTGCAACTTCAGCGTAAAAAGGCGTTGAGGCTTTACTTTTGTCTTTTAGTTATTTATATTTTTTATGGTTTTCACTCTTTTGAAACTGAATGTCTCCAGCGCTGCAAAGCACTGCAGGGTCAGCTCGTATTTTATAGCAAAAGGAACGAATCCCTTCAAAAGTGAAGTACTGTCAAAACTGGACAAGCTCCGTTTGTGCTCATCATTGGTGGTCACAATTTGAAGCACTTGAGGTTGTTAAGACATTTTTGTGATTCCCAAGAGCTTATTGATGCAGAGCTCTTCAAACACCTCGATGAAGTGTTTTTAAATTTGTTTTTCTCCCCTGCAGTCCTTCACTCTGTGTTAAATCCAAGGTAACAGGCTCATCATCCGGCTGTCACCGCAAAGGACGCCACCACCTACTTCAGGTAGGACACTGTCACTACTATCAAGTAAATAAAGACCCAAGCAGAAGGATATAAGACAAAATGCCGGTCCGTGAGCTCCATCCTGCTTTGGTTTAAAATGGGATAAAGAGAAGTTTGTGATGCTAATCGGCTGTAAAGCTCCACTGAGAATGAATTAGAAAAGAAAAGGATTGGCGAGGTTATGACAGCATCCAGGACCCTTTTCTTGTGTCAGAAGAGAGTTTTTGGTTTTTGCTGTTTTTTTAAAGAAATGCAACCTCACCCATTGCAGATTTGTTTGTCGTATGAAGCTGGCACAGGAGGCGTTTGATGTCTTGATTTTAGGCCTGTGATCTGGCTGCTAAAGGATGTTACGCATCACCAATATCAATAAGGCTGTTCATTTCTGACTCTTTAAGCCAAGTAGTATGTCCTATAAAATTCTTCCATATTTGTCCAGTTTTAACTCCTAAAATCTGATTTTGCTCTTTTCTATTTTAATATTCATATTTTCTCTCCACAAAGTGACCTTGTCCTTCTTTACCCAGTGCTATATTTGGCTTTTTTTTCCAGGTTTAAACTCCTAAATTCCTTCAACCACCTAATACAAAGGATGGACCCCAACTGCCCCAGGTCGCGTCTCTATTCTCCAGACTGATAAAGCTCTCTGTCTGGTCTCTATTCCTCAGAAGAACAACACCACAGGCCATTAAAGCTCATGCAATGTGCCTCTCTCCCTCAGTATGAATGATGTGGGATGTGACTGCAAAATCTTAAATTTGTTCATTTGTCTTTACTTGTCGGTACAGACACTTAAAAAAAAAAAAAAAAATTCAGAATAGCAGATCAGCTAAAAGCTGCAAGCTGAGATAACACGGCTACTTTCTTTGTGTGTACGTTTTTGTGTGTGGAAACAGTTTATATATATTTACAGTTTGTGTGTTTACCATGGGTAATCTTATATAAAACCACTCTGTTATTTACTGACATCTTTTGAAGGCGTGCTTAAAAGGCCAGATCACTAGTTTGTGCTTAAACACAGATTGCTTTGTGTGCTTGTTTTGTGTTTGTGTGTGCTACTTTTATTTTACGTGTGAAATTTAATAACTCAGGATGAACCTTATTGTTTTATCACAAAATGCAAACATTAATTTATGAGTGAAAAAAATGTTCTTGTTATGTTGAAGTTCATACATTTTGTGAAAAGGCTGTCCACTGTAACCGTCCAATGAAGAAGAACCCTCCGAATGTGCATAATCCTGACTTGGAAAAGGTCCGTTATTTCAGTTTTTTGGGGCATTTTTGGGGGAAATTTAACTTCCCTGTTATACATTACTGAGTTTGTTTTGAGCCATAATACATGCAGCTCTTTCTAATTCATAAATGTGAAATAGTTGAGGAATGTGAGCCGTCCTTCAGTTTTTATATCCCGGAGTCGCTTCAGTGCAAAAAGCAATCAAATGTGACCTGTTCTCATTTCTGAAAATGTAATGTTTGTTTTGTCCAGACGACATTTCCGAGAAGAGATTACTGTAGCATCGTTGGATTGCCGGGACATAAAAGTGTGACTTTGTTTTAAATGAGATATTTTTGTATTCGAGAAAAAAAGAAATGTTGACAAGGAATCGTATTTATGTTAGCTAGTGAAATTCCGTTTTTACTGGAGGAGGAGCGTGTGTGATGATCAAATGGCATAAGTGCTGTTTTTTTTGTGTTTCAAGGTTCATAGTAATGCCTTACAATCATATCTGAACAGCTTTTCGGCACATGATACAGCCACAAGTCTGTTTGCTTGTGTGAATATGCTCTTGTCTTTGCTAATTAAAGTTTTTACTTCTCACGTTCAGCATCGGTCTTGTGATTACTCACCAAATGCGTTCCTAAGAGTGTTGACATTTAATTCAGAGTTTAGCATGAATAACATGCATGTTCAGAGTTTGAACAGTCAATCAGTCCCAGATAGCCTCTTTTCTTCTCTGAGTAATTAGAAAGACAGATGTAAATCCAGTCTGAACTGAATACTGTAGCTTGCGACGCTGATTCTGTCATTCACACACACCCAACCTGCGCTCTTCCACGCTAACATCCCCATGAATTCATTTTCTGCACCAGTGCCGTTCCATTTACCTGCTCTTTTATACAGTTTTGTTTACCTCTTTGCTGCATTTACATCTAAACTGCTTTATCCTAATAGGTACCGTTGGTGTTCGTTCACATTTCTCTGCTTTCACTGTCCAAACGATTTATCATCATACGCACCAGTTCTTTTCATGGATTATTGTGTTTATATGGAAAAACACTGAAGTAACTTCTCAGTAAAGGCGACGACAGTTAAACAGGAATATTCATGCAAACTCAGCACAAGAAATCTAATTAGTAATGCAAGTGAAGCACTGTATGTAAATGTAAAGTTCCTCCTCGGTGATAACTAAATTAGCAGATATCACAAAGCCTCACACACCGTCAGACTGTACGCACAGACCAAGGGGAGTAGAAAGGAGGTCTTGTTTCTGGCTCCCTGCGGATGTGTAAAGGTCTGCGACCACTAATCAAATATCTCCCATCTGTCTGTGACACTGCCTTGGTGGGTCCAAGTCACCCGCCTCATTTGTACGCCCTCCGCATGTCAGCAACTGTTACACCATCATGAGTAGCTGGGCAGACTAGATGTGCACCACAGAGTTATTCGTCAAGTGGCGAGGCATCAGGAGTGGTGCGCTTGAGGGGCTGCGACCATCTGACATCTGGCTCAAATGTGTATTTTCAACGAATAATTTATTGATAAAACATTAGTGATTCTAGTGTCGATGCTATTTGTAGATGATTTGTTCAAATTCCTAGTTTCTTCTAACCAAAAGTCAAAAATGTATAAATGTTCATGTTGACACTGCAAATAAAATGTAAAATCTGAATATTTAAAGGGTCAGTTTCACAAAAAAATAAAAATATAAACAATTTTAATTATGTAGAAATTGGTATTTTGTGCACTTTGGTGCCCCCATAGTTTCTGAGTGCAACACCACTGTCGTAAATACAATAATGAAAAAAAATGCAGGTGCCCCTCAGCTATTAAAGCTACATAAAGATGACAAAAAATAAAGAAATTAAACAACCAAAACAATAAGAAATATGTCTGCCCAAAAGTTAAAAACCTATACATATTCATGTTGTCATATTGCAAAGAAAAGCAGAAAATATGCTCTTTTGAAGGAGCAACTTGTAAGATATGACCAGAATCTTTTGTTTATACCACTTTATACCACAAGAGGCAGTAGTCCGACAGCCCTTTCAGCTGCAAGATGCAAAAGCTTTTACACCTCCTACTAAAAAGAAAACTACAACCACACAGTGTCTAAATTCAAGTTGTTCTCTTTAACTCAAACTCAGACGGGCTTAATTACCTTGTTAACTTACTGTATGGTCAAACGGTTCACAGTTCTGCAACTGCAAACAACATAAAACTCACCAAAACAAGCCTTGGCTTGCCTTCGGTCGAATATAAATCCTCGGCTCACAGACTAAGATGTGAAAATGTGCCGGCTCTTTGTGCTGTTTTTCATGCTCCTCTGCCACTTCATGCCTCTCCTGTCCCTGCCTGCAGTGCCATTTCTTGCAAATTACTCGTTTAAAGAAGCCAAAACTGGAGAATATTTGGCATAAGTACACTATTCAGCTCTAATGTTATTGTTACTAGAAGCTAATCACAGGGATCTGTGGAAATTATGTCTACAAACAGATAAAACCCCACCAACATGCACCGCTGCGTGTGAAAAGTGATCCAGAGTGGGGACATACACGGCGCCGACGCTAATCTTTGCATTATTTCCCCACATGGTCTTTATTTCTCAGAGGGGGTGTTAGGCAGAGGGAACCTTCACTCACGCCTGAGGGCTGTTTATGAGGATGCTCAGGAAGACCAGCTGTGTGGCTCAGGCTACGGCCACAACAGGAGCCCAGGGGTATTTTTAGGATGTGGGAAAAGACAACATGTTAACTGCTGTGTAAAGAAACACACCAGCTGATTGGCTGTCCAGCTCAGCAGCACAGCAGCAGCAGCAGCAGCAGCACCCTGGATTTGATTTACTGTCTGCTCTGGTTAAAACGTGATGAAATCCACAAGTGGAAATGACTGTTTTTAAATTACTCCCATCAAGTGACAGCGGCATGTGGGGTTTTCGGACGTGACCGTACAGTATATCTATGGCTCATTAAGGCAGTCGTCCGTGTTAAGCTAAAATGACACTCAATTTATTCTCTCCATTAAGGCACACGGGCTGCGTGGACCCCACCTGTCAGCCTGTCGAGGCTGCTGAGAGCCATCTTGGTTGCTGCGTCCATGGGTGAAGGGAAACCGCCATATGGCTTACTGTGCCGTCAGTGTGTGTGTGGGGGGGGGTGGGGGCGTGAATGAGACCTGACGAGAATGGTGAGGATGCTCCCAGGGGGATGATCAGGACGGTGTGAGAAGATCCACCTGGAAAACACACCTGCGTGTGAGGGGGGTCAGAGGTCGCTGTTTCGAGCCCACTGAAAGCTTCAGTAGTTGGTGATTTGTGGCTTGGTTGAACTTTGATTTAGTGGCAGACATTTAAAGATCCCTTCCACAGGTGTGTTAAGGCATGACGTAAAGATTCTCTATTGTGTGTCTGCCTTAATCATTGCAGGAAAAAAAGATTGATTATAACATGTAACTCCTTATAATGGCATCTATTCTTTCTCCTTAGTAAAAAAAAAAAAAATCCTGAATGTACAAATATTTTTCATTTCACAAGTTTAACTGCTGGACACAAGATGTCTCCTCCTTCACAGTGGAGTCCAGTCTCAGTGTTTGTGGACACACCACTCTTGCATACACTCAATAGGGGTCTAACGTTTCTTTATTCAGCACTGATGACTTGACTAGACTAGTTTGTAAAGATCAACAGGGCATTAGTTTGATGCCCTGTGAAGCCCTACCACACCAAGGCCATTTAGTCAAATGTAAACAATGCATATATAATGCAAGAACAATAGTTTCACCAGTCAATTAGGAACAAACCAATAAACAAAAAGAAGAGTCATGAGATGGCAGAAGTAGGATTGACTACTTTTTTTAAGGTCGATAACAACACCAGGTATTAGTAATCAAAGAGACCCAACAATATGTATTATTTGCACATAAAATGTAAATCTTTAGTGACAAAATTTGGGATACCAGGCAGTGATGCAATATATGGATTGGCTTTCAGACTCTCTGTGCTGTCACAGATCATGCTCGTAGGCTACGAGCATGATTTATGATCATTTACACATGTAGCAGTGAGTGTGAAAACATCCCTCTGGTGTAAAAACTGCACAAACATCATTTTACACAGCGACGCTCAAACATCCAAGTGGAGGAACAAGAAGAAAAACACATGTTTGACTGGAGGGGGACTTGAAGCATTTTCCTTGGTTATGTAAGTTGGAGTGTTCCCCTCAAAGCAGCATTATGAAGAGAGAAGGGCTGAAGGTAATGTTGAGGAGTTTGTATAGAAAATGACACCGGTGTCGACGCAAACCTCATCAAGCTCCCTCTGCGCTCTCGCTGTTTTGATTAGCTGCAGGAGGAAACTCCCTAACCTGTTTGGCTTTGGTATTTATGACATTAATTATGTTTTATATGGGTATCAGAAAATTGAGTTAATTACTTTATTGCCTACAATGTTCCGTGTGGTGTGCCAGCTCAGATCCATCACACAAACGTACTTTGTACGAGGTGGTTGTAGCCCGGGCTCGGCAGAGACCGTTTGGCATTCTCTGAACAACAACAGCAGCAGCAGAAAAAAAAGTTTTCCACTCCGCTGGTTAAATGATTGGGGCCTTTCTTCCATCACAGCTGGCAAATGTTTTGCAGGGCTGAAGTAAGAGGGCTTCCGAGTGGCTTTGCCTCAGTGCGAATATATGAGCGATTTCACAATATAAATCTCTCTGGCTGGCACCCGCCCTGGCACCCGCAAATGACTGGTCAGCCAAGGGGAAGAAAAAGGAGGGGAGCCCGAGAGCATAATAGCGACAGGCTGTATGTTTTGAAGTGGTTGATATCCTGTGGATGCCGGCATTCCTCATCCATAAGTCATGAGCCCCAGTGCCAGCAGATCTGCCGTTTGCATGGCTGATGGAGCTGCGTGGCTCGATGGTGTAATTGTGGACGAGGAAATATGGAAGTATCAGATTTTAGAGGGATGTGATTTTATGATGTGATTTTCTTTGGTGGTATTCTTTTTAGCCCCCTTTTCCGTCTTCGCGGGGTCACTTGAGGGAAGCTGGGCAGGATTCAACATCTCACTGAAGGATACTTTAACCGCTCTAATATGTGCTGTTACACATGGATTCGACTGTAGGCCTTCTGGCTGTCTGCTTTCCCTTTAACACTGTGGCAGTCGTTGTTGTGATTAGGGCCCACAACAGACACATTTATCTGATTATGATATGTGCGGTTCCTGGAGGGATGGGGGGGTTTATACCACTTGAAAAAGAAATGCGTCAGAACTGAGGAATTAAGCGTGGCAGTTGGCAGCGATGACGGGCAACACACCGCCCCGTGACGATTGGCTGGTGCTGGCTGTGAACTGTAGATCCTTCTGGGTGGCACGTCGAGGCTCCTGCGGCCCTCCTTGGCCTCGCGCCACGTGGATTATGGGAGCCACAGAGAATAACCAAATCCATCTGTAGCCCGTGTCCAAACGCCTTCCCCGCTGTCACTGTTTTTTTTCTGCAGCTCTGCCTCCGAATTAAAAAAACAAGATATCTCAGATCAGATAGCGCAGACTTCAGGTGGTGTGCCACGAAGGGAAAAAAAAAAAAACCAAAACTCAATTTCATGGACAAGACGTTCAGCATCTCTAGGTTTCACTGCGACTGTATCCAGAAATACAAAACGTTAGCTGAGCTTTGAAAGGTAATGATCAAAAGGGAACAGGAGTCACGGGAGAGAGAGTGGATATGAAAATGTTTGAGTTTTTTGACAACTGTTTTAAAGTGCGAGCGTGTATATTGCTTTCATAACAAAGGCCGCCATGGGGGAGCGATCACGAGGAACAGGGAGCCGAGCGAATGATGCAGACTGCCACTGCTCAGTCTCAGTCGCTGATTTGCCTCCCAGCCCTTCTAGAGATGCCTATAATATCCTGCAGGGCATGTTCCTTTAAATGGCAGACAGACTTTCATTCTCCTACAGAGGCCACGTTTGCTTTAAAACTTTTTAAAATTCCATAGAAATCCTTCGACCACCTAACCATTAGTTGTCAAACTGAATTAAAGGGTAACTCCACCAGTTAAAGTGGGTTTATAGGTCTTGCAGAGTGCTACTGCAAAAGTACTGTAAAGCCTTTTGTGGCTTCAGAGAAAGCTGCGAGTAATTGGATGGAGTGCCTCCCACGATGCCACTCAGTGGGTTAGGCCTGAGTTGCATTGTGGGTAATGTAGGCTCCCTGCTTTGAAAAGTTTAAAAACAAATGATAAAAATCGATACAGCGGAACCAGAGATGTTGTCTTTTTTATTCCACACAATCAGCTTTCTTTTCACATCCTGACATCTACATTACCCACAATGCAAGCCAGCCACAGAGTGACATCACTGGAGGCAATTTATCAGATTACATGCAGCTACTTCTTTTTTTTTTTTAAATGCAGTACTCCCCAACACCTGTAAACACACTTTAAAGGGGCAGTACGGAAGAACTGAGGTAAAAACATTCAAAAATTAACTAAAATCATCATCGGAATGTAAAGAAATAACAGTGTTGATGTCATATCATCTATTTATTGTGTTGGGTGTTGCGTGCACACTAGAGACTTATGCCAACCGAGCTGGCAAACTTCTGGTTTAGCGCCCTACAATGTCCCAATTTTATTGGACCAAATTGCTTAACTCATGTCAGTCAATTGAGTCATTTCACAGCTATGGCGCTAAAAAAAAGCATTTCTGGACCGTGTGCATCACATGGTGTTGTAATTACACAGTTTGGCCACTACGAAAGTTGGCTTCAAGGCCTGGCGCTCTTTCTGGAGGCTTGGTCCGGATCACTAGCTGCATGGCTAACTGAGCTAACTATGGCTAACTGGGCGGTTAGCGGTTACTCCGGTGACATGCTGCTCCTTATTTGCCTCGAGTGTGACTTCAACAGGTGGCCCGTTCTTACATATTGCACCTTAAATGTGCCAAATTACCGGAGTTACCCTTTAAGTTTTATGGCAGCAGCATCATGCAGCCTCAGGGCCTCGAGGCGAGGCAGATGGGAGCGAAGATGGCCACCCATTAAACTCGAGCCTCTTTATATCGCAGGGACAGCGCTGCAGTTTGCTCTCAGACACCCATGGGACACTGCTTGTGCAAATCTGCAGCCTCCTGCCACACATAGAGTGTGCTGAGGGATGGGGTGGGGGGAGTCATTTTTGATTCCAACACTAACAAAAGCTGCTTCTATCTATCACGATCATTTCACCAGAGGGGGGGAACAGCCTGCCGGTGAAATACACAGACAGCATAGTAAACAACTCTGCAGGCAAGACGCAGCAGCACTGTGCGTCTACCAGACTGTGCTACGGCATCACACACACACACACAGAGGAGGAGGGCTACAATGCAGCAAAGTTGTCATCAAAATGTGTGATGATTGTGTGTGCAGTGTGAGGATGCGTGCTCGTGCTCATGCGCACGCCTGCACAACACAAAACATGAATGTAGACCCGCTGAACTGACAAGAGGAGAGGATGAGGGAAAAACATGTGGGGACAAACTCTGGATCCACCTCCCATCCTCCTCCGGCAGCTGCACAGCCGTGATTGCGCTCGACGCGACCTGCGGATTCATAAAACTTGAAAACCCCGCCTACTTGACAGCCAGCGTCTGTTTACGAAAAGTCACGGGGACGGCATGGAGGGGCGAAAGGTAGAGGAACTGTCACACCGCGCTGCCAACAGGGGGAAGAGCCCGACCGCACGGGGAGCCAGGTCCGATCCGCGCGGCGCGCCGTGCCACGTTTGTTTGATTGACAGCGTGGATGCCTGCTGACACGCGCAGCTTGACGCGTGATTAGGGGGCTTTTGAGTTTGTTTGCGCCGTGGGACTTCCAACGCGCGTACCGGGAGTGTTTCACATCCTGAATTGTCACCCCCCACACCGACTTAAAACAATGGCGAGGCGTAAAAGGCGCAACCCACTGAAGAATTGTTGCGCTTGAAGCCAGCCCGGACGACACAGAAGCGTCTCCCCGAGACAGCAGGGAACCGCGGCGCAAAAAAAACCAAACCCCAGAGGCACTCGGAGCGACATGGAAAGCCCGACCGAGAACCCTACCAGGGCTGTGGAATATTTGAAGGAGCTTAACAAGATCATCGAGACCCAGCAGGAGTTGCTGGAGAGGCAGAGGGGACGGATAGGGGAGCTGGAGCAGCAAGTGTCCGACTTGTGCACGGAGAACGCCTGTCTGAAGGATCAGTACCAGCGGCACCTGGCAACCTGCAGGCTGCTGCAGGGCAGCAACAGCCTGGTCACTCTGGGAGCCATAAAGGAGCACATCACACAGGAAAAGTAAGATCTGATGTCGTGTCATGCGGTTTTTTTTATTTTTATAAAAATCAAATAATCTCTATTGAACCGATTTCCTTCATAAGTATTTAAAAGTGACACGCTGTAGTTGATTAAAGTGATTCTTGCTAAATCATTCAGAGCACAAGTAGTTCGTGTCCAACAGTGCCACACAGTGATCCGCAGCTGCAACTAGACGCCTCCCTGTTACTGATGGAAAAATGGGTCCGAGGATTACGCGCGGCACAATTATAGAAAATGGGTTTTGGTGGACAGCTCAGAGCTTTTCCTGACCATATCCGGACACATGCAAGAGAGAATTTCTGACCACTGTGAGCTGACTGTGGACAGAGCAGCAGTTCCCCTGTCAGGCTGATCTCCAGTCCAGCTGTTGTATTCAGCTGATTGTACAGTTGAAATGATGAGCAGATCAAGTTCAGCTTGAGATATGATGTAAATCACACACTGATTCAGACATGTTGATTGTTCTATACATGTGTGCCTGGACAAAAGATTAGTTTTTAATCATATATAGATTGATTATGGGCTGAGCTGACTATCAGTACCAAGGCAGGGCAAGTTTATTTATATAGCACCTTATCATACACAGAGGTTATTCCTCTTACAGGCAAAATGATAGAAAAAATAAACATAAAAATACAAATGTAATAAAATCACAGGAAAAATCAGTATAGTAGTGAAAATAAAAGCACCATAAAACTGATGATTAATGATGTAATGATACCAACTCAGAAATACTATCATAACTGAATAAACAAGCTGTTCTCAGAGGAAAATAATGTCCCCAGATCACTGTTGGAGGCTAGAAAGATGGCAGGGTCCGCCAAGTGTAAACAAAGTACAACAGTATGAAAACATGTCGTCCTTTGTCAGTTTGTTTATTCAGTTTATTCAGTCATGAAAACAAAGAGAGTTTGTTTGCTTAGTTCCTTAAGGCATCAAAATAATCAGCCCATGAAGATCTTTCTCTTCTGATTAAAATGTCTTCCTCCAAACCTACACAGTGCACCTTTAAAAAAATAAAACAAATGGCTACAGTCCCTGCAGATCTGAGAGACCTGCCCGGCTTGTAGACCATCAGCATACCTATAATATGTTTTGGGCCTAGACCTTTAAGAGACTGAAAGACAGTACGTGGGACCGTGAAATCAATTTTGTTTTCAACTGGAAGCCAGTACAAGGATCTGAGAATTTTTTGGTCCTGAGAAATGTGTTCTCACTTCCTGGTGTTAACATTTGAGCAGCAGCATTTTGGATGAGTTGCAGCTGTCTGGTGGTCGTGTCGGGAGGCCAGTTAAAAGTGGATCACAGTAGATCAGCCTGCAGGAGATAAAGGCATGAATAATCGTTTCTAAATCATGCTTGGACACTAAGTTTTCTTTTTTTGTGTGTCCGATTGCCGATAAAATAATAAAAAAAATGATTCCTACTTTGGCTCTAATGAAGCATCCGCCCTCTGTCTGTAGTCACCAATCTGTGGAAACTGAATCATCTGAATATGCAAAGTAACTAGTAACTGAAGTTGTCAAATAAATGTAGTGAGTAAGAGTATACAGCAAAAAATGGAAATACTCAAAGTATCTCAAAGTTCACTACTTCACTAAATTGTACTTAGTTACAGTCAGTTAATGTTTATTCAAAATTTTCCATATTTTGAATTCTGCTTTGGCACTTTTTTTATTTGTCTGTACTTGTCAGGTTCTGTAACTTCAGCCAACTGAACTCTAAATTATTCCTGTGCTATAGCCCTCAGTGGTCTTAAGGTCTTAAAGGATTTCATGTGCATGGACAGGCACATTAATCCATGTTATATGGACTGCAATAGCTCCGGCCCCTGTGAAGAAGGCACGGACCACGGATGGATTCGTTATTCAATTATGATACAGGGCCGGCCCCTATCTGCGGCCGATGGGTTAAGCCCCGGGCAGGACAGAGCAGGTAGGGCAGATGCCGTGGAGCCTTATATCGAGAGTGCTGGTTAAAGCGTTGATAGTCAGACACGCCGCAGGGATTACCCTCCCTGCACCCTACGCGAGTTCACACTCGGATGGCTGTAGCTCCAAACTGCCTCAGTATGCAGACATTAACTCAGCCCGTGACAGTCCGCAGGATCATGTGATCATGCTTGACCTTTGTGGCCAGGGCCGCGGAGTGTCATGAAGTTCGGTGGCGGCAAATCAATACTGATGACTCATGGACTGTATGCCTTTGCCGACTGATAAAACCAGACTCATGGGATTAGGACAGAGTGTAACACTGACCTTTAGAGTGCCCCCCGTTATAAATCCCCGTCGGGCACTTCTGGAGTGTTCTGTCTGATTTCCCTGGAAGATCGGTCTCTCATTCTGCGCCGTCACAGTGTCTGAACACTATTTCAGTCCAGATCTGGAAGACTGACGGAGAAGTTAGCGAGGAGCCTGTGATTACCCCAGTGAACCTGATGAAATATGACAGCTGTTAATAATGTAAAGTGTGGTTTATGGAGGATACAGGATTTGAAATGTCATTTAAATGCGGTGGGCAATTTGAAGAATGCCGTGTTCTTAAGCAAGACTGATTCGTGGATCTGCAAAGGTCATTTTAGAACAGAGGAAATGGGATTTAAATAGTGTGTACTTGGACTGTACTCCATTTTTTTACCACTTGCCAAGGTCAGGGACACAGTAGCAGCAGCCAACCAGAGCAGCTCAGATCATTCCTAGCTTTACGCGTTTTTCCTGAGGGATTCCCAGGAATTCCCAGGCTCGGGGTCGTCTCCTAATCTGTCTTTGACTGCGTACTTCCAAAGGGAGGTCTGAGCAGCTGCTGGAAGGTTAAAACCATTTACATCATCTTGTGATGACTTGTGGCGGACGTTTGTTATTTTTAGCCGTGATAGCGACCTTGCTCTTGAGATGGCAGTGTCTGTCTGTTGATTGGTTAGGTGGTCGATTCACCTCTCCGGTCCAGACTACGATACAAATAACAAATGTTTTAAATATTTTATGCTTTTTCCATTTTCCTCCTTTCCTTCAGTGTGTTATGTACAGGGGGTTCTTTTGCGTTTAAAAGGTCTTGAAAGTCTGAACCGACAGAAGCTCCTTTTCTGCCTAAATGTCCTTGTCAGTAGTCCCGCCTTCTGCTTTCTGACATCACACTACATCACCATCACACATGCATAATTTATGCCAAGCAGCTAGTCTTGCACATAAGAATTAATGTAGCGCAGCTGCTCTGTTATTGTTAGCGGTGCTGTTTCAGGCGTGTGTGAGCTGACCAATCAGAGGAGACTGGGCGCCTTAAAGGGACAGGAGCTAAAACAGAGCATCTCAGAAAGAGGGGGAGTATATTGCTACTGTGCTGGTCAGAATGAGATAACTGATGGGATTTTTGAGCACCAAAGCACGTAAACCTAATCTATTAGTAACCGAAACTAAAAGTATGAACCTGAAAATGAGCATAATATGTCTCCTTTAATGTGTCCAGACTTGAAAATGTCTGTCTGGTTCTTCAGCAGCTTCACCGGCTCCCTGTTAAATATCATGCTGATTTTAAGACTCTGCTTCTCACCTTTAAAGCCCTTTATAACCCAGCTGCTCTGTATCTTTCTGAACTTTTCACATCCACACCCCCTCAGATCCTCCTCTGCATCCAGCTCACTACACCATCTGCCTGCCCGACTACCACGGAGTCTAAAGCCTTCAGCCTCTGGAACTCTCTCCCACCAGACATTCACACTATTGACTCGCTTTCGACTTTCAAATCTCACCGTCAAAACGCACCTTTTCACACTGGCATACTCCGTCTGATTCTGACTATAGTGATTACGCATACATTGGGTTTTTTCCCTCATGAGTTTATACCTTTAGCTTGTACCGTACACCATTGCCTTGTATGATTTTATTGATATTTGTTAAGTGACCATTTGCTTTTTAAATTTGTCTTATAAGGTGTCCTTGAGTGCTCTGAAAGGCGCCTATAAATAAGATGTATTGTTATTATTATTATGGGAAGATCCTCCAGCCCTAGCTCAAGTACAGGACAAGGTCTTCCTGGGTTTCTAAGAACAGAAAGTTTCGACAGTGATAACATTTACATACATTTTTAACGAGGATGTTTCCAGAGTTTGAGTGAGTAGGTTGTTTAAGCCTCTGGCATCACAATATGGTGATCCCGCCCCATGATACCCCCATAATAATTTTTTGGTTTACTGGCTGATTTATTGGTCTGCTGGAGAAAAGGAGACTTGTTACCCTATCGCCAAAATTTCTGAAAAGGTACTCCCTAACATGTCCGCCTCCTCTCTCCTCTCTCCTCACATGAGTGCCGCCATGGACTCGCTGTTGCCGCTCACTTTGAATACATAACGAGACAGCTGAAAAACACTCCACTGCAAACCACATTGAGATCACATATCTGTATATCAACATCATCGGCAAATAGAGAATGCTAATGTTGTTTAAACAGACACACTTCAGACCTTGGCTCTGCCGGGGTGTCCTTCGTAAGAATATCATTCACATTAATGGAGACGAGGCACATCCGGCTGCTAGTGACAGGACAAACTGGAGGGTTTTTTTTTCACATCAGGCCAAGAATGCGGTCACAGCTATCTTTGTGCTGCCAAGTCTGCTCTCATCCCCTCTTTCCATGGTGGTTGTCATTTTAGCTTAGTGATCAGGAAGTGACTTGCACCTACTGCAAGGAAGCAGGAGAAAGCTGCTACATCAACAGAGGCGTCCACAAAACATAAAGAAGTCCCTGCAGCCGTCGGTCGCTTAAAGGTGCCATAATGTAAGAATTTTAGCTCATAATTAAAATTATCAACAGAATCTGAAAACAGTAAGTTATTACATTATGACATCTTTGTGTTGTGTTGCAAAGATGTATAGCCGACTGAAGTTAGCATGCTAACCAGCTAGTCTAGACCTGCCCCGGTTCAAAGCTCCTGTGCTAACAGTGTAACACTTCCTCAGACTGGTTGCTGCAAAGCTAACTGAGTTAACTAGTTGGCAGCTATAGCTAGCAGTAGTTGGTGGTTACTCTAGCAATATTTCTGCCCCCATTTTTTAAATTTTTCGACAGGCAGTGACTTCTTTCATATTGCACCTTTTAAAAGGAATAGGTCAACATTTTGGTAAATATACTTTTTTGCTTTCTTGTCTCAAGTAGAATGAGAAAATGGATACTACTCACGTGTCTGTATGCTAAATATGAAGCTACAGCTGGAAGACAGTTAGCTTAGCTCAGCATAACAAACAGAAACAGGAAAACAGCTAGCCTGGCTGAAAAATCTAAATATTAATCTTTATACTTAAATACTTGTGCTAAGCTAACCGTCATTGAGTATTGTGTCGATCTTCTCAACAACTAACTAACTCTCAACAAGAAAATGTCAAACTATTGCCTAGTAAACCATGGTTTTGCTCATAGACTATGAGGTTTCATCATTGGCAAGTGTCCTATTTACCACACCGGGTTTCTCAGGAAAGCAAAGCTTTTTTCCTTGTACTTCCTTGGTAGTTGAACTTGGAACAGATCCCTATATCATGTTTTGTTCCACGACGTGTGATCACCACCTCAGGAATCCAAACAGAACTGGAGAAGCATTTGGGCATTTTCCAATCCTGGTGCTGATTATTATAGGGACGGGTTTGTACTTCACTGAACCCTGTGGGAGTATTTGAGAGCGTAAAGCTCCACGCTGGAAGGACCCAGTCAGGGTTGAACTCTGGATCATATTGCTGTGGCAAGAGCTAACTGCTGAGCTCACGCTGCGTGTTAAACTTTTATTAGGAGGAAAAATAAACATGGCAGGGGGGTGATGGTGTGAGGATGCAGTGAGGCTATATTATGTATATTTTTCCTTGGCATGTTATACAGCCTTGAGTAACCCTGCTTTACGTGCCTTTGCTGCTTTTGCAGTCTTCTGCTTAAATGTTTTTCGCCTGTTTAAAATCCATCACATGTGCACTCTTGTTCAGCGTGCGCAGGTTTCCAGTCGCTTTGCATTTTACTCTCAGAAGGGATGTTAATAGCAGTCAGACTTCTGTGTCAGTCTGAAGCTTACATCCCTCTTTTGTGCTCAGTTCCCGTGTTTGTCGGCTGCAGTATACGCTTTATTTGGATCACAGTCCTCTTGAGTACAGTGTGTTGTTTGTTCATGCTGTATGCAAATAGTTGCGAGCTGTGCTTGCAGTTCTCTTTTGGCTGTAGATATCATCATTAAGTGACTGGAGGAGGTGGGGGGGGAGAAAACGTACACCATGTTTAACAGTCATATTCTGCCTCCAAAACAAGTAACAGATACAGAATTCGCTGCTGCTGAATGATTCATGAGATTGTAAGCTGCTATCTTCGGTTGGCCGTAAATGGAAGGCTTTTTCCTGGTATGATGTTTGCACAGTTTTTCCTCTCCGCTCTGTTTTAGGAACAAAATGCAGAGAGCAGGAAATCTGATGCACCACTGATAGTGGAACCTGTGGTGCCAAGTCAACAGATTTCTCTGCGAGTTCTGCAGAGCAGGCTCCTGGGTAACATTGTCGGTCAGGTTCTCAGGATGTGCGGCTGCTGCGCTGGCATTGGAAATCATCTTGGTGTGCTCTGACCCTGATGTGGATCCATAAACTCGTCCACATAGGTGATTGTAACCTCGATGAGCTGGTTGAGCAGAATCAGCAGCGGAGGAGTCGCTCTCGGTGGCAAGAAGTCCAGTTTTTATTCACACTTTTCTTGAGTTCAGATTGAAAGGCTTTGTATAGAGATGGTTGGTGCAAGAATTAGCCGTCACACACGTATCAGGTTTCTTCTTTTCACGGCTCCGATGAGGCTTGCCTTGTCAGCCCTTTAGTCTCGACGGTATACATGCTGACCGTATGCAGTTTTTCTCTCCTAATGGTGTTTGTTTTTAACAGCACTCTACAGCTTCTTGTATCCCTTCTCTCCACTTTAATTAAATGACAGGTAATACAAGATGGCAAGTTTTTATAGCACACATAAGTCATAAATGACTTTTCATGAGCAGCTAAACAGGCCCTGTGTAACAATTTGGAGCAATTCACATGTATTAATCACTTTTTTAATGGACGTGTGCGAGCGGATTGTGACCTGGCCTCTCTGGCCTGTGGATGATTTGTTTAAGTTATTAAATGCTGCTGGACTGTGGATTTCTTTGTGAAGGACTCGGGTCGGATTTCCGTGACGGTCAGAAGGATGTGACTTTATGCACCTTCTCAAGTGCCTCGTCTCAGTGCCTCTCTCTGCTTCACTTACAGAGAACAACAGTAGCTAATGTTAGTTTGGAAGTACAGACCACTAACAACGACCAGCTTCCACAGATCGTATTTAAAGGTCCAATTCGTACGATAGACTGATTGAGTCTCATTCATAATTCGTCAAATGTTTACATAAATTAAACCTTTTAAATCTGACTGCCTTAAGTGTTGCAGCAGACGTTCAACCACACACACACACCTGGTTTTCTGGTTGGTGATTAAAATCAGTAAAGTTAAATGAAGTAGATGTGTTTATTTGCAGTATAAAGCAGAGGCTGCTGCTCATTTAATCGAAGTGGATCCACCAGGATCTGAAACTGTCATCTGACCTGTGCACGGAGGGGAGTAGTGTCCGCGAGTGCTTTCATTTCTTATCTCAGCGCCGGTGGATGCATCTGCCAGCCCGCATTTAGCATTCAAACATCGTCCCAGGCCTGGATAGCCAGCCGAGTGTAAACAGTGTTTGGGATGACAGAGAGCTGACGTGTCATTCTCTGCAGAGCCTTGTTTTAAATGTTCTTAAATGTTCTAAAACTGTGTTCAAACCTAATTTAGATCTTTAAACCCATAGCCCCTTGGTAATTTGCTACCTATTACACCATACGAGACAGCTGGATGTTAAAAGTTTGCAGAAACAATGCAGGCATTACCACGGAAAATCGTATTCAGATGAGTGTTGTATCTCAGATAACCACTGGTGTCAGACTTCAGTGTGATGGCTGGGGCGGCAGTGTTTGTGGAGGTAGATTTTTTTAATTTATTTTTTTCTCAGGCAGTCATTTAAATTCAGCATGAATCGCAGCCAGTGGAGAAGCATAAGTAATCTTGAGTGATCAAATATTGATGAATTACATGACAAATCATTGCTAACTCCAACTCTCCCTGTAAATGCTCTAATGGAGCTCAATGCTGATGAATGAGCAGCAAAGCAGTTGAGTTGTTGATTCTGTGCTGGATCTGGGCCAGGATGTGTGCCAGGATGTGACCTGGTTACCATTTCAAAGGGGTTGTGAGTAACAAAAAACACATATAAAGAAAAATCCACAGGCAATGCGTACAGTATTTCAGATTTTGTAGAGTGATTTATATTCCTTACACGTATTCAGCTGCTGCTTAACTATAACTGCTTTGATGCTCACGACCTAAAGTTGAATGTGTTTGCCAAGTTAAAGCAGGGGCAGGGTTACGTACGTTTTTGATGAAAGATAAAAGTTAGAAAGGAACACGTGTTTAGCTGTTAACAGTCTGTAATAATGTATTTGAGTGATATTAATTCCTGTTTTACTGCTGTGTTGGATCTTTAATTTGATTTTAATTGTAGAGGATTCAGGGTGACCTAATTGTATATGGAATCAGGGTTTCCCCCAGAAAAGTGTTTTGGCCCGGTGGCCACTCTCTTGTTGATCGGACCAGTGTGATGGCGTTGAGACGCGGCAATGCAGCGCTGGTCAGCGACCAGATGTCTTTTCTGATAGAGGCCTCAACCGACAGATGTCGCAGGTGGGCTTCCCAGCCACCATATCTACTTTCCAACTGAGCTGCCCCACTGTAACTGTAGGTTAAATACTGCAAACATCTTCAATCATCGACTGAGAATTGGATCTCGATTCAAAAAAACATGCCTGCGAACCTTTTGAAGATGAATTGCGAGTCCTGCACTGCCTCACAGTTCAATTCATCCTTTATTGTTGGATCATCACATTATTAACCCACGTTTCAGCAAATCGATTTTTCCCATAATGGCTGATGCTGAGGCCTGGCAGGGGTCATCCTTGGCCAGGTCGGCTTGTAACACGCTAACAGAAACCCAAATTAAATATAATATTCATAACTATGCTTGCATTAGTGTATAAACAACTTTCGAATGAGCCTTTTCTAACTACGAGGGAGCAGTTCCTCTTCCACCGAGTCTGTCATGTTTCTACAGTATCCCAGAAATGATGAACTGGCTCTCGAGAGGGCCTCTCATGTTTTAAGCAGCCACCATAGGTTCTGCTACGTGCTTGTTGAGGGAAGGTGAGAGGAAATTACAACCTGCACCCTCACCACCAAATCACAAATCACATCCGCCCAGTTGGCTTTACAATCTGACATGACAAGAAATTTGAGAACATCGTCTCGGGGCTCCACAGAACTGAAATTGACTTTTAAAATGTTAAAGCAAACAAAATAAAACCAAACCAAACAGAATAACCGATGATGGCAATAAATGATAGTTGCAGCCCTGTTTAACAGTTGAGAAACTAATCAATGATCTGATCATAAAGAGACGGTTGGATGGCAAACAAATCAGGCACACATCAACATGTCAGACCTGATTAGCTGATGTTAATGAACATGAAGCTTAAGAAAATGAATTAGTTATTTTAAAGTGTTATATCAAAGCAACATTATGTAGAAATTGGCATTTTGTGCGATTTTGAGCCGCCCACAGTTTCTGAGTGCAACACCACTGTCGCGAAATAGAAATCCCAGGTCGGTAACAGTCTGTAAGACGTAACGTAGGTGCTGACTACAAACAAAACTCATTGAGTCATAACAACGTCTTGTGTTGAAAACTTGTGTCTTGGAGTAAACATGTATGTAACGCTGTGATCCTGCCCTCTCACTGAAGCTACGTAGTGCAGAAACAAGAGATGGGGGAAGAAGTGGCTGAGAGAGAGACACCATCCCCCCGTTACAAGACACTGTACTGTTACATAATGCTGCTTGAACTGTGTACTGTAGATGCTGACGGCCTTGAGAAGAGCAGCAAATGTAATGTTAAATTATTTTTTTTTGCCCATTTCTGTATATATTTCTTTCAATCCACTACAATGTTATCTTGTCGGTTGTTACACAGCACGTCTCTGAGGAGTTTGGAATCAAGCCAGAGGATTTAATGGTCAGAGGAGTTAATCAATAGATATTTAAGCATTTGATAAGGGTTCTTTTAGGTTGTCGATTGTGGCCTGCAGTGGAGTCTCTCTCTCGAGTCCCTGGTGGTTTTATATTGGCATCTGTCTTGGCTTCTCTTCTGTAATGTGCTAACCTCAGCTGCCCTTACTAAGTCCCCTGGATGGACCCTGTGGACTGCTAAATAGTTAGTTACACCTAATTGTCCCCAGGGCGAATTTTATTTTCACAGCACAGCACTGTGCATGACAGGGAAAACCAACCTTACACTGTACACACGACAATGACGGACAGAAATGCATGCAAACGGGACTCGTAGCTCCCTCGGCGAGTCTCCATGTTTAGGGCTGCAGGTACCAGGTTTTTGCCTCGCCGAGCTGTACCTGCACCCGGAGGGCAGCACAGCAGTGATTGGCAAGTTAATGAACAGCTCACCCCGAGCCAGCCTAACAGCTTTAGCGTGTGTTTTGAGCCCCCTCGGCAGGAAATCCTAGCATGATGGAGAAAGCTGCTCCCCGTGGCTGCCGGCGTCCACTCACTTACCCGGCGATCTGCTGAACAATCAGTGTGCCAAACCAAATTTACGAGCACATGAACTCCATCTCTCCTGCAAAGCCCCCTCTAATGAAATACCCCTGCAGATTAATGTCTGCACAGGGATGATTTGCATTCAGACCCCCCTATAAATCTCTAGCAATGGCCGAAGACTATTTGCAACTTGCACTCAAAATCAAATGCAGACTGTCTTCATCTGTAATGGACTGGCCCTCCTCGCGTCTCAGCGTGACCGCAGTCTTGCTGGAAAGAAGCCAGGCATTGTTGACTCCTGTTTCCCTCAATCAGACCTATTAAGGTTGCATTGTGTCCTTTTGATGTAGCTGGAGTCCCACAAGAAAGGATAATGATGGCTTTAATGAGCACAGTTGCTTCCATCTGATGCTGTTACTGGTAAAGGCCACTCCAAGGGGGGGGTCTGGATGGTACAGCTCAAGCAACCATGTTACGTTTAAATCAACAAACTCAACTCTGCAGCTCCGTCTCAGGTTGATTGAACTTTTGAAGAGAGCGAGAAAAAAAGCCCTGCCCATGATCCCTCTGACATTTCATAATGCTGTTTTTCAAATTAGATCTTAGGAGTGCATGTGCAGGACGACACGGCTTCATTTCGGGGATCTATTAAAAGAATCGTCACGCTTCAGATTGTGGTCACGCTCAGGATTCCTATTTCTTAGCTAGAATGAAATCAAGATGGTGTGGAAGCACCGCCGTGTGCTTCATTCGCATTCTGTCTGTGTGATCTGTGAATGGGAAGTGAAGGGATCAGCAACCACATACTTGTGAAACTAAGGTGTGCTGGTATCATATACTGTAGAAAAGATGGCCACGCATCTGGCTCTGGTAAATGAAGCCAATGTGGAAGTGACGTAAACCTGCAATTTCCCCCAACAGCCAGCAGGGGGCGAGTTTACTGGTCCAACTGTATGTAAGCTTATGAAGAAAATGTCCCAACTTCTGACTTGATGCATGACCTCAGTTAACGGCTTGCCTTATGGCAGGGTTTCTCAATCCCAGTCCTCGAGGACCACTGCCCTGCATGTTTTAGATGTGTCCCTCCTCCACCACACCTGATTCAAATGATCAGCTCGTCAGCAAACTCTGCAGTGGCCTGATAACGAGCCACTCATTTGAACCAGGTGTGGTGGAGGAGGGACACATCTAAAACATGCAGGGCAGTGGTCCTTGAGGACTGGGATTGAGAAACCCTGCCTTATGGTCTTAAATGCGAGTTTAATGGACTGAGTGTAGGTAAGTTGAGTTTTGTGTCTCGTTCCCAACTGGTCAAATACTGACAGGACATAAATGTTGTCTTTTCCTGGATTTAAAGGCAACGTTACAGTAAATTGGTGTATGTTTCTTTTAACCTACCAGACTGTTCTACTTCTTCTCATACTTTACCCACTTAGTCATGATATTCATGTTATAATGACTATAGTTATATTCGTTAAATAGTGAGCTTTAGAGTTGCTGCCAGGTGGATTTTGTTAGCTTTAAACGGAAGCTAGCTGTTTCCCACCGCTTCCAGTCTTTACACTAAGTCCGGCTAGCTGTTTGCTCGCGGTATCTTAATATTTAGCATACTAATGCGAGGGTGGTTTGGATTTTCTCATTTCGCTCTGGGCGAGAAAGTTCACAATCGTATTTTCCAGAATGTTGAACTGATGCTACTTAGCTAATAAAAGATCAGTACAGACTGTTTATAGAGAGTGGCATTGTCACTTAAATTGCTATTATGCTATCAATTGTTATAATTTCCTACAGAAATACCAGGAACCATGAAAAGTTTAATTTCTGTTTGTAGTTCTTTTAAGTCAGTTTGTGAGAAAGATTTAATAGAACATAATTAAAATGTATACTGCCTACTACTATAAAGCCTTTTTACTTAAAGCTAGCCAAGTCTCCCCCTCCCTCTTTAACAAAGTGTGATCAACACCGAAGCAGCGAGGCCAGAGTACTGCACGGTTGCCTGTTCATTCTTTATTTCTTCACAGTTGAACCAATTATTCATCTTGCAGCTGTCAAAACCAGCTGATGCAGCAGCTGAATCGGAGGCAATTTGTAGCGTAGTACCTGTGGAGAGCAGTTTGAAAGGCTGCCACTAGTTTTCTGCCAAGTGGGAGTGTGTGTGTGTGAATGTGTATGGATCGCTGACGAGGTGGAGGCTGAGTCAACAGCTAAACACAGATAGGGAGCTACTGCTCACACATCTTCTTTGTCATCGCGGGTCGATGTCAAACATGGGCTTTCTCACAGCTGGCTGGACCCTTTTGACAGCTAGAATGTGGGCTGAAATTTCTTTTGGAGGTAGTTTCAGGAGCCTTGTAAACAACACAACATCACTGCTGCTGATTCATGTGTTTGTGTGGTTCCTGTCCAGCTACAGTGCAGGTTCAACCGTTCCCATTGCCTTCACTCATCGGTGATGGGGCTATAATCTGTGTGTTTCCACTCCGGCTGCTGGTTTTGAGCTGCTGTTTGTGTTCTGTGTTGCCCCGGAGCCTCCAAAGGCTGATCTAAATCCTAGCAATATGTTCAGGAATGCAGCCAGAGTGAAAGAGAGATTTTCTTGTATCCAGCTCTCTGTTTTACGGCAAGTGCTTAGTGGAGTCAAGGTTGGGGGAAAGGGCGACTACATTTTCAGCATGAACAAGTGCGTCAAGGGTCTGAGATGTTACAGTCAGATCCGACTGATATCAGACAGAATTTCGGATTCTGTCCACGTTTGAAATACCAGGTCTGAAGAGAGTTTATTAAAGGATTCCCACCAGGATATTTGGGTCCAAACATCAGAATGATGTTGGGAGATTACAGCCCCAGTCTGTGTATTTCAGATTTCAATTTGGCACGTACAGCATAACCTATACACAGCCAAGACAGATGTCTGTCTGTAAAATGTCTGTTTAAATGAAAAGTTGAATCTCTGTCAGAATATCTGAGTGGTTGCCACGTCCCTCTTGCTTTAATGACAGCATGCACCTGACCTGGACTGGTCTCCACAAGTTTGTGCAAAACCTGAAAACTCATGTTATCCCAGTGTGATTTGACGTCACTGATGAGTCCATGACGGTCAGGAGTCCTTGGTCTTCTTTGGTCATCAGCTAGCAGTTGCAGAGCTCTGAGGTGTGGTGGGCCTAGGTGTAGTGCTGCGGGAGGAAATAAAATGTTCGCAGTTGGCTTAATCTCGTGGAAAATCATGTATACGTGATTTTTAATGGCTTGGAAATCCACTCGTCACTTCGAAGTGAGCCACAATGTAACCGGGTGCGTGCCTGGTGGTGGGGTATGCACTGGTATCAGATTAGTTTTCTAGGTATCGGGAAGGAAATAAATGGTGTCGGTGGTTCTCTAAAGAATACCGATGAATGACAGTGTCATAATATCAATCACCTCGAAGGTCCAGTTCATCTGCCGGCACATTTCACGCTGCTCGGCATTTTGTCTAAATAATAAATTGATTATCGGAGCAATGTGACATGAGTAGATGATGAGAAATGAAAGAGGGTGAAGGAAGCAGGTGGCCTGTTTTTGAGCCGTTTTCAGCAATATGATACAATTGTGTGTGTGTGTGTGTGTGTGTGTGTGTGTGAAAGACCGCTACCCTCCCTACTTGCGGCGGAGGGTCACACACCAAGAGGTCCGTAATTTGACGGCACCACGAGACGCAAACCAGTACAGAGGACTGGACTGACTCATTAGATCTGCTTAGCCAGACACATTTCTGCTTGTAATTAGTCTCTGATTAATACAGATCATTTAGGCCGCAGTAATACACAGAAGAGCCCTAACGCATGATGAATGCCCTTCATTTATGCACTGGACTGAGAAAAGAAGCTCTACAGCAAGGGAGTCGGACATAAAGGCACACATGGGTGGACCTCATCAGACAAGCAAGAGTGAGAATCTGCATCGAGCGTTGAAATGCTGCGTGCTTCATCTCGACCGCAGTGCTCCTTTAGAGAAAAACGGATCTTATAAAATACTGACAATAACTGTGAAATACTGTACAAGACCGTCAAGCTTCACGGTGTGCCTCTGAGGAACCTGTCAGTGTGAATGAGCTGTTGTAGCCGACCGCCGGTTCGAGCCATTGATCACCCGCTGACATTGTAATGAATGGAGGCCAGGGCCAAAAAAATTGTGCGAAGTGCCGTTGTGTTTTTCGGCGGAAAGTTGTGTAAATTCAGTGTAGCTCCAGATGTGATTTATTCTTTTTCATCGCGGCTCGAAGGCGTTCGTTCGCTCAGAAGCTTGAAGCGTTTCGTGCCTGTCACGGTTGCCGCCGCATGACACAGCACACTCGGTGAACCCAGTAACTGTTTGGGTAACTTAAATAACTCAGTTCAGTGAAGGACTTCCTGCTGTTAGTGTCTTCAAGTCTCGCCAAAGCTGCAGTTGAGGCTGCGTGTCCTGTTTTCAAAGGTGAAAGATGATAGTATGTATATATATATTAGGAGAAAATAAGGTTAGACATTTTTAAAACCTTCGTACTCTGAAAACACGGCATCAGTCGCACAGCTCGGACAAACTGTAATTACCTCAGATTTTCTTCTGAGCTCAGGAGAGGAAAACAGCCATTTCCTTTATTGCTCTAGCACTCTGCCTTTTTTTTTTTGTAGCTGCCATATTAAAGGCGATAATGTGATGAAGTGCTAGAAGCCATTTCTTCAAGGCTTAGCCCTTCTCAATATTTTACAGCGAAAAAACAAATAATGGTTTTATAATTACATTGGAGCAGGTCTTTCCTGTAAGAGGCGAGGAAAGTAAAACAGCTTAAGGGAAAAGTGTCCCAAGCCTTTATGATGCATGAAAGTACAGAAATGATTATTTCCCCCAAAAAAAAGAAAAAGGGAAAAAGGCCGCAAAACATGTTGAAAACGGGTGGATGCGAGGGGGCAGCGCGGCGTAGAATCTGTGTGGCCTTCACGATATGGCGTCTCGGCTCATTTGAAGCCAGGGCGGGCAGCTATGATTAAACGAGCAGACCGGTGCATTTCTACGGTCGTGTCCAGTTGCACTTACTCCTGCAGAAAGGCAGATTGATAAATGCCTGAGTCAGCATTTTCCTTTTTTCTTTTCTCGCGCTGGCTGTGCCCTCTGTCCGTTTCCTCCCTCACAACAGGAAACAGACTGTCCTCATTGCAACAGACTCTGAGCCACGGGATAGAAAAGGGCACAAATGTATGCCATACATGCGCACTTATGCTCACCGAGGTAAAGTTCAGGTTGAGGACACCGGACGGGCCGGTGGAGACAGCAGTGTAAGATTTGTGGTGAGGAAGCAGCTGGGTTGAAGTCTTAAATCTGCCGCTGGAGAATTGGCATCTCTTTGGGCCACCGTGGGAGAAACCAATCTCGCAGCTTGTGGAGGCCTTCCTGTGCAGCGATACCTCCAATGGGATTTGGCATTTCATGCATAATTTAAAACGTCTTTGGGAATGCACCTGGACAAAACCTCTGAGCCAGTGTTCCTGCAACACTTTTATCTTCCCCGACGCTAACTCTCTTTCAATCTAACCCCGTCGACATCGAGTGGATGACAGATTCTGCTTAGAAAAGGTCGTAAAAGTGTGGAATTCGTTCATTTAACGGCTCGACAAATGAGCTTTCCCCGGGCAAAATTAATTAATACTTCATCAATGAGCCCGTGTCATTCTGAAAGAGCTAGTAGGCTTTGTGGTAACCTTGTTTTGCCTCGAATCCAATCAGCACAACTCTGAGTTGTTCAGACTGACTATTGATTCCGTTTCACCCGAAGAAGCAACTCATGCGAATTGCATACTGACATTACAAATTTCATGAAAAAGAGATGTAGTAGTTGTAGTAGCAGTAGGAGGAGGAGGAGGGGGAGGAGGAGTAGTTCGTAGTGGCCTTTCTGCAGGACGCAGGAGCTGTCCAGGGTTCTGACCACATCTTCCTCGCTCTGGTTTTCTCTGAGGATGTTTGTTCTGCATGGCCGAGTGCAAGGAGCTTCAAAGATGGACATATCATTCATCAAAAAAAGATTTGTGAAATATGGTCTCGCGCCAATCATTTTTTTCAGTGATGCATTGTATATACAACAATCGATAGCTTTGGTAATTGCCATTGAGTCCTGACTGCAGAGTGCGCCAATGAATCTCATCCTACAGCTGCGTTCTATTGACCGAGCTTTAGTCCTCACCTCAGCCTCGCTCACACAATCATAATGGGCTCTGCTGTAATGAAAACACCAGTGGTAATAAGTTTGTCCTGTGCTTCATGGAGTCATTAACGTCCTGTGATCATATACCAGGAAATCAGAGGCAAATGTTTAAGTAATAAAAGAGTAAAGCGAACATTGCGCGACCAGCAGAAAGGAAATTAAAGTATCCGAAGAGTGATAAGAAAGATGGAAAAAAAAATCACTTGTCAATCAGAGCGTTGTACAGCAGAGGCGATCGTTTTTTTTTTTTTTCTTTGAGCAAACCCAGAACATATTCTGAGCAGTGCAGCCCCTCTAAGAAGAAACCTATGCAGCCACAGTACCTTACGGTACAGTCAGTCACGTAACTGTCGTTCCGCCATGAATAGCTCATTGTTTTCACCATGCGAAGAGTGAAAAGAGGCAACACAGGGGCTCGTAAATCTGCTCTGATACAGGCATGCAGTCGCTTTATTGCCCTTTAGTGCTGTGGTTCACAGAACAGACTACATTTTATTTTCTGTGACGTAAGGAGCACTTGTCTTGCTGTTGGAGAGCCATTTACTGCAGCGGCTGGCTAATGAAATTTCATGACCGAAATGTAGAACGCAGTGTTTGACAGCAAACGCATGATACCATGACTGGGGCCAAAGTGAAGTAATGTGTTTACTACGTACCTGAAGTTTGATGTAAAAATAAGTACCCAAGCGTCAAACCGAGCGCTATTAAATCAGCACTTTATTACATCTGTGCAGTGAAATAGGCCTTTTTTTTTCTCCACAGTTTTGACCTTTCACAGTGGGAAAACACCAGCCCATTCTCACTCCCAACAGAACTCATACAGCAGCCTGGTCAGTGGCCCTATGCTGCTAATTTTTCACTTCTGAAAGTCCACTTCTAGTGCAGTGGTATGAAGGGCGACGAAGAGCTGGAGGGTGGCTGGACAGGTCATAAAAAAGAGATCGCAGTTTGTGTCCTCAATGTGACCAAGAACAAGAGTTAATTGTTATATCACGTAAGTAAGTTATTGTGATGTAACTGAACCCGAAGCAGGATCTTTTTCTAAACCTGACAGGTAGTTTTGGTGCCTAAACCTGACCAAATCAGAACCTCAATGTTTTTCCTCAGTTTAAAAGCCCATTTAATTAATTTTTTAAATGATATCCTCAATTTTACTTAACTGTAAAAACAATAAAAATCCTATATGTTTATCTTAACTCTTCTGAGAAGTCATGTTTGGTCTCGTCAGTTTGGAGTGGCGGACGTAAACTCCAACACCCATGATGCTGAGCTTGTCATTGCTATGGAGAAAAGCCATCACCATAGTTCATACATGGTGTGTGGTATGGTTCATACCATACATTCATCCAAACTTGACCCGGAATATATACATATAAAAAAAAGAGTTGGTGCAAATCCGTTAAACAGAATTTTAGGTTTCTGTCTTTCGTGACGAAATGTACCTCAGGAGTCGTAGTTGACTTCTCCCTGAGTGTTTGTATTGTGTACGAACGTGTAACATTGGTCTTCTCCTGCACCGATGATCCAACCGTGGGGTGAAAATAAATGTGGTTAAACAGAACAAGCTCCTCTCAATCTGCAACTGATGATTCATTTTGTTATTTGCACGTGTGATTTTCCTACTGTGACATTTCTTCTGTCATGATATTTGAGACCAAAGAGACCAAAGTGTTTAATCAACACCACAACACAAAAAAGACTTCTGTATTCTACAAGAGCGAGATGCCCTGTTACTAATAAGGAGACGTTTTTGAAACACCCAGTTGTCCCAATTTTCATCTTTAATATTGTGAATGTCACATCGGCAGTAAGTTGTCGCTGGAATTGAAGTGTGAGCATTTCTTAGGATATTAGATTGATCTAAGTGTCGCCCCTCGGTGCCAAATCGCTAAACTTGGCAGCTGCAATGTAAATGCTGAATCAAGCGATGGTGGTCGCTGAGGCGTTTTGTTACTGCTCATGTCTTTAGCTGCATTACAGACGTACTGCAGCTTCTTGTTTCTCCCTGCTCAACAGAATCAGTGAACCAGTGTCTTTCTGTCTTTCAGGTCTGAATTTGACTCTTCCAGAATGGTCAGGTATGTTCAACAACTCCAACAGTGTTCTCTGTCTTCATCTGCCTGAGTTTTGTGCATTTTCTTTCTAAAAAACACTTCTGTGGCCTTTTGGTGGGAAAAAAAATCACCTTGCTCTGATAAAACGCTTTGGTGAAGACGGCGTGCTTGCGTAAGTGTTTTTGATTTCAGTGTGTAAAGCTGAATGTCACATAGCGGTGCCATCCCTCTGTCTGAAGGGCCGAGGTCGGCCCGATAAGGCTTCTGTTATTGGTGTTTGTGGATATTACAGAGTGGAGGAAATGATGAGATTTTATGTCAAGTGCAGTCCAAGGTCACATTCCTCAGCCGTTAGCTCGTTCGCTGTGTGAACCTTAGTGGCTTGGAGATTTGCGGGGGTCCCTGCTGACGGAGTGAAGACGTGGACTGATTTAGAACTGTAATGCGAATCGATCATTGCTGTGAACATAGCAAAGAAATATGGCTCGGATGGTACAGCCTCACTGGAAAACACACTCCTTATCTGCAGCCTCTCTCAGCACCTTCATCTGCCTCTGTAGCGCTGTGTGTGAAGGAGCCGGCCGCGTCTAGACGAGTTGAGCCGAGTGTAACGGAGCCTGTGTTTTAGTCAAAATTTTCCAGGCCAAGTCCGTTCTTCCCTTAGGTGCTCGGCTGTCTGCGCTGCCCGCCCCGCTTTCTCTTCTGCTCTGACTGCCCTATCACAAATTCGAAGCTAAATCCAAAGGGGCCACAGCCCGGAGATGTGTGCCAGTCTTTGTCTCCACACCATCCCAGAAAGTGTGTGTGTGTGTGTGTGTGTGTGTGTGCATGGAAGAGTTGGAGATGTGAAGTTTCTCAGTCGCTTTCCTACCAACAGCACTGTACAAAAGGGGGGGAAAAAATCCAAGTAGAAAATGGGTTACATCAAATTTTTATGTTTAAAATCAGTTGAATGAAAAAAAAAAGTCTCATCAATGTTTAATGCGTCTAGTTTTACTGTTCTAGGTGGGTTGCCAAATATTAATCTCCCTCAAAACATCTGTATGCTGGAATGGATGGTACTTTAAGATTTATAGAGTTGTTTTTTTAGTTACAAAACTTTGCTTCCAGTTAAATTGCTCGGGGACAAAAGAGGGATTTTCTGAAATAATAAACAAGCCAGTGTTCAATACTGTAAGTCATTAGCTGTTGTTTCCCGTTGGAGAATTTTGTTTTCCATGCACACACATCTCTGCGAACGGAGAGGCGTTCAGTCTTACTCTGCAGCTCTCAGCGCGGATATTTGTCTGGCAAAAAAAATATTTAATGGATAAAATGATGATGTTAAACAAAAAAAAAAACAGTGTTTTCACTTTTTCAGGCATCATGGTGTGTCTATTCAGTAGGTGAAATTGAAAGTTGTTGACTTTGTCCTGAAGATGTGTGCGAGTGCTGCTTTTACACCGGTGGGTATTCAGCAGTTGGAATTGGGAAAAACACTCATCCAAATCCAAAGTGACATCTTCAGATTGCTCCTTTTGTCCAACCAATCGTCCAGAAACCCAACAACTCTTCATTTACCGTCATGAATGTCAAAGAAAAGCAGCCAACCCTTACATTTAAGAAGCTGGAACCAGCAAATATTTGATATTATTGCTTGAAAAATAGCACAAACAAACAATGAATTGGTTATCAAACAGCTGGAGGCTAATTTTCTTTCAACTGGACCAATCCATTAATCAACGAATGGTTGCAACTCTATTGATTTGTTTGTTATCATTATTCTAACACTAGATTTTATAAATTAAAAGCTAGTATTCTTTTTTATTATCTGACATAATCTCCATAAGTCCAGTGCCATGAACACTAAGTGAGGAAAAAGTTTTCCATCGCACATTTTATAATGTACATGTATTGACATCAGAAGAAGGCCCTCTAGTTATCATCAGATTAACTTCCTCCATATGGCGCTGTCTGAACCAGTGCTGCTGCTGCTTAAATCTAAAAGCATAGCAGGAGAAATGGAGGACGAGCTTCAGAGGCAAACAATCCCATCTCACCAAATTGATGCTTTGATGTGGCTGGAAACCTCCCAAATGGCAGCGGCGCCCTCGGTGCCATGCTCGGTTGTGAATTTGGCCACAGTTCCCAGAATCTTCTCCTCGTTAATATGAACGCCGCCGTGCCAACAGTCGTTATTGTCCTAATGTACGAGCTGAGGTTCAGTCCTCCCCATGCGTGCACATCTCTTACGGACACATTTCGCGCCATGTGACTCGCTGGCAGCAAAAAGCCGTGACATGTCTGAATTAAAGTGATTTCTGACATCTGCTCGGCTTTAAGCGATGGATACGATGGCAGTGATCCTGAAAATCAATGACAAGCATCGAGAGCAGCTCATCACCCACTACGTCAGGTGCAGTTGTTGATACTGTAGTAATGACGAGCTGCTCAATTTGACACCTCTCCATCAAGCTAGCAAGGCTGCACATTTAAATGCACAAGGTTTTATGCCGAAAAACTGTTTTATTAAATTATGTGTAATTGGACAGAAAAAGAAAGGAGTGATAAAAGACTTTACAAGTGAATGAATGAGTCCATCAAAACTAACCAAATTTCAAAGCACTTCATAAAAGCGCGTTAAATAGGACTCTGCCTATTCAGTTTTCAATTTGCCAGAATATTAAAGCGCACCCGCAACCACAGGACCAGATGCTACAGCAAGTGGGAGACGTTGTTTACGTCTCAATGCAGATCAGCAGAGTGGTTCCACTACAAAGCTGCGCTCGTTCACAACATTGAAAACAGGCCGAGCCGCATAAAAAAAAGAAGAAAAAACATTAATTAAGAGATAAGTGCAGCTTGTCCCACATACATGAATGAATTCTGCTCCTACTTCAATGATGGAAGCGAAGAGAGGTTGAAAGGAGAATGTTGTAAGCACACGGTGATGTGCAGCGATGCACTTTGACGGTCAGGTAAACATCCTTTCTTTCACTCTCACTCTGTGGACAGTTCATACGTTTGTCTTCCTGGTTGCAGGCTGAGCTTCGAGATTGACGCGTTCACATTAAGAGTGATGGATGTGAGAAGATCTGTATAAATGCACTGCAGTTACGACTAATACGTTTCGCTCTGACTATCAGCACTGGTGTTCACGAATTGCCCTTTTTTGTATTTTGCATTTTTTAACGTTTGCAATAATGCTGCCAACATTTGTTATGCCTTTGTTGAATATGTCATTTGATTATGCCAAATTATAAATTGTCTGTTTTCTAAAAGGGAACTTTTCTCATATAACAGAACAGACAGTAACATGATCAAAAATCAGTCCGTGCTACCAACAGTCAGGACCAAAAGGAGTCAATCAGACCTCTGCTCGTCAAGTTACTTCAGTCATACGATCTAAGAAAGAAAAAGTTTGTTGTAGCAAATGAAAATCATAGCTGAACCCAGGATGTTATGTTGCATCTGGACACAGTGTCGGAGGTGGAGCCCTGTTCGCTCCTATGAACGCTGCTCAGTGGCGTTTTGAGGACATAAAAGCTCGACTTCCCGGGTCCCGGTCTAACTTCCAGCTTAGCACCGGGCTAACTTGGATGGGGATATAATAATTCAACCTCGTGGCTCTTTCAGACTTTCCAAATTGTATCGGACCAAATGGCTCCAGTCACAGTCGCTTCTTTCACAGTGTAATGGGGAAGAAGTCTTTTTGGGCCCAGGTGCATCGCGTGATGTTGTGATCACACGGTTTGGCCCGTCAAAAGTTGGCTTCAAAGCCAGGCGCTCTTCCTGGTGGCCCGAGCTGAACACTCCAAAATGTCAGATGACTTCCTTAAACGTAGAAAGAGGGGAAATCAAACCTAATAAATCAAGACAGATGGGTTTCGAATTACAGTTTTTCAAGTTTATCTTCATCAGTATGTATATGGTCATATGATTTGTGTCCTTTCTTGGCTTCCATACAACAGAGCTCCACTCCACTGCTCCATGCAGACACTCAGTGGAACTGTATGCTACTGCCTCTAATGCTCTCCCAGTGGATATAGTATAAGAATCTCAGTGTAATTATTCTGTGGCATCTCTTTAAAGTGAGGCAGCAGCAAGTCTCAAATCGCTGTAACCGTTGCTGGGAATTTCACGAGCAGTCACAGGTTTTGTCTTGGCACCGTGTTCCTTTTTTTTTGTATCGGGGCTCGACGCTGCTCAAAATCAAACTACAGCTGCCAACACAGCACTCTGCTGACAACACCCGGCAGACTTACAATCACTTACATCTCTCACCCTGTTAATATGCCACGCCGTGACACAAGTGGGCCTGGCTGTTTAAAATTTTTGCACGTTACATTGCCGGGTAGGTTTCATTATCATTAATAATAGAGAAGCCACTGAACTTGGCACAGGCGCTATAAATAAATAAGACGTGCTCCCGAAGGATCGCTGTGCACTGATTTGATAGAAGTTTGAGTGTGTGTTTGTGCTCGTGTGTGGAGAGAGAGTGAGAGATTGGCCTTGTCGGTGACGGGGGGGGGTTATTCTCATACACACTCCGTGGCTAATGAGAGAGGAATAACAACATGGCGCTGTTTAATTGGTCCACTGTTCTGTAATCAGAATGGATGGCTTCATTCAGATGTGATTAGAACCTGGGTGAGAGAGGCAGGCGGGCACTCAACAGCCTCAGTGACCCTCTTTTATCGGATTGTTCTTCAGCGAACGTCTGATGATGAGATGTTCTCCGGCTCCCTCGCGCACTCCTGTAAGACACTTCATTCATAAACCCGGCCTACGGCAACAGCCCACAGCAGAGGAGTAGTCCCGCACTTTATCACAGCAATTGCAGCGAGAGTGCCGGATAAAAGCTGCGCCGGAGTCTACCGCTGAAAGTCCATTTGCGCTCTGCTTATTTATATCTGTTTACCTGTGCACTGTGAGCGGTTTATTATGACGGATGGCAGCTGTTTCATTTGGAGTGTCTGAGAACAGAGGGGCTAATTGAAATTTCGTACTGTTTCGGGTGTAGCCTTAGACCCCATTTTGAATGTAACCACTTTATCAAGGTGCGCAGGTCATCATTTCTAAGTTATGGGGATGTGTTGTCGTAGTGTTGCAGCTGAGTGCCTCTCCACTGAACCTCCATCAAATTTTATCAAACTATTTGCCATCGAGGAATTGTATTGCTGTAATGTCATCGCCCGGGCCGAGAGACTCTTTTAACGAGACTCTTCTAACACTTGCTTTTACCCACTTAGTCATTGTAGCCGCATTACTGATGGTTATTTATCAAAAATCTCACTGTTTTAATATTTTATGAACGTACCAATTGTCATGTTGTCAGTGTTGAATGGAAAATATTGATATTGAGGTATTTGGTCTGGAATATTATTTGATTTTCTCGCCCAGTCCGAGCATTTCTGAACTACGGTGACATTATTTAAGAGCCATACTGCTCAGCCCTCAGTGTATCCATGACTGCGAGACGTCTGTCTTTATTGAATATGTTCAATGCATACAAATGCTCCGAGTAGCCTGTCGGAGAGCTGCGGCATAGTGAGTGACTGGAGGTATTCTGGGAAGCCGCTGTGGGGTCTGCGGCTTTTATTTCCCTATAATTCTCCACAGAGAGTTGGGGAAACAGAGAGGCATGGATGATAAAGCCGTCCCCATTATTGCAGAGATGACAATGAGCAGAATAAGCTTTGCTGGGCTGTTGTTGTGGAGGTCAAAAACCTCTCTCAAAGTGTGTCTCATAATAACACCAGTAAGCCAAGTGCTTCCAGTCTATTCACATGCTCATTCGGGGGCCGACTTGTTGTTGCATTAAGTGTAAAACCGTGGGATGATTTACAATGCAGACTGACGTTACCAGAGGAATTAACCAACAATTTTCAGAGACCGCACTCCCCTGCTACTTCTTTTGCCTCTAACAGATGAGCCATTTGCTGAAATAGCCACAGAGCTGCAGTTTTTCTGTCTTCGGGCAGGACATGTCTCTAAAGCAGAACAATGAGTGAACTGGACTGTGCTTAATTCACACAGAAATCTAACCTAAAAAAGAGCGGGCCGCTCCTCCGATGCAGTGACAGTACGCGTCAGGGCGTTTTTGAACTCATATTTGTCCAAGGGGATGAGAGGTGACAGCGCTGTGTTTCAGGGCCGTTCTAGTGCTGCCTCTCACCCTCAGCCGGCGCTCTCCGCAGGGATCACACAAACCTCTCCATCGTCTTTTCCCGTCTCCTTCGCCGTCTCTCGTTGCTATGGAGAGCGATGCTCCACTCGGATGTGCAGGACAAACGAGCCTGCCGCGTTTGTCCTTGTGCCAGTCCCTTTCCACTGAGCAAGCAGGATTCCAGGTCGCAGTCGTTGCTCTGAAAAACACCAGGAGTTAAACAAAACACGGCGTGTATGGCGAAAGAAAGACAACGGAGGACATCGTTCTTAAGTGGCAGAGCATCTCTCCTCGGTGGGAAAGAGCTGCCATTCTTTTTATGAGCCGTTTGTGCATCATTTATTACTCTGGCAGATCTGAAACAAGGCCTGGCTGCTGGACTCTGAGGCATCATCAGAGTAACTAATGGAAGACAGGAAGAATATTCACACTTGTTCAAGGTTCACAGCTCTCAACTCAGCCAGAGCAGAGACATTAGCATTTTGGGGATTAATAATTCATTATACCGAAACAGCAGCAAATGGCAGCAGCCATGACACAATTAGCCATTGATATACTCGGGGCCTCATTTTTCACACAGAGCCCAAGTATGAGCTGTGTTAAAGAATGAAGGATGCTTGGAGTTTCTTTGGCACGAATGCTTTTACAAAATGCACAAGTGTAATACTGCATAATGTTATTTGGAATATGGTTTTCCTTGACTGGAAAATGAGCAATTATTCAACGTACTGTATGTACATGCAGAGTTTGCCTAAATCAAATTGGCAGCGGACTATCAGCTAGATAGGCTGCCAGCTGTGGCATTTTGATTTTGATGAAAAAAAAAAAACCTCATCCCCTGAGAGAGACTGGGGGGCCGCTGCTGTTTGACTGCAGGTTGACAGCCTGAGGAATACGCCTGGCCTGTCTGAGACAACCAGCCCAAAGGTGGCACAGCTCGGTGAAAACCTTAACAAACAACAGATAAGAGAGAAACGTCTCTGTGGAAATGGGATCCAGTGGAAGGAGATGAGAAGTGTCTGAGCAGCGATCAGCAGAGGACAACAACACCTGAACCGCAGCAGTCATAGCACACACAGTGAAGTCGCACTGATACTACAAAGAAACCTACCCGTCGCAAATCTTTTATGTTGTCTGATCAATCGTTTTCTCTCTAAATTGCAGCGTGTTTCAACATTTCATGAGCTAATTCTCAGACGGCGTGTTTCTTTCCATGTCTGTCTAAGTGGCTGCCGCTGCTCAGAGTAAAAAATAGACAAACAAGTATTTTTGGGAACACAAAAACAAATTGACAAATTGAAGTTTAGCGTACTATTCTGATAGTCCTTCAAAAGCAACGAAGGGAAATGATTTAAGTAGACACAGAGCTCATGTTAAACCATTTTCCAGTTTTAAGTGTACTTAAACTGGCAATAGACAACTTTTTTGCTTTAACTATTTTTTTTTTAAATGACACTATCCGTGTATAAATTGGTTCCATAGACCTCGCCTTCACTATGCAATTTGGTAAAACATGAGTGACGGGACGAGCAGTGACTGGATGGAGAGCGCAGATGTTATGTCGGAGTCTGTTCCCCTGTTGATGTATGTTTCCCCTTACTAGCAGAAGTTGAGACGGCTCAACTGCAGCATTCTTTCCACGAGATCAGTCAGTAACAAAACCTGCTGACTTATTCATACAACCCAGTATTTTACTCTGCCTTACTCACAGCACTGAGATTGGGATTTTTAGGTCGAGGTTCTTTTATTTATTTCCTTTGGACATTAGCCAGGCTGCTAGTTGTAGCCAGGCTGTAAGTTATAGTCAGGCTGCTAGTTTATTGTCAAGCTACAAGTTAAAGCCAGGAAGTATAAAGTAGCAGAAAATGGAAATACTGTTTACCCGGAAAACCCATTTACAATTTTGAATTTGGTCTTTGTGAAGAAGGTCTCACAAACTTTAGAAAAGTCATTTGAATTGATAAAAGGTGATGGAAATGTGTCTAGTTAAAGGTGCACTATGTAATTTGGGGAAGGACATCTCCATTGATCTCCATTGATTGATTTTAAAGATTGAATAAACTGAATAATCAAACTGGCCTTGAAGGACAACACAATTTCATACTGTTTCACTTTATTTATATTCGGCGGACCCCGACACCTTTCTAGCTTCAGACAGTGTTCTGGGGACCTTATTTTACTCTGAGAACAGCTTTTTTTATTCAGTTATTGAAACATTTTTTTTCTATTATGACCTCAGTATTGTAAATATAACATTTCTGAGTTTCCATTTATTTTCCAGAACTACAGAGTGCACCTTTAATTTAATCAAAGTAGAGATGATGCTTTTTCTTATCTACAGTATAGGATTTCACATACCTTAAATGCACCAAGCTCGTCCGAATCATCCTGTGGTTTGATCTGTAGGACATGCAATAATACTGTAACAAAATCAAAAGTACTATCATCAATAATGTAAACTGTGTACAAGTTGCAGTCAGTGGGGCCAAAGCACACAGACACTGATCTGGTCTTCACAACTCAGCTCTGCTTGGATATGACAGATGTAATACTGTGTGTTGTGTTGTGTGATTGATGCAGCTCTTCCTGAAAAAAGGTTGAAATACAGAATTTAATAGTACCTGGTTGTCTATGTGTGCAGATGCAGCACAGTCCTGAAATAATCCGTGAAAATACACAAGTCACGTATTCCCAGTGAGAAAACCTCTGAGGGAAAAGCGGATGATTATAATTCAGAGCAGTCACATGACATTTAAAGGTTTTGTTTTACATCTGCCCTTCTGTAGCTACAGTCTGAGAAGTGTGTTTTGTCCTAATTTGGTTTCTTCTTCTGCAGGAGACATGCCTCCCTACCTGTGGAAGTCATAGAGAATCCTGGGATTTTAGTGTCTGAAGGCCGCAGAAGAGTCGCCCCGTGCCGCAAATGGAAGTCGGCGTCCTTTGGGTACAGTAAGATGTTATTTTTTTATGATTGTGCGCTTTGTGTTTGCCCCAAGAGTGCTGCAGCATTTCCAGAACCAATTTCCCAGCAGTCCTTTTCCTTGACTTGCTCTTGCCTTGTTAATCTAAAAGTCATCACGGCTGCCCCGGTAATAAGCCTCTGTGTGGCAGATGCATCAGTGGTGACAGCTTGACGTCTGCAAACTTCGCTGTGTTCTGATGTTCGAGTCCTCGCAGCTGCTCTCCATTCATCAGCCCTTTTATGACACAGCAGTTTCGGCACTGCACTGTTGTTTTCCTGATTCGTATAATGAACTCCAGTGGCCAGATGCACTATAGAAAAGAGATCATTAGGTTTAGCCCTTAATGAAATATGATCCCTGCTTATGTGAGCCGTCATTGCTGCTCACCCATTAGCCCGTGCTGAGCCGGGGAGCTTGAGAGAGCCTCGAAAAAAAACAAAGAGATGAGTGCAGTCAGTCGCATCGGTGGGACAGACTTCGGGGGGCTTCAAAGGCTGGAGAGAGTTTCAAAGATGCCTCCTACAGTAGTGCTGTGTGCCTCATCATCAAAAAGCAATGTGCGCCTAATCCATAGCCCACTTTTGGCTCGTGTGCAGCCCAAAAATAAATCCCGATGCATAGTGGGAACATTTTCTTTTTTTTCGTTCTATTTTTAAAAGGAGTTTCTGATGAGCAGGAATATCTGTGGGTTGTTTTTAGACCTTGATAACGCTGCAGAAATGAGGATATGCTTTTTTTTGCTGTTCTATTTGTGCTCTCACTCTCTCTCTCTCTCCGATTGTCCCCATGTGACTGTTGCTCTGTAAGTAATTTTCAAGCACAGCTGAAAGCTAATAGGTTAAATGGATCATGACTGTAAACGCGAGGAGGGCCGTGATTGGAGGTTGATTGTTTTTCCCTTCTTCAGCCCAGCAGCATTGTTTGCTTCTGTTTAGGCTCACCCGTCCCGCTCAGAATCACAATAATCAGCCCGTCATTAGCAAGTGATGACCGTGCTGCGTCACAGGGGACATGCTCCCATCCAATATCTTCATTTCACTTTGCAGGTTCGATTTCGGATGGTTGCTTTAATGCTGTTTCCCAGAGGTAATAATCAACATATTAAAAAAGTAATCCACCTTATTACTTGCTCCCGTGATACACTGGGTGTGAACTATGAGCGCGACTCCCAGCACGCATGTCACTTCACCTGAACCGGCGTTTTCCGTGGTAACAGAACACTAATCCTCTTTCTCAGAGCGACTGGAGAGGCATTCATTCATTCATTCATGAAGATCTAGGTTCGCAAATTTAGTAAATGCCACTAACACTAATATGGAGTCCCTCCATGGAGTTGCAATTGCCAATTACGACTGTAAATGTTTCGTCCAATCATCACAACTTTTCTGCAAATTCGACCCGTCATCATAACGATGCATCGTTTGGAAAAAATTGCCAGGTCGTGCAGAATTCACAGAGAGATTTGCGATTGCAATATCACTAGCCCGCTTAGCCCAGCGCTTCTCAAGCCTTGAAAGTGCCTGCCAGTGCATCAGTTATGAGACTTGGTTACTTAGGCTAGTTCCCCAGAGCACTGTAAGTATCACACTTTAAGTATCACACTTTACCACAAACCTCCCCAGAGAGATTTGTGGATACGTCTTGGATATTGGAAAATATTTTGTTGGCGAGTATAAGACTGCCAGCTCTCCTGTGTTAGGCGACCAATGGGCTTGCCTCGCTTTATGCAAAACAAGTTATCACTGACACAGTTTTGCAGCGGCACTATTGTTGTATCCTGGGCTCTGCGTCGTCAGGGGTGATTGCGATTGGTTAAAATGAATAGAAACAAGCAAGAGCTATTTTTCCTTCTACACCAGAATGAGAATTGGTGCAGCCAGACCTTTCTCCAGCTCTGACAAAGCATGTGGAAATATGTCTGGCTGTACAAGACTATGGTCCTATTTATGCCGCCTTTTTTTTTTTTTTTTTTGGTAGTTTTATTGTGTGGATGACAATGAATGTCGTTTTGTGTTATAAATGCATGCCCTCAACGCTTCTGTTCAGGGTCAGAATCACACACTCTCACTCATAAGTGACGGAACTGAAGAGTCGTGGCACAAATCAAACAGTAAGCAGACATTTATCACAAAGGCCTTGGTCACTGCTGTTTTCCCGTCGTGTTCCGCATTAGATCCTCTGGTGAGACAGGGGACGTACCTTTTACGTGAGGCGACGAAGGTCCTGAGCCGGATTTGAACCCAGGATGTTGCGGTTCTGTGTTTATGCCTTGTAAAAACCAGAGAGGCGCCGGAAAACAACATTTTTCACATGAAAATAAAATGTGACAGGAATGTTGTGTAATCACTCTCCACCGAGGGCTGTGCGAGGCTCTCACGCGGCGATTAATCTTTTTTTGTGGCTGTATTTTCTGGCGTCTGTTTGTGTGGCATTAGAAGCAAGCGAGGAAGTGAAATATTAATTGTTGTGCCATTTGTGAGCTGCTGTGCCATGCCCCGCAGTCTGCTGAATCACTCCACCCGTTTTAGTTGTTTTTGAGCGAGCATATTGGAAAATTTTTAGAGGAAACTTTGAATTATAGAAAGTGTTTGTAGTTGTGGCATTAGTCGGCAAAAAGTTCTCTTGCGAAAGGAAAAAGAGAAAAAAAAGAAAGACTTGCTCTGCTCAGCTGATTTCAGCCTCTGTTCTTTTCAGACATCTGCTGGATGCTGTCGTCGTCTAAAAGTTTCGCTAATTCCTGCCAACTTTGGAAAGTTTTTAAGAAGGTAATGGGAATTAATGGGGCAACTTTGGTGTTGAGGCAGAGCTGTTCACGGAGACCGGCCTCGCTCAACACGCTTAATCTCGGCGTCGGGGGGGGGATCTCGAGGGACAGCCGTTCAGTGCAAGCGGAGCGGCTGTTAGATTGTAATCACGGCAGCCGACCCCAGGGATTCACTTGAATCGTTGCTCTTACTGGATACTTTCTCTTTGCCTCTCTGTCTGTGTTTGCATTCCTTTCATATCACTCTCTACCTGTTCTTTCTTGCCATCTACCTCTCTTTTCTCTGCCTCCTGCCCTGGGAACAAAGCAATCACGTGCAGAAGCAACATTTGATTAACCAAAGAGCAACACAGGCAGTGCAAATAGCATAGATGTGATGGCTTATCCCCCGCGCCTGAATGTGCATACTGAGTCAATTTGCTTAAATAATGATGCAGATGTACGGCGATACTGTTTATGATAATCCTGCCTCGAAGTCTGCTAAGATGAGCGGCAGAAGGAGCGTAGAGTAAATTAGCCAGAACTACAACAATGAGCCCACAAACTGTTCAAATTGATTGTGTTCACTTCGGTGCCTCCAGAGTGTAATAGCCAGAGCATCCCTAATGCTCGGAGCACAAAGGGAAACATATAGTTGTGTCTTTGCAGAATGTGTTTTGTGTAATACAGAGGACAGAACACACAGACGGTGGTTTTTCTGGTCCACGGTTCTGTTGAAAACACATAATTATTGCAGAAAAAGGCGAAAATGAGGAGGAAACGTTATTTTTTGGCAAGTTTTTTGGGTCCATTATGCTTTGTTAAAGCAGACGACTCCAGTGCACTGATTAGTTCACAGTGTCCTTAGAAGCACTTAATTAACAGCTTTCAGCGATTGCACAAGAAAGATAAGCTTAATTTAGGGCTGCAATTAATGATTATTTTCATTATAAGTTAATCTGTCAATTGTTTTTCCTTCAGTTAATAGTTATATGTAAAAGGAAATATCAAAGGACAGTGAAGAATGTCCATCACGAGTCGCAGCGGCTGAATGTGCTGAATGTGTCTTTTAAATGAGTTTTTCTACAACCAACAGTCCAAAACCCAAAGATATTTAAAGCTGTTGCCTTAGAATTAACTACAGACGGAGAAGCCTCTCATGCACGGAGCCGCCATTTACTACTACAGTAGCCCAGGAAGGACAAACCACACAGCGGTTTCTGCAGAGGGCTTTTTGTGTGTGTCGAACGTTTTAACTGCCGCGATAGGTCGTCTTACATGCTTGGAAGAGGAGCGTGAGGGGAGGGGTGTTGTGTTGATGTAGTTTTTATAGCCACCACTAGATGCCACTATATCCTGCACACTAGACCGTTAATTTGAAATACACATAAAAAGCAACAAAACTTTATTTTCTAACCTCTGCCAAGGAGGTCATGTTTTCACGTGTGTCCGTTTTGGTGGTTGGTCGGTTTGTCAGCAGGATTACACAAAAACTGGTGAACGGATTGCATCAACGTATCACTTTTCTCACAACACAATGGAGATCATGATTTCATACGCATGGTTGTGTTGTCCTAGTGGTTGGCTGTTACAGATCTGGTGGGTTTAAATTATGGTAAAGCAGTTATAGGCGGGTGTGATACAGGGCTTGTTGAGTTTGATGTTGTATTAGGCTTGATTGAATTAAAGGGGACTGTGGTTGGCCATTCTAGGTGCTTGATTAAACAATTATAAAAAAAGAAGTAAGAATAGAAGGAGCAACAAAACAACTTTTTTTTTTGCTTGATTTGACAACTTGAAAGAATGGAAATATCCAAATGAAATATAAAAAAATTTCACTGACTAATTTGCTGCTGTTTGAGTAATTTATTCACTATTGATTCACTCTAGTTTCATTAACTGACCATATTACATATCTGAATTTGCCCCTGCTTAATTTCACCCTTGGTTCAGATGAAAAATGGGGGGGACTGAATATCATTGGCTGGCAGGATTCAGCACCTTGGAGAGGGAAGTGTTTCCGTTAATGTGACTCCAAGGTTTTCACACATGACCACACACTGTTATCTCCGGTAAAATTAACCAGGAAGTAGCATGTGCGTTGATGCGTCCAGTTTATTAGAATATCTGAACCTGAACGGAAGAGGTAGATTACCTGACCTCTATCAGAACGGCCCACATCACATTAACGGGCCGTGTTCCTCGGGGTGTTCAATGTCTTTCCAGTCCTGACTCGCTGCTCTCCAGCACAGTTGGACCCCCGAGCAGAGGGGGGAGAAATCCTACAACCAAAGCATAAAAGAGCTAAAAGTTAAAAGTGAATTAATTGAATGAAAGAAGGAGAAGTAGTATAAGCGATTGGACTTTATGAAATGGATTCTTTAATAGTTGCCGTCGGGTACAAGAATGGCTCCGCTGCCGATACAAGTGTAGTATCAGTTTTACCGCTCAGAAAAAAGGGGACGAAAACAGGATGAAATTCATGAATCCAGGTTGCGGATAGCTTCAGTTGTGTTTGCTGTGACTGGAGCTTTAGAGCCGCCCAACTGTCTTCTTTTCAGGCTCTGCGCCAAACCTGCTGGACACATTGTCAACATTACAATCACCCATGAATGCTGTGAAGTTCCCTCATTTTTTCTTTTTTCCGTTTGTATCCCTCCTTCTCTTCCAGTCCCAATTACTTCCCCATGTCCTCCTCCGTTACCTCTGTGCGGGGGTCCGTTATGAAAGTGAAAAACCATTGTGGAAATATCCCCGCTCCTTTTGTCTTTTGACTGTTACATTTCTCCCGCTCGCATTGTCTCACCAGGACTGCTGAGTGCTCTGCGGCAGCGAGAGGTGAGAGCAGGAAGTGTGCCCGTGTCAGGTCGAGAAAGCGAAAGTGGAGCAGTCGGCCCCGGCCAATGGGGATGCGGGGCTGCAGCTTATTGTGAGGCAGGATAATTGCTCTATACGGCCTACTGAGTGGAAAATAATCTGAATTTATCTGAAGGCATGTGGCTGCAACTTGAAAGGAAGTGTTACAAAAGCAGCAGTGTCATATACTGTATGACCAGATCTGATGTAGGAATATAGACGGCCTCATCAATAGAGGAAACGGCTTCCTCTATCTGTGGCAGTTCCTCGGTGCTATGAAGCCACATGAAGGAAAAAAAGCATGTTTTATCTGAATGGGGTTTTTGCCTGTGCAGTAGCTGCTGTATTCACTGCCTGCAGCTGCCTGCTAGTTCAGTCCCGTCCAGAGTTAAGACCTCTCTGCACCCATCGAGCCCAGCTCAAGGCTGAATGAAAGCTTTTTAAATACCCAAGATGCTCTCCTATTCCTTTTTTTCCTTACTTCACGCCTCTCTTTTGATTCCCTCTCTCTCCCACTCAATCAAAAAAAAAACATCTGCTTCCCCTCACCGACTCTGAGAAGAAAGAAAGAGAGAGGTACAGATAGATAAACAATTAGGAAAACACATCTAACTTGATTAATAGATCCATGCAGGGGCTTTACAGGAGATAAAGGTAAGGCTAGGCCGTCATGGGTAAGTGTAAATCTTTCCTGCGAGTCGTTTATAACCCTCTCTTAAAGCCCCCGGAGGAGTACCAAAAGGTCATAAAGCTGCTAATATCGCCCTGCTCCGTTTATTTGTGTTCTGGGCTCTGATTCGACGTCCGACCGTTAGGTGCGGAGCCGAACCAGGGGCTCCATTTCAAGTCTAAATAATTCAGATGCTTAATGATATTCATTATCGTGAATGACTATTTCAGAACAGAACCTGTGATTATCTCCAGGCCCTCTAATAATACCACTGCAGAGCCTATTGATTCCCCGAGAATGGCCTGCCTGCCTTGGCGGGATCACAGACCCCCAGCCTGCCTGCTGGAAACAGCCAGCGTGCCATTTAGTGACGGTCGGAGGCAGGAGGGCAGCTCATGAGGCTGCGACGTAGCCGCAGGGGTGAATATGGTGACACATGCTGTAGAAAATGGAAAAGTATTACCATATTGGTTCATGAGCCCTGTGCTGAATCTGTTTTTTTGTGTGTGTGTGTATTCCACTGGCTGTGTTCCCCCCACCTCTCAAAAGCCTTGACAATATCTGAGGTCATTTGGAAAAAGGGCTTAACGACACAGTAAACATTTATTGTACGTGGCAGCAAACAGTCCCCTGTAAACGAAGGAGCAGTCGTTGTGTGCAGGAGTTAGTCGGTTTAAAAAAAAAAAAAAAAAAAGCTGTAATGAAAGTGCCTTCCTCCTCCCATAAAATCCAGCCAGTTGTATGAATTCTCTCTTTATATTGGCCCTTTTTATTTACTGCTGCGACTGTGAGTATTGTAAAGTTTTGATTTCGCCAGATGGGAAATCACAACTGCACAATGATTTAATAGACCTATGAAACAGAAGGCCCACTTCCATCGCGTTGTTTGAACTCTTGGGAAAAAAGCTCTGGGCTGTCTTTGAAGTTCCCCAGCTCCTGTTTCGTCATCACATTCTCTGAGAGTTAATTACAGGCTCCGTGCTGCGCTGCGAGGCGCGATCACTGGAAAACACACAGTTTTGATTCTGGACTGCAGAACGGCCATGTGGCTTATGATAAGTTGCTTTGAGTCTCGGCAACAGAGGAGAATGCGAGGCTCTTTGTGCCACGCGCCTTTCACTTCACTCGGTTGAGCCTTTTTGGCCGAGAGAGAGAGAGAGAAATGTTCCCAGTGTGTGTGTGTGTTTGCATGCGTTGCTGTTTTGTGTGTGTGCGCCTTCATTGTTTTTTTCAGAGGCCACGCCACACATAAACAGTTTGGAGGGATTGTGACACGATATAATAAAGGCTGGCCGGCATTCATCTGTGACAGCGTTGGCTGCGTTTCATATGAAATTCGAGGCCCTGCGCTATTTAAAGATTAGATGGATCTAAAATGATGCTGCACCATCTGATATTGAGTCACGGTTCACTGCAAAATGTCTGCTTACAGATTTAAAACATGCAGCTTTTTTCCTTTGTTTCCAGGCAGTAAAGCTGACTTTAAATCGATACCTTTGCAAGTAATATTTTGGTAGCTGGTAGCTATCACCCCTTTCGCACTGAACAAAAAACTCATGTATACCCGCTAACACCCGACTTTTGCGTGCCATGCGAATGTGTACAATCGGGATTTTCTCCAGGGTCAGTCATGGGGATTTGTTGCCTCAGGCTCAGCTCGCCCAGGTAAACACGCTAATTCACTCTCCTTTTCAGGCGCGAAGTTAAAGGCTGTTGGTTTGTTTATAGCTTTCCATCCGTCTCTGTCGCTGCGCGGCGCTCGTACGTCGTTCAGTCGCCGCTGAGTTTCAAAGGGAGACTGAAGTTGAAGATATTAAAAAAGTTACCATTGTTTGTGGCTGCTCTGTGCATACGCAACTCCCATCAGAGATCAGAAAAAAAGCGAGATGTCTCACCCCTAAGTAGCTTCTGTTATCAGCTCCGGAAAAAAACATGTTCGGGATTCAGAATATTAACAAGACTTACGCCTTCTGCTGTGATGTTTTTCCAGTGCGTCTGTGATGACGAATGGGTCAATTGCCAATTATTAGTACCCATGTAAAAAAAGAAAAAACGTGCGTAAACGCGCTAATTTCAGTGTAAAAGTGGTGTACGAGTGAGTGCAAAAGGAGACTGTTGGGCCTCTGCACTTTGCTGAATGTCTTCGTAGTTCACAATGTTTTTTTCTAAATGGATAAAATTGCAAAACACTCAAGTAGCGCTGGTTGAACAATTCATCGGTTTATCGATTAGTTGAATGACAAACTATGAATTGCAACGATTTCTAATAATCAATATAGTAAATTATCAAGATGAAAACACCAACCTTTCACCATCCATGTTTTATGTATTTGTACACTGAATATATTTGTGTTTTGGATTCATCTTGGGGGGAAAAAGGCATTTTAAAATGTTCCAGGAAAACTAATATTACTGTAGTGCACAGTAGACTGAGCAGAAGAATACACTGCACACTTGTTCAAGGTCTTCGGGTCGTGAAGACGTTCCCCGACCTGTGGCTCTCTTTACATAATTCTCTTGTCAGTTTGATCCGGATCAGTGTGGAAGCGCAAGATTACCTTCACTCTGTAGCTTCAACCTTAAACCTTTTGAATCACGTGTCAGCGAGCACACCGTCTCAGTAATTGGTCATGACATTTTCAGCGTTATGGTGACAGCGAAAGACGTGGCGCACTTGTTTAATATTAATCACTAGTATTTTCTTTCATCGGATGGGAGGGAAAAAAAAAAAACCCTCTCGTAGTCTGCACCCCGCACGCATGAAGAAGCAGCTTAATTATAACAAAATGTGTGTTTTTTTTGTGCTCCATCTCTGTAGGGCTGGAGTTTTTTGTGTAATTTGCAACGTGCCTGAGGCAAATGCAGCTCTTCAGCGGTAATGAAAAGACACCCAGGTGTCCATAGCGAGGGAAAAATCATGTGTGACGGTGTGATTTTGAAAGTTGTTATAGGAGATTCAAGCGCAGCTGATGTGCCTCGAGCCCCGGTGTAAACACGCTGGAGCATCCTTTTTTTTTTTCTCATCCAGTGCTTTGCTCTCTCTCTGTTACACACTGTCACTTCCACTGGTAAAGTAGATATAGTGGGAGATTAGGGATACGCCACAACTCTCACACATAGCTTATCCTTTCATCAGCTCCGTGCCTCTGTAATATCATGCACAGGGCCGCTGAGTGTTTCAGATCCGTCCGCCAGTCTGATTGGAGGCGTTTGCAATTCCACAGTTCTGTATCGCTGCTCGCATCGCGCGGAGGGAGGGCTCGCGGGGATGAGGTGACGGAGGCAAGGAGTAGCACACCATTCCCCAGGAAATGAGACTGGAGAGCATGATCGCCTGTTCTCAGCTGCCTTTCCAGCTCCGCTTCTCTTAAAAAGAGAGGGATCTGTCGGCACAGGTGTAATGAGATATTAACAAGATGCCACTGCTGCTGACTGTATGATCTCTTTGTGTGTGTGTGTGTGTGTGTGTGTGTGGGGAAGAAATCTTCTGCGGGCGAGGAGCAGAAAGTGCAGACGACAGAGGGATTAGACTGAGATTGTGAGAATAGAATGGGTCATGCGATAATAAGCACAAATGAGACATGCAAAAGGAGAAAAACCTGATCAAGGAGCCCTGGAGTAGCTCGTCACTGTGCCTTTGTACGTGCGATATTGCATATAGAGGGCATAATGAATACTAAATCACCTCCTCATTTGAAGGACTGACTGAAGGCTCACATGCCATATATTGGAAAATACTAGAGTCTGACAATGCTGTGCCGATGGTCCGGTTAGGTTTAGGCACAAAAGCTACTTGGTGAGGGTTAGGGAAACAAAATCAAGGCTGGGGATTTCACAATGTCTCCTTATAAAACACCCAAACAACCGATAATAAAAGATTTTTGTCGCCACTAACATAGCTACTGAACATTTGACCCCTGTAGACTTATTTGACCTTTCAGATGAAGATTGCGCGTGTTTCTTTTCAGCTGGGGACCGCTTACAAAAATCTGCCTTTAGTTGGGGCAATAAATGAAAAATTAGCCGTGGTTCGACTCCCTGACTTAGGTTTAGGCTTAAGTGTCCTTGGGCAAAATACTGAACCCCAAATTGCTTCTAATGGATGTTCCTTCTGTGCGTGAGTGGATGTGTGACTGAGAAGAATAACAAAAACAACAAAGGTTAGAGAAAAGTCCACAAAATGAATACTAATTTGTGCGGCAGAACTTTGTTTTTTCTTCTTTTCAACCCCTTTTAATCATCTTACAGCACTTCATCTTGACCTTTTGGACGGGGCCTGACTCCTATGTTGGGAATCACTGAAGTGTATATAGAATAATTAACAAGCAGCTAAATATTATATATCAGACCATGGCGGGGATTTTCTGTCTAATGAGTACTTTTGATACTTAGATTTTGCTTCTGTATATACGTAAGGTTTAAATGACTTTTGCTTGTAATGGAGTATTTTCAGTTTATAGTATTGGTACTTTTACTTAAGTAAAGGGTCTGAGTACTTCTTCCGACACTGGAAGTCATCAGGTGTGTGTCAGTGGTGCTGCTATAGCTTCACATCAGCGTTGCTGCTCATCGAAACTTCTACGATGGCAAGCAGAGAGCCTCCACGCAGGTCCGAGGGGTCAAGGACGACTCTGTCTCTGCTTCACCGTCCCAAACAGAGAGACGGCTCTTTATTTGTTTGGCCCGCGATGAGAACCTCGTCTGTCTTCTGCCTCTGATGTCCTCAGGCTTGAGGCCAAGTCAGTGACAGAAGGAGCCTGTGCACAGCGCTGTGCCCTCTGCCAGCGAGCTACAGAGAGGCTGCGCTGTGTTGTTACATGGGGAAAAAAACAAAACGGGAGGGATACTAAACCTCTCGCCCCTCGTCTCCGGCATAGGGTAGAGAGGTCGGGTCCTATCTCGGGGGAGTTCAGTTTTTCCAGCTGTTGATGCTAATTGGAGTGGTTAGAAAAATGTTTTCCGTTTATAGTTTTCATCAGAGCAGCTTCCTGAAAACGGAGCATAACAAGGCTGAAATAACTGTGGCTGACACAGGCTCTTGTGTTTTCTCTTAACCGAAATATGTTGTGGTAAAGCACATTAACAGTATAATTAATATTTAGTGCAGTGGCGTCTTTCTCCTCCCTGAAAATAGTTTTTTGACACTGCCAATGTTTGATTCATGTTGCTGAATTAAGCATACAACATGTGTTTTTCCCACTTTCCTCACCCGAGGGACGTGTTGTCTAAACATCAGTAATGATGCGGAGGTGATGCACTGCCATCTTGTGGTTCGCAGCTCTCAGTGCTGTGATGAACGTCACCTCTCTCCTGCCTGTCTCTCTCCTTGTGTCACTCTCTCTCTCTCTCTTCCCAACGTATTTGAAGTGGGCCGGGGTCTCAAGAGAGGAGACGGGACCCCTGCAGAGAAGCTCAGCTGAGGGCTGAATAATGCTTTCTACTATCAGGCACAGACAGTCCCACCAGCACTGTTGTTCCTACATGAAGAGGAAATACAAAAACACTGCGCAGAGAACATACTGTTTTCTCTTGTTCAAGCTTGATAAGATCCAAGCAAGCGAATCGCCGTAAGAAGAGGACAAACAGAACACACTTTGATGGGAATAAAGTGTGGAGAAGTGTAAGTGTGCAGAATGTGCTCTTTTGTGATCCCCAGCAGTTTTATATCTCTGCTATCTGTCTTCATATCAGCCGAGGCAACGCAGCAGAGACTGACAGCCACTTCCGCCAGAAACAAGTGATGTCAGGAAAGTCTGTGATTTTCAATTCTGGCAGAGAAACTCTTGCCTCCTTTTTTTATCGGCTATATACAGCATAGATCACTTTCATTATTGATTAGCATGCAGATTCCTTATTTCATGAACCGATTTGTTGTTGAGTCTATAGAATGCCAGAAAAGACACCAGAGTAAACGAGTGCCAATCTTCATATGCCTTCTTATTCTTTACTTCAGTAACATTAGTGGACCGTTAGTGCAACACTGCGAAAACTAGATGTATTGTATTTGGAAAAATAGGAGTGCTAATTCCACTCCACTGGGTGCTTGATTAGATAATTTACTGTCTTGGTTTGATTGGTCTGATTAGACTGATCACATTGTTCCCGTGATGAGAAAAGGGCCCTGCAATTTCAAGGAGACGTTCCGCACACGCTCCATCTTTTGTGATCGACCCTGGTCAGACGCTGCAGAAAAAACATTTTAAAGATCGTCACATTCCATCCTGATCCGTGTCCGACGCACAAACACATTTCGTGGCTGACAGTGCGTAAAGATATGGTCTGAAAAACTGGTACTCACTGGTTTTCGTCAGACGTATAATGCACGTCGAGGGAGACACTAAAAGTTGAGTTTCCTTCTCAAAGTCACAGTAAACAGAGACTGATCGTGTCACATAGATGATAGTTTGGTTCATTTTCTGATCTTTTTATTTGTCATGTTCTGCCTTCATTGTTTCACCAATACTGTGTGTTTTTTTTAAATTGTATGTTTGCATTGTTGCTGTCAATTATGTGGACTCTGGGAAGACTAGCATTGTCTTTGTGAAAGCTAATCCGGTCACAGTAAAACATATACTGTCAGACTAGTTTCCATACGTTTTGTGACTGTAAGCTCGCTCTGTTAGATCTCCAGTTGGCTCATTCTCCGGTGAGGACAGACACGAGGCAATTAGGATGGACCTCATCAGTATGCATTTCCTGTGACAGCGAAAGCTTCTGCGGCGTGCTCGTCGTGTGCCCATGTAACAAGTGTGTCTGTGCTTTGCGCGCTGCCATGCTGGAAAAAAGCCTTGAGCAAACCGTCCTGCGCTCAACGCGACCGCTATAGTCCAGCAGCTCACATCGTGCGCCGAGGCCAGCTGGATTAAAAGGGGCCATATGGTGACAGCGGAGAGCAGAGGGGTTGGCACAAGAAGGCAAACATATGCAGTATATTTACATCTTAAAGGCCACGTAGCATAATGTCTTGATGTGTGCAGGGCCACGCCGGAGCAGAAAATTCAATTTCAACGCCAACTTTAGCCTCTGACATGGTCTCCTGTGTGCGTGTGTGTGCTTGTGTTTGTTCTGAATGTGTGTGTGCATGTGTTTGGGGCATTAAAGCCTGCACTCTTGTGTTGGAAAGGGTGTCACTGAAACCATGAATTTAAGGTTATTTGTCAATTTGAAAGAGCATCCCGCTCACCGCTCTGCCCCTCCGTCTGTGCGTGTGTGCCCTGACTACTAACACTCAGCTCGGGGTGTGTAGATACACACTCGGTGTGGATGAGAATGGAGCTCACCGTCGCCCCTGCCAGAGCCCCTCCCCCCCACAACCTTTCGCCATGTGTGCTCTCACACACACACACACGTACGCACAACTGATTTTTACTGGAACACCTCGCTAATGAAGTGTCTCTGTGCTCTCTACAGTGGTCCTGCTGAGGAACGAGGAGGTAACAGCTCTAAAGACCAGCTTGTTAAAAGCTGAAATCTTAAGTACACCCAGCAGTGGATAGGGTTGATAGAAATGTCAGTGATTTAAAGGGTAACTCCGCCATTTTTATTCATTAAATTGTGTTTACAGGTCTTGGGACGACAACTGCATGTGTGAAAACAGTGGTATAGAACCTTTCGTGGCTCCAGAGTAAGCTGCATCTATATTGCCTCCAGTGATGTCACTCATTGGCTATGTTGCATTGTGGGTAATGTAGGCGCTAGGTTTTTAAAAAAAGCAATCCACTGGTCTACCATTACAGTCCTCAAACACTGTTGGAGAGTTTATAAACAAGTGTTTGCCCTTTTTTTAATTTCCACGCATTCTTCTCCTACATTACCCACAATACAACTTAACCAGAGTGACATCATTGGAGACAATGTATCAGATTACATGCAGCTTTCAATAGAGCCACAGCATGCTTTATATTATATTATATATCCTATGCAGTAGTACCCCTCAAGACCTGTAAGCACACTTTAATGTGTAAAGTTGATGGAGTTACCCTTTAACCGTAGAGCACTGTGTAAAAGGGCTCTTTCTTTCAACCATGATCTGGCTCAGAAGGTGTATTGGCGGGCTCCACATTAAGAGGCATATTGTGTGTAAAGCAGATATGATGGCCTGAGGGCGGCATGAGAGCAAAACTCGTTGAGTGCCCAAAATGGAACGGGGAAACGGAGCATTAGCAGACATTAAGTTTGATGGCAGTCTGCGCAATAGAACAGCCCTGCTGTGGATATGTGGACATGAAGCGTTGGTCAGAAATTTTACAGGGTTTCCACTCTGCGCTCAGCAGGTGAACACAAACACACAAACAAGTGTGTGCACACACAGACGGCTGAGTGAAGACGGGCTCATGTCACTGCTGGAGGGATCAACACTCGCTTGATAATTAGAACCTACACAGGCGGTGTAATTGCAGCGAGATGATGCACATCTACAATTAGCCACTACACAAGTTAATTAACAAAAAGACAAAGGTCTGACAGCACTAGTTACCTCGGTGTTAACACTCGATACATCGACAGCCCTTTGTGTGCCATCGAGTCTGTCCGGGATGAAAGGCATCCTCCCCTCGAGACTGTGAGCCATCAGCACAGGGTTTCTATGTCTCTACTCTGTGTGTGTGTGTGTGTGTGTGTGTGTGTGTGTGTGTGTGTGACTTTAGAAAGTCCTGATGAGAGCTCGTCTCCATAGACACCCCGCTGCCCTGCCTACCATCCCGCTTTGGATGCTGTTACCTGGCGAAGGTGTCGACAGCAGTACCATCTATTCCGTAATGTGGCCATGTGGCTTAAACTAGTCTACACTCTCCGTTCACCAAACGGAATCAAGATGGACTCTTCAGTAATGTTGCCTTATTTCTGCTTAATATTTCACAGTCCCTTTCTGGTTTTGGCATCGCTTGTTCATGATGCAATCTCTGTGCAAGCCACACAGTTTCTGCTTCACTAACTTCGTGTTTCTGACACTATAAAGTCTAGAAACACAACTCCTGGTTTTTTTCCTGCATATAATTTTTTTTTATTCTGTTTCCTTTCAATTATCTCATCTGTCTTTTTTTCTGCAAACATCATCAACCAGGGGCTTCACAATACCAATACCTGTGTGCACCATTCCTCATTAGACTCATTAGAAAGCCTCATCTGTTTTTAAAGACACTCCGGAGAAGAAGAAGAAAAAAAAAGTGCATCGATTCCAGAAGGGAAAGAGATGGAGAGGGAGGGGAAGGGGTGCGAGGTATGTGAGAAGAAGAGTAATGGGAAAATAGAGAGAAGGAGAGGAGAGAGGGAGTGAAAACAAAATGGGAGGGAGGGGAGAGAAGGCATGATAATGAGCCCTACCTCTGACACATCCTCCTGTTTCTATGGAGACCAAGGAGCCAATCCTGTGGCCCTGCTGAGGACTGTACTACTCAGAGCAGATCAGAGGGTGGAGAGAGGCGTACGCAGATGCTTCTCTGTGTTTATGAGAGGCAGTAAAACCTCCCCGTGGCTCTCCTGCAGGTTGTGTCCTTTTTGCTTTTCATTCAGGAGTGGCGGCCTCCCCGGCGCTGGCACCTGTGAAGAATTATCAGTCATCCACCTTTTAAAGCTTCTCATCAGACATCAGGCTTAACAGACAGCTCCTTTAGCTTCTTGACTCTATGAGCCAGCACCCCCCCACCCCCCACCCCATCCCTCCTCACCCTCCTCCTCCTCCATCGCCATCACCAGCCCCCCCACCAGCCGCCTGCCTCTTGGATGCTCCTTGTTACATCACACGCACTGCTATCAGGCAGCCTTGTGTTTGTGACTGGGAGGGAGAGGAGAAAGGAGAGTGAATGTGAGTGAGCCCGTGTGCGCACGCCATCCCACCGTTCGAGTCCCATTGACCAGCATACAGGATGGACAAACCAAGCGTGTGGCGCGCCGTGGTGAGCAGCACGGACCCCAGGCGAACGCGGGACCCCGGGAGCAGACCGGGCTCCGCCATGGGTTACAGGCTCTACGACATGTGAGTAGAATGTCCAGTGTGAATGCTCTCAGATAGGTAGACGGGGCTGGGCGGGCGCTGGTGTAGCTCCCATTCATGGAGACAGCAGTCGAGTGGGTGGCGGTGTACAACACGGCGTCTACCTCTGTAGTGTCTCTGCTGAGTCACTTATGGCATCCGGACTTCTGTCATGTTCCCCTGCCTGTGCTCTTAGTAAACAGTGTCTCTCTCCTTGGGAGGGGCGGCGAGGCGAAAACATGTTTGTGTGAATTAGACGCTTAAAAAACATTGTCACGTAGATGGATCAATAACATGTGGTGAAACGTGTGTTGTGTGCTGCATCTGTGAGCCTGCCATTATGACTAAAATCACAACAGAGTCATGTGAGCGATGGTTTCGGGAGCCTCGGGCGGCTGGGAGAAATGACTCATTTCTGGAGGATGCTGTGACAGCTCGTACTGGGCACATGAGTTCCTCACAGCTTCTGCCGTATATTTGTGGGTGTGAGTGTGTCCTCGTGTGCGATCTGTACAATGTGTACGTGTGTGTGTGGCATTGCTAGAGTGTGTGTGTGTGTGCGCGCGTGTGTGTTTAAAATGCGGCTGGGCTGAGCTGTTATTTTTGGAGTGGTGATAAATCCTTCGGTCTGTGCGTGGAAATCTTGCATCTCTACTTCTGTAAATCGTGTGTCAGTCCTGCTCGGCTTGAAATGTGGACAATATTAATTTCAGTTTGTGTTTTTGTTATAGTGCTGTACGTGAATTTTCCTGCACACAGCCTAGTACTCAACTCCTTCAGTATATAGCTGAATAAGCATTCTGCTGCCTTGTTTCTCCGCAGAGGCACATTTAAGTTTGCTTCCCTCGCTGTAGTGCGCGTCGTCTGCATCACTTTGCAGCCCCTCGTTCCTTTACAGCCCCGTGTGCGTGAACACTCGAATTTTTCACACATGTACTTACCAGCTGGTGCATAGCGCTGAGCTGAATTACCCTGTCATGTCATGATCTAGTACCGTACACGGGGATCAGTCATCTTAATGAATATGAGACCTTCATGGGTCTCCACTGAGTCCTTCACAGGCAGCCTGCCCCTGCCTTTCACTGGCTTAAATCTCTGTCTTGTTTGCATGTGTGCAGCGCGCATTAAGCCGTGAATGCATTCCTCGGATTCTCAAGTTCCTTTTGCATACCAGTAATTATAATTTTATCACATGCCTCATTCTGTTTTTGTTCCATAACAGGCAGTCGAACATCTCCTTCTGGCTACGGTTATGAGATACTGTAGCCGCTGATCTCTCTCCCTCCAGCTTTAGTCCAAAAGGAACCACAGAAAGTCACATGACCGCGCTGAGGGGCAGAGCTCAGGAAGGTTAAACTGTGGTGCAATTCGATGACATTGTTAAACATTGGCGCTCTTTAAGGACAGAGGAGATGTGCGAAACATTGACACTAATGTGTTGGTTGGTCTGTCAAACAGGCCGAGGCCCCACAGTGTCCAGCCAATACCGCTTTAATGAGGAGCTGGAGCGGGACGAGCCTGTCCTGTTGTAAATGTCATTTCATCATCGCTGGCAGGCCCCGGTCCCTCTGGAATTCTAATGCTGTGCCTACGACACTGGGAGGCCAAGACGAGGATATCCTGAGCTTAGCCGAGGCTTTCACGGCCTTTAAGGATACGACACTCCACTACTCTGGCCTGGAGGGATGCAGAGGTTGCCTTGGGTAGATAGCTTGAAAATACATCAAGAGGCGTATTTGGGTCGGTTTAGCATGGTGGAGCAAACACGCACGTCCTGAAAATGCATTCTCTTCATGCTCGGTGCGTTTGAGAACGGAAAAGCATCTACAATAAATAATCGAAGCGGGTCTGTTGTGTGCTGCTGTGTGTGGAGACATTTTGAAGGGAATTTTGGTAACTGGTTGTCATACAGCTGGACCACACAGCAGGGTGAGATATTGCATGTTTCACACTGCACACACATGTATTTTGTGAAACAGTACAAATAATCAAACTGTAATGATATTGCTAAATCCGCACGATCAGATCAGGTAATTGAAACTGACCAATCTTTTTAAAAGATTTTCAACCCAAACCATTTTCTCCTAAACTTAACCTACTTATTATTCTTAAAATACTTAATTCTCAAAGTATTTCTGTTGCCTGAATCCTTTTGAGTTCCCTAAACCTACACAAACAGCGACAGACAAATGAAAAATAAATTGAAATTCAGTCCTGTTCACATCCCACTCAGCCACAGCGGTTTTCTCCAGGTGTGGTTTTTGACGCTGTCTTGTGAGTTGAAACGATCAGCCAGGAACAACACAAACAAGAGTCACACAGCTATGGCATCAAAACAATGCGATTGGTCAGACTTAATTCACCACACGGCGAGATCAGACACACCTGCAAACAGCTGTGGATGGTTCCGTCTGCTGGGCTATGACATGGATCTGTAGATACTTTCCACCGGGATTGCTGCCCCACTTTGTTCTTTAGTAGTTGTTAATCTGACTGGTGCATAAAAAAGCAATAATGGCTTTCTAAAGAATGTGCTCATTTTGGTAATTCCGGATAATGAAGGATGTGCATTGGAGTTTTATTGTCCGTGACATTGCGCATCCCGGAGTTCCACTTTTCTGGGTTTCATTATCGCTTTTCTCCACGCCGCAGACTGAGTATGTAACATTTGCACCGACGAGGTGGCCAATAAACATCAATGGGCTTTAACCTTCATTGAGATAATGCCATTCATTCTCAGAGGGCACTCGTGCTGTAAAGCCACTACAGCAGGAATGCCCATTTCCCGTGATTGGCTGAGAGGTTCTGAATGCGATGCCCCTGTTCAAGTGACGCCAGCGCTGATGAAAAATAGAGTGCGTCACCAGAGCTGTAAGGCACTGACAGTATATTCCTTCACTTTGAGCCGGAGCCTTTGACAGCAGAGTGTGCTCGGTCTGCAGACAAAGGGAACTGCCAGCAGAGCTCTGAATATGCCTCCACCGGGGACATCAGCTGCAGGATGCGTACTGCTATTGCATGAGACAACAACTACATACAATACACTGGCATAACCAGCACATGGGCTGGCACAGAGCATGCTGTCAGTTCATATGGCATCAGTGAACGGGGCCAGAGCTGGGAGTGAGTCACTTGTTAAAGCAGGGCTTCGTGCTGTACGTATACACGTACAGGCCTGCCTCCATAATAACCCTTTGATTTTTCCCTCGACTGATAGCTATAGTAACAGTCCACCGCCATAAGTGATTACAGTCATTCTGTAAAGTGGACATGATCGTAGCCATTAATGCGCCAACATTATTACCTCGGCGATTACACCAAGGACTGTAGAGCCCATGTATTGATCAGCTGTTTGATCTCTTCTTAATGGTTTTGACATTCACACCTTACGATTTCACTCCTGCTCCATCAAGAACAATCTGACAGAACAGACCAGAATAGAACTCAACACCGTAAATGAGAATATATATCACCTGAGTGTCAAGAATCACCTCACTGGGGTGTTTCGACGGTGCAGGTGTAAAGAGAGCTCAAGCGCTAGATTGGTCTGCCAAGACAAGCAGCCTACTGTACCGTACTGTACCACACTGTACCCGACGCCGCAGCAGCCTTTTGGCTTTTGCCAGAATAGCTCGAACTTGGCTCCAGCTGAGCTCGGTCAGCTCAGAGGCTGTCATTTGCACACTAAAGCTGGACATCTGCAGGCTGGCACCGAGTTTTCAGCGGCTGACTTTGCATCTGGAGCCGTGTCAGCCATGTGTAAGGATTATCAAGCCAGCGGGAGCCGCCGGGCTCTCAGGGGCACATCTCAGTGAGTTAAAGTTTCCTCCGGGGAGCAGCCAGTCCTGATGCATCCGTGGTTTGAAACAGCCCATAATAAGCCCCTGCCTTTGCCAATAGCAACGTCAGAAGCAACAGCACAGAGGAGAGAAAAGGATGAATCTCCAGAACATTTTGTTCCTCTGGCAAAAATAAAAACAGATACGAGGATATGTTTATCAGCAACAATGTTATATAATAACAACCATACCAAGATACCACTGAGCACGTTATCTCGCATATTGGTTCTTATTTCCATGGTGCTCTGTTTACCGTTTCATAATTGGAAAATGCTCTAAGCCACTCCTGCAGAATGCATACCAGCTGACTCATGCTTATACAATATTCTCTTTATATACATGTTTGTCACTTTCATGACTCTGGAATTTCTGTGCGTGCGTTGCTTACTTCACACAGGACACGCTAAATCCTATCAGGGATTTGTAATGGTGACTCACAGCGAAGCCGTCACATCGGCTCAGTTATGAGCCTGTACGCATCATTCCACATATCATAAATATCATTATTACCAGTGATGCAACCACCTTTTCTGCTCTATAGGAGACTTGAGTGTTGTACCACTGTCACATTAAGCTGGCTGTGTTGGACATGCCTGCTCTGCTGGTGTATCGACAGGGACAACGGCGCTCTGCATCGGTTCTGCCGCCCGGCCTCAGGTTACAAAAGGCCTTAAAGATAGCTGGCAGAGACTGAAGACTGTGGGATCCACCTCCAACCAGCCACAGAGGATTTTTCCTCCCTTTTTCTTTGTTCTCTCTTTCTTCACTTCTCTGTGTGTCTGTGCCTGCGCTTTCTGCTTTAATCCAAAGCCAAAGCTGGAGGAGTGAGTCTGCTGTTATTATGGATCTCTCCCCTCCTCATCCTCCGTGTGTCTTTCTCTCTCTCTCTCTCTCTTCCCAGTTTTATCTTCACACCCTCCTTCTCCTCCTGTCCCTTTTTTTCCTCCTCTCCACCTATCTCCTGCACGACTGCTTTCAGGCTGCGGGCTAAACAGCTGTACTGTACGATCTGTGTGGTGCGAGTGCCTGTGCTCATGCAAACTGTAACTTTCATGTAAGATTTTCTCCCCTGAGCAGCCCTGTAAAATGATATGAGACGATATTATCTGCCCTGTAGGATAAACTAGCATGCCTCTGTGCCTCCCTTTTTTGCCAGTAATGGTATCTCCCTGCTGACTGCAGGAATTATGTTTTTATCCAAAATAGACGAGGAAGCAAAAACTGCGTGACACATTAGTGACGCCCATATGCAAAGACTTGAGGTTTTACACAGCAAACCACCGTCCTAAAACACCCTGAAGCTGCATTTTCCTTGCAGCCATCATTAACTGTGTTAAATGGATGTTGTTTTTGTGTGGCGATGTTCAAGTCGGCCACCAGAGATCTGAGGTATGCCAGTTATTGAATGCCTCTCTGATGCGGCGTGAATGAGAAGTAAATTCATTTCCGCGATGTATTGTGCGGACGTGCTCCGAGTGAATCAGCATGCCTGTCAGACTCCTCGTTTCCCCGATCACATCAGCTCACTGACTCTCAAGCCTTGAAAGCGTGCCAGTTACTCCAGTCGGCCACCAGGGGGTGAACTTTTCTAACACATGTATGTGTGAAGGACAAGCATGAGCTCAGGCTCTTCTGTGTACTTTAAGTCTTATTTGTGGTGATTTTTTTATCATGCATTTTCAGCACAACACGGCTTTTAATTTATGATACATGATGTTTATTTTGCTGAAAGGGAGGCCTGGAGGACAGACAGATGATCAGGGTCAGGGTGAAGGCTGTTGCCCAGCGTGGCTCTTTTGTGGGCAGGACGGCCAGTCCGCAAAAAAAAGTCGATTTTAATGTCCACCCACAGCTGTCGTCTTCTCACACATCTATATCTTTCCCGTCCTTGCTCCAGGTTCTTATCCATGCATTGTTTCTCCAAGCTGATGAGGATCCCATGTCCTCTACTCTTCATTCAACTCCCTGTTTCACTACTTCTCACACACACTCGACTGGAGGATTTTCTGCGGCAGGATATTTTCTTTTGAAGTGCTTATTGACTGTATCTCCTGCTCAGCGTGGATCATGGTACAATCTTTAGGACAGCTTATCGGTAATTGACTGGGTCAGTCGCAGGGAGAGGTTGGGTCCATGCACTGAGAGGCTCACTATCGGTCTGCATTAGTGTCCTATAGCATGATGCACCTGCAGCAGTCACGTGGAGACAATAAGAGTTTGTCGCGAGGCTTTTCGCATCAGATCGTTTTATTCAGATGGATGGCTGAGCAGATATAATTGTCTGTCTTTTGATCTCTTAGACAGAGTAGACTGTTATTGATCCACCTGCAGTGCAGTGGACATTACAGTCACGAAGGAAGGAAGGAACTGTCTGTCATACCTTCATATTCTCCCCAAATATCTGTCATATTTTCATATCCTCACCAAGTATCTGTCATATTTTCATATCCTCTGCATACTTCTTACACAAATACTGACTGTACAAACGCGTGCTTCTGCTGGGATTATGCGATCAATTTCATAATCGCCCTTGACTCTGACCTCTGCAGAAATGCTTTGACGTCAGTGGTTTAGGACATCACGAAGGTGGAAAAAGCATCAAAATGAAAGCACGAGTTCAGCCATAAAATGAAAATGCATTCCTTATCAACTCCTCCCCATGTAGATGGAAAGTCTGGTGAAGTTTTGTGGGCCACAAAAAATTCTGGAGCTTCACGGCAAAACAGTGTTGCAGCACCGAACAGCTGAAGCAGATGGGGACTTGTAAAGAAAAAGAAAGATTTGTAAAGACGTTATTTACACCTTCTTAAAGCGTCACTGTCGCTGCTAGCTTTTCAGGGAGATTTTTTTTTGCTGTTTTTTTGTGTTTTAAAACAAGCCACCATTTACATCAGTTATTCAGAATGCTGCAACGCTGTTTTGCTGTGAAGCTCCAAAAAACGTTTTGTCTTCTGCGAAGCCTCACCCGACTTTCCGTCCGCACGTGGGTGAGTAGATAATTTTGGAATTTTCATTTATAGGGTGAACTTATTCTTTAATGGTGAATGGGTGTGGTCTGATGGCCCAGCCGTCTGAGGCACTTTCCATGGAACCAAGTAGCATTAAGGTCCCAGATTTAAATCAGTCAGCCGGCTTAATGCACTTTTACCCTCCTTCCTCCCATGTTTTCTGTCACTTTCCGCTCTTACCTATTCAAAAAAAGCTAGTGAGTAATGTGCCACTGCGCCCTCCTCAAACGCTGAAGCACACTGTACGCTGGCAGCCTGCACATGTTAACTCGCATCTAGCACGATTTAGGTGGAGGCATGCATTGTGTTGAGTGGAAAGAATGTTAATTTAGCAGGCACCACACACACGCACACACACACATGGACATGCCGATGCATGCCATGTTGAGCGGTCCATCCATCTTGTTATTAAATCATATCCTGTTGTGCTTGTTGACACACTTCCTCAACTCTTCAACCTACAAAAGCAAATAATAGCCGCTCGCGTCTCCTTGAATTAAAGCCATCTGTGTTTTATGCCAGTTCGTGCTGCAATAATTGCTCTTCTTTGCTTTGACAGACTCTCGCAAAGAACAGTGGGGTTCCCGCCCACACTTCCCACTGAAGGCAAACTTCACATGAACTAGAAACAGGGAACTAAAAGGGTTCTCCATCTGGCATGACCCACACATGAGTAAATCATCTTGATGAACATCAGCTTTTCGGAAAGAGTGACAAAAATACTTTCTAAGTGCGGTCAGCTACCCTTCAGCAGCTGCCTGAACTCACCTCCCTGTCGCTGAATATCGTCTGATAATCTGCAAAACAAAACAACTAAAGCTCAGAGTGCAGAAATTCACACGGGGAAGATGATCACACTTGTTGTGTAGGTAGAACATGAATTGAGATGGAGAGCGCCACAGATAACAGGCCGTGTCAGTGTGTGGTCATTTTCTGTGAGATGTGTGTTAAACAGGAGGCCTGAGTTGTGACAAAAGGCGGATGAATGGTGCGTGGATTAATTCATTCCTCCGTGTCCCTTCTGTTCACATGCTCTCAGTGTCGCCTTTGTGCTGCCCTGGCCTTTCTATATGTCTGCTTGGGAAAGCAGAGGAAGCCCATATTGTGCCAGGAGGCGTGTGAAAAGAGTCGTGCGGAGATCACTCGTCAGACGAAACCTGATCTAACTATACCAATTAGAAGATGTGTAAATATGCGCACACATTAATGCGTGTTTGTTTATTTGCGCGTTTGTGTTTGCATATGCCACTCCGATTGTTTGTTTGTGTAAATATGCGGTGTTGCCAGTGTTTATGTGAGTGTGTGTGTGTGGACGCTGACAGTGGCTGAATATTGATGAGAGGCTCTCCCACACCCTCTTTCCCATGACTGCTGGGACTGGGTGGCACTGCAGCGTGGCACCGCACCTCAGGCGGAGAAAGAACAGCGCTGCGCTTGTGTTCAGATGCAAAACCCCCTTTGGCAAGAGAGAGAGAGCCGCATTTAACGTGTCCGAGTCTGACAGCTCTCCCATAGGCACGGCAGCAGGTTTAAACATGCTGCACATTCAGACACAGACGCCCGCGATCCAGCTTTAAAACACTGGAAATTCACTTCCACCATTACATCATTCATCTCTCAAACTTAGAGTTCGGTTCGTGAGTCACTCAATTGACCATAACCGAGCATTTGCTCACGCAGTCTAAGTGCAACTGTTTCATCTGTAATGCTTCCATGACCTTGATGAGTCAAATAGTGCAACATTTCCTTTCCCCCGCTAGACACAAGACGAGAGAAGAGACCCCGTTTGAAGCTCATATTTATTTAAACAAAGCATGTGTATAAACTCATGTGGTCACACAACATTGCAGCAGCCCCTCCCCACTGAAAAACCGACCAATCGCACGCCGCTCTCCGAGGCTTCCATTTGAAGCTTCAGTAGTACGGTAGTGTTGCCCAGCAACCAGAATCGGCACATTTCTGGGAGGTCCTGTGTGGATGGCAGCAGCTGTAAGAGGCAGAGGGAGACAGAGAGAGCAAGAGGGAGAGGATCCGGAGAAGGGGGGACAGAGATAGGAGGAGAGAGGGTTCAGGATTTCATCGGAGGAAGGAGCGAAAAAAGGAGGAGAAGGATGGCTGAGGAGAGAGTCACGCTCAGACTGAGAGAAGAGACCCAGCCTCATTAGAAAGTTTGTTCTAGCAGCAGCGGAGGAGGAGGAGACAGAAGAGGAGGCCATTGATGATCCTCAGTGAGTCTGTGCCTGTTCGAACGGGGATGAGCGAGTTTTGGAGGTTTCCTTCCCGTATCCACGCTCCTTCACATTCCACTACCTGTGCCTGCTGGAGCGGTGCAGAGCTCCGGCTGTAGCCATGATGTCTCAGAGGATCCTGGGCTGACGCACCGTGTTCAGGGACCGGCACAGAGGACGGACTGACTGACCTGGATAGGAGCTAAAACAGAATCAAAGTAGCCAAGCCAGAGCTTATTTTGGAAAGGTGGATCCCAAACAGTAACACTGGATCCAAAATCGATCCCGTAGCGAGTTCCTAGAAGGCCTGGCTTTTGGGGCTGGTGATGACTGAGACAGGTCCAGGAGTGATGCGGTTGTTCTGGGCGGGTTAAAACCACTCAGGCGGTCATCCAGTGGCAGCGCGAGGCTGGAGCTCCAGAGGAGGACAGATCTGACGTCCGTGCCAGGGATTCTCTGGCTGAAGAAATGAGCAGGGTCCTGCGCTCGTGGTGCCTTTTTAATGCTGTCGGATCCCACCGCCGTTCTGCCCTGTTGATTGTCTGAGCTGAGGATGTGGAAGTTCAAAGCGTTCTGCCTGGATTACTGGCATGTGCTGTGTCTGCACCCTCACAACAACTTTTACAAGAGGTATGTTTAAAAATGGCGGAATCCTCACGACTGGTTGAGATCATCTCTCGTACTTCTTGCGCTTTGCGTTTTCGGACAACTCCTAATTTTCTGCGAGTGAGTGCCGTGAGCTTGTTGACGTCGCTGCTTGTGTTGAAGCACTCTCAACATTAAGCCAATCAATATGCTTTAAAAGAGACTCTAGCATGGCTGATTGATAGAGAAACTGTTGTGGCGCTCGGCTCCGCACGTTGACTGAGCGAGACATTACTCAGGGGCGTGCGAGCTGGCTGAACCATTATCGATTTCTCTGAGCGAACCAGGTTACGGCTCTTATTTTGTAGAAGCACTTGGTTAAGTAACTTGGCACTTGGGCTGATCTTGTTTGTGTCGGTTGTCTGTTCAGTGCTGGCACCGCTGAAGAGAACGAGACGAGCCGGCTCTGACTGAATTCATTCATTCCTGTCCCACTGGGACCTCTCCTCGCTCGCCTTTCACCTACTGCATCATCCGCGCCTGATTACTGAGTCTAGCTTTGCAGCTCGCACCAAGGTTGACGAAGAAATCCTGTTTTTGATGAATCTATAATGTGATTTGGGATTTCCTTCTTCTTCCACCGCAACATGTCGGCCATGTCGCCAGATTTGATTTAATGTCTTTTGGTGACACCTCAAGCTGTAAATCGCGGCAGTGAATCCAAGGATGCGAGACATGTGATAGCTTGCAGATCTACCTTTTCTTTAAATGTAACATATAAGAGGTTTTGCCGCACGTAGTTTTTTTTTTTCACAGCTCCCAGGTATGTCTAAAAGGTGCAAACTCTTCTCTCGCGCTCAGTGTAAATTATGCACCCCATCCCCCCGCTGCTGTGTGGAGACCTCCAAAATAAACCTTTCGCTGCCTTCATGACACATATATCTGATGCTCCACATTCCATACAGCTCCTCAAACTGAGATGCAGATTGTTGAAGATGCAAAGAAAAATGCAGAAATGGATAGGTTTTCCATGACAGTCAAGGTGCTCTTCACTTTTAGCCCAATCAGCCTCTCACGCTCTGTGATCTCACGCGTTTCAGGCAGCAATTTCAGCTTCAAAGGATAATTCAGCAGTCGCACGGACAAACCTAGAATATTTTTTCGTCTAGCTTTCCTCCTGCTACACCAGTGAGATCCAGCCGGCTGTGTTTGCAGCAGCGGTTTCCTTCATGCGCGCCCCGCCGTGCAGATGTTTGATGTCTGAATCAGAGGCGAGCTCCGGCGTGGAAACACTGGTCCAGGATCTGTGAAATCCAGGGGCGACCCGCCTTCTGTCACATCTCTATATGCTAATGCCTTCACACGTATATAAACACACAGTTTGTCATAGGCATTAGTATTCTGAAGGTGAGATTACAGTATGCCCGTGATTCATTAATAATGCAACACCGATTTAGCAGGCAACCCGTCTTTGAACGCAGGGTGCTACCTCAACACCAATATTATAGTCATCTCTTTTCACACTGATTTTTGAATTTGCGGTCTTATGTGCAGCATTTTAAATCAGATTTCAAAGGCCGTGTGGTCGACTTAGTTTTAAATAATTAACTTAATCCTTTGCAAACTGCTGCTAATGGCTGATCTCCGTCTGTGACTCACCGAGCTTTGGAATTATTTAGAACGATTGTTGATTTTTTTTTTTTTTTTCTATTTTTTTTTTTCCACACACTATGAATAACTCATTATGTGTCTAATCCTGCAGGGTTACTGGAATATCCTGGTCACTGGGCGTAACGTCATTACATTGCCCGGGCCGTGCTGTAACATAGTCAGATTGTATCCCAGGACTGAGAGCGTGTTGTTAAAGCGAGGTCAGTGTAGTAACTCAAAACAGCCTCTCCCAGCTGCTGAACTGGGGCTCACCCTCCCTCCTGCGTGGCCTTCCCATTGAGAGCAGTGTGATTGTTGGACGCGGGCCCAAGTATTACCATACACACAGGGACCGAGAGCTCTCCCATGCTCTTTCTATCTCTCCATCTATCACTCCGATTCTCTCTCTCTCTCGCTCTTCCTCCCTTGAGTCCCTTCCACAGAAAACACAAGCGCACATCAGACACACAACGCAGGCCCTGCCCATCACCGTTGGGGAGCACCAGATGAGTTAAAGATCGCATCGGAACGGCTCGAAAAAAAAAAAAAGGAACAAAAAAGGAAGGGGGTGTCTGCTAGAGAGGAGAAAAAGAGGACTGGTGTGTGCTTCGTTGTGGGTGGAGAGCTTTTGTTCAGAAGAGGGATGATTTTCCTCTGCTATACTGTGTGTACTGGGCCTTTACCTTACTTGGTCATCAGGCAGCCTGCTAGAGCAGCAACTCTGAGCCCAACATAAACCAGGGCTGGGAGAAACTTTCGAAAACGAGGCACAGACAAAGTAACTTTAGCAGCGAAAAGAATGAATTTCTCTGCGGGTTTTCTATGGAAAGTGAAGGATGTGGGGTGTAATTTGTGGTCGAGGAGGGAGTGAGCACAGACTGTACTCTTTGTGGCTCTTTTAAGGGGGAGTTACTTGCAGTTGTGTTTTTTTTTTTTTTTTTAAACTTTGTTTTAACTTCCTCCCGGTGCCATGTGCATTTTTTTCGGGCATGTCTGTTGCCTCCGGTGATGTCACTGCCGTATGGGACACGATGTGGAAGTACTGCATTACCAGCCGAACTATAAGGTAGGAGACCATCTTGCATTGACCGGCGTGGATGGCAGCGGCCTGCAGCGTAAGTGGCGGTTGTCCTTTTCCGACCGACCGCAGCAGTCTGTGCAGATATTTCTGACGTCTGACTGATCAAATAACATTCCTGTCTATATGCTCAAGCTTGGTGGTTTCCCTTTTCCAGAACCACGGAAATATATTATCACTGGCAAACAGCTGGGAAAAGGCAGGAGAGGGAACAGAAGAGACATTTTCAAGGTCTTTTAAGGCAGTCTACTTTATCAAGGACATGTCTTTGATAAAAAAAAAGACTTAAGAATAATCTGGCCATTCTTTTATCATCTCTTTTTAAGCCGTATTATCACTTAACTTTGTCCTACCATAAAGCAGGACTGTCCTCTGACATACAGGATTCAAATCTCTCTCTGAATGAACACTGAGATTACCATTATTCTGTAGAACATAGGAGATTTTCTTCATGAATCTTATTATTCAAAGTCCATAGGGATGGAATCATGTGTGAAGTGTCTTCCATTGTACCTTTCTGTCACAGTCACCCTGTGGTTGTAGTCATGCAGCCTGTAGGGAAACTCAGGAGGACTTCTGTAATTCACACAATGGTGACTTCTCCAAACATACAGGCCCTTCATTATCACCTGTTTCCTATTTTTCTGCTACTTCAATTAATTTTCGTTGTTGTTCCTGGTGTAGATTTTCTTTGCCTGTTTGTTATTTGTTTAGTTTTTTTCTTTTGTTTGTTTTTATTTCTCACTTTTCTGGCTGGCTAAGCAAACATACAAGAAGGTCATTGTATCTGTCGCACGCTCAAATTGCCAGCAAATACATACGACATGTTCAGATTTTCCCTTCTTTAAATTTATTATATAAGTTCAAAGGGTTACATCCCAGTGCATCTACGAAAAATGATCAAAATACATTTCAGGAAAGAAAACCAGAAAGACAGAAACAAACCAACAAAAAAGTATTCCCGTTGTATTTTAAGCATTTTGATCACATCAAGTCAAGTCCAGTTTGTTTATATACCACATTTCATACGACAGAAGTGCATTAAAAGGTATAAGTTAGATGACACACATTCGTTCACACACCTACATGTACCTCATATATAGGGATTTAGGATATAGATGTAGCAGATAGTAATACTTTGGTTTATACAGACACAACACCACTTTCATCTCACACACACATTGTCGCCAACCAGACAAAAATTCCCCCGATACACACCCAGCTGAGTGTTTGTGTAACGAGGCCGGTGAAATTGTCATATTCTATCGTTATACTCCCTCCTCTCATCTGATTAATATAAGTGAGACTAAAAGAGCTACACTGTGAGTTCAACAGGCTCCGTTTGATGCCCAAAGAGTGATAACTGATAAAAGTCTAAATCAAATGTAATTTCAGGTTATTGGGACTTAATTGAAAATCACTTTTTCCTACTTCAGTTCATTCTGTCATAACTCTGTGATGTAAGACTTGCAACTTCTGTCATTACCTCTTCCAAGGAGGTTGAGTTTTGCCTGTGTTGGTTGGTTGGTTGGTTGGTTGGATGGTTGGTTGGTTGGTTGGTTGGTTGGTTGGTCAACACGATTAAACAAAAACTACTGAACAGATTTCCACAAACTTCGATGGAGGATGTGTCTCAGCCCAGAATAGACCCCCTTAGCTTTAGTTGTGGATCTGGATAAAGGGACAGATCCGGGAATTTTCTTTCTCACTTTCTTTAACATTGGAAGATAGATACAAACATCCTTTTCTGAACAAAAACATTTAAAATTGGGTTATTTTTATGACAGTTTGGTGGAATCTACACTCTGACTCTTGGCCTGTTGCCAGATTGGGACTGACAGCAGCTCCTCCTTCCTCGTCCAGTCCTTAAATTCTCCCCTTACTTTGCTGTCTGTCCTTTTTTTTTTTTTTTATCCCCTTCCTTTCCCATTTTGCTCGACGGAACATGGGGTAGGAAAGGAAAACAAACAAACAAACCCTTTATGAACATCCTGAATGCTAACGCTAACCTGCTAAATATCTGAGGCATTAGAGTAACGAGGCGATTCATCCCGCAGCTTTGACACCGTAGACACCGGGGTACATCTGATCCCGCTCTGGTTCTGTGTCAGGGAGTACGACGAGAGCATTACTTATTTAATGCGTGTGGATCTGGAGCCTGCCACTCGCGCCTCCTCGTCCCACAGTGGGTATCCGTGCCACGGAGTAGAGGAGGACGCTCTGCAGAGTCTCATCTGAAGGGACCGGGATGTTAAACACCTCCTGACAGAGCTGAACGGCTTCATAATAGGTAAATGGCTCCAACAGGACTTGTCTCCGGGGACATTACCGCAAATTGGTGTTGGCCTGACCCGGATCTGGAGAGTAGGTGACTCAACTTTCGCGCTAGCAGATATAAATGAGAGCAGGCACTGACCCTTTCGTTGGTCCCCTGCTTTGGTACGCTGGCTTTATGTCAGAGTGAGGTCTTTTTTTCTGTTGGGGGGGTGTTGAGAGGAACTTCTTGTAATGGAAAAGTAGCAACCTGCCAAAGCGAGCTTGCAAGTTCCACTGTGGTGAGTGAAAAAAAAAAAAAAACTACTCTCAGGGGTGGAAAAGCTTAGACGTGTCTAGGATGGAAGCTGTATTTCTGGTCAGAAATGTCAGGACGATAGAGACGTGAAGAGGCTGTTATGGCCGTTTTAATATGCAGTTTGCCAGAACAGAAAAGTGAACTGGTTTTTCTTCTCTTTGTGGATTCAGTGCCGAATAGATCAAATTCACAGTGTTTTCCTTTCGTAATTATAGTGTTCATCTTCATACCAAGGTCGCACGAAACTGGTTCCGTGCCCAGATGTAGGTGTTCACAGTTGATTCAGCGTATTTCTGCTCACCTGTTTGTTTTTTATTTTTGCTCTTTATGAATGCTTATCCAGTGGAAAACAGGTTTACACTGCAACAGTCCATACCATCAGGCTGTTGCCGCGGGCCGGCTTGCACAGCGGGGTTCATCATTACGGATGTTTTTTGTTTTTAAACCAGCGCCCGAGACTAGAAAAAGAGCCCGATATGTGTTTGTTGATTCGGTTTGCCTGACTTCTAAAGGGCTAGTTATGCACAGGCATTTTGTGATCTATCTTGCAGGCAGTGTCCACACCACTGAATAATTTACACTTGTGTCTCTCCCAGAGGGACATCAGCATTGTGTGGGAGGATAGTTTTTTCTCTCCTCTTTTTATTACCTTTAGTTTAGCTGGCTTGGTTACCTTTTTTGCCGAAAGGACATCTGACTGTTACACCGACAAATAAAGTTGCCATTAGGGGAAATGCTTGAGAAGAAACTACAGGTCTCTTCATCTACTGCCATTTTCTGCTGCAGCGGGGTTGCAACATTAGGGGGGGAATATATTTGGGGGAATTGCTTCTGCTGCAGTATCTACAGCGCTCGTGGTGAGCCGTGCAGCTTTTGAAATGCTAATCATCTGAGGAAGCCAGTTTGTTTACCCTAATGCTGAAGAATGCCAGCCTCCAGAGAGAGCACTTCTCATGTCCGGGGTGTTTACCGTGGTGTCTGACGAGGAAAATGCATGCGTTGGGAAGAACATGGTAATGTCTTCCTTTTGGTACACCCGATATATGATTTAAAGAAGGGCCGAAATGTGTTGCCTGTGCTCCGCTCGGCTCTCTGTGATCAGTGTGGGACTGTCAAAGCTCAGAGGGAAACACAGCCGCTGTCTCTTTCTGTGGCGTTTTCGCTGTTATTCTACTTTTGATGACATATTCCGTTGCTTGTCTTCACAGCGGCAGCCCGGAGAATAATGAGGGTGTGTGCTGCATTAACTTATGTAATGGCGAGCTTGAGGGGGGGGGCTGGGATGGTGGAAGAGGGGCACTGAAGGCGGAGGGGAGAGAAGAGAAGAGTGATGAGCTCATGCTGCTGCACTGCAGCTCTTCTACACACACTCTGCACCTTGTGGTCTTTAAGCCACGAGCACATGCACAGATGCATACATATGCAGCGTGAGTTTTATGCGTGACGCTGATTGATCCGCGTAGATATGCGTGCACATGCAGCAGACTGAAACAGAAGAGCTCATTATTGTGGAATTACAATGGAGAGCTCTGCTGCAGAATCAGGAGGCCGGCGTGCGTCGTCTTCAGATCGCATCGCCAATCTCGCTCGGCGCTTTTCTGTGAATGAGAATTGGAGTGTGTTCAGTCATTTACCTGCACCGCTGCAGGTACAGCTGTGAACGAGCCGGGCCTCCATGATTGCTTCTAATCCACAGACTTTTTTTTTTTCTTCTGTGACAAAGCAGACCCTCATTATCCAGAGCGTGTTGTGACTCATGTCAGAAATGAGCGAGGTGGGGTAGGGTCAGGGGACGGAGAGGAGGGGGGGGAGTTGATAATGGCACGACAGCACATCTACTCTATAAAACAGAGTGGTCCCTTTGGGGGCTTTTAGCTCTGTCTCGGCCTGCGATGAATTTGCTAATAAATGGATCAAATGCTGCTCAGGGCAGGAGACGAAACATTAGAGCATCATTGTCCAAGATTTTCAATGCTAATATGATGAGTACATGAATCATCTCCAGCACAAGAAATAAATAATCTGTGGCTTTATTATTTAAGACTGATTAAAAGCTGCATTTTTTTCCTCATAAACTAATATTTAATTATGGGCTGAATTTTTTTTGCGTGCGTCGCCCGGGCTCACGACTGATGAAATGAGCACACGTCCCTGCATGAGAGTGAAATAACCATGCTGTCAGGGAGGCTGGGACTGTAGCTGGTAAACAGACATTAAAGTTAAATGTGTATCCTGCTTGGACTAATTGCTCGGAGCCTTGTGTAAATGCCGGTCTGTGCTTTTTGCATGTACACGGACGGCGATATCTAGTAAATGCTACGGACAGTCCTTTTTTTTAAAAAAAAATTTCTGTCAGCCTTAGCCGTTGCCTTGACAACTGGCCTCAGAGATCTGTGCACGTGCATGCAATTTTGACAAATCCTGCTTTCAATCTATGAGGCATTGTCCACGGAGACGCATCTAATGTGTGCATCACTCAGGTTTCCCGTAGTCACATGGCACTTTTGTATTTTGCCCTGTGACATCATTCACCGAGGCTCATTCATTCCAGTCTGTATTGATTTTTTTTTTTTTGTTGCAATAAATCAGACAGTAAATCAGGGGTGCACAGGAGTTGAATTATTCAGAATCATCAGTGCCATCATTATCATATCGCCCTATTTCAACTTGCTGTTGGGTGTCGGGGCTGTTTTACCCACACAGGAGACGGCTCCTTTTTTTTAAAAATGAGGGGCCGGTCAAGGCTGGAATTGAAGCATCATTTCTGACAAATAAATCTGAGGGATCGAGCCCGTCTCCTCGCACAGACGAGAACATGTCCGCCTGCAGCTTTAAATGAGCTCCCTCGGGACCTACGGGCTAAACTTCCTCTCCCTCACTGTATGTAGGGCTGGCTCTCGCTCCTGTCTCCACGCACATATTCTCTTTTTCTTTTAAAACAGTAACACTCTCCCACCGCTGCTCTACTTTTCCGTCAAACTTGTTTCCTCGCCCCCCTCTTGATGTAGACGAGTAGGAGTCTTTTGATCATATATCCCTAAAACCTTACATCAGTCTCTGTGTACAGTTGGCTGTACGCTGGCTCCATCTGTTGGTCGAGACGCTCCAGGACAGAGATCAGCGTCCAGGTCTGAGAAAACCTCCTGTGACCACTTGATATCGGACTTATGTTAATCTCCCTCCGACTCGGTGGACGGTCGGACTGCATTTTTCATGAAGAAACAAGACAAAGTTGTCTGTCAGATTCCAATTGATCCGGGCAGTCTGCTGCGGGGGAAGTCAAGGGCAGAGAGCTAAGTAATTAAACAATGGGAGATATTTTAAGTCACATAAACAAGCGGCGCTTAATTCGACTCTGAGCCGTCGGTGAGTGGAGAGAAGACAAATTGAGGCAGATGGGGGCTCTTGCCTTGTCTGGAGTCCCGCAGAGGCCGCTGCAGCCTTGGAGCCTGTTTCTCTGGCTGTTTTCCCAGATAGACGCTTCAGAGATTCACTGCCAAGGTTTACTTAACAGTTCTGATATAATAATGATTTGACCGGGCAGCGAAAGTATGAAGAGTAATTTTTCAGTAGACTCGCATATCTATGATTTCTGGCATGAAATATTCTTGCAGACTACATAAAAGTATTTTATAAAGAAAGGTTGTCACGACACCAGGATTTTAAACTGTGCTGGTACAGAAAGAATCACTGGACACAAAGCAACACAACTATTGATACTTTTGACAACCTTAAAGGGGCAATATGCAGTTTTGGAGAAGAAATTTAAACTCAGAATCTTAATATTTACAATATTCATGAGGTAATAATGCAAACTCAGAAATATTTATTTTTCTATAATTGAATAAACAGGCTGTCCTCAGAGGTAAATAAGGTCCCCAGAAAACTGTTTGTAGCAAGAGAAGGTGGCAGGGTCCGCCAAACATAAATAAGGAAAACAGTATGAAATTGTGTTGTCCTTTAGGGTTTGTTTGTTTGTTTATTCAGTTTATTCAGTCATTAAAATAAAGAATTAGTTTATTTGGTTTGTTAGGGCATAAAAAAATCAGTAGATGAAGATCTTTCTCTTCTGATTGAAATGTCTTCCCTAAAACTACATATTACACCTTTAACACGAAGAGAAAAATGATCTGGCTAACAGTGTCATTTCGTTTTTAAACCCAAGGAGGCCACAGAACAAAATGACATATTTCCGTCAGCTATGACAAACTGGACAGAACTGGCCGGAGCAGGACACAAAAGCAGGACGACATTCTGAGACAGTGTTGCTTAAAGATACTGGATCAATATTGGCTGATAATGTGGGAAAATCACTTTCTGATTATCCAAACTCAAACCTTTATCCTCGCCTTTGTAAATGCGTATTATTTCCCAATTCCTCTTCAAACACCGAGGGTTTGCTAGATGACCTGTTATCTAACTCCATTTCGGATGGTGCTCGGGCCGTCTGAGGATGTGTTCTGGTTGAGAGCTCAGATTTCCCCCTTCGGCACCACCATGTGTCCTGGAGAGGGAGGGGGGAGGAAAAAAAAAACAAAACCAAAAGAGAAAAACAATCGGTGACCTTGCAGAGCTGCAACACACAGACTGTGCACATGTCCCTGCTGAACCACAGACACCAGCACGGCAGCTGAATAAATGACCGCGGAGAGAGGGGTGTCGAGGCACGTCAGGAGAGGGAGGGCGAGAACGAGAGGACAGCTGATGGTGGGAAGATAGACTAATGAAAGAAAGGGAGAGATTCAAAGAAAGAGTGAGACACAGCTGAGCGAGGGCTGATAAGCGAGGCAGGGGGAGGGCGCTCCGTGCGAGGAGAGAGCCTCCTCCTTTCATTGACGTTTTGGGGGAATGTGCTGATTAGTTGGAGAGTAAATCAGTCGGATGGAGGTTCCCAGTCTCTCGGCTCGCCGGCGTTCCAGCAACCACGGTCGCCTTACGTTTCTGTAAAAAAAAAAGCAATTCATCATCAAAACCCCGGATCCTGTTTCATATTGTAGAGGGCCGACTCGGGAGACAGATGTGTGGAGGTAGGTGGGCTCTGGTCTGAAGGTGTGTGTGCGTGATGTCTCCGGCTGGGAAGCGCAGGTTCATATAGGAGGACGGCAGCTGCATGCGTTGTCAGACGCTGCAGGTGTGAGGCGGTGCAGGAAATTAATTACCAGCAGTTTACGTCATTAATCACGCAAAACTGCCAATCATCCTCCGTTTTCAGCGTCTTAATTATGAGGCTTTTCTACATTTTCTCTGTTCTCTCTCTTTATACCTGCGTTTTTTTTAAGACAGCTGGTGGGATTTAACAAGCAGGTAATCTTGACATTTTCACTATTTTCTGACATATTGTAGACTGGGGCTGCACAATATAATTTTTTTCAGCATCAACACTGCAGGAATAATTGTCACGTCGCAGGGTGTGCAAATGTCAAGTGGGGCAAATTAACTCCAGCACAAGTTCTTATTTTCCATGGCTGATCTACAAGAAAACGTCTTTATAATGTGACAAGATTCAGTCCGATTTAAGGGTTCTGTGATACATGGGTGTTTTTGTTACTTGTGGATGACATTGCAGGCTCTTCTTGCACAGCGAACCACAATAATTATTGATCGATTCACCAAACAAACCAGGGCCTGTTTTGGTTGTTTTATAAAAAATGCACTCAACTACAAAATCACCTCAAGCATTATAGAATAATTGATTCATCCCAAATGAATCTATTAAAGTTATCTGGAGGAATTTCAATTCTTTATCATAATGACAGTTTTTCCCCAATTAAAGACTAAACAATTGCTCAGTTAATCGGAAAAACAATCAAAAGACTAGTTTCAGCCCTGCGCGAGAGATGAATGCAACAAAAGGACGGTAAACATGTGAGTGTGTTTGTGTGGAAAGTGTGTAACATGGAGCTGTTGTGCACGGGGAGCCGACGCCGCTGCTCTGTAGTCTGATGTCACACTCACGCTGATGCACGGTGCCGGGAGGGAGGGAGGGAGAGTTCTGTTCATTCATGTCTCTTATTGAAAGTCTTCATCAACATGCATTGTGTTTTTGGCCCTTTAGCCATCAGCTTCTCCCTGATTTATGTGCCTCAAGCAACCCCCGCCCCCACTTCTTATCCTGACATCTCCCTGACTCGCATCACATTCCTGCCGATTGTCCCGCTCATGTCAAGCATCCTGTTGACATCTTTTCAGTGAAACCTATAGCAGGACCTCCGATGATTCCCCGATCGTCCGCGATGAGCTTGTGTGTGCGCAGTCCACTCGGACCTGCTCTCATTAGACCTGCTGACGGGACGGATGGCTTGGCGCGGACATCATTAAAGCCTATTAGGTGCACAGAGCGTGAGACAGCTTCTCCCTCATCAATCATGCTGTACATGAGAAAGGTTTGAGAATACAGAGCTGCTCTGTGTGTCACGTGCAACCTCGACCCTTCCTCTCTGTCCTCCCCTCAGTCCATTCCTGTCATCCCCCATCTCCTCCTCCTCTGCCCTCTGTTTACACTCCATCAAGTCACATGTGTTGTTATCTCGTCGTCCTGGTGCAGGACGTTGCTCGGTTACATGTTGCGGTACGGCAAATACAAGACAGAACTCCCCTCTGGGATCATTAAGGCACAGGGCAGCAACCATGAATCTCAATTGCCTTTTTATTACACAGGATTCCTTGGTGTTTCATCATTAAATGCAAAGTAATCGCAAAAACGGTGAACTGGCTTTTTCTGCCGCTCATTATTCTGTTCTGTTGAAATAAGGTCTCAGAGCTGCTTAAATGCGACACTGAAGAAGCGAGCATCTCCCGGAAAGCATCCCAACCTCGTGCCGAACAGATGTTGTGGCTTGAACAGAAGGACCAGCTGACAGTAAAGTGGACCTCTCACACTCACACTGGTCCTCCTCTGTGGCTCAAAGCAGTGATGACGGCTGAGTTCTGAGCGCTCAGTTCCAAAAACATGAACCGATTATAAAAGGGAAAGTATCTCATCCTGTTATCACTGCTGACTCATCGTGTCCCTCCCTCGGAGACTGTCCCTCCCAGCTGTCGCTGCAAAATCTCTGTAGCATGCTGCGCAGTCTACTGGTTAAAGGTTTAAGTGAGGCAATCGACCTTATTTACACAGTGGACTTGTTGAACAACCAGGATGGCAAATTACTGGAAGGCTGTTGTTGTCGAACTGAACTATGTTCCTTCAATAGACTATATTGCAAACATTAACGGTATCTGCTTTTGCGGGGAGGTTTGGAGGTCGTTAACTTGTGGTTAGATTGAGCTGGTTGCTCCAGCTGGATGTTAAAAAAGTTAGGTGGGAGCCAGCTACGACCAGCCTGGAACCACCAGAGCTCTATAGTGAATGTGTGTTACTCTCACAACCCTCAGCACCTTCTTTGGCAATTTGTTCTGTAAAAGAGAGAAGAGAGAAAGAAAAGTCTTCTTATTTTGGAAAACATATACGGCGATACAAGCTCCAATATTTAGAACTGTTACATCATATTCAACCATGACTCGGCTCAGCTGCATCCAGCGTAGACGATCTGCAGGCGCACTGACAGGTCCTACCACAGCGATAGTTGCCCCACCAATCATCTTGCTGTGGTTAAAATACTTTTATGGCCCCAACCATAGATTAAACACGAACACTGAGCTGAAGAAACAACAACATTAGGGAGTCTGTGTTCAAATAAGTGAAGAAGGAGACTTTCTTCAGGCAGACAGGAGGACTTTTGGAGGTTCAAAAACCTCCCAAAGTACAGGTAGCGGTTCAATAGCATATTATCTAGATGAACAAATTGGTGATCAGTCATTCAATCAAGGTTTTTTGGCCATATCCTGCAGCCCTAATCACTAAATAGTTTTAGATTCCGTAAATAACAAGGTCATGGATGACTGAAAGCTGCTGTGTTTGTGTATTCAAAATGGAGCTAATGAAAATGTGAAAGGGGCTGCTCCAAGAGATGAACCCACACATAATTATCTCACAGATAATTATCTCCTGAATACAGTCCCTCTCAGCTTTTCATCCTCCCTCAGCTCATGCTTTTATGGCTTTTACTGTCTTATTTCACTCTCACCGCTCTCATCAGCACCGTTTCCAGCTGCAGCAGGCGATGAAGATCACCAAAAACCCCCAGCACCAAATGGCAGGCAGACACACTGAATGTTGGATTTACATTCATCTGATGGTCAGAAACAAGACTCCAAGTGAATGGAAATGCTGCTCACAACTGTTTGTGCTCAAGTTCACCATGTCAACTTGTACGCACATCTCGTTACCGCTGCCCCCAAGTCCCCTAAAACATCACTTCAAGCAGGTTTGATATCTGACTCGAAAAGACGTGAGATATCTAACATGTTGTCTTCAGCTGAATTAGTACCTGAATGTCTCATGAACTAGACTTGATTTAAAAACAGTGAGGAAAGATTCAATAGATATTCATTAGACTCTGATCTTAACAAAGTTTGGAGATTTTACTCACTGGAACTGGACCGACAATGTAAAAAACAGCCAAATCAAATACATTAAATGCACCTGTATGGGTGCGTATAGGTCCCCTGGTGTAAACTCAACACTGCAGATGTGGGAATATCCACCGCTCATAATCTGAGGTGGACCAGATGTAAAACAGTGTAGACAAAACAAATTCCCTTTTCCCACAAAAATCCAAGACCAAGTGCACTCCCAGAATCCAAACTGTAAGCGTACTGTAGGAGCAGCGTTCAGGGAAATCGACTCCACCAGCAGAGAAAACATTCTCACATGGCCCGTGTTGACTTGTGCGTCAGTCAGAGATTACAGTGTGGGCGTGAGAATCGCTCTCGGCTGATACAGCCTCCTGCTTCTGATGGGCACCTGAGGCTGCGAGGAAGTGCAGTTGATTACGATGACAGAATTAGGCCTCAAACTCCAAACAGACAAATTAAAACACATCGCTCTCCTGGCTGCTGCGCCCGCCGGGAGTTTGTCGGATCACAGAAAATGGGAGGTAGAGAAACATCCTCCCTCCTCGCTGATGTTTCCACGTCCTTGTCTGAGCCTGTTTATTCTGGAAGTGTGTCTGGTGGAAAACCAAGCATTAGTCATGCTTTGGAGAAACAAAGTGTTTAACCCTTTTAATCGCCCTTTGTTGAAACTGATGTACAAACGACTACAAACGTGACACGATGGATCAACTGCACGGAGGACCAGCTGGTTATACTGCGGGCTTATAGAGCCACCACGGGGGTCTCTAATAAGTAATTGAGTGTCAGCAGATCGATGTGTCCTGCGGCCTTCGGAGACCTGCGCTGTGCTATTAGGCAATAAAACAGTAGGTTTTATGGAGCGTACATCAAACCCTCCAAGGATACCGCTGAGGTTGCAGACAAATTTACCCCTTCTCTGAAATCCATTCCTCTGTAATGACAAGAATTTGTCTTTCCTTTTTTTTTTTTTTTTTCATTCCGAGACACCTCTAATCTGCGCCGGTGTGTTGCGAGCTTTGTGTTAATGTTGATGTACGACGAGGCTGGCCGGCTCTTCTCTAGCTCGCCCCTGTAGGACTGTCGTCGTTATTGACTTCCAATGCGGGCTAGAAGCCGTCCAATAAGCTTCTGTTGTGTATGAATTAAATGGGAAGCCAAACGACGTTAGCCGCTGTCAGGTAGTTTGTCATAGAGACGGTGAATTAATCCACATGCCCCTGCGCAGCCCTCTTTTTTTTTTCCTTGTTAATGCCTTGGCAGTGTCTCAAGTGGAGGTCATGGGAGGCATTGAGAGAAATGAAACAATAAACACGCCGCTGTGCAACCTCCTCCTGAAGGGGCTGTTATCGCGAATCCGAGTCTGCTTGTTATTCTCAGAATGTCTCCGTCGATCTGTAAAGCCAGGAATCACGTCCTGCCTGAACGGGGGGGCATATGTTGAAATGTAAGATCTGCTGACTTGCGCCCAGCAGGTCTTGTGGAAATGTGGTATGAATGGAACTTGCACACTCAGGATATCTCGTTCCACTGGAATATGTCAACATAAATCCAGCCCTCAGCACAAAAGGCTTCCTCGGCTTCCTCTCGCATTCCCGAGCAAAAAGGAACTAGAATGAGGATGGACCGCTTTATCTCACTGCTTTTGTTCTGTGATTGATTGCTTCCCGGTTGTCTGTGTTACTTTGAAAAAAACATGAAGAATTGACCAGTTAGTTCCCTTTTTCTTCCTTTTGTTTTGGATCATTTTCAACCCTCCCGGTACCTTGACGTGCTCGTCGGGTGGAGACATAAGCGAGAGAGGATCATTAATTATTTCTGTTTTAATTCGGCTCCCATTGTTGGGGTGTTTTCAGCTGTGGCTTTCAATTAATATTTAAGTACACCTGATTAAGTTTTCATTGCGGCTGGGTGGAGTTCTTATCACCTGTAAGCTGATCCTTTGTTCAGTCTGTTGATGACCCGGACTGGAGGTGGAGGCTGTTTTATGCTCAGATGTGCAGAGTGTTTTTTTTGGGGGGGGGCGTCAGGGTTTCCTTTTGACAAATGGGATCCTGACACAGCATTTTCACTCTTACTGACTTTCATAATTCGTCAAACCTTCCTGCTACTAGGGGCCAAAAGTTCATGAAAAAGTTTGGACTTGATGATAATAAAGTAGAATCTGTTTAGATTTGCCTGTCAGTGCTGTAAAGTTTGGAACATTACATGAGGTTAGATTCAACTGTATTGTCATTGCACAGAAGAACTGAGACAACGAAATGTAGTTTAGCATCTAACTAGACGTGCTACTTCAGGATAGTTTACATATGTATAGAGAGATGTAAATGACAGCAGAGGTGGCAACTGTACACACATTCTTTACTCAAGTAGAAGTACAGATTCAACTTTTTTTCTCAAGTAAAAGTAAGAAAGTACAGGGTCCGAAATGAACTCAGCGTATAAAAGTAAAGTTTCCCTCTGAAGGGCATTTCTACCAGCCAGCTCTGTGCAAAGTTCACTGAACCTCAGATCGTATTAATATAATTCAACAGGCTAATACACTTAAAGGTAGAATCAGTGGGATTTGTCTGAGCTGTTCTAAAACGCACCAGAAAAGATAGTTGATTGTTGAGTCTCATTCCCAGGACGTCAAATGCTGACATTTGAGGTCGCTAAAGTCTCGGAAATAATCGATAATTCCCATCAAATGCGTTAAAACAAAGGTAATGAGCCTGTTTCAAAACATGTAAAGAGTAGAAAGTACAGATATTTATGCTCAAATGTAGGGCGTAAAAGTGAAGACTTGCCACTTCCCAAATAGTTACTTCCTACCATCTGAATAACAGTCAGGTGTGTAATGAATACACTACGATACACAGTGTGTGCAGTAGTTACAAGTTGGATATGGAGCAGATATATACAGTATGGACAGTAGTATAAATATTAATACACTATAGGGCAGCCATATACAGTATGAGAGCATAAATAGTGCAGGTGAGTGTACGGGCAGTGCCTGCATCGGTATTCTTGCTTCATGTGACATTATTTCTTGGCGTATCTTCAAATGCAACACATCCCTTAAGTATGTACAACCTAAGCTTAAAGGTTCATAATGAATAAACCACAATAAATGGCAATTCTGAATGTAGAAACAATAATTTATTTACACTTCTTTCTTTATTATGTATATTATATTAGGTTTAGGAAAACACCTTTGCTGATAAGAATGGTCATATCCCAGATTAAAATGCTTCATATCTCTAAAAATCTGCATGAATTGAGTTGTGTCATAAAGAATTAAAACCTGCTTCTCTACTCTTCTGGCGTCACTTCATGCTCACTCTCACCACGTTTTGTCAGGACATGTAAGGTAATGTAACAACGTCATCAGCAAAAGACAGAACCTTTAACTTTCCGCTTCAAAAAGAGGGAATGCTCTTGTAAACAGTGATCTCCTGCGGCCGGTTCAGGGCCACCCGCTGAAGGTCAGTTTTCATGGGGTTAACCTGTGTAGCCTGATATGTTTGCTATGTTTAAGTTGATTAAATGTCTCGGCTCGCAGCAGAACTGAGCTCGAAACGAGGTTTGTCTTTACAGCGGGGGCTCCGCCGCGGCACATCCGCACTAAAATACATGATGTGAATATTTCATCTTCGGGGCGGCTTAACAGTATTTGCGCAGCAGATCATGATACTCATTAGCTGCCTTCACTAACCCACATCTGTATTCGGTCTTCTTGTTTCGGGGGAACTTGCTCCTAAAATAACATTTATGCTTCCTGAATTATTCTGTCACTGTCAGCCTAATGAGGGCCATTAAAATGAAATACGTTTTGTACTTTTACTTCCATGTGGAGCGGAATCTGAAAGGAAAACTCCTCGTGAAGCTGGTGCCCCAAAGCGAAAACCACCGAGTCTGACATATTGACACATCTCACGGCTAAAGGGCAGCCCCTGTTGTTCAGAGACTGTGTTTTCCCTAATCAAAGACTGGAAAAGGCGTGATGGAGCAGACGCGAGAAAGGCTGCCTTTATACGCAGTGCCAACACAAACAACGGCCTGTGCCAGTGTAGACGGCAGAGCCGGGAGGCGCTCCTCGGGGCTCAATAGCCGCAGTGTTTCTGCCGTGGGCTTCGGACGCCACAGAGGCACGGTCGGCTTTGCCAGGGAAGGGTGGCAGAGCAGAGCAGCGAGTAACTGGAGTCCTGGCCGGACTGAAAGAAAAGCAAAGCGAGGCGAACTCTGTTAAAGCGATTAGACAGCTGTGTGTGGAGAGGTGAGTAGTGCTGGAATGTAACCGCGGCAGAGTTGTAGGAATGCAGTGGTTTTGATGTATGTTTCCTCCCTTTATCTGTTTCTCCTCAGCGCTAATCCCTCATGTGTGTCAGCATATCATCATGTAGCAGGGTGTGCTTCTGTCGTACAGTCAGATATGCATCCAGAGTTGACGCTGGATCACTAATTTAAGAGCAAGCGTCGGTTCAGAGCCTCCCACGCGTCTGTTTGTCTACAAGAAAACTTATTTATACCACAATCAGCTCTCCAGCACCATAACACCACTCCATGCTCCACTGCTAATGAAGTCTCGTGAGTGATTTGACTGATTGAGCGACGCAACGTGTTTGAGATCATCAGCTGTTTATCTGATCACTGGTGCAGGCGGCAGAGAATGGAGTCTGATTGAAACAGCAATTATTATCATTGTGAGGCTTCCAGTCAATTTACTTCAGTTCAGTGATGTCGTTTAGCTCACGGCTTCAAATTGATTGCGTTGCCAAGCCCACGTGCACACACACACACACACACTCACACACACACACATAGATAATTATTTTGGGAACATGTCTGGTTTATATCAAGGGATAGATATGTTTTTTTTTAATATTCTCCAGGATTACGCTGATGGATGGCTCCTGGAAATCACTTCTGCAATCAGGACAGCGGAGAGACCCGGTTTTAAAAGTGTTTGGCTGATGTTGGACCGAACGAGAGGCTGTTCAGTGATTGATTGGCCCCCGTGGTGCTGTTAGGCAGGGAGGCAGATGCTTTATGGAGGCCGTGGGGCTTTAAAATGGTTGAGGATTGAGCCATCTGAATGTTTTGTGGTACCTTTTAAATTATTAAGTCATTCAAAAAGTAGGTAATTGCACGATATTTGCATTGTAAAAACAGGAAATCTGTTGGATAAAAGATACACGGTATACATCCGGTCTTTACGATGGAAAACTGATGTTTGATGATCATCTTCTTACATATAAATGGTGCATATAAACCACAGGACTTTCTCTGTGAGACTCGAGACAGGTGTGAGTCTGCCGCCGCCTTAAATAGATTATTGCCCCTCATTCCTCACCCCCTCCTTCACATGTTCCCCAACCAGAAAAATCTGGTCTTTTTACATCCCGGTGCCTCTGAATAACCCAGGCAGCCACCCTTCCAATTTGCAACCATGACAAACACGTCTGACCTCAGTCGTCCCGAATGACATCACTGCCACATGCCTTCCCCCCTCAGCCCCCCCGGGCCGTGTGTACATCTTCAGTGGAGCGTGTAGTATTGCTTCTAACCAGTGGGGGGCACTGCCACTCTGAGAGCCCACTGTGGAATAAGTCTCAGCATGTCGGGCCTCTGTCTGGCCTGTTCTGTCGGTCTGTCTGGTGCCACGCTCCCGTGTCCATCACGACCGCCGAGTGTATTTATACCCCCTGTGTGTCACATTCAAAGTCAGCCCTGCTCCGAGCGCTAACCACCAGAGACACCAGTCTTAAGTCGTGCACTGTTTTTTCCAACTGACCTCAAAATTTCACAGTGTCATTGACGAACGCTGCACATCGGCCCGCCGCGAAAAGAGCCGATGATGAGATGTAATCAGCGGGGCGTTCGGTGCACTCTCTCGCGCTAATGTGTGTGCCTCCTCTTGTTCTTTCGCTGCATTGTTCGTCTCCCTCGCAGTGTGTTTACCAGAGTGTGTCACCTCACATGGGTCTATTTTTAGCAGGGGGAGAATTGTGCTGTAGTGTATTCAGTGCTGGAGGAGGGGCTTCGGTGAAGAGCTTCAGAGAATTATGGCATCTGGTAATGGAGTGCACTGAAAGGAAAATATCATAAATGGACAAACAGGGGCCCACTCAACAATATGTGACCTCTACGGTATCTTTATAGAGAGCGCGATAGCATGTGCATGCAATCAGCGGCCTGCACTGCAATCCGGAGCCCCGTGTTTGCAGTGGCTCCATGAAATATATATATTTTCTACAGAGCTGCATGCACGCAGAAAAAGGCAGTACATAAACATGCGGTTGAGCTGCAAAGTAAAGGTTTGTTTGGTTTCCATCGTAAGGGTGTCATTTCGTTCCTGCATTTTCTCTGCCCACTCATTTTCGAGGATGGCAGAGAAGTGCCCAGGACAAACTCGCCAGATGCCCACATTCATATTTTCGGACGATGTAGAGTCTCCACCCCACCTGACTGGCATATGTCTTTGGAATGTGAGAGGAAACCAGAGAAAAGCCTACGCAAACACCGAGAGAACGAGCAACGGCTCCACCCAGAAAAGGCCGAGGAGCAAACCTGGATCCTTCCTGCTGTCTGAAGGCTACCCAGCGGACACTTGAGTACTCGCTGTTGGACGATGATGAGCGGATTAATTGATCAGCTGAACTCAAGAAAATTAACTGCCAACTATTATGATTACTGAAATGCTACTTTCTACATGACTGCGTGATGACTTGAACTGAAAGACAATTATACTTTGTGGAAAATTGAGCGATTGCAGTGCAGCTTCTAAAGTATGAGGGCTTGCCGAAGCTCTTTGTCATTTGTGACAGCAAATGGAGAGTCTTTTGATTTTAGGCTGTTGGTTGAACAATAGAAGCAATTTGCAGACGTCACTCTGGGCTCTGGGAAACTGTGAGGAGCACTTTTTTACAAGTTTTGACATTTTATAAGCTAAATGGTTGAGCGATTCGTCATGAAAATCATTAACAGAACACTTTATAATAAGATATACTTAGCTGAAATGTTCTCTTACTGATGCAAACATGTCACCTGAATTTCAACACAGGTGCAAAACTAATTATTTAAACGGAATAGAAATTTAAACGTGTTTCTCATGTTCAAACCTTTTTTCATCAACAAGCTAAACTTCTTACTAGCAGTTATAAACAGTACCAGCACTTCTGAATTTGACCAAATCCGACTAAGACGTAAAATAGACTGGTTATATGCTGATCTATTGTTTGTTTGACTGTTTTGGACAGCGACTTCTTGGCTTGCTGTCCAGTTTTTGAATACTAACCTGAGCTCCTGGCTGGAGCCTCGTCTTCAGCACAGACAGTAACAATCTTTTACATCAAATTCTCGAGCAGGCATAACGGCGAAATATTCCTTTAAATAAAGTTAATAACCTCTTAGTTGTGACCAAGCATCCAATGCTAACTTTTGGCGTTTGGTTCAGCAAACACTTTCCATTCGGTTCTAAAAAAGAAAAAGATTCAGACCCATGTGTCTCATGTCTGGACAAACAGATTGTTTTCATCAGTATTGGAATTGAAGTGATGTATGAACAGGAGAAAAGCCTCTCAGACATCACTTGCCACTGATGATCTTTGATCATTCCCATAGGATCCCAAAAGCAGCACATCTGCTTCAGCTTTGCAGCCAGGATGTGATGAGCAGAGGCAGCATATCCTTTAATTACTCTCATTTCAGCTCTATTTATACATCTGCTGCCAGATCATTCTTATGCACAGAAATTCTTTGTTCCTCGGGATTTACAGGAAAAATGTGTTTCTTTTTTTGTCTTTTCTTTTCCCCCCGCCTTCTATACAAAGTCCTCAGTGTTCCCACTGCTAACCCGGGCCACTACATCTCATTTAGTGCACTGTTGTATCAAACTATGACATCAGACTGCTCTAATTGTTTCCAGACCAGGCACAGGCTGAGTTTTCCTTTTATTTTCCGTTTCTTCGAGCAGGTCTCAGTCGCTCGGCATCCAGCGAAAGCAGATAATGAGAAACGGCGCATGATGTCATGTAGACAGAGCATGTAGCTCCAAAATCTTGTGACCAAGTTTCCAGGAAGCTGTTTCTCTCCCCCGCCGTTTCCTTTGTTCCTTCTTCCTCTGCTCTTTTTTTTTTTTTTTGATTCTCTTTGCAATCAGAAAATACACGTTTTCTTTTTGTCCCTCTGATAATATTCGGGTGCTATAACTGTGGGAATGTACCCGATAAAGGCGATTGTGTGCGGCTGACCTGCGGATGCCTCTTTGGCCTCGTCCCATGTGTAATGTATCTATCTTTCCTCATGCTAAAACGAGAAGGAAGAGGAAAAGAAGGGTGGTCTGGGAAACAGAAGGCGGGGGGGTAGATAGAGTAAGGGCTGAAATGCAGAGAGACCATATGCATTGAGTTGAAGAAATGGCGTTTTATGAGCAGAAAGTGGGCCTCTGCTTGGAATTCTCAATGACATCATCTTGGAGCAGAGCGCCGCGCAGCCAGGACTCAAGAGATGGAGTGGGCCTTCACCAGACGGGACGGCTAGACTGGGTCGTAACACTAGAGGGGGAAGAGAGAGAGAGAGAGACGAGGAGGCCGGCAGACGGAGAGGATCACACACGAGTGTCCAGAAGTTTGTGCAAACTTTTTACAGCTCAGCTTTACCTTGAAGTGATCTAATTGTGTAATCTCGGCAGAGCCCTCGTTGATGCTAAAACTGATGCTGCCCTCGAGCCTCATGCCGAAACAATCATGTCACGCTCGGGGATAATATGTGGCATGTGCCTGGCTTCAAAATGAGACCGTGATATTGCTTAATATCTCGTTACCAAACAAATAAACTCCGGTTAGACACTCCCTGTGGTCCGCCGGCAAAACAAAGCCTGCTGCGGGCTGATATCCAGGATCGTGCGCGCACTTCTCCGTCCGCGCCTCTCGGATGATCACGTGTTAGGAAATGATTAAATAACGAGGATGCCGGGTTTTTTTTTGTTTTGTTTTGTGGCGCTCGGGAATAAAAAAAAGATTCCGCTCAGAGCGGTGAGATCGCTTGATAGGTGAGATCTGTAAGTTGAGTCAAGCATCGGCAGCTCGGCGAGGCATTAGCAGCAGTAGTCACCAGAGTCCAGGGCCAAGGTCTCAAACTGAAATAGATCGGTCGGCCAGTCACTGTCTGCACATAATTATTCTGCCTGAGTCACAGGTTTGCAAGTATCCCCTGCTGTGATTTATAACACATGCTTAGAAGTGCGTTCTCCTGTTTTTTTCCCTTTTAGTCCTGCTTTGTCTCGCGTTCTGCGTCTTTCTGTTTGAAGTCTCTGATGAAAACAGTCCAGAGAAGGTGATCATTTTAGGGGTTCAGGCCTGTAATTAGAGGACATCTACATCTCCCATCAGAGACGTGTGTGTGTGTGTGTGTGTGTGTGTGTGGATGATTGGTGTCCCTGTAAACTGGCTCCATGTGGGAGCCATTCTCCTCTGTTTCCTGTGCCTGTTGTCATTACACAGAAAATACCTTTGACTTGGGGGCAGTTTACCCCAACCCCCTTCTCTCAGAGGGGTGATTAGTCTCTGGCCTGTCTCAACAACGCTGTGGAGCCCCGGAGATGAGGAACCATCAGTTAGAGGTCTGCTGTGAGTGTGAAGCTGTGGCCTCGGTTATAGCCATGTTTTTACTGCAATTTGTGGTTGAACTTTATCTTCAGCTTACTTACAATGGTTGGATTCATAAGACGAGCATAAAAAACCTTGCCTGAGCAGGTTTTAAGATAAATCTCAAATCAACTTAAAGTGTCGGCACCTTACAGTTTCCCCTCACATAATGGCAGCGCAGATGAAGGTTCAGTCAGGATCAGCCATGGGCCAAAAAAAGGGATCAAACTTTTTTGAAGGATGAGATCACAGCGATGGTAGAGGAGACCGAATCCAGGCTGCATTTATTATTCAGTGGACTCTATAGTGGGTTGACAAACAGAGTCAAACACGCAGCGTTGGTCGGTGTGTGTGGCCGCTGCATGATGTTCATAAAGCTCGTACAAAGTTCCCGACAATCTTGGACGCGTATGTAGCCCAACACAACCATCACAGGAACATCACTTAAATATGTAAGAATTGTTGGATTCATGCTCCAAACATATGGGGGGGCACCAAAGTAACGGCTAACTGCTGCTAACCGTAGTTGACGTTAGTAAGTTGGCAGTCACATTAGCTGAATCCGCCCAGACTGGGAGCTCAGAGCACCGCGGGAGTGCTGACGTTGTTCACTGTTATCTCTTAACATCCTGTTCATGATGTTAGTTCATTTTTGAAAATCTCACATATTGCACCTTTAAGTCAAGTCTGCGCTTTGCTCAGAGACGAGGTGTTATCCACGTCAACGTAAGTTTGTTTTTTTATAAATAACTACTTTTTGTCTTCGTAAGTCGTACTTAAGATGAAAACCGATACTAAGTCTGTTTTATGAGTCTGGTGAGTTTCCCGGCGTCGGTGCAGCGGGACTGGTGTTTAAGCAGTGCAGCATTCTCCCAAAAAAACAAAACAAAACCGAGTTAAAAGGAGGTTGAAAATAGAAAAAGGTTAGAGGTGGACAATCGTCTGCTCCGCTGTGATCTCCTGCCGCAGACAGTCACAGAATCCTCTGTTTCTTTTCTTAGTGCACATCTTAACAGTCACTTCTCCACCCTGAAAGGCTCTATTAATAGAGGTGCTCTCGTGTATTTGCTGTCCCTCCCCACAAAGTCCTTTTTTCTTTTGTGTAAAAAAAAAAAAAAGCCCAACGAAATCTACCTCCGACATCAAACTCCCAAACCCCATCCCCACTGGCACTACCTTCTTCTTTCATGCCACCGTCTCCTCATACATTAACCTTTTTTACCTGTTCCTCACCTGTTCCATTCCATCCCCTCTTGCTGCTTATCTGCTCTACCTGTATGCACCCAACTGGATCAAGCTGTCACTCTCTCCCCCTCCCCTCCTCTCTGTGATTTTCACACCTCGCTTTATCTCTCGTTCCCAACCCCTCGCCGTCTCGAGGTCCCCCGTCCTCGCCGCTCTCTGATAACACGGCTTTAAAAAAAGAAACGGGATTCGTCTTCTACACTTCCCCGCCTGCTTCCGGCTTCATTTGTGTGTCCCTTCTCTTGCACGGTTAGAGTTGTGCAGGAGGTACTTCATCCCCTTCCCTCGCTTTCTACCCAGCTACAGAGTCTCCACTCTCACACACACACACACACACACACCCCTTCCTTGCACCCCGCCCCCTTCCATACTGCTCCGGGTCTGGCAGAAAACCCACACTCCCCTGTCTCCCAGCCTCCGCCCCCCCTTATACTCCTACAAGCCCGGCGCACGGCGGACAGAGAGGGAGAAAGAGAAAAAGGAAAGAGCTCCATTTGTCTGTCAGAGATTACAGACTGCCACTTAGGATTGATATGTACCATCCACGGGGAGCTGGGAAATGGGACCTTCTGGAGGTAGTAGAGAGCTGAGAGCCGTGGAAGATGGCAGTTTTGAGATTCTTGTGTTGGAGGCAGTAGCGGGGACTGGTGTTTGGGACCGCTTATGTTTGGAGCACATCGTCTTGTGAGTGCCGGCCAGCATGTGGTGTTTGCAGTGCAATTCAGAGAAGACCCAGTCGCTGCTGGAGCTGGAGCTGAATGGCTGGTAAGAGTCACGGGAGAGTGTGAAATTGTGTGTTTGTCTTGGTGTGTGTGTGTGTGTGTGTGTGTGTTCTGTCATTGGATGAGGTTACACCGGGCTGCTAAAGCTCATAAGGCTTTGTTTGATAAACAGCAGACAGACGTGTGTGTGTGTGTTGTGTGCTGGAGATAAGGGCCCGGATCACACGCTGAACTCTTTCTTTTTGTGCCTTCGCGATGATGCACACTGGAAGATGACGGGTAGGTGAGGTGAAGCTTTGAGCTCAGTCACGAAGATCATGAATTTTGAAAAAGCGGAGGTCTGCCTTTTCAATTTTGACTCCCTCAAAATGGAAAACAGATCATGTCCCCTCTGTGAGTCACTGTATCACGGAGTGTTTAGTCTCAGTGTACAGAATCCATCTGTGAGTCGGGCTGTACTCCCCCCCCTCGCAGTCCTGCTCGGCTGAAGGGCATTCCTGTGGTGTGTCCTGGCCCTCCCGCTCGCCGGCCGTGACTGTGTGCTTTTTCATAACTGGATCTTCAAGGGCAGGTGCTGAGTGTTGTGTTGAATAATTTAATTATTCATCAGTGTGAGATAATGACAGTGGCTCATTGTTGTTGTTGTTGTTGTTGTTGTTGTTGTATGAGTCTTGACAGGAGGAAGGGGGGTGGGGGGGAGTCATGATTTGACTCAGACAGAATGAGGTCTGGCACTTAACAAGGGAATATTGATTTCTGATAAGTTTAACAAGTAACACACACACACACAAAAAAGACATCAAACCACTCAAACGCTTTCGGTGGAGTGTGGTTTTTTTAATTGTCTTCATCTGCAGTGTGCTAATTAAGCTTTTGTTAAAATTCATCGTGAAAAATCCGAAGCTCCAAAGCGCAACGTGACAAAGGCTGTAAAAAAAAAAAATCAGACTAATTAATAATCAGCTGGCTTTACAGCGCCGAAATCTGTTGTCTTTCATTTATCCATCAAAATGTAATGACTGCTAATTGTCCTCAATAGGTTGTGATTGGAGCTCTCAAAACAGCTCGACTCAAAAGTGTAATCAGGCCGAATGTTTGGTGGATGGGAAATCGTGAAGATACCATTCAAGACTGCTGGTTTCTGATTGGATTAGATGCCTGATGACAGTCTCTGATTCATAGACAGCTGGCAGACTGAAGTGTACAGCTTACAGTAGTCCAACCATGAGTCTTACGAGGCTCCAGTCGGCTGTACGCCGTCTGCTGCAGACTCTCCAGGGTGATACTGTCAGTCTGCTGGCCAGTGCAGCTCTCCGGTTTTGCAGCTGTGTCATACTATAAATCCCCAACCCGCTCCCTCGCTGTCTTTTTATAGCCGTTTCAAAATCACCCATTAGCATGGTTACTGGCGCTGAAATGACGGATACACCTGAGTGTTTACCGGCAGGTTCACCTTTTAACGCTCGACTTCATTAACGTGTTACCGCGTGCTCTCCTGACCTTTTACCTGAAAAATCGATTTCCTCACATCTGTGTTTTTGAGTGCTGCTGCGTGCATCTGTGTTTATGAGCTCTCCGAGGAGGGAAGTAAATCTGCTTTTGTTGTTTGCTCGGGAGCACATGTCGTCGGCGCATGTGGGGCCAGAAGTGTGACGAGGAAGCGCTGTTTTTAATCCGATCAAAAGGGTCAGTTCACCGGCTACGTTCACATGACACACCTGTCGCTTTAAGGCAGGAAATCTGATGATGCGTTTACATGTGCTGCTTTAGTGCTGTTACTACGGGTGCAGAGGTGATCGAAATATTATCAAAGCTGCAATATGGCCACTTTTCAGTTTAGTTCACAAAGTCCCAAAAATGAACTAGTTCATGTTCATTTAATCTGTGTTGTTTGTTTTTTTACAGTTATTGTTATTGTTGTTAGCACGATTGTTAGCCTTCCACTGGCCTGTCCCATGAGGCCTCGGCTGCATCTGTCAACCAATCAGAGGCCGTGCTGCTGACTGAGAGCCTTCAAAAGTCTCTACATTATCGCCCATCACTGGATTTGCAATGAACTGCAATAAACTTGAGCTTTAATGTTTTGATTACTCAATATTACCCTCCTCTATTTTGTTATGCTGGGTGGTACTTAAGAGCAGTGTTAACTTTCACAAGACTTAAGAAAACATGATTGTTGGGTACATACGCCAACAAATGTTATATCATAATGGTTCTAAAGTTTTTTTAATCGGTGGAAATGGAAATTGTGGTGCAAAAATGATCATTCAAACTTGTCACGAATCACATTTCAATCGCAGTGTCTCTCAGAATAATCGCAATCTGATCTTTTGACCATATCGTGCAGCTATTGTGTATGTGTCGTTACTACACATATTTTATCTTAGACCCCCTCATGAAGTTTGGCAAGGAATCAGATTTCCATCACCATCTGCCTTTTGTGCACCACAGTGAACAAAAATAAACCTCTCAGCGAGCAGATTAGACTTCCTTAGCAACCATGTTGGTATTGTATTTGAATATTGCCGATACAAGATGGTACAATGTGTTCATCCAGTAACAATACTCTATATATACACGAGGTTCCTTAACCTTCTTCTTTCTATATTTATATGGCTGAAGACTGGATTTTTGTGTTTACACCAGTGTTTCTGAAAATGGATTGAGTTTATCTATAAGTCACCTTTCAAGAGTCGAACTTCACAATAAAAATAAGGCAACAAGTGTAAAATTCACTTAAGACGGTTAAAAACAACACCGAGTGGACATAAATGGTATCAAAATCGCACAAAGGCAAGTGTAAACAGGTGGGCAAGGAGTAATCAAATCGCTGCTGCAGTGCATGTGGAAAGACTTTTCTGTAAATGTTTAGCGTAGTCCCTCATTTCACTGGCTTTCACATTTACAGTTGAATGGGAAAGTCAACCATATTTTCTGCAGAGCTTTGAAGAGAGCCGAAGGAAAAAAAAAAGTTCAAAAAGCCGCACATCTTAAACACGAATTAGAATTTGATTGGAAAAACATGCCGGCACATAGCGCAGTTTGTCGACTTCTCCGTCTTCTCTGTGACTTGGTTTGGCAGTCACGTTAGTTCCACACTGCAGCTCTCCCTTCCCTCCGCACCGTCAGCCTGCACTTCATTAGCTTTCTTCTATTCCCAGAACTCCTGTAGATGTGACTCCTCTTTTCCGGGATGGAGGAATGTTTCTCCCTTAGGTCCGACTGATGGAATGGGTTGAGGCCTGGGTAGGGGTCTGGGCCTGTTTGTTCAGGATGTGTTGAGAGGGAAGGAGGGGAGAAAAGGGAGATGGTTGACCCCCCTCCTCAAACCCACCCCCCAAAATCCCTGGATCCCATGGCTGAAAATCACTGCCAGCTGAGCTGAAATGCTTATCCATGCCTTCATCGGAGGGAACAGGGGCTCCTGGTGGATAAAGAGCCAGACTGAGCGACAGCAGTCCTCGTGCGGTCACATTTCAAGGAGTTGACGGCCACAAACAGGAAGTGATCCTGGGGCAGCCATCGTTGCTTCACGCTGCACCTTTCATTGTTGGTTGCGCAAACCTCGTACATTTCGACTACAACATGTTGACATGTCCGGTTCCGCCTGAACCATGTGGAGTCATTTCTGCCTCGTGCAACTTCCTCCCGCTCTCTCCTTTTTCCCCTTCAGCATCCATTACGGCGTAAAACATCAGCTCTTAAAACGCCGCTCTCTCATCCTTCTCTGCCGCTTTTTTTCCCGCCATCATGAGCAGCTGACCTCACTCTGTGCAGTGTTCAATGACCTCAGAGCAAAAAGAAGTACTGCAGCACTTATTCCCGCTCTCTTTTTCTTACACACCCGCAGTCACTCACAGTCGGGATGTCTGGTTGGTAAAATGTGAAGCAGAAAGAACAAAATGGAAGGAAAAGATGCTGGCTGCAGGTCCCGTCTGGGGGGCGAGGCAAAGCCAGAACTGTCGAGTTGTAGTTATGACTTTGTGGCTTGAATGTTTTTTGGGGTAAAGAGGTGAGAGAGCGAACCCCGGAGGAACACTGTAGTTGCTCCTAAAGGCAGCTTGTAGTTTGTGTTTTCAGTTATTTAATGTAGACTCAGCTCTCATTCCCACAGTCAGATTCTTAGAAATGCATTCAAATGTATTTTGCTGAGATATGAAAGTGGTGGATCGTCAATCGGATCAAAGCAAACAACGAACAACCACGATACTGTCCAAATGAAAAAAATACATTTCATCTTATATTTGTTCCTTCATTTCCTTGAACATCCAGGTCAGTAATCAAACTTCTAATGAAGAAATCATGAAACTGAAATTTACCACCGGCTGTATTCTGTTGCTGTGACAGCACGCAAGGTGTGACTTTTAACTTCAGGGACGAGAGCGTCGCCGTGAGCCACGACAGATGGTTGGGGAGGTTGGTTTCGTCCAAGTGGCTGTTATGAAATGAAGTCTTGCTTCCACTTCGTTGTGAAAGCTTTTCATGTCGGACTGTTCTCCGTGGCTGTGTGAACATCGTGTGTACCTATTGCCACCAGGGAGCCAGTCGGCGCTTACTTACCGTGAAGTTCTCCCGTGTCACGGTGGCTGCAGCATTTTGGTGGAAGCGCACACCTGTGCTCCTTCACCACATAATGATATTTCCAGTTGCATCCAAACTCCGAGACCGAGTTTTTTTTTTTTTTTTTGGATGCTGCCTTAAAACAATTGGTGGTGGTTTGTCAGCCACAGCAGGACAGCATGTTTTAATATCTCACACTCACATTTGTTAAAAAGTGCCTCTTTTGGAAAATATGTTATTCTCCAAAACTGAAGTGTTTGAAACCCTGCAGAGATGCAAAGTGACTCAATTGTAATCACTTACAGTAAGCTTCGGATTTATTCTTGCTTTATATCGCATGTGCAGTGCAGACTGAGCCGGGCACAATGCTTGAAATTTCTACGAGACTTTGAATAATCGTCGACTACAGTGGAGCGCGAATGAGTGCCGTGCTGAGTGGTGTCACAAATCGGTACATTTATATTCAGTTTACAGTAAAACGAAGCAGGTGAACAGATAACTTCTGCTGCCTTAAACTTTTGACCGTTTTCAGTTCCACTTTTTCACTTGCTGGTTGCTGTCTAATGAAGGAAGTGGATTGTGTACACTGTATGGGTGTGTCGCGTCACAGTTCAAACACATTAGGCTGCCAGCGGGCGGTGAACGCAGTGTACCGTGAAGGAGGAGAAGTGTCAGTTAGTGTAATGTTGAGTTATTGAGCAGGTGGGCGCCGCGTACACCCACATCTCAGCCATTTCTAAAGGGGCCGCCGCTGAACCTGTGTTTGCTGTCATTCAACTCTAAACTGGACTTTGTAACGTGCACTGGAACGGTGTGTCCGTCGCTCCGGCAAACATGGCGTAACTCTCTCCGGTCACTGATTGGCCCTCAAGGTGGCATAAACTTTGGTTTCCTGGAGGAGCGTTTGTACTCTGGACTTCGCTTGACTGAAAGAATGGTGGACAAGATGTGGAGGAAGAGTTGGCTGTTCATAGAAAGTAGACGGTCTTTGCGCAATAAGAAGCCCTCTTGTAGCGAGGCAGAATGTAAGAGTGAGTGAGTAACCTCTTGTTGTTTTTCTCCTTCCATTTATTTGTTTAAGAGGTAATGCCACAAGGACAAGGATGTCTGGATGTGTGTTTGATATTTGAGGAGTGTTTATGTGGCATTAGTATTTTCTGAATGTAGCACAGCAAATTTAGTCATACTGTACACTCTGTTGTTATATCACAAAGATAAGTGCTCGTATGAGGCGGCTTTAAGTTGAATGAAATGGGGGTTATATTGCATGAAGCTGTGGAATCAGCACATTCCAAAAATGGCTGCACTCACTCACACACAGACACATTTTGCCTCTCTGATGTCATATTTGTCTGTGTATTCCGTGTTAACCGTTACTACTAGACTACTGATTAAGACTCCCTTTTCTAAAAGCTTTGGCTGTAAGTCCCTGAAGTTAAGCTACTTTGTGCTCTGACATTTCGTAAGATGGATCAGAAAGACTGCAGCGATTAATCTGATAATACTTCAATCACATTCCCACTGAAAAAACGTCATTTTCATTAACAAATTTTGGAGTGACAGAGGTTGTCACATGCTGTGCAGATTGTGAAACCACTTGAAGCAACTTGTGATTTGTGCATTTTGGGCTTTATATATATTTTCTTATCATCTTTGAAGCTGAAAACTCTAAATCTCGTCCCTTTGCTTTTCTTCTTGCAGTGTGGAAGGGGATGGACGGCCCGGTGAGAGTGGCCCTTCCCTGGATGGTGGAGCCAGCTATGGCCAAGGCCCGGTGACTCACGGCTCGGCGATCAGCCCTGACCGATTTGACAGCCCGCTTTACAGCCACGGGGTCCAGCCTGGGCCTCAAAGACCCCGTCGGCCCAAGCTCCAGCACTCGCAGTCCATCCTTCGTAAGCAGGCCGAGGAGGAGGCCATCAAGCGGTCCCGCTCGCTCTCGGAGAGCTATGAGCTCTCGGCTGACCTCCAAGACAAACAGGTATTTTTTAAAGTTATGTTGGAGTTGGTCAAAGTCTCTTACATTCATGCCTCAGAAGAATTATCACATGCAGTCTGTCTTTAGTTTTGGGAAACCCAGCTGTGTGAGATTATTCTTGGAACAAATAAAGGAGGAAAAAGTGTTGTTAGATTGCCACAGGGCCACTGATAACTGGGAGAAGTGAATTATCCGTGAGGAAGAATGTATAAACTAGTTAAGAAATCCAATTAAATATTCCCTGGGTGGCACAGTCTCACAATTAATTTACTCCGTCTTCTCTCCAGGTGGAGATGCTGGAGCGTAAATATGGTGGACGATTCATAACTCGGCATGCGGCCCGCACCATCCAGACAGCCTTCCGCCAGTATCAGATGAACAAAAACTTTGAACGTCTCAGGAGCTCTATGTCTGAGAACCGCATGTCCAGACGCATCGTTCTCTCCAACATGAGGATGCAGCTCTCGTTTGAGGGCCCTGAGAAAGTGCACAGCTCCTACTTTGAAGGGAGGCAGGTGTCCATGACAGAGGACGGCACCCCGCTGTCCATGGTGCAGTCTGAATGTGGAGATATAGAGGTCCACCAGCAGGCCAACATGGCGTCTCACCAGGCCCAGCAGGGTGATCTTTCAGACGCCATCACGGAGCTGGAGGACGCCTTCTCCAGGCAGGTCAAGTCTCTGGCCGAGTCGATAGATGATGCGCTGAACTGTCGCAGCCTTCAGGGCGATGAGGGTCCCGACCCAGAGGCTATGGGCTGCTCTAAGGTGGAGAGGGAGGTGCCCTATCAGATGAAGTCCCACCGCAGGGCAGCTGGACGCTTGCACGATGAAACGATGGCATCCTACAGTGATGTTACTCTGTTCATCGACGAGGAGGACATGTCCCCCTCTATCGCTCTGTCGAGGTCAGGGGACCAGCCCTCCAGCACAGAATCAGACTTGCGGTTGCGGTCAGTCAACTCGTCCCAGGAGTACTGGCCCATTGACCCCAAAGATGAGGGTCGTGACACAGACACGAGCTGCCGCAGCACTCCTTCTCTGGAGTGCCAAGAGCAGCGTCTTAGAATGGACCATCTTCCTTTGTTGACCATAGAACCTCCTAGTGACAGCTCGGCAGAGCTCAGCGACCGGTCCGACCGAGGCTCCGTCAAACGGCCGCCCGTGTACGAACCGCACGGCCACATCGTAACGTCTTCCCAGGCGAGTCCCAAACACATTTCCCACGGACCCCCGCCACGAGCTCCCTCCCGTGACGACGACGCACCCCTGCGCCACCGCCACCGCCAGCTGGAAAGCCACTTAGCCATCAACGGCTCCGCCAACAGACAGAGCAAGTCCGAGTCGGACTTCTCCGATGGCGACAACGACAGCATCAATAGCACATCCAACTCCAACGACACCATCAACTGCAGCTCCGAGTCCTCCTCGAGAGACAGCCTACGAGAGCAGACGCTCAGCAAGCAGACTTACCACAAGGAGACTCGCAACAGCTGGGACTCGCCCATCTTCAGTAACGATGTGATCCGCAAGAGACACTACCGCATCGGCCTGAATCTCTTCAACAAGTAGGTACTCAGCTCTGAAGGAGCAGGCGCTTGACCCGTGTTTGCAGTGGTTAAGGGCCTGAGAAGCCTCTTGGAAACTCATTAGCTCACCGTGTGTTGCCCTATAAACTGTAAGCAGTTGCATTAATATCAAATTCAAAAGTATTTTGGGTTGTGACAAAATTTCTTTGTGATTCTTCTTTGCAATGCCCCATTTGTTCAGTAGGTGTGAGAGAAACGGCTTTCCTCAGTTGTACAAGACGCAGCAACATAAGCTTGACCTGTGATTTGTGGCTGACATTGCATTTTTTCACAGTTTTTTTAATTGACCTGCATCGTAATGTCGGATTTATCAGGAAGCCAGAAAAGGGCATCCAGTACCTGACTGAGAGGGGATTCATCCCCGACACACCGGTCGGTGTGGCTCACTTCCTGCTGCAGAGGAAGGGCCTGAGCCGGCAGATGATCGGAGAGTTTCTCGGCAATCGACAGAAACAGTTCAACAGAGATGTCTTGGAGTGAGTATGATCACTTTCCCCTCATCTTCCCTAAATCTAATGTCGAAATGTAACTCAGTGAATTCCATTATATGCTCATTTATACTTCTACTCCATTACAACTCAAAGACGGACATTGTGCTTTTTACTCCACTTACTTTTTACATTGAAAACATGGAGTATGGTTAAATGATATGATACAGCACTACACAACTGATGTAAAATTGGCTCCACAACTTTTAATTTAGATTTTTTTCCAGCACTTTTACTGCTTTACCAGTTGAGCTATGAAGCCGCCCTTTCAAGTACATTTTTGATGACAGTACTTCTGGATTTTTACATGCAATGTGCTTTTTTTACTTAAGTAAATATTTTGAGTGTGTCCTACACCACTGCCTTAACTTCAGTATAATCAGATGGAAGTGAGTGAAGGAAAGTTTCAAATGTGTCCAGATCCCCTGTCCGCATGCACAACAACAATAGAAGACAGAATACACCAAAACAATGGGGCCATTGTTATAGATAATTTGATAAAAGGAAAGGAGAAAGAGTAACAGACATGGCACATAAACTCCCTCAAACACATTAAGATCCTCCATGATAACATTGACTCATGGCCACAATGTGGCCAGAAATGTTTTTTACATACCGAGATATCCTCCGTGATAAAATCTAGGCCAACTAAGCCCTCTAAGATACACGCCAATTGGTGTTGTTTGTGTTTCATTCTCTCCCTCCGTCTGTCCCCTTATGTCCCAGCTGTGTGGTGGACGAAATGGACTTCCAGAGCATGGAGCTGGACGAGGCTCTCAGGAAATTTCAGAACCACATCCGTGTTCAGGGTGAGGCCCAGAAGGTGGAGCGGCTCATCGAGGCCTTCAGGTTGGATCCCACGCAGACACAGAGCATTTAAACATACATGGAAAAAAAACAGGCCAATGACTGCAAAGGGAAAACAGAGGAAAGAAGCAATCCTCAGCCAGCGATGATCACAATGAATGATTGTGTTTGAGGAGAGACAGGAGGGGAAAACATTACGTGTGTTCATACTTACACAATCATAAAAGTACAATATGTCCGTTGCATGCGTGTATAATAACGCTTTGTGCTCATGACACTGGAAGCATTTTATGTAAACTCTCGTTTTTTCGAAAAGTCATTGCTGCTGAGTTTCCTCATAGCTGTGTTCTCGCCTCACTTCTGTTTTCTCCTGGAAGTGTTGAAAATGTTTCTTCGCAGTAAGCGTGATTCATGAGTTTGTGTGCGTTTTGTAATCAGAGGCTTCGTGATGGGTCACACTGCTGTCCTCTTGTATCACGTCCACAGCCAGCGCTACTGCATCTGCAACCCCACGGTGGTGCGGCAGTTCAGAAACCCCGACACCATCTTCATCCTGGCGTTCGCCATCATCCTCCTCAACACCGACATGTACAGCCCCAACGTCAAGCCCGAGAGGAAGATGAAGCTGGAGGACTTTATCAAGAATTTGAGAGGTAGAAAATGCACATCATGCACATGAATAATACACCTGAGGACATAATGAACAGTGTGTGTTATGTTCTTGTATCAGATCACTTGCAGATGAATGATGACTTTTATTAATTACTTTTATTTATCCCCGTTTTTTTTTAAATTCTGATATTCTGACAAGTGGATTTTTACCTTATAAAGTCTATGTGTTGCGTTACAGAGATGTCAACTGAAGTTAGCATGCTAACCAGCTAGCCCTGGCCCGTCCCCGTCCAAACCTCCTGCGCCAGTGGTATAAAACACCAACACTCCCCTGGTGCTCCTAGTTGGACCTTCAGATGTGCAGCTAACCGAGCTAACGAGATAACACTAGCCCTAGTGAGAAGCAGTTAGTGGGGACTCTGGGGATATCCTCCTGTGAATTTGACAGGTGGCCAATTCTGACATATTGCACCTTTAAGTCCACACCGCTGGGAGAACGACAACGACAGTGGAGAACAATAACTTTGGTCAATTTTTTTTTTGTTATTGGTTTTTTTTTATTTCCAGGGACAATGCACATTGATCAACATCCCTGTAGACACACATATACACGTCATCATACATTGTCGCTCAATATAAATCCTGCTTGGTTTGCAAAATGCGTCAATAATTTTCCAATAAAAAATCCCACACACTGCATATAATGTATGTAGGCATGCATACATGCTTATACTGCACATAATCCATCCACACTACGTACGCATATTTATCCAGGATGTATTCTTTTCTTTCTTGCACCACCTCTATTGCTGCTTTACACTACTTGTGTGCTGTAACGAACATACAGAATGGTTGACCTGCACAGCCCGTTCTCACTCCCAGCAGCCTGATCAGTGGCCCAAGTCTGACGCTGTAGTTACCCCACTAGTGTCACTTCTTGAAGAACCCTTCTAGTGCTGTAATATAAAGAATAGAGCCCGACCGATATATTGGTTCCTCATCACAGATGCGTCATATCAGCGTATAAACTGGCCAATATGCACTGATATGAAACCTCTTATTTTTTAGAGAGAAAGAGGTGCTCGGGGTAGTTAATGTGTGTAACAGAACGTTATCGCCATTGTTATAATGAACTCGGTGTGGACGGCCCTAACTCAGCTCTCCCCTGTGTGCCAGGTGTGGATGACGGCGAGGATATCCCCCGGGAGACTCTGGTCGGCATCTACGAGAGGATCCGCAAGCGGGAGCTGAAGACCAACGAAGACCACGTCTCACAGGTGCAGAAGGTCGAGAAGCTCATTGTGGGAAAGAAACCGGTGAGTATCTACTCTACAGAGTTCACTGAAAGTTAGTATAATGTTTAAGGTGTGTCATTAATCTCTGAAGCAACTTTCGCTTGATTCCTTGAGTTAAGAAATGCCACTTTTCTCTTGATTTACTGACAAGTTTGAGTCATAGAAGGAACGGGGAGATACAAAAAAAAATTCAAAGTGTACCTTTGGGTATTGTTGTGTGAGAGCGGACACACGACTGGGCTTAGACCTTCACGCTGCTGATTTTAACACACCCGGAGCCCTTGAGAGGTGTCACCTCTCACGCTGCAGTCCGATGAAAAATGGGCACCTTCTGCTGCCTTAGCACATTGTAGTTCTTTCTTAGTTTTAGGGGGAAAGTGTTTCAAAGCAAAGTTAATTAACCGCTAGCATGAGTTTGATTGTTTCACTAATCATTAAGTCAGTTAATTTCTGTGCATGAATACTGACCAAGAGCTATTATCTCATTCAGCTGTGCATGTGCTCCAGCCCCTCAGGAGCAGGCCGGGACGGCATTTCCACATTAGTCTGCATGCGATGATGTCTCTTTCATGTGTGAAGGTTGAAAGTGTGATTAACCTATGCAGCCTCGGGGAAGAGGCTCGCCGTGCATGGAGGACTTTGTTTCAGTCGGTTTCCTGCGGGATGGATGGGTTCCTCTGCCAGTAATAATTTAGCGTATTGAAAAATGATCCCTCGTCACAGAATTAAAAGCTCGGGAGGAATCGCGGTAAAATGCTCCAGTGTGAAAACCACGCCGGAATCCCCCTCCGTAATAATCAGGTCCACTGGTGCTGCACGGAGTGGCCCTCTAAAGGGAGGATGTGTTTTCATTCCAACATCATTACAGACTCCCTGGAGTCCGGCAGCATAGACAGACCACCACCCTGTATGTCTTCATGGCAACTAAAATAGGCTATAGGCACACAGCCTGCCAGGGAAGGTCCTTATGTTTCTTTCTCATAAGCAAGAGGGATAACAAAAAGCTGCATGTAACATATACCTTCTTTCTTTTTTTTACAGATCGGCTCTCTCCACCACGGCTTGGGATGTGTAAGTATCCATAAAACATATTTCATTCATTATTTCGTGCGTCTGCACAGCTTCGCAGTCACAGCACATCGCACAGGTAGTTTCAGAGTCAGGAGGCAGGAACTTTTGCCCCCTAAAGCGTCACATCTGTCACCGAGAGATGAGCAGTCATTGCCGAACCCCGGAGGCCAGTCAGAATCGACACACATAAATTCTTGGGTGGCGCTGAGCTGCAGAGTGTTTACAGAGACTGTGCTCAGCAGGGTGTACATCACTGCTGGGTGCGTGCCATGCAGATGCCTCTCGGCCACAGATTACACTGTAGAGCCCCCATTTTTTTACGGAGATAATGAGTTCTGATCATTTTTATGCGAGGAGCGAGGAGCTGACTTGGCACTAGTAGTACTAAAATGTTTTGTAATTCATTAATGCCAATTTTACAGTACATTTGCTGTGGTAAATACTTACTTCGAATACTAAGACATCAACCTTGGCTTTAGATAATTGTACTTGACATATATCCCTATTTTGGAATCAAACCGTTCATCGATTAAAAAAAAATCAACCAAGGATGAAATTAATGTTTAGTGGCATCCCTAAACAGTAGTATCCAATATGTTGCAACATCTCCTCGTGTGTTAATGCTGTTGAGAATGCAAAAAGATTCTGTTCAAAGGACTGTTCTTTATTACCTCGTACACTGAGGCAACAATGACCTCTGAAGTGTGAAAAGTGTCTGTGCTCTTTTCTTTTCACCTTGTAGGTGCTGTCGCTGCCCCACCGCCGGCTGGTGTGTTACTGCCGCCTGTTTGAAGTGCCAGATCCCAACAAGCTGCAGAAGCTCGGCCTGCATCAGCGGGAGATCTTCCTGTTCAACGACCTCCTAGTGGTAAAAGGCCCTCTCCTCTCCTCTCCTCTGCTCTTTTATCCTATCTCATCCTATCCTATCCTCTTCTCTCCTCTCCTCTTCTAAACTATCATCTTTTTTTTATGATTTCAGGTAACCAAGATCTTCCAGAAGAAGAAGAACTCGGTGACGTACAGCTTCAGACAGTCTTTCTCTCTGTACGGGATGCAAGTCCTGCTGTTTGAAAACCAGTGTAAGTGGCTTTTCTCTTCGCTCTGTCTTCGTCTCCGTGGCGTGTTAGCCGACAGTGTTTACATCACGGGGTTTGATGTGGCGCAGGAACACATCCAGCAGGAGTGGGAAGTCAAACCAATGGGCTGTGACATTGTTTTAAACCCCAGACTTCAGACGGATTTGCCCCAATGTGTTTCAGCTTGGTTTTGATCAATGGCCCTTGTATAAATGTCTCTCCCTTCTCTGTTTGCCTTTGCCCCAGATTACCCAAATGGAATCAGGCTTACATCAGCGATACCAGGTGCGGACATCAAAGTCCTCATCAACTTCAACGCGCCCAACCCCCAGGACCGCAAGAAGTTCACAGACGACCTACGAGAGTCCATCGCCGAGGTCCAGGAAATGGAGAAATACAGAATAGAGTGTGAGCTGCCCTCTTTTTTCCGTCTCCCCATCCCCCTCTTCCTCCTCCTCCTGTCTACCTCAGGCTGTGTAAAGTAGAAACAGGGCATGGTCCTCATTACTCAACTGTGGCACTTTACGAGGGAGAGTTTTTTTTACAGAGTTCACGGGATGGCTAGGGCATTTATTTTCTGGACATTCAAAAGGCGAATTCTGTTAAGACATACGAGAGCAGGATGTTGGAAATTATGAAGATCAATAACGAGTTTCAGACAGCGAAGAAGGTGGCTGAGTGCATTACAGAGAAGTTCCCTGGCCCGGGCGAGATGTTAAAACCGCCGCCACTTACCTCAGTCTTTCCTTGGCTCCCCTCTCCACAGCCGAGCTGGAGAAGCAGAAGGGGGTGGTGAGGCCCAGCATGTCGCAGAGCTCCGGCCTGAAGAAGGAGGCCGGAAATGGGAGCATGAACCGCGCCAGTCTGGACGACACCTACGCCATGGGAGAGGGCCTGAAGAGGAGCGCCCTCAGCAGCTCCCTGCGAGACCTCTCCGAAGCAGGTACAGCCCCTGCTTTTTACCAGCCAGGTGTCACGCGCCCGTCTGCGGTGATGTGAAGGGGATAAAAATAGCAAAATGTTGTTTCACGGCACCATACTTTTGATTTTAGAAGTTAAATCCACTCTGTAACTCACCCGTGACTGGATCGTTTGGTCCGGACGATGTGTCCTTCAATGCTTAACTTCTTCTGCACACTGTTTTAGCAAGACCTCTTTTCTGATCCAAAGACTGAATACGGACCTTATTTGAGATGAAATTGTTTCCGAAATGCAGTTTTTATCCAGATTTGTCTTCTCAGTGATGAATGAAATTGACAGGCAGTTCTCACCCCTGGTCATCCGGATTCTTTCTCAACATTTCCATTCATGTTTTTACCGTCACTTTTCTTTTCTTTTCTTAGCACTAAGTTTGTTTTTTTTATCCAAAGACATCTCATGTTCAGTTTTATTCAAACGTCATGTGCCATTTCCTCTCACGTATATTTGTGAACCAAACAAAACCGGCGCTGATGTGCACCAGCGACAAAAGATCGAGATTTTTTAGCCTCAGACTTGGTGTTAACAGTCATCTCACATCCATGAATATCAGTGTTTAACACGGCCGCTCCGTCTCTGAAGCAGGAATACATCTCATTCATTACAGATAACAGCTATGTGAAGTTATCGGGTGATTAACTTGATAACAAAATGAAATCCAGTCAGGGGGTCTGCCTCAGTGTTGGTAATACGATACGCTCTGTTCCCTATGATCACTTCCTCAGTGGGAAACGATAGGTCAGCCAGCGAAGAAGCCTGTAGACGTCCCTCCTGTCTCCTGTGTTCCTCCGATGCAGGATGTGGCATGTTAGTGGGGTCATTTTTGTTAAGTGTTTTCTTTTTTCCTTTCCTGCCATACTCCATTCCATGTGTATTTACTGTGTTCTTTCCATACACATCAGGTATTCTCCTGTATATGTGTGATTATTGGTCATGTATCATCGGCTGAGTGTGCCTAACAACGGCAAGAGTGCTCTGTTCGCCCTCAGACCTGTATATGCCTGTACATCCCATGTGCAACGACCACTGTATTGCTTTTGATGTGTCCTCCTCCTTTGTGACTGTCACTGAGACCGGCTTTTTTTTTTTCGCCAACCTTGACCCTTTTTTTTTGCAAATCTACATCTTGTGACAACATTAAGAAGGAGTTGTCACGCTTTAATCAACTAAAAACCCACAAAATTGGATACATTTTCTCCGGCATCTGCCTTTTTTTAAAGACATAGCTCGCAATCTTTTGGTAAAAACCTCCCTGTGGACATTAAAATCACTGTAATTCCATTGCAGCTTCAGTTTTTCAAGAGTAAAGACTTCACTACAGCTAGCCACACTCCCACCTGTCACCCACCACCCTCCCAGACCTGAACGCGCTCTCCCTTTCCCGCCCTATATTTGGACCTTACTCACAGTCACAATGCACTGCACTGCCCCCTGCGGGACTGGCGGGCGGCCTAAACGTCTGTAGTCTATCCAGGAGTGCTGTCGATCTCTAATCTGTGGTATTGCATGTCTCGGGCAGGCAAGCGGGGGCGTCGCAGCAGTGCAGGATCACTAGACAGCAATATGGAAGTAAGTTGGAAGCAGCTGGTATCCAAGCTACTCTCTATGTGATGATGTGCACTGTGAAAACACACCATTTATTTTTTGGTCTTACACCTCCTTTGCTTCATAGACTCAGTCCATTTGTTTGGATCATTTATTTTTCCTTCCTGGGATGCCTTATAACCTGCTTGCCTCAGTTAGTGTGCATGCATGGGTTGCCTGCCTCTGATCCTGCCCCTTTGTGGAAGCCAGAGATCTCCTGTTTTTTTTTTTTTTTTTGGTCATGTTATATGACCAATATACACTTTTATCTTCAAACAAGCATGACTCTACTAATCCCCTCCTCTGATCCCTCCCTCCCCCCCCTTGTCGCCTGTCTCTGTCTTTTCATTCAATCACATCCAAGCGGTTTTTCATTTGGTTCTTCCTCTCTGTGGCAGGGTTGTAGCTCTGTGAGACACTAGGAAAACTGTACACCTCCTGCAGCCCCTCCTTCTGTCCGGGTCTTTTTCTTTCCCCCTCCCTTATCCACAACTTCTCTTTAATGTTGTAAGGTTCAGGGAGGAACGTAGCCTTCACAGTCAGAGGTCTGCCGATGGGCTTCACAAGGACTTCTAAAGATGTGGATTTCATTCATTCATCTTTTCCCTCATTCCATGTGTCCATGAGTCCATGTGTTGGGTTGAAGTCTGGGACCCTGAAAATTTCATTCTGCTGTCAAAGACGTCACACGGTCTCTCTCCAGTCTTAGATGAAAGCATGTGCCAAAGGAAAACGCTTTATTAGGAGAATTCGTACCTGGATAATAGTGAGCAGTGTCGGACCCGGGAAAAAAAGAGGGGGAAAGTGTCCAGGCCTGTTGTGAAGTCTGCACAAAAGAGCTTAGTTCCTCCTGCCTTCTGACTTCTTAGTTGAATGTGTGGATGACGAGTTTGCCTGTCACATCCTCTGCATGTGGAAACTATGCCTCCATTGATTATAACAAGTTGCATGTGTGACTCTTTAGAGGGTTTGGCACACTGACTGCAATGAAGATGAAATGTTGTCTTTTTCTCCCCCTGTTAATGTCATTATTTATGCTCTTAATCGTGTTTTTTTTTTTTATATAATTACTCTTGTTACAGATTTACGGTTTCAAGCCAGTTAGCTCCTTTGAACAGAGGCTTCCTTCATCTTGAAGATGAAATACTCCTAGCGTCACTGCTGCCTACCATGAAAACATTTTTAGTTTCTCATTTGCATGCCCTATAACATTTTGCTACTTGTTTATCTGAAATAAGTAAACTGTGAGTTCACCCTGCTGGCGCCTTGTAGCTGCAGTTTGGTCGCCGTTGTGCACAGTGTCTCACGGACGTGCTGTCGCCTTTTTTTCCCGCCTGCAGGGGTCCATCATTAGCAGTCCGCACACGCGCCGGAGAGCCACCACGCCACGTGAGGGCGCACCACGCGGCCATCCCTCCATCCCCAACTCAGCATCGACCTCCATCCTTGGGTCGCTCTTTGGCAGCAAGCGAGGCAAACCGTCGTCCCAGGGCCACCCTCCTTTCCCTCCGCCCGGCCACCCCACGCTCATATCCCACAAGCCCCACCCGACCAACCTGCACCACACAGCACAGGTAGTACACCCAGCGCAGGCCCAGCAACACGGTCACCACTCCCACTACTGCCAAGTCCCACAGAACCCGCCGCCTTACCACCACCACCACCACTACCACCCCCCTCCCCACACGCAGTACCACCAGCACCCGGCCTACTCCTCGCACGCACACCAACACGGCCACTCGCAGCACAGCCATTACAGCCAGCATTCCCATCACGCCTCACACTCCCAGCACGCTCCCCACCACCACAGTCAGCAAGCGGGTTCGGTACCTGGCGGACCCAAACCCAAACACAGTGGCATCAGCACCGTAGTGTGATGCTCCTATCGCAGAGAGGAGAAGCGAGGAGGGGGACTTGATGAAGGAGGGACAATTGCTTACACCAAAGGGACTGACAGCATAGCTCTATGGCCTGTCCACTGTGTTTTACTGCTGCTGTGATGGAAACACACGCAGTCACCTTTTTCACCTCCAGGTCCAACTAATATGCAGGATGGAAATCGGACTCAAATCTTCCACCAGGGGCCTTTTACTAGTTTGCCTGATCATGGGCCTGGCCCCATCAGGGTTTCGTGTGGGGGCGGGGAGGGGGTTCTGTACAGGAAGATGCTCTAGGTTTTCCACACACACACACACACACACACACACACACCTTTTGGCCGCGACGGCTGCAGAGAAAATGTGTTTTTTTCTCATCCAGCCGCTCCCTACTCCTCCATCCCCTCAATAAACCTGTCTTACCTTCGCATAATCAGGAGGGAAGACGACCTGAGACGGGAACGCGGCTGACTGTTTTCTCCGTCGCAGCGATTGGCGTCGTTTTCTCGCGCACAGCCCCTCCGGAGGTCAACCTTACAACTCTTTGGTTTGCAGATCCTTAACCATCATATGAATGCAATTTTGTCGTCGCCTCCCGTAGAAGCTCATGCGTAGTGAAGATATAATCATTTCACACTAACTCAAATCAAAGGAGAGGTTAAACAACTGAGGCGACCGTCTCAGTCATTGTAGTTCTAGTGCTGTATTTACTGTAGATGACAGCTATATGTGTTGTCTCCTAGCTCTCATAAATAAATGTGCCAATTATTAATGCATAATCTATTTAGTCAAGACTTCATGTACAGTATATTGTGCGTAAAGTAATTTGTAAGATTATACTTACAATTATTATTATCAGCAAAAATGAATTCTATCAGTATTATACTGACTCTGTGGTAACAGGATGTAGATCTGAGAGGAGTGAGTTCCCATTCAGTCCGGCCTATAATCTATTTTTGCCTTTCGAGCGGATCAGGAGGATGGATGGCAGCTGTTGCATATGGGCCTCAAAACGCCGCGCTGTGTGTCGCGGCTGAAGCCTCAAAGCAGACTTTTCCTGTCAACTCTCTGGAACGTTAAACCGGGCTGGTCGATTGTTTTAATCTCAGTTTACTACTCATACTGTGGCTGCTTTAAACTGGAGAAGAAAGAAAAAGAAGTCATGTGGATTAAGAATAAAAAGGACGTTAAACCCCTCAGAAGGCGTTGAACATGTCAAGTCTGTTGCCTTTAACGTATGTGACAGCTGCACGTCTCGACTCCTCAAATTAAAAAACACGGAAATTTGAAATCTTCTTCTTTCGCCTTGTTTAGTAAGTTTTTTTTTTGTTTAAGTCGCCGACGAGGTTTGGCGAGTTAATGAAAATCAGTTCTAACACGGTTAAGTATCTTTTTTCTATCATATGTGCAATATCTTTGTACTGATTTTGTACATTTTGACAACAAGGTGTCCCTCCAATTTGTGCTTTTTTTGTTTTCTCTTTTTTTTCCCTCCATGTTGCGTCATTATTTATTTATATTCTTTTTTTTTTGTTTTTCGACCCCTGTCAGAGTCGTTTCTCTGTAAATTTAATGTGTGGCTGTCCTCGTGGTCTTATGAGAGGTACAGACTCGGAGTTCAGTGGAATGTCTAGTGAGTGATTTTTTGCATGTAATGTTATTAATGTGAGGCTATCCTCTGCACATTGTATAACGAATCAGTGTTACCATAGCAAGTTTAAGTGCAATCATGTTCCGAAAAATGCAGACTTGTACTGAGAGTGAGAGTCTGTTTTCTTTGTTTTTGTTCTTTTCTCTTTTTTTTTTTGTCCAGGATGAGATTCAGGTGAAAAAATAACTTTTTTTTCCATTTAAGAATATATAAATACTTACTTACACAGTTCACAGTGGAAAGAGGAATGTGTGTATATATTTTAATAAAAGGAATATGCTTCTCTTTGGGCTGAACAGAAATATTTTGCTGGATAAGCACATATGGAAGAACACTTTCATTTTTTTCAGGAAATGCAAATATATTAAACAAAATGCAAACTGAACAAAGGAACTGGGTATATGTAAAGAATAACTTTCTACGTTCTACAAATAAGAGTCTATTCTAGTGTGTAAATTAGTGACAGTAAACTGTTTGTCCCAATATTCAGGTTGTAAATGTATTTTAACATTCACAGATAAAAAAAAAAAACATCGCCATAAGTCAGGCTTACGCTCACACATCTCTCCTCATGTGAATGAACAAAAGGACGTTCGGACGACAGACATATCACATTTTGGGACGTCAATGATCAAGTTGAATGTGTCTTTCCATGGATTTCGTATCTTCGCTATAATTCTGGAATCTTTGGGACGATGTAAAAAACCGAGGAATCTGTTTTTGTTCTGGTGTGTGTTGTAGTGCTTCAAATGTCTTCAGTCATTCTTTGTGAGAAGGTACCCCAACGATGCACTGCATGGATCATCATGTGTCCTATTCACTGTGAGCTGATGGTGGGGGAGAAAAAAAATCAGCCTATAAATTTTGACTTCTCGTTTTGTTTCTTTTTTTTCTTTTTTGTTTTTGGATCAATTTGGGAATTTTCCCTGATGTTGATGTGTTCTTGTTGTTTCCATGTTTGGCTGGTAGTTGTCCGCAGCTCAGCATGCATTTCATTAACAAAGCCATTGTGTAAATGACGAAACATAAAGAACATTGCACTTCCGTCGCTGAGGGCTTTCATCGTGTAAATATGGGATTTCGATGTGCGAGCTTGATGAACTGCTTGGAAAAGGTGACTTTGTCATTATGAAGCTGTAAAAGGGACCAAGACGGGGGTTAAAAGAACTGTACATAATGTGTATATGATCAGTACTCTATTCTGATATCTGCAGTCGAGATCAGGATGTATATACATCGCCACCTCGTAGATGGATCAGAGGGGTGATTTATGAACATATCGATTGTCTCTGCCTCCGGCTGTCTTGAACTGACATTTGCTGTAGAAAATCAAAAACAGACTGTTAGAAAGTCCGCTGCCATTTACACCCAGCTCTCTTTTCATACATGCACCTCCCCTACCATACACACACGCAAGCACACACACACACACACACTCACAGACGAACACACACACACACACATCCAGCTGCAAGCTGTTCAGTCTGGCGCGAGACACATTTTAAAAAAAAGGAAAAAGACAAGAATGGCCTCATTTATATGTGCATTCTGTTTGTACAGTGAGTAGTGAGTCAGTAAGACCCCAGTTATTGTAAAACTTCAACTGTGACAATGTTGAGAACGCAAAATAAACGAATATATGACTTATGGTACGCATGTGTTGTTTCTGCTCTCACGCACGACACGATGTCCGTCAGTGTGAATCAAACGAAACCCTTTTCTTTTTTTTATATAATGCATTTCACATTAGTGCCTTATCTCTAGGCTCTCCTATCTCCCCCCTTCCAGGCTCCTACATGACACTTCCCACTAGTGCAGCAGCATTTCCACTAGAGGGCACGCATCAAAGTGCCATGAAATGAAAAGGGAAAACTGTACCGTGACACCACCTATGGGTGAAAAGTGTAGCTGCTGCACCGCTCTCCTCGTAGGATCATGAGTGCAGATGATGGTTCACACTCTCACCTCTCAGCTTAAAAATCTTGTAAATTCTTTGTAGATTTTCTTGGATCACTGGTGATGTCCAACCTTCTCTGCAGCTCAGTTCTCTCTTTGAGCCTCCAGCTCATTCAGAATTTGGCTTTCAGAATATATCAGATAAATTGAAATTCTCATAAAGCTGCTCTTGCTCCCAGCTATATATATTTTTTGCACTAAAGTGCCCCCTGTGCTCCCGGCGCCGCAGTGGATGTCAGTAATGAACGCTGTGTGGGAGAGCTTCAGATAGCCCCCCTCCACTCTTCCTAATAGATTAACTCTTATCTCCTTTAAGCAGATGGATTCCCTTCATGTCAAATGCACCACAAGCATGCAGCATCATTGGTGCGCTCCCCTCACTGACGTCTGTTTTGGGTGTGTGATTATTCAACGCGTCAGTTAGAAAACAGGGACACCGTGGGCTCAGAGGAACTTCTGAAACGCTCTCACGCTCGAATGCAACATTGGATTCAAACAGCGGGTAAATGATGATATGCGAAGGATGACCGGCAACACAAGAAGTGACTCCCAAGTTGGTTGACTTCAAAAGGTTTGTTGTCTTTTTTTGTTTAAAAAAAAGAGAGCAGTTTGACACCCACTGTGTCATTTATCTAAATCTGAATATTTTTTCCTTTATTACAGCTAAAGCCTGCACAGGGATGTCTGATATCTGCGTCACATGTATTTCTTTTGGCATAAAAAGTGAAGAAGATTCTGACTGTAGACTGTGAGCGTTTGTTGCTTAAAGGATAAGTTCACCCAAAAAGAACTGAAGTAGATGGGGACTTGGGAAAAAAGAGAAAACTTTAAATGGCTCCACATGCTACAGCTCGTGCTGCGTGATCCTGAAGTTTCCTGAAGCCTTTTTTTACACCCTTCATCTGCAGTTAAGCTTGTGCACCACTTCAGACGGGACGTCTTCTGCTTATCGGCTACAGTGAAGATTTTGGCCTTAAAAAGGTCATAAATACAAATACAAAACATCTTTTTGGGGGGATCTTTGGGGTTCTGGTGACTTTCATTACGTGGGCCAAGCTGTATGGAGCCAATTTCATGCCAATTTTCATGTTTTCTGTCCTGTTGTCAAATCCCCATCTACTTGAATTGTTCAGGAGAATGCTTCATTGCTGTTTTTGCAGTGAGGCTCCAGAAATGTTTTGATGAGTAGAAAAAAACCCAAATTTCCATAGGAATGAGGGTGAGTAGATATTAACAACCTTATCCTTTAATGTTAACCTTGTCCTGATACACAGCTGCATGGACTGTGTCTTGTTTTAGATGAGAGTACAGCACTGTAAGCATCTTATAAAACATCCTCTCTGCTCCTACGATTATGTAAGCTGGAAATAAACAGCGCAAAGAGGGAATAATCTTTTTTCCTTATCCCGCAGGATGCTCTCCTGCACTAGCTTGGCTGCACTCCTTTTCTTGGCCACATCGAGTGCGCTCTCTCCCGGCCGGCCCTGCCTGTGCTCAGCCCTCCTGCCTGCTGGCCTGAAAGTGAACTGCAGCTCTGTGAGCCTCACGGAGCTGACTCATCTGCCCTCGGACACCGCGGAGCTCCATGTGCAGGACAACCGGCTCACCTCGGTGACCCCGGGCCTGTTTGACCGACTCACTGCGCTGAGAAGGGTCTCCCTGCATGGGAATCCCTTCCACTGTGACTGCAGGATCCAGTACCTGAGGAACTGGTTGCTAAAGAACCGGGCCGTCGTCTCCAGGGAGCCCACCTGTGCCAGCCCGGGCTCCGTGGCTCTGAAAGCCATCACTGAGCTGAGCGACGACTTCTTCTCTTCCTGTGCCCTCACGAGCTGCACTAATGGGGCTTACAACGCCACGATTGGAGCGTTGCTCTGCTGCATCATTGTTCTGCTTCTGCTGAGTTTGAGACTGGCCAGAACGTCCACCTTCACCTTGTACATAGACGAGATACAATCGGGTTTGGAGGCCGACTCTTTGCGCTTACAGAGGCCCAAACGCAGAAGGAGGCTGAACACCGGGCTGTCAGAGGAGTCGGACCCTGTCGCTTGTACAGACGATCTAGAAAAGCCACTCCTGAACATGGAGTTACTGCCGCAGGTACTGGACGTGCTGCACAAGAAGCACAATATCAAGATAAACCTACCTGGGCGACGTCTTTCTCTACTACGGAGGAACAGCAAATATTCTGCTTTAAGTGACAAACAGAGTTGAGCACAACAGAGGTCTTTCTGGTTTTTTTTGGTATTTTTCTCCAATAAAGTTGTTTTTTAACACTTCACGTCTCTTTCAGACTTCTTCTGAGCAGCTGCTCTTTTTTGAAATCTTACACTACAACCTCATTATATGTATGAGATTATAGGGAACTGTTCCTCATTCAGGCGTGGAATGCACCCGATAAAAGGATGAAGAAACATCTAATGGAAAAGTGTGGTTCGCTGCGCACGGCATGTCGTAACGTGCTAAACTGCAGCAAGAAATAATGTTTTATATTGTGCTCACACACTTACATTAGGACATTTGGGTTCTGAGAACTACTTTGGCTTCTAACTGCACTGAAATTGACCCAATTGAAAATGCCTTGATACTCGTCAGTCTATGCGTGTGACGTATCTGTCTCACAGCTGATGAGTCGGTGCAACAGGATGGAATAACAAAAGACACATCTGCACTCTGTTGTCTGTTACAGATGCTTAAAGGGGCAATGTGTCGTTTCGGAGGAGAAATTCAGAATTCGAGTATTTACGATATGAATGAGGTACTGAAACAACCTCAGCAGAAAATGTTCCCCAGAACACTGTCTAAAAGCTAGAGAGGTGGCAGGGTCCGCCACATGTAAACAAAGTAAAACAGCACGAAATTGGGTCAGTTTGTTTATTCAGATTGTTTAGGGCATGAAAAAAAGAAAACTCCTTTCCTCTGATTAAAATTTCTTCCCCAAAACAACATAGTGCACCTTTAACGATCACACGCTGTGGCTCATTTCTGATGGAAGAAAAAACAAAACTTCGCAAAAGCGTGTGCGTCTATTTCTTATATTTCCTTCAGTTACAGTATTTACAATGAGTACATTACAACAAATGATCAAATGTTGCGCCGTAAAAGCGTTGGATTGGCGTTGTACTTGTATCTAAATAAATGTCTCCTTCAGCTTCGCCTCCGGAGTTGAAATCTTAAAAGCATAAAAATGAGTTTCTACGTCATAGTAAACAGGTTATGGCAGGAAGGCATGGTAACATTTAACAGAGATGAAAGTTTCTGATCTGTGCAAATACTGGTCGAGGCTCTCACAACTAGACAAAATGCAGACGGACAGACTATTAGAGGACAATATTGCACATCGAACGGTTGTTGTTTCTTTCCTTTTTTTTTTTTTTTTTTACAGTACAAGTATTACTCTTATATTCATGCATAGATTTTCCAGGATAAATGGGTAAACAAATGACTACAAATGCAGGAATAATAAAAGTCACCTCGAGAATAAAGGTCAAAACGTTATCTGATGCGTCTTAAAAACACTTCTTCAATTTCTGTAATAAATATAGGATGATTTCAGGATTTGTAATTATCTAAAACATTACTATCATCTAAAAAAATACTTAGTAACAGGGTCAAATAAGGCCGTTCTGACACTTTTTCCTCAATGGAAAACAGGTGATTAAAGACTATCACAAAAACGATATAAAAAAAGAGCGGTTGACAGTAACGGTTACATGATTCATCTTCTCTAACGTTTGTCTGAATGTTTGAAAGTCTAAAACGTGACCCATGTGTCTGTCAATGCCCTGTCGGGTGGTTAAACAATGTCCACAGTGTTAGGCTCCTACAGGTTTCTGCATTAAGTGGTATACACGGTTTAATGCTTCCGCTCCCTCCCCTCTGCAAGGACCCGCACAAAACCTGTCGGCTCAAAACCCTACTGAGGCACAAACTTCTCCTGCTCGAAGATGAGGTCGACGGCATCGGCCACGTCGTGCACGATGAAGCCCGGCTCCACCAGCGCGGGGTCGAACCTGAAGTCCCTGTGCCCGTGGAACACGGTCTCCTTGATGCAGTCGTTTGCGTCAGACGGCACCTCGGCGTTGGGGTTGTACACCCCGGTGCAGACCAGCACAGACTTACAGGAGGTGGCGGAGGGCAGCGCCAGCTCGCTCTCCAGCAAATTGTCGATCTCCTCCTCCTGGGGCACGGCGGCGTTGGACCCTGTGCCGGCCACCATCTTAGCAATGGCTTTGGGGTTCTTCCTGGCGGCTCTCTCCTCCAGGTAGCGGTTGTACAGGTTGGCGCCGTAGATGTCCGTCATAAGGTTGTCTCTGAGAGTGCAGAGGAGGGGGGGGGGGTCGATCAGCGTACGCACAAAACCACTACCTGTGTGTTCATTTTCTGCTGTGTTCAAGGAGCAACAGAAGCAATCGCGCAGTGCTGACACGCAAACGCAGAGCAGCCGTTCTAGCACCGCAGCAGCAACACTCGTGATAAAAAAAAAAAAGCTGAAGTGAAACATGCAAGCTCTGGAGGGAACGTGTGACATGTTCGCTAACATGCTTGCGGGAGAGTGACAGGGAGGAGTTCTGTACTTTCACATGATGTTTCTCACCAGATCACTGAGCAAACGCCTCAGGCACTCAGTTGTTGGACCTTGTGAGGTTAAGTGAGGTTAACTCAAGTTTGGTTTACAGCTCCCGCTCTCCGCCTCTTTTCACTTTCATTTCATATTAAACTGGCAACAGACAGGTTTTTTTTACTTTAACGTATCGTTAAGAAGAGAATGTTGATTGCACAATGTAAAGGCTGAAGAATAATTAAACCATCTGCATTTACATTGGTTCCCCTTAAACGTCGCTTTCACTATGCAGTTCTGTCGGGCCTGAGAAAAGGAAGGAACTAGTGAACCGGTCAGGTTGGCTGCCCGGCACCATTTCTGTCTCCTTTCACGTCTCTATTCTAGACGCAATGATCGAAAAAAGATGTTTTGTCCCGCGTTGTTGTTATTTGCGACTCAAAGAGAAAAACGGAAACGATCTAGTCGTCTGGAAACATTAACACCACTTGGAAGACGATGAGAAGGTTGCCTGACGACAACCCTGGTGTCTTACCCTATGGCATAAAGGGAAGTGATGGGAAGTTTCCACTGCCTCTGCATGGCCTGGCTTCTGATGAGGTACTCTGCAAAGTGGTAGGTCAGCTCGCTGGGTTTCCCCATGAGAGCGTCGTACTTCAGGTCTTTCCCGGTTATCTTCTTGTAGATGTTCTCGAGGCACACGAGAAATGTCCCATGGCCAAACCTGAGACAAACAGTGGAAGACAGAAGGACACTGTGCTTTAGCTGCTGACGTCAATAAATGAAATCCTTCTTTTAAATCTTCTGTTACGGTGCTGATTTTCAAACGTTACCGTGGAGAATGCGCCTCGGCCATCCACATGAGGTCCATGTTGCAGGCCAGCAGGGGGAGGTGAGGATTACTCTGAGTGTTGTGAACACTGCCGAGGTTACCGTTGGTCAGCAAAATGTCCACTATCAGCTGCAGGTTGGTCTCCCATCGAATCGGTTCCCCGAACAGAATCACAGCTGTATGTGGAGGTCAAAGATTGACGCAAAATCTTGTTGATGTCAAAAACTCAACGCACAACTGAAGAACCTTTGAGATGAAACCAGAGGTCAGTGCTCTTACCTTCTACCTTCGGGAGGTTTGTAATCGGATTGGACTGAAAGAAAAGAAGAGACACTAAACACGTGCTGTTGTATCAAACTAAAAAACAGTCTGACGCTTTTTTAAATCCACATATTTCTGCACCAGATTTCAGAACCTCACCGGCAGTTTGGGTCTCCGGTTGTGATCCACCATGTCCAGCAACGGGAACGATTCCCTCAGCATGTCGATACTGACAACATTTTTAAAGCCCACACTAGAGACAGAGTGTTAAGGACAAATGAAGAGCAGTGTGTATGTTTAACTGGGTCACAAACAGAAAACAGAACAAAGCAAAAAAACTCAAGGATACTTTTTAGCAATTTCCAGGACCGGTCCCTGTCCGGACACCAGCACACACTTGTCATGAAACTTCTTAAACATCCTCAGGGGACTGTGGGACATGATGACCTGATCCTGTGTAATCTGGAAATAGATCAAGTGTTCAGGACATGTTAATGGCACAAGCGAGAAGGGACACCATCCAAAAAATAAAAAGGATCTAAACTACACATTCATAAAGCCTCTTTAACAATGTCTTTGATAACTCACAGGCACTCCCAGGATGTGAGACAGCTGGTCAGCCTTCGTCTGCCGGAGGCAATTCCCTGCATTTGTGACAAAAACAACCGGCACCAAGAACCGTCCCTGAGAGTCCACCAGCTTCTCAAACGACTTTTTTGCGGCCGGGATTGGCATCCTCCCACGGACGAGCACGCCATCGATGTCGAACAGCAGCCCGAAGCGTGGCTGTGGCTGCGGCTGTGGGAACAGACGCAGGTTCGTCAGCCAAGAGATCAAGAGACAATGTAGGGAAAAACAAGCAGCACAACAAGAAAATGGAGGCTGTGTGATGTGGCTGTGGAAGAAAAAAGGATCAGAACCGGGGTGGAGTGGTGATTCACTGACCACCCGAAGGGGGCTTGAACGTGGCACTGCTTCACACAGAGAGGGGACGATCAGTGTGCAGAATGACTTCAATGTACTTTCTGATTGTCTCGTGTGTGTTTGTGTTGTTTCCACACACTGACAGGGGGGCTGACTCTACACCATGACATCATCACATGGGCCCTTTATTATTTCTGCAGCCACAGAGAGGCCGTGGTGGGAGATGTGTGGTGGCCCAGCAGCAGCAGCAGCAGCAGCAGTACACTGGGGGTGTTGGGCTGCATTAACATCACGCTATCACAACATCTACCCACACATGTACATCACATCCTTCAGGGCGCTTGTTTTTCTCCTCTGTCGCCGGGGCTCAGACTGTGCAAAGAACACACTGTCTCGGCTATTGTTTTCCTCGTGAGGGGTTAAACACAGTGTAAGCTTCATCTGCTGTTCTCCCTGATGCCAACCCCCCCGCTACTGCTGCTGCTGCTGCTGGTTCCTCCGCCACATCTGAGAAAGTTGCATGCAACACTGTATGCAACGTCGACCTGACACATTTTTAAACTTACAAAAAAAAAAAGGGGAAAAAAACACCCAGGATACAGTTCGGTATAAAGTATCGCCCTGTCAACAGAAAACAAACAGGGCGCAGCAGCAACAGCTCGGACCGTACCTTGCTATTAGAATGAGTTCCGCAAAACCCGCACCGAGAACCGACAATCCCAGCTTTTCGTCTGGCTTGACGGTTACTCAGGGCGTGCAGGCCCCGGTAAAACGACAGGAGTCCCCTCATCTTATTTACGGCAACACACACACACAAAAAAAAATCAGGAAAGAAAGAAAGAAAGAAGAGAAAAGCAAATGGAGCCCGCACGAAGCCTGAAGCCGGCTCGCTCCGGCCGCGCTCTGCCTGGTGATCGGCTTGTTTTTTTTTCTCTTCCTCAGATGTTTCCTCGCGTGTGATCTGACTGGGCGAGACCCGGTGACGACATATGAGGAGGAGGAGGAGGAGGAGGGTCTCCTGCTGCAGCTCAGCCGGAAGGAGCCGGAGAAGCCGCATCTGCACCGCCGCAGCAGCAACAACCCCCGCTGCCATTTTAGACACCGAGGTGGAGCTTTGCCGCCGAGCCCTGGTGCGCACGAGCTCCTCCGCGGATCAGAGCGCCGCGCGCGCACACAAAGCGCCCACCTCACCATCACTGTCCTCCGCTCTGTGTCTGATCACCGCTGTATATATAAATATATATCTGTCATGGGTGGTGGTTTATTTGCAGCATGGCGCACAACATGGATTCCGACGCACCTTCTCCATTTTACCTTCAGGGCGCAGAACCAGTTCGGGTCGAGCCGCTGGTGTGACACGCAGCGGGCTGCCCTCGTGTCCTGGATGCGCTTCGGGGCGGCTGAACGTGCTGCAAGGAAGGGAAATCTGACTCCCTGCTCTCACAGGAGGAAGGATCTCCATTCCCAGTTTTAACCAACACCCTTTTTTTAAACAAAGAGTGGTTGCACACATGAATGGTAGGGAAGAATCCACAAAAGAGCAAATGCAAGAGGATATATTGTTTGCAAACCAAACACAGTAAGGGGTTTTTTCACACTGTCCTTAGCCCAGGGACCTTATTAGGCCCAGGCTGAGGACAGAGGGCTAACTCCTATTTTAGCCAAAAGATTGCGGGCCTGCTCTGGAGACAGGTTATCCCCTAAAAAAAAACTACTACATTCTAGTGAAAGTGCAGGTCAACCCTGGGTAAACAATGTGTGACTGTGAAAAGGGGCTAAATATCAAAGGGTCAACTCTTGGCCTAGGGCAGAGGGCATCTGAGGACAGCTGAGGACTAAGAATGTCTTTACAGGCAGCAGAATCACCATCCGAGATTCAACCGATCTCTTTAAAACTTACTGGTTTGCACAAATACAATCACAGCACACGGTTGAATCGTAGGGATCTGATTCAATGTTTAAAGACCAACCGCAGTGTACCGTTAACCTACAGGTACATACTGCATTTGGCAGATTACTTGTACTTAAATCTGCAGGATAGGGTGCAAAAAAGGCAGTAGTGCCAAAAATAAAAGTACAAGTCAGAGGATCACGATCGGTTGGCCAGGGCGTCTCTGCAGCACTACATTATAATCCCATTTGCCACATTTTACTTTTATCAAAAAATATTGCATCTTGCACTTATGTTTACATCTGGATTTAGTGTGCATCCCTGCTGTGAAGGAAAAGGCATCTCAAAAAGAACAAGCATCAAAACACAATCAGACAAAGAGGTCCTCCCCGTGCTCCTCCAGCTTTATTGATAGTTTAAAATTACATTTCTATTTTCTAGGACTTCAGTTGCACTTTCCTTCCGACTTAAAAACTGAGTACAAGCAAATGGTATTTATACAGTAGTCTACTAAGTGATATTGTACAAAAATAACATTTTGATTTCTGTGAAAACATTTTTTCATTCCCAAATAACTCCTAATTCTGCTGTTCTGACAACTGTTCATGATGTTAAATTTTGCCAAGGTAAGAAAAAAAAAATTCCAAAGCCATTTTAAAAGGAAAAGTCTACCTTGGTCTACCATGTGATATTTAAATTGTAAACAGATTTCTATAAAAGAACATGTTTCTTTTATACCTCCAAAATTTTTTATATCTTAGCAATATAACATGTAGTTTGTTATTGCCCGCTTAGCTGCTTGCAGGGCTGAAATGCATCATGTTATGACCTGTTTCCATGTCTCACTCTCTTGGACAACTCATATCCCACTAAAACAAACCAAAATAACCATACATGGAAGTTCGGTTTCCATTTACTCCCTTCTTCTATCTCATTTTACTGAGGCTCTCTTCCACAAGCTCAGAGGTCCTATAGATTCCCGTATGTTTCGTCCCATTTATTCATCTCTGATCACCAGTGGCTTGGAAAGGGGGGCTCTTTAACAAAGCATTATACATAAACACCGCTACCAAACTAAAACTTTTTGTATTGAATGCAGAAAGATATTTTTTTTCACCCCTTTCATTGTATAACATGTCAAGAGGCTCACTGGCCTGGGACTAGCCTCTGTTAGCCAAACGCTGGCCAGTGAAGAGGATTCAGAGAAAATAATACAACCAACCATCAATCTGAAAAAAGGAGGGGCAACAGAGGTTCACTGATTATGCGCTGGCTTCAATGGTGCATTCTTTTGCCAGGTGGCCTGGCTTTCCACAGTTGTAGCAGTTAGTCTCGTTGTTTTTACTGCATTGCACGGCAACGTGACCGATCTCGCCACACCTAGGGGGACAAAGATGTTGTCAGTTTCTTATGTGACAGACGAGGTTAACTTACTTGCACAATGAGCCAACTTTTAAAGAGAAGACAGGGATTTTAAAGAACAGCCACAGTGGCCTTTGAGCTAAATACAATGAGGGTCATTGTTGACAAACTGGACCATTCGTCGAGACTCACCTGTAACATTTCACCTTATCGCAAAGTTTCTGGATGTGGCCAAACCCACCGCACGAGTAGCACTTCTGCTCGTTGGCGTGATCACAGTCACGGGCCATGTGGCCAGCTTTGCCACAAGTGTAGCACAGATGCTCCCTCTCCTTTTTGGGCTCCTTGCAGTCCCGGGAAATGTGACCACTCCTGTGGCAGTTGTAGCACGCTGAACAGGACAAACAAAAGAGACTGTTAAATGAGGGACTAAAAATAGGTTTTGATTAAATATTGAGTCACAGATGTTGTGATGTAATTGTGTTCTTAGTGAATATCACTTCACAAAAACTAACTAGAATTGAAATAAAAATGGTAAAATTGCCTTGCGCACCATCCTCAGTTTGGTCACAGTCCCTGGCCATGTGTCCTTGGTCTCCACACCGATAACAGAACAGCTCTGTAATGACACAGACGGTATCAATATCAGATCAGTACTCAAAAATAAAAAGAAAGCTGCAATGTTTAAAGGAAAGGCCCTCCCCACGTGCTTCTCCTCAAATCATGTGTTCCATGTGGAATTATGTGCAGATATTAATGGTGCAACTAATGATTAGTCTATAAAATGTAAAAAAAATCAATTAAAAAAAAGCTCATCACAATTTCCCACAACCCAAAGTGATTACTTCAAAGTGCTCCTCAGACTGTTCATTTACTACCATAAATTAAATAAATCCTCAGATTTAAGAGTGCCATTTTTTGCTTTAAAAAAAAAAGGACCAAAATGATCAATCAAAACAGTTGGCAATTATTTTTTCCCCAAAAACTATATTTTAAAGGGAATTCTAAGTAAAAAAAAAAAATGTAACCCAGGTTATTGTGAGAATTATCTGACTCTGGGTGTGGCCTGAAAAATATATAGTACCCTTGCCTCTTCCCCGGCCCCTGTTGCCACGTCCACGTGAACCGCTGGCACTGGGGCAGTTCTTGATCCAGTGCCCCGAGCGGCCACATCCAAAGCACTCGCTGTTGCCGCCACACTCCATTATCTAAAAACAAAAACATCACACACACACACACACATATTAGTAAACAAGTTAATTCAAAATAAAAATCTCCAAATACACATATGAACTCACACCCACAGCCTACGCTGGTTGCTTTGTTTTCTGTTTTTTTTTTTTGCATTTTATCTTACCGGGCTTTCATACCAAGCACACAAAGACAATTATTTTCCAACAGTGGATTGGGGATATGATCTTTGCCATGTGCCACCTTGAATTTCAACTTAGTTTGTTGGCAAAAACATCTAATTTTGTGTAACCTGAACAGTATAATCATACATGTCACAGGCAAATATTGAGAAGACTTGGGTGGCTTTTCAAGGTTTTTCATTTTCTAAATTATGGCACAAATTAGGCAGAGAAACATTTTTAGTATGCTGCTAAAACATAAAAGCATCAACATGGCACATTAATCTTGTTCCCCAATCTGTTTAGACTTACATTCTCTTATATGCTGTATGAAAGCCCTGTGATCAATAAATCTGACATTTTCATTGATTTAGCCCCTTTACACTGGTTCAAAACAGTAAATGAACAGCTGTGGCTGATTTGATTGTTTGTGGTGCAGCCAGTGTACACAAGGTGTCGTGAGCACCATGTTATTAAACATTGCCTGATCATTGGTATAAATCAAAACCAAAAAATGCTTTGGTATAAAAATATCTAATGTGTACCATTTTAGGTCATCATGTTTCTTTTTGTCAGAGTCAATTACCACAAATCTCACACACACCAGTACTGCAGGAGTCAGTTCAGCATGACTAGTGAGGGGGGATCTAATCTACGATCAAAGAAGGGGATGGGGGGTACACTTTTTTTTAGCTGCAGTCTATCATAATTGGCCACCACACTACAGCTACCTACTAAGCTAACTTACACGATTTCGTCAATGGGAACATGTTGTGAGGCCAAACTTCTGATTGCTGACGGCGCTAAAGACATCAAGTCAAGAAGAATGTGAGTTAATGAGTAATCAAGCTCCTCCTGATTGATACCTAAAAGACGGCGCAGTAACCTCGCAAAAAAAACAGGTTTAAAATGACCTATTTGTAAGATTTGAAAAGCCTGACGTGTTGCTCCTTGTTCTTATAACGGTAAAGAAAAATGCCACCTGGCCTCAAATTGTAGCCTGGGTTACATCAGTGTTACACGAGCCAAATACTTATTAAATATAATGGTTCATCCAGTAACGTTAGCTACGTTTATTTCCATCAGAGCACAGACAGCTGAGTTCAGGTCATTTTTTTGGATAACTTATGCTAGTTTACTGCTACACGCCACTCGCTACTACAGAAACGGCCATGAAAGCATGCTGTTGGCTGTATGCTAGCTGAAGCTAACTGCAGAGGGCAGTCTCATCCCATCGTGTTATTGTGATCTGCTAATATAACAAATCCGATGTCGAACAAATATTAGGATGACTCGACTGGTTTTATAAGCACCTAAATGCCGCATATTTTCAAAAAGGGGTGCCCGAGCGACGAGTTTCACCGCATTTCTGCGCCTGCAAAAACAGAATCAAATGCCAAAGGTTGAAGCTACGATAACGTCGGCCTAGTCACGTTGAAATCACTGCGCACTCGCGAGACACTGGTGCTGGTGGCTAGCACATGCTAGCAAGACCGCCTCACGATCACGACCAAGAAGCACGGTTCAGTCGACGACCAGACTCCTTTCTCCAGTAAGAAAGTATCGAGCCAACACTTATGGCGACAAAGGGTTACCGTAGATGGTTTCTGACGTGTATTTAAGCGAATATATGATAAAAACAGAATTTCCCGCGCAGGGCGCACACGGCAAAGTCGTTGTGACGAGCTAGATAACGGTAGCAGGCCGGACTGTGAACCCGTTAGTACGAGCAGGCCGAACCAGTGCGTTTTTTACAAAAGGAAACAAAGCAAACATCAAATTTTCCGGTACAATCACTCTTAACATGTCACATTTTAAAGTTCACAGATACATAAAATCTACTGATTACATGGATTGTGGTGCTGTTTTGTTGCTTACCTCGCTGGCTACCTAGCTATGTCAGTGTTTACGCCTCCTTCTTTGCGCTACATGCGGTGTGAGCAGGAGTTCCTGAATTGTCATTCACAGGATCCAGTAAAAAATCTGCACGCTCATTGGCTACATAGTCTGCAAGCGGCCAATCAAACACGAGAAGTTCTGGACACCGCCTCTATTAATCAGCCAATCGCGGACACGGAACGGTCCCTTTTCCATAAATCGACTGGCCCCATTTTAACGACATCATTTTTAACATTAAAACGCCTTAAAATCACAAATAACACAGGGAATACAGGTCCTAGCTATATATTTAGGCTTAGACTACCAGTGGTACTATTTCTGTTGCTAAAGCCCAAATCATAATAATATTAATAATAATGATGATAAAAATAACAATAGTCAATTAGCTTGACATGATTTTGCATTATTAGTTCAAGTATACAACAATAGTTGTGGGTACTGTTTGTAAACTGCTATGTCCTGTAATCTGTTTATGAATTTAATGGCTCTCTCATAGTTTTTTGTTTAATCTATTCTGATTTTGATAATTGCTTTTCTGATGTTTGCTTCCCCCCCATTTATAGCCTATTTATTGTTTCTGTTCGTATCTATATGCAGCACACGCACAATTGCTTTGTTTCTTTTCTGATATTTTTTTTATCTCAATTTGCGTTTGATTTATCAACAGTATTGGTTTATTCTTGCACTATTTCTTTTTAACCTAACTAACTAATCACTTTAATCCACAATACATGCACTGTTGTTAAACTACCTCAGTTTGCACATATTGTGGCAAGAGACAGGAATTAGTTCAGGTGACTAGACTATCACTTCATTGCTGTTTGTGTTTCTCATCCTTATGTTCTGTTCTTACTCTTAAATTCTTGTTTTCATTTTCTTTTTATTATATGTTTATTTGTGTTTTGTATGTGTCGTATAAGCTACTGGATGTCTTAATTTCCCTTGGGATCAATAAAGTATCTATCTATCTATCTATCTATCTATCTATCTATCTATCTATCTATCTATCTATCTATCTATCTATCTATCTATTGTATTTCATATACTTATCACAATTTATTTTTTAGGTTTCTTTACTCATCACTACTTATTCCATTCATTTGCTTTTATAAAATCCAAATTTCAACCCAAGTGGGATCAAAACAAAGCATACATTATCTTATCTAACCTCTTCTTTAACCCCTTTCAGCTTCACTTCCCTGACACATCTACACTTTTGATTAAATCACCGGCAGTACCCACAGTGCCTAAATGACTCAAAAGCTTTGTTCACAATAATCAGTGCAATAGACTGTGTAGAGATGTCTGGTTCTCAGTAAACGCTACCACTGTTACTGGGTAAAAACTAACCACGCACGCATGTTTGTGTAAATATGTAGGTAAGCAGAGTAAAGATGCAATTTCTAGTCCATGAGAAACAGTGGCATGTCCATACATCAGACTCAGACGGACTCAGAGAAATCAAGCGCCTTCAAAATAATTTCAGTATAAGTCAAAATCACTAAAAATGATTAATCAATGTTTGCACTTCTTAAAAACACATGAAATGACCATTTTTAGGTTACTCCATTTGTTTGTGAGACCCCAAAGTAAAACTAAAAACCCAAACCTGATAGCATGGACTCTGGAATCAGAATGAGAGTTTAAATAGGCTTCAACAAACCATGATCAAAATTAATTTGAATGTGTTTAAGACCTTGTTGTCCTTGTTTAACGAGTCCGGACTGCACCATATTGTGAATACAAGAGAACTGATAGAGACAACAATCCATGGGAGCTGCAAGCATCTCAGCTAACTGGCCTGAGTGCTCAGTCAGATCAATAAGTGGGAAAGATGCATTCATCTCAGTCTTAAGGTGGCTTTTGCTCAGAGAGATCTCGGATAGCAATTCTTATCTCCTTTGCTCTTTATTGCAAAGAGCACAACCTTTAATACAAAACAGAGGAAAATATCACAACCTGTGGTGCGTCATTTTAAAAAGATTAGGATATGTATCAGTGTATTATCACATGTTGACTGAAATACAGTGGTACAGTTGCATGTGGGGTGGAGTACCTTAAAACCCTCCACAATGACAAAGCCCTGCCCTCATCTTCCCAGGAACAGTATTTGGCATTTCTGTTCTGTTGTCATTTGATAGCTGGAATATCTGTTAGAAAATGTTCTAAACATAGATATAGACTAAATTGTAAATTTAGATGGTGGAATGAAAGTAAAACTGCTAAAACTGGAAAATGAGATGGGTTTGTGATTTGGGTTTTCTAGCTCAAACTGTCTGCTGCTGCTGCTTAATTGAAGCAATGTCTGCTGAACAAGACGCGCTGATGTTGACGAGGCTGTTTTATCCTCAGATGGTGTCAACTTCAGCTCGCTGAAAGGACCTAACTGTGATTAGGGTGCCTCAGGGGACCCAGACCGGGATGCCACGGAGATGTTGAACACATGGTGAGTGTGGAGGGTTAGGTGGTCTCACAGTTGTACTGTCTCAGGGAGAAGAAATAAGCCGTGTGTTCTTGGCCTAACTAAAGCTCATGTTTAAAACCTAATAACCTAATAATTTCAAATGCATTTCTGTTATTAAAACAATCTTCACCTTTGACTGCAGGTGCAAATTTTATTTTATGACTGTATAGCCCTAGATGCCATGGAAGTTGTGTTGTTTATTGTCTGTGTGTGCAAAAAAATATGAACATCAGGAAAGCTACAAAATAAATTTCCAAAGCTGTGTTGCACTGTCCCCAAATCTCCTGATGATGGCGCACTGGGAGTTAGTAATGGATTACTCCTTTACTCCAAACCGTTAATGGGGGGATTTTTTTTAAAACTTTATTTATTTATTTATTTATTTATTTTGCTTTTCAGTAGATACGAACTTAACTGATATTTAAACGACTGTGCATTTAAATTATAAACTATTAGTGTTTCATACACATGAGTCTATGAGAATTTAAATTAACCTCTGCCAGGTTAGCTGCAGAATAAGAGTTTAAAAATAGCATATATGTAGATTATGCTCACATATAAAGAACACAATATTTAAAATAAATAAATAAATAGTTGATGTTTTCTAAACAAAAACAACGGTTTCACTGAAGTGGGAGGGCTTAAATTTGTGCGGTAGCTGCGCAGTGTGAGTGATGCCTGCAACTCTTGTTATGACTGCAAGGTCCTGTTTCAATCACTGGCGTCAGACGGACGCACGACTCCCAACTCCAAACCTTTTTCACCTTTCTTCTCCCTCAACGACGTAAATATTGACTGGGAAGGCGACGCGCAGGCGAAGCAAAAGCGACGGGGGGAGTTTTAATTTGAAAGTGCTTCACGGGACTTTTTTAAGAGTATCCCTCGTCGTGTCACTTTGAGGTTCCGACGGATTTTTCGCTTCTCACCGCGACCGGGAGATAAAAGTTTCCCTCTGTTGTATGAAGCGGCTCGTAAAACAAACCCTCCCGTGACCTTCACGCTTTTACATTACTGCCACATTCACCGGATGCAAGTTTTGTTTGATACAATTTCAGCTTCTTTGCCAACTTCGACTTTTTTTTCCCTTTTTTTTTCTCCCCTTTTCTTTGAATGCGTTGCAAATATGATGATGTCACCGACGCCACTTTTTCCTGAAGTTATGGCGGAGCACAACTTTTCTAACTTCTCTTGGTAAGCACAGACACACACTCACAGTAAGGCTACTGTCTCTCTTTAGCATCGCTGGCCTCTTTTTTTGAATTGTGTTTTTGGGAGAGAAAAAAGAAGCTAACTACAAGTGTTAAACTGCTTCTCCTCGAGGCACATGACCGAGGCATGCATTCGGACTGGTGAGATTTGAATGGAGGGGCGATCACGGAGCTGCGGAGTGAAGTTTGGCGATACAGTTCGCCTGTGAAGGGCCTACGGGCAAAATTCACAGCAATAACTGGATCTGCCAGGCCTTATGAAAACACACGTAGCTACTAATAGCTACTGTAGTTGTGCAAAACCGTGCACGCGTTTCGGTTGTAGGCGTATCTTTTTATTTTACGAGTAAGTCGGATTGAATTCGGCGTTAAAAGCCAGTTAAGTGTCCAACTTCTCCCCCAAAAATATGCTAACCTGCTGACATTGCTTTCACCTACAGCTGAAGACTTCAGCCGAGCCACAGAAACTCGTATGTGGCAGAACTCTGGCCGTGTGTCCGTTTTTAAGGCTGACTTTGTGTTATGCAGACTGACCTGTTATGTAGAAGCAGATGCAAGCGGACGAGAGTAAAGTCCAATTATTCTGGTTCCTCTCATTCCTCTTGTTGATATGCCCCCTTTTTTTCTGGATGGATCACAGCACATTGTTTTGAACACACTATCATGCAGCATGGTGGCGAAGAAGGGTTGAAAAAGACCCACAATTTTCCGAAATCCCTGCTTTATTTTTATTTCTTTCTCCCCCTCGCTGTCCCCTGCTATTGACATACTGGTATGTCTGCTGTGACAGCTAACCACTAACTGCAATGAATCATCTCTGAAGTGTTGACAGGTCTTTGTGAAAGGCAGACCAGAGATAATTGGGTGTTTTTGCAGGGTGAAAGTATACACACTGGAGATGAAGACCAAGAATCAGTGAAACTCCTGTGTTTGTGTTTTTTACAGGCTCGAAGTTAGTTTCTTTTTCTTCCCCCCACATGTTTTTATTTAGTTTCCCAGAATTTCCCCCTTTGTTCCGTCAGAATTCAGAATCAGAATTCCTTTAATTGTCCTTCGTGTGAATATTGTGATACCCCACGTACTTTAAAAAGCTATTGTGTTTATGTGTGTTGCCTGAGCGCGCAGAAGAACGAGTGACTTGAAAGCATATACTGTAAATAACACGGCTGACCTCTGTGATGGCCTGAGATTCTCCTGGTCTGAGTGGATTAGTTCGTCTACATTGCTCTGATGCTCCCTCTTAAACGAAAAAGGAGAGGACGATCGTTGCCAAAAATGCACGTGGTGTAAAAACTGCGACTGTAGTTTTGATATAACGCAGGGTTGAGCCCAGAGTTTTTAATAAGCATGCAGAACCACTAAAAGAGGTCAGATTGTACATGCCCTCTTTACTTTTCCTGTCACACTTGTGAAAGGCTTGCCACCAAAACACTGACATGGCGCTTAAATGGCCCCGATCGTGCCACGAGGGCTGGTGGTTGCACGGGGTTAGATTATGTTTAGAGATTACACTAGCCGAGCGTTCGATGGCGTAAACGAAACCTATTGTTATTTGGCTACGTTTTTCTTGGTTGTGAAAATGATTATCGTTAAAATCAGTTTTGAGTGACGTGCATTCAAGCAAACCACAGCTGCCCTTTTTTTTTAGTGTTATAAAAGCGCCCACAGAAACTAGATTTTGGGTAGAGATTAAACTTTTCAAAACTCATCAGAAATACTTTTTTCACAGTCTCAGAACCCATCAGCCAACATCTGATGACAGTTCAAATGAAGTTATCTAAAAAAAGAGATTTGAGAAACATTTTACATTCTATTTCATTTTGCGGACAAGTGTTTTAAACTTTGACTCTGTGCACCGCCAACATCCTTCCAGAGAAGGATCCTTACTTACAAAGAGAACTAATGTAATATTGATTAAGTAGTTAGAGGTTGATGTCAGCTTTTAAGCATTCAGACTTCTAATACTGTTTGTGTATACATGTGTGTTTTCCTTTTTTTCCAGACCGTTGCGAGCACTTGGCGATACTAATGGAGCACCTCCAGGGAGCATGGAAGACCCTGAGCAACGGCTTTGGAATGAAGGACTCTTCGTACGAGGGCCCGTGCCTTTCCCCCACCATGGTCCAGAGTTTTACCTGCCAGCGTCGCTCCTCAGACGACGGCAAGATGCCCGACTCCAAGACGAGCAGCACTATCCGTGTCTACCTCCCAAACCAGCAGCGCACTGTGGTGAGTTGACTTGTTTGTGCAGGTAACTGAAGGCAAATGAAGCTGCTTACGTCCTGGCTGGCAAAAAAGGAACTAACACTTTTTTTTTTCTTTGTCTCTTTAGGTAAACGTGCGTCCAGGTATGACTCTGTACAGTTGCCTGATTAAAGCGTTAAAGGTGAGAGGGCTGCAGCCTCAGTGCTGCGCTGTCTTCAGGCTGCATCCAGGACCGAGGAGGTGAGCTCAGCACTCCGAAGATCAGAGATCGTACACATCACGTTCTTATCTGCTACAGTTTATTTTTACTCGCTTTTAGGTCCCTTCATGTTAAACCTTTTGTCCTTTTTTGTAACAGTAAAAAGTTACGGATGGACTGGAACACCGACTCCACCTCCCTTATTGGAGAAGAGCTGCTGGTGGAGGTTTTAGACCATGTTCCCTTGACAACGCATAATTTTGTGAGTAACCAAAGCGTTTACAATATCCAAGACCTCAAACAAAAAATGGCACCGCTTGAAAAAAACAAAAACAACTTACATGTACTTTCTCTCTGTCATTTTCAGGTACGGAAAACATACCTGAAACTAGCGTTCTGTGATATTTGCCAGAAATTTCTTTTGAACGGTTTCCGCTGCCAAACGTGCGGCTACAAATTCCACGAGCATTGTAGCACCAAAGTGCCCACGATGTGTGTGGACTGGAGCAATATCAGACAACTCCTGTAAGTGTATGCACCTCGAAATGAGAGCACATGTCAGTAAAGTGTCGGCACGTTCTGTAACAGTACATCAAGAATGATTAACTGTAGCTACACAACTGATAGACACGCTAATAGTCTTAAACAAGTTCTCTGTATGAAAGTTTTGATCTAATTCAGTATGAGCATCCGTACTTCAAGCAGACAAGAGACACAAGTTCTGCTGATACAACAGGTCTTCTGATTAGGTCTAAGCACACATACTGTATATGACTTTGCATACTCACACTAAGAATAGAGGCTTATTAGTGTAAATTTGCATGCAGGCTGTAGGACTGATGCTAATCATTGAAAGATCCATATCACCATCAGCAAAGAGATAAGTCCTTTTAACTTGCAGCCATTGTTGTCTTTAGCGGCCCGCTGTTATTTGATCAAGCACTCAGACCTTCACTGTACGCTATGAGAGGTTCACTCTTAAACTCACTCTACCTTCAGATTGTGTCCAACCCCTGGTGATAGTGGCGCCCCGTCCCTGCCCTCACTGACGTCCCGGCGAATGAGGGAATCCTTAACACGATTTCCAAGGTGAGGTTTAGTTTTTTATGTTTGATATAATCTTTAATCAATCCTCCTTGTCTTTTTATTAGTGTTGGATGGATAATATATCTTCAGTAGCTGGTTGTTGACAAATACTTTTGCTGTGCCGAGTGCTCCCTTACTACAACCAGATAAAAGAAGAATGAAATCTGCTTACATACTTAAATCACTTCCTCACATCCAATTTAGCTGTTGTGCCATCAGCCATGGTGACAGGCTTAGGATATTGGAATGACTGAACAGATGTGTGCTCCACCCTCGTAGCAATTTAAAAATAAATAAATAATGAAAGTCTATATAAAGATTGTACATCTCCAAATCCTGCTGGCGTGTCACCAAACTACCTGTAAATCAATGTAATAATGTGAAATCATTGACAGGAAGCTGTATCACAACACCCATGTGAAGGTCCACGTGCGTCCTCACTTGGGCTGCAGGATAAAGGGGGAGAAAAAAACCTGACATTGCGATATTTTGCTTTTTTCTGCAATGAAGAAATTGCGATATGAAAAACACAGGAATTCTCAGCAGATAACTTGAAGAGCTCAGTAGAGGCCATGCACGTGACGTCACAGTCGGCGGAAGTCATCATGGTTACAACCACTGAGTGACAGGAAAGACTACAAACTTAGCTCTTAAATTCAGCTTGAATACCTCGAAAACTCCCAAAACAAACCCACACATTTAATATGTAGATGTACTTTACTGCATGTTGCACATCCTGAGATGTGACTATTCTGCATGCACAGATTACTTGTCCTCACCTGTGTGCACGAGAGTAAGAAAACAGAGACCTACTCATAAATTAAAGACTGCAAATGAATCAATGTTGTGTCGTTCAAAGCTGATTTTGTCCAGTGATTCCTTTGAACTACTCAATGAGGGCACCCAGTGTAGTGTCTCTACACGGATCGTTTGGTTTAGTTTATGTTTGTAAGGAGAGCTCATAATCAGGGTGCTACGTGACCACTGGAAAAACAGAAAGAACAAGACACTGTTTTTTTTTTGGGTCACTGAAGAATATAATTTGGGGTTTCTGATCATTATATTGTAAATGGCGGTGGAGATGCATTGGCAGGTATTTGTAGCCGCAAATGTTGTCATTTTCTGTTTTTTTGTCACTTTTGACTAACACACTTGCGTAGCTATGTTCTCTTTTGTAAAGAACTTTTAATCTGAATTGAAGTAAATCCTATTTTTTTTTAATGACGCCCTCAGCTTTATGGGGGCTTACCAGTCCAGGAGCTGATGTAATGAGAGGCGTGAAAAGAGCCTGTTGTTTCAGGGCTGCTTAAAATGGTTAAAAAAGCACTCTGAGGTGCCAAATTAGCACTCTCAAAGTATTAAGTTGTTCCATGCGGAGCAATCTCAAAATACTCTTTTGAAACAAAGTTTGTGTTGCCAAAAGGGGGATTATTTTCAAGGCGTGTATTCGACGGTCATAAGTGTTATTTAATATGATCTCTGTTTATATACATCACACAGCTAGAGTTCAACTGTCCCCATTTGAACCGGCAGCTAAAGTACAGTACGGCTGTACCCGTGACAGGAGGTATACCAAGAACTTTGACTCCATTCAAAGCTGAAAGTTTTCTTCATAAACATGAACTATGTTCTTGTTCATGTTTTGGGTATTTTAACATAACATTTTTGATTGTGTGCTTTTTAAAGCAAACATCTCAAGTCAGACCAACATTTGGGTTGTTTGCAGATTATCATATTTGGCTGGTGAGCTTTGAACTCTCCATTTGAGCCAGTACTGATCTTGGCAAACACCAAGGGCAAAATACCTCTGCAGTGTCAAGTATGCCAAAAAAGGGATAAGAGGAAGCCCACAACAACATTAACCAATAACTACTTCCTCATGGTGCCATTTTTCAGTTGTGCTTTCTTGCTTCTCATTGATTTTGGACGTGTCACAGCAGTTTGTTGAAGGCACGGCGTAATTAAACCACGCTTGCATGAGAAAGTGAGAGAAAATGACAGAAATGAAACCAGAAGGCTCCTGCGCCGACCACCACCACACCCATGACGGTTCATTTTTTAAAGAAGTCACTGAATGTTCTGTCAAATGTCAGCCGTGTGTCAAACAGTAGCTGGTCCGCCTCACTCAATATCTGATCCTTTTTCGCACCTTCTCAGCTCGGCCCATCGATATTCCACCCCTCACGCCTTCAACTACACCACGCCCTACACACCCACAGGGGGCGGTCTCTCCCAGAGGCAGCGCTCCACTTCCACACCCAACGTCCACATGGTTAGCACCACCCTGCCTGTAGACAGCAGCATGATTGAGGTAACTACACACCATATGTAGGCCCCTTGGGTGCTCTTGTAGGTTGAAGCCACTCCTAAAATATCTCCTGCCTGAGAGTGATCTTGCCCTCCTACGTACATCTCAGGCATCCAAACTATCTTCGCCTTGCTTTTTATCTACCTCTTAATCTACCTCTGCCTTAAGTAATCCACCTGGACAGGGTTGAGCCTGTTTTTTTTCTCTTGTTTTAGTGTTTTTAAAATGTGAGACACTTGACTTCCTCCTGTTCAGTTCCTGCTTTTCACTGCCACTATTCTTGCATAATCAGCCCACTAGTTTTGCATGCTTTGTAGAGTATTTTCATTTCACTGTGTCCAGGTAGAAACCTGCACATCACTCTTATCATCCATCCTTCCTCACTTTTCTTTACTCTGTCCCTTTCCCTCCCCCTTTTCCTCACTGGCTTGTTGTATTGTAACCTGCTGGGGAGTAGCTAGACTGCCTGAATACCTTCCCCAGCTCCTGGTGCCATAGATTCTGGCTGAAGAGGAAAGTAGGTATTGTGCACTTCTCCCAGTCTTATGTTGAGGCCTCATCAGAGAGTCCAGAGAAGGTCAGAAAGCAGAGTGTCTTGTGTGCGGTGTGAATGTCATGCATTGCAAACAGGCTATCTGCATTCACATCTTGGTGTTGAAGTCAAAACATGAGTGACTGCACAGCGTGTGGTTTACTGTTCGAGACACGCTGACAGAATTTTTCTGTGTTTTCTTGTCTCCCCAGGATGCAATGCGTGATAATGACTCGGGTGAGTCGTCAGTCTGTTCTGTCAGCGACGTGTCACCACACCTCCTCCTGCAACACTCGCCACAAATGTCCTCCTTTTTGATTGTGCATTAATTTGAAACTAATGAAAGTGTCCTTTCAAAACTGGAAATTGCTCTTCACGTCATTTGACATTGCGGTCCACCCAAGATATGAAATATACAAGCTAAGCAGTAGAGTGTGATAATGCAAGACTAATATTCATGTGATGGGCTAATGTCATCAATCTTAAGAAATTTTTTCCATCACACCGACAACTTCTGATCATTTGCACATCATCTGATGTGACGTTTCCTGTTTATTTTAAAATTGTCCATCATAGCTCTAATTTTAGAAGTTGACGCTTACGCAAGGGGAAGCATGAGGGAGGAGATTTGGGATAAACTCGCTATTGCTCAATACTCACTTGGTGCAGTCCAAGTTTGCCTTTCTTTAGTGTTGGCTTAATGTCAAGTTAGAATTTTTATATGCCGTTTAGTGACATCCTAAAAATTTAAGTTTTCCCATCTGACACACAATATAGTCCAATGTTGTGACTGATTTTGGAAGCAGCCAAAGTCTTCCATCCTGAAATGCTTGCTTCTCTGTATTCCCGAAGCGGGGAGTTCCCCCAGCCAGAGTCCTACAGGCTGGTCCCAGTCCAAAGCCCCTGCACCTGCCCAGCGAGAGAGGGCCACGTCCTTCAACACTCAGGAGAAAAATAAAATTGTAAGTTCTATGTCTTGTCTTGTCTTGTGTATATATATGGGTGGGGATAATGCAGGAATGTTTTCTTTTTACTTTTATCTGATTATATTTTTACACAAATGCACTCAATTTTACCTGATTGAAATACTCTTGTACTCGTTCCATTCCTGATTGTAATAGAGCAAATACTGGTTTATGATAACCGTTTGTTTAGTTTGTGTCTCACAGTAGTTGTACCCTTTTTGATTTCTGTTCTTGCAGAGGCCGAGGGACAAGCGGGACTCGAGTTACTACTGGGAGATCGAGGCCAGTGAGGTCTATCTGAACTCCCGCATCGGTTCTGGCTCCTTTGGAACTGTATACAAAGGGAAATGGCATGGTAGGAATGCATTACCGACGGGGCACGGCACCTTTCAGGTGTAACCACCAGCACCTTTTCACATATTTTCACGCTGCAGTGTGACAAGAGTCAACTGACGTACATCATGGATGAAAAAAATCAGATCAGTGGGCATGTGGGACTTCCTTTTTTTTTGCATTTGAGCTTACAGTGAGTTTAGTGGGTAACTAAGCAGAGTTTCTTTGTTGTAGGTGATGTAGCAGTGAAGATTTTAAAGGTGACTGATCCCACACCAGAGCAGTTCCAGGCGTTCAGAAATGAAGTGGCAGTACTGAGGTGAGAAATTACGCAGATACAGTGTTATGTGAGCCTTTTATCAGCTCGGGTTTTCAGCTGTTTTGACACTTGCATGGAAGATGATTCGCAAAGAATTCAACAATTTGCAACGTTTATCTTATCTTTGTTTGGGTGATTTCCTCTTCCCCTTTGCCTCTGGTCGCAGGAAAACACGACATGTCAACATCCTGTTGTTCATGGGCTACATGACGAAGGACAACCTGGCCATTGTGACCCAGTGGTGTGAGGGCAGCAGCCTCTACAAACATATTCACGTCCTGGAGACCAACTTCAAGATAATCCAGCTCATAGACATTGCCAGGCAGACAGCTCAGGGCATGGAGTAAGTCCAGAACAACTGAGTTTTTCTGACAAACCAAATTAAAAAGAACCAAGGCGTCATCTAATATTTTTTTCTTCTTTCTTAGCTATCTCCATGCGAAGAACATCATCCATCGGGACATGAAGTCCAACAGTATCCTTTTCTATCTGCGATTTCAGTGTGTGCACTTTGTGTGAAAAGATAACAGCACTATAATCCTCACACTGCTCAGGGTCTGTGTTTCCTTGACCGCAGCATAGACATCTTTTTGCATGAAGGTCTAACGGTCAAAATAGGGGACTTTGGTCTCGCTACAGTGAAGGCCAGATGGAGCGGCTCGCATCAGGTGGAGCAGCCTTCTGGATCCATTCTCTGGATGGTCAGTACCACAGCCTTGATTTCACCGAAGCAATAAGACAACTAAAGTGAAATAAAGACAGTTTAATCCATGTGTTCTTTAATCCCGTCCACAGGCTCCTGAGGTTATCCGGATGCAGGATAACAACCCCTACAGCTTCCAGTCTGATGTCTATTCCTATGGAATTGTTCTTTTTGAACTCATGACGGGAGAGCTGCCGTACTCCCAGACAGCAAACAGAGATCAGGTAAACACTCTTCATTTACACATATAATGTGCAGCAGGTGACAATAGTTAAATGTTACAGCGGTGCAAATCGGTGACAATGACCCCCACATCTGTATCACATTCAGGCTGCGACGTGGCCACCGGAACTGATAGCAGCCATTCTAGATGATGCTTGTGGTTTTATCAGGGGCACCACAGCAGGTTTCAGACAGAAGCAGCATCAAGCTGCACAGAGAAGATCGAGTCAGGCAGGAAGGCAGACGCAAGAGCAAAATGGAGCATTCAGTTAATTGTCAAAGTAAAACACCCTCTGTAGACTCTACATCTACAGCAAACCGATTAGACAATGATAATAAACACAAAAAGAAACAATATTACTACAAATATCAAGGAACAAATGACAAAATAAACTCAATCTGAGCATGTCAACAATGGCCTGCAGGCATAATGCTCCGCCTCTGAAACGCTCTGGGTTGGGTCTGAAGCTGCGTGGAGCGCAGAACAAATATGTGAAGATCATAGAGATGTGCCCGCGGGAATCAAGGCATTAGATGCACAAAGTTTCTGTGCCGTTTCGTGTGTCCTGAAAGATTTCTGTGCACCGAACAAATGGATGAAATTCTGGTGAAACGTCTGCGTGTGTTGACTGAGCTTGAAAACGATTCTAAAGCACTGGAAATTTGACAACCTGGGAATGAAACTCAACAATCAAGTATTGTTCTCTAGAATCGTTTACTTCAGCTTTTAATACAATTCAAATTGTGCTCGGAGGGAATATTTTTTCACCAGACATTCTGAGTGTAGAGATTGAAATATATCACACTTCAACAGAAGTAAAAAGACCTTCAATATTTAACAACACAAAACCCTGATGATGCTATTAGCAACTGTCCTCCACACACTCTATATTTGTTTTTGTTTAGCAAAATACATTTGCAAACCTCCAGGGTTGCTACATTGTTGGATTTGGTGTGTCTAAGCTCCTCGCCTGAGTGCCGGTGTCAGGCTGCGAGCCCAGGCCAGAAGGTGGTGGAAAGACACTGGGTCGCTGTCTGAAGGGGGTTGTGGTGCTGGCCTAAGGCCCACCGTGGATGAGACGCGGGCACCCTGGAGCCACTGGCCTAATTTTAGACCCTGTAACACAACCTTGTTCGTGTGTGAGAAAAGGGGTGCCTTGGTGTGCACATGTGTGGTTTTTTTTCTTTTCGTCATCCCGCAGGCCACAAGACCTGGTCTGGATCGCGTCTGGCTCCTTGTTCAGTTCAGTGTGGCTGTATTTAAATGTGGCTGAAGTTGCCGTACAAAACATACCCTAGAATAAAAGCGTATGAGCAAAACCTCATATGCTGATTTAGGTAACTTTATATCCAGAGAGCGATGCATACAATGTAGCACATTTAATGTGAATTCATGAATAAATAGCCGATATATAATGAGCATATAGTAAGGCATATTTCTCACTCCTCTAAAGTCTGAATGTGGGGTTTGTTTTGAGCACTAGATTGCACTTTTGTGGCTCACATTCATAGACTCTCACTGTGCTCTTTGACGAGATTAGATCAGTGGTGGCTGAGTCTGTTGTGCGGCATCATTTGCAGAGTATGGTTTTCTGGTTTGTGTCAGACTTTTGTACCCAAACTGTGACACTAGTAGCCCCCCCCTTTTTTTTTTTTTTTTAGGTACGAGCTTCACATTTTGTTCCTGTTTGGAATTACCCCGTTCTGTGTGATGTTTTAATCTCCTCCATGTTTATTGGTGTTGTCATCATGCAAGGAAGAATGCAAAGTGTTTTCACAGCAATATTTTTTTTTTGGCATTTGGAAGAGTGTGTCTGCAGCACAGTGAAACGGACGATGAAGCATTACATGAAATGATAGCCGGTTTTTGCTTCGTCATATCCCACAGCCCTACTGTGGGATGACTTTGCACTCAGCTGAGCTGGCGAGTACGTGGTGTACTGCTATCGTCTTTGCTATCTTCTGCCATCTCTGCAGCATCATGCACTCAGGCCTTCACTGTAGCTCCGGCGAATACTTTAGATGCCTTCGTCTCGCTGACTTTATGAGGATTGACGGAGCGTCTCTTACTGTCGCACTGACTCGGATCGATAGTTGAATTCGGTGTTCTACGCGCTGCCTCAGTCTCATCTGCCGTCTGTCTGTGACTCCCTCCTCTCAGATCATCTTCATGGTGGGAAGAGGCTATTTGTCCCCTGACCTCAGCAAGCTCTACAAGAACTGCCCCAAAGCCATGAAAAGGTTGGTGGCCGACTGCATCAAGAAATCGAAGGATGAGAGGCCGCTCTTCCCGCAGGTGAGCCACTCTCTCGGTAATTGCAGCCTTCAAGCTGTACTTCAAGCTTGCTTAAGTGTTCTTAACCTTTTTTCTCTTTCGTGCATTTTTTTTTTTTTGTCAGATCCTGTCCTCCATTGAGCTTCTCCAGCATGCCCTCCCTAAGATAAACCGCAGTGCCTCAGAACCGTCCCTGCACAGAGCCTCTCACACTGAGGATATCAATGCCTGTACTCTGACCTCCACCAGACTGCCTGTTTTCTAGACGCTCAGACAGCACTGCCCCTCCTCCTCCTCCTCCTCCTCCTCCTCTTTGAAATATCCGAAATAGTTCAAATGCTCAGTACGTCCAAATTCTCTCTGCGTACAATATAAACCTTAAAAATATACATGCAATCATTACATAAACCTTTTGCTAATCAATACAATGTGTGAGGAAAAGAGGAGAGAGGGAAGTGCGGAGAGAAGTGTGATTACCTATGGAAGGGAGTGAGTGATGATGGATTGCAGTGGGATGCACACATGAAGAGGTGGTGCCTTGCTTATCGCTGCACGTATTAAGAAGTATGCAGAGGCTCCACGGTGGTAAACGTTTTAAATACATGCACGCACACCTACCTAAGACGACGATAAATGGACACTGAAGGAAGCTCGAGAGGAAGACGGATGCGTCTCTCTTGATTCGGGTTCGGTGACGTGAAGCACAGCCCTTCTATCTGCTCGCCGTGATGAAGAGGACCTTTAAAGCTTACCTGCCTTAAGAGGAAAACGAAGCCTGGACAGAGATCCCGCACAATTCACCTCTTATCACAAACAAAAGCCGTTGGATGTAGTCCATTTAGTTGCACAGTAGTAGTTGATTTTTCATTGTCTTAAATGATGTTGGAGTAGATATGGGAAATTGTTGTCTTCTTTTTTTTTTTTGATGTTGTTGTCTTTGACTTCTTTTAACTGTCTTTATTTTTTTTTGGGTCATTTTGGAGGAATTGATGCCGGTCAGACAGCGAGTGTGGGGTGACGATGGAAGAATTGAATTTGCACATTTTAGCAAAAGCAATGGTTATGTTTCAACGGTCTACAGATCGAGTTTCACAGCTCTGAGTAAACTGATCTGTAGATACACAAACACATTCTTATCAGTCTTCACTGTGGGTAGGTTATCATGAGCTGGACATTTGGCGGTTGTCTTAAATATTTAAAATGATTTGGAAACTAATTTGTACTTGTTTATCATGTCTCTTTCAGGAGGTTAAACGTTTTATTGTGAACTTGGTGAGAAAGTTGTCTATTCAATATTTTAATAAAAATTAAGTTAAATTTCTTTGCCAAAGATGTTTCTTTTTTTTCTTCCTTCCTTTCTGAACTTGCAAGTATGTTGCGTTGATGACAAAGATAGCTCGAACTTCATTTTAAATGCAGATGATGTGGCCAGTTGACATCAGATTACACTGCCTCTCTTCTTGTTCACAAACACAGTAAAATCCCACACATGTGCGAGACTTTGTGGCAGGGTGTAATGTTTGCTGTAGCAGTGGCAACGTGGTGTAACCTCACAGGGGATCCAGTCCAGACACGCCACCAGGGGATTCCTCCATTGGCCGATGCCCCTGTGCACTGCACAGCCACTGGCAAGCTCAGTGGAACAACAGTCATTCGGCAAGGGAGGGACATGTGGTGGAAAGAGAGGACAGTTGTATTTTGTTTTAGTGTAAACATCCAGCGTAGTTCCTGCTGGGCAGGGCTGCTTGACTTGGTTGAGTCCCAAGTGCTTATTAATAGTAAATATGAACACTTGCTGTGAACTAAATACGGGTATAAGTGTGTATTTTTAATGTTTTACCGCCCCAGCAAGAAACATGATGGAGGCTTTTTGAGATCTTCATCTTATTTGAATCTCAACTCAAAAAGGCCGATCACAGGGTGAAATAAGCCTCACGTCAGCAGCAGTGGAGCAACACAATAAGACATCAACTGACCGCCATGCGTCTATTTTTACAACAGTTTTGCTATATGTGTTTATCTGTTCTATTTCTGCTTTCTGACAAGCCACACAGGCTGCCAAAGTGAAACCAGCAGAGCACAAATGTCCTAAGTACCTGGCCGACAGTAGCTCCATCTAGTGGGTGTAACCCTGTGATGTGTGTCAGCCATCAGCACAGAAGACCTGCATGATCATCAATTATAGATTTCTGATCTTTGACTAAAAGTATGAATACAACAATGCGGAAATGATCCATTACAGATTAAAGTCCTGCTTTCAATTCCCTTGTAGCAGTAGTAGTATTTATCAAGGTGGAGCTGTTTGAACTACTTCATATACAGTTCCGTGGTTTGGTCTAACGGTTCCCAGCCTAGAGGAGTATGGCTCCTCCAAAGGGTCACAAGAACAATCTGAAGGGTTATGAGGTGATTAAAGGGCAACTCCACCAATTTTAGTTTACAAGTATATGTGAAAAAGTAGTATAAAGCCTTTTGTGGCTCCAGAGGAAGCTGCATATAGTCTGATAGATTGTCTCCAGGGATGTCACTCAGTGGCTAAGTTGCACTGTGGGTAATGTAGGCGCCCGGTTTTGAAAAGGAGTCTATTGTGTCTATTTTTTAGGCTTGTTTTTTTGGTAGCAGACGGATTTCCATGAAACGTTTCAGCCCTGAATTGACCCCATTAACTTTTGGATCTAGATAGAGGGACAGATCCGATTATTATCTCTGACTTTCCTAAACATTGTGAGATATGACATTTTCTGGGACATTTTGTTGATCTCTCAGGGAATAATGCATGGATCTCTATGACAAAAAGAATCAGGTGTATTTAGGTGGCTGGTATCTATAAGTCAGTACAAAAGCGGACTGTTGGGCCTTGGTGGAGGTATGCACTCTACTGTGTGCTATTTTAGTCGTCTCTGGAATGTAGTTGACAAGAAATATAAAGTTGCAGTACATGGAAATACTCAAGTTCAAGCACAACGACCTCAAAATTGTGTTCACAGGCAGAGGGTTTTTCTCACTGGACTGGACCCGACATATCCCTGAAGGCGATGGAGTCTAAAAAGGAAGGACATTTTTCTCTCTATTAAACTAATGCATTATGACAAACACAACCTCCAGACGTGGTGCACTATTATATAATAAAAGCCCTTAGATCATTTTAATAGTCGCTGCCAAGACAGCCTTTCTCTATAATGGCCTCCAAGTCTATCTGGTAATAAAACCCTTCAATTTGATATTCATGAGTGTTACTTTCTAACGGATCTATAATGTCAGGCCTTCATTTTTATCCAGCAGCCTGCACTTGTACATGAAAAAAAGTGTTTTGCTCAGAAAGTGTGTGTGTTGTTATTGTCATTTCACCGGCGGATTCAATTCTGGGACAAAGTGAAGGCTCACTCCTGCAGCCAAAGTGGCTCATTATGTAACCATCATAACACAGATTCTGCATGTGTGCCTCAAAACCACCAGCAGATGGCAACAGGAAGCTCTGAGTGTCCACTGGGTAGTCTACGCTCTATATTTCACTATTAAAACACCAGTGTTAATGGTGTTGTTTTGTTTGTTTCCATTTTAATGTATTCAGCGAGTATTAGGACAAAACATGCCGTGTTGTGTTTCAAATAATAATGAGGCACATTACATGATATTCAATAACGTCTAATGTTTATCACACCACTCTGTTGACACTCTCCATTATGGGATGGAAGCACTTCTCCTCCACTGTTCTGTTCTCCAGCAGATGGTCAGTGCAGTGTGCGCCCACAGGGCACGAGTTGTTCTTGTTGTGCAGCAGCTTGGCAGACAGCCGGGAGGAGTCTAGACGGAAGCTCCTCAGCTGGAGCTCCGGGGCCCACGGTGTCACTCCTCCGGTGGCTTTCACCACCACCGGGCCAGGTCAGCGTGCTTGTTACGAGAGAGAAAAACACCAGTACCATCTGGAAGCCCTACAAATAACACCGTGGAAGAGCATGTTTTAATCTGTGGGAGATGTTTGCTTACGCAAACGAGATGAATCTGCTGTTCCAAGACAAACAGCAGATGTGAAAGTCTGGATATGAGACTCCTCAGCAAGCTCAGAAGGGCCTCTGCAGCCATGTCATTAATTTGGGGATATTAGTAGGCAGACAGTGTACCAGTGCTGATGTCTGGTGGCAAACTTCTGACTAGTCTATACTGGCATGAATAACAAGAGGATGAGCACAGCGAGGGATCACATCGAGAAATCGTGGAAATATTTAGGTTGTCAGATTGTATTTTTGCAGCGTTTGTCGCTAGATGAAGTAGAAGAAGCTTCTCCTGAGCGTACGAGCCCGACTTAATGACATCACCACTCATTTGTTTGCCAATTACGGTCCAGTATGCAACTTATGCCAGTGTAATGTGGGAAACTTAAGCCTCCAGTGCACATTACTGTACACTGAGAATGGACTTTTCAGGGAAGTAGGAGACATCTTGTGTCCTGCAGCTCAACTTTTTAAATGTTGCAGCAACAATAGATTTCCTTGTTTGTGGGGAAGAAAACACATCAGACACAAACTAGATGTCTTAATACATGTCTGGAGGAATAACAGACTAGTACAGATCACATGTATGTGTTGCATGTAAAAAAAAAAACAGGGTTCAATAAACACCAGAACACTGCAAGAACAGGGATTGTTTAAGTACCATGTATTATTGTAATAACTGCATGCATGTTTTCCAAGGTGTGTACCACAATAAATCAGGTAAATTAGCATTAAAGCAGAGAACAGAGGAAGTGTGAAGTGTTTGGTTTCTGCACAGAGTCTCCAAGGTGAAGACGACGACGAAGAAAGTTCCACTGGGACGGGGCGGTGTTGACACCAATTAGCTGTTAAGTAGAAAGGAAAGAATATAAAGCAATAAAACTGAACAAATAGTGTCATAATAGCGTCTCTGAGCACCTCTCCTAATTTCGTGAGATCACATCCAATGTGGTGGAGGTGCAATCGGGAGAACAATAAAGATGAATGATTAATCAACTCTGATTAGTTCTGAATGTGCCCGATAAAGTAGACCTGTCTTAATGTCAGGAAGGCAGGTGTTGTGAAATGTTAACTGGAAAAGTAATATAAAGCGTGTCTGTCAAACAGCCCCGTATTTGGAGGAAAAGTTAATCAAATTTAATTTCCTTCCAGGACATCATGTTCTGCTTAATCTCATCTGTGAACTTTAAATCACTAGAGAAGCTGCTCACAGTCACAACTCAAACGCTTGCAGGCATCTGCAGCTTTTCGGCTTCAAGCGAGCGCAACTTCAACTCGTAGTCGAGGGTTCAGTGAATACTCACTCTGAGTCTTAAATAGACATTATTAGAAGCAAAGAATTATCACGACAACCACTATTCACTGCACAGTACTTACTGATTATAATCACTATAGCCACAGTTTAGAAAATAACTTCACGGCTGTATTATTGATCATTCTTGGTGCTCATGGATATCAGAAAACACACAACTAAAAACACATCTCTAGTAAAGGAATAAGCCAAAATACTCATAATAGATGGCTACGTCTAATTTCAAAGACGTTCACGTCATTTCATTAACAGAACAGCTGATATACAACATAACAGTCACTAAGCAAAAACACAGGCGAGGATGTGTGGAGTCCTACAGGTTGACAATGAAGCTTCTCTACTCAGTTAACAGACTTCCGAAGGACTTCCCCGAAGAGCGGATGGTCTCAGCGGTTCGCTGTGTCGTCACTGGCGGTGTGGATGTGTCTTTCAGACCAAAGGCATTGATCGGGAACGAGGATCTGCTGTAAGACAAGGGAATCATGACTTTATATGTTCGGAGTGAGTCAGGATATACAGGACTCACTTTATTAGTTCATTTAATGTTATCCACAAAAAAGCTAACAAAACAACACAGGTTATTTTTACGATGCCAATAATGTTAGTTCTGAATCAGCTGTTATATTCTGCCCCCTTCATGTGTGATGAAGAATTGGGAACACCTCTCATTTGGCCTCAGTTTAATTTTCAACATGTTCAACCACAATTGAATTTACACTTTTGTACGGAAGCCCTGAGAGGCAAGTGAGAAAAAGAAACATCCGTTAAAAAATTTAACTCCGTTTCACACTTTAAAACGTTTTTTCCTCCAGAAATTCTGAGAGAAAATGATTAACATCTGACTTAGAAAATGGACTCAGGTCTGAGGGCCTCCATAGGTGGAAACAGGTGGATGAAAGGTTTCAGCAGTTGAAACATTTTTCCCGTCCTTTTTTCCACAGATGAAAAAAGAAAAAACCTTCAAAAAATGTTCCCAGCGAAATGTATTTCCCCCACCTGTTTCACATAAAAAACTTTAGAGAGATTATCCTGGATATTTTCTTTCACCTGCTCTTACATCATAAAAAACAGGAGAGAAATCAATTTTGATTTTGATTTGTGTCTCAGGGCTTCCGCACATCTCCGGCAATTTCCCCGGAAACTGGCCATCACGAGTATCGTCAAGGTAGATTTATGGGAGAAATGTTGCATTGAATTGCATTAGATTACACAGGTGTGCTGCATGAAGTGGCCACCTGGTGTGCGAGTGAAATCTCAACTGAGTTGAACATACCATTGATTCTTACATCAGCTGTGGATGTCTCTGTGCTTTTCCTGCACAGTTGATTTGAGGGTTAGAGTTACTTTAGAGCCTTTTTCAAAGAAATCCTCTGCCGTCTGACTTCAGCACATTATTACATCATTTATTTATAAAGGTTTCAAATGTGATATTCCCATGTAGTCTTTCGTGTTCTCACAGATTACTGGTTACTTGATTTGAAACAGGCATAGTGATCCCACACTGTTAACACATGAGACAGACGGGCACAATAAAGGCACAAACAAAGCAGAGGGAATATCATCACAATACAGGCGTCACTTCATGCATTGGAAGCAAAGCCCAGCACCTGAACTCCTCACCTCACTGCATATTTGATCAAACCTGTGACGTTGTTACCTTAAGAAATTTGTATTACCCACAGCGTAAACAAACACGAGGACACGGACCAAACAAATATTGCAAAGGAAGCTTTATTGCCAGTGACAGAGGGGAAATATCCAGAAAGGATTCTTTTTCCACAATATATTGTATTCTGATCTTGATTTAAACAGTCCAACACCGGTTTTTAAAAGTACATATATTCAGCAAGTTACCACCTTTGCCCTTACTAGTGACAGTCCTGCGGGTCTGAAGATATTAGTTTCACCTCAACACGATGGCCAGAAAACAGTTAGAACCTCTTAAATATTCTATCACGATCACTGAATCAAGGCCTGTCCATGCACTTGTTGTAACTCTGCATGTTCCTCCCTTGGAAATCAATGCCATGGCATATTTCCTATTAAACAGAACAACACATTCATAAAGCCTCAGGCATGGCTTTTAACAAGGATACGCTCACAGATACAATGGCACTTTATACAACTCGGAAAAAGAATTACACACAGAGCTCGCTAAACAGATTTTATACTACAGTAACAAACAAGATTGTTGGAAAACGGTACAGATTTCTTTTTACAGTTGATTTGGTTGCTTTTTAGCTGTTTCACCATTTAGGGTATTTAATATATATGAAATGGCCTCCACAAAAGCCGCTGGACAACAACCGAGTGATTGTGACATTTGTGTAAAAAAAAAAAAAACGTTTTAAAACAATTCGACGTGTGGATGACTATAGCTTCTGGAATCAATTCGATGGAAGATCTGATTTAAAAATAAACACATTATTGAGTAAAAAGTGTATTGCACTTTCCGTCAGCTCACAGGAGGAGTGTGTTAAGGGTAGAAGTGTTGAATCTTTGAATGGCAGTAATACGGGCACGCCAGCCCGCACTAAAACCTCAGAGCGCTTGTATTGTTGTCATGGCAACACCGCCACGATAGCCGATATCCAGCATGAGGGCAACTGGGGAGACTTTTATATCTGGCGTTTCGTGGCAGATCATACATTATGCACCTTTTTCCTTATCAGCAGTAACGCCTGCTTCAGCACAACCCGACGCAAAAAGAAAACGGCGCTGTGAATGCAGCATCCCTTCACCGCCGTGTGATTTACAGCAGGCTATTTGAAAGCATAAGTACCGCCTTGGAACGCTGTTCTCTGATGAAATTACACACTCCGTGTGACACACTGCAGGATTAACAGTCCCCTCACTGATATTTACATTGCGGGTTACTGGAGTGCAAAGACTGATTCAAAGTAAAGAATTTTTTCTTTGGTTCAAAATGATACAAATATATTTAAGTTGTGTTTGTGCACAACATCCTACATAATAAAATCTTAAATATATCTTTGACTAATCTTAATATTTATTATGTGTCGATCTATAACTATCCTAAACTCACTCTATATAATCTCTTTTTATAGTGATGTTATCGATGAAAAAAATAACTTTATAAAAGGCCACACACTGTTTGTTTTCTATTGTACGCGTATGCAGGAGTGTGCGCTGTCACGCTCACCGTGTTAATGCATGTCTGGTAATGAACACATGTATCCTGTAGAACTTATATAATATGCATTTCTTATGACACATTCACAATGCATGACTCACAGGGAACACAGCTTGGGTAAAACAGCGATGTTACGTGAACATCCCACTTGATCAGACATTATTAACTGACTTGCACCTGCCTTTGTTTCAATCATGCAAAACAAAAATAAATATCTATTAGTATTAGTATGAAAATAATCACCACTACAGCCACACACACACTCACGTACTGTATACATATCGAGATATACACAAAACTTCAAACTGCACGATAGTCCACAGTTTGAACAATATCTAAAGGTACACACCAAAGTAGAAAACAGAAGAGGGGTTTAGGGGGATAAATAAAGGAATCATTGCTGGGTCAAACAGGTAGCACAGAGCAGCACTGAACTTTGTGTAGGCACAATCTGCTTTTTACATCATCAACAACAGCCCCAAAGAAAAAACCACAGCTACTGAAACATAGGTGACCTCTACAAGCACACAAATCAACAGGTCAACGAGTAGACAGTACATTTTGACACTGCATAGAGTTAAAAACACAGTCCAGGCCAGCGCTCGGCTGCACCGAGCTCACGTCACCAAGATCTGACTCCAGCTATCAGCATTCACACACACACACGTCTGCGCTTGTGTTCGGCTAAGGTACGTCATTGTTATCTGGACTCTGAGATTTCATCCCTTTCTCCTGAGTGACTCAGTTGGCCTGGACTGGTTTTGGACCCACTGCAACGCCATTACAGTCGAGGATGTACTGCAGACAACCTTGAGGCGGGCGCCCGGCGCCGTTTTTAGTGGGTTCGCCAAGAACCTCTCCCTTCTGGCCAGTTCCCTAAAAAGACAAATAAATCACTTAGTCATACAGCAACAACTGTGTTTTTTCTTGCAGTGAGATCTAAAAAAATAGCATACTGCAGATACGTGGAAGCCGGTTGTTGGTTTACGCTTGCAGACTCCACTTTCTAAACTAATATTAGCTACTGTTACGCTCTGTTTACGGAGCGGAGAGAAGCAATGCGATGAGGCACTCCAGAAAGTGCCTAAAGTCACATCCTTTGTACTGCTGCGGAAAATCCAAAGTCCTACACAGAATCCTTCACAGTCCAGCAGGATTAAACAAGTTAAACAAACCATCCACAGGCTCGTATAGGCAACCGAGAGAGACAGCGAAGGTCACGTTACAATCCTCTCACATATGGCCAATAAAAAGTGATTAATACATCTAAATAGCTACAAATTGTTACACAGAGCCCCTTAAACGGTATTACTAAATTGACTCAAGCCTCCTGTTTCCAATCTCTGTGCCTGTTTGTTACCATACCTGGGATGGCTGAATGGTAGTGGGTCTCTGGAGAGCATTAGCTTCGTTTTCTGCTGCCTGGTTCATTTGTACCAGCACCATGTCAGCGATGAGCTGCCTGTCCTCGGCCTGGTGTTCCCCTACCAGGGGCATGGACGAGCCCACCACCTGCACCACAAGGAGGACAGCAGAGATAGAGGATGTCACCACTGAGTAGTGCCTTATGGAAATCTTCTAGTTATAAAATACATGGAAATATTTGACCTGAAAGCGACATTTTCTAAAGCTCAACATGTTCCAGAAACGTCATTTTCTTCAGTGTTCAACCTGATTATATTTGACTCCTACCTCTGTGATGTAATCTTTGCCATCTTTCCCATGGATAGCTTTGACTGCACAAATATCCAGACCCCCGAATAGCTCTGAGCAGGTGTCGACCCAAATCTTGTACCTAAAGAAGACAATCAACACGTCTCAGCGCGAATGGCAAATGAAACTCCACAGTCTGATATCACTTCTACTTCTACGTGTTACAATATATGACGCAGGTGGGTTTACACAGCTGCAGGCGCTTGCTAGTGATCCACATGACAGAATTAATGACACCTATTTAACACTCACCTGTCAGTCATGGCCACCTGTTCGAGCATAGCTGAGCCAGTATTGGTCTTCCAGTTCCCAGATATAGACGTTCTCCTGGAGTGTGTAAAGCACAAAAAAACATTTTCAGTTTTGCTTCTCAGTTACTTATAAAGATAAAGTAACAAGTGTATTTATACATACATGTACGCTTTGTAGTCAGTGCCAATCTTCTGGATCCTGATGTCGTACTTGGAGTCGATGAGAGGTTCCGTGGTGGTGTACGTCTGGGTGAGAGCCACGACACTGGCTATGTCCTGGAACTTACTGTGATTGTCCACCTTCACCTGTACGCAAGAAATAACCAGACATGTGAGACAGATCGAGGAAACTCCCAGGATTAAAAAAAGCATCATGGCAACAACATAGATGCAGACAAATACCTGATGATTTTTGATAAAATTCCAATTGCGTTGCATATACTGTATATTTAACACGTCTAAAGCGAAGACCTCTATACCTTTCCGACTCCAGAGTGGGCATGTCCGATCTTCACAACAACAGGGAACGATGGCATGCTGACCTAAAGTAAAAAGCAGAGAGTTACTGGGTGTGTCAAAGTATCCTGGTTTCAACAAGGATATAGATTTGACATGTTTTCTGTATAGGCTCCCCTTTTTCACAGCCTTTTACGGAGATTTTGTTATTTATATGAGTGTCTGTTTTCTGTCTGTTGTGCACACTTTAATGTCATCTCAACTCTTATCATTACTTGTTTGATTGTTTACTGTTTCGACTGGCGAGTTATTATCTGGGTCATGTAATTGCATGTTTCATTTAGGCTGTTGTAATGACTGGTCTGTTAATGATTTAACCAAAGGCTTTTTAATATTTCCTTTCTCGTTTGATACATTTTCCCATATTTGGATTGCCTGCATTGCCTCTGGTTTTTTGAAGCATTCGTTGCCTTTCATCATCATTTGCCAATGTTTTTGATCAATTCCGTAGTTATCTGAGGATGCAGCTGAAAGTGGGACATGACTGGTTCTCACCATCTCCTTGTAGTTTGGGTAAAAGGTCTGCTCGATAAGAGGGAACTTCTCAGCACCCAGCTTCCTGTGGGTGTTGATGAGTTGGGCAAACTGGAAGCAAAAAAAGGTAAGAAAAAATAAATGGATCAAATTCAATGCAGACAGAGAATAGCTCATTATCATTGTCCCTCTCCCTGGCTGCTGAGTGCCTACCGCCCATGGCTTGTCACACAGGTTGTAGATGGAAGAAAGGGAGTTGATGCTTGGGACGCCTCCGTACTGCAGCCCAATGATCAGGTTGCGAAAATCTTCATTCTGGGTCATACTGAAGGCGTGCTGACGAATCAGGACAAAGTCTGGCTTGAATGACCTAGAAGATAAAATTATGGCCGAGATGTCAAACTGCGGTGCTTGTCGACAGCGATGTGGATGAATCAGGCAGTCGGCGCTGGAGGTAGACACCCAAAGTCCCTATTGATTAACACAGTGTGGAGGATAAATCTTCCCTTCTTTTCAAACGTGTTGTGTCTGCCTACTGTGTGTGTGTGTGTAGGTGTGTGTTTGTGTGTCTCACCTCATAACCTTGGTACCATTCCTGAGCACTTGCATGTTAACGTTGCAGGTCCCATTGGCATGAGCCACAACGTTGATCTCGCTGAATTCAGCCTGAGGGGCAGATGATTAGAGAAGCATATGAGGACAGAGCACTAAAACTTTGTCTATGCTGTTTTACATAAGCAGTTAAAATGGGGATCAGTGGCTCGGTGAAACGTACCTGCTCCACTTTGATGTCATAATCCCCGTGTACTTTCTTTCCCCGGAACAATTTCGCCCTGGTTCAAACAGAAACATTGAGACTGTGTTAACTTTTAATGCGACAAAAGAGAGATTTCCAGTTAATTACCAATTCCAGCGTTGAATACATACAACTTGGCCGAGTGTGTGAACAGCGCGGAGTAGACAAATGCTGCCTCTTACGGCCTTTCCTAATGCTGACACACAGTCTTTCTAACCCTTCAAGCTGGCAAAGAGGATACTGATAAAACATTACAGCACAGGATGTGTTCTAAAAAATGAGAATTCATGCCGATGGTAGCTAGGGTGAAGTTTCGTAGTTCACATAACATTTCTGGAGCTTCACAGTAAAATAGTGTCTCAGCATTCTCCCAAACAACTGAAGAAGATGCTTTTAAAACGTATAAAATAAACTACAGAAAAAAGCATGAAATGGCTAGATACGGCTCCATATCTATTTCAGTTGAGAATGCTGCAACGTTGTGTTGCTGTGACGCTCCAGAAAAGTTTTGTGACTACCCGACTTTCCATCAATCACGGCACTCAGTGGATAAGATCTGACTTTTAATTTCTGGATGAACTTATCCTTTAAGGGCAAGTCTTCGACAGCTCACTCGAAACACAAAGTGAGCACACTGGGGTATGATGCAACGAGGTAACATTCACCCACTGAATTCACAATTTCAGAAAATGGCCGCACCTTTCCTGATTTGAGTGACTGAGTGATTCAGCAGTTTTTATAACGGCGTCTCCGGCTTGAATAAAAATGACACCTGTGGGTCCATGAGGTTTTTTTTCCCCCTTGGATCCCTGTTGCAGGGGGAGATCTTTCTCGTGGGATTTCAAGATTAAGATGGATTAGTGTCGATGGACTGACACCACAGAGAGTCGAGAACTGTAGAATCCACAGAGTGACTGTCAGCGTCGGCAATGTGTTCGATTTCTTCCCTAAATTGGTGTGCAGGGGCTAAACCTGACAACACGAGCTTTGACAGCCACTGGTGTGGTCCCCAGAAAATCGATACTAATGGGGGCCTGATTTCTATTTCCACAGCTTCGAGTTCAGACTTTAAAACCCCAGTCATCTACTGCAGTGCAACAGTGGTGCAAAACACTATAAAATCACCTTCATATCCACGAGGGATTTGTAGAATGTCTGGCCGTGTTGATATGATTTGACGGCATGTTTTGGAGTTCCTCTTCACCTGCTGTCATGTACACAGCACTCGCTGCATATTTATTGTGGAGGTAAGGCTGAATAATTTATCCCCAATCTAATTAGAGCGTGGGGATGTATTTGGCTGCGGAGGAAAACAAGTATTAAAATATGAATCACTGCTCCTACATCTGGGGAAATGAAAAGCTACTCTGCACTGTGATAAATGCTCTTTGCCAATACATGCTGAAGACCGAGACAGTGTTTCCAAAACATGGCAACGAGGTATGAATGTGACAAGCCAATTTGCTGCTCAAATTTTTAATCTCTCACTCTCCGCACTAGCTGAGCATACTGAGCACCGAGGCCTGAGAGGACACCATCCTATATGTCTAACATGATCTTTCAGCACAGTAACGTCACAGAAAGCCAGCTCCCTCTGGTTAAAATCTAGGCCCCTTTCTGTGCCGTCCTTCAGTTAGCGTTCATCCAGAAACAAAGGGCATTATTGTTTTAGCGTGGGCCTGAATTAGCAATACTTCTGTTGTTGCCCTTGACTAAAAGTACTGGCCTAAAACTGGAGTTAGTCACTGGGCGTGGTGCCTTCAGCTGCTCACTGAGAGAGAAAAAAGAGAACAATAATAGATGTTTACTTGGATCATTCATGTGAGAGAATCAATAAGGGTGTTCTTGACTTGAATGTAAGATGAGATGAGAAACTACAAAAGTGAACAAAGACAACTCTTTTATAATTTCAGAAGTACAACAATTTATCAGTGACTTAATTGAAGTATCGGCAAATTACATATCGCTGCGAGAAAATTTCCATTCGGATGATTCACCCCAGAGCGGGTAAGCGGGAGTCCTTTGCTGAATATTAATGTCTCATCACTTCGCTTGCTTAACATTCACCCTCACATGTGGGTAATGTTTGAATAAGGTTAAGCTCACAGTACAAAATATTCCTGTCCCGCTTCCAGTTAAAACAGTCCCCTATGTATTTTCCTAATTTGGAACATTAAGCGACTAAATAAAAGGAACCTACGCATCTCTACTTTACATCTCCTTCATAGAGAGAGTAAGGAAGCAGTACACGTCGGCCATTAGTCTGATAAATAAGGCATCTGCTCTTCCTGTCCAGCCCAGTCTTGGCGTGATACCGGGCCTGTCATAAGAGCAATTTATGGCACAGTGTTCCTGGCACAAAGGAATCTCTCTGGACAACTTGCAGCTTCATCTAACAAGTTAAGACACTGGCTGCATGACAGAAGGCTTCTGTTACTAAATGTGCCTTGACCCTTGCAATCAGAGATTCTATCTGCACACGATTTATCCCACACAGCTAATCTTTCTGCTTAACACAACCTGTTGCACAACAAAGTGTCCCTGCTAATGTCTTCTGTTCTGTGCTCTGTTTATGGCTGATACTATAATTGAAGGATATTTTACATTTGGAAGCCTCCTTGAATGTTTAAATTTAGACCCTATATGTTACAACCAAAGTCTGTGCTTGTCAAAAACATACAAATTTGAAATGATACACCAGTACTAGCTCATTTTTTTTGGCTTCCCTCTCTGACAGCATTTTGACACATGCACCACTGTAAAGTCCACATGGCCCCAGTTCCTCCAATGAACTGTTTGTTAACACTTTGAATGAGACGATTTTACGAAATCTAAGAAATGATTAACAATTTATACACATACTACACTTCTCTTACAACATGGGTGGTGTCATAATGAGAAAATACAGTATTTTTGACACAGTGAACTTGTAATGTGTCATTACTTGGCCCACACATATATAGTAGACCATATAACATCTGGGATTTGAGTCATTTGATCTGATGAATAAATGTTGATGGCGGCACCTTCTGCCAGATGCAATTAGTCTGGAGGACTATAATCTGATTGTATTCAGTGTGTCTTGGGGCCACCAGGACTCATCGCATATTAATAGCGGGTGGAAAAAATGAAAAACAGCCCGTCACACAATGAGATACAGCCGATAAACATGCCCTCAGACTCGAGGAGAGCCAACATTACAGAGAATATTAGGTACTCTGTAAAACCTGCATGAAATTAAAGAGACATTTCATCTGCTAGCCGACAGCTATGCTTTTTTTTTGCAGTTTTATTCCTGTTGCTGTGAGAGCTGAATACAAAACAAGTAGTAAATCTAACACATCAGGACTTTTCTGAAACAGTTGATGCCCGAAAGTCCCCTTCAAAACTTCTCGGTGTGATATTTAATGCCTTGTATTATAGTTAATTGTCCAAACAGTTCCATTTCAAACAGTAGCGCTGCATAAACAGCTTCAAGCTACAGAACACTGAGTGTTGAATGAAGCGGACCTACACTACTGTGAGTAGACCAAGACTGATTTGTACTGCCATAGTGACTTACAACTACTGGGTGAAAGGTCCTCCCAAACCTAGAGAGCAAAACGTGTACAACTTAACGTACAACCCCCCGCTCAAGTGTTATCGAGCAGCCATGAAAAATAGATGCAGCACTCAGACAGAGGAAGCCCTTTGAATGAAGTATTTCACCCCATCTCCCTGGTGGATGTGTACTAGATAGACCAAGCAAGAAAACAAGAGCGATACTGGTCTGCAGAGCTCATGAAGGGAACTAAATAATATGATATTGACTACTTGGCATTAGTCATAAATAATCTAAAAGGAGGAAATTACTTTTTTAATCAAACACAGAGAACTACTTCATATCAGATCTTGCTAAATATCGACAAACAGAACAATGGAGTGTGAAACATTACCTCACTCGCAGCCCAGCCTACTCAATATTCTCTGTTAGAATGACCTTTGATGAATGGGATGGTCTTAGTTTAATTTCTTATATTGTGTTCCTCTGCCAGCGTATTGGCACATCAAGACTGTCATCCTTTTTCCACAACAAGCAGTTTTCCTTTCCACTAATAACAAATGTGGAACAAGTGACTGCATAAGGCTGGCATCCATCCCGCAGACGATGGTCTGATCTTATTAACAATGATCAAGGTTTCTATTGGATAAATGGCCGGCTTTGCACACATGAACAGGGTGAGAGTTCACCTAAATTAGGAGAACTGATCTCCCAATATTTGTGTGATTCTGGTGTGTTTTGTCTCTCAATCGATGTAAAATGAAAACCTGCCACCGTGGCCATCTTGTTACGGTCTCTACATGATACAGACAACATGTTAACCTTGATGTGACGCACATGTGTACAACATGACATCCAGCAATGACAGATCCCAAACATGAAGTCTTTTTGCCACCTGCACGTTGCACAAATATGTCGGAGGAAAGTCTGTTTCCTTAAAAGTACAGCGGGTAATTTCAGGAAATGAATCAGCTAATTTTACTCTTTTTAATCAGATTTTACTACCACATTGTTTGTCCAGTGCTTAAACAAGTGACTTAATTCTGATGTGATTCCCATGCTGTAGGAAGGTCCAAAAAGTCAGCATATCATCCTGTATATATGAATAAGGTATCACAGTGTTCGATTTACCACTTTCTATCTCTACATGGCAACTGATACTGTCCATAAATACTATACATTAGGAGGAAATAGAAATCATATAGATGGATTGTGCAAATGTGTGGGGCATCAATTGCACTATCCAGCTGAACAGCTCTAGCACACACACACTGCTGTCGAAAATATGTCAGCTGTGTAAACAAGCGCTGATCATGTGGTGATGATAATGATCTTATTCTTCACTTTTTGACAAGATGATCAGCCTCTGAGTAAAATAAGCCTCCTCTAAATCCATGTGCATGCTCATTTAGAGGCGCTTTAATTCCTTACCACAGTGGACAAAGACGCGAGTTACTCGGGATCCCTAAGGACACTGGCTGTCAGTGTATTGGCTTAAATGCCCTCAAGTAAACCCGCTCTTCATGTTAATGACATGATGGTCCTTTTTCCCAGCAGACATGCAGATGATGTCGTTCAATTCTGTGTTTTTTCATACCCATCTACGGTGGGTCACTTGTATGATCAGCTAATAGACCCTTATGCACCGTGGGCTGCAGCAGCTAGTGACATTAATTATTCCCCATGTTAGCGCAGGGCATGTCATGTGATCTGCCGTCTGTGAGCGGGGGGAAACCCCATTGATGGAGGGAAAGCACTGCAGTATTCACACTAATTCATATCTCCCAATCGTGCACAACCTGTGGAGCATCCATCTTTAAGAATGGTAAAAATACACCACCAATTATTTCAGTTATTTCACTGTTTTGTTTTATTTTTACAGGTAGCCTACCTTTTATTGCTCCAGAATGTATCACAAAATGAAATTGTGCAGAAAGACATTTTTCACAACACAGACAAAATAGAGGACATTAGTATCCTCCATCTTGGCGTAATGTCATTACTGCTGGGAGGCAATGGACCGTGTTCCCTTCAATGTGGCCTGTCTCTATGTGTTATCGAAACACTGGCATACTGTACCATCAAACCACAGCAGCAGTGCCCGTTCTAGTCTGCAGGGTGCAGGGTGCTTCATGTTGTTTCAGTGTTTTTTAACCCTTAACTACCTACTACATTCAAATGAATCATGAGGAGTAAATCAGCATTAAGGATGAGCAAACACACAACAGTCCATAAATGATTCAAGACAAACTACTACTGAGTAGAGCAACATATTATCTTACCACTCCTGCTGGGGCTCATCAATTACCAGAAGAATCTTGAACTTCTTAGGTGTCGTGACTTGGGTCTGCTCCACTAGCCCTGCTGAGGCAGCTGTCTGCTTGACAACGTTGGTGATGGAGCTGAAGAAGCCTGCTCCGGTGGTCTGAGCTGGCTGAGGCTTCTTCTCTGGAGCAGGGGAAGTGGCTGGAGGCGTTGGCCCGGTTGTAGGAGACTTGGCCGGGGTGGGAGAGGCAGGTGGAGGAGGCTGAGGTTGGTCAGGCCTCTGGAGGTCTGTCATGTAGCCATTGGGCAGGTTGGAGATGAACGTGCTGTCCGAGAGACGCCGACGCAGATAATTCATGGCTGCAGCTGAGAGAGCAGAAGAGTCAATAAGCGCTGGGTGTGGAGAATGATTCTGCCGAGGAGTCCCTGTTCTCAGTGTACAGCTGGTAATGGCTGAGCTCTCAATGCAAAACTCCCAGTGAATGTACTCCCTCCCAGTTCAGTGGAGCATCCTCAGAGCTCCCCCTCACTGGCAGTGACGCTGCACTCTCCCTCAGCCAATGCCCTTACACTATGCTTTCCTCAACCATAGCAAATGATGCTCAGGCTCTGCCTCTCCTTCCTCCGTTCGTCCTCTCCTCACTCCACTCTCACTCACTGGTGTGCCTGCTTTGCCTACCCCTCCCCCATTTTCTACTGCCTCACAGGCGTCATGCTTTCTTGAACCACGGCATTTATAATAGAGGGGTTTCCAGTGTAAGTGCGAGAGGGTATGCTGAGCCCCTACATCACAATCGCCTTGCCTCTGCTCCTGCTGTTCCTCGTGTTATGCCCGCGCTCTATACATGCACAGCATCTCTGTGTGTGCACAATGCAGCCATGAAATCTAAAATGGCTGTTAGGACCGGTGGGCAGTGTTGAATGAGAGGACAGGCGTCAGCAGCAGTCCCTTTAGAAACAGATGCATGCAGTAAATCCTCTCCCTTAATTGATTTATCAATCCCTATATAGATACTTATTTTACTTAATACAATTCCCTGCAAGACATGCTTTACGTCACTGCTCTATCAGACTTAATTAGACAGCACATGTCCACTGTGGGTGGCACAGTTTGTCATTACATGCATTTACATTTTCACAAACACATTCACTTCTGCATGTAAACTATTGAAATGTTTATGATAGCGCAAAAACACAGCTAATAATATTTTCCTTCACTAAAATACCTGTTTATTAATGCACTTATGCTGAAAAGCAGATACAAAGAAAAAAAAACAGTGTATGACAAACAAAACAACAGTCCCTGGTAGTCCTTGTAATACATTAATAGGCCGATCTAACATATTTTCATGGGTCTATATGCAAGGAATATAGAAGGAACAAAAACTGTGTCATGAAACCATTGCAGACCACTGTGTTTCCAATGCAGGCTACTAATTATTTTGACAATGGCTCAGGAAACAGATCAATAATAATCAATCACTTGTGGTACTACTCAGAGGTCACCAGAAAGCCAGTCACAGTTTGAATCTGCAACACAATAATCCAAGGATTTGTACAGATTATTGCTGAGGCGATGAAATCCTTATTTTCCATCTGAATAATCTTTATAACCATAAAACTAAAAAGCGGACTTGCATCATCACGCCACTGAAAGCTGTTCAACTGGTTAACCGCTGATGTTTGAGCACACTCCCTTTATACTGCACTGACGTGTACAGAGGTGCCACTTGGATAATAGGTGATTAGACAAAAATGCTGTAGATATAAAAGGCACAGAAATACTCAAATTGTATAGTACAAGCTGTATTTACACTATAAAATAATTCATTTTATATACAATGGTGGATATTTGGATAAATGATCAACCACGTTTTTTTGTCCACAGATAGGAGAAATCGATTTGACCTATGATGACGTTTTATGCTTTTTAAAGTAAATCTTTTCTCTATAAGTCCAAAATTAGCTTTGCATTATTCTAATGCTATAAACATACTGTTGCATTTTTTTCCCCCCAGGTAATTTTTGTATGTATATCCATGAAACATCCATCAACTGGAGATGAATACAAACTTCCAGTCAAATGAACACGTGTGATGGCTGAGCTTCACATGAACACTGGGGTCAAGATGTTGACACAACTTGTGTGAAATCATCACGCTGTTTTCTCTATGTTGTCATTTCACCGTCACCCCGTCTGAATACTCTCTACACTCTTCATAATCTGTAACATAAGCTTGCTCTGTTAGAGGGCAAGGAGTGTCGCCCTGATTGAATCAAGGATCTCATGATAAGCCCTCTTAACTAAATACCCATTAAAACTGGACACGGACAGTCCACAAATGTACTTTGTCTCCCTACTGACTTGAGAAAAGCTGCACTGTGCAGTAGATCTCGTACATGAATGTTAGGGTGACATCATCTGGTAGCAGTGGAGTGGTGAACATCGAGGGTCTAGATTCTAGAACAACCTCCACTTTTCTGAAATTATATGTTTTTCAATCAGATGTCTAAAGACGAGCAGACGGAAATAAATGACTTATACTAAGCTCTCTGCCAAAGGACCAAATATTGAATGTTAATACAAGTGATTTAGGCTATGTCTTTATGAGCGCCATGAACAAAAAAAAAAAAAAAATGAAATACGCATAAAGTCATTGATGAACGCCTTCTCAGATGGTAAATAGGCACATTACCTGTGGTATGGCTGCTCGAACAATGGTTTATAGGCCTATTTGTAATTCCTCACACGTCAATTTAAAAATTGGCAAAATAAATATTTTTTTGTCTGGCCGATATGGAGTCCGTGTCCAACTTTTGCATTAAATATATTTTATATTATTATATTTTACTTTTTGTGTTACCTCCTGCAGCGTTGTGTCGCTAAATTAAGTGTTTTGTAAACGTAATTCGTTATGTTGTTTTTAGGCGAAACTCCACAGCGCACTCTGATTCACAGCAACTGACTGTTTATATTGAATAAATGTATCTTTTAGCTGAATGTTTTAACACATTTTCGTGTCTAGCAGATCCCCAAACACGGTAATTTTACCCCCAGTTCGCCTCGTCTCCGCTAGGGCCGCTCACCACTCTTTTGTGTTGGTGCAGAAGGAAAGTGCGTAAATGCAGTGAAGGCACGCTGGGCTAGCCATGGTCGTGTTATGGCTGTGAAGCTAATTTTGTCGATGAAGTGAGTAACATCAATTATCACGTTACTTAAATAGGAAGTTTGTTGTTGGACATTAACCAAACTGAATATAACCCGACCGTAAGTTGTCACTCAATAGGGGTAATTCAACGTTTGTTCGGTATGGCGAGTTGAATCGGGAACCTTAAAACTAGCTTAACTACAAAGTTGGGGCATAACAGCTAGCAGTTCATGCTAACTTTGGTTTGTGCCATAGACAAAGTAGCTAAAGTTAGCTCGCGAGTTTGCTAAGGTTAGCTCACGTAACTAAGATAAGTTAACTAAGCTAACCACTGTAACACTATTTGTAAAACTGTTCATTTTAATAATAACAATTTACTTACCCATCTCGGCAAGCGTAGCTTTCTCATCCTACATATGTAGCCGTAAAAGCTAGCCGAGTAAAGCTAGCAGTCAGCGGAGCCTACGTGTTTAGCTAGCTGCACTGCTAGCCTTGGTATCGTCACCGTCAGCTAACTGCTAACCTCAATAGAGCACTTGCCATTTGCACTAAATTGCTTAAAATGTAATTCAAGTTTACATCCCCGTTCACCTTTTGATTTGTCCATGTTTTTTTTTAAACTTTCTACAGGATAAAAGACTGTGTTGGCTTCGCTGGTATATCTTGCTAACATCGATGTTAGCAACTAGCCTGTTCGTGTAAATGCTATTCACTAGAATGGACCTGTTGAACTCTCAGTTCCTGGACAAGATGAACAATAACATCGGGAGACTGCACTACGACGGTTAGTTTAAAACATGTTTGCCTGCTGTAATGTGTCTTTATCGTGTGCATCTAACTTTTATGTGAAACCAACACTTCAATGGGTCTCTTACTAGCGACATTAATTTGTTTTGATTTGCGTTGACGTTACATGTTAAATACCGGAAATACGACATATGTGTCCTGTCCTTACAACACAGTTTTTAAACTCTAATTTTTAGCATGTTAGAAAATACACACTGGACTTAAAAGTATCCACAAGGACTTGTATATGGTCCAAAGCAAATTCCAGCCATCACCACAAATGTAGCCTTTTTTGATGCAGCAGGTTCAAACTTAAGACTGTTTACACCCTGTGTGCTTATGTTAATGCTATAACCCCTAAGAAATAAATTGATAATGTAAACGTACCTTAATAAAGGTGTATGTAGTTGATTTAGTACCTTTTTTAGAAAGAGATTTTCCCTTGTTATTGCTCAATTGACCTTTTCAAATCAAAGTTCCCACCAGAAATCAATTCCATCCCTAAAGACGGAACAAATTCCTCGTCTTGTAGTTTTGTCACTTCTTCCTGATCATTTTTAGTTTGACATGACTGAGAAAGATCCAAACATATCCAGACTGTTCTCTACACTCTTAGGTACGGATTGCTATATTTAGGATACATTTGATAAACATATTTGTACTGTTGATTCTTTCCCACAGATGAGTCCAGGACACCCTCCCTGCCCATTGCAATGGCCAACATAACTGGGCCTCCTCCTCCACACTGCCCGAGCAAACGGAAGTATGGCGAAGAACAAATGGACGACCGAATCAACTGTGATAATGACCACATGACCAAAATGAGCAGATTGTTTGCCACTGAGCTGTAAGTCTCTTTTAAAATCTAAAGTATTCATTATGATCGTCTGTCAAATTTGGCATTGTCAACACATCAGTTCCTTTTAATTTTATTCGTCAAATTATGTGCAAAGTATCTCATCAGTTGGTTACATTATTTATATTTATATAGTACCTTTCAAGAGCAGAGATGTCACAAAGTGCTTCACAGAGGCAACAATGTATTAACAGACAACATTAACATTAACAAAGACCTTTGCATTGCATCACTCGCCAGCCAAAATAAATAACCCAAAAAACATGTTTTTTTCTGTATAGAAAAACTACACTGGAAATATATTTTTATTTAGATATAACTAGGGGGGGAAAAATAGAAATCCTCAACAATTGTATGTATTGAGTAAGAGTCAAAACATTCAGCTTGCAGTAACCCAGTATGAGATGAAGAAAGAGTCTGAACATACACACCTTACAGCATTAAATGTGGTGGAAAGCAAAAACCACCTCTGGGCTGTAAAGTGTTGTGATTCTAAGGGACATGTTAGACTACCAGCACAACCAAGTCTGCAAATGGGAAATCATGCATTTAATCGTTTAAGTAATTCCAAGAGATGGCTATTAAGAAGAATAACTGCACACAAGACAAACAAGACCACAACCACAGTCTACTCTGTGTGCTGTCATCTTTTTATAGACGGGTCAGGCCACAGCCGGCGTATAAATCACTCATGAAAAGGTGGTGGTATGCGTTTAATTTAACTCTCTTCATCAAGGGCCCGTCCCTCTGCTGGAGACAACCGTAACGAGCACTGGAGCCACAGCCGAACTCCCGCGGAGCAAATTTCTTCCTCCCCAAACGGTCTCCATGGGAACCACCTGTATGCTTCCATTTCTGGCTATGCTGTAGACCAGCCTCTGGCTCTGACCAAAAGTAGCCACGACATCGGAGTAGGTGGCAGGGAGAGGTCTGTCATGAGCGGGACTGCAGAGCGGCAGCAGGTACGTAAACCCATTAAACTCTTACGGAGGGTAACATCTGATGTTCACAGTGACGAGAGTTAAAGCACAGAAGTAAATGCATTATTTTTTGTTGTATCATTCAGATATATCGAAGCAAATTCATTATTGTTGTATCCGCACGGCTGCAAAAGAGCTCATCTACCCATATCCGTAAAAGTCCACCAGGAGTCTTTTGTAGACGTCCGCTTGCCAACCAAAATTTTGATTGTGTGGGTTGAAGGCACTACAAGTGTACGATCCTTTCAGTCAGTAGAAGAGGCATTCATCTCTGTATTTACATGGTCATAAACTGTAGAGTTCTCATTTAAGATTAAACTGTAGATATGCTTTTGGGGTTTTCTGTCTCGATTTAACATTTCTGCACAAATCTGACACAATATATGAATCAGTGTGGATTATTTTTACATGTCAAATTTCTCTGCAAGGGGCGTATCAACCCTTATGTAGTACCATGTCTGTGTAAGCTGACGGTGTGTACTTCTTCTCTCTATAGAATCGTCCCTCTGTTATTATCTGTGCCCCTGCAAGCAGCCGCAATTGTAACCTCTCACACTGCCACATGAATGGCTGCTCACCCAGCCCACCTTCTGATCAGAGGAAGACCAATGGTAAGTCTTCAAACGTCATTACAATACACAACATGCAGTCTAATATTTATACGAGTACACTTGTTTTTAAAAGCAGTTACAGACGGGACACATGCACAAGGGGACCTGAATTGTCTCTAAGATGCAAAATGGTTACATGCTGGTCAAGTAGTAGTGTATTATGTGTTTAATGTGTTTTGTTTGATATCCAAAAAATGTTAAAATATGTCCCAGAGTTTGGCAGAAAGATCCTCAAACTAAATTATTTGTATTGACTTGTTGGAGTAATTACAGATGTGTTCTTTTTATACATTGCATGTGTGGTAATAACCAGGTTTTTTTCTTCTCTTTCCTCCACACATAATGTCATTATAGCGAACACAGTCAGCGATCCTGTGATTGAAGAGCACTTCCGCCGCAGCCTTGGAGAAAACTACAAAGAAGCAGAGCCTGTGTCCAACTCGGTGTCCATCACTGGTTCAGTGGATGACCACTTCGCCAAGGCGCTGGGGGATGCCTGGCTCCAGATCAAGGCCAAGGGTGGTGGTCATCAGTCCCCAGAAGCAGATCCATGAAGTAGAAGGGAGTAAACAATAATCACTTCCTTCGTGTTTGCATGTGAGAGTGGAGATTGGCCACTTGTCATTTCTCTACAAGCATCAACTTCCCTTAGCAAAGAACAATGTAAGACACATGGTGCTCTCAGACGCTGTTCCCTTGTGGACATCGAGGTCAAATTTCTACTCTTAAATTGGCAAAGTCTCTCTATTGACATAGAGAAAATAAATGGTTGGGTTGAAGGCGTTAGCTGTACAATCCTAGATTTTATTTTGTGTTTATAATGAGATTCACAAAGTGATCAGTTGTTCGGAGCGCGTGTTCTGTTTTAACTGCCTTGGTAGCCAAAGAAATTCTCTGCCTTTCTCCATCAACATATAAGCCATAGATCTGGTCTTTTACTGTTTTCATTCTAAAATCACACTGCTTTTCAATCTATATTACTTGAAAAGGACAGCCAGGTCTCACTGCGCGATTGCATTTCGGACCGTTTAGGTAGCAGGTTACCAGTTTCATTTGGAACTACAGTGCGCCTTGTGCTTTGAAATTGTGATGATGCATTTAAGGTTTGGTCGCCCCTGCTTTCTGCAGACACTAGTCTGACTTCTTTATGATCCTGAACTGGACTTAATCCACTGTTAACTAAAATAATATTAGTTTCCTGTCTATATGCTCACTGTGGCTGATTACTTAGTAAACTAATATCAATCATAGTAGATGTGTCTAGCTAGAACGCATGTTTCAAATAGCTGGTTTCTATTACAAACCTTTATTCTATACTATATATTTACTCAGAATTTATTTTTTATCTGTAACAATTTAGAAATACTCACTGCTGGTACAGTCGTACTCAATATATTTTTTGTATCTGGTTTTCATTACTATATGTAGGTGTATATTGTAGCATCCATCTACAAATCACAGCCTCTGGCAAGGTTGTCTGAATGCAGTTTAAAGGGCTATGTTGCTTTGTTATTCTTTGGAGCTAGCTTCATACATGACTGAATACAGCTAAATCGGACCTTCTGTAGCACAGTCTATTAGCAGTGGCTTTATTTATTCTGAACATGTCGATGGTTTCATGTTGACTTTTGGCTCAAACATAGTGACAACAGAATTCTAACGTTTCTTTCTAACAAAAACCGAGGATGTTTCCATCCCCGTCATGACAAGCAGTTGATTTCCCTTAATGCACACACAATATGGATGTCCTTAATTCGCTAGTAGGTGTTGACATTCCACCATGATTTGCCTGACACACTTATCATTTCACTTTTATTGTGTCTAGAAAGCACAACTGACGTGAAAAGTATGTTTATCTTTCCTTTTATTCGAGGTGACGTCATGGTGTGAGCTTCAAAAATCTTCCTTCTTTATTGAGTAAAGTAAGTAAAGTAATTGTAAGTGAGTCGTTTAGTTGAGTTTTGCTTCAAATTAATTTCTCACCCTTCTTAAATTCTCTACTTTAAGTATCGTAACCTATTTGTCAACACTGATTTAAAATGTGTTATTGCAAATTCAGATTGTTTTTTGGGGTATGTCAATTAACTGTCTGTGAAAAAACATACACGTTTGTATTAATATTATACTGTTCTTGAATTGTTACACTATCCTGTCTTTATATGTTATTTTACTCATTCAAGACTATCATTGCGCCGCGCGGAATGATCATAGATATTTTGTTTCTATTCAGAGTTGGTGTACTCGTATGTAGCATGGATGCTCATTATCTTCTAACCATGCATTGTTTAAAAAAAATATTTCTAAAAAGTTGATTATTTTTCCCACAATTGTAATAAGTGCAGGAACACAAACGGTCTTCTGTTCAAAGACTTTTCTCGGCGCAGCGTCAGAAAAACTTCTGTGCTAAAAGTTTAACGAGTTTATTTAGCTTTCTGTGTTCTTTAGTGGATTTAGGGATTTAGCAGTCTGCTTGTTTGACACAAGTTGATAATCAGTAATATGTTTGGGGTATTAGTCCGTTGTTATTTAATTGCTACATTTAGACTACCTGTATCTGAAAGACTGTTTGCAGAATGGACCTGCTCCAGATATCATCCATGTAGAAAAAAAACAACAAAACACTTGTTCACTTTTGTCCTTATTTCTCTGGAAGAAAATGCCACTGTTTTGTACTTAATTTCTTCCAAATAAACATACAAATGCCTACATTTTGGATATTTCTTGTCATCCTTTCTGCTAAATAAAAATGCAAACAATTGCGGCACATTGTTTTAATTGCAAGGTTTAAAGTTCTCACGTTTTTGCTCAGATCGCCTGATTTAAGGCAGATTGTCTCTGTCCAGTTAAAGAATAGCTTTTGGCCTACATTATAGCCACAAATGCAGGGTTTGTATAGGTGAAGATGGAAAGTAATAGGCGGGATGATGGTGAAACCTTTTGTGTAAAGAGTGAATGAAGCTCCTTATTTCCCCAATAAAGGAAACGTTAACATACCAGGAGTTAAACCATCATGTTATTTGTGACTTGTGTAGGTTAGGCTGCTGTTTATCCCTCAGACTGTCTAATAATCTGTAATGTTGCAGCTTCTATGTTGACACTCGAGTCTTTAATGAAGTGGTTACACTGATTAAGACACTCCTATCTGAACCAGGCAATCAGGCATCATAGATCATTCTCTGTTTACGTTGGGCAACTGCTGCCACGGCCACACATTTAATTGATTTACCGGCTAATTAGTCAGAACTCTTTAGTTCCGAGGGACGATCATTGGACAAATGTCCTTTTGTAATAGACTTTAGATGTTAAGTGTGATTACACTGCATCTGTGAATGCTTCCTAAATATTTTTTTTTTTATATGGGACAACGCCTGATGTTGGTGTTTGTTCCTGGAGCAGCTTTGTTGTTGTGTTCAGCTTTTAAAGTCCTGTAACTAGCTTATCCTTCAACTGAAGAAACCTACCAAATGTCACATCAGAGGAACAAGTGCGATGTATACACTTTATATCAGGGTATATGTCTTAAAGGTGTTAAGTTCACCTCAAAAATAAAAATTCTGTCAATATCTCCTCAACCCAGAGGACGATGGAAAGATGGGCAAAGTTCCGTAGTCCACAAAACAATTTAAGGAGCATCACAGCAAAACAGAGCTGCAGCATTCTCCTAAACAACTGAAGTAGATGGGGACTTGTTTTAAAATGTAAAAAACAAACATAAAATATGAAATGGCTCCATACAGCTCGTCAGGCGTAGCCCAAGTCTCCGGAGACATCTCAAATTAATTTGAAAAGACGCTATTTACAACATCATTGTGCTCCCACTTCACGAGGTGCATGCTAATGAGTTAGCTTAGCAGCTGAAGTTTTTGGCTACAAAAGGTGTAGAAAACTTTTGTAGAAAAAGATTATGAGCTGTATGGAGCCATTTTAAATTCCTTAAAAAGTCCCCCATCCACTTCAGTTGTTATGATGCTACGCTATTTTGTTGACCATGAAATTTCTCCCTACTTTCCATCCTCATGGATTTGAGTAGATTATGACTAAATGTACCCTTTAACCATTAACTAGTTGCCTATGCCTAGCATGCATATTAGTAACAACTTGTTAGTAATTTAGAAGCACTTATAAATGGCTTTTTCTGCATGATAATCCACAATTACTAGGCCATTTGGAGTTTTCCTTTTAATAACCTCCCAATTACTGCTAATTCAGATAAATTAAGTAACATCTCAGGATGGGAGAATGACTGTACCTTATATTGCCATTCTCCCTTAATAACAGCGTAAAGATGGTCTACTCTTGTGTAAACAGATCACAAAATAACCTGAAATAAGTATCTTTAACTCTATAGATATATATATATATATATATATATATATATATATATATATATATATATATATATATATATATTATTATAGAATATATGATCCAACATTGGCATGGTGAGTCACTTTCTCTTGTCCCAGTGTCTCTGTCCTGAGGCCTTTGTCCAACATGCAAACAGCTGTATGTTTAATGTCTTTCTAATTCTACTAAGTGGCTGGCTGTGTGTGTGCATGTGTGTGATGAATTGTACGGCCGTGTCATCGCGTTCTCGACAAGCAGCTGATGTCTTTGGCCCTGGATGTTGTTTGGTTGATTTGATGTCATGGTAACAAATTGCCGCTGGAAAAATGCAGCACTTTTAAGCGAGAAAGGGGCAGATGATGATTAATGACTCAGTGCTGAGGATTGCTCGATTCAGACTCAAGCATTGACCTAGAAAGCGTGTCTCCACATTATTATGTTATAATGGAAATGGGATAATATGACTGGTAATAATTCGTGTGAGACCAGGCTTTAGTTAGATCAGAGATTAGCTGATTTCTACTTGTCCCGGCCAGCAGATGGCAGCGTTACACCACTCTACGGGCACCGCTTTAAATCCTCATGTCCCTGGAGATCAAACAAAGACACGAGCATCATCATTCGCCGAAGATTGATATGGATGCAGCATGAATTCGGTGTGTCTGTTAGTAATGTGAAAATGTACTTTGCATGTAAAACAGGTCCACAGGTAACAGGACTTTCATGCTGGGAGCAGGATGCAGTGTAGATGTTGGCTCCAACATGGCTCCAGATCCCAGACTCCTGCTTCAAAGGACCTTTTTTAGAAATGTCATTGTAGATGTATTTCTGTATAATAAACATGGTGCAGGATTAGCATATCCATAGTTAGATTTTAAGCTATAAATAGAATCTTTAAAGGCTGAATGAAAATGTAAATGAGTATACCTCCACTTCAGTTTGGTTAATTTGAATTTGTTGAGCACCATTCATAACGCAAATCTTTAAACTAGAGAAGAAAGGTCCTTATTTTTTTTTCTCTCTCTCTCTCTCCTTTTTGGTTGTTGTTGCTCTCACCCCTCGGGCTCAAATCTGCTCAAAAGCCCCTCCAACAGACCACTGCCTCCACGAGATTAGACCCAGGCATTCACCAACCACAATGCCCCTGCTTCTGCTGCACCATGCCTTCCAAGGCAGCCCGCTCTTGTGGGATTATGGAGAGGAGATCCACATTTTCCTTCTTGCGCAAAAAAAACCAAACAATCGCAGATCCAAACACACACACACACACACACAGCACACACACACAGGCACGCACGCAGATATCGGGCCGCATTGGTGGCCGACATGGAACCAGTGTCTAAATCAAGATGACACATCAGGGTCACGCCAAATTCGGCTTGGCCCTTTCAGTGTGTGAAGGCCACAAGGAGCCATGACATCTGTGCTTGCGATGGAGGACTGGTCTCGCAGTCGCTGCCTCCTGTTGTTGCCGTAACAGGATGGACTCTGCTGCGTTCAGACACGGTCAAGACACACATATGTTAAACACTGTCCTCTCCATTTTGCCCTCGCTCGGCTGCGTGAAAGGAATGAACCAATGAAAACGGTTTTTCGGCGTTATGATTAATCCAATTGGGTAAATGAATAATTTGACTACGGACTAAATTGGAGGACCGGCCGTTGCGGTGTCACACATGTTGGCACACGTAATGCACACATTTGAGCCTCTGATACAGATCTCATTCTTCGTTTGCATAATTCCAAATTTGTTGTGCCTGAACAGAACGCGAGGCTGCACCCCTATCTACAACATCCCCGAGTGCACAACGTCTGGGGAATTTGCATGATTGCCTGTAGATTATTTGAACATTATCTATTCCCCCTCCTCTTCTTCTTATTTCTGTGGCTCTCTGCTGTGAGGATGCACACACATCCTTGGGCAAAAGAATCTAAAATAGATCATACAAGCAACTGGAGTAGATGCACAGGCACAGGAAGCAGCTCACGGGCAGACTTGAGTCATGCTGGCAAGATCATGCACCCTGAGCTGACAGCCCAACACACCCGATTACCAAGCACGTCATTTCTAAAATGCAGCCGCAACCTTACTATAGGTCGCAAACAAGGGGGGAAAAATTGAGAGCCAACCCTGGTTTTACCCATAAATGACTCCTGAACGCGGTATGGATCGAGCGCCAGCTTTAAGAACGACCTGATGAGCATCTCTGGCTTCAGCGGCTGTGGCTCATTCATTGTGTCATGTGGACTGCTGGCAATGGCATAACCTTTGTGGAGGGAAGGGAAGACAACACGGTCACTCTGGATAACGGTCTCGCAATGAACAGAAACAGACCCTGTCAGGCCGTCTCAGCGTCAGTTTTTCAGCTGCACACCACCGCAGACACACTCCACCAATCGCTCTTTGCCTTTTTTTCCTCACTTCCTCCTTCCATCAGTCAAGACAGCTCCTTTCTTGATTTGGCCCTCTTGTGCGTGGCGCGCTTGATTACATTGATTTTGGCAGGTTCCTATTAATACATCCCTCCTTCGTGTTGCATCCATCTTTGACCTGCTTTTTTTTTTCGCGGGCGAACATTTGGCCCCGCGCGCGGCCGTATGGCGCTTGACACAGCCAGTGATTTCCTCCTGATACAGTTGGCTTATATTTGACAGTTTTATATATTATTGACTGATTTGTAAATGATTGATTTAAAACGGGGCCATCTGCTTGCACAATAGCATGACTGTGCTGCCTTGTGCGGTTTTGTTGTTCCTTCGAGATAATGAATTGCTTCCAATTAGGACATACATACGACGGGCTAATAATTCTTGTTAGCCAGAGACCACATTTTCTTCTTACAAGATCAGGACCCATGTAATTACCCAAATTTCCTCCTCTTTACAGCAGACAGAAAAAAGGATGTGTATTGAGACAGTGGGGTTTCGGGCACTGAGCAGCAGATAAATGCTTGAACCATCACTAAAGGGCATTCTCATGTCTCATTATGAGGCTTGTTAGGGGGCCCACATTACAGCTGCTTGACTGAGCAGCCTTAATAAGGAAAATGACCCAACACCAATATGAGCAGCAATGTTTCTCCTCTCACGTCCACCTCCTGACGTCTTCCGTGGCCCTATCTCTTTCCTCCTGTCTGTCTGTCTGCCTCCCCCCCACCCCTTTGCCACAGCACCCCACCACCACCACCGCCACCACTACCACCACCATCACTACCACTCCCCCCGTGTGTTTGGCAGTCACACAGTCGGCCATGTGTGTGCTGAAGACGTTACATAATGCCCTCCTTTCACTGCACTCCAGATCAAAGAGAACAATCCAGCACAGAAAAATTGCTCCTTGCTGATTTTTTATTTTTTTCCTTCTCCTTCCACCATCACATTGTTTTATCAGACTTCAGTTCCCGGGGACCGTACAGTAGACCGCATTATTATCTGCTCCAGCATTCCTCTTCATGTTGAAAACCAAACAGAGCAAATGGAGGGGGGAATGATCAGAGGTTTCACCGTTAAAAAAAAAAAAAAAGAAGGTTAGAGGAGATCGGCAAGATGTGACAAAGATGCTTCAGGCGTAGAGATCTTACACCTCACTTTTCCGATGTGCTCTCATTCATTTGCTTTGCGTCGCTGTACGCATACGCAGGAAAGTCAACAGCAATAAAAAAATCAGGAAGGTGACGGCAGAGATTGATTCAAATAAAAGGAAATTGCGTCGACTCACGGAAAAGCTACAAAGATATTTCAGATTTGATTCAGTGTAGCTTTAACTCCATATCCACGGGGGAGCTGCCTCTTTTCACATTAGGAAAAACACCCCTTTAAAAAGACTGACGCAGTTATGATGAAATCATTATGGTGGACGGGTTTCCTCTCAGCATGATGCAGAATTCTGTTTTTATTTGTACTACATGTGAATGAGCAGAACAATTTCCGGCAACCGGTAAAGAAAACCTTACACGGCTAAATGTTTCCACCACACGCTCAATCGCACAAAGCCAGGTGGCCTCAGTAAAAATTAAATTCAAAGCAAAAAAAAAACAGCAAAAGAATAAAGAACGAAACCGTCTCTCTATCGAGTGGAAGACATTGTGACACAGAGAGAAGAGCAAGAGAGCATCAAACGCTGTCAGAGTGGCCGGGCCTGTCCACAGCCATGTGAGGATTGAAATAATGAGTGTGTGCTGGGGGAACATTTACCTCCAATGCCAAATGCAGGCAGCGCATTTTTGGACCGAGGGGCACAAATGACAAAATAGAGAACGGGGAGAGAGCTGAGCCTTTAGTGTGCAATTATGAGAGGATGGATTCTTTTAAAGGAGGGAACAACTTTAGCTGTTGCACAGTGGTGTACGATCATAAATGATATAAACTTGGTGCATGTAGGTTATATGTGTAGGATCCCACCGTTGTCTCTCACTGTCTGAGTATCCCCACAGTGCACCTCAGCTGGTATTTGATCCCCTCCACAGAGCTGGGATCAGCAGCAGCCCTTATCTCTGCAAACCCCCCGCCCCCCGGTGATGGAGAGTGGTTCACTGGTCCGAGGGAGCAGAGCGACGGGGTTATCTCTGGCCGTCAGCCTGGTGGGAATGCGCAGGTGAACCAGGAATAAAAGCATCTTTAGGGCACAGCACATGCTTGCAGTAGTGCATAGCAAGATCGTGAGCTGTGCGGCTGCAGCATCAAATGAATTGCGGGGGAATGGGAGAGGGCAAGGCTTCAATGTGGGTTTGGCACTCAAACTGTTATCACACCTGACAGTGTCTGGTTCGGGATCCAGTGGTGCACGCGGCATACGTAAGCGGCTGGTCATCTGTGAGGCAGAGTGATAGGGTGTGACGTGTCACACGCCACATTAGGCCCTGCCAGAGGATGTGTTTGACAGAGCACAGGAACTTCACTCCAGCACAATGCTTCGTCTCCACTCATATTGTCAGAGCTACTTGATAGTTACAAGTTCCCGTTCGGGGTCTTGTTTTTAGAAGATCGGCTTGAATTCTCTCCCTGATTCGCCAGTATTTATAGAAATGTGATGGGGGGGAAGTGACGATTTAAAGAGCAGCGGAAGTTTAATATAAGACACTGAAGAAGCTAAGACCTTTCTTCAGTTAGACGTTTATTCAGAAAAAACATGATTATAGAGTCACATTTTTAGTGCCTTTTTCACCCCAGTGAGATTTGGATACTAGAAAACAAACTCCTTTATTTTCATTTAAAACAGTTACCCACAGGTTGCACACTGCACACAAGTACAGGGAGGATCACTGATGATTCGAGAAAGAATCAAAGAGATTGTTTTTTGCTTAACTACCATCTTTGACCCCGACCCAAAAGAAACAGCAGTAAATGATGTATAGTGTATAAATAACTACAGGAAGGTTTGACACAGAGACCCATTTACACTGATACATTTGCTTAACTGTCTGTCGTTGAGTGACTCATCAGTGAGTGCTGTAAGTAATACATCCACTTTCAATCAAGTGTCATGTGAATCTGAGATGTTAAGTCCCACCCAAAAATCACATGTCAAATGATATGTAGCTTTTTCATAACTGTGCACCAAATACACGTGACTAACTCGAATGTTAATCATGACCACAATTGCTATTTTCATCCAGATGTCATGAAACAAACTCAAACACTGTCAACTTGTGAAGATGTTGAAAACTACAAGCCGACGTTTGGTTGAACCGCTGGCGTCTAACTGAGATTGTGTCCAAAGATTCACATTATTAAGGCCACTTAAGATGTTTCCTTTTTACGTGTTTTGACAATGAGAGTTGTGGAAGAAGTGAAAAGTGTGTATATATAGCTGTGGTATTTATGCCATAAAGTGTCTTCAACCTTCAACCGAAAGTGGCAGTCGAGGAATTAAATTAAAATTCCATAAGTTTTAAGGTGCATTACTTCACACATGATCCAGACTGGATCAATTATATGACAGATTTTTCTTTTTCATGTGTTAAAACTCAAAATGCTGGCTGAGATTGACCACGCTGTGTTTGTTGGATCCATCTCGACCCAGGACTTGTTATGAAGTATCCAAAATGTACAGGCGGTGGTGCAACAGAAACTGTTGTAAATGGGCATATTGTTTGTTCATTGGGCATCTGTGCTTCTGACTCTGAAACCTGTATCACCTTTGTTGGAGAAGAAACAAAAAAGATCTGAACATATTGGGGGTTTGCTGAAACGTAAAACTGCCAATATTTTATTCTGTAAGGAACTGATCATAAATATAAGGTTGGGCTTTGGATTGATTTGAGATGCGTCATTTTGTTCTCTGTAATATAAACATTTATTATGAAATTAGATTTTGCTCATAATTTAGAGTCCTGGATCTACGAATGTTATTTCGTTATGTGAATCTTTCTTGATATATGATACGAATGTTATACGTCTCTGTAAACGGTTCAGTAAAGGAGACGGTGTGATATATTTTAAATTGAAATACATTTATCTGGAATAATTTAACATGAAATATCAGAACAGACTTTAACATTTTTAAAAACTTCTCTGTACAAAAGTCGACATACATCTCATGTGCTGCTGGAAAGAAGTTGGTTCTGCCGTTAACGTGTGACTTTGTGAAGTAACACAGGTGTCTCCAGTCTGTCTGCTCCTCTGCTCAGCTCTGTCTTGACCTCATTGGCCCCTGCTGTGTCTCTCAGCCCTGCGGTGTGCAGGCTGTTCTCGGGGCATCTTACCTGTCACTGTTTAGCTCCGAGGAGCGAGGGAGGCAGGCGGCGGAGCTGAGGTGCCCGAGGAGGAGGAAGGACAGATCGGGCAGGCGGCTGTGGCCCTGCCTGGTCCGGCTCACTCATCAGTGAGCACAGTTCCCAAACCTCTCTGACAGATCAGAATAGAAAGCATGCACCACATCATAGCTATGATTCACTGCAGTCCCAAGTCCAAGTGTGGCCCGAAGGCCCTCAGACCTCTTAATCATCATGTGTGCCCGAGTGTGCTGTTTGAGGAGGCGAGCGAGACAGACAGGGAGTGAATGAGCTTGTTTGCATACGACAGTGCTTCTATAAAAGTTCCCCGTGTGTTTTCTGCGTGTCAGAAAGAGTAAACAGCATCCTAACATGCCTTCAAAATGTCTCCCAGAGCGCGGTCTCGTGCGCTTGTCTTGATTTTTTTGTCTCGTATTTGACGGAGGGCTGTATTTACGGATGCATGTGGGTCGGCTGAAATATTTGTGTCTTATTCTGCGCAGTCATAATGTCCAGTCCAGGGCATAACTACGTGAGTGAAAATGTCGTGCAACAGGAGGGGTAAAGCATGCGAAGCACGCGCGGAGGTCACTTGGTCACATTTGCATACAACGATGTGCCAAAATGAATCAAATCAACCTTTTGTTTGCACACACAAACACATGGACAGTCAAACTGTGATTCTCGCCCGCACTGTGTACATATCATTTATCATGTGTCAGACTAACGGAATCAGCCGTTCAATCCGTTACCGAGAGGATCCGCTCGGCTCCGATTATGTTTATTTTAGATAAAATGAGATTTGCTGAGGGTCGTGAACTCTTTTAATCGCCCGCTCCTCACCTTCCACCTCGGTTTCACTCCCCAGCTGTAATAAACCGAGTAGACTCAGCCAATATCCTGCAGAGTGAAGTGCTAAGTGTGTGCCAGGGTAATCTGACAGAACTTATTTAGAATGCAGGTCTTTACTAAAGCTGTGCCTGGAGCAGCTGCCTGGTCCTGTCTTTTACAGTCAACAGGAGCATTTGTACACATTCGCGTACAGTAAATCCGTGCGCATGCGCTCGCGGTAGTGCAAACATGCAACATGCAAACCCAGGTGTGCATGCGAACGTGCAACATGCACACAGGTGCTCGGAGGTGCAGCGCTGCCCGTCGCTGAGGGGGTTAAGTTAAGAGATTAGCTGCAGAATAATGAAATTCAGCGGAACACGGAGTCGTCTGTTGTCACTTCTGTGCAAGAGCAGCGAAACAAATAACTCCATTTGATGTCGGCGGAGTTTTTTTTTTCATTTGTCAGCTATTATCAAAGTCCCACAGCCTAAAGAGGCCCTGGGTAGAGCACAGGGCCCGAAACCCTTTGGGCAGGGAATCCAGGAGGAAGCCATTAGAGGAGCTTCAGTGGAGAGCTAGCCCTTCCTCCCACTAGCTTCACATCAGGGCACAAGATCATCCAGAGCACCCACTGTGCGTGACATCCCGGCAAGAGTAACATGTCTTGCTCACCATGTGGAATTTCTCCCCTTGGCTTACGTTTGGCGTGAGCAATTCAGTCCTGTGAAATTAGCGGATTAATATTAGAATACATCGGTTCGAATATGACGTTTTTTGAGGCCACTACACACACACACACGCACACACGCACACAGGCACGCAGGCACAAACACACTTGACATTTAGAGTATGAGACAAATTCATAGAATAAGGAAATACGTTTCCTTGTTTCTGCACCCTGATTCCTTCTTTCAGCGTTTCACTTCGCCTGTTCCTCGGCCTGATTTGCATTCAGTGTTTGACCCAGGCAGTAATCTACAATGACTCCCCCATAAGCCTCTGGCACATTGGGGAGATGTTATAAGCTGTGACAAAAGACAAGAAGCGCTACAGCAAACTGAAAGTAGCAGGGGACAGTTTTCTGATTAGCTAAAATTGTCCCTTTTAATGTGACTTTAAATTCACTCTCAATTACACAGATTCAGTTTTGCTTTTTTGCAATATTCCTTGATTAAAATATGCTATCACCTCCCCATTTTTTTTAAATATGCAGGGGAGAATGCACTTTTGTTTGTACAGAAATAGAGAAGAGAAATTCAAACAGTAAAATATTGACGTTAGACAGCAGATGGGACAGACAGGCACAGGTTCCTCCATATGATATTGTAGGTTTATGAGCTGCCAGAAGCGGCGACATGGGGGGAGGGTAATGTAATGTAAATTGAAGGGTCTGTATAATTTCCAGAAGAGGGGGGATTTATTAATGCAAACCCACAGATATCCTTACACCGAGTGTGATAAGCCCTTACGATTTGTGACAGGGCTAACCTCTTCGGCATATGCTTCGGAATCTGATTTTTGCATCTGTGCAGAAATCACACGCTCGGCTCGCCTGCGCGAGCTTGGCTGCCTGGCAATATTTGCTGTGTCACGGGAGCGCATTATCAAACAGCAAAAAAAATCGTCGGGGATCCACATTTTCACATGTCCCAGCGTGCACCCATTAATCTCAGATCTCGCCCAGCTGCACGGCATGAATGCGTGCCGTGTAAGCAGCAGTGCAGTTTGTGTGCATGTGCAGAAAAAAAGAAAAAAGAAAAAAGGCACTTTGGGCCCCTTAAAAGTGAACTGGTAAACAAGTTCATTTCAGCAAGGTTCATATTCAGATTGGAAAATGGAGCCCAATTAGCATATATGCAGAGAGGCTTTGCATGCTTGACATCCTCTCAGCCCCTCTGCTGGAAATAGCCATGCACACAACATCCCTCTGATTACATTGATATGTAGATTCATGCATCTGCAAAGATTAGTTATTCATTAATGTATTTGCTTTGAATTCTCGGGTGAGCGTACCTCAGACAGAAGTCTGGGGCAAAGCGAATGCATCAGAGGAAAAATGTCACAAGCGATCACACAAAATCCACATCAAAAATATGCAGGTTCGCTGACCCACAACTGCGTACCCAATAGGGCGTTACGATTAAGAAAATCCTTTGGCACTGGGGTTAAAAACAGAGAAAGTATAAACATAATTATCAGCCTTTTCATCTTCACAGCAGAGTTTCTCTTGCTCTAAGTGGGCTACGAGGATTAATCATTGCAGCCTGTGTGAGTTTATAAGCTGTAGCGTTCTGTCATCCTTTCATAAAAGCATCATGGATCACCAGTTTGCTTCTTCAGTGTCCTCTCTCGCGGCCACACTGCGAGCACTTTTTTAACTTTAAAAATAGGCTCGCGACGGAGAGTGCCAAGAAATGCTAAACACCAAACAATGTCCCCTTGCTCAGATCCGTGGCCACAGAACGGAGCTGAGAAG